>CM077663.1:166003208-167463208 GCA_039707655.1 Elymus sibiricus | reverse complement strand
ATGGGTTAGAGTTTGTGGAGTCCTTCTCTGGAGAGGATTCGACGTAGTACCAGGTCGCCCGCCTCGAGGGTGCGGGGGGCATATGTTGCGGCTGTGATAGCGAAGCAACGCCTACTGGTACCTTGCTGCACAGAGCGCAGCCTGGCGACGGGCCCCTTCGAGGAAAAGCGAGTCATCTTCCCACAGGCTGTCCTGGCGAGATTCATTGAAGGCCAAAACCCCCGGGGACCGGTGCTTGACCTCGGCTGGGAGGACCGTTTCTTCCCCATAGACGAGGAAGAAAGGCGTCTCGCCGATGCGCTTGGTCGCCGTGGTGCGTATGGACCATAGCACCGACGGGAGCTCGTCCAGCCAGCCCTTGCCGCAGGCCGTGAGCTGCTTCTTGAAGCTCCTGGTCTTGAGGCCCTTGAGGACCTCGGCATTGTCCCGCTCGGCCTGGCCGTTGCTTCGAGGGTGTGCCACGGAGGCGAAGCAGATTTGCGTGCCGATGGAGGCGCAGTAGGTCTTGAAGAGGTCGCTGGTGAACTGCGAGCCATTGTCCATGATGATGCGGTTGAGGACGCTGAAACGGCACACCAAGCTCTTGATGAACTTGACCGCGGACCCTGCCGGTATGGCCCGGATAGGCTCCACCTCCGCCCACTTGGTGAACTTGTCGATGACGACGTAGAGGAAACGATAGCCGCCAGCCGCACGAGGGATGGGCCCAAGGATATCCAGCCCCCAGACCGCGAAGGGTCACAAGAGGGGGGTGGTCTGGAGCCCTTGCGTTGGCTGATGGATCTGCTTCGCGTGGAATTGGAAGGCCTCGCATGCCTGGACCAACTCCATGGCATCCTCTAGAGTTGTGGGCCAGTAGAAGCCACTGCGGAATGCTTTGCCTGCGAGGGTGCGTGAGGATGAGTGGTGGCCGTAGTCGCCTCCGTGGATGTCGGCAAGCAGCTCGCCCCCTTGCTCCTTGAAGATGCACCGTAGCGTGATCCCGTTCGGGCGATGGCAGTACAGGTCACCCTCTTTCAAGTGGTAGAGCGCAGCTTGGGGGACCACATGCCCTGCTTCTGCGTGGATCTCCGGGAGGGTGCCGCCCTCCAGGTAAGCCTTGATCTCCGTGCTCCAGCTCTCATGTCGCGGCTCGAGCGCTAGTAGCAGGCGGGCGCCTGAGGGGGGTCCGCAGCTTGGTGCGCTCGTGGGTGGTGCGGGAGGGAGCTCCTCATGAGACGCCGCGGGGCTGATAGCCGGAGGCGCTGCCGAAGGCTTCAGGAGCCTTTCCTCGAAGATGCCAGGGCTCTGGGGCTCGCGGCGAGAAGCGCGCTTGGCGATCTCGTCTGCCTCGTTGTTGTCGCCGTGAGGGATGTGCTGGAGCTCCATGCCCATGAAGCGCTTCTCGAGCTTGCGCGCGTCCTCCAGGTAGGGCGCCATGTGCTCATCCTTCGGCTTGTACTTCTTGTTGGAGAAATTAATGAGGAGTTGTGAATCCCCTTTGATGATAATGCGCCTGAGTCCCAGCACGATGGCAACCTTGAGCCCAGCGATGAGTCCCTCGTACTCGGCGATGTTGTTGGAGACCTTGTCGGTCACCTGAAACAGAGCTTGTCAGCTATGGGTGTAGTGAGAACCACGCCAGCCCCCATGCCCTGGCGCGCGAAGGCCCCATCGAAGTGCATGCTCCAGCCCCCGGAGGTGGCCTCCTCGGGCAAGGGCGACTCCTCCGGAGGCTCGTCTTGGTGCGGGAAAGTCCACTATGCCGCAAAGTCCGCCAAGACCGCGCCCTTGATGGTCCTGGTGGTGACAAACTCCAGCTCGAAGGGCTGCAGCTCGATGTCCCATTCAGCTATGCGGACGGTGGCGTTCGGGCTCCGCAGGACCTGCTCCGGTGGGTAGGAGGATATGACTCTGACCGGGTGCCCCTGGAAGTAGTGACGCAGCTTCCTGGAGGCCATGAGGAGAGCAAGGAGGAGCTTCTGTTGCATGGGGTATAGCTCGTGTGCATCTCGTAGCACCATACTAACGAAGTAGACGGGGTGCACGAGGCGCGTGACTGTGGTGTCCGAGTCGTGCTCACCAAGGGGCTCTAGCAACAGCGTCGTGGGGGCCTTCGGAGGTGAGACTCCAAAGGCCTCCTGTGGGGGTGCCAGGGACTCCTGAGGAGGGCCTTCGGCCGGCGCCGGCAGGACCTTGAGCAGCTCACGCGGTGCCTCCACGGGGGTGGCGTCTGCAGGCACGGACTCAGTAGGCTTCTTCTTCACGCAAGCATGCTTCTCCAGCTCCACCACAAGGGCCGCGCTGGCCGTCTGTGTTGGGGAACGTTGCATGGGAAACAAAAAATTTCCTACGCACACGCAAGATCTATCCATGGTGATGGACATCAACGAGAGGGAGAGTGGATCGCTAAATGGGAAGCGTTAAGAAACGCGGTTGATGTAGTCGAGCGTCTTCGCGATCCAAATCGCCGAGCGTCCCGCGATCCAATCACGGTCCGTCCCGATCTAGCGCCGAACAGACGGCACCTCTGCGTTCAGCACACGTACAGCTTGATGACGATCTCCGCCTTCTTGATCCAACAAGAGGGAGCGGAGAGGTAGATGAGTTCTCCGGCAGCGCGACGGCGCGGCGGCGGTGGTGGTGGAACTATTCCAGCAGGGCTTCGCCTAAGCACTGCTGAAAACTAGAGGACTTGATCTATCGGGGAGAGAGGGCTGCACCGTGGCTAAAGTTTCTTGTGCTGCTGCCCTCTCTCCCCTCTAGTATATAAAGGAGGGAGGGGAGGGGCTGGCCGACCTAGGAAGCCTCCTAGGAGTCGGCCGAAGGAGGTGGAGGTGGAGGAGTCCACCTCCATCCTACTCCTAGTAGGACTCCTTCCCTTCCCCACTTGGACTTTCCCTTTCCCACAAGCCCAGCCGCATAGCCCTTCTTGGGCCGGCCGCCCAGCCCACCAGGGGCTGGTGCGCCACCCTCAGGTCCATGTGACCCACTTGGGGTGTGGTGGGCCCAATTGGTGGACCCCCGAAACCCATTCGTCACTCCCGGTACACTGTCGAAAATGCCCGAAACTTTTTCGGAGTTCAAACACCACCTTCCTATATATCTATCTTTACCTCCGGACCATTCCGGAGCTCCTCGTGACGTCCGGGATCTCATCCGGGACTCCGAACAACCTTCGGTCACCAACATACATAACTCAACTATACCGAAACGTCACCGAACCTTAAGTGTGCAGACCCAGCGGGTTCGAGAACTATGTAGACATGACCGAGACACCTCTACGGTCAATAACCAATAGCGGGACCTGGATGCCCATATTGGTTCCTACATATTCTACAAAGATCTTTATCGGTTGAACCTCTATGTCAAGGATTCAGTTAATCCCGTATGTTGTTCCCTTTGTTCTTCGATATGTTACTTGCCCGAGATTCGATCGTCGGTATCTCTATACCTAGTTCAATCTCGTTACCGGCAAGTCTCTTTACTCGTTCCGTAATACAAGATCCCGTGGCTAACACTTTAGTCACATTGCTTGCAAGGCTTGTTGTGATGTTGTATTACCGAGTGGGCCCTGAGATACCTCTCCGTCACACGGAGTAACAAATCCCAATCTTGATCCATGCCCACTCAACAGACACCCTCGGAGATACCTGTAGAGCATCTTTATAGTCACCCAGTTACGTTGTGATGTTTGATACACACAAAGTATTCCTCCAGTGTCAGTGAGTTGCATGATCCCATGGTCATAGGAACAGATACTTTGACATGCAGAAAACAATTGCAATAAACTGACATGATCATATGCTACGTTCATAGTTTGGGTCTTGTCCATCACATCATTCTCCTAATGATGTGATCCCGTTATCAAATGACGTCTCATGTCTATGGCTAGGAAACCTTGACCATCTTTGATCAACAAGCTAGTCTACTAGAGGCATACTAGGGACACAGTGTTGTCTATGTATCCACACATGTATCAGAGTTTCCAATTAATATAATTATAGCATGGATAATAAACGATTATCATGAACAAGGAAATATAATAATAACCACTTTTATTATTGCCTCTAGGGCATATTTCCAACAGTCTCCCACTTGCACTAGAGTCAATAATCTAGCTCACATCACTATGTGATTTACATTGTAATGAATCTAACACCCATACAGTTCTGGTGTTGATCATGTTTAGCCCTTGGAAGAGGTTTAGTCATCGGATCTGCGACATTCAGATCCGTGTGTACTTTGCAAATATTTATGTCCTCCTCCTTGATGTAATCGCGGATGGAATTGAAACGTCGCTTTATGTGTCTGGTCCTCTTGTGAAACCTTGGTTCCTTGGCTAGAGCAATGGCACCAGTGTTGTCATAGAACAGAGTCATTGGGTTTAGTGCACTAGGCACTACTCCAAGATCTGTCATGAACTCCTTCATCTAGACACCTTCCTTCGCCGCCTCCGAGGCGGCGATGTACTTCGCTTCGCATGTAGAATCAGCTACTACTCTTTGCTTGGAACTGCACCAGCTTACCGCACCCCCATTGAGAATAAATACGTATCCGGTTTGTGACTTAGAGTCATCCGGATCAGTGTCAAAGCTTGCATCGACGTAACCCTTTACGACGAGCTCTTGATCACCTCCATAAACGAGAAACATGTCCTTAGTCCTTTTCAGGTACTTCAGGATATTCTTAACCGTCGTCCAGTGTTCCATTCCTGGATCACTTTGAAACCTTCCGGCCATACTTATGGCAAGGCTGACATCGGGTCTTGTGCACAGCATTGCATACATGATAGAGCCTATGGCTGAAGCATGGGGGACGACACTCATCTTTTCTCTATCTTCTGCAGTCACTGGGCATTGAGTCTTACTCAACTTCACACCTTGCAATACAGGCAAGAACCCCTTCTTGGACTGATCCATTTTGAACTTCTTCAAAACTTTGTCAAGGTATGTGCTTTGTGAAAGTCCTATTAAGTGTCTCGATCTATCTCTATAGATCTTGATGCCTAATATGAAAGCAGCTTCTCCTAGGTCCTTCATTGAAAAACTCTTGTTCAAATATTCCTTCATGCTTTCCAACATTTCTATATTGTTTCCAATCAGCAATATGTCATCCACATATAATATTAGAAATGCTATAGAGCTCCCACTCACTTTCTTGTAAATACAAGCTTCTCCGTAAACTTGTATAAACCCGAACACTTTGATCACCTCATCAAAGCGAAGATTCCAACTCCGAGATGCTTGCACCAGTCCATAAATGGATCGCTGGAGTTTGCAAACTTTGCCAGCATTCTCTGGATCGACAAAACCTTCTGGTTGCATCATATACAACTCTTCCTTAAGGAAACCGTTAAGGAACGCTGTTTTGACATCCATCTGCCAAATTTCATAATCGAAAAATGCAGCTATTGCCAACATGATTCTAACGGACTTAAGCATCGCTACGGGTGAGGTCTCATCGTAGTCAACTCCTTGAACTTGTGAAAAACCTTTTGCCACAAGTCGAGCTTTATAGACGGTGACATTACCGTCTGCGTCCGTCTTCCTCTTAAAGATCCATTTGTTCTGAATGGCCTTTCACCCTTCAGGTAATACTTCCAAAGCCCATACTTTGTTTTCATACATGGATCCCATCTCGGATTTCATGGCCTCTAACCATTTCTCAGAATCCGGGCCCATCATCGCTTCTCCATAGCTCGTAGGTTCATCGTTGTCCAACAACATGACCTCTAAGATAGGGTTGCGTACCACTCAGGAGCAGTACGCGTCCTTGTCGACCTACGAGGTTCGATAGCAACTTGATCCGAAGCTTCATTATCATCATCATTAACTTCCTCTTCAATCGATGCAGGCTCTACAAAAACATCTTTCTGCGCTGCGGTACTCTCGGGTTGAAGTAAAGGTTCAACAACCTCATCAAGTTCTATTTTCCTCCCACTCAATTCTTTCGAGAGAAACTCTTTCTCAAGAAATGTTCTGTTTTTAGCGACAAACACTTTGCCTTCGGATCTGAGATAGAAGGTATACCCAACTGTCTCTTTTGGGTATCCTATGAAGACGCATTTCTCCGCTTTGGGTTCCAGCTTTTCAGGCTAAAGCTTTTTGACATAAGCATCACATCCCCAAACTTTAAGAAACCACAGTTCATATGGCGTCGTCTCAACGGATTTCGATGGTGCCCTATTTAAAGTGAATGCAGCTGTCTCTAATGCATAACCCCAAAACGATGGTGGCAAATCGGCAAGAGACATCATAGATCGCACCATATCCAATAAGGTTCGATTACGACGTTCGGACACACCATTACGTTGTGGTGTTCCAGGCGGTGTCAACTGTGAAACAATTCCGCACTGTCTTAAGTGACTGAAAAACTCATAACTCAGATATTCTCCTTCTCGATCAGATCGTAGGAATTTAATCTTCTTGTTACGATGATTCTCAACTTCACTCTGAAATTGCTTGAACTTTTCAAACGTTTCAGACTTGTGCTTCATCAAGTAAATATACTCATATCTACTTAAGTCATCAGTGAAGGTGAGAAAGTAACGATAACCACCGCACGCCTCAATGCTCATCGGACCGCACACATCAGTATGTATGATTTCCAACAAGCCACTTGCTCGTTCCATTGTTCCAGAGAACGGGGTTTTAGTCATATTGCCCATGTGAAAGCACATTTGCTCCCTTGGTGGTTTTGGTAATTAATAACAACATATATGTCATTGAACTAATATTTCCACTAAGCATATTTCAAGAAAAGTTCAATGATAGGGATGGCAAAAGGTTTGTGGAGATACCCCAAGATGCAAGGAAATAGGTTGGCAAAGCTTCAAGGAAGAGGACTCTACATTTCACTTTGTGAGAAATCACTTTAGAGTCCATAGGAAAGCCAATACTATTAAAAGGGGGTAAGGTTTTGTTGGTGAACAAAATGCTCATACGTGCACAAGTGATAGTCACCAAAAACACCCACAAGCTCTTCCACAAAAGTCTGTCCAAAGTCAAATATCCAATATCGGTGCAACCAACACTTTCCACTCGGTGCCACCGATTCCAATACTCAGACATACCTAAGCCAAACCCTAGCCTTTCGGTGCAACCGATTTTGCTTCGGTGCCACCGAGTTTGGTTGCCAACTTTCTGTTACGCAAATTCACAAAATCGGTCCGACCGAGTTTGTTGAATCGGCGTCACCGAGATTGGGCAATCTGACCGTTGGTCACCTTATCGGTGCAACCGAGTTTTATATATCGGTCTCACCGAGATTCAAAAGTTGCTACCTTTGGAGTAACTCGGTACCACCGAGATTCACACATCGGTGTCACCGAGTTGGTCATTTTAGGTGTAACGGTTGGCTTTTTGGAGATGCCTATATATACCCCTTCACCACCACCTACTCGAAAGAGAAGCACTCAGAACTATTCCATACTTGCCCCATCCAGTTTTCTGAGAGAGAGCCACCTACTCATGTGTTGAGATCATGCCATTCCATTCCTACCATATGAATCTTGATCTCTAGCCTCCCCAAGTTGCTTTCCACCAATCCCATCTCTTCCACCAAGCCAAATCTGTGAGAGAGTGATTGTGTGTTCAGGAGTCTATCATCTTGAAGCACAAGAGCAAGGAGTTCATTGTCATTACCGAGCCTATTACCTTTTGGAGGGTGGTGCCTCCTAGATTGGTTAGGTGTCGCTTGGGAGCCTCCTACTTCGTGTTGTGGAGTGAACCAAGAAGTTTGTAAGGGCAAGGAGATCGCCTACTTCGTGAAGATCTACCCATAGTGAGGCTAGTCCTTCGTGGACGGAAGCCGTTATGGAATAGTCAAGGTTGCTACTTCGTAGACCCTTCGTGGGTGGAGCCCTACGTGGACTCTTGCGACCGTTACCCTCCGTGGGTTGAAGACTCCATAAACGTGGAGGTACGATAGCACCACCTATCGAAACCACGGGAAAAATCATTGTGTCTACAATTGCGTTTGATCTTCCTACCCTTCCTTTACTACTCATGCTTGTTGTTACTTTCCGCTGCTATACTCTTAGACATGCATGTGTAGGGTGTACTTGACTTGCTATAAATGCTAAAATCTGCCAACACTAAAAATTGGGAAAAGGCTAGATTTTTATTTGGTCAAGTAGTCTAATCACCCCCCCCCCTCTAGACATACTTTCGGTCCTACAAGTGGTATCAGAGCTTTGGTCTCCATCGCATTGGTCTCACAACCTAGGAGAGTATGGCGTCTAGTGAGGGAAATTAACATCGTAGAGGTCCGTACTTTGATGGCACTAATTTTGCTAGTTGGAAGCACAAAATGAAAATGCATATTCTTGGTCATAACCCCGCTGTATGGGCTGTTGTTCGTGTTGGCTTGTAAGGTGAATTCTTTGGTGATGGAAAGGAATCGGATCGTGAAGCGACCGCGGATGAATTGAAGATGTTGCAATACAACGCTCAAGCATGCGACATTCTCTTCAACTGTCTATGCCCCGAAGAATTCAACAAAATCAGCCGTCTTGAGAATGCAAAAGAGATTTGGGATACTTTGGTTGATATGCACGAAGGAACCGAGTCCGTGAGAGAATCCAAGTTGGATGTTCTTCAAAGTCAGCTTGACAAGTTCAAGATGAAGGATGGTGAAGGAGTCGCGGAGATGTACTCTAGGCTAGCTCTCATCACAAATGAGATTGCCAGCTTAGGAAGCGAAGAAATGACGGACAAATTCATCATCAAGAAGATACTTCGAGCTTTGGATGAGAGATACGACACCGTGTGCACATTGATCCAAATGATGCCCAACTACAAAGATCTCAAGCCTACGGAAGTCATTGGAAGGATTGTTGCTCATGAGATGACACTCAAAGACAAAGAAGAGCTTCACAACAAGTCTAGCGGTGGTTACAAAGCCACAAGTGATGCTCCCGCAACTTCAAGCGACAACCTTGTCACCAATGAAGAGATAAGTCTCATGGTCAAGAAATTCAACAAGTTCTACAAGAATAGAGGCAAAGAACGAAGCTCCAACTCAAGATATGAAGAGAAGCTTTCGTCAAGTCATGACCTCAATTGCTACAATTGTGGGAAGCCCGGACACTACTCAAATGAGTGCACGGCTCCCTACAAACGAAGAGAAGAGTCACCTAGAAGACGAAGCTCAAGGAATGAATCACCTCAAAGAGAGAGAAGGAGTAGAGATGATCGTTATGAACGAAGACCCTCAAGGAGAAGTAGAGATTCGGAGAAGAAGGACAAGTACACCAAGAGCTACACAAGAAGAAAACATCAAGCTCATGTTGGTGAATGGGTTTCCGACTCCGACTCCGACAACAACTCCGAGAGAAGCTACCACTCTAACTCCGACTATAGTCAAGATGAAGGTGTTGCCGGACTTGCACTAGTGACTGCCAACTCCTATGATCTATTTGATTCACCAAACGAAGGGAGTGGAAGTTGCTTCATGGCTAAAGGCCCCAAGGTATCACACCCCGAGTATCTTGATTTCAATAGTGATGAAGATGATTTACTTTGTGATGATGACTTGCTCTTTGATAAAACTAGTGATGTTAGTCAAAATGAACTTGATAATTCACATTCTAGTCAAGATAAGTCATTTGATGATGATAAGATGAAATAGAACAACTAACTAAAGAACTAAACACTCTTAAGTTAGCCCATGAATCTACTCTCGATGATCATAGAGAGCTTGTAAGGACTCATGAGAAGCTACGCTTCGAGAAGCTCAACTTGGAGCAAGAGCATGAGTTTCTTAAAGCTATCAATGACGATCTCCGAAAGAAGACTTCATCTTATCTAGCCAAACGACTACTCTTGTCTACGTTTATGCCACAAGTTAAATCTAAACAAACTAGTAACAAATGCAAGAAAGGTTCTTCATCTAGTAGCAACAATTAAAATGCCAAACCTAATGATGTTGCTTCTAGTAGTTCTATTGATTCCACTAATGATGATTCTCTTAGCCAAGTTACACTTGAGCAAGAAAATGCTTTATTGAAAGGAATTATAGAGAAAGGTATCTACAAGAGTCTTGCCGGGTGTAAGCAATTTGAGGAAATTGTCCGCAAGCACGGAGGATACCGGAAGAATCATGGTGTTGGCTACTTCAACGCTAATGGAGTTGAATGGGAAGAAGGTCAATACCCCAAGCCCAAGTTTGTTCCTCAAAAGGAGAAGTATGAAAATACTTTTCCCAAGGGAACAAACACTCAAGATGACCTTCCACCACAAGACCACAAGCTCAAGGGCAAGAACAAGCTTCAAGAGGACATTGACTCATATGAAGATGAATCCCTAGCTTTGGTGGAGTGGGTTCCCAAGGCTACTTCAAGCTCAAATTCTACAAAGGCTACTTCAACACCAAGGATCCCCATCAACTTGATGTGGGTCCCCAAGAAGAAGAACTAGAGAATTCTTGAGGGGTGACTCCGCCAATGACATTCACTCACATTCATTATTGGCAAGAACTATTTGCAATCAACATCAACTCTATGCAATAGTTAAAGGAGTCACATATTCCCTCAAAGGTGAGCAAGGGACAAGGTAATCAACAAATCAATGGACATCATCACACATGCCTTGCACTCCATGTCCATAGATATCCTTGTATTTGTCTCTTGTATGTTGGGACTAACCCATGTAGGTGAGAAGAGTAAGGAAGCAACAAGGATGCTCCCAGCTCTTGGTGATCTTCATCAACCTTGAGCATCCATCACTACCTCATCAACATGAAGTCTTCATCGACAAAACCCAAGGTTAGTTAATCCCTCTTATGGGGGGATGTCACATCAAGGGGGAGCTTTACTCTAAGACTTGAGTCAAAGCATCTCTTAGTATGTGACAACATTAAATGCTTTATGTAAAAGTGGTAACCCCACTTGTGCTTAAACGATGAGTATGACCTATGATCAAGTATTCTTACTTGGCTCCTAAGTCAATATACTCATATATAGATGACTCTGTCGTCGCCAAAGTGCTTGATAGATTCTACTATGTTTGTGCATGTTTGCCATGATTTCATTTGACATCTTATTGAGTGAGCATGTTGGTCTGCATTTGTTTACCCATTCGAGGACGTCCAATTGTTGCTATTTGGCTTTTGATTTTTCTTTTGCCAATTGGATAGACAAGAATGCCTAGGACCACTCTCTAGCTATCTATGCTTTCTCACCTCATATTCTATTCATGCTGCATCACAAAATTTGACCAAGTACTTTTCGATCCCTCTGTGTGTGGAGCACTCGGAGTTCCGTATCGACAAAGGACTAACCATTAAAACCTCCCAAGTGCATCTCGGTGGAACCAATCCACAATTCTCGGTCTCACCGAATGCCTAGGGTTGATCTGGTTTTCTATCTCGGTACTACCGATTCCATATTCTCGGTTACACCGAGTTTCCCTGTCAGCTGACAGTTGAGGAACTCGGTGACACCAAAAATTTAGAATCGGTGTCACCGACAGTGAGGGGTATATATACTGTGGACCCAACGCTTTGAAAATCAATCTTCAAACCGTCGCGCTCCAAAACCCTAAGCTACCGAAAAGGACCCCTGGTCGTCGCCCTTGTCACCCTGCGCTCCTCCGCCGCTGGGATCCTCGCCGTCGACGGGCATCTTCGCCGCCGTCTTCGCCGTAGCGGACCGTCACCAAGCTAGGGTACGGATCCAATTCTTCTTGCGCTCCCCGTCCGATTCTTGCGCAATGAAGTTAGATTTATCTATAAGCCACATATTGCAAATTGCTCTATCCTCTAGAAAACTCAATAGAATAGCGAATGATGGATTTTTTTGGTTTTGTCGTCTGCCTCATGTATCTCGGTAGAACCGATGCAAAATAATCGGTAGCACCGATTTGTTTTTTCTGGCACACTGAGAACACCTCGGTGGAACCGAGTACCTATTTTCGGTGTAACCGAGAATGGTGCCAAGTTCCTGGAAAGCAGGTTGTTAGTCTCGGTGTGTCCGAAAGTTTTGTCTCGGCTGTACCGACATACATTTGGCAGAATGCAAAATTTGAGAAATTCTGAGTTCAAACTTTTGAAAATAGCTGCATTTTGTGATGACTCATCTTCTTCTACTCTTCTATACTCTATTCACAGGGTCAGTATGTCAGATGCTGATGACAGTGAGAACAACTTCAGAGAGCAGAGTGTTGAGTTGGATTCAGGCACTAGTCCTGAGTCTAGTTCCTTTTTAGATCCAGGCACCCCCAGTTCTCATGGGTTGCCCAAGGCTGCTACTAGGGCCAGGAAGAAACTGAATTCAGATGAGGAGGATTCAGATTTTGTGCCAGAGGAAGTTCTTGCCAAGAAGCAAGAAAAACCTGCCAAGAAGTCTGCTAATGAAGCCACCTCTTCCAGGAGAGCTGTCAGCAAGGTATATGCTAGCTCTGAAGCTATGAGAGCACCTGAGAGTGCTAGGGCTACCATGACCATTGAGCCCCCAAGGAAGTCTATGCCTAAGAAGGCAGGGGAGAAGAAGTCAAGGAAAAGGATAATCCATGTGGTTGGCAGGCCTACCTCTATGTTTGAGGATCCAGAGGAGGCTGCTGCTGATGAGGAGGTAGAGCCAGCTGCTAAGGCTCCTCCCAAGAAGAAGACAAAGCTTATGGCAGATGCTATGCCTAAGGCTACAACCTCCAAGAGCACCAAATCCAAATCCAAGAAGGCTGCTACTGCTGAGAAGTCCAAGAAGACCACCAGAGACATTCCAGCTTCTTCCAAGAACAAGGGAACTACCTTTAGAGAAGAAGATGATGATGACTTGACTGCCTTGATGAAGCTTAGGCCACACCTTCCTGTACACAATGCCAGCCATCCACTTGCTGAAGATATGAAGAAGAGGAAGGATTCTAGTCTGAGGGCATGGAGAGCTATTGATCCATATGCCCAGAGAAGAAAAACTACTGTGGACTACAGATTCTTTACCAAGGAGCAACAGGATTTCTATGAGACTGTGCTGCTTGACAAGAGCCCAGCTGTCAATGATATGAGATTCGTTGATTGGAAGTATATCAAGGATAATGAAGATTACTTTCCCAATGTCCAAGACAACTTCCATTGCATTGGCCTAGATGAGTTTGTTGGCAAAGAGTTCACTGCATGGAATGATGAGATGATCATGCAATTCTACTCCACTGCTCACTTCTATGGAGATGGTAGAATTGTATGGATGACAGAAGGAGCAAGATACGAGTCTACTGTTGAAGAATGGGCTGCCATCTTAGGGGTCCCAGAGGTGCAAGATGGAGATCTGGATATCTACTCAGAGCCCAAGGAGAGCCACAATGAGATGAAGAACATGTATAAAGAGATCCCTCCTGCTAACTTGAAATCTCACAAGTTAGGATCTATCTACTTCCTCCAGGCTGGCCTCCGCACCATGAACACCATATTGAGGCATACTTTGATGCCCAAGTCAGGAGATGAGAAGATGATTAGAGGCTACTCCATCAATATGCTGATCCACCTTGACAATCACACCAGGATAAGGGTGATGGATCTGATTGTGGAGACTGTGAAGAGGGTTGCTGCTGATCAGAAGCGCTCTTGCTGCTATGCACCCTACATTCAGATGTTCATAAACTCCAAGCTGGAGAAGCACATCTTTGCACTGGACAGACCCCATTTGCCCCTACAGCCAGATTTTGAGGACAACATTGTGGTGATGGACCCAGAACATCCCACATCAGCTGCAGCTCAAGCACAGGCAGAGGCAGAGGCAGCTAGAGCCACTAGTGCTCAAGTCCCAAGATCCAGGAACGAGCAAATGGATCTCTTGATCTCAACAGTTCAAGACATGAAGAAGGACATCAAGGACATACTGGGGAATCAAAACAGTCTTGTCAGGATCTTTGAGAACAGGATCAAGACCCTTAATGACAAGGTAGATGGGCTGACCAAAACAGTTAATGAGCTCAAGAAGGAAGTTGACTCTGTGCCTCTTCCTCAGTCTACTGATGATGATGAGGAGGATGACTCTCCTCTCAGGCCAGGCACTCACTTCACTACCCAGGCCAGATCAGCCACAGTGCCTGCTCCAGATTTGAGGCCTTCTTCATCAGCACATGCTACTGTCACCTCAGCTCCGTCAGCTCCAGTACCTCTAGTTGCTACTCCAACTCCATCCATGACATCTGCTGAGATCTTCGCCGATGCAGTTCTCTCGACTCCTTCATCAACAACCGGAGGAGATCAGCCCAAGAACGCTTAGATATATGCCTTTGAACTTTTTGCTAACTTGTTGCCAAAGGGGGAGAAGTGTATATAGATCTTTAGGCTTCGAGTGAGAGAGCGTTTGGTTTTTATCGCTTTTTCAAAACAATTGATCTTTTGGTTTGTTCGTCTTGAACTATGTGGTGTTTGATCATACGCTTAATGTATGTTGCTACTACTTCCTATCTTTTGATGCTTATGAGATGATCTTTCACCTTTGCTTGATTGTGTTGTGCTATGTTGTTAACTCTTATTATTCTCGCACACCACCAAGATGTATGTGACATGGAAGAAGTGCCCCATGTACCTAATCGATTGTGCATTTGCATTCAAACGCAAATTTTAAAATAATGCACAAATTTAGGGGGAGCTCTTGCTTATAACATACTTCTCAAAGCGACGATTATATTCATTGATTATATCATATGTCGAAGCTTTGATCTATATGTTGTCATCAATTACCAAAAAGGGGGAGATTGAAAGCACATTTGCTCCCTTGGTGGTTTTGGTAATTAATAACAACATATATGTCATTGAGCTAATATTTCCACTAAGCATATTTCAGGAAAAGTTCAATGATAGGGATGGCAAAAGGTTTGTGGACATACCCCAAGATGCAAGGAAATAGGTTGGCAAAGCTTCAAGGAAGAGGACTCTACATTTCACTTTGTGAGAAATCACTTTGAGTCCATAGGAAAGCCAATACTATTAAAAGGGGGTAAGGTTTTGTTGGTGAACAAAATGCTCATACGTGCACAAGTGATAGTCACCAAAAACACCCACAAGCTCTTCCACAAAAGTCTGTCCAAAGTCAAATATCCAAAATCGGTGCAACCAACACTTTCCACTCGGTGCCACCGATTCCAATACTCAGACAGACCTAAGCCAAACCCTAGCCTTTCGGTGGAACCGATTCTGCTTCGGTGCCACCGAGTTTGGTTGCCAACTTTCTGTTACGCAAATTCACAAAATCGGTTCGACCGAGTTTGTTGAATCGGCGTCACCGAGATTGGGAAATCTGACCGTTGGTCACCTTATCGGTGCAAACGAGTTTTATATATCGGTCTCACCGAGATTCAAAAGTTGCTACCTTTGGAGCAACTCGGTACCACTGAGATTCACACATCGGTGTCACTGAGTTGGTCATTTTAGTTGTAACGGTTGGATTTTTGGAGATGCCTATATATAGCCCTTCACCACCACCTACTCGAAAGAGAAGCACTCATGTGTTGAGATCATGCCATTCTGAGATCATGTGTTGAGATGCCTATTCCATACTTGCCCCATCCAGTTTTCTGAGAGAGAGCCACCTACTCATGTGTTGAGATCATGCCATTCCATTCCTACCATATGAATCTTGATCTCTAGCCTCCCCAAGTTGCTTTCCACCAATCCCATCTCTTCCACCAAGCCAAATCTGTGAGAGAGTGATTGTGTGTTGAGGAGTCTATCATCTTGAAGCACAAGAGCAAGGAGTTCATCGTCATTACCGAGCCTATTACCTTTTGGAGGGTGGTGCCTCCTAGATTGGTTAGGTGTCGCTTGGGAGCCTCCTACTTCGTGTTGTGGAGTGAACCAAGAAGTTTGTAAGGGCAAGGAGATCGCCTACTTCGTGAAGATCTACCCATAGTGAGGCTAGTCCTTCGTGGACGGAAGCCGTTATGGAATAGTCAAGGTTGCTACTTCGTGGACCCTTCGTGGGTGGAGCCCTCCGTGGACTCTCGCGACCGTTACCCTCCGTGGGTTGAAGACTCCATAAACGTGGACGTACGATAGCACCACCTATCGAAACCACGGGAAAAATCATCGTGTCTACAATTGCGTTTGATCTTCCTACCCTTCCTTTACTACTCATGCTTGTTGTTACTTTCCGCTGCTATACTCTTAGACATGCATGTGTAGGGTGTACTTGACTTGCTATAAATGCTAAAATCTGCCAACACTAAAAATTGGGAAAAGGCTAGATTTTTATTTGGTCAAGTAGTCTAATCACCTCCCCTCTAGACATACTTTCGGTCCTACACCATGAGGCATGGTTCACACGTGTCAAGTGGTTCAAAATCAAGTGACTCCAAAAGTCCATCAGCATGGAGCTTCTTCATGCGTTTTACACCAATATGACCTAAACGGCAGTGCCACAAGAAAGTGGTATTATCATTATCAATCCTACATCTTTTGGCATCAATGTTATGAACATGTGTATCATCACTCTCGAGATTCAATAAGAATAAACCCCTCACATTGGGTGCATGACCATAAAAGATATTACTCATATAAATAGAACAACCATTATTCTCTGGTTTAAATGAGTAACCGTCTCGCAATAAACAAGATCCAGATATAATGTTCATGCTTAACACAGGCACTAAATAACAATTATTCAGGTTCATCACTAATCCCGATGGTATTCGAAGAGCGAGCGTGCCAACGGCGATCACATCAACCTTGGAACCATTTCCCACGCGCATCGTCACTTCGTCCTTTGGCAGCCGCCGTCTATTCCGCAGTTCCTGTTTTGAGTTGCAAATGTGAGCAACCGCACCGGTATCAAATACCCAGGCACTACAACGAGAGTTGGTAAGGTACACATCAATAACATGTATATCATATATACCTTGTTTGTTGTTGGCCGCCTTCTTGTCAGCCAAATACTTGGGGCAGTTCCGCTTCCAGTGACCAATTCCTTTGCAATGAAAGCACTCAGTTTCTGGCTTGGGTCTAGCCTTGGGTTTCTTCACGGGAGGGGCAACTGCTTTGCCACTCTTCTTGGAGTTACCCTTCTTACCCTTGCCATTCTTCTTGAAACTAGTGGTTTTATTGACCATCAACACTTGATGCTCCTTCTGAATCTCAGACTCAGCGACTTTCAACATCGCAAACAGCTCGGCGACTGACTTGTTCATCCCGTGCATGTTATAGTTCAACACGAAGCTCTTGTAGCTAGGTGGCAATGATTGAAGAACTCTGTCAGTGATCGCCTCTGCTGGAAGGGGCATCCCCAATTCAGCTAGACGTGTGGAATTCCCAGACATTTTGAGTATGTGTTCACTGACAGACCCGTTCTCCTCCATCTTGCAGGCATAAAACTTATCGAAGGTCTCATACCTCTCGATCCGGGCATTCTTCTGAAAGATAAACTTCAACTCTAGGAACATATCATATGCTCCATGACGTTCAAAACGTCTTTGAAGTCCCGGTTCTAAGCCATACAACATTGCACATTGAACCATTGAGTAATCATCAGAACAAGCCTGCCAGGCGTTCGCAACGTCTGGAGACTCTACTAGAGCGGGTGGATCACCAAGCGGTGCATCAAGGACATAAGCCTTTTGGGAAGCCGTAAGGATAATCCTTAGATTACGGGCCCAGTCCACAAAGTTACTTCCATCATCTTTCAACTTAGCTTTCTCTAGGAACGCATTAAAATTCAGGGGTGCTACTGCGCGAGCCATGATCTACAACATAAATATTGCAAAGACAACTTAGACTATTGTTCAAGATAATGAGTTTAGTTAATCATATTACTTAAAAACTCCCACACAAATTGACATCCCTCCGGTCATTCGAGTGTCACATGATCCAAATCCACCAACTCAAGTCCGAGCATCACGTGAGTTGAGGTGGTTTCAATGGTGAACATCTTCATGTTGATCATATCTACTATATGACTCATGTTCGACCTTTCGGTCTCTTGTGTTCCGACGCCATGTATGTACATGCTAGGCTCGTCAAGTTTAACCCGAGTGTTCCGCACGTGCAACACTGGCTTGCACCCGTTGTATGCGAACGTAGAGTCTATCACACCCGATCATCACGTGGTGTCTCGAAACGGCAAACTTTCGCAACGGTGCACACTCGGGGAGAACACAATTTTACCTTAAAATTTAAGTGAGGGATCACCTTATAATGCTACCGTCGTCCTAAGCAAAATAAGATGCATAAAAGGATTAACATCACATGCAAATCATAAGTGACATGATATGGCCATGAACTTGTGCTTTTGATCTCCATCTCCAAAGCACCGGCATGATCTCTATCGTCACCGGCATGACACCATGATCTCCATCAACGTGTCGCCATGAGGCTGTCGCGCCGACCGTTGCTTCCACAACTAGTGCTAACTCATAGCGATAAAGTAAAGCAAAACGGCGAAAATAATTAAAGACAACCCTATGGCTCCTGCCGGTTGCCGTACTCATCGACATGCAAGTCGTGATATTCTATACAATACATGATCATCTCATACATCACATATATCTCATCATGTAATTGGCCATATCACATCACAACATACCCTGCAAAAACAAGTTAGACGTCCTCTAATTGTTGTTGCATGTTTTACGTGGCTGCTACGGGTATCTAGCAAGAACAATTCTTACCTACGCAAAAACCACAACGGTGATACGCAAATTGCTATTCAACCTTCTCAAGGACTGCCTTTGTCGAATCTGATCCAACTAAAGTGGGAGAAACAGACACCCGCCAGCCATCTTTATGCAACGAAGTTACATGTCAGTTGATGGAACTGGTCTCTCGTAAGCGTACGAGTAATGTTGGTCCGGGCCGCTTCATCCCACAATACTGCTGAATCAAGAAAAGACCAAGGGAGGAAGCAATCTGAACATCAACGCCCACAAACTCCTTTGTGTTCTACTCGTGATCTCATCTACACATAGACCTAGCTCTGATACCACTGTTGGGGAACGTTGCATGGGAAACAAAAAAAATTCCTACGCACACGCAAGATCTATCCATGGTGATGAGCATCTACGAGAGGGAGAGTGGATCTACATACCCTTGTAGATCGCTAAACGGGAAGCGTTAAGAAATGCGGTTAATGTAGTCGAACATCTTCGCGATCCAAATCGCCGAGCGTCCCGCGATCCAATCATGATCCGTCCCGATCTAGCGCCGAACGGACGGCACCTCCGCGTTCAGCACACGTACAGCTTGATGACGATCTCCGCCTTCTTGATCCAGCAAGAGGGAGCGGAGAGGTAGATGAGTTCTCCGGCAGAACGATGGCGCGGCGGCGGTGGTGGTGGAACTATTCCAGCAGGGCTTCGCCTAAGCACTGCTGAAAACTAGAGGACTTGATCTATCGGGGAGAGACGCCTGCACCGTGGCTAAAGTTTCGTGTGCTGCTGCCCTCTCTCCCCTCTAGTATATAAAGGAGGGAGGGGAGGGGCTGGCCGACCTAGGAAGCCTCCTAGGAGTCGGCCGAAGGAGGTGGAGGTGGAGGAGTCGGCCGAAGGAGGTGGAGGTGGAGGAGTCCACCTCCAATCCTACTCCTAGTAGGACTCCTTCCCTTCCTCACTTGGACTTTCCCTTTCCCACAAGCCCAGCCGCATAGGCCTTCTTGGGCCGGCCGCCCAGCCCACCAGGGGCTGGTGCGCCACCCTCAGGTCCATGTGACCCACTTGGGGTGTGGTGGGCCCACTTGGTTGACCCCCGGAACCCATTCGTCACTCCCGGTACACTGCCGAAAATGCCCGAAACATTTTCGGAGTTCAAACACCACCTTCCTATATATCAATCTTTACCTCCGGACCATTCCGGAGCTCCTCGTGACGTCTGGGATCTCATCCGGGACTCCGAACAACCTTCGGTCACCAACATACATAACTCAACTATACCGAAACGTCACCGAACCTTAAGTGTGCAGACCCAGCGGGTTCGAGAACTATGTAGACATGACCGAGACACCTCTACAATCAATAACAAATTGCGGGACCTGGATGCCCATATTGGTTCCTATATATTCTACAAAGATCTTTATCGGTTGAACCTCTATCTCAAGGATTCAGTTAATCCCGTATGCTGTTCCCTTTGTTCTTCGGTATGTTACTTGCCCGAGATTCGATCGTCAGTATCTCTATACCTAGTTCAATCTCGTTACCGGCAAGTCTCTTTACTCGTTCCGTAATACAAGATCCTGTGGCTAACACTTTAGTCACATTGCTTGCAAGGCTTGTTGTGATGTTGTATTACCGAGTGGGCCCTGAGATACCTCTCCGTCACACGGAGTAACAAATCCCAGTCTTGATCCATGCCCACTCAACAGACACCCTCGGAGATACCTGTAGAGCATCTTTATAGTCACCCAGTTACGTTGTGACGTTTGATACACACAAAGTATTCCTCCGGTGTCAGTGAGTTGCATGATCTCATGGTCATAGGAACAGATACTTTGACATGCAGAAAACAATAGCAATAAACTGACACGATCATATGCTACGTTCATAGTTTGGGTCTTGTCCATCACATCATTCTCCTAATGATGTGATCCCGTTATCAAATGACATCTCATGTCTATGGCTAGGAAACCTTGACCATCTTTGATCAACAAGCTAGTCTACTAGAGGCATACTAGGGACATGGTGTTATCTATGTATCCACACATGTATCAGTGTTTCCTATTAATACAATTATAGCATGGATAATAAATGATTATCATGAACAAGGAAAAATAATAATAACCACTTTTATTATTGCCTCTAGGGCATATTTCCAACAGTCTAGGGGGTGGCCGCCATGTACAGCAGCAGGCGCTCGTGAGGGCGCGGGGTGACCATGACAGGAGGGCTCGTGAGGTACCTCTTGAGGTCCTCGATGGCAGCGTCGGCCTCGGGGGTCCACTTGAAGGGGTTGGACCTCTTCATGAGCTTGAAGAACGGCAGAGCCCGTTCGTCGAACTTGGAAATGAAACGGCCGAGCGAGGCCATGCATCCAGCCAGGCGCTGCATCTCCTTGAAGTTGCGAGGCGGCCGTATTGGCTTGATGGCCTTGATCTTCTCAGGTTAGCCTCGATGTCGCGATGGGAGACCAAGAAGCCTAGGAGCTTGCCGGAAGGGACGCCGAAGATGCACTTGGCAGGGTTGAGCTTAAGGTTGACCTCCCGCAGGTTGGCGATGGTTTCTTCCAGGTCCTCAATGAGGACGCGTGCCTCGCGCGTTTTGATGATGATGTCGTCGACGTATGCTTCCGCATTTCTCCCCATCTGGCATCCCAGGCAGATACGCATCAGCCTCTAGAAGGTAGCTCCTGCGCTCTTCGGGCCAAAGGGCATGCATACGTAGCAGAACACCCCGCAAGGGGTGATGAAGGCGGTTTTCTCCTCATCCTCCCTCACCATCTTGATCTGATGATAGCCTGAGAAGGCATCCAGGAAGCAGAGCAGATCACACCCCCGCGGTAGAGTCCACTATCTGTTCAATCCTTGACAGCGGGAAGTGGTCCTTGGGGCAGTCCTTGTTGAGGTTGGTGAAGTCGACGCACATACGCTTGCCGTCGTGCGGCTTGGCGACGACAACGGGGTTAGCGATCCACTCTGGGTGGATTACTTCATGGATGACTCCGGCGTCTTGGAGTTTTTCGACCTCCTGAACGATGAAGTCTTGCTTCTCGGTCGCCTGGCGACTTACCTTCTGCTTGACGGGGGGCGCGTTGGGGCATACCGCCAAGTGGTGCTCGATGACCTCCCTTGGCACACCGGGCATGTCCAAGGCCATCCAAGAGAACATATCGGCATTCGCCCGTAGGAAGGCGACGAGCACGCTCTCCTGCTCGGGGAATGGCCACTGCCGATGGTGAGAAAGGGACCCGCATCGCTCCCGTCCAACGACACTTTCTTGGTCTTGGCCCACTCTTGGGAGAACATGAGTTCCTTCTTTGTGGGCACCGGCTTAGCAGGCTCAGGGGCCTCCTCCTTGGCCGGGGATATGGTGGCGGCCGCCTTGTAGGCACGCGCGAGGGCACGCGTCGCATCCTTCTCGTCGCAGCGAATGGTGAGGGTGCCGCTGCTCCCGGGCATCTTGATGAGACCGTAGGCGTCGTGGGTCGCAGCCATGAACTTGGAGAGTGTCGGGTAGCCCAAGATGGCCTTGTAGGGCAGGCCGATGGGAGCCACATCAAAGACGGTGAACTCCATGCGGTAGTTCTTGCGGGTGCCGAAGGTGACGGGAAGGCACACCTGCCCCAAGGGCTGGGTGGAGCCGCGCGTGACGCCTAGGAAAGGCCTGGTGGGCGCTAGGCGCTCGTACGGCACCTGGAGCATCTCAAAGGCTTCCACCGAGAGCACGTTGAGTCCCGCGCCGTCGTCGATGAGCGTCTTGGCGACGGCCGCACCGCTGATGGTGGGTGTGCACAGCAGAGGGACAACGCCCACAGCACTAGTGAACCTAGGGTGATCGCTGGAGTCGAAGGCGACGGGGGATTCCAACCACTTGAGGCGGCCGATGGACCCGGACGTCGGCAGGGCCGCTCTCACCTCGCGTGAGAAACGCTTGAGGTGGTGGCCGGACGGAGGGGCCTGGGCCCCGCCGAGGATGCAGGCCACCCTACGGGGCCCTCGGGAGCCCCCATTGGGGACAACGCCCTCGGCTGGAGCCGCACGGCCGCCGCGCCCAAGTGCAGCGATGCCGCGGGAGATGGCGGCACGCCCAGGACGCCCGACGCACGGCGGTGGAGCGGGCGAGGAGTGAGGGGGCACCTGGTCAACGCATGTGGAGGAGACGAGCTCTGGGATGCGCTCAAGCCAGGCATCGCGGCCGTCGAAGGCGGGGCGATAGCGCTGCAGCCCCCGGGCCATGAGCAGCGGGGCGCGTGGAGCGAGGGGCTCACGGCGCGCAAGCGAGGCGGTGTTGGTGGAGCGGACGCGCGCCTTCTCGTTCACCAACGGGTGGACGGAGGAGACCACCCGCTCCCGGACAGGCTTGGTGGCGGCGCAGGGGCGTCGCCCGGGGGCTCCTCGGGTGGCGGGCGCCGCGTGTACCCCGGCGGTGGCTCGGCGCACGGAGCGCGTCCGGCGAGTGGCGGCATCGTCCATGCCGAAGGCGACGTCGAGGTCGAGGGTGCGAAGCTGGCAAGCCCCCCTACCTGGCGCGCCAAATGTCAGAGTCTGGGATCTGCGTCCAAGAACTTCTCCAAGAACAAGGTTCGGACACTAGGGGGGCTTGGCTTGGCGACCTGCAACACGACGGCTAACACAGCAAGATCGACGACGAGCTCAATCCTCCTCACCGGAAACAAAGGGGAGGCGCGAGCTACCCAGGTTGGGCCACCGTGCGGTGTAAAACCCTACTCCTACTTGTGGTTTGATTGCCCTCTTGAGAGGAGCTCATGGCTCGAGTACACTAGGTGTTGGGGAGGGAAAATGGCTCGATCCCTTTACATGGAGCCGGCCCTGTCCCTCTTGTATGCCTTGGTCCTCTTCCCCGAAAATATCGGCGGGAAAGGGTGGCCACAGGGCGACAATTCGATGGGGGACAGGAGCTCAGGCCTATCCTGACTAAAGGCGGTCCCCGTGTGGTAAAGAAGTCTTCGTGACACGCGTGTGGGCTCGGCGATGACCTTCGTCCTGGCACGCTGATCCGTCTTGGTCTTCTTTCACCGGAATGGCAAGCTTTGGGAACCTGCTTTTGGGGAGGTGTCATCCGCTGCTCCCTTATCACCAAAGTGGCAACCTGGCTTCTGTCGTGCCCTGCCGTCCTTATCCTGACAGTGGGACGTCATCCGCGTGGTGGGCGCGGTGCCCCGCGGCTAGTGCCGTTCGCCCAGCCTCACGAGGCGGCCTCCCGCAGAGAGCCTCGCGAGGCAATCTGGCGCCTGGCGCCCTCGGTAGGGCTTGACCTTGCGGTGTGGATCCTCGGCAGGCCTGCCCCTCGCGAGGCACTGATGTTTACTACACAACTTGTTCTTGTAGACCCGTGTTGGTCCTCCAAGCGCAGAGTTTTGTAGGACAGTAGCAAATTTTCCTCAAGTGGATGACCTAAGGTTTATCAATCCGTGGGAGGCATAGGATGAAGATGGTCTCTCTCAAACAACCCTGCAACCAAATAATAAAAAGTCTCTTGTGTCCCCAACACACCAAATACAATGGTAAATTGTATAGGTGCACTAGTTCGGCGAAGAGATGGTGATACAAGTCTAGTAATGATAGTAGGTATTGATTTTTGTAATAGTAACAATAAAAAATAGCAAGGTAGCAAGTAACAAAAGTGAGCACAAACGGTATTGCAATGCTTGAAAACAGGGCCTAGGGTCCGTACTTTCGCTAGTGCAATCTCTCAACAATGCTAATATAACATAACCATCCCTCAACGTGCAACGAAGAATCACTCCAAAGTTCTTATCTAGGGGAGAACATAAGAAGAAATTGTTTGTAGGGTACGAAACCACCTTAAAGTTATCCTTTCCGATCGATCTATCCAAGAGTCCGTACTAAAATAACACCAAGTTATCCTTTCCGATCGATCTATCTAAGAGTTCGTACTAAAATAACACCATATGATACGCATCAACCAACTCTAATGTCACCTAGATACTCCAATGTCACCACAAGTATCCATGAGTGACAAGTATCCATGAGTTAATTATACGATACTCATCAAACAATTTCAGATTCATAATACTCAATCCAACACAAAGAACCTCAAAGAGTGCCCCAAGATTTCTACCGGAGAAAGCATGATGAAAACGTGCATCAACCCCTATGCATAGATTACCCCAATGTCACCTCGGGAATCCGCGAGTTGAGTGTCAAGACATAGATCAAGTGCTCTCAAATCCATAAAAGTATTCAATCCAGTAATAACGAAATCTCAAAGGGAAAACTCAATTCATCACAACAAGATAGAGAGGGGAAAACATCATATGAGCCAACTATATTAACAAAGCCCGCGATACATCAAGATCGTGCCAAATCAAGAACACGAGAGAGAGAGAGAGATTAAACACATAGCTACTGGTACAAACCCTCAGCCCCGAGGGTGGACTACTCCCTCCTCATCATGGAGACCATAGGGATGATGAAGATGGCCTCCGGTGATGATTTCTCCCTCCGGCAGGGTGCCGAAACGGGGTCTAGATTAGTTTTTCGTGGCTACAGAGGCTTGAGCTCAATGGAGTCTTCCCTCTTTCAAGAGGAATCCACAAGGGGAGATGCATGAGCTAAGCTATACTTTAATTCCAATCTTAGCTAACCCTAAAATGGAGGAGGAGGGATATGTATAGGTCCAAGGCAATGAAGGGGTAAGTGAAAGCGAAAGGGAAAGGGTAAAGACGCATGTGCCTTGCCAAATGCTACCCACAGATGCACTACCAGGCAGTCCGGTACGGGGGATCAGACAATCCGATGGCAACAGAAACTTTTGGGCGTCTAGAAATTGTACTACCGGATTGTCCTGTTGGGGAGCTAGACTGTTCGGCACTGCAATTTCTGCACGGTCCAAAACTGCTCTCTGGATGCACCGGACAGTTCGGTTGGCGACCGGTCAGTCCGGTAGTGTAAATTTTGCATTGTTTTGTCCATTTCACCGTCTTCTTCCATCGTCGATTTCCAAGCTTCCCTCACGGATGGTGTAGGTGTACACTTGCGCTTGCACGCCTCCTCATCATCCGTGGTGCTCCAATAATACCTATGCAAGAACACGACAGGTGTGTCAAGTAGTATACCATCCTCAAAGGGGTCAAGTGAACACGTGTAAAGAAGATGATTCGCCCTTAGGTATGTGAAGTAGATGTCCCACGTGTCACTTGCCAAGCAGACTCTTGATATGGTGATGTACGTAGGATGCTCCGCATCATAATCACCCTTTCCCGGTGGTTGGGTGGTATTTCCGCCGGAACAACCGCCCGACAGTGCCCTACGGAGTGGCTAAGTCCCTGGCAGTACAACCGCCTGAGAGCAGCGGTACAACCACACCACCACCACCTGGAACACTGCCTGACCCGAGGGAATCACCCCTCGGGTGGTTGTTGCTCCAGAAGCACCGAATAGCTGATACAACCACACCCACTAGCGGTACAACCGCTAGTGGAATTCATGCACTTAGTTGAATTTGAGGCTCTCTCCTCGGAACGGAAGGATATATGTGGGTGGAATATCGAATGTGCATGTGTTTGATTCACCCAGTACCTTCCGATGTGGACCCCTCTTTATAGTATGGATTTCCTACGACCAAAGAAATAAATGCTTCGAAAATGACGTTGCTCTTTTCCGTCTGGAATGGTGCCCCGTCTTGTGCCACTTAGAGTATACTTGTGTAGCTTAGGCACACGGTTAGTCCGTAAATTGCATCGTCATCAACATCAAAACACTTAAGGCGAAAAATGGCCTTACACATGAAAATATAATAATATATTTATTATTGCCTCTATGCATATTTTCAACACTCACACTTGCGCTAGAATCAATAATCGAGTTACAAAAGTTTTCTAACACCAATGACATTTCAGTGTTGCTCATGTTTTGCTTGTGGAATGGATTTCGTCAATGGATCTGACACCTTCTTAGATTCCAAGTGATATTACAACACATCAATAAGTTGATTATTGAAAACAATTTTGCAACTTTCGAGTTGCATCGGTGATAATTTACTTGGAATGGTCTTTCTCGGTCATGAATAAGTACGTATAGTGGATACTTTATGACATAAACTTGGCTCAAGATTTTGGATGCATAAGTAAAATTCAGTCTTAGCGCAGACGAAGTCAAGCAGGAGACTAGAAGTGACCAACTAAAGAACATGAAAATCTACAATTGTACATTCTCTAATAGTAACATTATTTAGAGAGAACTTGAGGTTGATGATACTACAAATCTGAATACCATGAAGGCTATATATCAAATTTAATCATGTGTGAGCATGTGCCAAGGCAACTATCTATTTATCCTCCACTCAAAGATACTTAACTACCACAACATGTTAGAGGTTCAACTTAATTTTCCATTTAATACTTTTAGTCATTCTGATATAATTCCATGCTTGATTAAATATCTAGATAATCATAGTTTTGAATATATTTTAATAGATTATGGAGGATGCATGTTTACTTCTGAACATATAAATATATAGGGGGTCTAATCTTATAAGCACCCTTAAGACCCTTATTCTATGCTTACAACATATGGGATAAGAACCAGTCAGATAATCACATCGCCATCACAGGTATCCTACGATCGCTAGGCTACATCTCCATCTGGATGTTGCCATACAAAGCATATGATTTCCTCAGGTAATGTGAAATTTTCCTTCATAGCCATTCATTGGAGAGGCAAATCAAAGACTCCTGGCATATCTACTCCATTAATGATAATAAGATGACTGTATTGGCAGCATATCTACTCCATTACTAATAGTGAAGTGACTGCATTGGCAGTTACACTATAGGTGTTTTACAACTTACAGCTCTCAAGAATAACATGTTATATTGTTGCACAACATATACATCCAAAAAGGATCGACAGTCCATTACACTTTCGACCTTCGACTTTCAACCAAGTAATCATTTTATAACAAGAAGACAACCATGTCAATTCTTTCAAGTATATAACTACGGATCCCAGCATCATGTCTCAAACCCAGCACCTGTCCATCCTGATCCAGAGCTTCCCCTTCCCTTAGGGAGGACCATCACACCACCTCTCCCTCTTCCTCCTGAGTTCAATGATCTCTGCTTCCTTTCCGCTTTAGCAGGTTGTTGCTGTGGTCCGCTGGTGGCGGGCTCATGGATATTGCTTGCAGGGGTGATTGCATTCGATAGATTTTGTGAGGTGGGTTGCTGAGGTAGGGAATTTGTGGTGGCCTGATGTACAGTGCTGATACCCTGATAATTATACGCACGAGAATGTATAACTTGACTGAGATGAAAAAACACAATGTGCATGTAAACATCAGCAAGAAAGAACTAACTAGTAGCTATTAGGAAAGAAACATGTCTCAACTTACAGAAACATCGACAGAAGCCCTGATGGGATTTAGACATTCTAAACGCTTCTTTAACTCTTCTAACCTCGAATATTGTGAAGCCGCACTCTCTTGAACCTAATTAAAACAAATAAACAAGATATTCTCAACTGAACCGATGATGTAATAGGAAAAAAAATCATTAGGTGTACGAATAAGGACTAGAAAAAAGGAAACACATACCAACCGGTTCAGATCATCACATAGCCTCTGCTTAGCCTCCTCTTCCTCTTTAACAACTTGCAGAGCAGCTTCCCAGGCCTAAACTAGCAGAAGTTACTTAACAGATCAACAATATAAAGCAAATAGCTAAATCATTTATTAGGGAACTGGCGAAAATGATTAATTATAAGCATTTCCGTAGAGAAAATAAACACTTGTTTCATACTATAACAGAAGAAAAAAAATCATTATAGGAGTTCACTAAACAACCGCTTCCTGGCTCCTCCCTGTTTCACTCTCTTTGCCCTTTGGCACTGAGACACCGGACCAGAAGAGATTCCCCTCCATCACATTATTTCAACAACCATAAGTTTAACTTCTTTCTAACTTCTCATATATTAAAACTCAATGTGCAAGAATGCACTTGATCTCCAATATTACGTTTATTTAATAACATTATAATTTAAGTTATAATCCTAAGACACATAATGGTTGCAGTTTCAGAAGAAAACATGAATTCGGTGCATTTAGTTTATTTATAACAGCAATTTATTCTCCATCCATCCTACTCCCTCCGTTCCTAAATACAAGTCTTTTTAGAGATTTCAATATGGATTACATACGGATATATATAGACGTATTTTAGAGTGTAGATTCGCTCATTTTACTCCGTATGTACTCCATATTGAAATCTCTAAAAAGACACATATAGGAACGGAGGTAGTATATATGGTGTCATTTGCTGAAAGATGCAACCAACAGTATTAGGGTTTGTCCTACAGGTGATAGTGATACTCTTAACAGTAATACTCCCTCCGTCCCAAAATGCTCGTCTTAGTTTAGTCTAGATACGGATGTAATGGAGGTAATATGTTTTCTTGCAAAACAAGTTGCACCTTCCATTTCATCCACAACACAGGTAGCTAGTAACTAAAAATCGAACAGATAGAAATATTTTGGAAGGGAGAACAGCAATTGTATAAGATAATGACAAGTCATTGTATTATAATCAGGAGTGAAGAAGTCCAACCTTTTTTGCCTCTTCCTCTTTCACCTTAGCCAAACGTATTCTCTCAGTTGACATCTCAATCTTTTTCCTCAAATGCTCGAGTGCTGGAACCAGGAAAAATACAAGTATAATCAGTTTAGCCGAGTGGAAGTAGTGTATGTACAAAAGCTAAACCATGTGTATGCCACAAACGTGTTAGGAAGTATTAGTACTGGTCTAGGGAGTCCTATTAGGCTATGTTTCCTTTCCTTGTAAGATGCACCATGGGCTATATAATAGAGATAAGTTGCATCATAACATGGTATGTTTAGGTCTCCGGACGCCGCAACTCGTCCTTACTATCCACTAGATTTTTTTTTCTCAATCGATCTGTTCTTCTCCGGGTCAATCTCGTCCTCGCTGCTCCACCACCCCCGCGATCCGCCCGGTGCATGACAGCCGCGTGGGCGCATCGACTGCTCGCGCAGCTGCTCTGTTTGTGCAGCTGCTGACGCCCGTAAAGTGTGGCCATTATGACCGTGCCGCCTGTATGTGCCTACCCAGCTGTTCCTGCTGCTACATGGTGATCCTCTTGGTAGCCGCTGCCTCTGCTCCGCACGTGCTGCTTGCTCCCTTGGTCACGGCGTGTGCTGCTCTGCTCCCGCACGTCCATTTGCGTGCTGCTGCTGTTCCCGCTGCCCTTTGTTGCTCTGCTGGGTTCCTGCTAGCCTGCTTGGTAGTTGCTGCGTTCCTGCTAGCCTACTTGCTAGTTGATGCGCTTGTGTTGAGTAAAAGAAAAAGAAAAAGCTTCATGTTTCTTTCGTTTTCACCGCCTGTATATGTGGATTGCCTAGCCCTTTCCATCAGTTTGGACTTTTGGTTGCGTTGGCTAGTGCATGAAACTTAACACGGTATCAAAGCCAAGGTCTTGGGTTCAAGCCTGGCTTTCGCAGTTTATCTAAAAAATGGCTGCCGCCCCCCTTTGTCCACGTATAGGCCTATTGAGCCATACCTCCGAGTCTGTCCACGTGTTGACTTTCCGCGTCACATGTGAGAGGGGGTGTTGAAGTGTATATGTGGTCCATCAGTTCGGACTTTTGGTTGCGTTGGCTAGTGCATGAAGCTTAACATTAGTCATTGCATCTAGTCTATCATTTAACTTCTAGTTTTTCCTAATTTCCGTTGCGTCACCGAATTCGTTTATATTTTGTGTTTCTCATCTCATGCGAGTCCACTATACCTTTGTCCGTCAGCCTTGTTTTTCCGGTTCTGATCCTTTCTATACAACTTTCGTGGCCTACTTGTCCTTGTTGTTTTCTATAGGATTTTCTGGACTCTTTTGCATTGTCAATCTACGCCCATTGTGCCTTAGCCGCCGATCTTCTTTCGCCGTCGGTTGTCGGGTTGTCGTGGGCTATGATTTTCTGCGCAATGCTTTATACTCTTGATGTGCCATTTTCCTTTGACAACCCATCTTCTCTTGATACTTCTCTTGTATCTTCAAGTGATGCGGTGTCTTCCTTTGATGTGTCATCTCTGTGTTATCCCATTTGACTTGACTCGACAGGGTTTGAAGACTCTTCATGCTACAACGACACTCTCAAGGTGAGGATTTGGATTATCATTTTTTTTCTAGTGCCTACACATAGCCAGTCCCAAGCCCGGGTAAAGGAAGAGGGTTGTGATAGGCTTGGCGAGCAAACGTCAAAACTCAGCCACTCTTATGAAGATGAAACCCAAAAGATTTTCATTGGGCGTAACCCTCTCAACGACGCGCCACATCGGAACTCGGGTGTGTTGTCAAATGGGCAAGGGTCGGGCCGTCACCCCCCCTGGTGGCGCACCGTATCTTGATCTGGATACGGTGGCAAGTGAGTGAGGATTGGGTCGTCGCATCCTCAGTGGCACGCTACACCGACGTCCGAGTGTAGTGGAAAATGAGCAAGGGTCTTCGCATTTGACTCGGCGAGTGCGAAGGGTATGGAAGCTAGCCAAGCCTAGGAGGATCCGCTTAGGTAGCTGGAACGTAGGGTCCCTAACAGGTAAGCTTCGGGAGCTAGCTGATACATTGGTGAGGAGAGGTGTTGATATCCTTTGCGTCCAAGAAACCAAATGAAGGGGACAGAAGGCGAAGGAGGTGGAGGCTTCAAGCTGTGGTACACGGGGACTGCTGCAAACAGAAATGGAGTAGGCATCTTGATTAACAAGAGCCTCAAGGATGGAGTGGTAGATGTCAAGAGACGTGGGGACGGGATTATCCTGGTCAAGCTGGTAGTTGGGGACTTCTCAACGTTATCAGCGTGTATGCCCCGCAAGTAGGCCACCATGAGAACACCAAGAGTGAGTTATGGGAAGGCATGGAGGACATGGTTAGGAGTGTACCAAGTGGTGAGAGTCTCTTCATAGGAGGAGACCTCGATGGCCACGTGGGCACATCCAACACAGGTTTTGAAGGACTGCATGGGGGCTTTGGCTATGGCATCAGAAATCAAGAAGGAGATGTCTCAAGCTTTGCTCTAGCCTACGACATGATCGTAGCTAACACCCTCTTTAAGAAGAGAGAATCACATCTAGTGACTTTTAGTAGTGGTCAGCACTCTAGCCAGATTGATTCCATCATCTCGAGAAGAGAAGACAGGCGTGCGTGCCTAGATTGTAAGGTGATACCTGGAGACAATGTTGTCCCTCAGCATAACCTTGGATGCTGACTTCTGCTTTTGGATTTTTGTCCAACGGGGCAAGCATGCCAAAGTCGCTAGAACAAAGTGGTGGAAGTTCAAAGGGAGGTAGCTCACGCGTTCAAGGAAAGGGTCATTAAGGAGGGCCCTTGGGAGGAAGGAGGTGATGCAGACAATATGTGGATGAAGATGACGACTTGCATGCGTAAGGTGGCCTCAAAGGAGTTTGGAGTGTCTAAGGGAAGTAGAAGCGAAGCGAAAGATACCTGGTGATGGAACGATGATGTCCAAAAGGCTATCAAGGAGAAGAAAGTGTTTTAGACGCCTATACCTGGATAGGAGTGCGGACAATATAGAGAAGTACAAGGTGGCGAAGAAGGCCGCAAAGCGAGTTGTGAGTGAAGCAAGGGGTCGGGCGTATGAGGACCTTTATTAGCGGTTAGACACGAAGGAAGGCGAAAGGAACATCTATAAGGTGGCCAAAATCCGAGAGAGAAAGACGAGGGATGTTGACCAAGTCAAATGCATCTAGGACGGAGCAGACCAACTCTTAGTGAAGGACGAGGAGGTTAAGCATAGATGGCGGGAGTACTTCGACAAAGTGTTCAATGGGGAGAATGAGAGCTCTACCATTGGACTGGACGACTCCTTTGATGATACTAGCAGGCGCTTTGTGCGGCAAATCCAGTAGTCTGAGGTCAAGGAGGCTTAAAATAGGATGAAAGGAAGCAAGGCGATGGGCCCTGATTGTATCCCCATTGAGGTATTGAGAGGCCGGGACATAGCAATAGTCTGGCTAACCAATCTTTTCAACCCCATTTTTCGGGCAAACAAGATGCCAAAAGAATGTAGACGTAGTATATTAGTACCAATCTTCAAGAACAAGGGGGATGTTCAGAGTTGTACTAATTACCGTGAAATTAAGCTAACGAGCCATATAATGAAGCTATGGGAGAGAGTCATTGAGCACCGCTTAAGAAGAATAACAAGCATGACCAAAAATTAGTTTGGCTTCATGCCTGGGAGGTCGACCATGGAAGCCATTTTCTTGGTACAACAACTTATGGAGAGATACAGGGAGCAAAAGGAGCTGCATATGGTGTTCATTGACTTGGAGAAGGCCTATGATAAGATGTCGGGGAATGTCATGTGGTGGGCCTTGAAGAAACACAAAGTCCCAACAAAGTACTTTACCCTCATCAAGGACATGTACGATAATGTTGTGACAAGTGTCCGACCAAGTGATGGCGACACTGATGAGTCCCCGATTAAAATAGGACTGCACCAAGGGTCAGTTTTGAGCCCTTATCTTTTTGCTTTGGTGATGGATGAGGTCACAAGGGATATACAAGGAGATATCCCATGGTGTATGCTCTTTGCGGATGATGTGGTGCTAGTCAATGATAGTCGGGTGGGGGTAAATAGGAAGCTAGAGCTATGGAGACGAACCTTGGAATCGAAAGGTTTTAGACTTAGTAGAACTAAAACCGAGTACATAAGGTACGATTTTAGTACTACTAGGCACGAGGAGGAGGAGGAGGTTAGCCTTGATGCGCAGGTGGTGCCTCAGAAGGACACCTTTCGATATTTGGGGTCAATGCTGCAGAAGGATGGGGATATTAATGAAGATCTGAACCATCGAATCAAAGTTGGATGGATGAAATGGCGCCAAGCTTCTGGCATTCTTTGTGACAAGAGTGCCACAAAAGCTAAAAGGCAAGTTCTATAGGACGGCGGTTCGACCCACAATGTTGTATGGCACTGGGTGTTGACCGACTCAAAGGCGACATGTGCAGCAGTTAGGTGTGACTGAGATGCGCATGATGAGATGGTTGTGTGGCCAAACAAGGAAGGACCGAGTCCGGAATGATGATCTACGAGATAGAGTTGGGGTAGCACCGATTGAAGAGAAGCTTGTCCAACATCGTCTGAGATGGTTTGGGCATATTCAGCGCAGGCCTCCAGAATCTCCGGTGCATAGCGGACGGCTAAAGCGTTCTGATAATGTCAAAAGAGGTCGAGGTAGACCGAACTTGACATGGGAGGAGTCTGTAAAGAGAGATCTGAAGGACTGGAGTATCACCAAAGAGCTAGACATGGCCAGGGGTGCATGGAAGCTTGCTATCCATGTTAGGAAGTATTAGTATTGGTCTAGGAGCCCTATTAGGCTATGTTTCCTTTTCTTGTACCTCAAGTCATGTGTAATATATATATGTACCATGGGTCATGTAATAGAGATAAGTTGCATCATAACAAAAAGAACTACTCCCGACAATCTACAATGTAGTGCATATAGATTTTTTTTTCAGAAATCAAGCTTAGTAAAGTTTGACCAAGTATATAGAGAAATTTATCGATATCTATAACACCACATAAATATAATAATAAACTATGCCTTGTCTGCCTTATGAAGAATATAATGATATGTATTTGGTATTGTATATCTCGATATTTTTCTCTATCCTGGTAAAGGTATATGAAGTTTTACTTTAAAAAATCTATACACACTATATTATGGAACAAAGGGAGTATTAGTTTACCTGCTTTCTTTGGTCCAGCTGTTAGTTTAACTTCTAGAGTCAGATTCTCTAGCTCTTTCTCAACATCCCGAATTTTGGAATAATTTTCCTGAATATATCTACAAAAAAGGTATAATTATTCAAATATTTCTATATTAAAAAAGAAGAGGAAAGAGGTAAGATCACAGAGACACCACCACAACTGGCTAAGAAAGGAAAAAATGTTGATATGCACAAATCAGTGTCATTTATGATAGATAGCTAAATATAGTTATATAGATCAGAAATTTAGTGTGCAGCCCAAGAACCCAACCGTCTGATTCCCTTTTGCATGTGTGATCTGTTGGGCGGGAGTCGGCCCCCACGTACCCCCAGGTCACCTCCCCGAGCGACGCAACCGGGGCGGCCCCCTCTCCCCCACCTCTCCGAGCTCCGTCGCGCCCTACACCCTCGCCACCACCGCCAACGGGCCCTTCTTCTCCCTGACGTGGGCGTCGGGCTCGGGTGGGCGGGTCCTGGTGGCAGATCGGCTCTGCAGAGACCCGTCGCGCCCTACCCCCTCGCCGGCAACGCTCCGGCGCGGGCCAGGGTGGCGGCGAGGCAATGGTGCGGCTCCTTGGCAGCGTTGGCGGTTTGGAGCGGGCAGTGGCCGGCAACGCCCCGCAGGCCCAGATCTGGGTCAAGGCGGGCTGGTGAAGGCTCTGACGGGTCGCCTCCGGCTGGGCTGGCGAGCACCTCACGATGGGGCCGGCGCATACGGCGCGACGACGGGAGCTTCACGGGCCCAATCTGGGCCCGACCGGGCAGTTGGCCTGGTATGCTCCTGCTGCTGCGTCCAGTCTGCTACTGCTTAAGCCGGTGGAGGTTGTTCCCTCCCAAGTGCCTACGGTACTGCCGGCCCCTGTCTACGGTAGCTTTGTCTTGGTCCGGACGGCCTCGCGGAGTTTGTCATGGTGAGATGTCGATGGTGAACTCAAGACTGTGCTGGCACATGTTGGTGGGCGATAAGCATGGTGGAGCCGACGGTTAGTCCTGGGTTGTGGTTGTGTCGGGGTCGAGAGAAATCTCTGTCGGTTCTTGCCGACACCGACGCGGTGACGCCCGTGGGCGCCGCCGACCTTCTGTAAGGGCGTCGGGTGTACCCCTTCCCCACTCCCCTCCGTGCACCGGGAGAAATCCTTGGATCCGTCCGGACAGCAGCCTCAGCATCGTCGCAGTCCTTCTTGAAGGTGTTGCTTGGTACGCGGCAACTCAGAGGCATAGGAGCGTGGTGGGAAGTCTCCAGAGGGCGCAATGATTGTAGGAAATCGTCGCTTTCGTTGATCTAGCGTTGTTGGTATTTGTTTCTGTTGTTTTTTCTTTTGGGCTGGATTGTGATGTTTGTCCTGTTAGGAAGTATTAAACTCCGCCTATGTTGTCTCAACATAGCCGGTCCCAAGCCCGGGTAAAGGAGGAGGGTTGTGATAGGCTTGGCGAGCCAACGTCAAAACTCAGCCACTCTTATGGAGATGAAACCCAAAAGATTTTCGTTGGGGCGTAACCCTCTCAGCGACGCGTCACATCGGAACCCGGGTGTGGTGGAAAATGGGCAAGGGCCGGGCCATCACCCCCCAGGTGGCGCGCCGTATCGTGATCTGGATACGGTGGCAAGTGAGCGAGGATCCGGTCGTCGCATCCTTAGTGGCGCGCTACATCGGTGTCCGGGTGTAGTGGAAATTGAGCAAGGGTCTTCGCATTTGACTCGACGAGTGCGAAGGGTAAGGAAGCTAGCCGAGCCTAGGAGGATTTGCTTAGGTAGCTGGAACGTAGGGTCTCTGACAGGTAAGCTTCGGGAGGTAGTTGATACAGCGGTGAGAAGAGGCGTTGATATCCTTTGCGTCCAAGAGACCAAATGGAGGGGACAAAAGGCGAAGGAGGTGGAGGGTACCGGCTTCAAGCTGTGGTACACAGGGACGGTTGCAAACAGAAATGGAGTAGGCATCTTGATTAGCAAGAGCCTCAAGGATGGAGTGGTAGACGTCAAGAGACGTGGGGACCGGATTATCCTGGTCAAGCTGGTAGTTGGGGACTTAGTTCTCAACGTTATCAGCGCGTATGCCCCGCAAGTAGGCCACAATGAGAACACCAAGAGGGAGTTCTGGGAAGGCCTGGAGGACATGGTTAGGAGTGTACCGATTGGCGAGAGGCTCTTCATAGGAGGAGACCTCAATGGCCACGTGGGCACATCTAACACAGGTTTTGAAGGGGTGCATGGGGGATTTGGCTATGGCATCAGGAATCAAGAAGGAGAAGATGTCTTAAGCTTTGCGCTAGCCTACGACACGATCGTAGCTAACACCCTCTTTAAGAAGAGAGAATCACATCTAGTGACTTACAGTAGTGGGCAACACTCTAGCCAGATTGATTTCATCCTCTTGAGAAGAGAAGACAGGCGTGCATGCCTAGACTGTAAGGTGATACCTAGAGAGAGTGTTGTCCCTCAGCATAAGCTTGTGGTTGCTGACCTCCGCTTTCGGATTCGTGTCCAGCAGGACAAGTGTGCCAAAGTCGCTAGAACGAAGTGGTGGAGGCTCAAGGGGGAGGTAGCTCAGGCGTTCAAGGAGAGGGTCATTAAGGAGGGCCCTTGGGAGGAAGGAGGTGATGTAGACAACATGTGGATGAAGATGGCGACTTGCATTCGTAAGGTGGCCTCAGAGGAGTTTGGAGTGTCCAGGGGAAGTAGAAGAGAAGCTAAAGATACCTGGTGGTGGAACGATGATGTCCAGAAGGCAATTAAGGAGAAGAAAGATTGTTTCAGACGCCTATATCTGGATAGGAGTGCAGACAACATAGAGAGGTACAAGATGGCAAAGAAGGCCGCAAAGCGAGCTATGAGTGAAGCAAGGGGTCGGGCGTATGAGGACCTCTACCAACGGTTAGACACGAAGGAAGGCGAAAGGGACATCTATAAGATGGCCAAGATCCGAGAGAGGAAGACGAGGGATGTTGACCAAATCAAGTGCATCAAGGATGGAGCAGATCAACTCCTGGTGAAGAACGAGGAGATTAAACATAGATGGCGGGAGTACTTTGACAAGCTGTTCAATGGGGAGAGTGAGAGCTCTACCATTGATCTGGACGACTCCTTTGATGATTCTAGCAGGCGTTTTGTGCGGCGAATCCAGGAGTCGGAGGTCAAGGAGGCTTTAAAGAGGATGAAAGGAGCCAAGGCGATGGGCCCTGATTGTATCCCCATTGAGGTGTGGAGAGGCCTCGGGGACATAGCGATAGTATGGCTAACCAAACTTTTCAACCTCATTTTTCGGGCAAACAAGATGCCAGAAGAATGAAGACGGAGTATATTAGTACCAATCTTCAAGAACAAGGGGGATGTTCAGAGTTGTACTAATTACCGTGGAATTAAATTGATGAGCCATACAATGAAGCTATGGGAAAGAGTCATTGAGCACCGCTTAAGAAGAATGACAAGCGTGACCAAAAATCAGTTTGGTTTCATGCCTGGGAGGTCGACCATGGAAGCCATTTTCTTGGTACGACAACTTATGGAGAGATATAGGGAGCAAAAGGACATGCATATGGTGTTCATTGACTTGGAGAAGGCCTGTGATAAGATACCGCGGAATGTTATGTGGTGGGCCTTGGAGAAACACAAAGTCCCAACAAAGTACATTACCCTCATCAAGGACATGTACGATAATGTTGTGACAAGTGTTCGAACAAGTGATGGCGACACTGATGACTTCCCGATTAAGATAGGACTGCATCAAGGGTCAGCTTTGAGCCCTCATCTTTTTGCCTTGGTGATAGATGAGGTCACAAGGGATATACAAGGAGATATCCCATGGTGTATGCTCTTTGCAGACGATGTGGTGCTAGTCGATGAGAGTCAGACGGGGGTCAACAGGAAGTTGGAGTTATGGAGGCAAACCTTGGAATCGAAAGGTTTTAGGCTTAGTAGGACTAAAACCGAGTACATGAGGTGCGCTTTCAGTACTACTAGGCACGAGGAGGAGGAGGATGTTAGCCTTGATGGGCAGGTGGTGCCTCAGAAGGACACCTTTCGATATTTGGGGTCAATGTTGCAGAGTGATGGGGATATCGATGAAGATGTGAACCATCGAATTAAAGCCGGATGGATGAAGTGGCGCCAAGCTTCTGGCATTCTCTGTGACAAGAGGGTGACACAAAAGCTAAAAGGCAAGTTCTATAGGACGGCGGTTCGACCCGCAATGTTGTATGGCGCTGAGTGTTGGCCGACTAAAAGGCGACATGTGCAACAGTTAGGTGTGGCGGAGATGCGCATGTTGAGATGGATGTGTGGCCACACAAGGAAGGACCGAATGATGATATACGAGATAGAGTTGGGGTTGCGCCAATTGAAGAGAAGCTTGTCCAACATCGTCTGAGATGGTTTGGGCATATTCAACGCAGGCCTCCAGAAGCCTCAGTGCATAGCGGACGGCTAAAGCATGCTGATAATGTCAAAAGAGGCCGGGGGTAGACCGAACTTTACTTGGGAAGAGTCCGTAAAGAGAGATCTGAAGGATTGGAGCATCACCAAAGAACTAGCCATGGACAGGGGTGCGTGGAAGCTTGCTATCCATGTGCCAGAACCATGAGTTGGTCGCGAGATCTTATGGGTTTCACCTCTAGCCTACCCCAGCTTGTTTGGGACTAAAGGCTTTGTTGTTGTTGTTGTCCTGTTAGGAAGTATTAGTATTGGTCTAGGAGTCCTTATTAGTCTATGTTTACTTTCCTTGCACCTCAAGTCATGTGTAATATATATATGCCCCTTGGGCCTTCAATAGAGATAAGTTGCTTTCCTAACATGGTATTAGAGCTTAGGTTTTTTTTTAGCACGCGCAACTCGTGCTTGATCCTCTCCACGTCATCGCCGCGTTTCCTCTGGTCCGGCCCCCGACCTCTCCACCTCGTCCCGATCCGCTTCGCGTCGCTCGCTTCGCGCCCCTGCAGTACTCCCGATCGAGCCGGCCGCCCTGAACTGAGTCGCCTGGTAGCATCACTCCTCCTGGCCTAGGATCCAGTCGGGCTGCTTGTGTGGTTGCTGCTGTCGATCGATCTCCGAAGTACCGATCGATCTTCGCCCGCATCCCCGAAGTCCCGCTCGTCAACGCTGCCGCTGAAGCCTATCGCTGAAGTCTCCTGTACTGCCCGTGCTAGCCACGTGTGAGGGCTAGCTAGTCATCCCATTCAGCTAGCCACGCGTGAGGGCTAGCTTTGCCTGCCCTCCTCCTTCGTCAAGGTCTACAGATCGAGCCGCCGCGGCACTATCCGCCTCTGGATCACGTTACTCGCCCTGTCCGCGTCGCTCGTCTGCTTCGGGTGTTGACCTGAGTTTCTTTGGTAAAAAAAAGGTACAATGTCGTTAGGCTATGTCGTCGTTCCCCGTTGCCCGGTGGTTTTTGATGGTACAAACTACAGTGAGTTTGTTGGCTTCTTCCGCATTCATATGCGTGGCATTCGTCTCTGGGATGTTTTATCTAGCGAGGTCTCTTGTCCGCCGTGCCCGGTTCCTCCTGTGACTCCTGCTCCGCCGAAGCCATCGTCCCTTGCTGCGAATGCTCCTCAGGCTGCTAAGGATGCTGCTAAGCTTGCTGATGAGTCTGCAACTTCTGCTTATGAGCAACAGGTTTTGGCATATGACGAGGCTCTTCACTTTTACCGTGATGCTCTCTCTGCTTACACTCAGTGGTCCGACAATGATGCTCGTGCTGCGGCTGTTCTCACTTCTAGTGGTTTGCCTCAGTTTGCCTCTGAGTTCATGGGACTCACTACGGCTTTTGCCATGTGGACCTGTTTTTGTCAACGCTATCAGCCCTCCGGTGATGCATTATATCTGTCGGTGGTTCGCCAGGAGCATGCTCTTCAGCAGGGCGACTCCACTGTTGATGATTTTTACGCACAGAGTCCTGCCATCTGGCGCCAGCTTGACTCTATACGCACTGCTGGTTGTCGTACTTGCCAGTGTTGCCAGGCAGTGCGGTCAGACTTGGAGTTTCATCGCGTCTACGAGTTCTTGTCTCGGCTTCGTCAGGAGTGTGAGCCACGGCGCGCTCAATTGTTTGCTCGTGGCCGTATTTCTCTTATGGAGGCGCTTTCTGAGATTCGGGCTGAAGAGACTCGCCTACGTGGTGCCGGTTTACTTGAGGTTCCCTCTGTGCTCGTTGCTCGAGCTTCTGCTACACCGCTGCACTCCAATACTCTGCCGCTCGTGCCCACTTCTCCTAGTGGTGAGGGGCGCTCTCGTACTCACTGTGGCTACTGCAACAAGGATGGTCATCCCGAGTCTGAGTGCTACCTGAAGAAGCGGCACATGCGACAGGGGCGCATATCTTCTTCAGGGAATTGTGCTTCTATCCCGACCCCTTCAGCGGTGTCCCTCACCGAGGAGGATATTCTGTGACTTAAGCGTTTGCTTGCAGCTTCGGGTTCTTCTTCACCAGGTTCTGTCGGTCTTTGCTGTTGACTCTTCTAGCTCAGGGAGACCACCCTCTTCACAGTCAGGAGAACAACACGGGAGCTCTGCTTGGTCTTGGCACTCGGCACCATGATTTTTCTTCCGCTGCCATCAATAACTAGTTCATGTGTGCTTTTTAGCTTCCTAGTTTTCTATAATTTCTGTTGCGTCCACCAAATCCGTTGATGTTTCATGTTTCTCATGTCATGCGAGTCCCTCAAACTTTTGACCGTCAGCCTTTTTCTGGTCATTGTCCTCTCAATAGGACTTATGTGGCCTCTCTTTGCATTGTTGATCTAAGCCCATTCTCTTGCCGCCGAGCTTCTTTTGTCGTCGGTTTCATGGGCCATGATTCTTTAAGCAATGCTTCATTCTTTTGATGTGTCGTCTTCCTTTGACAACCCATCTTCTCTTGATACTTCTCTTGTATCTACTATTGATGTGGTGTCTTCCTCCGATGTGCCATCTCTTCGTTATCCCCTTTGGCGACTCGACACGTTTTGAAGACTCTTCATGCTACAATGACACTCTCAAGACGCGGATTTGGATTATCATTTTTTTTCTAGTTTTATACTTCTTCAAATGCAATGCTATTGCATATGCTTTGCATTTGAGGGGGGATGTTAGGAAGTATTAGTATTGGTCTAGGAATCCTTATTAGTCTATGTTTACTTTCCTTGCACCTCAAGTCATGTGTAATATATATATGTCCCTTGGGCCTTCAATAGAGATAAGTTACTTTCCTAACATGTCCCAGCAATGGTCTCACAGTTGTATCGGGTGGTTGCTATATTAATATAACGGGGCGAAAGCAATTTCAAGGCGGGAGTCGGGTGTGCTAGCCTTTTTCTGCTGTGGGGCACTACAGGAAAAGTGGTAGAAGTGATACAAAAATCAGATATTGGACTACAGGCCTTCCGTGCTATGAGCAGATTACTAGGTGACGCCAATAAAATTTTGAACAGTGCCAGAAATCTAATAGGGCAGCACAAGGCTTGATAATTGCCTAGTTAGGGCAACTCAACACGCCGACACATTTTGTCCGCGCGTGTCCGTTTGAATGAAAACAGACGAAAACGTCAGCCCAACGCGCTGACACAAACCCATATTTGGTCGCTAACTGTCCGTCTGGACGCATTCCCGCCCAAAATTTGCGTCCATACGGACACGAGAAGGACGCACCGCACGTCCGCTCGCTGTCCACCTCGGGCCCGCGTGTCGGCCACGCAACTACCGCACGTGGTCGTAGTCAATGCGTCCACCAAACTTGGGCCCGCATAACACCTGCTGGAAGTGTCCGGAGTCGACGTCTTTTTAGATGCAAGTGCACACGGGGGGGGGGGGGGGCTAAGATTGTGAGATGGATCCTCTAGATGCAATGAACACAAGACTCTACATTTTTTTATATGAGAAATCACAATTGAGTCCATAGGAAAAGCCAATACTATTAAAAGGGGATGAGGTATTGCTAATGATCTGGTTGCTCAAGTGCTTAGAGATTTGCCATCAAAAGCCTCAACCAAACTCACAAAATATTATGTCCAAAACCCTATCTGCCAAACTCGGTGCCACCAATTTTACCATATTGGCCTCACCGAGTTTGCCAAGACAAAACCCAGAGCCAAAACCCTAGCACCTTGGTACCACCGAGATTTGGTTCGGTACCGCCGGAAAGTGGTTGCCACCTCTCTGTGATCGAAATGCTTAACTTCAGAATTCCCGAGTTTTTCATTTTGGTGCCTCCGAGATTTGGAACTGCCCTAGGTCAACTGAATCGGTCTCACCGAGTTGTTCCCTATCAGTCTCACCGAAAAGCCGAAAGCTATAACCTTTTGCACAAGTCGGTGTAACCGAGTTTTTACTTCGGTTCCACCGAGTTGGGCAATAATGTTATAACAGTTGGATTTTTGGAGATGGCTATTTATACCCCTCCACCCCCTCTCATTCGTAGTGAGAGCACTCAGAACAAAGCCACCACTTCCACCATTCATTTTCTGAGAGAGAACCACCTACTCATGTGTTAAGATCAAGATATTCCACTCCCACCATATGAATCTTGATTTCTAGCCTCCCCAAGTTGCTTTCCACCCAATCATCTTCTTTCACCAAGCCAAATCCTGTGAGAGTGATTGAGTATTGAGGAGACTATCTTTTGAAGCACAAGAGCAAGGAGTTCATCATCCATACACCATCTATTAGCTTTTGGAGAGTGACGTTTCCTAGATTGGTTAGGTGTCGCTTGGGGGCCTCCGGATCGTGTGGAGTTGAACAAAGAAGTTTGTAAGGGCAAGGAGATCGCCTACTTTGTGAAGATCTACCCCGAGTGAGGCTAGTCCTTCGTGGACGTAAGCCATGGTGGAATAGGCAAGGTTGCTTCTTCGTGGACCCTTCGTGGGTGGAGCCTCCGTGGACTCGCGCAACCGTTACCCTCCGTGGGTTGAAGCCTCCAATAACGTGGACGTACGATAGCACCACCTATCGGAACCACGGGAAAAATCTTCGTGTCCCTATTGTGTTTGATCTTCCTATCCCTACCTTTACTTACACTTGCAGATCTTTACTTTCCGCTGCTATACTCGTAGATTTGCATGTGTAGGGTGTGCTAGACGTACTAGAATTGCTAAAACTTGCCAACCTATAAAATTGGAAAAACATTAGTTTTAAATTTGGTCAAGTAGTCTAATCACCCCCCCCCTCTAGACATACTTTGGATCCTACAAGTGGTATCAAAGCTTTGATCTCCATTGCATTGGTTTCACAACCTAGGAGAGTATGGCGTCTAGTGAGTAAAATTACCACCGTAGAGGTCCATATTTTGATGGTACAAACTTTGCTAGTTGAAAACATAAAATGAAAATGCATATTCTTGGTCATAACCCTGCCGTTTAGGCTGTTGTTCGTGTTGGATTGCAAGGTGAATTCTTTGGTGATGGAAAGGAACCGGATCATGAAGCGACCGTGGAAGAATTGAAGATGTTGCAATACAACGCTCAAGCATGCGGCGTTTTATTCAACTGCCTGTACCCCGGAGAATTCAACAAGATAAGTCGTCTTGAGAATGCGAAGGAAATTTGGGATACTTTGGTTGATATGCACGAAGGAACCGAATCCGTCGGGGAATCTAAGTTGTATGTGCTTCAGAATCAACTTGACAAGTTCAAGATGAAGGATGGTGAAGGGGTCACAAAAATGTACTCTAGGCTTGTTTTCATCACAAATGAGATTGCCGTCTTAGGAAGTGAAGAGATGACCGACAAATTCATTATCAAGAAGATCCTTAGAACCTTGGATGGAAAGTACGACATTGTGTGCACATTGATCCAAATGATGCCAAACTACAAAGATCTCAAGCGCACGGAAGTTATCGAAAGGATTGTTGCTCATGAAATGTCACTCAAGGTCAAAGAAGACCTTCACAACAAGTCAAGTGGTGCATACAAAGCCACAAGTGACACTCCCGCAACTTCAAGTGACAACCTTGTTACCAATGAAAAGATAAGCCTCATGGTCAAGAAATTCAACAAGTTCTACAAGAATAGAGGCAAGGAAAGAAGCTCCAACTCAAGGTAAAAAGATAAGCGTTCTTCTAATCGTGACCGAAATTGCTATAATTGTGGAATACCCGGACACTTCTCAAATGAGTGTACAATTCCTTCCAAAAGGAGAGATGAGTCACCAAGGAGAAGAAGCTCGAGAGATGAGTCACCAAGGAGAAGAAGCTCAAGAGATGAGTCACCTCGAAGAGAGGAGTAGAGAAGATTGATATGAACGAAGACCCTCCCGGAGAAGCAAGGACTCGAAGAGAAAGAACAAGTACGCCAAGATCTACACAAGAAGACATCAAGCTCATATTGGTAAATGGGTTTCCGGCTCCGAATCCGACACCAATCCGAGAGAAGCTACCATCCAACTCCGACTATAGTCAAGACAAAGGTGTTGCCGGACTAGCACCCGTATCCTCCAACTCCTATGATTTATTTGATTCACCAAATGAAGGGATTGGAAGTTGCTTCATGGCTAAAGGCCCAAAGGTATCACACCCCGAATACAATGACTTCAATAGTGATGAGGATGACTTGCTACGAGATGATGATTTACTCTTTGAAAAACTAGTGATGTTAGTCAAAATGAACTTGATAAACCATGCTAGTCAAGATGAATGCTAAGGAGATTGAGTGTTTAACTAAAGAACTAAACACTCTTAAATTAGCTCATGAATCTACTCAAGAGGATCATAGAGAGCTTCTGAGAACTCATGAGAAGCTAAGTTTCGAGAAGCTAAATTTAGAGCAAGAACATGAGTTTCTTAAAGCTATCAATGACGATCTTCGAAATAAGAGTTCTTCTTATCTTGCCAAACGACTACTCTTGTCCATTTTTATGCATCAAGTTAAATCTAAGGAAACTAATAACAAGAGTAAGAAAGGTTCTTCATCTAGTAACAACAATACTAATGCTAAATCTAATGATGTTGTTCCTAGTACTTCTATTGATTCCACTAATGATCCTCTTAGCCAAGTTACACTTGAGTAGGAAAACAATTTATTGAAAGGAATTGTAGAGAAAGGTGTCTACAAAAGTCTTGCCGGAGGTAAGCAATTCGTGGAGATTGTACGCAAGCAAGGATGGCATCGGAAGAACCAAGTTTTGGTTTTAAACGAAAGTTCAATGCCAATGAAGTTGAATGGGAAGAAGATCAATACCCCAAGACGAAGTTTGTTTCTCAACAAGAGAAGTATGATCCTACTCTCTTCAAGGGAACACAAGCTCAAGATGATCTTCCGCCACAAAACCACAAGCAAAAAAAAAAGGACAAGCTTCAAGAGGATATTGACTCATTTGAAGAACTACCTCTAGCCATGGTAAAGTGGGTTCCCAAGGCCACTACTAGCTCTACTTCATCAAGTGCTACTTTAACTCCAAGGATCCCCATCAAGTTGATGTGGGTCCCAAAGAAGAACTAGAGAGTTCTTGAGGGATGACTCCGCCAACAAACTTCACACACATTCATCTTTTGGCAAAAACTAATGCAATCAACTTCAACCGTATGCACTAGTTCAAGGAGTCACAAAACCCCTTGTTGGTAAGCAAAGAACAAGGTATTCAGTGCATCAATGGACATCATCTCATGAACACTTCACTCCATGTCCATAGATATCCTTATTGTTGTTCCCTGTGTGGGACTAACCCATGTAGGTGTGAAGAGTACCAAAACAAAAAGGATTGCTCCCAATTCTAGATGATCTTCATCAACAATGAGCATCCACTACTACAACACCCACATGAAGTCTTCATCGACAAAACCCAATGTTAGTTCATCCCTCTTAGGGGGATCTCACATCTAGGGGGAGCTTTGCTCTAAGACTTGAGCTAAAGCATCTCTAAGGATGTGAACAAATTAATGCTTTATGTAAAAGTAGTAACCCCACTTGTGCTTAAACGATGAGTATGACCTATGATCAAGTGTTCTCACTTGGCTCCTAAGTCAATATACTCATATAAAGATGACTTTATCATCGACAATTGCTTGGTAGATGCTAGAGTAGTTTTGCATGTTTGACATATTTCATTTGACATCTCACTGTGTGAGCATGTTGGTATGCATGATTTTCCCATTCGAGGACATCCAATTGTAGTTCATTTGGGATTTATTTTTTCTGGCCAATTGGATGTACAAGAATGCCTTAGTACCCCCTATAGCTATCTATTATATCTTGTCTCAAATTCTATTCATGCTTCATCACAAAATTTGAACAAGCACATTTTCAGACCCTCTGGGTGAAGAGCACTCGGAGCCACCGATTCGAATTGGGCTGCCTTCCAAAACCTCCTAAGTGTTTTTCGGTGTGACAAACTTCTACACACTCGGAACCACCGAAAACATTTAGGTTGATCAGGTTTTCCTATCTCGGTACCACCGATTTGGAAATCTTGGCGTCACCGAGTTCCTCTGTCAACTGACATTTATGAACTTCAATGCCACCGATATTTTCGTCTCGGTGTCACCGACAGCTAATGGGTATATATATCGGCGCGATGGACTTTGAAAATTTCTTCAAACCAAACACTCCCGCACCCCATTGTTGTCGTCGCCCCTGTCTACGGACATTTGCCTTTGTCTCCAGCGCGCCCTCGCCGCAGGATTACGTCGCCGTCAACGGCAATCGTCTTCGTTGTTGCCGCCGTAGAGAGGCTCCGCCGAATTAGGGTAAAGCCTTGATCCCTTATGCGTTCTTTTTCCGATTCATGCGCATTAGGTCAAGCCTTACTTCTTGCCACCGTATGTTGTTCCATCCTCTCAAAAAATCCGATTAGATTAGGTTGAGCGAAAAAAATAGGATTAGGTTTCCGTGATAAGCACTTTCGGACCCACCGAGCGAAAACATCTCGGAGTCACCGATGTGGTTTCGGCCACAGCACATAGGATTTTTCGGTGAAACCAAAACTATCCTATCGGTGGCACCGAAGTGCATCCAGGAGCTCAATGAGCAACTTTGGAGAGACCGAAGCGCATCTCGGTGAAACCGAAAATGGTGTGCCAAGTTTCTGTTGTTGCCTCGGAGCCTCCGAAATCTGAAACTCGGCGGTACCGAATTGCATATTGTGAAAACCTAAAACTAAAAGTTTGAGTTCAAAATTTGTAAAACCTCTGTATTTTGTGATGCTCATCTATGCCTAATTCACAGGGATAATTGACAGTATGTCGGGATCAGATGATAGTCAGAACAGGTCAGAGGACCATGTTGACATGAGCAATGGCACAAGTCCCGAGGAGAGTTATTATGAGGGAGAGAGGAGCTCTCCAAGTCTTCCAAAGGCTGCCACAAGAACCAGGAAGAGGAAGAACTCTGATGAGGAGGATAAGGACTATGAGATAGAAGAGGGTTGCTCCAAGAGAAACCCTGTCAGGAAAGAGTATGCAGGTACTTAAAAAGAGAGAGGAGTGATCAGGAACGTTCCTGAGTCTGTTGCTGCCAAGAGGGGCATGACTCTCACTCTTGAGTCTCTAGACAAATCCAAGCAAACCAAGTCTATGGCAAAGAAGTCAGGAAAGAAGAAGGAAAGGAAGAGGATAGTGCATGTAGTGGAAAGGAAAATGATAGTGCATGTGATGGGAAGACCTACTTCCATGTTTGAAGACCCTTTGGAGGAAGAGGAGGAAGAGCCTGCTGCCAACCCACCTCCTTCCAAGCAAAGAAAACTTATGGCTGATGCTATGCCAAGCAAGCCACCCACCAAGTCGAAGACTGTTGCTGCCCCCAAGCCCAAGAGGACTACCAGAGATGTATCTGCTGCAGAGAAGAACAAGGGCCAAGTGCCACCTCTTGATGAGGAAGATGAGGATGTTGCGGTGTTGAAGAAGCTCGGGCCATGTCTCCCAGAGCATAATGACACACACCCCATTGCTGAGAACATGAAAGAGAGGAAGGGTCAAGGTTTGAGGGAGTGGAGATACCGAGCTCAGACGATGATGAGCCTACACTTCCAGTAACCACTCAGTTCAGGATTCAGGCCAGATCTTCTGCAGTTCCAGCTCTAGAGACAAGACCCTAAGTGTTTGCACCTTCAGTTCCTTCAGCACCTCTATTATCTAACCCTCCAGCTCAAAAGACCTCGACAGAAGTATTCTTCTTTCGACTCCTTCGACGACCACTGGAGCAGCTACTTCATCGTCACGTGGAGGAGATCAAGCCCAGAGCAACGTTTAGCTCTATACCATTTGAACTTTTGGTAACTTTCTACCAAAGGGGGAGAATATGTATAGATCATTGGGCTTCGAGAGAGAGAGTGTGTAGCTTTTTGAGTTCTCTTGATCGTTGATACATTTGGTTTCTCTTTTGCTCGTTTCGTGACTTAAACTATGCCGTGTTTGATCATACGCTTAATGTTTGATGCTACTATGTCATATCACTTCTATCTATCATGATCATTCATTTCTATGCTTGGTGATATGTGCATTGCATTTTACTCAAATCTTTTATGCGCTCCACCGAGATTTATGTGACATGGAAGAGTGAGTCATGATCCTGATTGATTGTACATTTGCAATCAAACGCAAATTTAAAATAATGCACAAATTTAGGGGGAGCTCTTGCTTATCACATACTTCTCAAAGCGACGATACTATACATTGATTATATCTTTTGTCGAAGCTTTGATCTATATGTTGTCATCAATTACCAAAAAGGGGAGATTGAAAGCACAACTTCTCCCTAGGTGGTTTTGGTAACTAACAACAACATATAGTTCATTGACCTAATGAGCCTATCAAGTATATTTCAGGAAAGTTCAATGAATGGTTTGGCTAAGATTGTGAGATGGATCCCCTAGATGCAATGAACACAAGTTGGCAAGATCTTCAAGACTCTACATTTCTTTTTATGTGAGAAATCACAATTGAGTCTATAGGAGAAGTCAATACTGTTAAAAGGGGATGAGGTATTGATAATGATTTGGTTGCTCAAGTGCTTAGAGATTTGCCACCAAAAACCTCAACCGAAAGCTACAACCTTTTGCACAAGTCGGTGTAACCGAGTTTTTACTTCGGTTCCACCGAGTTGGGCAATAATGTTGTAATGGTTGGATTTTTGGAGATGGCTATTTATGCCCCTCCACCCCCTCTCATTCGTAGTGAGAGCACTCAGAACAAGCCAACACTTCCACCATTCATTTTCTGAGAGAGAACCACCTACTCATGTGTTGAGATCAAGATATTCCACTCCCACCATATGAATCTTGATTTCTAGCCTCCCCAAGTTGCTTTCCACCCAATCATCTTCTTCCACCAAGCCAAATCTTGTGAGAGAGTTATTGAGTGTTGAGAAGACTATCTTTTGAAGCACAAGTGCAAGGAGTTCATCATCCATACACTATCTATTACCTTTTGGAGAGTGGTGTCTCCTAGATTGGTTAGGTGTCGCTTGTGAGCCTCCGAATCGTGTGGAGTTAAACCAAGAAGTTTGTAAGGGCAAGGAGATCGCCTACTTCGTGAAGATCTACCCCGAGTGAGGCTAGTCCTTCGTGGACGTAAGCCATGATGGAATAGACAAGGTTGCTTCTTCGTGGACCCTTCGTGGGTGGAGCCCTCCGTGGACTCGCGCAACCGTTACCCTCCATCGGTTGAAGCCTCCATCAACGTGGACGTACGATAGCACCACCTATTGGAACCACGAGAAAAATCTTCGCGTCCCCATTGCGTTTGATCTTCCTATCCCTGCCTTTCCTTACACTTGCATGTCTTTACTTTCCGCCGCTATACTCGTAGATTTGCATGTGTAGGGTGTGCTAGACGTGCTAGAATTGCCAAAACTTGTCAAACTATAAAATTGGGAAAATATTAGTTTTTAATTTGGTTAAGTACTCTAATCACCCCCCCCCCCCCTCTGGACATACTTTGGATTCTATAGGGCTCGTCCGGCATGGGGTTCTTCGACAAGGAGATGAGCCAGCGGCGATGTTGGACGCTTTCGCTTTGGTGCCGCGGGCGGGAAGGGCTCGCCGGCCACAGGACCGGCTCTACATTTCGATGCACCGGGCTGCGTACCACTGGGAGTTTCGCGTGCCACTATCGTGGGCCGGTGTGAACCTCCCACACGATTGGCGCCTCGACCCGCACCGCATTTTGGTGCCGGCTGTGCCGCAATCCGAGCCGGCGCGCGCGGAGGAGATCTGCAAGCGGCGGGGTCTCCTCACATCGAAGGATCGCGGCGACCCGGCGTACGTGCTAGACTCCCCCAACTGGGACATCTAGTTCGCCACCAAGCACGACATGCGCTGCCGTCCAGATCAACGCGGCCGTTGCACCGCCGCCCCCGGTGGTGGCGCAGGAGGACGAGGAGGCCAAGGCGGCATACCTGACAGCACTCGAGGAGGCTTACCAGCACGCCCTCGAGGAGTCCGCCCGCGAGGAGGAGGCACACCAGCTCTCAGCGGCGGGGGACTGCGTCTACCCTCCACCGCCACCGCCACAACCAGTGCCGGCCACGCCCAAGCAGGAGCCCAGGGAGGCCGCGCCGGCACCACCCACCGCCACGGAAAGGTAAGCATGGGAGGGCGTCGTGCGCGAATGGGTCAGCGCGCATGCCATCTAGCTAGGCATGGTGGAGGAGCAGGAGGTGGCGTACCTCCAGCAGTGGAAGACACGCGCGCTAGCGGAGGAGCGGGCCGACGGGGAGTGGTGCATGCAGCTGGAGCGCGGGGAGGAGCGTCGGCAACACTAAGCACGGGAGGAGGAGGAGCGGCGGGAGCGCAAGGAGGAGGAGCGCTCAATGGACAGGGGAGGAGGCGGCGCGGGCGACGTACCAGCAAGCCTTCTCGTGGGCTGCTCCGCCGCCACGCTTCTACAATCTCACCGGCTTTGACGAGGAGGGTGACACCTAGGGCTGCAGACTAGGGCGGCTGGGACGCACCATTTTTTAAGTCTTTTATTAATGTTTAATTGTGTTTAAGTGGACTTCGGTCGGTGGTTGACCGGCCGTTTTAATGTATAATTTTGTTTAATTTATATGCCTATTTAGTTTTTTTAAGACCACACAGACTAATGCGTCGTCCTCGTTGGGCACACCGGCCGACCCAAACCAAAAAGCCCAACCGGCAGACCCAAACCAAAAAGCAGACACGCCCGTCCGCTCGGCCGAACCAAACAAACAAAAAGCGGACAAAAACCGCATCGTTTGCGTCGGCTTGTTGGAGTTGCCCTTACAGTAGCAAAAATAGGTAGATGGTAACGAACAACCAAATAAACACAACAGCTTTTTGAGCTTGGCCCTCTACTCCGCGAGTCTATGCACATACATACTACACAAATCGAAGAACCCGGCAACTGATAGTAAACAACCTGGTAGCTGTTTTTAAACAACTTGATAGCTGCATCGGATAACCTGGTAATTGCTTTGAGCAAACTGACAACTAAAGTATATCAGAAAACCTAGGGAGGGTGTCTAAGTAACCTGGTAGTTGATTTCGAAAAAACTAGCAACTCTATCAGACCAACCTGGCAACTGTATAAGAACCTGGTGAATAAATCGAAAAGCCAGTACTTGCTTTAAAAGAACTTGGCAACAGTATTAGAAATCTCGGCAACTGTAATACAAAACCTGGTAACTGTATCAGACCAGGCTGGCAACTCTATTAGACCAACCTGGCAACTGACAAGAACAACGTGGTAGCTAAACTGGAGAGCTCGGTATTTGCTTTGGAAAACTTGCAGCTGTATTAGAAAATCTGGCAACTATATCAAACCAACCTGGCTACTCTATAAGAATAACCTCGTAGCTAATATGTTTCTCGCTCATATAAACATCAGTGATCATTGAACACCACAACACATAAATGGTTGCAAGTACATAAGCATACGAAAAATTCAATAACGTGGAACCACTGAAAAAATAGCATGCTATAGCGCCGCTAATAATATGCTGAGCAATGTCTCGCTAAATAATCAGTGTACAATGTCTCGTTAGTAGCACGCTAGTAGCGTATTTTAAGGGTGACGTTATTTTTCTGTAGCACGCTACTGTTTTCATTGACTGGAACACTATTATTATGAACAATGAAGACTACTCTAGTAGTAGTGTACTCTTTCAAACTAAACAAATACTGCTACTTGACTAGTACTTTACACCGGAGCCGTGTGATTAAATTTTGGTGCGAATACACAGTTCACGTAACTACCTGTGAAAACTCCAAATGCAGAGAAGCTGAGAGCATATTTGTACAGATTAAGAAAAATAGCCTAAAGTGAATGACGATTAATCTCGAGCGAATAGGGTAGCACCTCGGGAACACACCTCAGTCTACTGAATTCATGCACCAGTCAGTTCATCCAAAAGTCTGGAGAAGGGTGGGCAATATATTTCAACACTCCCCTTACATATAGGCTACTCGAGGCCTTAAACGTGGGATCGATGTAGTCAGCAACTATCTTCATTTAATAGTGTGCTGTCCAGGTTTTGAAAGTACCATACTGAATAGCATGCACCGACCAGTTCATCCAAAAGTTCAAACAGGTGGTGAAGGTTGGGCTTGGGCAATATATTTCAGCACTCCTCCGGGTTAATGCAAAAATAAAACATCGCCAGAAATATCAGTTCAAACTTACATTACACTTGATAAAGTAGAAATATTGCTGGATTTCATAATAAAGTAGTTGAAGAGCATGACTGGCCCTCACTATTTGTCAATGAAGTGAGATCATTCTTATATGGAAAACTGCAAAGTACTTTGTACTAGTCAGGCTACTTGAACCTATCTCTACATCGAAAGCACATTTTAGTGGCAGCTAATAAACACAAGGGATGTACTCATGAGCAGTTAATTTATTTGCCATGCTTCAGCGGACAGTCAAGTGTTGTTCATAAACATGAACACCCGGACAATCCAGTATCACGTTCCTGCAGTTCATTATGTTTGATTAAAATCGGTCTGTCTCTCACTAGCATGACAAATCACACATGGGACATGATTGACGAAGGTGTATAATAGTCTTGTGAAATCCAATTCTGTTCCTACAGCCGCATGCTCACACATACGATACATATATGAAATCCTACCTCTATGTTAGAAAATTTCATAGTGGAAAATTTGTAGATTCACATAAAAAACGAATGCAGACCAAAGAATAATACAGAACAGTCAAGATATTTCAAGAGGTGAAGAGGGGGATGGCTCACTTCTTCAGTTGCAGCTGCTCCTCCGCAATGACCTTCAAGTTCAAATGCACAACCCGAAGTCACGAAACCAGGCGGAAACGGGACATTGTAGTACTAACAAAACAAGAACGTGTTTGGGAAGAGAAGGAAGAGTTTACAGCCGCGGACCTTCTCGGTGTAGGCCAGGACGGGGGAGTCTCGGGCGAGGCCGTCGGGGCCGATCTCCGGCTCCAGCGACGTCGGAGGTGGCGGCGGCGCAGCCATTTCGCCGGAAGCCGGATCCCCTCTCCTTCAATCTTTGCCTTCTGCTGGATCTTTCTTCTGCCGCGTTATTGATGTGGAGCATCGATTAATGGAGAGCTGCCGAGTAGCTGAAGACCCGGATCTGAAATAAGATATCTTGCAAGTGGCCAGTGCATCAACACACTCGTACACATAGCGCGGTCCGCACACTCCGATCCAACTTTGTGCATCAAACATTCGTGACGGTTTAGGCCAACTCCAACCTGGTAGCTGTTTTTAAACAACTTGATAGCTGCACCGGATAACCTGGTAATTGATTTTGAGAAAACAATACATAGTACTCCATTGCCCCAAAGACACATACGTTTCGTCTAGATTTTATCCGTTTGGATATGACAATGATGGTGTCCGGAACGCAATCAAATAATTTTACAACCAAATCGAAATAACTCTAGTTTCATGTTCAAATAAAAAACACAATCAAATAATTTATTACAATCCAATCAAAATTGTCTTCAATATAAGGAAAGCAAATGAATCGATACATCTACTAGTTGTCAATTTGAGTCCACATGTGCTCAACGAAGTTATCCTGAAGCTGCATATGAGTATGTCAATCACGTATTTCACGATGAAATTGGGTAAATTGTTCAAAGGTTGCCGTTCCTTGGTGCTCGGACACAACATTTTCACCCTAAAAATCAAATCCTTGGTCGTAGATGTTGTCATCACGCTCATTATACATGATCATGTTGTGCATGAGCACAAAAGCACTCATCACATCCCAAAGTTTCTCGGTGCTCCATGTCAGTGCAGGGTTTCAAACGATACCCCATCGTGATTGAAGCACACCAAAAGCATGCTCCGCATCCATCCTAGCACTCTTTTGCATTTGGGCAAATCTCTGTCTCTTCTCTTCTTGTGGATTGGGTATTGTCTTCACAAGAGTTAACCATTGAGAGTAGATACCATCAGCTAGGTAGTACTCTTTGTTGTAATGATGGCCATTGATCTCAAAGTTAACCTCTGGAGAGTGGTCTTCTGCAAGCCTTGCGAATACTGGTGAATGTTGACGCATGTTCATATCATTGTTAGAACCAGTCGTGCCGAAGAAATAATGGCAGATCCAAAGATCTTGAGAAGCCACGGTTTCTAGTATGATAGTGGCACCTTCCACATGGCCCTTGTATTGCCCCCTGCCAAGCAAATGAACAGTTCTTCCACTTTCAGTGTATATAATCTATACTACCAAGCATGTCTGGAAAGCCCCTCTCGTCATTGATCGCCAACAACGTCTCTATATCAGCGACAATTGGCTGTCTCAGGTACTCGGGGCCAAACACTGCCACCACAGCCTTGCAGAAATTATACATTGATAGGAGGCATCTGGACTCACTCATATGCACGCACTCATCCACAAGACCGCCTGGAATTTCATACGCAAGCATCCGAATAGGCGCGATGCATTTCTCATAAGAGGAGAACCCAAGCTTTCCAAGGGCATCCCGTTTGCATTCAAAGTATGGATCATATCATACCACTACCTTCCTAATAAGATTGAACGCATGCCTCGCCATACGGAATCGGCGGCGAAAGGTTTGTAGAGCGGGCCATTCTCAAAGTAATCGACATAGGGCAGGGTGTGGTTGCTCTCCATATTGCAGTTCAAGGCCGGAGCATGACCCTGGACTGATCCCCTAAACCAAGGCTATCGGCCCAGTGGGAACCAGGGTACCACGGCCCGTCTGCTGCTGGCCCCGAGGACGACGCTTGGGCCGGCCCACGGAAGACGGCTCTGCCCCGGCCGCCCTGGAGGGAGCTGCCTCGCGAGGGGCAAGCCTGCCGAGGTCCCTTGCCGCTAGGTCGAGCCATGTCGAGGCCACCAGACACCAGATCGCCTCGCGAGGCCGCCTCCTCCATGCCAGGAGGGAGGTCATCGCCGAGCCCACAAGCGTGTCATAAAGACCACTTTATCAGGCGGAGACCGCCTTTAGTCAGGATAGGTCTGGGCGCCTGCCCCCCTTTGAATTGCCGCCCTATGGCCACCCTTTCCCGCCGATATTTTTCGGGGAAGAGGACCGAGACACTACAAGAGGGGCAGGGCCGCTTCCATGTAAAGGGATCGGGCCATTCTCTCCCCCACACCGCGTGTACTTGGAGCCACAAGCTCCCATTGCAAAGCAATCCAATAGAGCAGGAGTAGGGTATTACACCGCACGGTGGCCCGAACCTGGGTAGCTCGCGCATCCCCGTTGTTTCCGGTGAGAGGAAATGAGCTCGTCGTCGATCTCGCGGTGTTTGCCGTCGTGTTGTAGGTTGCCAAGCCAACCCCCCCGGTGTTCGAACCTTAATTCTTGGAGAAGTTCTTGGACGCAGATCCCAGACTTCGACATTTGGCGCGCCAGGTAGGGGGACTTGCCGTCTTCGCGCCTTCGACCTCGACGTCAACATCGACATGGACGAAGCCGCCGCTCGCCAGGAACGTGTTGCACGCCGAGCTACCGCCAGGGACCCCGCGACGCCCGCCGCCCGAGGCGCCCCGGGACGGCGCCCCTGTGCCGCCACCGAGCCTGTTGGGGAGCGGGTGGCCTCCTCCGTTCACCTGTCGGTGAACAAGCAGGCGTGTGGCCGTTCCACTACCGCCTCCTCGCTTGCGCGTCGTGACCCTCCCGCTCCACACGTCACGCTGCTCATGGCGTAGGAGCTAATGCGCTACCGTCCCACCAACGACGGCTACGACGTCTGGCTTGGGTGCATCACCGAGCTCGTCGACGCCGTGCGCGATGGCTAGGCGCCCTCTCGCTCCCTGCTTGCTCCGCCGTCGCGCGCCGACCAGTCCGAGCACGACGCTCCTCCTCCTCCACCACCGGCCCGCGACGTGGTTGTACGGCGCCCTACTGGAAGTTTTGAACACCTTGTGCTCTGCGTCGGCAGGGCCCGGCCCCGCGCATACCTCAACCGCCGTTGGACCGACCGGATAACCAAGGACGATCCAAGGGGAGAGGGGCTACAGGACCAGTGAGGCTCATGAGTCGCGATGCTCAGGGGTCCCCCTTGACGTACGAGCTCCAGCGTCCTCCTTAGGGGTTCAAGCGCACCTTGCACTCTGCGTCGGCAGGGCCCGGCCCCGCGCATACCTCAGCCGCCGTTGGGCCGACCGGATCACCAAGGACGGTCCAAGGGGTGAGGGGCTACGGGGCCAATGAGGCTCCTGAGTCGCGATGCTCAGGAGTCCCCCTTGATGTACGAGCTCCGGCGTTCTCCTTAGGGGTTTGAGCGCTTCTGAGCTCTGCGTTGGCAGGGCCCGGCCCCGCGCATACCTCAACCGCCGTTGGGCCGACCGGATCACCAAGGACGGTCCAAGGGGTGAGGGGCTATGGGGCCAGTGAGGCTCCTGAGTCGCGATGCTCAGGAGTCCCCCTTGACGTACGAGCGGCTCGCATACCTTTCCTCGTTGGCTTCTCCTGAGATGGGCGCGTGAAGACCAGGTTTGGCAGACCTGGGAAGGGGCGTGTACCAGGCTTGGCCGGGTAGTAGCCCCCGTGCAGCCCCCTCACGTGTACATCCCTGGGGAACGCAGCGAGAAGGGGGCCACTAGGGACCTTCCTGAGGTTGGATGCAGCCGCTGGGGCGCCCTCAGTTGTTTATCCCCCCGCACGGGGCGTGGGGCTTCCACATTGCGTGGGCATAGTCATTGGCGGACCGTGTTGACCGCCAGCACGGAGCTGTGGCTTCCACATTGCATGGGCATAGTCATTGGTGGACCGTGTTGACTCCTCCGCCAGCGCGGAGCTGTGGCTGCCACGTTGCGTGGGAAGGAACCCCTCCGCGTCCTCAGGGGGCTCCGGGCGTGTACAGCCCATAGAGTTCGTATGCGTGGCTGGCACGGCAGAACTGGGAGGTGTATCTGGGAGCTCGCGAGGGCGCTTTGGCCTCGCGAGGTCCCTACCTCAATGGCGGTTTGCGCCTGAGTCTTCTCGTAGGTGGGGCTGTCTCTGGCCCTGCAGACTTCTTCTTCTTCATGAGTGAGGTAGGTTGGGAGTCCTTTTGGCACTCTACGTCTGCAGGCCCCAGTCCCGCACATTTCCCGACCACCATAGTGTACGACCGGATCACCAAGGACGCAACTACGAGGTCAGGCCCCAACACCCTTGACGCCGACCGGATCACCAAGGACGACATCAAGGGGCGAGTGGCTTTACGACCGGTAAGGCCCCTGAGGCGCATTGCTCAGAAGCCCCCTTTGACGCTCAAGCGGCTCTACGTCGGCAGGTCCCAGTCGCGCACATTTCCCTACCACCGTAGTGTACGACTAGATCACTAAGGACGCAACTACGGGGCGAGGCCCCGACACCCTTGATGCCGACCGGATCACCAAGGACGACATCAAGGGGCGAGTGGCTATATGACCGGTAAGGCTCCTGAGGCGCGATGCTCAGGAGCCCCCTTTGACGCTCGAGCGACCCCCATTCCATCCTGCCGGTTGCTGCCTCAGGAGGCTGTGGGGCCTCCCGAGACTCCATGCTGTGGCGCCGCCCTGCGGCCGGAGCCCCCGAGCGGGGATCGACTGCCCAAAGATGCAAGTCCCTAAGGCGACAGGGCCTTGCATCCCAGTTCCGAGGTGCCCCGGGAAGGGCCATAGCGCACGGCCCCTGCGAAACACCAACTCAGAAAGGGTGGTGCGGCGGCATTCACGCCGGCAAGGAGCCATGCAGGCAAGGCAAAACGTCAGGAAACAGATCAGATGCATGAGAAACTATTGAAATATGCATAAACGAGGCGACTTCAGGGGTGTGCCCTGATTGCCTGAGGATAATGCGGCCCGGTGGGCGCCCTCAAACGGAGTGAACCAAAAAATTACCTGGCAACAGCCAACAAAAAGTCACCTGGCGGCCATGCCGCTGAAGAGCCGAAGCTGCCGTCGTAGCCTGATCTTACACCTCCACGAGCGCGACCCTCATGGGTCCGTCGTCTCCCGGGGCTCGGGACCTTCGCTCGGTCCGAGCATCTCCTCCAACTCCTCGCCGCGCCCCACCAGGCAAGGTATGAGCATGGCTCGGTAAAGGCGCTGGAACGTGACGCCTGCGTTCTCCAGTCCGAAGGGCATGCGAACGTAGGCGTTCGGGTAGACCCATCCATGATCGGCACGCGCTGGCCAGAAGGGGCCCTGGGACGCGGCCCTGTTGATCGCGAGCGCGTTGACGCAGATGCGTGGCTGGTCGACCGTGCCGACGACGGGGGCTGCGAATGGTGGTGCTGGGCAGTCCCCGCCTTGCATGGCCTGCGCTCCTCAAAGCTCCTCGATCACTCTGATGACGGACTCTTGCGAGCTCGGCGTCACGCGCCGTGTTCCCTACTCGAGCTGACACGCGTCAGGACGCGCCTTCAGGTTGTGCCCGAGCGCCTCTCTTGTCTCACTGGCCAAGCCGGAAGCTCCCCGGATGGGAGCCCCCGGGCCCGACCCAAGAGGGGCGCCGAGCGCGCTTTCCTATGCGATAGGAGGTGGGGCCCCGTCCCTGGGCGCAGAGCTCGAGGTTCCAGGACGCCCAGCGGGAAGGAGCTGCTTCTTCTTCTTGCGCGAGTCCTCACGAGGCAGGGCGTCCTCCTCGTCGTCCGAGCGATCTGCCGCCGCGGCGCGGTAAGCACGCTCGAGGGAGCAGACAGCATCCTTTTCATCACAAGCGACGGTGATGACGCCGCCACTCCCTGGCATCTTGAGGACATTGTAGCCGTGGTGAGTCTCCGCCATGAACTTGGCGAGGGCCGGGTACCCCAGGATCTCGTTGTACGGGAGGTGGATGTGCGCGACGTCGAAGACGATGATCTCGATGTGGTAGTTCTCGCGTCCGCCGAAGGTGACAGGCAGGCGCACTTGCCCGATGGGGACGGTGGATCCGTCTGTTACTCCCGAGAAGGGCTTGGTCGGCATGAGCTGTTCATACGGTACCTGGAGCGTCTCGAAGGTCTCAATGGAGAGGACATTGAGCCCCGCTCCACTGTCGATGAGGGTCTTGGTGACGAGGACGTTGCTGATGGTTGGAGTGCACAGCATGGGAAGCTTGCCGGCAATGGACGAGCACCTGAGCTGATCCCTCGAGTCGAAGGTGATGGCAGTCTGGGACCACTTGAGGGGACGCATTGCTTCGGGCTTTGGGAGAGCCGCTTTCACCTCCCGCGTGAACTGCTTGAAGGCACAGTTAGATGCTGGGGCCTGGGCGCCGCCCAGGATACAGGCTACTGCCCTGACCTCCTGGAAGCCCCCAGCCCCATCGTCCTGCCTGTCCTCTTCCTTCCTTCTGGGTGGCGGAGGTAGAGGAGGTAGGCCGGCCTCACGAGGGCGTGCCTCGCGAGGCTGGCCGCGGCGTGACCCCTCTGGAGGGTCGTCGCGCCAGCGATCCTCACGAGGCTGATCGCGCCAGCGGTCGTCCCGAGCCTGATCGCGCCAGCGGTCCTCCTGAGGCTGATCGCGCCACCCTTGACGCGGTTCCCGGTTGTCCCAGCGGCCTCCACCGCGGCCTCCGCCGCGTCCGAAGCCTCGGTCAGCGCGTCCAGGGCGCCTGTCGAAGTGTTCGACGCGGACCAGCCTGAGTTCCTGGCAGTCGGCGGTGTCGTGGTTGTTGGTGCCATGAAAGATGCAGGTCGGTCTTCCCCCTGGGGGGTGTTCCTCACCCCGGCTGCGCTTCGCCTCAGGCTCGGCCGCAAGCACCGCTGGGGCCTTGCGCTTCGCCTCCTTGGCCTTGGTCTTCTTTTCTTCTGGCTCTGCCGCCGGAGGCCCGCGGAGCGACAGGCGGCCCTCCTCAGCCTTGGCGCACCTGTTCGCCAGATTGAACATCTCCAAGGCAGAGCACAGTTCGTCATTCATGGTGAGCTCCTCCTTCATCTTGAGGTCCGTGACGCCGTCGGAGAACGCTGAGATGATAGCCTCGTCCGACGCCTTCGGGATCTTGAGGCGCGTAGTCGTGAAGCGCTGTATGAACTTGTGCAGGGTCTCTCCATCCTGCTGCTTGATACGCCGCAGGTCATTCACGGTGAGCGCGCGGTCGCGGGTACCTTGGAAGTTGGCGATGAAGCATTTGCGCAGGCCATCCCAAGAGGTGATGGATGCCTCCGGGAGGTTGAGGATCCAGGAGAGCACGCCGCCTTTGAGCGCCATGGGGAACCAGCACGCCATGACCTTGTCGTCTCCTCCAGCCGCCCGGATGCTCAGGGAGTAGAGCTGTAGGAACTCGGCTGGATCCGGGGTGCCGTCGTAGCACGGGGGCAGGTCAGGCTTGAACTTGCAGGGCCACGCGGTTGGGTGGAGCTCCAGGGCGATGGCGAGGCACCCCACCGGTTCGACGGGTGCTGCGTGCGCGGGAGGGACCCAGTCTTGATGCTCCTACGGGGCCACCTCGGGTGGCGCCCGGTCGCGACGTTGGGTCGGTAGCGCGGGGAGCGCACGCGCATTGACGCGCGGCCGGGGAACCACCAGGCAGCTTACTTCATCTCCTGCCCTTGCCCGTGGTGCGCGGGGCTGGTCGCGCGGGCGCGCCTCTCACCTGGGCTTGGGGTCGGCGTCGCGTTGCGGAGGGGGTGGCGGCGCATCGCGGGCCACGTCGTCTGCCTGGGACGGTCGGGGTTGAAGCGAGTAGGAGAGCGCTGAAGCGTCGACGGCGGCGCTGACGAGCTCCGCGATGCGCCGAAGCCAATCGTCGTAATGGTCAGGGGCAGGGCGGTAGCGGAGCAGCTCGTTAGCCATGGCGAGCGTGCCCGAGCCGCGCGCCGGCCTTGGCCGAAAGTGGGAGGACGACCCGGAAGCTGGGACGATCGATGGAGTGGCGGTGTGGCCATCGCGCCGCGCGGTGACCGGCTGGGAAGAGTCTTGTTGCTCGTGGGCGTCCGGGCCTGTGGCAGCGTTGGCCACAGGCGAGGGTGACCGGCGTGCTTCGGCGCGGCCCACAGGCGCCGTTTGGGCGACGCGGGCAGCTCGGCGCTCGGTGCGGGCTCGGCGAGCGTCAGACATCGAAACGGCAAGGTGGGAGAAGATCTTGGCCTGAGGAAGACTCCGACATGCCCCCTACCTGGCGCGCCAAATGTCGGATTTCGGGCTCCGCAAAACCCTTAAGATTCGAACACAGGGGCGTGTGCGAAGATCCCCTGCAGCTTCGCCCAACCTAGCTCGCTACTCGATGGACCAAACGACGAACTCGCACGATGACGAGGAAGAAGATGAACACGGTAGTTTACCCAGGTTCAGGCCGCTGCGAAGCGTAATACCCTACTCCTGCTTTGGTGGATTGCCTCTCGTGGAGGAGTGGTGGATGAACTAGTACAGTGTTTTGGAGCCTCGTGAGGGCGCTCCTGAGGTGATCTTGGCCCTCTGTCGGCTTGGTGATGGATGAGTGAATCCACTGGGTTCGACCCCCTTCTACGGTGGAGCCTAGCCTCTATATATAGCGGTGGCCCGGGTCCTCTTCCCTTATCGCAATGGCGGGAAGGGATCCCACAACGGCCAATTTTGAAGGGGGACAGGAGTACATGCCCGCCCTGCCCAAAGGCGGTCTTCGCCTGCAAAGTAGCTGTCGATGATGCAGAGGTGGGCTCGGCGATGACATCCGTCCTGCGGGGCTCGTAGTCGTGGTCTGGTTACACCGGAATGGAAACCTTTGGGGGATGCTTTGGGAACCCGCGTACGTCCTTGCTCCCTTTGCACCAAAGAGGAAACTGCGCCGCCTGGCGCGCTGGTGCCCGCCTGTCCTTCCTTGCGTCATCTTTGACTCCTGAGGCCGGGCTTCTGCATAGAGATCTCCGCCGCTCCGGAGGGGGCCTGGGGAGGCCCATCCCTTGCCGGTCTTGACGCCGCTCCTCCTCGCGAGCCTAGGGCCCTCGCGAGGGCCTTGTCTTGAGTGGGGCCGCGCCTGGCTGTGTTTGGTTGACGAAGTGGGCCACGCCCTGGGCCGCAGGCAGGCAGGTCTGGGTACCCCCATTCCCAGAACGCCGACACATTCTACAAATGGCGGTTTTCTATGTGTAGAGAAACAGGCAATCCAAACTTCAAATGATATAAGTGAAGCACATGAAGCATTCTACAAAGCCATACTCAAAAGATATAAGTGAGGTGCAAAGAGCCTTCTATAAATCAACCAAGGACTTTCTCATACCAGCATGGTGCATTATTAAAAGAAAAATAAAAATCACACGACGCTCCAAGATTTACGCATATCATGTGACGAATAAAAATATAGCTCCAAGTAAAATTACCGATGGTTGTTAGAAGAAAGAGGGGATGCCTTCCGGGGCATCCCCAAGCTTAGTTTCTTGGGAGTCCTTGAATATTACCTTGGGGTGCCTCGGGCATCCCCAAGCTTAGTCTCTTTCCACTCCTTATTCCTTCATCCATCGTGATCGCACCCAAAACTTGAAAACTTCAATCACACAAAACTTAACAAAACCCTCGTGAGATCCGTTAGTATAATAAAGCAAATTACCACTTTAAGTATTGTTTCCAACCAATTCATATTTTGTTTTTGCATTGTAGCTACTGTAATATAACTTTTCCATGGCTTATACCACCGATTCAATCGATAGTTTCATCAAAACGAGCAAAACAATGCATCAAAAACAGAATCTGTCAAAAACAGGACAGTTTGTAGTAATCTGAACATTCACCATACTTCTGTAACTCTAAAAATTCTGAAAAATTAGGACAAAATAAACAATTTGCATAGAAGTACTGTGTAAAAATTTCAGAAACTTTTGACATTCCAATAAAAATGTAAATTCATGCACTACAGCCAAAGTTTCTGTTTTTGCACTGCACACACCAAACAAGCAATCTAATCATCCTAAAGGCAAATCTTGGCACATTATTTTTATAATACAATGGATTTATACAAGGGGATAATTATTTTTGTTGAAAAGTTTCTGTAATTAAGATTCACAAGGTTTCCATGGGCATGAACAAAGTTCAAGGCTAGCTCCCACTTTCACAATGCTCGTCCCTCTCACTTTCACTTTTCTTTTTGAAAAAGTTTTAGGTTCCCCTCTTTATTTTTTTGTTTCTAAACTATATAAAAGCACACAACAAAATAAAATGACTCTCTAAAACTTCCGGGTTGTCTCCCTGGCAGCGCTTTCTTTAAAGCCATTAAGCTAGGCATAAAGTGCTCAAGTAATTGATCCACCCGGATCCCAAGGTATATCAAAGCCAATTTTAATTAACAATGATTTGTAATTTAGTAGTGAGAACAAATTAACATATATCATGCAACAACGAAGTCTAACTCTCTTCCTATGTATTGGCATATCATAAAAGAACAATTCATGCACATCAAGTAAAGGCCAATACATAGCATAAGCAGTTTCTTGCAATTTTATCATATTGGAAACATAGAGAGGTGGAGATGTAGTTCCTCTCTCATAATAATTGCAAGTAGGAGCAGAAAGCACATGCATATTATATCTATCAAAATCATCATGTGTAATAGTAAAAGGCAACCCATCTATATAATCCTTAATAAGTGCAAACTTCTCCGATATAGTGTAGTTGGGAGAATTCAAAAAGATAATAGGACTATCATGTGTGGGTGCAATAGCAATAATTTCACGTTTAACATAAAGAACTATAGCAAGTTCATATCCAAGGGATATTTCATATTGGCATCATGGCCACAAGCATAGCAAGCATCAAGTTCATCAAAAAGGGATATTTCAAACGAATCCAAGGGATCATAGCAATTATCATAGCATTCATCCTTCGGTAAGAACGAAGGGAAATTAAACAATGTATGAGTTGAAGAGTTACTCTCATTAGAAGGTGGGCACGGGTAGCTAATCCACTCTTCCTCCTTTTGTTCTTCGCTCTCCTCCTCATCTTTTTCATCCAATGAGCTCACAGTGTCATCAATTTCTTCTTCCATAGATTCCTGCAAAATGTTAGTCTCTTCTTGGATAGCGGAGACTTTCTCAATAAATTGATCAATATGGGCATTATATTCATAATTGGTATAACAATAACGAAGCATAGCCAAATTTTGAGATCGGTAAACAGCATCATCATAATCTTCATACTTTTCAAACAAAGCTTCAATTTCATAAGCACCCTTAAAAGCAACAAACTCTTCTATTTGTTCCACATCGTAGTAATCATATATACCATTAGCATAAGAAGCCAAGGTTTCATTATCATTAAATTTACATGAAAAGGGAAGGTGTTTAGCCTTCATCCTAGAGCAACAAGTAATATCATATCTCTGGCATAAATTCCAAGCATACCAATGCAACATGTGGATTTGATCCCATAACAGTTTCCCTTTTTGAGTCAAGTGATAATCCCTGAAGTATTCACGTTGATCCAACGTGTGTCCCATTATATAGTTGAATGGGGTTTTCTCAGGATTATTAAAGTAGTGCATAATATCTTTCACATAACGAGCATCGAGGGTTTTAGGAGGTTCCCCATCTCCATGAGTAGCAAGTACACCTAATTTTTTTGGTATTTCGTGTTCCATATCCATAGCTAAAGATAGATAACAACTTAGAACAGCAAATAAAATCTACTTAGTGATAAAGCAAACAAGCACACACGAGAATATTCACCCCACGCTATTGCTCCCCGGCAACGGCGCCATAAAAAGGTCTTGATAACCCACAAGTATAGGGGATCAATTGTAGCCTTTCTCGATAAGTAAGAGTGTCAAACCCAACGAGGAGCTAAAGGTATAACAAATATTCCCTCAAGTTCTATCGACCACCGATACAACTCTACGCACGCTTAACGTTCGCTTTACCTAGAACAAGTATGAAACTAGAAGTACTTTGTAGGTGTGATAGGATAGGTTTGCAAGATAATAAAGAGCGCGTAAATAAAAACTAGGGGCTGCTTACATAAAGTAACAACTAAGTTAGTTTTAGTAGAGAGCTTTTTGTCACAAGAAAGTTATTTGTCCCTAGGCAATCGATAACTAGACCGGTAATCATTATTGCAATTTTATATGAGGGAGAGGCATAAGCTAACATACTTTCTCTACTTGGATCATATGCACTTATGATTGGAACTCTAGCAAGCATCTGCAACTACTAAAGATCATTAAGGTAAAACCCAACCATAGCATTAAGTATCAAGTCCTCTTTACTCCCATACGCAAACAACCCACCTACTCGGGTTTATGCTTCTGTCACTCAAGCAACCCACCATAGGCAAATCATGAACATATTGCAACACCCTACAGCGAGGATCCCTCACGCTTGCGCGACACGGAGAGCACCATAGGACAGCACCAATAATAAAACATGCAACTCAAACCAATCATGATCATCAATCAACCCATAGGACAAAACGGATCTACTCAAACATCATAGGATAGCCATACATCATTGGGAAATAATATATAGCATTGAGCACCATGTTTAAGTAGAGATTACAGCGGGGAGAAGGGGTGTTACACCGCTGCATAGAAGGGGAGAGAGTTGGTGATGACGGCGGCGAAGTTGTTGGTGTAGATCGCCGTCACGATGATGGCCCCGGCGGCGTTTCGGTGCCACCGGGAGAGAGGGGGAGAGAGCCCCCCTCCTTCTTCTTATTCCTTGTCCTTCCCCCTAGATGGGAGAAGGGTTTCCCCTCTGGTCCATGGCCTCCATGGCGGCGGAGGGGCGAGAGCCCCTCCGAGATTGGATCTCTCTCTCTCTGTTTCCTTGTGTTTCTGCGTTCCCAGATTCTGGCCTTTCACCGTTTCTTAAATTCTTGGAGATCCGTAACTCCGATTGGGCTGAAATTTTAACACGATTTTTATCCGGATATTAGCTTTCTTGCGGCGAAAGAAGGGCACCAACCGCCTTACGGGGTGGCCACAAGCCAGCCTGGCACGCCCTACCCCCCAGGGCGCGCCCCTATGGCTTGTGGGCCCCTCGGGCATCGCCTTCTGTTGATTCCACTTCCCAAAATTCACATATATTCCAAAAAAAAATCTCCGTAAGTTTTTATCCCGTTTGGACTTCGTTTGATATGGATTTTCTGCGAAACAAAAAACATGCAACAAACAGGAACTGGCACTGGGCACTGGATCAATATGTTAGTCCCAAAAATAGTATAAAAAGTTGCCAAAAGTATATGAAAGTTGTAGAATATTGGCATGAAACAATCAAAAATTATAGATACGACGGAGACGTATCACCCGTGTCCGTCACGGCAGCGTGTCTGTCATCTTTTGAGGTGCGCCTCTCGGCCACAACCTCAAGCTGACCCGTTTCGAACACGATGTATCTTTCTGTTATGTAATGAACCTGCTTCATGCATCAGTAAAGCTCATTTCCTTTAGAATTCCCGCATGCGTGCAGCTAAGTATGCCTTAGGTAGGGCGCGCACTCGTGATCTCCCCCGTGTCTGTCACGCGAGAAGGGGCTGGGCACGGTGTCTGTGCTCCGGTCAGTCCCTGCAGGACTGGAAAACCCAAGCGATTGAGCTCTGGATCGCGGGCCTGCTCATGTTTATGTCACCTCACCAGGTCCTTGGTGCTCTTGTCTCCTCGCGTAACACCCATAGGCGACCTCGCGAGTGTGCCCCGCTGCGCTACCTGCGAAAACTTGGCAATTTCCCTGGTGCGGGATATTGAAGGCTTCAGGAGCCCTGTCACATCCCTAGAATTTGTTTGCAATTAGTTGCATCATCATTCTTGCATCATGATCATTTTTCAAATAAACTTGAAATGGGGATGATCAAACCCTGGCATCACTTTAATTGAAATTGGCTCAAATAAAATATTTTCCAATAGATCCAAAGTGGCCTCCAGAAAAGTTCATGATTTTTGAAATAGGTGGAAGCCTCTACCAAAAATGATGCACATATTTCTTGGACAATTTTGCATTTTTGAATTAATGCATATTGTATTTGAATTGGGGCAATTATTTGCTATAAATTATTTAAGTGATCCAAATTTTCTGAATACTCTTGAGGGCTTTTGGAATAATCCAAACAATGCCCATAAATTATTTCAGGAATTATAAAAATGATTTAGTATTTTTACTAAATCAAACAGAGAAAACAAAAATAGAAAAACAGAAACAGATAAAAGAAAAGAGAGAAAGAGAGCAAACCTGGCTTACCTGGCCCAACACTGTTCCTGGCCCAGCCCAGGGACAGGGGCGTCTTCTTCCTCGTGCCAGTGCGGCCACCTCCTGCTTCCACCTGGGGAGCCCCGACGCTTCTAACCCCACCAACACGATGCCCTCAGCGTCCTGATCCAGTTCTCCCTCTCGCCGCTGCTGCTCCCCTCCCCTGGATCTCTCTCTCTTGCTCGGCCGAACGCACCCGTCGCCGCCGCTCGCTGTTCTAGCAGCCACCGGCCACCCCACGCCCAGCGGCCTTCTTCCCTAGCTCCGCCGCACTGTGCTGCCCCTCCTCACCAACGGACTCGTCCCGAAGAGCATCAAGACGTCGCTATCGAGCTCGTCTCCGCCGCCAGTACCCGATGTCTGCCGTCGTTGATTCGCAGGCCTCCGGTCGTCCCCGAGCTCGCTGTTTGCACCATCCGCCTTGTAGTGAGCTTCCACTTCGTTTCCCCTCCTCCTAGCTCTGATTTCTCACCGTAGCCATCGGTTCCGTCGAGGCCGAAGTACGCCGCCGCCGTGGCTCATCGCCATCATGGCTAGGGCACCCAAAGCTCGTGTCCGAGGACATGGGTGAGCTCCTGACATCGCCAGGGAGCGAAACCGCACCCCAGCCTTCTCCCTAGCATGTTGTAACCTGCGCCCGCGCGCAACCGAACTCCGGCCGCCCCTATGCTCGCCGCCACGCTCGACTCCGGCTGCCTTAGCACCTCCCGTCGCCACCGTTGGATGCAACCGAGTGCCAGCTTTCTAACGCACCCAACCGCATCCCAAACTGACGCCTGTAGTGGATTTCAGATGATGCCCGAGCCACGGCGCCGTCATTTTGGTTACTGCCGGCGCGCCACCGCATTTGAACGTCGGTGTGTCGCTGATGTGTGGACCTTGCTAGCCAGAGATTAGCTTAGGCACTAATGACGTTACTAATTAATATCCCGGCCACTGACAGTGGGCCTCGGCCCTGTCAATTTTTAGTTATGTTTTAACTAAACATATTTAACCCCCGTGTCACTGACTGATGGGCCCCATTTGTTAGTTTGACCTAGCCACGTAAGCGTTGACCTGGCCCCACCTGTGAGCCCTTGAAGCTGCCCTGAGCCGTTGACCAGTGGGCTTCACTGGTCAGGTTTGACCTGGACCGACCCAGTTGACTGTTGACATCAGTATGATGCACTGCTGACGCAATAAAGCCTTTCTGGAAATTTAAATAAATCAGAAAATGATTTATTAATTTTAGAAAATAGTTTAAATTTCTAAAAATCATAGAAAATAATCTTTAACTCGGATGAAAATAATTTATATACGAAAAATGATGAGAAAAATATGAAGAATCTGTTTATGCCATGATCATGCATGTTTAAACAAGTTAACATCACCAACTAGGACATTTCATGATTAGGGCAATTTATGAAATAACATTTGGAGTTAGAATTTGATCTAGGTTTGAATCCCACTTTAATTAATATGACTAGATATTCCATTAGGTCAATCAAGTACCTTAACATGTCATGCCATTCACTTGTTTGTGTGTTCCATTGATTCTGGTCTTCTTCTTGTTTGTCGGTGTTGTTCCTTCTCGGTAGACGATGGTTCCGACGTTATGATCGTTGACACTGATGAAGAGAAGTACTATCTTCAGAACTGTCATGCAAGCAACCCCTCGTTAAGCATCCCGATAATATCCTACTCTCTCGCTCCTGCTCTCTTTTACTGCACTAGGAACGATTCAACTGATATATGTTCTCGATAGTTGAGCCCATTCCTTTGCATGACCTTTCTTTGTCATAGTAAATAGTTGAAACCACTTAGCATGAGTAGCAACTGCTTGAGCCTTGTTATGCTTACTCGTCCATGCTTGCTTACTGTGCCTGCTATGCGTAGAGTCGTGTCGGGTCTGATCCATCTTGGCGATGAATTGGAATGAATGTGTTCATGTCCTACTGTGTGAGGGCTAAGTGTGTGAATCCGATTTGATAAAGGTAGCGATGAGAGGCCATGTACAAGTACATGGCGGGTTGTCTCATTGGGACCGTCCTTAAGAACTAACTTCTGTGTATGTTATCCAAGACAAGATACTACCACACATTGGTGATGCGGAGCATCCTACAGACATCACCATGTCAGGAGTCCGTTTGGCAAGTGACACGTGCGACCTCTACTTCACATACATAAAGGTGAATCATCTCCTTTACACGTGTCCACTTGACCCCTTCGAGGATGGCATACTACTTGACACTCCTTCCGTGTGCATACATAGGTAAGGAGGAGTGCAAGCGCCAAGGAACGACTACACCATCCTCAAGGGAAGCCTGGAAGCGGAGACGAAAGAAGATGGAGCTGCGGAGTCTACAACAGCCGGACGTACGACAACCTCCGGACGTCCGACGTCCCGGACGTCCGACGCCTGGAGTCCATCCCCGCCAGAGGACGAGGAGAATCTACAGCGACCCGACGACCGACGCCTTCCAGATGTCCGACAGACTCCAGCGCCCGGACGTCCGAGCCCATCCGGAAATCCGGCGCCAAGTCACCCGCGCCGAAATGACGGAAGTCCGAAGACCTCTGAACGACCGAGCCACGGACGACCGACACGCTCCGGACGTCCGAACCCTCCCGAGCCTCTGGACGACCGACGCCCTCCGGACGTCCGGCACCTGTGTGTGTAGCTGCGGACCTTGGGCCTTGTACCCCTTCTCCACTTACCCCTTCGTGGCCAAGACTATATATACTCTTCCCCCACCTCCTTTCTAGGGTTAGCAAAGTGATAGCTCATTCATACGTGAGCTTTGCTCCTTCCTCTACTTCTCTCATGGAGACCGAGGCCTCCACCGGAGAAGATCCCTAGAGGATGTCAAGGCCCCTCTCAAGGGAAGATCTGTCTACGGATTCAAGGCCCATCTCTCCTAGAGATTTGGATGAACTACCCATTTATCTTAATCTCCGTTGTTGTTCTTGGATCTTGATGCACCTCTTGTATTGCTTGTGATTTGAGGAGTACTTGGTGTGGATCTTGTCCAATAGAGTGTTTTCCCTTTGATTCTCTCCACGTTTTCTCCTCGTGTTCTTCGTGTTCTTCCTCAAATCCACCTCCAATTCGTGAAGATCGGGCCACCCTCGGGTTTGCCCCGTATCATATTGGTATCAAGAGCCACGTTGCCACGAATTTGGAGCCCTACCCCCCACTTTTCTTGCATTAGTTCGTGTTTTTCTTCCCAATTTCGAAAATCTCCACAAAAAGAGCCCCAAAAAAATTTCTTATGATTTGTTGGTCTAGTGAGTTTTTGTTGATTTTGATCCGTGGATATATTGTTTGGCAAGTGGATCTACCTCCCTTGGCGTTCCCTAGACCCAATTTTTCTTTTTCTCCTTCAATTTCGAGCCCAAATCATCAATTTCCGCCCAAAATCGCGTCCCGGATCTGAAATCCCAAGCTGACCCAGACCCTATGGACGTCCGGCCCTTCACGGACGTCCGGACCCGTCCGAACCACCGGACGTCCGACCATTTCCGGACGTCCGGAACCGCTAAACAGACCCGAAATCACGGATTTCTGGACCTTCCGGACGTCCGAGCCCCGGTCGTCCGTCTCTTTCCGGACGTCCGTATCCTGTAGAAACTGACTCGGCTGGAATGTTGTTTCGGTCATAACTAATTCATCCGAACTCCGATTTGGGTGTTCTTTAACTCGTTTTGTAGCTATTGACATCCACCATCCCACAAAATTAGTTCCACCATCATTTGACACCATCATAGTTTTCAAATTTTGGCAAGTTTGCTTAGGCCCTCCACAATATCATCCGCAATACCACCATAGCATTCCGCAACCTAACCCATTTTGGTTACCATTGCATTTGTGGCTGCTTGAGTTGTGATTTGAGTCTCCTAAGGTGTTTCGGCTACTTAGGGACGGTTATTTCTTCTTCAACCACCGGTGACTTGTATCGGTCCATCATCTACATCGACTACCGACGTTCGACATCGACGACGACCATCCATCCTTTGAGACCATCTTCAACCGGAAGCAAGGCCGGTTTACCCCAACTTCATGAAAGGTTAAGTGTGACGAAGGTATACATTCCGTCATACACTTTTCCTTCCTTGCCATTACATCTTGATAGCCCCACCATCTTTGCGAATACCTTCATACCTATTGAGACTAGCTATCCGAGTATTGCCGGGCTTCGCGAAAACTTGTGCACCATAGTGATACTATATCATATTGTTGCATCATTGGAAATATCATATAGTGCAATTGCTTGCTCCCGTGCATATCTTGTGATACTTGTCTCATATATTTGGTTGAGGCTCAATAAGAATAGTGGAAAGGAGGAGAAAAAAAAGAAAAAAAAGAAAAAAAACTTTTAAGCAAGAAAGAAAGATCAAAAGCTTATACGCATAGAGTTGAGCATGAAAAGATATACTTGTGCATGAGGATACATGGAATAGGAAACGTTTTGCTTGCATGAATAGGATTGGTGCCAAGTGGTGAATCGTGCCCAAACGTGCAATCAAGCGAGCGTCTCTCCTTGTGTTTGTGCAACAAGAGCTTAGTCTTCGTTAAGCAATTTTGTGTTGCTCATCCCTATAGTTGCACAAGCCCCATTATCCCACCATGTGTGTTTCTTTATTGCCTTCCTCTATATTTGTGATCACTTGCTTTGCATTTTGAGTCCATTGGATTGATTTCAACATTTGCAATATCTTGGACTTCATTTTGCTTGATAATTTGTGCCACTAACCCCACCGAACTCCACTATAAGCCATTTGTGTAGGTTGTGAGAATTGGACAAGGTTTTTCACCAAGTGCACTCTTTTCCTTGCTTACATTGTGGTCTTTTGAGATCCATCCACAACTTCAGAAAGAGGTAACTTTGGTATGTTCATTCCATCTCGTTCTCACGCCTTCTCGAGTGCTTCCATGGATAGGGACGAGCATGAGGATGGTACCACCAAGATGTCCAAGCCCGACAAGCTCCAAGACGACGCTCCCAAGTCCAACTTCACCGCCATCCCTCTTTGTGGTATTGCCGATGCCGAGTCTACCACGACTCTTTTTGAAGACGGCGTAGCGACGACCACGACTATGGAGCCACTCAAGGAACATGCTTTGGAGGCGAGCGACAAGGTGGCGAGCAAGGATGATGCTTCCATCTTTGGAGGCGAGAGTGATGTTGAGCCATCTTCGGCCTTCATCCACGGCGACGGTGACGAGATGGTTGAGCATGGGATTTTCCCTTCAACCACGGCGATGTTTGGTGATGAGTTGAGAGACTTATGCCACCATATTGAGAGTGAGAGTGACTTCACCACTAGCTCCATATATGATGAGTTGCCTCAATTCCCATGTGAGGAGAGCCACAAACCCCACCACTTGAGTGAGATGAGTGACTCCACCATATGTGAGATTGAGTGCACCTACCTTGAGGGAGTGTGTGAGCCACCACATAGAGAGAGTGAGGTAGTTGATAGGGCATGTGAGGCCATTTTTATTTCTAACAACTTAACCTCTACCTCTATTGTGTCTTCTCATTTGGTGCTAGGTCCCTTACATGATGACGTGCCGATCCTTGATGACTTCGTCCTTCCTTTGGACAAGACGACGGCCATGGTGGAATATGATACACCCCCCAAATGGTTCCATCACGATGAAGATGACCACAAGTTGGTCTATGCCACCTCCTCACCTACACCACATGAGTGGAATGGAAAAGGTAACTTAGGTGAAGGTGATGTTCTTGTCCCACTAGTGGACTTTGATTGCTTGCATGTTGATGATCACCCTATTGCCATGCTTCATGATTATGCGACTTCCTCATGTGATGAATTGCCCATTTATGATGAGTTTGACGATTCGCACGTGGAGTCTATTAATTGTGATGCCATGTTGCATAGGATACATTGTGATAATTCTATAGGTCACATCATGTTTGACAATCCACTTGATTTGTCATATGTTATGCATGAGATCACCCATATTGCATCTTTACAATCTCATCGTAGTAACTATGCATATGCTATTAAAATAAACCCAATTTGCACTTATGGCATAGATGACAAACCCATGGTTATTGGCATTTGCTTTTCTTGTGATGATATTGCCATGCTCCCTTTGCATCATTTGCGTAATTGCTCACATATGACATGCCATGACCACCATGCTTTGGATATGCATTGTTTTGGATGTTATCCATATTCTCCATGTTATGCTACCTCTATTGCACATGAGGAGACCCCCATAGTTTCCTCATACATTTTTGGAGATTTTGTTCCATCCCATCACTTGCATGATACCCATACTTGTGTGCACAATATGCTCCACATGAATAATATGCATGTGCCACATACTTCCTATAATTTGCGTCCCACTCATGTTGAGCATAATAACTATCATTGCATGATGGATGACGTATTCCTATACCATGCCTCCAATTTCTTTGATCATTGCTTATTTTGTGCTAACTCTCATGTGCACATACACATCATGATGGATGATGTGTACATTTACCACGCACACACTTTGTTTCGTGTGTCTCCTTCTTGTATAGGTACACATGATTCTTCGTCAACCTCGCAAGAGCACGAGTTGACAAAAAAGAGCTCTAGAGAGCAACGAAGACGTGCGCCACTATGGAGTGCTTACCCTCCAACCACCCTCTTTGCGCAAATACTTCGCGCATTTCTTCTACATGACTCTCACATGGCTATGGCTTCTTGCTCATTACATGTATTATGCCCATATTGCCATGTTCACTTTGCATGATATGCTCATTTCTATGCCCTTGCCATGCATTTGTGACCCATGCTTTGTATCTCACATGACACTTGATTATATGACTTGTATGTGTATTTGCAAGCTTGGTGGAGATATTACTTGCCATTGCCATGTTTGCTTTATGCTCCATGCCTATTATGACACATTGATCTTGCTTTGTGTTCGTGCTCGCAATATGTCATGTGCATTAGTTATGTCCACTATTTGTTCATATGACATGATTGCCATAATTTTCCCTAGTATGTTGCATCTTCGCACTACTAGTTTGCACGACATAATCACTATGCTTGCTTGTGTTGCATCACCGATGATTCCTACTTGCTCCTTTTATGCGGTTGATGACAACCATTGCCATGCTTTGCACATGAGTGATATTTCTTATTGTCATATGTCTCCATATGTTGCCTCTCTCATGCTTGATGCTTTGCCATGTATTGAGTGCAACAATGCTTTTGATCGTGCTAATGAGATTGCCCCCATAGCTTTCTCTCATATTAGTGGAGTTTTTGACATATTTCATGTGAAGCATGCTTTCCTTCCTTCTTTGCACCATATGCCTAGTGCCATGAATATTGCCATTTTTGCATCCTTTTATTCATGTACTTGTGATCCTAACGCTTATGTGCAAGAGAAGAGAACCATCATGATGGATGATGTGTTTGTCTACCATGCACATACATTGTTTCCTTTGTTGTGTGTATGTGTAGGATACTTCGACTACATGTCAACTTCCACTTCACGTGAGTTGACCATTCGAGCTCTTGAGAGCGAACCATGCTACACCGACGCGTTTCTACATCGCACTTGCTTGCGCATCGGCATTGTGATGGACGCACAAGGTCACGCTTTTGAGGTGACATCCTTCTTGAGCATGGATATTGTGGCTCATCCTACTTGTGTTGCTTGTACCATGACATATATAGGTCATCTTGGACCACTTACTTGCACACATGTTCGAGTTATTGCTTCTCCTCACGATTGCCACATTTCCATGCCTCCTGACATATATGACTTGTGTGTTGCATCCGACTTGTGTATTGTTTGCTCTTATCATATGCTTGGTTGCAACAATGTCCACTATTCACATTTGCCATGCAACATTGCTTGCTACATGCTTGACTTGCTTGCCTCACACATGATGCCCAATTGCTCTTTATATTGTGTTGAGTGCCGCACTATCTTCACTACACCATGTGCACATTATGCTTGGATTGCCTTGCACTTTGGATTGCACCATGTGTTTAGACACTTCATATTACTTGGTGTTGTGAATGATTCCTATGCATACCATAGGCATTTGCTTGATTGCTTACATCCATGACACTATCCCTTGTCACACCATATGTTATGCATGATGACAACACTTGTTCGGTGAATCACCAATTGAATGCTTGGTTTTGCACTAACGCTAACCACATTTGTTTTTCCAAGTGTTTGTCGTATTTGCTCCTTTTGAAGGAATTACTTGACGGTGCGACGTTGGAGAGTGCCCCTTTCGAGCTTGATGATGATGAGTGCTTGGTGATCGTCCACTTTTACATGGCGACGCCATCTCTTTTCCATGGTGATTTGGATTTTGATCCGAGGACGGATCTTTCCCAAGGGGGAGGGGATGATGCGGAGCATCCTACGGACATCACCATGTCAGGAGTCCGTTTGGCAAGTGACACGTGCGACCTCTACTTCACATACATAAAGGTGAATCATCTCCTTTACACGTGTCCACTTGACCCCTTCGAGGATGGCATACTACTTGACACTCCTTCCGTGTGCATACATAGGTATTGTCGGACCTTCACGGATGACAAGGAGGAGTGCAAGCGCCAAGGAACGACTACACCATCCTCAAGGGAAGCCTGGAAGCGGAGACGGAAGAAGATGGAGCTGCGGAGTCTACAACAGCCGGACGTCCGACAACCTCCGGACGTCCGACGTCTTCCGGACGTCCAACGTCTTCCGGACGTCCGACGCTTGGAGTCCATCCCCGCCAGAGGACGAGCAGAATCTACAGCGACCGGACGACCGACGCCTTCTGGATGTCCGACGGACTCCAGCGCCCGGACGTCCGAGCCCATCCGAAAATCCGGCGCCAAGTCACCCGCGCCGAAATGACGGAAGTCCGAAGACCTCCGGACGACCGAGCCACGGACGACCGACACGCTCCAGATGTCCGGACCCTCCCGAGCCTCCGGACGACCGACGCCCTCCGGACGTCCGGCACCTGTGTGTGTAGCTGCGGGCCTTGGGCCTTGTACCCCTTCTCCACTTACCCCTTCGTGGCCAAGACTATATATACTGATAAGTAGACCGACTCCTGCCTGCATCTACCACTATTACTCCACACATCGACCGCTATCCAGCATGCATCTAGTGAATTAAGTTCATGGAAAAACGGAGTAATGCAATAAGAACGATGACATGATGTAGACAACATCTATTCATGTAGGAATATACCCCATCTTGTTATCCTTAATGGCAACGATACATGCGTGTCTTGCTGCCCCTTCTGTCACTAGGAAAGAACACCGCAAGATCGAACCCATCACAAAGCACCTCTTCCCATGGCAAGAAAAATCGATCAAGTCGGCCTAACTAAACTAAAGATTCAAAGAAAAAATACGAGGCTATAAGTAATCACGCATATAAGAGATCAAAGAAGACTCAAATAATATTCATGGATAGAAATTGATCATGAACTCAAAATTCATCGGATCCCAACAAACACACCGCACAAGCTTACATCAAATGGATCTCCAAGAGACCATTGTATTGAGAATCATAAGAGAGAGAGAGGAAGCCATCTAGCTACTGCCTACGTACCCGTACGTCTATGGTGGACTACTCACGCATCATCGGAGAGGCACCTATGAAGAAGATGAAACCCTCCGTTATGGTGTTTAGATTGGATCTCGAGGTTCTGGAACTTGCGGCGGCTGGAATTGTGTTTCGTTGACTCCCCCAGGGTTTTTTGAATATTTGGGAATTTATATGCATCAGAGGCCGTGGAGAGGGGCCCCGAGGAGGGCATAACCCATCAGGGCGCGCCGGGGCCCCCCTGGCGCGCCCTGGTGGGTTGTGGTCTCCATGGCCCGCCTCCCCGGCACTTCTTTGGCCCACCGGGTGTCTTCTGGTCAAGAAAAAATCTCCAAAAAGTTTCGTCGCGATTGGACTCTGTTTGGTACTGATATTCTGCGAAGTAAAAAACAAGCAAAAACAGCAACTCGCACTTTGGCACTATGTCAGTAGGTTAGTCCCAAAAAATGATATAAAGTTGTTATAAAATGATTGTAAAACATCCAAGAATGATAATATAACAACATGGAACAAGCAAAAATTATAGATACGTTGGAGACGTATCAGCATCCCCAAGCTTAATTCCTACACGTCCTCGAGTAGGTAAATGATAAAAACAGAATTTTTGATGTGGGCTGTTGCCTAACATGTTCATCTCATATTCTTTTCTTTTGTATAGCATGGAAATTTGGACCTGTAAATGATTCAAAGCAATAGTCTAGTTTTAACATAATGACTTCAATACTCAAGCATGTCAACAAGCAACCATGTCTTTCAAAATATCAACACTAAAGATAGTTATCCCTAGCCCATGATGCTCAATCATTGATCCATTCATGAAACACACTCAAATATTACCTATGCCCAATGCTCAAGTACGATCATAGTACCCCCTAGTTGGTGCTTTATAAGAGAAGATGGAGACTGAAAGTAAAAATAAAAATTGCATAAAGTAAATAGATAGGCCCTTCGCAGAGGGAAGTAGGGATTTGTAGAGGTGCCAGAGCACAAGGTTTAACTTGAGAAAGAAAAAATATTTTGGGTGGCATGCTTTTCGTGTCAACGAAAACGACAAAGTAGCTCACAATACTTTCCATTCTAGATATATCATAGGCGGTTCCCAAATAGAAAATAAAATTTATTTCTTTTTCCACCAAACTTTCACTTTACATGGCGGTCCGTATCCATGGTTGCCTTCCATACCAACACTTTGCAAGGAATTTATTATTTGACAACATGAAGTAAATATTTTTTTATTTTTTTCATTTCAGGAATGGGCATCCCTATTACCGCCGCACTCGTGCAATGACAAGTGAATAAACACTCATCTTGAGAATAACACATCTAGCATGGAAAAATATGGAACAATCCCCACCGTTTCATGAGCGGTACGAGCACACAAAAGACAAATTTTATTTTGAAAATTTAGAGATGGCACATACAAATTTGCTTGGAACGGCAAGGAAATACCGCATATAGGTAGGTATGGTGGACTCATAAGGCAAAACTTGGTTTAAGAATTTTGGATGCACAAGTAGTATTTCTACTTAGTACAAATGTAGGCTAGCAAATAGATTGGGAAGCAACCAAATCAAGAAACGAAAATTCACATGAGCGAGCCTTGAGCATAACTAACACCGAATAATGCACCATAAGTAGGATGTAACTTCATTGCATAACTATTGACTTTCGTGCATGCTTAGGGAATCACAAACCTTAACACCAATATTCCTACTAAAGCACAATTACTCACTAACACGACTCACATATTACTATCTTCATGTTTCAAAACTATTACAAAGAATCAAGTTTAATTTGCCCAATGATCTTGATGAAAGTTTTTGTTTATCCGCCTTGGATATCTATCACTTTGGGAATAGTTTCATATATTGCCATTGCTTTTTGGCAAGCTCAAACAAATTTTAGTGAAGCACATGAGCATAAAGATTTCATCTCTCAAAATAGTATAAGTGAAGCATGAGAGGATTTCTTCAAAATTTTCTAACTCTCAAATTAATCTAAGTGAAGCATGAGAGTATTTCTACAAAAATTTCCAAGCACACAGTGCTCAAAAAGATATAAGTGAAGCACTAGAGCAATTCTATAGCTCAAAAAGTTTAAGTGAAGCACATAGAGCAATTCTAACAAATCATAGCATGATTTTGGCTCTCTCAAATAGGTGTGTCCAGCAAGGATACAAATGACAAACTAACAAACAAAGCAAGCAAAGATACAAGACGCTCCAAGTAAAGCTCATGATATGTGACGAATAAAAATATAGCTCCAAGTAAAAATACCGATGGTCGTTAGAAGAAAGAGGGGATGCCACTCGGGGGCATCCCCAAGCTTAGTTGCTTGTTTCTCTTTGGATATGTCTTGGGGGTGCGGTAGCATCCCCAAGCTTAGGGTCTTTTAACTCCTTATTACTTCATCCATCGTGATCTCACCCAAAACTTGAAAACTTCAATCACACAAAACTCAACAAAATCTTCGTGAGATCCGTTAGTATAATAAAGCAAATCACTACTTTAGGTGCTGCTGCAAACCTATTCATATTTTATTAGTGCATTATACCTTCTGTATTTTAACTTTACCATGGCTCATACCCTTCAATATAACCCATAGATTCTTCTAAACAAGCACACAATGCAACAAAAAACAGAATCTGTCTTAAATAGAACAGTCTGTAGTAACCTGTACTCTAACCATACTTCTGTAACTCTAAGAATTCTGAAAAATTAGGACAACGTAAGGAATTTGTATAGAAACACTGTGTTATAATTTCAGCTCAAGGTCACGTTCCAGCAAAAAATAAAAATTCATATACTGGACGCAAAGTTTCTGTTTCAGATTCAGCATCACTTCTACTCATCCTATGAATCATCCTAAAGGCTCTACTTGGCACAAACACTAAATAAACCATAAAAACACAATCATAACAGAGGCATAATTGTGTCAACACTCAAAAACAGAAAGGAAAAAAGCAAAAAATTATTTATTCATTGGGTTGCCTCCCAACAAGCGCTATCGTTTTATGCCCCTAGCTAGGCATAACACATAGATTCAAGTGTTGTCATCCTTGGTTTTGGCAACTTTTGTGATGGCTTTCTCAAATCCAGGGGGGGGGGTCTTTACGCTTCCCCAAATTTTCAGGAGAAGAAACCATCTTGAGATCCAAAATATCCAAATGCTTGATGCAAAGGGTAATCAAAGTATTCAAGCGATTTAGGTTCCCACTAATATGTTTGAGGGGTTCGTGATATTTTTGTAACTCGACCAAGTGCTTACGTCAGTAACCCAATTTGTCGAGAATTTGAACTCCCTCTTGTGAAAAAGCAAGCCCCTTTTTTGGTGGAGGAACCCCCAAAATCCCTTCCAAAACTTCATAAGCGGCGTTTGCATCAAGTTCAATAAAATTCCCCTTTGAGAAAAAATCCAAAAGCTCTCTATGATGCAAAGTCAATCCAATGTAAAAATTTCTAAGCAAAACTTTTGTGTCTCCTTTTAGATTGGAAATACGATAGGATTCCATTAGCCTATACCAGGCATCTTTCAAATTTTCCCCTTGTTTTTGTTTGAAGTATAGAACTTCAAAGTCTGGTGACAAAGTGGGAGTAGTAACGCTAGTCATAGCAACAAGGAAGAGATCTGGCGAGAAAAAGGCAAATGAAAAAGAGGGCGAATAAAATGGCAAATTGGTGAAGTGGGGGCGAGGAAAACGAGAGGCAAATGGCAAATAATGTAATTGCAAGGAGATGAGATTTGTGATTAGGAACCTGGTAGATGATGATGGAGTCCCCTCGGCGCCCACGATAGGCACGTAGAAGAGACCACTTCCAACCCGGCAACGGCGCCAGAAATTCCTTTGACGTGGCTTGAGACTGCGTCGGTATTTCCCCAAAGAGGAAGGGATGATGCAGCATAGCGACGGTAAGTATTTCCCTTAGTTATGAAACCAAGGTTATCGAACCAGTAGGACGATCACCACCACCCATTAAGCAGCACCTGCACACATATAACAAATACTTGCAACCCGACACGAAAGAGAGGTTGTCAATCTCTCTACGGTAAAAACAAAGATTAGGTAATGATAGATAGGAGAGATAGATCTCTCAAGAACAAAAAATAAAAAGGGCAAATAAGATATGTACCAATAGGTTTTTGGGTTTTTGGTTTTGTAGATCTGAAAACAAAGATGCAAAAAGATAGATCGGAAAGCAATATGTTGGAAAAGTAGACCCAGGGGCCATAGGGTTCACTAGTGGCTTCTCTCATGAGTATAGCGCACGGTGGGTGAACAAATTACTATTGGGCAATTGATAGAAAATCGAATAGTCATGACGATATCCAAGGTGATGATCATTATATAGGCATCACGTCCAAGATAAGTAGACCGACTCCTGCCTGCATCTACCACTATTACTCCACACATCGACCGCTATCTAGCATGTATCTAGTATATTAAGTTCATGGAAAAACGGAGTAATGCAATAAGAACGATGACATGATGTAGACAAGAGCTATTCATGTAGGAATAGACCCCATCTTGTTATCCTTAATGGCAACGATACATGCGTGTCTTGCTGCCCCTTCTGTCACTGGGAAAGAACACCGCAAGATCAAACCCATCACAAAGCACCTCTTCCCATGGCAAGAAAAATCGATCTAGTCGGCCTAACTAAACAAAAGATTCAAAGAAGAAATACGAGGCTATAAGTAATCATGCATATAAGAGATCAAAGAAGACTCAAATAATATTCATGGATAGAAACTGATCATGAACTCAAAATTCATCGGATCCCAACAAAGACACCGCAAAAGTTTACGTCAAATAGATCTCCAAGAGACCATTGTATTGAGAATCATAAGAGAGAGATAGAGGAAGCCATCTAGCTATTGCTTACGGACCCGTAGGTCTATGGTGGACTACTCACGCATCATCGGAGAGGCACCTATGAAGAAGATGAACCCCTCCGTGATGGTGTTTAGATTGGATCTCGAGGTTCTGGAACTTGCGGCGGCTGGAATTGTGTTTCGTTAACTCCCCCAGGGTTTTTGGAATATTTGGGAATTTATATGCATCCGAGGCAGTGGAGAGGGGCCCCGAGGAGGGCATAACCCATTAGGGTGCGTCGGGGCCCCCTGGCGCGCCCTGGTGGGTTGTGGTCTCCACGGCCCACCTCCCCGGCACTTCTTTGGCCCACCGGGTGTCTTCTGGTCAAGAAAAAATCTCCAAAACGTTTCGTCGCAATTGGACTCTGTTTGGTACTGATATTCTGCGAAGTAAAAAACAAGCAAAAACAGCAACTGGCACTTTGGCACTATGTCAATAGGTTAGTCCCAAAAAATGATATAAAGTTGTTATAAAATGATTGTAAAACATCCAAGAATGATAATATAACAGTATGGAACAAGCAAAAATTATAGATACGTTGGAGACGAATCACATGCCAAAGTCGATGAGCTCGGTGTGGTAGTTTTCACACGAACCGAAGGTGACCGGGAGGCGGACCTGCCCCAGGGGGACGGTGGAGCCTTCCGTCACCCCCGAGAACGGCCTCGTCAGTGTCAACTGAGCGTAAGGCACTTGAAGCGTCTCGAAGGATTCCACGGAGAGCACGTTGAGGCCCGCGCCCCCATCGATGAGGGTCTTGGTGACCATGACGTTACTGATGGTGGGGGAGCACAACATCGGGAGCGCACCGGGCGGCTGCCATGGACTTGAGGCCGTCCCTAGCGTCAAAGGAGATGGTGTACTGCGACCACTTGAGGGGCCGAGTGGCCTCCGGCTTCGGGAGGGCCGCGTTCACCTCGCAGGAGAACTGCTGTAATAGGCGGGTGGACATTGGGGCGTGGGCTCCACCAAGGATGCAGGCTATCGCACGAGACTCCTGGTAGCCCCCAGCCCCCTCGTGCCGCTGGGCGTCGTCATTCCTTCTGGGTGGTGGGTGCAGTGGCGGGAGAGCCGCGTTGTCCTGAGGGCACGCCTCGCGAGGTTGTTCGCTGCAGGCGTCCTCGCGAGGCCGTCCATGTTGTCCTCATGAGGCTGCACGCGCCAGCCTTGGTGAGGGTTGCCGCCGCGGACGTCCCACTTGCCTCCACCGCGACCGCCTTCGCAGCCTACGCTGCAGTCGCTGCGTTCCGGACGTTGCCCCACGCGCTCGTCGCAGAGGGACTTGAGCTCCTGGCAGTTCTTGGTGTTCTGCATGTGCAAGTCGTGGTAGATGCAGAACGGGCGACGGTCCTTCTTAGGCGCGTCGCGATTGCGGCCACGCTTTTGCTCGGGCTCCGCTTCCAGAACAACTGGGCCTTTGCGCTTCACCTCCTTGGCCCTTGCTTTGCCATGGTCCGGCACAGCGTCGGGTCAGGTTGGATGAAGAGGCGACCCTCCTCAGCCTTGGCGCATTTGTCGGCGAGGTTGAAGAGCTCCAGAGCCGAGCTCAGTCCGTAGTTGATGGCGAGCTTTTCGCACATCTGGACGTCCTTGACGCCACTAGTGAACGCCATGATGATGGCTTCATCCGTGGCGCGCGGTATCTTGTTGCGCACCTAGCTGAAGCGTTGGATGTACTTGCGCAAGGTCTCTCCAGGGCGCTGCTTCACGTGCCGCAGGTCGTTGACGGAGAGCAGGCAGTCATGTGTGCCCTTGAAATTGGCGACGAACAGCTCACAAAGCTTGCTCCAAGAAGAGATCGACTCCTCGGGCAGGTTCATGAGCCAGGAACGTGTGCCATCTTTGAGGGCCATGGGGAACCAATTCGCCATGACCATGTCGTCGCCGTTCGCCGCCTCGATGCTCAACGCGTAGAGCTCGAGGAACTCCGTGAGGTCAGGGCCAGCTCAGGCTTGAACTTGACAGGCCAAACCACCCTCCGCAGCTCGCGAGTGAACGCCCGACAGCCCACTGTGCTGGTGGGGATGCCATGCGCGAGGGCGGCTCAGTTCTGGCGTCCTGCGGCTGCGACGTCCTAGATGATCATGTCTTGGTGCTGACGCTGCTGCTCGAGGATCACCCACGCGTCTAGTGGAGCGCGACAGACGATCTGGCAGCTCGCTTCGTCCTGTGCCGACGGAGGCGCCTCAAGGGGCGGGTCGCGCGGGCGCGCGTCGCGCTGAGGTTCGGCCGGCTCATCGCGCAGTGGAGGTGGCGACGGGGGGAGGGGGGGGGGCGGAGCGAGCGAGAGGGCGCCGGGGCTTCTCCTGCAGCGGTGACAAGCTCCGTGATGCGGCCCAGCCAGGCGTCGTAGCCGGCGTCTGCCGGGCGGTAGCGGACCAGTTCGCGCTCCACGAGCAATGCGGCCTTTGCGTTCACGTGCTTGAGGCGAGCGTGGGAGGAGGAGGCCGTGGCGGTGTGGCCGTCCCTCTGCACGGAAGGGTGCATGGAGGACTCTTGCTGCTCGCGCGCAGTGGGGTCGGTGGCGGCGGCTTCGGCGTAGGCGGTGTGGCGGCGGACGTCACGGCCCACGGGTGCAGTCTGTACGACGCGAGCCGCTCGGCGCTTAGCACGCACTCGACGGGCTTCGGCCATGGGGTCAGCGAGGACGGAGCTGAGACGGAGCTGAAGATCGGCGGGGCACCCCTACCTGGCGCGCCAAATGTCGGAATCGGGGCTCCGGGGACCCAAGAGAGGTTCGAACTCTGGGGTGCACCAGCTCTACAACCTCTCTCACTCTCCCTATCCTACAGCGATCCTCCGGTGTGCTTGAGCTTGGGGGAAGGAACAATGAACACACGATCTACCCAGGTTTGGGCCACCATGCAGTGTAAAACACTACTCCTGCTTGTCTGAATTGCGTAATGGTAGCAGGGGGATACAATGTGTCCTCTATGATTGTTGCCTACTCCTTTTATACCTAGCCTCGGCCCTCTTCCACGAAAATATCCGGCCGGAAGGGTTCCCACAAGCGTCGGTTTGAAAGGGGACAGGACTGCGGTCTATCCTGACAAAAGCGGTCTCCGCCTGCCAAAGTCTCCCTTTGTGACGCGCTGGTGGGCTCGGGTATGACCTCCGTCTTGGCGAGCCTCAGCTTTGACCGCCTAGCACCAAAAGGGAAACCTTTGGGGGCCGCTTCGGGAACCGGCGAGCTAGCCCTGCTCCCTTAGCACCAAAGGGGAAAGCCTTCCTGACGCGGACCCGGATGACGCTGGGTAGGGTGCGTGCCGCCCCAGGAGCAGACCAGTCCGCGCGCCCCCGCCGGGCCGCTGGGGACTTGCAACATCGCGGGGCCTCCCCAAATGGCGGCCTCACGAGGCCTCCTTCGGGGGCTGACGGGGGAACCTCCGCTGTGGCGCCTCATGAGGCGGGGGCCCTTGATGCCCCCCCTTCGCGGCGCCGTCAGGGTGAGTCGCTCCGGGCCCAAGCCCTGCACCGTGACATGGGCCCCAGGCAGACGGGCCTGGGTACCCCCTGTCCCAATGGCCCGACAAGCCAACAACTTATGAACCGCCTCCTCAAGGAGCCTATGGCGAGCCTCATGAGCTCTTCCACACGAGGTGGCCTATGGCACTCGCATCCACCAAGTGTCAACGGGAGCCCTCATGAGCCCACGACTCACAAGGTATCGGGGCACGGATGCACACGATCACCTATGGGACCAGAGGCCCCTTTGTGGTTCGGCAAGGGAGGTCACGTTGCACCAAGAGCGAAGACCATGAGGCAACACGACGATCGGGACACTGGTGTTTTTACCTAGGTTCGGGCCGCTATGAAGCGTAAAACCCTACTCTTGCTTTTGGTGGATTGATATGAGGAATACGAAGAACACGTAGCGTTGAATCCCAGCAAGGGTTGCCGTCGGGGAGAGCTGCTACATGAGTATAAGTGTCCAAAGGTCCGAATCTTGAGATAGGTCGCCTTGGGCCTCCTTTTATAGGGCAAGGGGCAACCACAGTGGCAAAATAGACATTGTCTGATGATTAGACAGCTAACAGAGCTTATCATACCTAACTCTGGGACTTAGGACAAAATGCCATAAATGCAGTCTAGGTGGCGTGAGGGGGTGCATCCCCGGCAAGCTTCTACCACCGCTCTAGCTAACTATCGCACCACAGCTTGACACGCCTATGGACGGGTGTCAAGGGGGCATAATCTGTCTTCCAGCATGCCGCCACGTGCTTAGCGAGAGCCACTTAGCCACATGGGGGCTCGACACCGCATCGACATGTCACTGGCGTCGTGATGCGGTGGAGCGGTGGCCGATCGGCTCGCGCTTGTCGGGGGATAGCTTGCCGGGTCTTCCTGACGGTGCATGCGCCTCAGTGCCCGGCAGGCACCGGGGACGTGCTTGGCGCGCTCCGAGCCCGTCCTGGGCTGTCGCGTTGGTCTTGCTGGCGTTACTTGGCCTTCTATAGGTTGCTGCTGCTGGAGTCTGGGTCTTGAATGCTGGCTTGGTGGTGGGTTTTGCTACTACTGCCTCTGCATAAGAAGTCAAGGGCACTGGATACCCCTGTCCTAGTGCACCGACAGGAGCCCCCGGGTCTGGCCCACACGAGCTTGCCAGGTACCGTTGTGTCAGGCCCAAAATCTATGCATAGGCGCGCAATGTGGGGGAGTAACCGCCAATTTACTAGTCAACACTGACCCACTAGCTCAGGCCGTTTCCGCCATGCGTGCCGCATGCATCGCGGGGAGCTATCGGTGGGTGCGCGTGACTTAAAGGCCTGGGCGTGACAGAAACTGCAGCGCCATGGATTGGATCAATGGGGCGGTTACCTGTTCGCCTGTGAATGTGGGTAGTGGGATTGGTGGAGATGGGCGGCAGCTCTGGAGCGGAGGAGATCCAGCCCCCACGCCCTCCCCTATAAATCAGGGGGTCACGGTGATGATGCTCATCCATCTTCATCTCCTCCTTAATCCGTAGCCCACATTGCTTGTCCTTCTCTTCTGGTTCATATTCGGGTGCGCTAGTTTCCGCCATGGCGAGGGGGAGAGGACGACTCTCAGCTTCCGCCGGGGCGACGAGAGCTTCCCTTCGGGATCATGCCACTGCTTCAGCCACGGCGACGGGAGGTGGTTCCAGTGCGCGCGGTGGGAGAGTTGGAAGAGGCCGGGGCCAGCATGGGGCTCGCAGCCGCAGGAGGTGAAGTGCCGCCTCCGACCCTCCTCCGGTGGCGGTGTCGCCCCCAACAGCGGAACATACTGAAAGCACGGCGCTGGACTTTGTCATCAGGCTGCGCGGTCCTCCCCGCAGCCGGTTGCGACTCCCTCGTCCTTTCGCTAGGGTGATGGAGGTCGACAAGCCGCACGCGATGTGGTTGCGCGTGCATGGCTGCTGCAATGGCGCCGTGCGGGCCGACGTCGAGTACCCGGCGCCCCGCGTCATGTTCCTTAGGCGCGGGTGAAAGACCTTCGCACGTGCCCATAACTTCACGGGCGGGTACGTCCTCCGCTTCAAGATGGTGGAGGCCAACACGCTCTCCATCAAGATCTATGGGCGTTCGGGCGCTCGTCTCTGCTGCTGTGAAGAGAGCTCGAGTGATGACGAAAGCTCCTCCTCGAGCGATAGCGACGAGGAGGACAGTGTCGGTGAAGACGGCGACAACGAGGTCCAGGCCGTCAAGTCGGAGTACGACGACCTGGGCTCAAGCTGACCGCCGGCCACACCATCACCGTCATCGAGCTCCTCCTCCCTTCCCCCGGTAGAGCGATTTGCCGGGGGTCCTTGACTTTGGCGCTGCCTCTCCTCCTCAGCTGGACCTTGGCAGGCTCGTGGACTTCGGCTTCGTCTTCCTTGCCGGTGGTCCCACCGAGCCCTTCCCCGACAGCCTTGACGGGGTCAGGCTGGGCTTCTGCTTAGGTCTCCCTTTCGCCCCGTTTTCTTTTTGTAGCTTGCTCCTAGGGGAGAAAGCCAAATAAAGATTTATTAGGAAAGAGCTCTTCGATGTATCTTGATCCATTTTGTATCAATGAATGAATGTTATTTCTCTTCCCTGAGTACTATCCTTTTCCTCCTTTGTTTCGACTATGTCAGTATGTTTGTGCTTGCCACACGGAACCGCTTGCCGGGTCACAACTAACCATGAGCGCCAAAAGGGAGGCGAGCCCCCGGCAGCAAGCTGGCGTTGTTCCCCGGCAGCAAGCTGGCGTTGTTCCCCGGCAAGGCTTCTTGTCGGTATCGGCGCGACCCCCCCAGAGCTGACAAGTATCAGGAGCTGGGGAACGGCTTGTCCCGACAAGGGTTTTCACTACGTGGGGGATGGTCACACCCTGTGTTTGTATCACTTTGCTATGCTTGGATTTACAAAATTTGGAACCAATCAAAACTTTTGAATGCATGCTTGTTTGGTTGATTATGTTTGGCACTCATAGGTTCTATTCCTCTCTACCCTCATCTTCCTTGATCCAAACATCTTGCCCAATGATCATACCATGTGTTTAGTACCTAAAACTATTTTTATCAAAATTTATTTTGACCAAAAAGGATTTATTCAAATTAGGTTTTCAAAAACCTCTGAGTTGAGGTTTGCACTGCAAGTCCTTAAATGGGGTGGATCCTTTTCCCCCAAAGGCTTTATTTGGAACCCACTATATATATGACTTCCCAAAACCACCAAATATTAATTTTAAAGATTATTTTACTATTTTATTTAAATGCTTTTCCTTAAGGCCAGAAATGGTCTTTTATAGGGAAAAAATATTTAAATGCTTTAAAAATATTTGAGAAAATTTAGGAAAACTCAGTGGACATATATTTTCCATATATATGAGTTTCAACACATGGTCTTGTTCAAAATCATGGGCAAAACCCCTCAAAACCCTTTCTGCTTAAATCAAGCTTTTGAAATATTTCTATAAGAAATATTCTCAATAAATTCCAGGAAAATTCCAGCAAGTCACACATGCCATATGTGATGATCTTGAAAAATTTCATCTCAATCCAAGTTGATTTGATTCACCAAAATATTCCAAAACCATTCCTGTCCAGAGTCAAGTTTGAACAACTTTGCATTGTGAAGTTTGTCCTATTGACCCCAAACTTTGTGGGCATGATCTAATCCCTAATTAATGCTACTACACCAAGTGGTGGATTTGGGGGAAGTGAAATGCATGCTTGGATCTACAGAAATCTGATTCTGCTCAATTCTAGGGTTTTTCTAGTTTGTATTGGCAACTTCTCTCAAACCAGCTCAAATTTGGTGGTCCACTCTATTTTTACCCATATTTCCATCCTGTTAAATCTCATGGCCAGCAAACCCCATTTGCTTGCCAAAACCTCCATCAAACACCTTCTGCATGTTTGGTAAAAACATGTTTTGACCCCCTTCTACTGTTCTCCTTGGGTTCTACTTTTTACCACACTCTCTTATATTGCTCCTTCACCTCCAGTAAAAACCTCAAGTCCATAAGGCACTGGTTGGTGGGGTAAAACCCCAACTTTCACCTCTGGACAGCAGTGAAACACCTCTCTCTTCTCCCCTCTCTATTAAAATGGACTCCCAGGGCATCCAATGCCATTTTCTCCTTGTATAGACCCCACATAGACCTCCTTGACAGGCTTGGCCGCGCCCAGGCTACCGTTGACATGCCGTGGCATGCCAAACTGGCGCTCTGGAGCGCGCTACAGTGCATGTCCGCACTGTAGCAGGAGCATCCCGAGGCACCCCGACAGCATTGGGATGGGGAAAGCTATCCCCCGAGATGCCCTCGACGTCCGTAACCCTCCAAGGTGCCGGTCCCCTCCTCCTTCTCTCTCTGGCGCCCCCAGTCACGCGTGTCCGAGCGCCGCGCAGCTCCGCCACTCCCTGTCCACGCGGGGGACCTGCCTCAAGCTCGCCTCGCCCTCTCTCTCGCCCCCCAGCACCCTAGACTAACTCCACGAGCGCCGCGGGACAGCCCCGACCCCCTCCTGTGGCCTCCAGAGCCTGTCCGGCGGACGCCCGAGGACCCAGTCCATGGCAAGCCCCGGCCTCCCTATAAGAGGCCTCCACGAACGCCTCTCACGGCCTCCCTCTCTCTCCCTGGCTCCTAATCGACTCCATGCCAAGCCCCAGCTCCTCCTCTCTCTCTGTGCTCGGGATCGAGCTCGGCGCCGCCTCCTCGGGCCGCCGTCGATCTCCAGGTAGAGGCACCTCCGGCCCTCTTTCCATTCCCAACGGGCTCCCCTCACTCCTCTGATGCGTTCCCCCACCTCTCCCCTGTAAATCGCTGCAGGAAACGAGGAGTAGGAGCTCGCCCGAATCCTCTCCGCCACGGCATCCTCGCCGCCGGAGACTCCGGCCACCCCAGCCACGCCCTCGACCACCCCCTGAACGACGACTGCCTCCCGAGCTCATTGCCGCCGTCGCCATCCCTCGCCGTGGACGGAGCTGACGCCGGTGAGCTCCCCTCCCTTCGGTCCCGAGGTGGAAGAAGGACCCGACAGGGGACCCCACCTGTCGGCCTCCTCCTCGCGTCTCTCTCTCCCCTCTCTGTCACTGGCCACCGGGCCCCGCACGTCAGGTAAACCTGACGTGCGTGGGGGCACTGGCTTGCCTTGCCTGGCTGGCCACTGGGCCGGCCCAGAGGCTGGTCATTTTGCCCAAGGCACTCTGAGGCCTTCTTCTTTTTCTTTTTACTCCAGCTTTCCAATATTTCCACTGACCAAAATAAAATTCCAATGCCAATAATTTTTCCACCACAAATCTTAGAATAATATGTAGAATTTAATAGTTCCATTTGTGAATTTTTTTGAAAACATTTTATGTACTGTTTTATTTTAAAACCTATTTTTAGTCATTTTTGCCTCTGTTAAAAATAGTTTTGAAAACCTTTTTCACCACAAAACCTTATACACATATTTTTAGAATAGCTTGTAGTATTTATCAAAGTAGGGTAACATTTTAGAAGTAAAGTTTGTGCTCTGTTTTTGTTGTGATGCTTATTATTACCGTAGTTTATCGCGACGATAGATTGCGCTGTTGGTGAGGGAGTTGAACCCAAAGACTTTGAAGACCCCGAAGACTTTGTTGAGCCAGGCAAGCAGCCCTTTGCCCATGACTATGAACCCCTTTATTTGCATGACATATAGCACTTGTTTCCGTGATGATGATCATGTTCATGTGGTGACCACTTCAGTGGGATGCCTCCGATACTTTAACGTTGATACTTGCATCGTGCATGACCCTACCATTCTTATGAGGGTTGTGCAGGTGGGAGTAGATGCTACGCAAGTGGGACGGGAATATGCATGGTGATGAAAACAAAAGTGCTTTCAAAGAATTTTCGAAAACCCCATCGGGTGCCACTAATGCCCGAGGGAGATGATGATGAGCTAGGTAACCACTTGATAAAGAAGTGGTGTACCGGAGCAAGTGAGTGTGTGTGTTTTCGAAAACGGAGAGATTTAAGATTTGCTGACCAACCCAACCTTACATGTACAACCACGATACCCCTTATGGGATGGGGCTTTGTTGATTACCATGGTGGGTACTAGCAGAGAGCTCGCATTACTCGTCACTCTCGATACGGGGTCGTGCCTGGTATGGTGACCATGTTCTATCTTTACAGGCACCGGGCACACCGTTGCGTGCCCTCATGGATGATACATGTGATGTACATCATGGGGGATGGCACCAACGAGTGGACTCTTTGTTTAGTATCGCTAGGGGAAAGACAATGTTCGGGTACTTACCTCAGGTATAGACAATACCGCGAGTTGTGGCTTGACACGGAAGTTTCCCGAGTCTTGTGGGTAAAGTGTGCAACTTCTGCAGAGTGTAAAACTATTTGAATAGCCGTGTCCACGGTCATGGATAGTTGGAGGTCCTGCTTAAACTATGTCCAATGTTTTCACAAACTTGGTGTGTGTGTGTGTGAGGATGACACAAGGATGAAACTTGAGCTAAGTCCGATGACTTGGCATGATGATGAACATGAGATGTTCACCCCTGCTTATGATGATAACTGAGACTAGTTCACATGAATACCTGTCAACAGTTGATGCATGCTTACTCAAGTTACTTGACCATATCATTGCACTTAAAATTAGCTTTCCGTAAAACTTACCTACTTAGTGCTATATCATGCATTGTTGTACCTTGTTCCAAAACTTGGGTTGCTTGCGAGTACATTCAAAGTACTCATTGGCTTGCCACTGGTTATTTAATTGGCCAGGCATGGAAGAGCAGGAATATGGTGAACAGTTCGTTGGTGACGAACATGAGAACTAGGAAGCTTCCCAGTCAGAATGCGTGTAGGTTTAAGGCAGATGGCATGGGTTCACGCTTCCGATCAAGATTTCCACTGCTTGTTATGTTTAAGTGTTTGGCCCTTGCGGCCCTATCTATGTAAGACTTGACCTTCATGGTCTTTATTTGTGTAAGACGCTAAATGTGGATGTAAGACTCTTGTTATTCAGCTTCTGTGTCTTCAGTGAGCATTGATCTCCAGGATCACTGTACATGTGCATTCGGTGATCACGACTTACATGTCGGGGTCCACACAGAGCTGGTATCAGAGCCATCCTGACTGTAGGAAGCCCTTAGTTAGCATGGACGTTAGATACGATAAAACCATTTTCAAAACTACACCTAGCACCTATACTTAGGAGTTTCTGCACTTATCACCTCTTCTATTCTTCACACAACACTCTACTGACTCTCCTCCCTTCAAACCTTTGTAGATGGCCGTCGTACGCGAAGCCTTCCTGACATCCGGCTTCCCCTACTCCTTGAGGATAGCCTGGAGAAGTGCCAGTATCGTCGATCACCCATTTTCCTCTACCACGAGCATTGGGTCGGTGCCGCCACGAAGGACTACCACGTTGATGTGGTCATGAAGGCAAACGACTCCCCGACTAGTTGGTTCTTTGAAGGACCACAGATGGAGACCCTGGCACCCGCAGTCAAGACAGCTGCACGCAAGGCACTCCTACACCTTCGAGACACCATTCCAGAGATGGCTGACGAGCCAGCTACTCGCTACCTACCTTTCAGGAAGGATGATTTTGGTGAGAGTTGGACGTTGATCCCATCCAAGGAGGATGGCATCCCACTCAGATTCCAGACCTACTTTAGCCTCTCCGTCGACAGTCTGGTTCACAACTTGATTAAGGAGTCCGTGAAGCTCCGCGAGGAACTTCACCACGCCCGAGAGCTACTTCATCAAGCCAAGACGAAGCCAGACATGATCAAGAAGGATGGAGCCCCTGAGGGATGACCAGCTATCGCTTATCGAGGAGGAGTACCCCCAGCTAGAGACGCACCCACACGTCGACGTCGCATGAGTGCGAAGGAGTACGTGAGCTCTTCACTGACCCACCGACGAAGCGTCGTCGGGATGGACCTCCACGTTCTCCGACCCCTTCGACCGGAGACGATGCCCGTACGGATGATGATTAGGAGGAAGACCCAGAGTTGCGTGACTACGAGACCGAGCACTCCACCATCTGAGTCCGAGAACCCCTAGGGTAGGATCAGTCATGTACCCCTCATGTGAAGTCGAGTCCCTGTAATGGTTCATATGAAACCATGTGTGCTTGTTGTTTGTGTTCCGATGCAAGTCGCGCTTTTGCCTTAGGCAACATGTAAGCGACTCCATCGTCTATCTTATCTTAATATATGTATTGGTCTTTCGACCTTTGTTTTACCACACTTGCACTATACCAACCCCCTTAGGCGTGCTTTTCCAGTATTGCTTTTCCTCTCGTTTATCCCAGTTATTTGACTTGGCTGCTCCAAACAGGATGGTGACTGCAACCCGCAACAGCTCCTTCACCAACACTGAAGCCGGCAACTCCAGCCAGCAACAGGGAGCTGGTGGGGCTGCTCACGCTGGAGATCACCCGGAGCAGCCACAAGGCCACATTCCCCCGCCACCACCTCCACCGAAGAACGTGACCATAGCTCAGTTTCTCCAAGTTCTCCGGGAGGAACGCCAAGCCAACACTACTGCTATCCAGCAGATGGTCCAAGTCCTTGTGAACAACCAGCAACAAGGCAGGAACGGCAATGGCCGCTCCACTCTGTCTGAGTTCATGAGGAATTCGCCCCCTACCTTCACCGAGACTGCTGAACCACTGGATGCTGATGACTGGATCCGCACCATCGAGGACCTCCTTGCACTGGTCAATTGCAATGATGATCATGAGAAGGTGTTGTATGCCTCTCACTGCCTCGGAGGTACCGCCAGAGCTTGGTGGGATGGATTCAAGGTCATGCAAGGCGATCGTGTGATCACCTGGGATAACTTCAAGGAAGGATTCCGCACCGCCCACATTCCTTCTGGGATCATGGCAATCAAGAAGAGAGAATTCTGAGCGCTGAATTAAGGAAGTGGCTCTGTCAAGAGTACATGCAGAAGTTCAATCTGCTGTCAAGGTATGCACCTGAAGATGTCAACACGGAGGCTGCTAAGATGGAACGCATCATGGAAGGACTTCAGCAGACCCTGCAGTATCAACTCATCGTCTGCGACAGTCGGATCTTCTTTGACCTGGTGAACAAGGCCCTCATGCTGGAAGACAAGCGTCGTGCCATAGACGACACTCGCAAGCGCAAGATGATCAGCAAGGGTAGTTCCAACAACCAGAAGCCTCGCCCCTGGCAGCCAGCCCCAGCCAAGCCAACCTATCAGCCGCAGCAGGCTAGACCTCCTGCACCTCGTTCGAGCTACCAGCCTCAGCAATATGCCAATCCCAGGCCAGCCTACAACAACCCCAATAACAACAACGGCGGCAGGAACAACAACAACAACTATGGTCAAGTCACTTGCTTTGGGTGTGGTCAGCCTGGACACATCTCTAAGCAGTGCCCCAACAAGAAGCCAGATGCACCGTGCCCCAATGCGCCAAACCAAGGTCAAGGCCGTGGAGCGCCACCAAGGAACCCAGTAACCCGCAACCAGCCCAACAATGGCAAGGGTCGTGTGAATCACGTCACTGCTGAGGAAGCCCAGGAAGACCCGGACGTCATACTGGGTACGTTTCTCATCAACTCAACCCCAGCAACCATACTGTTTGATTGTGGAGGTTCACACTCTTTTGTCACTCAAAAGTTTGCACTAGAGAGTGGTATGAAGCCTACACCCCTGGGTAGTCATATGTTGATACAAACCCCGGGTTCGGTTATGAAGTCCAAGATAGGATGTAAAGGAGTTGAGATTATCATCAACGGGGTAGACTTCCTAGCAGACCTCATAGTTCTGGATTCACTAGGCTTGGACATCATCCTTGGCATGAATTGGTTGACCAAGAACCAATGCTACTTGGACTGTGCCAAGAGGATCGTTACCATAACCAATAGCCAAGGAGTGGAAGTCAAGTATGTTCCCAACCCTGCCTCCGCTCAAGCCCCGCAGGCTAACTGTCTGTCGGGAATTGAGTTAGATCAAGTGCCAGTAGTATGTGAATACCCGGATGTATTTCCTGATGAGCTGCCCGGAATGCCTCCTGACCGCGACATTGAGTTCATCATTGAGATAATGCCCGAAGCAGGACCCATCTATAAGAAGCCCTATAGGATGGGGTCCGAAGAGTTGGCTGAGTTGAAGAAGCAATTGGCAGAGCAGCTCAAAAAAGGATTCATTCGCCCTAGTGCCTCTCCTTGGGGATCACCTGTTCTATTTGTGTCAAAGAGGGGCTGAACTATCCGACTCTGTGTCGATTACCGTTCCCTCAATGAGGTCACAATAAAGAACAAGTACCCACTCCCCAAGATTGAAGACCTATTCGATCAGCTGAATGGAGCTAAGGTGTTTTCCAAGATCGACCTCAGGTCTGGGTACTATCAGCTGAAGATCAGGCCCCAAGACATTCCGAAGACAGCGTTTGTAACCCGGTATGGCCTGTATGAATACACGGTCATGTCATTTGGGTTAACCAATGCCCCAGCCTAGTTCATGTACCTCATGAACAAAGTTTTCATGGAGTACTTGGACAAGTTTGTTGTCGTCTTCATTGATGACATACTCGTCTTCTCCAAGTCTGAAGAAGAGCATGAGCAACACTTGAGATTGGTCCTAAACAAGCTTTGAGAGCACCAGCTTTATGCCAAGTTCAGCAAGTATGAATTCTGGCTGCATCAAGTTGGATTCTTGGGTCATGTGTTGACCGCAGAAGGATTGTCAGTGGATCCTGCCAAGATTGAAGCCGTGACAGAATGGCAATCCACAACCAATGTCAAGGAAGTGAGAAGCTTCCTCATACTTGTGGGATATTACCGCAAGTTCGTCAAAGGATTCTCGAGCATTGCCCGACCTATGACCCAACTTTTGAAGAAGGACAAGAAGTTCGAATGGACGCCAAAGTGCGAAGAAAGCTTCCAAGAGCTCAAGAAGAGATTGACCACAGCCCCAGTCTTGGCCACCCTCGATATTCACTAGGAGTTTGTGATATATTGTGATGCATCGAGAACTGGGCTTGGAGGTGTTCTGATGCAAGAAGGCAGAGTTGTAGGATATCTATCCAGACAGCTACGTCCTCACGAAGAGAACTACGCTACTCATGATCTTGAGTTGGCAGCCGTGGTTCATGCCTTGAAGACATGGCGACATTACCTTCTGGGAAAGCCATGTGAGATATACACAGACCAAAAGAGTTTGACGTATATTTTGACTCAAAAGGAATTGAACATGAGGCAGCGAAGATGATTGGAATTGATCAAGGACTATGACCTCAGTGTTCAATACCACCCTGGAAAGGCTAACGTGGTAGCAGACATCTTAAGCAGAAAGGCTTGTTCCTTGAATGCTATGATTAAGGAAAGGCTACCCGCCCTGTATGAAGAGCTTGAAAGCCTCGGCTTGGAAATAGTTGCACCTGGATTCCTCGCCAACCTCGAAGCAAAGCCTACCTTGATGGATGATATTAAAGAAGCTTAGAAGGGACACGAGAGCATTGAAGGCATCACGAGGAAGATCAAGGCAGGCAAGGCCCCAGGATTCTCAGTGGATGAGCAAGGAATAGTATGGTTCGGGAAGCGCATTTGCGTACCCAACAAGGTTGAGCTCAAGAATTTGATCTTGCAAGAAGCCCACGACACTCCGTATTCCATCCACCCTGGAGGAACCAAGATGTACAAAGACCTCAAGACAAGATTCTGGTGGCATGGATTGAAACGGGAAATAGGCACCTTTGTTGCTAAGTGTGACATATGCCAGAGAGTCAAAGCTGAGCATCAGCGACCCGCTGGACTATTGCAACCTCGCATAGTGCCTGAATGGAAGTGGGACAAAGTCGGGATGGATTTCATCACCGGATTACCAAGGTCAAGCAAGGGACATCTATTTGGGTCATTGTCGATCACCTGACCAAGGTAGCCCACTTCATTCCTGTCAAGACCACCTATGATGGTAACAAGCTAGCCAGCCTTTACATCGAGCATATTGTGAGCCTCCATGGAGTTCCAAAGGAGATTGTGTCAGACCGAGGAACTCAGTTTACCTCAAGGTTCTGGAAGAAGTATCAAGAAGCGATGGGAACCAAGCTCTCCTTCAGCACATCTTTTCACCCCCAGACCGGAGGACAGACAGAACGGGTGAATCAGATACTCGAAGATATGCTCCGTGCTTGTGTTTTGGCATATGGAGCCAAGTGGGAAGATTGCCTACCGTTTGTCGAGTTCTCCTACAACAACAGCTATCAGTCGAGCCTTCAGATGGCACCATTTGAGGTGTTGTATGGACGCAAGTGCCGTACCCCCCTCAACTGGTCGGAGACCGGAGAAGGACTAGTCTTTGGGCCAGACGTTCTCCGCAAAGCAGAAGAGCAAGTTCAACTCGTCCAAGAACGACTGAAGACTGCCAAATCAAGACAGAAGAGTTGCGCCGACTCTCATCGCCGAGAAGTGAACTTCTGTGTCGGTGACCATGTCTACCTCTGAGTCACGCCTCTCAAAGGGACCAAGCATTTCCACGTCAAGGGAAAGCTTGCACCAAGATACATTGGCCCCTTCAAGATCACCGCCAAGCCAGGAGAAGTTGCCTACCAGCTAGAGCTACCTTCCGAGTTATCAGATGTGCACAACGTATTCCACATGTCACAACTCCGGAAGTTTCTCCAAGTTCCCAACCGCCCCGACCTCTACAAGGACATCGATCATCAAGCCATCGACCTTCAGCCAGACCTCACTTATCGTGAGAGGCCAGTTCGCATTCTGGATGAAGCCGAGGGTTGCACCCGAAGCCGCATCATCAAGTACTTAAAGGTCCAATGGAGCAACCACACAAAAGCAGAAGCAACCTGGGAGCGTGAAGACTATCTTAGATCTGAGTTCCCTTATCTTTTTAGCGCTTAGCCTAGGAATCTCGGGGACGAGATTGTTGTAAGGGGGTAGGTTTGTCACACCCTGTGTTTGTATCACTTTGCTATGCTTGGATTTGCAAAATTTGGAACCAATTAAAACTTTTGAGTGCATGCTTGTTTGTCTTGTTGTTTGTTTGGTTGATTATGTTTGGCACTCATAGGTTCTACTCCTCTCTACCCTCATCTTCCTTGATCCAAACATCTTGCCAATGATCATACCATGTGTTTAGTACCTAAAACTATTTTTATCAAAATTTATTTTGACCAAAAAGGATTTATTCAAATTAGGTTTTACAAAACCCCTGAGTTGAGGTTTGCACTGCAAGTCCTTAAATGGGGTGGATCCTTTTTCCCCAAAGCCTTTATTTGGAACCCACTATATATATGACTTCCCAAAACCACCAAATATTAATTTTAAAGATTATTTTACTATTTTATTTAAAGGCTTTTTCTTATGGACAGAAATGGTCTTTTATAGGGAAAAATTATTTAAATGCTTTAAAAATATTTGAGAAAATTTAGGGAAACTCAGTGGACATATATTTTCCATATATATGAGTTTCAACACATGGTCTTGTTCAAAATCATGGGCAAAACCCCTCAAACCCTTTCTGCTTAAATCAAGCTTTTGAAATATTTCTATAACAAATATTCTCAATAAATTCCAGGAACATTCCAACAAGTCACACATGCCATATGTGATGATCTTGAAAAGTTTCATCTCAATCGAAGTTGATTTGATTCACCAAAAAATTCCAAAACCATTCCTGTCAAGAGTCAAGTTTGAACAACTTTACATTGTGAAGTTTGTCCTACTGACCCCAAACTTTGTGGGCATGATCTAATCACTAATTAATGCTACTACACCAAGTGGTGGATTTGGGGGAAGTGAAATGCATGCTTGGATCTACAGAAATCTGATTCTGCTCAATTCTAGGGTTTTTCTAGTTTGTATTGTCAACTTCTCTCAAACCTGCTCAAATTTGGTGGTCCACTCTATTTTTACCCATATTTCCATCCTGTTAAAACTCAAGGCCAGCAAACGCCATTTGCTTGCCAAAACCTCCATCAAACAACTTCTGCATGTTTGGTAAAAACATGTTTTGACCCCCTTCTACTGTTCTCCTTGGGTTCAACTTTTCCACACCCTCTTATAATGCTCCTTCACCTCCAGTAAAGACCCCAAGTCCATAAGCCACTGGTTGGTGGGGTAAAACCCCAACTTTCACCTCTGGACAGTAGTGAAACACCTCTCTCTTCCCCCCTATCTATTAAATTGGACTCCCAGGGCATCCAATGCCATTTCCCCCTTGTATAGACCCCCTAGACCTCCTAGACAGGCTTGGCCGCGCCCATCCTACCGTTGACATGCCGTGGCATGCCAAAACGGCGCTCTGGAGCGCGCTACAGTGCATGTCCGCACTGTAGCAAGAGCATCCCGAGGCCCCCCGACAGCATTGGGATGGGGAAAGCTGTCCCCCGAGATGCCCTTGACGTCCGCAACCCTCAAAGGTGCCGGCCCCCTCCTCCTTCTCTCTCCGGCGCCCCCCGTCACGCGTGCCTGTGCGCCGTGCAGCTCCGCCACTCCCTAACCACGCGGGGGACACGCCTCAAGCTCGCCTCGCCCTCTCTCTCGCCCCCAGCACCCTAGACTAACACCACGAGCGCTGCTGACCAGCCCCGACCCCCTCCCGTGCCTCTAGAGCCCGTCCGGCGGACGCCCGAGGACCCAGTCCAGGGCAAGCCCCGACCTCCCTATAAGAGGCCTCCCTGAACGCCTCTCGCGGCCTCCCTCTCTCTCCCTGGCTCCTAATCAACTCCCTGCCAAGCCCCAGGTCCTCTCTCTCTCTGTGTGCTCGGGATCGAGCTCGGCGCCGCCTCATTGGGCCGCCGTCGATCTCCAGGTAGAGGCTCCCTCCGGCCCTCTTTTCGTTCCCAACGGGCTCCCCTCACTCCTCTGATGCATTCCCCCACCTCTCCCATGTAAATCACTGCAGGAAACGAGGAGTAGGAGGTCGCCCGAATCCTCTCCGCCGCGGCCTCCTCGCCGCCGGCGACTCCGGCCACTCCCTCGCCCACCTCCTAAACGGCGACTACCTCCCGAGCTCATTCCAGCCATCGCCATCCCCCGCAGTGGACGGAGCTGACGCCGGTGAGCTCCCCTCCCTTCGGTCCCGAGGTGGAAGAAGGACCCGATAGGGGACCCCACCTGTCGGCCTCCTCCTCGCCTCTCTCTCTCCCCTCTCTGTCACTGGCCACCGGGCCCCGCACGTCAGGATTGAAACCTGACGCGCGCGGGGGCACCGGCTTGCCTGGCCTGGCTGGCCACTGGGCCGGCCCAGAGGCTGGCCGTTTGGCCCAAGGCACTCTAAGGCCTTTTTCTTTTTCTTTTTACTCCAGCTTTCCAAAATTTCCACTGACCAAAATAAAATTCCAATGCCAATAATTTTTCCACCACAAATCTTAGAATAATATGTAGAATTTAATAGTGCCATTTGTGAATTTTTTTGAAAACCTTTTATGTATTGTTTTATTTTAAAACCTCTTTTTAGGCATTTTTGCCTCTGTTAAAAATAGTTTTGAAAACCCTTTTCACCACAAAACCTTATACACATATTTTTAGAATAGCTTGTAGTATTTATCAAAGTAGGGTAACATTTTAGAAGTAAAGTTTGTGCTCTGTTTTTGTTGTGATGCTTATTGTTACCGTTGTTTATCGCGACGATAGATTGCGCTATTGACGAGGGAGTTGAACCCAAAGACTTTGAAGACCCCGAAGACTTTGTTGAGCCAGGCAAGCAGCCCTTTGACCATGACTATGAACCCCTTTATTTGCATGACATATAGCACTTGTTTCCGTGATGATGATCATGTTGATGTGGTGACCACTTTGGTGGGATGCCTCCGATACTTTACCGTTGATACTTGCATCGTGCATGACCCTACCATTCTTATGAGGGTTGTGCGGGTGGGAGTAGATAGGTTGCTAGTAGATGCTACGTAAGTGGGACGGGAATATGCATGATGATGAAAACAAAAGTGCTTTCAAAGAATTTTCGAAAACCCCATCGGGTGCCACTAATGCCCGAGGGAGATGATGATGAGCTAGGTAACCACTTGATAAAGAAGTGGTGTACCGGAGCAAGTGAGTGTGTGTGTTTTCGAAAACGGAGAGATTTAAGATTTGCTGACCAACCCAACCTTACATGTACAATCACGATACCCCTTATGGGACGGGGCTTTGTTGATTACCTTTGATGAGGATATATTCACGAAATATGATGATTCTACTTGCTTAAGCTGGAAAGAAATATTGAGCCTCGTTGACAAATATCACAAGGTGAATTCATTCCTAGTTGAACATGTTACTTTGATTTGGAAGAATTTTATACTACCTAAATCATGGACTTTTTGTATCACTAGGATTGAATTAATGGCGAGCCGGGTGCATGGTGATGAGGACATCTATACTATGACTCCATCTCTACCTCATGAACAACCTGTTGCTACAAAGAAGATGTCCAATGATGAAATCAGGATTGGACCCATTACAAGAGCTCGTGCTAAACTACTAGAACAACAGGTGAATTCTCTCTTAGTTGATAAGGCTATTTATTTTAATGAGAGCTTTATACTGCCTAAATCCTTGTGTGTGGGTGTCATTAGGTACATTGGAGAGGAAGGCATAGCACAAGGGAGCAAGGAGGAGAGCAAGGAGGCAGTGCAGCTGGGCAGGGAGGAGGACCCTGCAGTTTCCAGGGCGGTAGTACCGCCCCACACCAGCGGTAGTACCGCCCCGTGCTACCGTACTCAGTACCGCTTAGCAAAATATTTCTGGCATCCAAGCGACCTAACCGGTGCTAGAGCGGTACTTAAGCGGTAGTACCGCTTGGAGCGGTAGTACCGCATGCTATAAGCGGTACTACCGTGCTGCCTGCGCGCAGGCTTTTGGGCTGACGGCCCGTGTACCCCTTCCAACTATCTTAGGATATAAATACCCTTCCTTAGGGTTAGTTAGAGGCAGACCATGTTTTGATTAAACCTCTTTTCAGATTGAATTGCTTTAAGCATTCCTCTGTAATCAATATTCCTCTTTGATTCGATCAGGAGTATTCTACCTTCACCACTTTGTTGCGATCTGGTGTTTATCCTACTGCAAGATTCAAGTGTCTTCTGCTGTTCCATTGGGAATTGGTAGATTGCAAACCGCTTCGTGGTCGGCGGCTACGTGCGCAAGTGTGTGAAGTTGCGAATATCGAATAGGGTTGAGAACTGTTGCATTGGCAACGGGGGAACAGCTAGAGATTCGTCAGCGTCCCACAAGTTATCATCCACCTACATCGAGCTCAACGAGAAGATCGGGACACCCCTTATCATCTTGGTATCAGATATCCAGTGTTTACTCGGTGAGCATCCATCAATCCCTTAGATTAGTGTTGTTTTCCTCCTATCCAGAAAAAGCCTCACAAAAATATTAGGGTTCTTCATAGTTTGCCATAGCCTAGATTGCATCGTAGATTGGTTTTAGTTGCTGGTCGTTGGGTTCATCCTTGTGATCCGATCTATTTCCATTGGAGTTTAGATTTCCAGATTTGTTTCCAAGTAGTTAAAAAAAAATTCCGCGTTACTGTTCACGGCCCTGTTCACGTGACCGTTGAAAAAAAAAAGGAAGAAGAAAGAAAGAAAGAAAGAGAAGAATAGAGGGCAGTTCCTTGTTATTATCTTTCGCAGTTGTGGAGCTGCGTACCGTGCGAGAGTTGCTTTGCCAAGTTTCTCTCCACCGTTTGTGTTTCCTTGGGTGTGACTCACACGATCAGCACTAGGCTTTATCTTCGGTGTTGTTAGGTATCCCAACCAAGCTCCACTATATACCCTGGTTTGTCGTGTGATAGTTCTTCCCTCGGTATTCGCTTCCTCACATCCATGCAAGTTCTGCCTATCCAAGTTGGTAAGCTATTCTAATTCACTTTGGAACGGTAAGATACCTTGTTTCTTTCAGTTTTGAGTGATTTGAGTGTTTTCCACCTATACATACTTGTTGTTTACTAATCATGGCAAAAGGTGCTGAGGATAATTTGGAGTCTCGAAGATATGACTTCCTCCGCAACAAATATTGTAGTGCCACCTTTTGGGAGGAAGAACGTGGTAACTTTGATGGAGATGGGCTATTTCACCATGATGTGGTGATTGGAGAGCGACGTGCTGCAGCCACCATTGACGGATCATCAACTCTTAATTTGATCAGCATTGAGGTTGTAGAGAAGTTGCAACTACCTACATGTGCTCGTACAGTGCCATACCTCCTGCACTCATCGTATGGCACATTGCTGATTTCACACACCGCTGATATTCCTATTACTATCGGAGTGCATACCGAGGTTGTACGATGTGATGTATCTCCTATGCCATTTGATTCTTGTCATGTTTTGTTGGGAGATCGCTGGTGCAGAAAGTTTCAAGTTCAACCTTGCCATCAAGTCAACAAAATTTCTTTCAAGTGGAACATGAAGCGGCGTGCTTTGCTGCGTGCTCCAGCCGACAAATTTCATGAGTATCATCTTGTTCGCAAGGAGAGGACAAAAGAATTTTGTTTGTCTGCTAAGTACAAGGTTATCATGGATGGTGACATTTCAGTTATATGTCATTTTAACCACGATGTGTATCACAACCCATGTGAGAATGAGAGCCACATAGCCAAATTGAGTGTGAGTGTTATCAAAAGTGAGTTATGTGATTCCACTAAACGTGAGGATGAGAGCATCCATTCTGAGAGTATGAGAGAGACAGACAACATGAGTGTAGTAGATGATAGGACATGTGAGGACATTTCTACTAATGTAATCATCTCTATTTCTACTGTTGTTTCTTCTGATTTGCAGGTTGCTTTTGAAGAAAGGGAGCTAGATGCGCAACAACTTGCTTCATTTGAAGAGGTGTCGATGGTACCTCCTTCTACATTGGAGGACGTTCCTGAACATAGTGTTGTTTTCAACCTACAAGCAGTCACAACGAAATATTGTGAGTCTAATCCTTTGCTGGTAAATTCTTGTGATTTGATTTACACTCATGTTACAACACCATGCGATAAATTGCAAATTTTGGATTTTGATCATGTGTTACTACTTACACATAAAGAAGTTCTCGCAAGAATACCACCTACTGATATTATGTATTCCATCATGCTAAATGAACCTATTAGTTTGAGTTGTGCTATAAATAAGATTTCTGAAATTTTACATCTGAATTATAGCACATATGCCTATAGTTTCACATTTAATTTAATTGGTGAATATAGCATGACTGGTAATTTTCTGGTGGATCACATATGCATTACCTGTGATAGGATTGCTGATTTGAAACTTGCTGTTTTGAGTCCTATATGCTATGTGACAAAGTCGTTTTGCTTTGGGACAGTAGCTAATTTTCACGAGAATATGAAATATCATTTTGGTCTAGTTGATTTATTGCGGCCAAATTTTTTTTCAGCTATGTCGAATTGTGCTGATCTTGCTAAAATAGAATCTGATCCATTGTGTTCGTCACAACACCTGTTGCATTTATATGCTATTGCTATAGACTTCACTTATATTTGCAAACTAAGTTGCATCTTACACGCTGTGAGTAATGATGATGATCATACATATGTTTGTTCTACATATCAGAGTGGCGCAGTTGAAGCATGGTATCCAATATCTATACATTTGAACATTTTCGATTGGTTTGACCTTGGTTATAGCAAATTTGGCCATCGATCTTCTGTGAGGACATTAGATTTAATACTGAACTACATGTTTGTTACTCATTCTGATCATGACTATATGAACTTCACTTATACTTGCAATTATGATTGCCAATTCCTGAGATATTATGTGTTCCCGTATGGACATTTTGTCTTGTATACTTGCAATTTAAGTTGCATATTGCATATTGGGAATCTTTTTCATGACAACACAAATGATACAGCATGTTATATATACATATATTACGCGTACACGTTGTTCTTTTTGTTTCTGCCATTTTCAGCTTGCCCAAAGCGGCGGACGGCTTTTCTTGAAAAAGGGAGGATGATGAGGATATATTCACGAAATATGATGATTCTACTTGCTTAAGCTGGAAAGAAATATTGAGCCTTGTTGACAAATATCACAAGGTGAATTCATTCCTAGTTGAACATGTTACTTTGATTTGGAAGAATTTTATACTACCTAAATCATGGACTTTTTGTATCACTAGGATTGAATTAATGGCGAGCCGGGTGCATGGTGATGAGGACATCTATACTATGACTCCATCTCTACCTCATGAACAACCTGTTGCTACAAATAAGATGTCCAATGATGAAATCAGGATTGGACCCATTACAAGAGCTCGTGCTAAACTACTAGAACAACAGGTGAATTCTCTCTTAGTTGATAAGGCTATTTATTTTAATGAGAGCTTTATACTGCCTAAATCCTTGTGTGTGGGTGTCATTAGGTACATTGGAGAGGAAGGCATAGCACAAGGGAGCAAGGAGGAGAGCAAGGAGGCAGTGCAGCTGGGCAGGGAGGAGGACCCTGCAGTTTCCAGGGCGGTAGTACCGCCCCACACCAGCGGTAGTACCGCTTAAAGCGGTAGTACCGCCCCGTGCTACCGTACTCAGTACCGCTTAGCAAAATATTTCTGGCATCCAAGCGACCTAACCGGTGCTAGAGCGGTACTTAAGCGGTAGTACCGCTTGGAGCGGTAGTACCGCATGCTATAAGCGGTACTACCGTGCTGCCTGCGCGCAGGCTTTTGGGCTGACGGCCCGTGTACCCCTTCCAACTATCTTAGGATATAAATACCCTTCCTTAGGGTTAGTTAGAGGCAGACCACGTTTTGATTAAACCTCTTTTCAGATTGAATTGCTTTAAGCATTCCTCTGTAATCAATATTCCTCTTTGATTCGATCAGGAGTATTCTACCTTCACCACTTTGTTGCGATCTGGTGTTTATCCTACTGCAAGATTCAAGTGTCTTCTGCTGTTCCATTGGGAATTGGTAGATTGCAAACCGCTTCGTGGTCGGCGGCTACGTGCGCAAGTGTGTGAAGTTGCGAATATCGAATAGGGTTGAGAACTGTTGCATTGGCAACGGGGGAACAGCTAGAGATTCGTCAGCGTCCCACAAGTTATCATCCACCTACATCGAGCTCAACGAGAAGATCGGGACACCCCTTATCAACCTTGGTGGGTACTAGCAGAGAGCTCGCATTACTAGTGGCGAGAGTGATAAGGTCACTCTCGATACGGGGTCGTGCCTGGTAGGACGACCATGCACTGTCTTTACATGCACCGGGCACACCGTTGCGTGCCCTCATGGATGATATGTGTGATGTACATCATGGGGGATGGCACCAACGAGTGGACTCTTTGTTTAGTATCGCTAGGGGAAAGACAATGTTCGGGTACTTACCTCGGGTATGGACAATAACAAGAGTCGGGGCTTGACACGGAAGTTTCCCGAGTCTTGTGGGTAAAGTGTGCAACCTCTGCAGAGTGTAAAACTATTCAAATAGCCGTGTCCACGGTCATGGACAGTTGGAGGTCCTGCTTAAACTACGCCTGATGTTTTCACAAACTTGGTGTGTGTGTGTGTGTGTGTGTGTGTGTGTGAGGATGACACAAGGGTGAAACTTGAGCTATGTCCGATGACTTGGCATGATGATGAACATGAGATGTTCACCCCTGCTTATGATGATAACTTAGACTAGTTCACATGAATACCTGTCAACAGTTGATGCATGCTTACTCAAGTTACTTGACCATATCATTGCACTTAAAATTAACTTTCCGCAAAACTTACCTACTTAGTGCTATATCATGCATTGTTGTACCTTGTTCCAAAACATGGGTTGCTTGCGAGTACATTCAAAGTACTCATTAGCTTGCCACTGGTTATTTAATTGGCCAGGCATGGAAGAGCAGGAATATGGTGAAGAGTTCGTTGGTGACGAACATGCGAACTAGCACGCTTCCCAGTCAGAATGCCTGTAGGTTTAAGGCAGATGGCATGGGTTCACGCTGTCGATCAAGATTTCCGCTGTGTTTCGCCCTTGCGGCCCTATCTATGTAAGACTTGACCTTCATGGTCTTTATTTGTGTAAGACTCTAAAAGTGGATGTAAGACTCTTGTTATTCAGCTTCTGTGTGTTCAGTGAGCATTGATCTCTGGGATCACTATACACGTGCATTCGGTGATCACGACTTATGTGTCGGGGTCCCCACAGGGACTCGACCGAACACTTCCGAAAAGAGAGCAAGGGTTTCCTTTAAGGGAGCAACCAATCATAACTTGGGATATGCGATTAGACTTATCTTTTTAGGCAGTATCCCTGTCTGGAGTATGCTAGGCCACCGTCCTTGTTCCTTTGCCTTTATTCTATGTTTTCCTGGTGGTCAAACATGTAGGGCAAAAAAGGCCTCTATCTCTTGAAGAGAGAATGCGGCAACAAGGATTATAGGCTCAATAAGTACTCTAGCAATCTCTAGAACTTAAAAAGGCGATGAGATTGCAATCATAAAAAATGCATAATGAACATGCAATGCAATGATATGATGCAATGCCTCGCTTTATTATTTTTGCACAGGGTCTGCGCTTGGCTTTGTACAAAGGGTTACATGCAACTTCGACAAAGCTTGTACAAAAGGTGGCAGCCGGGGACTGAGCCCGGCAGCCGCGCCTCATGGGTAGAACTTACGAAGATGCTCAATATTCCATGAGTTAAGCACCTTGGTGCCATCTTCAGTCTCCAGACGGACTGCTCAAGGTCTGGTGACTCGTGCTACTCGGTAACGGCCTTCCCACTTCGGCGTCAACTTGTTGGTACCCTTGGCGGACTGAACGCGCCTAAGGACAAGGTCGCCTTCCTCAAGGTTCCGGGCATGAACCCTTCGGCTAGGATAGTGGCGCAGGGCTTGCTGGTAGCGTGCAGCACGCACAGCAGCCCGGAGACGATCTTCCTCAAGGAACATGGCATCGTCATAACGTAGCTGCTCTTGCTCTACTTCGTCATAGGCAAGTACTCGAGGTGACCCGTATATGAGTTCCGTGGGGAGCAATGCTTCCGCCCCTTACACTAGGGAGAAGGGCGTCTGGCCAATAGCTCGATTTGGTGTCGTTCTGAGGGACCAAAGAACCACCGGCAGCTCATCTATCCAGCGCTTGCCGCTCCTCCACAGTCTATCGAAAGTCCTTGTCTTGAGCCCTTGCAGCACTTCAGCATTTATCCTCTCGACTTGCCCGTTGCTTCTTGGATGGGAAACAGAGGTGAAGGAGACCTTGCTTCCAAGGCTCTGGATGTATTGCATGAAGGCACGGCTCGTGAACTGGGTGCCGTTGTCGGTGATCACTCTGTTGGGCACTCCAAAACGGCACACCAGTCCTTTCATGAACTTGATAGCTGACTGTGCGGTCACCATCCTCACTGGCTCTACCTCAGGCCACTTCGTGAACTTGTCGATTGCTACGAACAAGAACTCAAATCCCCCGACAGCGCAGGGAAAGGCGCCCAAAATGTTGAGCCCCCAGACCAAGAATGGCCAAAATAAAGGGATCGTCTGGAGAGCTTGCGCTGGTTGATGGATGTTCTTGGAATGGAACTGGCAGGCTTCACACTTGGTGACTGCTACTTCTTGAGCATGCGTTGGTTTTCCCTTGAAGAGGAAAGGGTGATGCAGCAAAGTAGATAAGTATTTCCCTCAGTTGTTGAGAACCAAGGTATCAATCCAGTAGGAGATACAAGCAAGTCCCCAATAGATGTACCTACACAAATAATCAAACACTTGCACCCAACGCTATAAAGGGGTTGCCAATCCCTTCACGGTTACTTGCAAGGATGAGATCTGATAGAGATAGATAGATAGGATTGCTAAAACGAAAAGTAAACTAAAAGTAAAAAGATTGCAGCGAAGTATTTTTGGTATTTTTGGTTTATAGATCTGAAAATAGACCCGGGTCCATAGGTTTCACTAGAGGCTTCTCTCATGAAGGAAAATAATACGATGGGTGAACAAATTACTGCCGACCAATTGATAGAAAAGCGAATAATTATGAAGATATCCAAGGCAATGATTATGCATATAGGCATCACGTCCGTGTCAAGTAGACCGAAACGATTCTGCATCTACTACTATTACTCCACACATCGACCGACTCCTGCCTCCATCTAGAGTATTAAGTTCATGAAGAACAGAGTAACGCATTAGGTAAGATGACATGATGTAGAGGGATAAACTCAAGCAATATGATGAAAACCCCATCTTTTTATCCTTGATGGCAACAATACAAATACGTGCCTCGCTACCCCTACTTTGTCACTGGGTGAGGACACCGCAAGATTGAACCCAAAACTAAGCACTTCTCTCATTGCAAGAATTACCAATCTAGTTGGCCAAACCAAACCAATAACTCGAAGAGACTTGCAAAGATATGAAATCATGCATATAAGAATTTAGAGAAGATTCAAATAATATTCATAGATAATCTGAACATAAACCCACAATTCATCGGATCTCGACAAACACACCGCAAAAGAGTATTACATCGGATAGATCTCCATGAAGATCATGAAGAACATGGTATTGAAGAACAAAGAGAGAGAAGAAGCCATCTAGCTACTAGCTATGGACCCGAAGGTCTGTGGTGACCTACTCACGCATCATCGGAGGGGCAATGGAGTTGATGTAGATGCCCTCCGTGATCGAATCCCCCTCCGACAGATTACCGGAGAAGGCTCCAAGATTGGATCTCACGGGAACAGAGGCTTCCGGCGGTGGAAAAGTATTTTCGTGGCTCTCTTTGGTATCCAGGGAATATTTGGGAATTTATAGGCCGAAGAATAGGGTTAGGAGGGCTGCCGTGGGGCCACAAGCCAGGGGGCGCCCCCCCCTAGGGCGTGCTCTGGTGGCTTGTGACGCCATGGCAGGTCTCCTGCCTTCGTCTCCAAGTCTGCTGGGTTTCTTCTGGTCCAAGAAAAATCATTCCGAAGATTTTATTCCATTTGGACTCCGTTTAATATTCCTTATCTGCAATACTCAAAAACAAGGAAAAAACAGAAACTGGCACTAGGCTCTAGATTAATAGGTTAGTCCCAAAAATAATATAAAATAGCATATTAATGCATATAAAACATCCAAAACAGATAATATAATAGCATGGAACAATAAAAAATTATAGATACGTTGGAGACGTATCAAGCATCCCCAAGCTTAATTCCTGCTCGTCCTCGAGTAGGTAAATGATAAAAACAGAATTTTTGATGTGGAATGCTACCTAACATATTTATCCATGTAATATTCTTTATTGTGGCATGAATATTCAGATCCATAAGATTCAAAACAAAAGTCTAATAGTGACATAAAAACAGTAATACTTCGAGCATACCAACAAGGCAATTGTGTCCTTTCGAAATAACATGGCCTTAGAAAGTTATCCCTTCAAAATCATATGGTCTGGCTATGCTCCATCTTCCCCACACAAAGTATCTAAATCTTGCACAACCCCGATGACAAGTCAAGCAATTGTTTCACACCTTTTATGCTCTCAAACCTTTTCAACTCTCACGCAATACATGAGCGTGAGCCATGGATATAGCACTATAGGTGGAATAGAATATGGTGGAGGTTTGAGGAAAAAGGAGAAGATAGTCTCACATCAACTGGGCGTATCAACGGGCTATGGAGATGCCCATAAATAAATATCAATGTGAGTGAGTAGGGATTGCCATGCAACGGATGCACTAGAGCTATAAGTGTATGAAAGCTCAAAAAGAAACTAAGTGGTTGTGCATATGATGAAAAATTCCACTAGCTATATGAAAGTGACAAAATAGGAGACTCTCTATCATGAAGATCATGGTGCTACTTTGAAGCACAAGTGTGGAAAAAGATAGTAGCATTGTCCCTTCTCTCTTTCTCTCATTTTTTTTCTTTTTTCTTTTTTTATTTTGGTGGGCATCTTTGGCCTCTTTTTTTTGGGCTTCATTGGCCTCTTTTATTATTTATAAAGTCCGAGGACTCATCCCAACTTGTGAGGGATTCATAGTTTCCATCATCCTTTTCTCTCACGGGACAAATGCTCTAATAATGAAAATCATCACACTTTTATTTACTTACAACTCGATACCTATAACAAAATATGACTCTATATGAATGCTTACGAATGCAAGGCAATATGAAAATGATGGTGCATGTCATGAAAAACGGAACGGTGGAAGTTGCATGGCAATATATCTCGGAATGGCTATGGAAATGCCATAATAGGTAGGTATGGTGGCTGTTTTGAGGAATATATGGTGGCTGTTTTGAGGAAGGTGGGTTTGATGCACCGGCGAAAGTTGCGCGGTACTAGAGAGGCTAGCAAAGGTGGAAGGGTGAGAGTGCGTATAATCCATGGACTCAACATTAGTCATAAAGAACTCACATACTTATTGCAAAAGTCTATTAGTTATCGAAGCAAAGTATTAGACGCATGCTCCTAGGGGAGAGGTTGGTAGGAGTTAACCATCGCGCGCTCCCGACCCTCACACAAAGGTTGACAATCATTAAACAAATCATGCTCCGACTTCGTTACATAACGGTTCACCATACGTGCATGCTACGGGAATCACAAACTTTAACACAAGTATTTCTTCCAATTCACAACTACTCACTAGCATGACTCTCATATTACCATCTCTATATCTCAAAACTATATGCAAGGAATCAAACTTCTCATAGTATTCAATGCACTTTATATGAAAGTTTTTATTATATCCCTCTTGGATGCCCATTATATTAGGACTAAATTCATAACCTAAACCAATTACCATGCTGTTTAAATACTCTCAAAATAATATAAGTGAGGTACGAGAGTTCAATAATTTCTATAAAATAAAACACCACCGTGCTCTAAAAAGATATAAGTGAAGCACTAGAGCAACATTGCCTAGCTCAAAAGATATAAGTGAAGCACTAGAGCAACATTGCCTAGCTCAAAAGATATAAGTGAAGCACATAGAGTATTCTAATAAATTCACGATTAATGCGTGTCCCCCTCAAAAAGATGTGTGCAGCAAGGATGATTGTGGCAAACTAAAAAGAAAAGACTCATATCATACAAGACGCTCCAAGCAAAACACATATCATGTGGTGAATAAAAATATAGCCTCAAGTAAATTTACCGATGGATTGAAGACGAAAGAGGGGATGCCTTCCGGGGCATCCCCAAGCTTAGGATTTTTGGTATCCTTGAATATGGCTTGGGGTGCCTTGGGCATCCCCAAGCTTAGGCTCTTGCCACTCCTTATTCCATAGTCCATCAAATCTTTACCCAAAACTTGAAAACTTCACAACACAAAACTCAACAGAAAACTCATGAGATCCGTTAGTATAAGAAAAATAAATCACCACTTTAGGTACTGTTGTGAACTCATTCTTTATTTATATTGGTGTAATATCTATTGTATTCCAACTTCTCCATGGTTCATACCCCCCGATACAACACATAGATACATCAAAATAAGCAAACAACACAAAGAAAACAGAATCTGTCTAAAACAGAACAGTCTGTAGCAATCTATAGACTTCGAATACTTCTGTAACTCCAAACATTCTGAAAATTAGTAAAATCAGGGCAATTTGTATATCAATCTTGTGTAAAAATTTCAGATCAAAAGCCCGTTCCAGTGAATTTACAAAATTCCTGGACTGAGAGCAAAAGTTTCTGTTTTTCAGCAAAATCAAATCACAAACACCGTAGAGCATCCCAAAGGTCTTACTTGGCTCAAACACTAAATTAAACAAGAAAACACAATTACTACAGAGGTAATAATGTGTGGAAAACTCAAAAACAGAAGCAAAAACAAAAGCATAAAAATAAAATTGGGTTGCCTCCCAACAAGCGCTATTGTTTAACGCCCCTAGCTAGGCATAACGCAATAGATCTAGGTATTGTCATCTTTGGTATGCAATCCATACTTGATCAAACCATCAAAAGCTTTCCTAAATAGATCCATCCTTTCCTTTATTTCCCTCCTAGTAAGGGAACTTAATTCATGAAAAGAACTTTGACTAGTAATTTTGACATTCATAAACCCGTAATCTGGATCATCACCATAGATATCATCGTATAAAACACGTATCCTATTTCTAACGGGTTCCCTAGCCATCTTCTCCAACAAATCATCCTTATACCCTACGAAAATTCCCCTTGTTAACCAATCAAATTCATCATAAGTCTCAAGATACAAGGTTTGAGTGACTTCCGCGTAGGGGACTCTCCTCCTAAGATTTTCACTATAAGATTGATAGTCTCTAGATTCTAGACTACGCAAGGTTTCTTTATCATGGAGAATTTCTTCAATTGGAGGGTGTTCAACGTCTTTATTATAGAAAGCAAAAATCTCCCTAGCTTCTTGTATGATAAAATCAAATTCACGCATAAGGATGATAGTAGCAATCTTTTTAGCTTTTGGTTGATTGATATTGGGAAGTCCATAAAACACTTTTTGCAAAGCAGGATGAACGTGCACAAATTTTTTCTCCAATTTTTCAATGAGCATGAAAATAGCGTCCGCATAACAATTTGTGCTAAGAAGAATAGAGCTCTTATTCATAGGCTTCACTCCCGTGCAATCAAAGAACTCTTGGATAACACTTTTCTCAATAATAAACCCATCTCCCACTTGAAAAGTTTTAGCTTTATAATTAGGAGGAGGTTCAGTTTCATGATCTAGAGAGCAAGATTCAATTTTTTCCTCAAGATTAGTACTAGCAATACCCTCAAGATTGTCAATGATAACCTTCCCTGATTCAGACATAGTGGCAACGAATAGATCTAGCACACAAGCAAACGAAAAGACGAACGGAAGAAGGGCGAATAAAAGGGCAAATTTTCTGAAAATCATTTTAGAAGTGGGGGAGAGGAAAACGAGAGGTAAATGGCAACTAATGTAAATGCAGGAGATGAGTTTGTGATGGGTACTTGGTAGGCTTGATGTAGATCTCCCCGGCAACGGCGCCAGAAATCCTTCTTGCTACTTCTTGAGCATGCGTTGGTTTTCCCTTGAAGAGGAAAGGGTGATGCAGCAAAGTAGATAAGTATTTCCCTCAGTTGTTGAGAACCAAGGTATCAATCCAGTAGGAGATACAAGCAAGTCCCCAATAGATGTACCTACACAAATAATCAAACACTTGCACCCAACACTATAAAGGGGTTGTCAATCCCTTCACGGTTACTTGCAAGGATGAGATCTGATAGAGATAGATAGATAGGATTGCTAAAACGAAAAGTAAACTAAAAGTAAAAAGATTGCAGCGAAGTATTTTTGGTTTATAGACTGAAAATATAATATGGAAAATAGACCCGTGGGCCATAGGTTTCACTAGAGGCTTCTCTCATGAAGGAAAATAATACGGTGGGTGAACAAATTACTATCGAGCAATTGATAGAAAAGCGAATAATTATGAAGATATCCAAGGCAATGATTATGCATATACGTATCACGTCCGTGTCAAGCAGACCGAAACGATTCTGCATCTACTACTATTACTCCACACATCGACCGACTCCTGCCTCCATCTAGAGTATTAAGTTCATGAAGAACAGAGTAACGCATTAGGTAAGATGACATGATGTAGAGGGATAAACTCAAGCAATATGATGAAAACCCCATCTTTTTATCCTTGATGGCAACAATACAAATACATGCCTCGCTACCCCTACTTTGTCACTGGGTGAGGACACCGCAAGATTGAACCCAAAACTAAGCACTTCTCCCATTGCAAGAATTACCAATCTAGTTGGCCAAACCAAACCAATAACTCGAAGAGACTTGTAAAGATATGAAATCATGCATATAAGAATTCAGAGAAGATTCAAATAATATTCATAGATAATCTGAACATAAACCCACAATTCATCGGATCTCGACAAACACACCGCAAAAGAGTATTACATCAGATAGATCTCCATGAAGATCATGAAGAACATGGTATTGAAGAACAAAGAGAGAGAAGAAGCCATCTAGCTACTAGCTATGGACCCGAAGGTCTGTGGTGAACTACTCACGCATCATCGGAGGGGCAATGGAGTTGATGTAGATGCCCTCCGTGATCGAATCCCCCTCCGGCAGATTACCGGAAAAGGCTCCAAGATTGGATCTCACGGGAACAGAGGCTTCCGGCGGCGGAAAAGTATTTTCGTGGCTCTCTTTGGTATCCAGGGAATATTTGGGAATTTATAGGATGAAAAGAAGGGTTAGGAGGGCTGCCGTGGGGCCAAAAGGCAGGGGGGCGCCCCCCTAGGGCGTATCCTGGTGGCTTGTGACGCCATAGCAGGTCTCCTGTCTTCGTCTCCAAGTCTGCTGGGTTTCTTCTGGTCCAAGAAAAATCATTCCGAAGATTTTATTCCGTTTGGACTCCGTTTAATATTCCTTATCTGCAATACTCAAAAACAAGGAAAAAACAGAAACTGGCACTAGGCTCTAGATTAATAGGTTAGTCCCAAAAATAATATAAAATAGCATATTAATGCATATAAAACATCCAAAACAGATAATATAATAGCATGGAATAATCAAAAATTATAGATACGTTGGAGACGTATCAGTGACCAACTCAGTTGCATCTTGGAGGGCAGTGGGCCAATAGAAACCCTGTCGGAAGGCTTTTCCGGCAAGAGCCCTAGATCCAATGTGAGAGCCACATACGCCTTCGTGAATCTCCGCCAACAGCTTCAGTCCATCCTCCAGGCAGATGCACCGCAATTTCACACCGTTCGGTCGTCTTCTATACAACATGTCATCGACAAACTGGTACACACTTGACTGAGGGGCTACTTTTTTGGCCTTTTCTTGCTCTTCGTGAAGTTCTCCTGTTTGGAGGAAGTGGACTATATGTTGTGCCCAGGTTGGAGCCTTCAGCTCGACAACGAGGACTAAATGCATCTCCTCGTTTGTGGGAGCGCTCGCCTTGACCACAAGAGCCTGAGGTTCTGCGGGAGGGAGCTGCTCACCAACCGAAATGGGATTTCCCCTGGCAGCCTCTCTACCAGCGGCTTCGGGAAGCTCTGCCGGGAAATGCTTGCCGGAGTTCAGCTTTCTTCTTTTTCTGCCCATCGCTGACGGGGATACTGATGGTTGAGTGAGGCGGAGGACAAAAATCCCTGGTTCCACAGGAAGCTTCTGCGTGGCGCACTTTGATAGGTGATCAGTGATGATGTTTTCTACACGGGGCACATGCTCTGCTTGCAACCCATCAAAGTGCTCCTCCAGTTTCCTCACTTCCTCCACGTATGCTTCCATCAATGCGCTCTGATAATCTTTGTTGACTTGTTTCACCACGAGCTGTGAATCTCCTCGGATGATCAGTTTCTTGATTCCCAACTCCACCGTGATTCTGAGTCCGGCAAGGAGTCCCTCATATTCAGCGGTATTGTTGGTGGCTTCCTCCCGAGGAAAGTGCATCTAAACCACATACTTGAGGTGTTGTCCGGTGGGGGCGACAAGGAGCACGCCTGCTCCGGCACCCTGGAGCGAGAAAGCACCGTCAAAGTACATGATCCAATCCTTGGGCGCTTCTTTGCCGGGGAGAATTGTCTCTGGAACCTCTTCGTCCAGCGTGGGTGTCCATTCTGCAATGAACTCCGCCAATGCCCAGCTCTGAACTATGGAACTGCTCTCATACTTTAATCCGAAACTTGACAGCTCAAGTGCCCACTCAACTATCCTGTCAGTGGCTTCGGGGTTCCTCAATATGCGCTGTAGCGGAAAGCGAGTGACAACTATGATCTCATGGGCTTGGAAGTAGTGGCGCAGCTTCCTCGAGGCCATGATGAGGCCGAAGATCAGCTTTTGCACTCCAGAGTACCTTGATCTAGCCCCCTGCAACAAGGAGCTGACAAAGTGCACTGGCCGCTGCACCACTTTCTTCTTCGTCACTTCCTTGGAACTGCCTTCCCTAGCTTGCTGAGGTCCCCCTGGGTCTGCATTGGGTCCTGCCGCGGATGCTCTGGTTTTGTCCTAGGCAGCATCAGCCGCAGCGGCTGCACCTTCATCCAGTTCTCGCTGCGCCACCAGCGCTGCACTAACCACTTGATTCGTTGCCACCAAGTATAGCAGCAACCGCTCTTGCGGTTTAGGAGCGACCAAGGTGGGAGCGGAGGAAAGGTAAGTTTTTAGATCCTGTAGCGCTGCCTCTGCTTACAGGGTCCACTTTATCGGGCCAGCTTTCTTCAGAATTTTGAAGAACGGCAAAGCACGTTCAGCGGATTTGGAGATGAACCTACTCAATGCGGCAATGCATCCAGTCAAACGTCTGATGTCCTTGATGGTCTTGGGTGCCTGTATCTGCTCAATTGCTTTGATCTTGTCGGGATTGGCTTCTATTCCTCGTTGAGATACAAAGAACCCAAGTAACTTGCCGGATGGGACGCCAAACACACACTTTTCAGGGTTGAGTTTCAAATTGATCTTGCGCAAGTTTGCAAAAGTTTCTTCCAAGTCTTGTATGAGAGTCGCTTCATTCTTGGTCTTGACGACTATGTCATCAATGTAAACTTCTATGTTTCTGTGCAACTGAGGTCCAAACCCAATCTGCACGGCCCTGGCAAAGGTAGAATCATCGCTCTTTAACCCAAAGGGCATCCGTACAAAGCAGTACGTGCCGCACGGAGTTATGAACGCGGTCTTTTCCTCATCTTCCTTAGTCATGAAAATCTGGTGGTACCCAGAGTATGCGTCCAAGAAGGAAAGCAAGTCGCACCCGGAAGTGGAATCAACAATCTGGTCGATGCGCGACAAGGGGAAAGGATCCTTTGGGCATGCTTTGTTCAAGTCAGTGAAATCTATGTGGAGCCTCCATTTCCCACTCGCTTTGCGCACCACTACCGGATTGGCTAGCCAAGTTGGGTGCAACACTCCTCTGACCAAACCAGCTGCTTCAAGCTTCTTGATTTCCTCGGCAATGAACTGCTGCCGCTCCAAGGCTTGCTTCCTAACCTTTTGCTTGACAGGCCTGGCATGAGGGCAGACATCAAGGTGGTGCTCAATCACCTCCCTGGGAACACCGGGGATGTCAAATGGTTGCCAAGCAAACACATAGACATTCGCCTGCAGGAAGGCGACGAGCGCGCTTTCCTATTTGTCAGTAAGGGTGGCGCTGATGGTGAACTTGCCACCAGTGCTATCCAGCCCTGCCGGGATTTTCTTCGTATCGGGATAGGTGACCTTGGACTTCTTGCCAGCGGAACTCTCCGGCAGGTCATCATCAGGTGCAGCGCACTTCAAAGAGGTGCGCTTCCCGGAGTCCTTGTCGGCGTTCATGCTAGGCTTCTTTGCCTTCTTCGATTCCTTAGTGGGAGCTGGGATTTCCTCAGCCTCAGCTGCTACCGCGTCTCGATACATCTTGTCCACGCATATGACTGCATCCTTCTTGTCAGATGGGATGGAGATGATTCCAATGGGGCCTGACATTTTCAGAGTGTTATAAGCATAGTGGGATGCTGCCATGAACTTTTCCAGGGATGGGCGACCAAGAATTCCGTTGTAAGGCAGGGGGAACTCAACCACGTCAAGCACCACCTTCTCGGTCCGGTAGTTCAACTCCCGCCAAATGTCACAGGCAAAGTGATCTTTCCCTTAGGTTGGCTTCTGCCGGGGTTGACTCCTTGGAATGAACCCATAGCCTTGAGCTCTCCGTCAGGGATCTGCAGCCTTTCAACCACTTTTGGGGAGATTAAGTTCAATCCCACCCCACCGTTAACTAGCATCTTGGTGACTTTGAGGTTGCGGATTGTTGGGGAGACCAACAACGGCAAACATCCGACCGTAGTGGTGCGATCAGGATCGTCCTCTTCATCAAAGATGATAGGCGTGCAGGACCATTTGATTGGCATTTTGGACCCTGCAGCTGGTTCCACGGCGTTGACCTCACGCGCCCACTGCTTGAGCTGCCGTTGAGAGGAATGCAAGGATGCACCCCCATCAACACACATGGCTTCGGTTGCCTTCTGGAATTCTCGATCACTGGAATCCTCCTCGTCATCCGCATCCTCACTCATATCCTCTTCTTCTTTCTTCTCACACCCTCTGGCTGGCTTTTCCTTCTGCTACGGGGCTTTGCCGCGGCGGCCTCCTCTGCCGCCACGGCCCTTCCCGGCAGCACCGTCTTGGCCTTTCTCTTTGTCACGCTTCTCGTACTCGGCCTTCTGCTTCTCGACAAGCTGCTCAACTTGGCGGCATTCTTGGAGATCACGGCCTTTAGTGTGCTGGATTTTGCGGTATGGCCCGTCGGACTTTCTAGTTTTCTTAGCGGCAGCGGCCTCCCGACAATCAGCGCACGCGGCAGCCCCCTTGCCGGGGGCCTCGGCTTTGGCCTTCTTGCCGGTACTGAGATTACCAGAGCCCTCAACAGCCAACACTGCTTTTCCCTTACGCTTCTTGTTGCGCTTCCGGCTCTTCCCCTTCGGGCCAGGGGCGTCATCGTCATCCTCTGAATCGACTTCGACACCAGCCTCCTCTCCGGGTAGTCGCCTTCCTTCCTCAGCACGAGCACACTTGTCCGCCAATGTGTACATCCCATTGACAGTCTTAGGGAGTCTGACGTTCATCTTGGCCCGCATTGTCCTATTGCGCACGTTCGAATGGAACGTGGCAATCACGGCAGCGGGTTGTATCTCTGGGATATTGCGGTGCACTCGACTGAATCTCTGGATGTACTTCCGCAAAGACTCTCCCTCCTTCTGTGGGAGGACTTGCAGGTCGCTGGGCTGCCCTGGCTCCTGGTGGCCACCTGTGAAGGCGCCAACGAACTCGTTGCACAAGTCAGCCCATGATGAAATGGAGTTCTCCGGCAGGTGCATCAGCCATGACCTCACATTTGGCTTGAGCGCCAAAGGAAAGTAGTTGGCGAGCACCTTCTCATCTCTTCCTCCGGCAGCTTGAACGGCTATCGTGTAGATGCCCAGGAATTCTGCCGGGTTTAGTTTTCCGTCGTACTTATCCGTCTGCTCTGGTTTGAAGGCTCGGGCCGATGGCCAGCGGACCTGTTGCAGCTCGCGAGTGAAGGCAGTGCGCCCAACCTCATATGGCAGGTACCCGCCAGCACTGGGCGCGGGGTCGCCAGCACCTGGGCCGTTGCGCTTGTCAGACTGACGATGTGCTTCTCGGCGCCGCTCTATGGTGATGCGTGCATCTTCTTTCCACCGATCCTCCAGGACATGCCGCTGGTCCCGGCGACCCCGTGGGCTGGACGAGGCCATGGACGCCTCGTCGAGCTCGTCAGCATGTGAAGCTCGCCGTGGCTGCTCCTGGGTCTGTTGACGCGGAGGGGACTGCACCGTTGGTGTGGCCCCCTCGACACGATCGCCATCCCGGGCCGTTGTTGTCGTACGCGTGCATCGCGTTGGCTCTGGATGCTGAGATTTGTTGGCTTCGACAAAGGATATCAAACTCTGCATGGTAGCTCTCCACTCATCCATCTTATCAGCCGCCGACGGGAAGTTTAGCAGCAGCTGGGCTCGCGCCATTGCTTCCGATGCCGTGTCCGGCATGGCGAAAGAGGCAGACCGCGACGTCGCCCGACTCCTAGTGGATCCAAGAGGGGTGTCGTTGCGTTCCTGTTGCCGCTCGCCGCTCTCCGGGGCAGTCTGACATGGGAGAGGACGAACTCGCGGGTCCGCGGCCCCGCTCGGTGCTCCGTCTTGTTCTGGACCAGGAGCGTGCCCATTAGCCGTGCTAGTGAGGGGCGCAGATGGGGGATCACGGCTTGCTCTGGATTGAGCGTCGCCGTGGCGGCCACGGCCATCCGCGCGGCGGGGAGGTGGAGACTGGTTGTTTCCTCCGCCTGTAGTACCAAGGGCATGCTTGCCAGGACATTGCTGCTGTTGCTCCTCTCCGACGTTCCCCGCTCCAACCTCGGCCGCGGGGGATACGATGGCGGCGCTGCCTGCGCCAGCCATGTCGCCCACGATGCCCGCCTCACTCGCAGCCGCCGCAGTGTCAATGGCACCCGCGGCTGCATGTGAGGGTGCTTTTGAAGTGGAAGGATGTGTGGTCGCGCCAGCCTTCTTCTTGGGTGCCATGGATGAAGAAGACGGTGATGAAGATCGATTCGCTCCTCACGAACTCAGTTCGAACAAATGACGCACCACCCCTACCTGGCGCACCAAAGATGTCGGGGCACGGATGCACACGATCACCTATGGGACCAGAGGACCCTTTGTGGTTTGGCAAGGGGGGTCACGTTGCACAAAGAGAGGAGACCATGAGGCAACACGACGATCGGGACACTTGTGTTTTTACCCAGGTTTGGGCCGCTGTGAAGTGTAAAACCCTACTCCTGCTTTTGGTGGATTGATCAGAGGAACACGAAGAACACGCAGCGCTCAATCCCGCCAAGGGTTGCCGTCGGGGAGAGCTGCTACGTGAGTACAAGTGTCCAAAGGTCTGAATCTTGAGCTAGGTTGCCTTGGGCCTCCTTTTATAGGGCAAGGGGCAACCACAGTGGCAAAACAGACATTGTCTGATGATTAGACAGCTAACAGAGCTTATCATACCTAACTCTGGCACTTCGGACAAAATGCCATAAATGCAGTCTAGGTGGCGTGAGGGGGTGCATCCCCGGCAAGCTTCTACCACCGCTCTAGCTAACTATCGCACCACAGCTTGACACGCCTATGGACGGGTGTCAAGGGGGCATAATCTGTCTTCCAGCGTGCCGCCACATGCTTAGCAAGAGCCACTTAGCCACCTGGGGGCTCAACACCGCATCGACAAGTGACTGGCGTCGTGATGCGGTGGAGCGGTGGCTGATCAGCTCGCGCTTGCCGGGTCTTCCTGAAGGTGCACGCGCCTCAGTTCCCGACAGGCACCGGGGACGTGATTGGCGCGCTCCGTGTTCGTCCTGGGCTGTCGCATTGGTCTTGCTGGCATTGCTTGGCCTTCTGTAGGTTGCTGCTGCTGGAGGCTGGGTCTTGAATGCTGGCTTGGTGGTGGGTTTTGCTACTACTGCATGTGCATAAGTCAGGGGCACTGGATACCCCTGTCCTAGTGCACCGACACAAGGCGTACCCCACAAGCTGCGGCAAGCTCAGACTCGCAACCTGTTGTCAGTGTACCAAGAACTGGGGGTCCCTAGTACCCAGACTTATGCACGGGCAACCGCCTCAGACCGGCAACTTCTTGCCGGGCTCGCACCAACCTCCGAGGCAAACCGAAGCCAAGACCGAAGCGAGGCGAACATGCCCTTCACCAGGCGGAGTAGCCCGCCCAGAGGCGTCCCCGGCAAGATTCCAACCCACCAGGCCGCCACTCCACCTCACCAGGGATGATTGTCTACATCAGTTGAGGTGTCGAGCAGGCAGGCGGGTAGGCGAAGCTGGCCGGGGCACGTGGCTACAACGGCAGGCCTGTTGCAGCTTTAATGCCACCCGTCCCGTGATACGTCTCCAACGTATCTATAATTTTTGCTTGTTCCATGCTGTTATATTATCATTCTTGGATGTTTTACAATCATTTTATTATAATTTTATACTATTTTTGGGACTAACCTATTAACCTAGAGCCTAGTGCCAGTTTCTGTTTTTTCCGTGTTTTTGAGTTTTACAGAAAAGGAATATCAAACGGAGCCCAAACGGAATAAAAATCTACGGTGATTTTTTTATGGACCAGAAGAAGCCCAGGGAGCATTGCCACAAGCCTGGGGGGCGTGCCCCCCCTAGGGCGCGCCCCCCTGGCTTGTCGTCGCCTCGTGGCCCCCCTGGACTTGTTTCCGACGCCAAAAATTCTTATAAATACAGAAACCCCCAGAAACAAACCTAGATCGGGAGTTTCGCCGCCGCAAGCCTCTGTAGCCACGAAAAACCAATCGGGAGCCCGTTCCGGCACCCTGCCGGAGGGGGAAACCATCACCGGAGGCCATCTTCATCATCCCGGCGGTCTCCATGATGAGGAGGGAGGAGTTCACCCTCGGGGCCGAGGGTATGTACTAGTAGCTATGTGTTTGATCTCTCTCTCTCTCTCGTGTTCTTGAGATGGCACGATCTTGATGTACCGCAAGCTTTATTAATATAGATGAATCATATGAAGTTTCCCCTCTCTATCTTCTTGTGATAAATTGAGTTTTCCCTTTGAAGTTTTCTTATCGGATTGAATCTTTAAGGATTTGAGAACACTTGATGTATATCTTGCGATGGGATATCCGTGGTGACAATGGGATGTTCTATTGATCCACTTGATGTATGTTTTGGTGATCAACTTGTGGGTTCCGTGACCTTGGGAATCTATGCATTGGCACATGTTTTCGTCTTGACTCTCCGGTAGAAACTTTGGGGCACTCTTTGAAGTTCTTTGTGTTGGATTGAACATGATGAATCTGAAATTGTGTGATGCATATCGTATAATCAAGCCCATGGGTACTCGTGGTGACATTGGAGTATCTAGGTGACATTAGGGTTTTGGTTGATGTGTATCTTAAGGTGTTATTTTAGTATGAACTCTAGGGCTGTTCGTGACACTTATAGGGATAGCTCATAAGATTGATCGGAAAAGATAACTTTGAGGTGGTTTCGTACCCTACAATAATTTCTTCGTTTGTTCTCCTCTATTTGTGACTTTGGAGTGAACTCTTTGTCGCATGTGAGGGATTTACATATGATTCAACTATGTCAGTATTGTTGAGAGAACTTGCACTAGTGAATGTATGAACCCTAGGCCTTGTTTCCAAGCATTGCAATACCGTTTTTGCTCACTTTTGTTACTTGCTACCTTGCTGTTTTTATATTTTCAGATTACAAAAACCTATATCTACCATCCATATTACACTTGTATCACCATCTCTTCACCGAACTAGTGCACCTATACAATTTATCATTGTATTGGGTGTGTTGGCGACACAAGAGACTCTTTGTTATTTGGTTGCAGGGTTGTTTGAGAGAGACCATCTTCATCCTATGCCTCCCACGGATTGATAAACCTTAGGTCATCCACTTGAGGGAAATTTGCTACTATCCTACAAAACTCTGCGCTTGGAGGCCCAACACGAGTCTACAAGAAGAAGGTTGTGTAGTAGACATCAAGCTCTTTTCCGGCGCCGTTGCCAGGGAGGTGAGTGCTTCAAGGTATATCTTTAGATCTTGCAATTGAATCTTTTAGTTTCTTGTTTTATCACTAGTTTGGTTTTATAAAAGAAAACTACAAAAAAATGGAATTGAGGTTGCCTTATATGCTTCATCTTTTTAATGTCTTTCGTGAAAATGATGGAAAGGGAAATTGTGCTCAAGTGTTAGAATAAGAAGTTATTAAAATGTTTGGCACTAAATCTTTGAGTGATGAGCATGATTGCAATGTTGTTAGTATGAATTCTTTGAATATCCATAGTACTAATGATGATTGCACTAGTCATGATAAAAAGATTTCTTTTAAGCATGTCAATTTTTGTGGAGTGCATAGAGTTTGTGAAGACATGCCTAAAAGGGAAGATAGATTTTGTAAGAGGCATAAGTATTTAGAAACTAAATGGTTGCAAGAGAGGCTATATGTTTGTGCTGAAAGACTTAATATTTCTCGCCGTCCTTGTGAATTTTGCAATGAAAGTGGTCATTTTAATTTCCAATGTGAATTATTTCATGATCGAATTGTGTCCAAAAATTGTGATAACCTCATTACCCTTGAGCATCATAATGAACTTAGTCTATTTTTGGGGTATGAAGAAATGAAACATAAAACTAAGGATGTTCCAGCTTGGGTTCTCATGAAAATGATTGATTTTGATCTAAATGAAATCTATATGTATTGCGTGGTAAATTGCATTGAGAATCCTTATATTGCCAATTACTTAAAGACAAGAAAACAAATAGAAGATGAAGAGAATACTAATGAAGGGGAAGAGGTTTCCCAATATCCTTGTATTTTTTCTTATGATGAATCGGGTAATGAGGAGGAGCTTTTTATTTAACCAACCTCATCAAAAAGAAGCTTGGAGGAATTAAATAAACCCACACATAATGTGGTGAAGAAGAAGAAAAGAAGGAAAAGTAAAGGTAAAGAGGTATCTCTCCCAAATAATGATACCCCTTATAATCTTGAAAATCTTTTTGGCACCAACTTAGAAAATTGTGATGATAATAATTGTTATACGATTGGTGCTATTCATACTATTAATGATGAGAGTGATTATGCTTATGTTATGCAAAGCCACAAGCTTGGGGATGCTATGTTTGATGAGAATGACATGTTTGAGAATTTATTTGCTGCAATTAATGTTTGTCCCAAGCTTGGGGATGCTATATTTAATGAAGATGATATTTTTAGTCCCCCAAGTTTTGATGTGCAAATTTATTATGATGATAGCATACCCCCTATTTATGATGATTGTAATATTTATGAAAGTGGGTTTGGAAGAGTGTCAACTTTAGATAATAATTATCCCACTATTTTGGAGGGTGTTGAATCTTATTATAATGATAAAAGTGGATTTGGAGAGGTCACGACTTTATTTATTAATGATTCCACTATTTCGGAAGAGGTTTCAATTGACTATGATGAGAACAAAGTTGCTACTTATGATGATTATTGTGATGATACTTATGTTATAAAAAGTAGTGATAATTATTGTCATAATTTTGAATATCCTTTTACTGAACATTACTCTTTTAATGTGGAAACACTTTTTAGTATTCGAGTTTCATATGATGCTCCCACTATTATGAATGAGAAGAAAATTGCTTATGCGGAGAGTGACAAATTTTCTATGCTTGTGGATCATGAAAAGAATGCTTTATGTGCTGGTTATGTTGTGAAATTCCTTCATGATGCTACTGAAAATTATTATGAGGGAGGAACATATGCTTGTAGGAATTGCAATAATATCAAGTTTCCTCTCTATGGGTCCAAAGTTTTGAAGTTATGCTTGTTTTGCCTTCCTATGCTAGTTGATTCTTGTTCCCATAAGTTGTTTTCTCACAAAATCCCTATGCATAGGAAGTGGGTTAGACTTAAATGTGCTTTTCATGAGATTCATGATGCTCTTTTGCATGTTTCAATTATTATTCCTATGTGAGCATCATTTAAATCATCATGCCTAGCTAAAAGGCTTTAAAGAAAAGCATTTGTTGGGAGACAACCCAACACTTTTACTTTCTGTTTTTGTGTGTTCACATGATTAATATACTGTAGTAATCATGTTTTGTGCCTTTTATTTCAATAAAGTGCCAAGTAAAGCCTTTGGGATAGTGTGGATGATAGTTGACTTGATTCTGTGCAAAAACAGAAACTTTTGCTCCCAGTCCAGGAATTTTGTAAATTCACTGGAACGTGATTTTGATCAGAAATTTTTACACAGTGTTGATATACAAATTCTTCAGGTTGTCCTAAGTTTTCAGAATTTTTAGAGACAGGGAAGCATGGTTACACTACAGATCTTCATAGACTGTTCTGTCTTGGACAGATTCTGTTTTGCATGCATAGTTTGCTTGTTTTAGTGTTCCCATAGCTTATATTCAGTGATATAAATTATGGGAATGATAGAATACAGTAGGTATCATGTGGGAACAATTATGAATCTTGTCTTGATAGTACCTAAGTGAATGACCTACCTTTGTTATACTAACCCTTCTCACAAAGTTCCGTTAAGTTTTGTGTGATTGAAGTTTTCAAGTTTTGGGTGAGACACCGATATGAGGAGAACAAGGAGTGACAAGAACCTAAGCTTGGGGATGCCCAAGGCACCCCCAAGGTAATATCCATGGAATACTCAAGTGCCTAAGCTTGGGGATGCCCCGGAAGCATCCCCTCTTTCGTCTTCAACACTATCGGTATATCTTACTTAGAGCTATATTTTTATTCGTCACATAATATGTGCTTTGCTTGGATCGTCATTATATTTTTGTTGTTCTCTGTTAGGTGTTATTTATAATCTTGTTTTCAATAAAAAAAGTTCCAAGAATTGCATTAGGATGCTTGCATTGCATGTTTTGATATGTGCTGTGTAAAAACAGAAACTTTTGCTGTAGTGTTTGAATTTTCATATTTTACTGGAACGTGGTAAGTTCCTGAAATTTTTACACAGTATTGTCATATAAATTATTTAGCATGTCCTAAATTTTCATAATTTTTTGAGTTACAGAAGTACACTGTTTTCATAAATTGCTACAGACTGCTCTGTTTGGACAGATTGCTGTCATAGTTTTGTTATCTACTTATCCTATAGTTTCCATAGCCTATATTGGTAGATATAAATTGTGGAAATGATAGTAAACAGTAGATGATGTTTGATAATTATTGTGCAACTTGTCTTGGCAGTACATAAAGAGTTGATTTATTATTATGTGCACTAACCTATCTCACGAGTTCTTTTCAAGTTTTGTGTGGATGAAGTTTTTTAGAATAGGTGAAACCGGGATATGAGAGGATTGAATGAGATACAAAAGCTCAAGCTTGGGGATGCCCAAGGCACCCCAAGTAAATATTTCAAGAAGTCTCAAGCATCTAAGCTTGGGGATGCTACGCATCCCACCTCTCTTCATCAACAATTATCGGTTAGCCTATGTTGAGCCTAAATTTTTATTCGTTCACATGATGCGTCCTATTCTTGGAGTGCTATTTTTCTTTTGTTTGCTGTTTAAATAAAATACTCAGATCTGAAAATATTTATTGAGAGAGAGAGTCCTCACATAGCTACTTAGTTGTTTGACTACTCATTGATCTTCACTTATATCTTTTGTGAGTAGCTTGTCATTTCCTCTCATGCTTCACTTATACCTTTTTGAGGGATGAAATCTTTATGCTCATGTGCTTCATTTAAATTTGTTTGAGCTTGTCGAAAAAGCAATGGCAATATATGAAACTAGTCCCAAAGTGATAGATATCCAAGGAGGATATAATAAAAACTTTCATGAAGATCATGGGACAAATTAAACTTGATTCTTTGTAATAGTTTTGAAACATGATGATAGTAATATGTGAGTCATGTTAGTGAGTAATTATGCTTTAGTAGGAATATTGGTGTTAAGGTTGTGATTCCCTATGCAAGTACGAAAGTCAATAGTTATGCAATGAAGTTATATCCTACTTGTGGTGCATTATTCGGTGTTAGTTATGTTCAATGCTCACTTAGGTGATTTTTCGTTTCTTGGTTTGGTTGCTTCCCAATCTATTTGCTAGCCTTCATTTGTACTAAGTAGAAATACTACTTGTGCATCCAAAATCCTTAAATCAAGTTTTGCCTTATGAGTCCACCATACCTACCTATATGCGGTATTTCCATGCCGTTCCAAGCAAATTTGTATGTGCCATCTCTAAATCTTCAAAATAAATTTTCTCTTTTGTGTGCCAGTACCGCTCATGAAACGGTGGGGAGTATCCAATATTTTTCCATGCTAGGTGGGTTATTCTCACAATATGTGTTGATTCACTATCATTCACGAGAAAGTGGCTGGTATTCGGGATGCCCAGTTCCATGCTTAAAAATCAAATCAAAATATAATGAAACAAAACTCCCCCAGGATTGTCGTTTGTATGGATGGTACCCGTGGATTCGGCTCGCCGTGGAGTGTGATTGATTGGTGGAGGGGGAGTAAAAACTTTACCATTCTGTTTGGGAATCGCCTATAATGTATCTAGCATGGAAAGTATTGTGAGCTACTTTGTCGTTTTCGTTGACAGGAAAAGCATGCCACTCAAAATATTTTTCTCTCTAAATTTAAACCTTGAGCTCTGGCACCTCTACAAATCCCTACTTCCCTTTGCGAAGGGCCTATCTATTTACTTTATGTAATTTTTATTTTTGCTTTGAGTCTCCATCTTCTCTTATAAGCGCCAATTAGGGGGCACTATGATCGTACTTGAGCATTGGGCATGGCTAATATTTGAGTGTGTTTCATGAATGGATCAATGATTGAGCATGATGGGCTAGGGATAACTTTCTTTAGTGTTGATATTTTGAAAGACATGGTTGCTTGTTGACATGCTTGAGTATTGAAGTCATTATGTTAAAACTAGACTATTGCTTTGAATCATTTACAAGTCCAAATGTCCATGCTATACAAAGAAGAAAAGAATATGATGAACATGTTAGGCAGCATTCCACATCAAAAAATCTGTTTTTATCATTTACCTACTCGAGGACTAGTAGGAATTAATCTTGGGGATGCTGATACGTCTCCAACGTATCTATAATTTTTGCTTGTTCCATGTTGTTATATTATCATTCTTGGATGTTTTACAATCATTTTATTATAATTTTATACTATTTTTGGGACTAACCTATTAACCTAGAGCCGAGTGCCAGTTTCTGTTTTTTCTGTGTTTTTGAGTTTTACAGAAAAGGAATATCAAACGGAGCCCAAACGGAATAAAAATCTACGATGATTTTTTATGGACCAGAAGAAGCCCAGGGAGCATTGGAGTTGGACCAGAAGAGCCACGAGGCCACCACAAGCCTGGGGGGCGCGCCCCCCTAGGGCGCGCCCCCCTGGCTTGTCGTCGCCTCGTGGCCCCCCTGGACTTGTTTCCGACGCCTAAAATTCTTATAAATACAGAAACCCCCAGAAACAAACCTAGATCGGGAGTTCCGCCGCCGCAAGCCTCTGTAGCCATGAAAAACCAATCGGGAGCCCGTTCCGGCACCCTACCGGAGGGGGAAACCATCACCGGAGGCCATCTTCATCATCCCGGTGGTCTCCATGACGAGGAGGGAGTAGTTCACCCTCGGGGCTGAGGGTATGTACCAGTAGCTATGTGTTTGATCTCTCTCGTGTTCTTGAGATGGCACGATCTTGATGTACCGCAAGCTTTATTAATATAGATGAATCATATGGAGTTTTCCCCTCTCTATCTTCTTGTGATAAATTGAGTTTTCCCTTTGAAGTTTTCTTATCGGATTGAATCTTTAAGAATTTGAGAACACTTGATGTATGTCTTGCGATGGGATATCCGTGGTGACAATGGGATGTTCTATTGATCCACTTGATGTATGTTTTGGTGATCAACTTGCGGGTTCCGTGACCTTGGGAATCTATGCATAGGGGTTGGCACATGTTTTCGTCTTGACTCTCCGGTAGAAACTTTGGGGCACTCTTTGAAGTTCTTTGTGTTGGATTGAACATGATGAATCTAAAATTGTGTGATGCATATCGTATAATCAAGCCCATGGGTACTCGTGGTGACATTGGAGTATCTAGGTGACATTAGGGTTTTGGTTGATGTGTATCTTAAGGTGTTATTTTAGTACGAACTCTAGGGCTGTTCGTGACACTTATAGGGATAGCTCATAAGATTGATCAGAAAAGATTACTTTGAGGTGGTTTCGTACCCTACAATAATTTCTTCGTTTGTTCTCCGCTATTTGTGACTTTGGAGTGAACTCTTTGTTGCAGGTGAGGGATTTACATATGATTCAACTATGTCAGTATTGTTGAGAGAACTTGCACTAGTGAAAGTATGAACCCTAGGCCTTGTTTCCAAGCATTGCAATACCGTTTTTGCTCACTTTTGTTACTTGCTACCTTGCTGTTTTTATATTTTCAGATTACAAAAACCTATATCTACGATCCATATTACACTTGTATCACCATCTCTTCGCCGAACTAGTGCACCTATACAATTTACCATTGTATTGGGTGTGTTGGGGACACAAGAGACTCTTTGTTATTTGGTTGCAGGGTTGTTTGAGAGAGACCATCTTCATCCTACGCCTCCCACGGATTGATAAACCTTAGGTCATCCACTTGAGGGAAATTTGCTACTATCCTACAAAACTCTGCGCTTGGAGGCCCAACACGAGTCTACAAGAAGAAGGTTGTGTAGTAGACATCATCCCGCGGCGTGGTAGAAGAATAAGAGGTAGCTGGGTGGACGGCACAGAAGGAGAGGCAATCCTTGTCGGGAGACGTCGCTAGCGCGCCACCTCACGGCGCATTCAATGCGCCTGTCCTAGTCCGTCAGAGTTAGGTATTTCCCACTACCACTCTGACGACAACCCCTATAGCTATAAGAGTTCACTGTACACCTAGTGAATGACCATTGTAGCCTTTGTGGAAACCCCTTGAACTATAAAAGGAGGCCCATGGCTAACTTCAAAAAGGTCGACACCATGTCCATTTGCCCGCGTAGCGACACTTCTCGAGCATCCTTGTCGGGTGGTTGCGCTCCTGTATTTGGACCCAGATATACAAACAACACATACAAGACGTAGGGTTACGCTCCCCTGTGGCCCGAACCTGTATAAACCCCGCGCGTAGTCATGACCGATTGATGCTCTTCATGTACTCGACGCACCCCCGCCGAACCATAATGGGAACCGGCTGGTCCCATAGATCGTCGTGAATCACACCCCCGACATCTTTGGCGCGCTTGGTAGGGGCGCCTCCTATGCGTGAATCTTCACCGGCGTTTCTGCATGCCTTCGCCGATGCCCATGGCGCCCAAGAAGGCCAGGGGTGCGGCGATACCCACCGTGACCACGTCCAAGTTGCCATCCCAAGCAACCGATGTCGACGACCATCGTGCTCACCCCGTTGGTGAGCGCAGCCATATCACTGCGCGGATTTCCGCGAACCACGACCCGGGCCCCGCTGCCGCGATAACGCGGAACACGCCAGCGGTGACCAGCGGTGACGCCGCTGCAGCGGCCGAGGCAGCAGCCGCGGCCATAGTGGCTACGGTGGCTGCGATCGGACTTCCACCGCGCCCCTCGCAAGACGACTGTGACCCATGTCCGTGAGATGGCGAACCGAAGCATCGTGCGGACAGGGCCTTCGTGCGCCACTCCCTAGGAGTGCAAGGCCGAATTCCACGACCCCCTCCCGGTGAGGGCAGACGGCGGGCGACAGCGCGGGAAAGCACTCCTTCTGGCATTGCCAGGAGTAAGAGCGCTACCTACGTCTCGCCCCGTCCGGTCCCCAAAACTATGGGAGAAGCTCTGGCGCAGGCCCAGCTGCTGCTGAACTTTCCACCCGCACCAGAGATGATGGAGGGGTGGAGGGCGACCATAAAAGCCTTTTGAGCTTTGCCAACAATGACAAACCAGATGCGGCGGGTTCCTCGCGTGCGTGGCGTGCGGCTCCCACAGAACCCACCGCCGGACGTGATGCCGACGTGGCACACTGGTGCAGTCGCCCCCCACAACAGCAGCGGACTTCCCGCTGGACCGACGTACAATATGAGGTGTCTCAAGCATCGACGGACCCGCGGCTGAAGCAAGAGCAACGCCAAGTCTTGAAGGACAGGCGCAAGGAAGACACACACACCGCCATCGAAAGATGGTGGGAAGCGCGTCACCAATCCGATGATCGCGCAGGTCCAGCCGTCGACGAGCCCGCGCCCGGGGCGCCTGACAACCTACCTTACGAGGTCGAATGCCCGGCGTTCACCCGCGAACTACGGCAAGTCTGCTGGCCCTCCGGTAGGTCCTTCAAGCCGGAGTTGCCGGACAAATACGATGGCGAGTTCAGTCCGTTGGAGTTCCTAGGCATCTACACCATCGCGGTGCACGCTGCTGGTGGACGAGACGAGAAGGTGCTAGCCAACTACTTTCCGCTAGCGCTCAAACCCAACATGAGAAGTTGGCTAATGAACTTGCGGGAGTGGTCGATCTCTTCCTGGGCAGACCTGTGCAATCAGTTCGTCGGGGCTTACCACGGGGCCACAGGCTCCCGGGGCAACCCAGCAATCTGCACGTACTCCCCTAGCGATACGGCGAGACCCTCCGCAAGTACATCCAGAGATTCAGCCGCGTGCAGCACAACATCCCGGACATTCAACCTGCCGTGGTGATCACTCCCTTCCACATGAACGTACGCAATCGCCGCATGCGCGAGGAGATGAGCATAACCAAGGTGCGGGACATCACCGAGCTCTATGCTCTAGCAGACAAGTGCGGGCTGGCTGAGGAAGGAAGAAGGCTCCCGGGGGAGGACGCTGGCACGGAGGTCGACTCCGATGACGACGAGAACGCGCCCGCCTCCTCAAAGAAGGGGCGCAAGCGCAACAAGAAGCTCAAGGGCAAGGCAGTGATGGCTGTCGAGAGCTCGGGCAAGCCTAACGCTGGCAAGAAGGCCAAATCCGAGGAGTCCGGCAAGGACGTTGCCGTTTGCTCCAGAGACTACAAGGCCACGGCAGGCGAGAAGACCGGCAAGCCCTACTGCAAGATCCACCTCACCAAAGGCCACGACATCACCGAATACCGCCAAGTAGAGCAGCTTGCTAAGAAGCAGACACATTGAAGCACGTCCAGGATGTACGACGACTGGCGGGCTGCGTTGTCGCCCTTAGCAGATTCATCTCCAAATCTGTGGAGCGTGCCCTGCCATTTTTCAAGATCCTGAAGAAGAAAGGCCCGATGGCGTGGACTCCGGAAGTGGAGGCAGCATTGCAAGACCTGAAGAAGAACCTGTCCTCGGCCCCAGATCTAGTTGCGCCCAAGCGTGAGGAATCGTTGACGTTATACTTGGCACCAACGAACCAGGTGGTCAGCGCCGCGCTAGTGGCGGAGAGGGAAGCCGAGGACGGCAAACCAATGGCCTCCAAACCGACAGCCAGCAAACCTGAGCCGACCCGGGTGAGCCAAGAAGTCGACATGAAGACGACACGGGAAGCGGAACAGCGAGCGCTGCAGATGACAAGGGTGGTGCAGCGACCGGTGTACTTTGTCAGCTCCCTCCTACAGGGGGCTCGGTCAAGGTACTCTGAGATTCAGAAACTGCTCTTCGGCCTCCTCATGGCCTCCCGCAAGCTGCACCACTACTTCCAAGCGCACCGCATTATAGTTGTCACCCGCTTCCCGCTGCAGCAGATCCTGAGGAATCCGGAGGCAACCGGCAGGATTGTTGAATGCGCCTTGGAACTGGCCAGTTTTGATCTGAACTTTCAAAGCACGACGACCATCAAAAGCCGGGCACTAGCAGAGTCCGTTACTGAATGGACACCGACCCCAGATGAGGAAACCCCGGAGACACCTCTTTACGGCAAGGAAACACTTCAGGTATGGATCATGTACTTTGATGGGGCTTTCTCGCTGCAAGGCGCCGGTGCCGGAGTGCTCCTCATAGCACCCACCGGAGGGCACCTCAAGTATTTGGTCCAAATGCACTTCCCTTGGGAGGTGTCAGCCAACAACACAACTGAGTACAAGGGTTTACTTGCCAAGCTGAGGATAGCGACAGAGTTGGGAATCAGTTAGTTGATAGTCCAGGCAGACTCATAGTTGGTTGTGCGCCAGGTCAATAAGGATTACCAGAGCCCCCTGATGGAAGCATATGTTGATGACGTGAGGAATTTGGAAGCGCGTTTCGAGTTCTACAGATGGAACAGGTCCCCAGGGCAGAGAATGACGTTGCCGACCACCTGTCGAAATGGGAAGCTTAGAAGTCGCCTGTGGAACCAGGGACCTTTGTGCTCCGACTCACTCAACCATCAGTTACACCATCAAGACGACAAACCAAGAAGAGAAAAGTCGGTTCCGACGACTATTTCCCGACAGAGCCACCTGTGGCCGCCAAGAAGGTTGCGGGGAGTGACGAAATGCTCGACGGTGAGCGCCAATCCCCGGCGGGACAGACGGTCCCCGCCATTAAGTGTAACGCTCCCGCGACAGAAGAGACGCCTTTAGTCCTTGTCGTCGAGCCACGGGCTCCGACATGGGCGCAGCAGATTGTCCAATACCTCTAGATAGGAGACCTCCCCGAAGAGCAAGAAGAGCCGAGAAAGTAGCCCGACAATCGAGCATGTATAAGTTCATGGACAACGACCTATATAGTATGACACCAAACACGGTGAAATTGAGGTGCATCGCTCGGGAGGAAGGACAACGGCTGCTGGCAGAGATACACGAGGGGATTTGTTGCTCCCACGTAGGATCAAGTGCCCTTGTCGGGAAGGCGTTCCGGCAAGGCTTCTACTGGCCCACATCCCTTCAAGACGCCTTGGTGGTGGTAACGACGTGTGAAGCATGCCAATACCACGCCAAGCAAATACACCAACTAGCACAATCCCTTCAAACTGTACCGCTCTCATGGACATTCTCGGTCTGGGGATCGACATCATCGGTCCCCTCCCCCGTGCTACCTGGGGCTTCGAGTTCTTGTTCTTCGCTATCGACAAGTTCATGAAGTGGACCGAAGTTGAGCCAGTGAGAAAAGTAACGGTGCAGGCGGCGGTCAAGTTCCTCAGAGGGATTGTTTGCCGTTTCGGTGTCCCAAACAGGATCATCACCAATAACGACACACAGTTCACGAGCAACACTTTTATTCAATACTGTCAAGATATCGTCTCCCGAAACTGCTTTGCCTCGGTTGCTCACCCCAGGAGCAATGGGCAAGTGGAGAGGGCGAATGATGAAGTGATGTGGGGTCTCAAGACGAGGACTTTCGACAAGCTGCGCAAGCACGGAAGGCGCTGGATTGATGAGCTGCCGGCGGTTCTTTGATTGATCAAAACGACGCCAAATCGAGCCATCGGCGAGACACCCTTTTCCCTGGTCTACGGGGCGGAGGCAGTTCTCCCCACGGAACTCACCAACGGGTCACCGAGACTGTGGGCCTTTGACGAGGACCAGCAAGAGCGGCTACAGCATGACGATGCCACACTCCTCGAGGAAGATCGTCTCCCGGCCACACCGCACTCCGCTAGGTACTAGCAGGCCTTGCGCCGCTACCATAGCCGCAAAGTGTGCGCCAGGATTGATGAGGAAGGCGACCTTGTCCTTCGACAGATTCAGTTTGCGAAGGGATCAAACAAGTTGACGCCGAAGTGGGAAGGCCCTTACCGGGTGGTATGAGTCACCAGGCCTGGCGCAGTCCGCCTGGAGACCTAAGGTGGCACCCCGGTGCTAAACTCGTGGAATATCGAGCATCTTCGCCATTTCTACCCGTAAGGCACGGTTGTCGGGCTCCCCGGCAACCACTTTTGTACAAGTCTCGCAGCAATGCATGTAATCCTTTGTACAAAGCCAGGTGATGACCCTGTGCGCAGTTAGTAAAACTAGATATCCCGCAAATTTTCTCCTGCCTAGATACATATTTGCACTATGTTTTATTATGCGGGTTATTGCGGTAGCTCATTGCCAGCATAAAGTCGTTATCAAATCGCTAAAAACCCATAGCACACCAAATTTTTCTCTTCTTTCTTTTTCTCGAAAGGAAGCAGGATTCCTTCCCCCTGCGCGCAAGTCATCCCGGGAGGAAGAAGGGGCGGCAAGGGCTGATGCGTTCGGAGCAACAAACTCACGGCAAGAAGGGCGACAGAGGAAGGAAAAGATAAGTAAAAGTCTTTCCCTGCTACAAACTGCGGCCTAAGGAAAGACCTGCGCATGGTTGGACCCTTATCGGAATCGTTGCGCGCCGGGGGATGGAAGCATGCCCAGCACCCCGGATAGCCGCGGCGAGGATGATGAGGTAACCTTGCCGAGAGTAGTGCTACGGGAGGGTGCTCGGGATCTAACCTTAGAAGTGCCCCTCGATAAGACGACCCATATCGGCAAAGGTCCCCGACAAGCGTAAAGGTCGGAAAGGCCCCAGAATACAGTTTTCGCAAAAAAGGGGGGAGAGAAAAAGAGGGATTGACGTGCAAACATACAAGGCGAATCCTTGATATATCAGTAGTACCCAACGTCTATCTTTGATTTTCCTTTAGGATTTCGTCGGGTACAACCTAAATACAAAAGGTGGGCCCCAAGCTCAGCGGCGGCGGTGGGGAGGTCAAGTCGGAGCACGATTTCCTCTAAAGCCGCTGCCACTGTCCGGAGGGAGATCGACCACTACGATGTGGCGATCGATTCGGAAACAAGACCCCACAAGCGGGGCCTCGACTTCTGAATCCCTCCAGGGCGCCGCCGCGCCTTCCGAATCCCTCCAGGGCACCGACGCGCGTGCTACTCGAAGTCATCACCCTCGATCTGGACACCGAGGGCGCCATCGTCGTCATTGCTGCCACTGGAGGAGCCAGAGTCACTGCTGCTCGAGCCTTCTATGCAGCACTCCAGGCGAGCCCTCAAGGCCCCGAAGAACTTCACGGAGAGGGTGGCGGAGCCGTCAAACTCAAAGTGGAGAATATGCCCGGGCCCGATCCCCCGGGAGCGGGCAAATGACCTCCACCCCCGCGCCAGGAACATGGCACCTCCAGGGGAGAGGTCGACCGCCACCCACGCGGGCCCATCGTGGCAGCCGTCGGCACAGAGCCATAAGCCTCGAGGGCGGTAGGCCTCCATGCATGGCCCTCGCGGAAATATCGGTAAGACGCAGCCATCTCCGACGCTGCCAGGGGACCACCACGAGGAACTCTTGCACCTCTACTCCCGCATGAGCCCCCGCATGGGGCCGCGGGGGAGACGCGCCTCCACGGCCACCGCGGTTCGGCGGAGCCGCCCCCGCGTGGCCCCTGGACGCCGGCTAACAGAGGGAGCTGGACCTCCACCGCCGTCACCACAATGCACATCGGTTCTGGGGGCTGCCCTTCCTGGCGCCCCTAGGACCTCGAGCGCGACTGCGACCCCTCGCCATCGCAGAGGGAGCGCGCTGGAAGCGGTGGCAAAAGGAAGAAGGAAGGAGTACCAAGCAGCTGGGGAAGAGCTCGGAGTCACAGATGAGCGGCACCCTCTGCAACCCCTCCCAGATTATAGGGGCTAAGCCAAAGGGGAAGAAGAGGGGCCGACTCTCCGTGGACCGTAAGGAGCGCACGCACATACGCCCACAACTTCAGCAACCACCCTCCCCGGCCAATGACAAGCGTCGCGCGTGCCATGCGTCACCCAAGGCGTAGCCAAGGCGGAAGGAGGGACGACACCAATTAAATGGCAAAGGGCGGGCAGGCGCCGCATCATTTCCCTCGCTGCTTATCCCAAGGAAGGCCAGAGGCTGGCCGCCCGTGTATCGACGTGACCGCTCACTGTCAAGTGTGTTGCTTGGGCGACCGCCCCTCTCCACCAATGCCGTTACCCGCTGTAAATGCGCATCGTGGGAAAGGTCAGTAAAGATCATCATAACCGCAGGAAAATGCGGCCACGCATGCCCATGCACTGTTTTGGGCAACCGCGCGCGCGTGTATGGCCTAGGCCCGGGGGCTAATGTCGGTGTACTAAGAACTGGGGGTTCCTAGTACCCAGACTTATGCACAGGCAACCGCCTCAGACCGGCAACTTCTTGTCGGGCTCGCACCAACCTCCGAGGCAAACTGAAGCCAAGACTGAAGCGAGGCGACCAGGACCTTCACCAGGCGGGGTAGCCCGCCCATCGGCGTCCCCGGCAAGATTCCAACCCACTAGGCCACCGCTCCACCTCATCGGGGATGATTGTCTACATCGGCTGAGGTGTCGAGCGGGCAGGCGAAGCTGCCCGGGGCACGTGGCTACAACAGCGGGCCTGTTGCAGCTTTAATGCCATCCGTCCCGCGGTGTGGCAGAAGAATAAGAGGTAGCTGGGCGGACGACATAGAAGGAGTGGCAATCCTTGCCGGGAGACATCGCCAGCGCGCCACCTCACGGCGCATTCAATGTGCTTGTCCTAGTCCGTCAGAGTTAGGTATTTCCCACTACCACTCTAAGGACAGCCCCTGTAGCTGTAAGAGTGCACTATACACCTAGTGAATGACCATTGTAGCCTTTGTTGAAACCCCTTGAACTATAAAAGGAGGCCCGTGGCCACCTTGAAAAAGGTCGAGACCCTGTCCATTTGCACGCATAGCTGCACTTCTCGAGCATCCTTGTCGGGTGGCTGCGCTCCTATATTTGGACCTAGATATACAAACAACATAGACAGGACGTAGGTTTTTACGCTCTCGAGTGGCCCGAACCTGTATAAACCCCGCGCGTAGTCATGGCCGACTGATGCTCTTCGTGTACTCGACGCCCCCCCTCGCCGAACCATAAAGGGACCCCGTTGGTCACATAGATCATCGTGAATCACACCCCAGACACCTGCGAAAGCTAAGTCCCGATGCTTCATCACTACTTTGGTGTCCCTTGAACTGTAATCCCTTGTGGTTTCATCGAGTGCCCACATTCTATCCTTGGCATGAGCCACCTGCACGTTAAAGGGGGGCTTCCTGAGCATCACGCCTCAGGAGCCCTTACCACCTCGCGAAGCCTTACACCCTCTAGCCTTGTTGGGCAATGCGCCCCAGCATACCAGCGACGATCGTAAAATGCTTGGGGGCTGGGTCCTAACGACGTCTGGCAAAATAGCAATGCTAGAATGAAAGAAAAACAAGCCTCACTTAAAGCACAAGGATAATAGCAAAAATTAAAACTTAACGACTACTGTACAAAGGCATCATGTCTTTACGCTCCTACGGGGCCATAAACTCTTCATCACAGGATTGCAGGAGAAAAGAGGAGAAGAGGTCGAGCCGCCATCGTTGTTGCCGCCCGCCTCTTCAGGGCCGCTGCTCTCGAAGCTCTCAGGGGCGTGCGCGAAGTTCTCCACCAAGGCGTCCACGAAGTCTGAAAGGACAACTTCTCCCTCGGTTGTTTTGGTAATTAATAACAACATATATTTCATTGGACTGATAATTTTATCAAGCATATTTCAGGAGAAGTTCAATGAATAGATTTGCTAGGATTGTGAGGAGATCCCCTAGATGCTTGGAACATCAATTGGCAAAAGCTTCAAGACTCCACATTTTGCATTTATGTGAGAATCACACTTGAGTCTGTAGGAAAGTCAATACTATTAAATGGGGATGAGGTATCTATGATGATCTGGTTGCTCGAGTGCATAGAGATTATCCACCAACAAACCCACATGAATTCTCATAACTAATATTCTATCAAAATCTCAAATGTCACATTCGGTGCCACCATGTTTCCACATTCGGCCCTACTGAATTTTCCTTAGACAGATTCCATAGCCAAACCCTCGAAACTCGATGCAACCAAGTTTTGGTTTGGTACAACCAAAAAGCATGGACCAACCTTCTCGTATCTATTTGCTAAAAATCGGAATTTCCGAGTTTTACAAATCGGTGTCACCAAAGTGAGGAATTACCTAGGTCAACCGAATCAGACTCACCGAGATTCTATATATCGGTCTCACTGAGAACCCAAAAGCTGCAACATTTCACACTAGTCGGTGCAACCGAGTTTTTTCTTCGGTTTCACCGTGTTGGGCAATAATGTTGTAATGGTTGGATTTTTGGAGATGCCTATATGGTGAGACCTCCACCTCCCTCTCATTCATAGAGAGAGCACTCATAACAAGCTAACACTTGCCCCACCCATTTTCCGAGAGAGAATCACCGACTCATGTGTTGAGATCAAGAACTGCCACTCCAACCATATGAATCTTGATTTCTAGCCTCCCCAAGTTGCTTTCCATCCAATCAATCTCTTCTACCAAGCCAAGTCCGTGAGAGAGTTACTGAGTGTTGAGAAGACTATCTTTTGAAGCACAAGAGCAAGGTGTTCATCATCCGTACCAGATCTATTACCTTTTGGAGAGTGGTGTCTCCTAGATTAGTTAGGTGTCACTTGGGAGCCTCCAATTCATTGTGGAGTTGAACCAAGAAGTTTGTCAGGACAAGGAGATCACCTACTTCATGAAGATCTTCCCCGAGTGAGGCTAGTTGATAGAGGCGAAGTTGTCCCTATGCTTCGATGAGATGTGGCTATCGTGTATGATAGAGTCGAATTTGACGATCCGACTACGAACGTGCGAGGATGTCGCGCCTTAGTAATCGCTAAGCCAACTCTGAGAGGTTATTGACCATGCCGGAGCACGATCAACCTGACCACGAGGGTTGTTTTCCTACGCGCAAACGAAGAACAAGCAAGAAACTGAGATTACAATCAGATATTGCAAATATAAGAAGAAAACTTTATTCATGAAAGTGGGGTTCCGTGACGTCTTGGTCTCGTCATGGAACACAAACGCAGGACGCGAAGTTGCATGTATGGCGAACTTTTAATCTAAACAAAACACAAGTCTAAACAGCGCCCTAAGGGTTGTATATATGGGGGAATAGAGGGGAAATTCGTGACCCCATGGAGGAGGGGTCCGGAACCAACCCTAACTCAGTTTCCCCACACATACAGACTCTAAAAACAGCCTATAATGTGGCATTTCGAAATTAAATGGGCGTGGCCCAAAAATAAGGTGGCGCAACACCTATAATAGCCTACGACCGAAATTTATAAAGTGGCATCTTGAATATTTCGTCCAAGCCTTCATGCTCTCATTATGGTGGCTTGAAAGTGCGATAATCGCCACTGGAAGTTCCATTGTACTTTCCCGCGTGCGCACCTTCTTCTCCATGCTTGTTCCTGCTCCAGTGGCCATCCTTCTTGTCCATGCTAGGTCCTTCATTCATAAGTAAAACAAAATAATCTAATTTAGGTTGCATCATATGTTCGTGAACACTAGAAGGAATTCCGAGAAACAAAACTACCTGGTAATTCAATTGGCATGCGCGAGGTCTAGTAATTGGTCCAGTATGTCAGCAGGGGTTGTGGGTGTAACAATGGCACTGATGTCCTCATTATCCCCCCCTTCTTGAAATGAAGTCGTCCTCAATGGAATCTCATCTTCCTCACCCAAATAAGGTTTCAAATTTGCAATGTTAAAAGTGGGACTAACCCCAAACTCTGTAGGCAGCTCAAGTTTATATGTATTGTCATTTAATTTCTCTAACACCTTAAAAGGACCATCAGCACGTGGCATTATCTTTGACTTGTGCAAATCAGGAAATCTATTCTTATGCAAATGTAACCAAACAAGATCTCCAGGTGCAAAGACAACATGTTTCTACCCTTATCTCCAGCAAGTTTGTATTTAGCATTCATACGCTCAATGTTTTCCTTAGTTACCTCATGCATTTTTAAGATCAATTTAACACGTTGTTTAGCATCAAAATTTACCTTTTCCAAAGATGAAAGAGGCAACAAATCAATAGGTGCATGAGGTATGAAACCATACACAATTTTCAAAAGGGCACATTTTAGTAGTAGAATGCAATGAACGATTATAAGCAAATTCTATATGAGGTAAGCATTCTTCCCACATTATAAGTTATTCTTCAAAACAGCCCTAAGCATAGTAGACTATGATATATTGACTACTTCAGTTTGTCCATCAGTTTGGGGGTGACATGTAGTACTAAAAAGCAGTTTGGTCCCCAACTTAGCCCATAAACATCTCCAAAACTGGCTAAGAAATTTAGCATCACGATGTGAAACAATTGTATTTGGCACACCATGCAAGCTAAAAATTTCATGAAAGAATAAATCAGCAACATTAGCAGAATCATCAATTTTACGACATGGTATAAAGTGTGCCATTTTTGAAAATCTATCCACGACAACAAATATGCTATCCCTCCCCTTCTTTGTTCGAGGTAAACCTAAAAAAAATTCCATAGATATGTCCTCCCAAGGAACACTAAGTACAGGCAAAGGCATATATAAACCATGAGGATTGAGTCGTGACATAGCTTTTTGACAAGTAGTGTAGCGAGCAACAAAACACTCAACATTCCGTCGCATCTTTGGCCAAATGAAATGTGTAGCAAGTACGTCCTTCGTCTTCTTCACGCCAAATTGTCCCATTAATCCTCCTCCATGCGCCTCATGTAACAACAAACGACGAATGGAGCTAGCTGGAATGCATATCTTGTTAGCATGGAACAAAAATCCACATTAATGATGAACTTGTTCCATGTTCTCCCTTCTTTACAATTCGCCAACACATCTGTAAATTCAGCATCATGCACATATTGATCTTTGATGGTCTCCAAACCAAATATTTTAAAGTCAAGTTGTGAAAGCATAGTATAATGACGAGACAAAGCATCAGCAATAACATTTTCTTTACCCTTCTTGTATTTAATGACATAAGGGGAAGTCTCAATGAATTCAACCCATTTAGCATGTTTACGGTTCAGTTTGGCTCGACTGTTAATATGTTTCGAAGATTCATGATCAGAATGTATAACAAATTCTTTGGGCCATAAATAATGTTGCCATGTTTCCAAAGTCCGAACAATATATCAGAGCCGACCCTCGCGGTTACACGGATGTTTGCGGATAGGTGCGCGGTCATGTTGTTCATGACGTTTGTGACCCGTCGTGGCACCCGGCATGGCACATGTACTAGACTGGATGCACAAACGTTTGTACCAAGAGGGAACGTTCCTGTGATCCGACGAGGATGTCGTTCCTCTGAGTGGGGGTGTATGTGATAGCCTGGCATATTAGGGATGATAGACTACTCATATCAATAAGGAATTCATTCTTTTCCGGGAGCCCATTCAAACAGAACTCCCAAGTTAAGCGTGCTTGGCTTGGAGTAGTTGTGCTTGGCTTGGAGTAGTTCTAGGATGGTTAACTGACCGGGAAGTTGGTCCCGGGTGCGCACGAGTGAGGACAAAGTGTGCAGAAAAGACTAGTATTGATCTGTGGGGCCAGTCTAGATCCCGTCGGGAGTAACGACCACCGGCGGGTGTGTCCGGGGCGTTACACAATAGCATATAATTCCTTATCATAAGTAGAATAATTCAGACTAGGCACACTCAATTTTTCAGAAAAGTATGCAATAGGTTTACCATCTTGTAATAACACACCTCCTAATCCAATTCCACTAGCTTCACATTTGAAGCTCAAAAGTCTTATTAAAATCAGGAAGTTAGAGTAAGGGAGCATGTGTTCACTTATCTTTCAATACCGTGAAGGCTTCTTCCCGTGCGGCACCCCAAGCAAAAGGCACATCCTTCTTTGTAAGCTCATTGAGAGGTGCAGCAATGGTGCTGAAATCTCTCACAAAACGCTTATAAAAACCAGCGAGTCCAAGAAAACTCCTCACTTGTGTGACCGTTTTGGGATGCGGCCAACTCCCAATAGCTTCAATCTTGGCTTTATCAACTTCAATTCCCTATGGAGTAACAACATAGCCAAGAAAAGTTACTCGGTCGGTGCAAAAGGTGCACTTCCCAAGGTTACCTCACAAACGTGCATCACGTTGAGCAATAAAAATAGCACGTAAATGTTCCAAGTGTTCCTCCAAAGATCTACTATAAATCGATATATCATCAAAATAGACTACCACAAATAGACTACTATAAACCTCGTTCATTAATCTCATGAAAGTACTAGGTGCATAAGTTAACCCAAAAGGCATGACTAACCACTCATATTATCCAAACTTTGTTTTAAATGTTATTTACCATTCATCTCCCAATTTCATACGAATTTGATGGTATCCACTATGCAGATCAACTTTGGAGAAAATTGTAGAGCCACTTAATTCATCAAGCATATCATCTAGCCTAGGAATAGGATGACGATAACAAATAGTAATATTATTAATGCCTCTACAATCAACACACATACGAGATATACCATCCTTTTTCGGCACTAGAATAATAGGAACAACACAAGGACTAAGGGATTCGCGTATATAACCTTTGTCGAGCAGCTCTTGTACTTGACGCATAATCTCATTCGTCTCCTCTAGATTGGTACGGTATGGCGCATGGTTGGGTAGCGATGCACTGGGAATTAAGTCAATCTGATGCTCAATCCCTCGAATAGGTGGTAATTCCGGTGGCACGTCTTGTGGAAATAAGTCAACGAACTCCTGCCCGAGACCGACGCTCCAGAAGATTCCCCTTTTATTCCGTTGTCGTCGTGTGATTCGTGTGGTTGTCGCATTCATCATCGCATCATTCGCATCATCTACATTGCATCGGTTCTCTTCGTTGCGTCAGTTTTAAAAACATGCATCCGTTCATAGTTGCCAGTTCTCTCCGTTCTCGTCAGTGACCATTTCGAGACCAACCACACACGCACGTGCCCGCGGCATCGATAAAATATTGTTTTCAAAGGTGTGTATAAAACTTTCTCGGATTGGGACGAAAGTTGGCGAGCGGTCTTATTATATTGTAGGTAGACCGCCTGCCAAATTTGGTCGCAATCAGAGTCCGTTTGATCCCGATCGGTCGACCGTAGCGGCACCGTCATCGGTTTATTTGTCGGGCGTTTTCGGTTTAAAATACTCGTCTCACTGGCTGCAACCTCCCTCTCATCTCAGCCCAACACCCCTCTACATAGCCCACCTTAACCCAGCTAAGCCTCCTCCGCTTCCGGAGCCGTTCAATTGCGATCGTACGGTCCGAAAACGGCCTCAACCCCCCCCCCAAACCCTAGCCTTTTCCTATTTAAACCCCTCCCCATGTAAAAATAGACCTTCTCCTACCTCTAGCCTCGGGCTCCGCGCCCCACCAGTCTAGCCGCCGCCCCCTCCTCGTTTTCCGTGCCTCCCCACTGTCTCGCCACCATTTGTTCCGCCGGGAACCAGCCACAACAGCCAGCTCCCAGCCGAGCCGCTGGATCGCCTCGTGAGCCGCGATCCAGGCCGTCCGCGGCCAGATCGGACGGCCAGAGAGCCGACCAGCCATCCAGCCAGCTCCCACCGGCCGCATCCAGCCTCCCTCCATCGCGCAGCCCGCCCAAGCCCACGTGCAGCCCTTCCGGGCCTGTCTGGCCGCGCCGCCAGCCCGCTTGGGCCCGACTCGGCCCGCACCCGCCGCAGCGCCGGCGCACCGCGGCGACCTCGCCAACCCGCCGTCGTCGGCCGGAGACCGCGTTGCTGCCCCGTCCCCGTCTCGCCTCCCGGACCGAAGCGCCAGATCCTCTGCTCCGCCGCCGCTAGCGCCGCCTGTCGGAGGCCCTGCCTCGCCCGCGAGCTACCGCCGCATGCGTCGCCGACCGCCCGAGCCCGCGGCCTTGAGCTCCGCCGCCGACCGCCCTGCCCCTCGCCGCCATCACCGACCGCCGCCCTCGGCCAGATCCGGCTGCCCTGCGCTGGATCCCGCGCCCGCCGCCGTCCTCCGAGCCCCGCATCGCCCTGTCTTCCTCGCCGGCGTCGCCAACTGCTGCCATGGCGGGCCTCCTTCGAGCCCCGCGCCGGATGGCTTCGTCCCGGGCCCCGCTGGCCCCGCGAGCCAAACGGTTGGCTGGATCCCTCCGTCCCGGATCTGTGCCATCCTGGATCCTCCCCGTCCCGTCTTCGCGAGGTTGTTTTCTGCTAAGTCCCTTTGAGTGTATGCAAATATCATCATATTGCATTTTAAACTGCTCGTAGTTATCAAACCGTGCATCGGATCCAAAAGTATTATATATAAAAATTGTTCTACTCTATGTGCCCTGCAACATGGTGTCATTTGCATCCTTATTAGGATTCATTTTCATGGTCTATTATCTGTTGCAAAAGTGCATCCCGTCGTAGATCGCAAACTGTTAGTTTATTCAATGTTGTGTGGATGATTGCATCTAAACCGTAGCTCCTTTGCATGTGGTGTCTTCATGAGATATGCCCTAGGATATGTCTACTTTGATGCCATGCCTCTGGTTGCTAGGTAGAACATCATCATCATGTTTATTTGTTCCTCTCAAGTAACCATCGCGTTAAAACTGAAATCTGCTAACAAAGAGTTCCGTTTCGTGAGCATCATATTAAGCAATCCATGACCCGTATGAACATGTGCCAATGATATTTTTGGTAGTGTGTAATGTCTTCTTGCTGTTAGAGTCTTTGCCATCCCTATATATGATTGCTATGCTACTGTTATTGACATGTCAACATGCCTAGTCAATACTGCAGTTTTGGGAGATAGCTAAATTTCGCTAAGTCTGGAACTTTTATTTTGTTGCCATGTTGCCATGTGATTTGCTATTGATCTAGGAGTCTTTTGTGATTACCACCAAGGAGTCTTTTGATAAGAATGTTGTTGCCTACCAAGTTGTACCATTTGTTGCCATGTATAGGTTTTGCATCATAGTTATTTCTGTTGTCCAATATGTCAATCTGTTAAAAACTGCTGCACATGTCTAGACTAATTTTCACTAAGTCTGAGAATCTGTTTTCTTCAATATGCCATGTTGTGTTGATGCTAGCAATGATTCTATGCATAATTAGACCTTGCCACCATGGAATGAATTGTAGTGCATCATGTCTACTACCATGCTGTTACGTTTCATGCCAATATATGACCTGTAGCATATAATTTTACTGCTACCAATATGCCTCCATGAAAATCTGCTGTGCTAAAACCTGTTATTTTCACTAAGTCCTAATCTGCTATATTTTATTGCCATGTTGTCAGCTTCCTACCATGTGATCCATGACTCTTTTGAGTATGATATGTGAAGATGAAATGAAGTGTGTGTTATATGCTACTGGCCCATGCTTAGTTTGTGCATTTTAGAATCTTTTAGCTTGTTGTTTTCATGCGTGCAATATGCCATGTTGCTGTTTTGGACATATTTGCACTAAAACTTGTGTTGGTTGTTGTGGTTGACCCGTAGCTCCGTTTTGGTCATGCCATATATGAAACTTGCTTAGATTTTCATGTAGTATCATAATATCTTGCTGCATTCATGATTTGAAATGTTTGTGGTTGTCATTTTCTTGCATTTTGCATTCATCTTGTGAAGGTCATATCTTTTAGACCGTAGCTCCGTTTGGGATGTTCCATATATGTAAATCGACTAGAATGACATGTAGAATTGCATGGCATACTTTATTTTCCTGTTTAATAAATATAAAACATGATTAGTTCTGATCTGGACCAATTTCGAAATTAACATATGGGGTTGTTTCGGAAATGCTATATGTTGTTTTCGGCCTCATTTAATATGCCTAGATGTCTAGTTTACTTATGCTTCACCTCTTGCCATGTTTAACAACATTTAATATTGTTGTGTACCTAAATGGGAGTGAACTAAATAATTCAAACGTGGAGTTTCGTCAATATGCAACTCGTTGCATATTGAGCTTCACTTAATGTGTAGAAGTTGATTGTTGTGCTTTGTCATGTCATGCATAACATGCATCATATTTGATGTGCATCATGCCAGGCATATGTTGTGGTGTTTATCATGTGTTGATTGGTGTTTCCGGATTGCTTCTTCTCGATAGAGTTCCGAAAGCGTTCGGAGTGTGAGGATTCGTTCGACTACGTTGGCGCGTCTTCTTCATGGATTCGTTCTTCTTCCAAGCGGGATCTCAGGCAAGATGATCATTTCCCTGGATACCATTACTATCATTGCCATGCTAGATGTCTCGTTTTCTATCGCTTGTCTCGCTACCTACCACTTGTTGTCTAGCCTCCCAAATTGCCATGAAAAGCCTCTAACACCTCCACATCCCAGCAAAACATTGTTTGGCTATGTTACCGCTTGCTCAGCCCTTCTTATAGTGTTGCTAGTTGCAGGTGCAAATTGTTTCCATGTGCCAACATGGATATGCTTTTGTTATATCACAATATTATTGCTATTTAATTTAATGCATATATATACTTGGTAAAGGGTGGAAGGCTTGGCCTTTTGCTCGGTGTTTTGTTCCACTCTTGCTGCCCTAGTTACTTGTGAACCGGTGTTATGTTCCATATTGAGTGCTCCTAACATGCTCGGGGTTGTTATGGGGACCCCCTTGACTTTCGTTTTAGGATAAAGCTTGTCTGGCAAGGCCCAACATTGGTACTATATTTGCCTAATAACTAATAAAATTGCATAGGGACTTTCCGGACCCCGTGGATAATTAATCAACAACCCGGGCCAGTGCTCCTCATGAGTGTTGGTCCAAAACGGGCAGACTGCGGGGCCACTGCGGGGAAACTCGAGGTTTGGTTTGACTCGTAGTGTGACCCATCCGATTTGCCATGAGAACGAGATACGCGGCTCCTATCGGGATTGTCAGCACGTCGGCCGGCCTTGCTGTATTTGTTTTACCTTTCTCGAACGTCTTGTGCGCGGGATTTCGACGACACTTCGGGCTATCTCGAAGTTAAGATTTTCCATCGGGATTCCGCAAATGCTATGGGTGATTCTGCAGTTGAGGAATTCCAACGCGGCGTGTGGTTAGTTTGTGATGGATGAGTTGGAGCACCCCTGCAGGGTTAAATCTTTCGGAAAGCCGTGCCCGTGGTTACGTAGCAACTTGGAAACTTTGTTTAACACCCGGTCATAGCAAACTTGAAGTAAACTCTAATAAAATACACCAACTGTGTGCGTAACCGGGACCGTCTCTTCTCGTGAGGCCTGCTCCGTAAGAGAACATGGTGGGGTTATGTTTCACGTAAGTAGGTGTTCAAGATCTCTTAGAGATCATTACTAGATCACGTCCGTTTATGCGACAATCATCCCCCTTTACTCTTGTACTCGTAAGTTAGCCACTCAAATAAATGCTTAGTGCTTGCTGCAGCCTCACCACTTAACCATACCTCACCCATTAAGCTTTAATAGTCTTGATACCCTTGGAAATGAGATTGCTGAGTCCCCGTGGCTCACAGATTACTACAACAACAGTTGCAGGTACAGGTAATGCAATGCTTTCACGTGAGAGCGATGCTTTGTTTGATTTTGAGTTCTTCTTCATCTTCATCGATCATAGGATGGGTTCCCGGCGGCAGCCTGGGATAGCAAGGATGGATGTCATTTTATCATTTGTTTTCGTCCGTAGTCAGACCCTGCTCTTCTGTATGATGGTTGGATATGTTGTTGTATTGATGTGATGTTGATGTAGCTTGTGGCGAGTGTAAGCCAATTGCGTATACTCATCTCTTCTTTACATGTACTTGTAATGATATCCATTCTTGCAAAACGACGAGATGCGCTTCTATCCCTGTCGAGGCCCTCGTGCCAAAATAAGGATAGGATCGCATCTTGGGTGTTACAAAGCACCTCATTGAACTTAGCATCCATCTTGGTGTCAAATGTCTTCTCTAAATGATATAACTTCTCCATGGCCTCTCCCAAGCAGGTCACCAAGTCATCCACCTGTTCACCCATCATTTGCTTAAATTTATCATGGAGCTCCTTGTTGGTCATGCCTTCCTAGTCGATCTCGTCGGCTCGTGATCCTGTCATGGTTAGCAGCAATAGGAACACACAAGAATATAAACCTATAAACTACTAGGAAGTGGTGGTGGTGATGCTGGTGTGTCAAAATCCCTCAAGAAAATCTCAACTTCTTACCAGTTCTTACCCAGCAGCAGACGGTGATCAGCAACTGGTGTAGTCAAAACTCTCAAAGCTTGGGTAAAGCGATTGCCAGGTGGTGTCAAACACACGAAGTAGTAGTATGTGGAGCTGGGATGGCTTATAATATGGTAGCAAAAAAAATTCAGCAATAATCAACTCAGAGATGCAATGTTGAATTAACGCTCAATGGCGGTATCGTGCTGGTCCAAGGCTAGAGTGTACTAGAGACGCGAGCATAGAATGCCAACAAAATCACGGCGCGACACATACCAAGGGAAAAGCGCACTGTGATTTTTTTCGTTCTCTTTTTTTGGCGCTTTTTTTGTGCTCTTTTTGTTTGCTCACCAACAATTGTTTTTCGAAAAAGTCTTAGAATGATCTAAAAACTGCCTAGCCAGAATTTTCTAGACTTAGGTTTTTTGGAACCTGGAACTATTTTTCTTCTGCGGGTATCACGGAAGTTTGGGAGTCTGACTTGCCCACGACACGTAGTATCGCGTGATGTGGAAATCAACAACAAAGCAACAAATACTGAACTCAGACTAGGATTGATGGCGGATATGAATCTGGAGGAACTCAGACTAGTAGCGGATATATGTAGGGGCGATGGAACACGGACTCGTGGAGAATCTGGGATGGAGGTGGACTCGGATTGGCGTGATGGCGGATATGTGATGGTATATATGGACTCGGATTGGTGGCAGATATGCGTTGGTGGAATATGGCAGTGGTGATGTATCTGGTAATCTGTGAATAGAACTCGAAACTCTAAAAGACTAGACACTAAGACCAGCAACTCGACACGACGTTGCAACCGCAAATTCAACAAGCAAACACCAAACAAAGAATTGCAAAGGCTCGGATTGGTTCAGATATCATGATCTAACCCTAATGTTTTTGTGGCTTTTTCGTGGACTGTAGGTATGAAGAACATATGCGATCTAAACTATGAAAAACTGAAAATTCTCACCGAGCAACCTGGAAATCTGATACCACTTGATAGAGGTTAAGTTATCCATGTCTTTCAATGAGATGTGGCTATCATTTATGGTGGAGTCAACTTCGACGATCCGACTACGAACGTGCGAGGACGTCGTGCCTTAGCAATCGCTAAACCAACTCTGAGAGGTTATTGACCACGCCGGAGCACGATCAACCTGACCACGAGGGTCTGTTTCCTGTGCGCAAACAAATAACAAGCAAGAAACTGAGATTGCAATATGGATATTGCGAATATAAGAGGAAAACTTTATTGATGAAAGTGGGGTTATGTAACGTCTTGGTCTGGTCATGGAACACAAACGAAGGACAGGAAGTTGCAGCTATGGCAAAATTTTAATCTAAACAAAACCCAAGTCTAAACGGCACCCTAAGGGCTGTATATATGGGGGAATAGAGGGGAATTTCGTGACCCCTTGGAGGAGGGGTGAGAAACCAACCCTAACTCAGTTTCCCCACACATACGGACTCTAAAAACAGCCTATAATGTGGTATTTCAAAATTACATGGGCCTAGCCCAAAAATAAGGTGGTACGACACCTACAATAGCCTATGGACGAAATTTATAAAGTGGCATCTTGAATATTTCATCCAAGCCTTCATGCTCTCATTATGGTGGCTTCAAAGTGCGAAAATCACCAGTGGAAGCTCCATTGTTCCTTCCCACAAGCGCTCCTTCTTCCTCCATGCTTGTTCCTGATCCAATAGCCATCCTTCTTGTCCATGCTAGGTCCTTCATTCATAAGTAAAACAAAAGTATCTAATTTAGGCGGCATTATATATTCATGAACACTAGAAGGATTTCCCAGAAACGAAAGTATATGGTAATTCAATTGGCGTGCGCGAGCTCTAGTAATTGGTCCAGTATGTATAGCAGCAGGGGTTGTGGGTGTAACAATGGTATTGATGTCCTCATCAGTAGTCCTTGATGGAATAGACGAGGTTGCTACTTCGTGGACCCTTCATGGGTGGAGCCCTCCCCGGACTCGCGCAACCGCTACCCTCTGTGGTTTGAAGTCTCCATCAGCGTGGACGTACGATAGCACCACCTATCGGAACCACGGGAAAAATCTTTGAGTCCCCATTGTGTTTGATTTTCCTATCCCTACCCTCTACTTACACTTGCATGTCTTCACTTTCCGCTGCTATACTCTTAGAATTGCATGTGTAGGGTGTACTTGACTTGATAGAATTGCTAAAACTTGCCAACTTTTAAAATTGGGAAAAGGCTAGATTTTTAATTGGTCAAGTAGTCTAATCACCCCCCTCTAGACATACTTTGGATCCTACAAGTGGTATCAGAGCTTTGGTATCCATTGTATTGGTTTCACAACCTAGGAGAGTATGGCGTCTAGTTAAGGAAATTATCACCGTAGAGGTCCATATTTTGATGGTACAAACTTTGCTAGTTGGAAGAATAAAATGAAAATGCATATTCTTGGTCATAACCCCGCCGTTTGGGCTGTTATTCGCTTTGGATTGCAAGGTGAATTATTTGGTGATGGAAAGGAACCGGATTGTGAAGCGACCGCGGAAGAATTGAAGATGTTGCAATACAACGCTCAAGCATGCGACATTCTATTAATCTGCCTATGCCTTGAAGAGTTCAACAAGATAGGCCATCTTGAAATGCAAAGGAAATTTGTGATACTTTAATTGATATGCACGAAGGAACCGAATCCGTTAGGGAATGTAAGTTGGATGTGCTACAAAGTCAACTTGACAAGTTCAAGATGAAGGATGGTGAAGGAGTCGCAGAAATGTACTCTAGGCTTGCTCTCATCACAAATGAGATTGCCGGCTTAGGAAGTGAAGAGATGACCGACAAATTCATCATCAAGAAGATTCTTAGAGCCTTGGATGGAAAGCATGACACCGTGTGCACATTGATCCAAATGATGCCAAACTACAAAGATCTCAAGCCTACGAAAGTCATTGGAAAGATTGTTGCTCATGAAATGTCACTCAAAGACAAAGAAGAGCTCCACAACAAGTCAAGCGGTGCATACAAAGCCTCAAGTAACATTCCCGCTACCTCAAGTGACAACCTTGTTACCAATGAATAGATAAGCCTCATGGTCAAGAAATTCAACAATTTCTACAAGAATAGAGGCAAAGAGAGAAGTTCCAACTAAATATATGAAGAGAAGCGTTCATCTAGTCGTGACCGAAATTGTTACAATTGTCGATGACCCGGACAATTTTCCAATCAGAGCACGACCCTCTCCAAGAGAAGAGAAGAGTCACCTAGAAGAAGAAGCACAAGAGATGAGTCACCTTGGAGAGACAGAAGGAGTAAAGAAGATCACTATGAACGAAGACCCTCCCGGAGAAGCAAGTACTCGGAGAAGAAGGACAAGTACACCAAGATCTACACAAGAAGAAGACATCAAGCTCATGTTGGTGAATGGGTATCCGGCTCCGAATCAACCAATCCAATAGAAGCTACCACTCCAACTCCGACTATAATCAAGATGAAGGTGTTGCCAGACTAGCACTCGTTTCCTCCAACTCCTATGATTTATTTGATTCGCCAAATGAAGGAATTGGAAGTTGCTTCATGGCTAAAGGCCCCAAGGCATCACACCCCGAATACATTGACTTTAATAGTGATGAGGATGACTTACTAGGAGATGATGACTTTCTCTTTGATAAAACTAGTGATGTTAGTCAAAATGAACTTGATAATAATCATGCTAGTCAAGATAAGTCGTGTGATGATGATAAGAAGGAGATTGAGCGTCTAACTATGGAACTAAACACTCTCAAGTTATCTCATGAATCTACTTAAGAAGACCATAGAGAGAATTTAAGAACTCATGAGAAGCTACGCTTCGAGAAGCTCAATTTAGAGCAAGAGCATGTGTTTCTTAAAGCTATCAATGACGATCTTTGAAAGAAGAGTTCTTCTTATCTTGCCAAATGACTACTCTTGTCTACATTTGTGCCACAAGTTAAATCTAAGCAAACTAGTAACAATGGCAGGAAAGGTTCTTCATCTAGTAGCAATAATAAAAATGCCAAATCAAATGATGTTGCTTCTAGTAGTGCTATTGATTCCACTAATGATTCTCTCAGCCAAGTTACACTTGAGCAAGAAAATGATTTAGTGAAAGGAATTATAGAGAAAGGTGTCTACAAGAGTCTTACCGAAATTAAGTAATTTGAGGATATTGTGTGCAAGCAAGGATGGCAACGGAAGAACCAGGGTATTGGTTTTGAACGAAAGTTCAATGCCAATGGACTTGAATGGGAAGAAGATCAATACCCCAAGACGAAGTTTGTTCCCCAAAAGGACAAGTCTGATCCTACTCTCTCTAAGGGAACAAAATCTCAACACGATCTTACAAAACAAGACCACAAGCTCAAGGGCAAAGACAAGCTTCAAGAGGAAATTGACTCATTTCAAGAAGATGTCATAGCCCTAGATTTTGTTTGTAGATAATTATATTGGTTGCATACGAGAGCATCCATGCATCATGTTAAATTCAAACCCTAGCACTTTTCAATTCAAATAGGTTCAAAAATAATAATTTTCAATGATTGCAAAATGGCCTTAGAAAATGTCCATGATTTTTGGAAAATGTTGAAAACATCAACTAGAGGTGCTGCACATTTTCCTAACCATCTTGGGATTTTGAATTAACTCACACTATTTGAATTGGAGCAGTCTAAATATGCCATATAATTTTAAAGGCTCCAATAATTATGAAACTTTATGTGGGGCTCTGGAATTATTATTCTAGCATCTACAATAATTTTCAACATTTATAAAAATGATTTGGTTTGTAAATCAAATCAAAAAATAGTTTAAATAAATAAAAAATAGAAGAAATTAGAAAACATAGAAGACCTACCCGGCGGCCCAGTCAAACCGGCCCAGCCCAGTGGCCAATGCCAGTCATCGTCCACCTCTGCCAGAAGGCACAGGGGGGACCGAGCACAGCGCTCGCCGCATGCGTGCCACGCGAGCTGCTTGTGTGCCGGATAGCCCCGGGATAAGCCCCGCACCGCCGTCCGCATCGAGCTAACCCTCACATTCCCCTCCCCTTCGCTTTTTCGCACTCTCCCTGCCATGCCCTCCATCGCCCCCGACATCGTCGTCTTCAACCTCGGGCATCCGAGATCGCCGCCGTTGCAACACCGTCTCCATGGGCCCCCGACCATGCTGACCGGCCCATCGACTCCGTTTTGAGCCTCTGATCGCAACCCCCTTGCCCCCGTCGTTGATTTCATCATGTAGCCACCGATTTGATGATGACCGAGGTGCACCGCTGCCTGAGCTCATCACTGACGCAGCTCCGGTGACCATCCGGTCACCCAGTGCAGTCTAACAAGCTTGCAATAGTGCGTAGAGCCTCACCAACCATTCGGTTTGTTCGTTTGCAAGCCGCCGCAACAATACGCAGAGCAACCGAGCTTCGGCTGTTGCCAAGATGCTCGCCGCCGTCATCACAAGCCACTACAACCCATCCCGCTAGCTCAGATGGATGCGGGCGAGTTCGAGCTCCAACAGAGCCCCTCCGCCGCTGCTTTGTTCGCCAGAGAAGGATTTCCGATGACCTCCACAATGTATGTCGTTGCCGCCGACGAACTGCCGGCCTAATCCATGCTTAGTTAGCGCTAATGACCTCCACCACGTATGTCGTCGCCGCCGACGAACCGCCGGCCTATGACGCGTGGGGCCATCCTCTGACTAATCCCAGTTTAGAGATAATATTAGTGTTAAATAATTAGGTTAACTAATTGTGCCACTGACTAGTGGGCCCAACCCCTTAACGAATTTAATTAGGATTTAATTAAAGCCTCTTAGCACCCGAGTCACTGACATGCGGGTCCCAACGGCCAGGTTTGACCTGGACGGTCAGTTGACCTGTTGACTTCACTATGACTCAGTGCCGACGTCATATTATCTTTTCTGGATTTAAAATAAGTCTAGATGATTTATTAAATTCCAGAAAATGTTTAAAACTTCTAAAAATCATAGAAAATAATCTATAACTCGGATGAAAATAATTTATATTTGAAAAATGATCAGAAAAATCCCATGTATCTGTTTATGCCATGTTCATGCATATTTGAGAAAGTTAGCATCACCAACTAGGACATTTCATGGTTAGGGCAATTTATGAAATAACATTTGGAGTTGGAATTTAATGTTGTTGGAATTCCACTTCAATTAACTTGACCAAATATTGCATTAGGTGAATTCAATACCTTAAAATGTTTGTTGCATTGCATTGACTGTGTTCCTTCTTGTTTGTCAGTGTTGTTCCTTCTCGATAGACGATGGTTCCGACGTTGTGATCGTTGACACTAATGAAGAGAACTACTATCTTCAGAACTGTCAGGCAAGCACCCCCCCTTGAGCATATTGATATAAGCCCACTCTCTCGCTCCTTGTCTCTTTTACTGCATTAGGACAATAACGATTCAACTGTTATATGTTGCCAGTAGTTGAACCCATTCCTTTGCATGACCTGTCTTTGTCACAGTAAATAGTTGAAACCACTTAGCATGAGTAGCAACTGATTGAGCCTTGTCGTGCTTACTCATCCATGCTTGCTTACTGTGCCTGCTATGCTTAGAGTCGTGTCGGGTCTGATCCATCTGGGCGATGAATCGGAATGAATGTGTTCATTTCCTACTATGTGAGAGTTAAGTGTGTGAACCCGATTTGGTAAAGGTAGCGATGAGAGGTCATGTAGGAGTACATGGCGAGTTGTCTCATTGGCACCGTCCTTAAGAATTGAGTTCTGTGCATGTGATCCAAGACAGCTACTACCACACGTTGGGCCCTGAAATAGGACCCCGCTCGACTTATTAATCGCCTAGATCTCTGTCCAGGAGTTGCAACTAGTTTCTCGTGTTTGTAGGAAAAGTGTTGGCGGCCATGCTTAGCGCTGCCCGACGGGGTGGGCTTCGATGCGGCAGATGCACAGTGGCACGGTGTACCAACTGGCACCCGAACGGTGGGCTTGTGGAACCCTGCGCACATCGTTTGAGGCCGTAGAGGAAACTTTGGCCGGACTTCCTTGCGGATTCAGTCTCAAATAGGCGATAAACCTGGATTAGAGTCTTGTGTGGTTAACGATCGTGGTCTACATCCACGCCGGGCTTCTGCTTGAAGGTTGCCGAGATACTTGACGTGTATATGGCGCTAAGTGGTGGAAACATGTGTGAAGAAGTACACCCCTGCAGGGTTATGAATCTGTTCGAATAGCTGCGTCCACGGATATGGACTACTTGGAATGCTTATGTGGTTCATAGATAACTTGGAATGGATACTCTAAAATGCGTAAGATTAGCATGAGTGCTATGGATGGCTTTCCCGTAGGGAGACAGGAGTGGATCCATAGTGGTGTATTGATTTGGTGAATATGTGCACTCGTGTGTGCTATCCCACCTCAAAGATACTACTTGTAATGCTTATGTGGTTCATAGATAACTTGGAATGGATACTCTAAAATGCGTAAGATTAGCATGAGTGCTATGGATGGCTTTCCCGTAGGGAGACAGGAGTGGATCCATAGTGGTGTATTGATTTGGTGAATATGTGCACTCGTGTGTGCTATCCCACCTCAAAGATACTACTTGTAGTCGTAGTACAAGTTAGCCAATAGTCAAAGCTGGCTTGCTGCAATAAACTCCACAACCCCCTTTGTTGACAATGATGCATATGTAGATAGTTTTGATGTAAGTCTTGTTGAGTACCCTTGTACTCACGGTTGCTTAATTTATGTTTTAGGTAGAGAGGAGACATCAGTCTCATTAGTGATTCTTATGATGTAAAGTTCGATGTTGACCAGATTAGCTTGGGAATCCCAGACAGAGGTCTTGCTCCTCTGGTAGGGTCATTGTATATTTTCAGGCTCCTCCAGCCACTTTTAGTAGATGTCTATATCCAGACATGTTTTGCTTCCGATTGTTGCTTTTATGACTGTGAGTGTTGGGTCATGAGACCCCTATCTATAATATCACTCTATGTTGGCTCTTATGAGTCTTTAATAAACACTTTGAGTTGTAGAATTGTGTTGAGATGCCATGCTGTATCTACACATATCGTGCATATTGCGTGTATGTTATGAAATGCATTGTATGTGTTGGATTCGACACCTAGTTGTGTGCCTTTAGTAGCCCTCTTTACAGAGAAATGCCTCTTTGTGCTTCCACTAAGCCATGGTGGCTTGCTACTGCTCCAGACACATTGATTGACCGTCGTGTATCCTTCTTTGCTGATGTGTCTATCCCTACGGGGAAATGTCTCGCAGTGTAATGGAGTCCATGTAGCCTACTATGACTCGTCTACACGCAGTTGAGGACAGAAATGTCTCACGGTGTAATGGAGTCCGTGTAGCTTGCTATGACTCGTCTACACACGCTGATGACCGACACCTGCATCGTTGGGTTACGTATGCATGTCCCTGTATGGATGTGCCACTTGGGTTCTATGACTAGTCTTGTCGACCTGGGTTCTTTGACGTATGATTGCTGGCGACATATTCATATACGTGAGCCAAAAGACACAAACGGTCCCGGCCAAGGTAAGGTGGTAGCTGTGGGGATTATCGTGTGCGAGGAGGCAAACTGATGTGATATGTTACAAGCTGGATTCATATGACTAGGATCGGTGTCCCGACAACGTCGGTATCAGAGATTGACTGCCTGCAGGATTACCATGCCAAAATGGTCGATGTTGAGTCTAGAACTGCTTTAGTTATATAAGGGAATTGATTGTGGAAGGGAATGTAAGATTGTTTTTACTCCTTTCCTTGTGTCATCCATATTCTGAGTCACCCTCTTCTTTTCTACGGAGACTAAGAACTAGGCTTTCTCATCTATTTATCAAGATGACGAGTCACTATGCTGGAGACCTATGGGAAAGGTGTTGTCTTTGTGAATCAGTGTTTCCTTATGAATTCAGTTGTGATGTTGTCAGTCTTCTTGCAGCTTGCTTCATATTTCATGCCCGTACAGCCGTTATGCTGTCTGAGTTGTCCAAGGTTTATATAAAATCTGATGCAATTGCAAATCCCTTCCTCATGTTCCTGATGTCTTTTGCCCAGACAAAGCACACAAATTATTGTGTTGAGGTACTCCATTACCTTGACTTATATGCCGAAGGTGTTATGAAACCATGTTATCTTAGAGAACCACCCAATAGTCTAGTTGTGTTTTGTGTTTCCAATGTGATAATTCTGCCCCTCATTATTGAAAGCATCTCGTGATGTTACTTAGTCAATAGGTATTCCATTTATGGGTTCTTGAACCCAAGATTCGTTCTTCTTATTCATATTGATAGTATTTTCTCATTCCATTAGGATATTAGTAAACTTGTTCTAGTCCTCGAGGTCTGTGGTATGTCATTCTTCCAATACCATGAACCATCATGGCAGAAGTTCTTCCTAAACTGAAGATCACAACAAGAGTGCTTTTGATGAGTTCTCTATTCCATAGTTGTTACTCTGCCAATCCTACCTTTCTGCATGGGTTATCCGAAAGAATTATATTGAACTCGTTCGACATGCTAACCTATGCATCTACAACTCAGGAAAATTATGTGCTCCTTCAGTTGCCCCTCTCCAGTTGTATTCTAACCTTAATCTATCATTGGATATTCCAGAGTAGTTGTGCATTCATGTTCATTGATGCATATTATTGTTGTGGTCCATCAAGTCATTCTACTTCAGAATGTCTAGGAGAAACAAACTCCAGTACCTCCTCCATTTCTAGGATTGGGTCAAAGCAGTTGTATTCCGCAGATCAAATGCCAATCCAGCTTTTGCTTTGTCTATCTTGAAGTATTACCCTCTTAATGTAGAGAATGTAATGGGAATCGCACAACCTCTTATGAATTCTGGATACAGTGGTACTTCCCTCCATCATTATTTATTCATCGGTCTCCGTGTTGGTTGCAACCGGAATATCGACAACTGAACTATGATGTGTGAATTCAATACTCCTAGCAACCCTGTTGCTTGGAAGTTAATGGACAATAAATTCATTCTTAGTGTGTTGGTTATTGAATCACCATTCTAAGATTGATTGTGCTACCTAGTCCATCTTTCATGGTGCACCCTTCGATCAATGAGTTAGGATTGCGTCAATCCTTTGCTCTTCTCATCATATCGTCTTGCCCTAAAAAGCAGGAATGTTCTCAAGCTCAATAACATATCAGTGGTTCGTGATTTCCTGAATATCTTCTCGGAAGTATTACCAAGGTGTTCCTTGACCGTTATGTTGAGTGCATGATCAAGTTGGTTTCCGTATATACCACTGTTCTCCAAGAATCTGTGTTGCATACCTCTAAACTAGTTGGTTAAGCTAAACAACAACTTGGAGAGTTGGAGGATAAAAGCTTCGCCTAACTTAGTTCATCCCAGGGAATATCTTTCGTGTGTGTGTGTGTATTGAAGAAACATGACGTCTTCATCAATTGATAATTGTGATCAATTGTTGCATCTATTGTCTTATCCAATCTTTGATTTGAGTGTGGGCTATCGTCAAATCAAAATCAGAACCAAAGATTTTCCTAATATTGTTTTACTCGTGGATGTTTCCTTGAGCAGGCATCATTATGTGTTTTGGTCTGACCAATGCTATTATCTTGCTTACATAGTTGTGGAATTCCATCCTTATGGATATCTCGATGAGTTGTTGTTTAGCCCATCAGCCACACCTTTTCTTCTCCATAATTTATGCTGGACATTAAAACTAGTGTTGGAAACTTTAATAGGCAATATCTTCGTGTCATGTACATGAAGTATATGTTAGGTGTTAGAAGTGACTCTTTCTCAGTTCACGTGCATTTGATGCAAGTTGCCACCGTGAATTCGAGAAAGTTATATTGCTTCCTTTGGAATCATCCCAAGTCATTCATGCATGTGCGAATGTATGCTATGGTCTGGCAGATTGATTACCTCCATTCCATATGTATTTCCTAGCACCCCGAGCCACTGATTGATTTGTTCAAGGAAAGACGGACGTGGACAAGGCTTCGTTGCCCCCAATGTGGTTCCTAACCCGAACTCGATAGTGTTTTTTTGTAAGACTATGTGGTCATGCTTGTCTTGGAAGTCATGTTCACATGTGCCTTGCAATCCAGCTCATGTTTTGGAGCGGTCTTCCATAGTTCATTCCTTGAGAATCCTACAACGTCATCTCGTCGATTTGTGTTGCAAACTTTCTTGGCAGATATGCTGAGTCTGAAACATCTTGTCTCCAATCAAATTTGAATCTCAGGAAGATATGATGGTTGAAGCATCTCCCAGGAATTATACTATTGGTCTCTTTGTAACCCGGTGAGTGATGTCATGGCTAACACACCTAGCCGGAAGACCTATTATTGTACTATCTTGATTCAACAATTTAGCCACTTCCCCATGAGAATTTCATATGACTTATTCTAGAAGTTGTACCTCATGGACCCTTTGAGATCCCAAAGTGCGACGTTTACTTGATGTTCCGGATACCCAGCATTACCTATAATTGGGTTACACTATTTCATCAAGGAGAACATTAGAAGTATAGTGCTAAATGTCTCTCGGTCGATCATCCAGATTTCAAAATCTGAGGAAGTGTTGTCTTCCTTTGCATTTGCATCCTCCATCACTATTCATCGTGGTAGTATGAAGTGTTGCCAAGATCATTGTCATAGATGTTGGTAAAGCCTTGATGAATATGGAAATGCTCAAGTTCTTGAGAGCACGCTCAGACACTAAGTTATATCCTCGGTATCAATTGGAATGTGCCTTCTGTTTGCCGAGTTGTCCTATAACTCTACTTTCCTTTTCAAACTGAGTATGCCATTTCTTTTGAATTCCTTCAAACGATCGTTTGTGAATTCACCTCACAAATATGCATGTATGCAATATTTTTGGTTGTATTCAAGGTAGACATGTCCTCATCATCCTCCCCTTTTTGAAAAAAAGTCGTCCTCGACGTTGCTTAATCAGAAATGTGGCTAAAAAAGAGAAAAGGTGTACACATTGTATATGTATATATCATCCATTTTTATTGATCTCAGTTGTGACATATGTGGCACATATATACAAGGGCACTCATCAAATGTCATGAAATATAAAGCCAAAAGATTATCCCAAGACTTCAACGGCATGAATATATTGCAACTCAGTTTGCACATATAAGTGAAGCTCTTATTCATATCAAAAGGTTGGTAATACTCATCATTACACCATCCCAACATTGGTAAATAGACTTGAATTACTTCAAATTTAGATTCTACATCATGCTTAAATAAGCACACATGCAACATGTCATTTGACACGGAATAATCACCAAGATTGGAGGTCATATCAAAATGATTAAACAATGGAACAATTATCTTCAAACATATTTGATCCAAATTTAATTTGTTTCCTGATTCACATGGTTCTTTCTCATCAACAGTTAATTCAATGGGTGCACTCAAAATTGCTGATATTGTAGTTATTTAATCACATGGCACAGTCAAATCATAAACATAGTCCCCTAAAATAGGTGGTGTGATCAAAGTAATGGGTAGCTCATCACATGGTACATTGGAATTGACAAGGCATTCATCATACTCATGTGGAGGTGGAAGATCAGTACCTTTGTCATTACCTCTTATGATCAACTCAGATGATTTAGGCACTCTCGGTGGCGACGTGTCACATGGTGAAGGTGATGTAGCCCTCACAACTATTGATGTGGTTGTCATAGTATGCCTAGTAGTTAAAGGAACAACTGTATCAACACATGGAATGTGCACCTTGCGCTCGTTCTCCATGTGGGCAACACGTTGTTTTATTTCCTGTTCAGCTTTGCAAGGAAGACAAAACAAACAATCCATAGGATAAAACTTTTCATGAATTAGTATCTCCTGAATATGAGGGTTTAATTCTCCCCAAAATCTATCCATAAAATCTCCTTCACTTTCTTCTAACGAGGAATGCACCAAGGTCATTTGTAAATCATCATAATATTTCATTGAGGTGTCACTACCTTGTTTTAAATGTTGTACCTTTTTAATCATGTCACGAGTATAGTATGAAGGAACGGATGTGTGTCTCATGGCAAGTTTCAAATCATCCCAAGTAGAAGGTATATAATCAGGGTGTAACCGACAATATTCGCTCCACCAAACTGAAGCATAATCAGTGAAAGAACCAACTGCGACCTTAACTTTCTTATGTTCAGCAAAATTATGGGAAGCAAATATATCATTTATTTCAAACTCCAATTCAATATATAAAGTAGGTCTAAAACGACCATTAAATTGTGGTATAGAAACATTAACCTGATCATGTGCATTTCGATCTCTTTGTAGCTCTTGTGGCGGTTGTTGTGGTGGCACTTCTCCCATGATCGAAGAAGCCCATGAACTGACAACTCTGGATCCTGTCATGACTAGTAAAAACAAGAAACAAAGATCCAAGAATATTGTTCCTATGAACTACTGGGATGTGGTGGTAAAACGCTCACAGTAAAGCAAATATCAATGTCTTACAAATTCTTACCATGAAGCAGGTGGCGACCGACAACCGACGGTGTCAATATCTCCGAAGATTGAGTAAAGCGATTACCAGGTGAACGTATGTATACACGATGTAGAAATATGTGGAGCTTGGAAAGCTTAATATATAGTAGCAAAATATTAGCAATAATCAATTTAGAGATGCAATGTTGAATAAATGCTCAACGACGGTACTGTGCTGGTCCTAGGCTAGACCGTACTAGTGATGCGTGTCGGGCCTCTGGGACTGGGGGTACCCAGGCCCGTCTGCCTGCGATCCAGGATGCGAAGATTGCCTTAAACACTGGGCAGCCCACCTACGAGCTTCACGGGGCTGGTTCTCGCAAGGGCCTATGCCTCGCAAGGTGCGAGGCAACATTACCATCAAGGACTTCACGAGGCCTCTCCGCGAGGCCGACCTCGACGCCCTCAGGAGGCGGGTCCATCTGGGGTTGGACTGGCAGGGCCCCGCAACCCTGCGCCCGCACATCGGTGACGCGCGCCGCGCCAAGCGGTGCCAGGGGTAGTGCCAGCAGGTGCGGACAGAGAGGCTTTCCTCTTTGGTGATAGAGGAACGGCGCCAGCTCACGGGCTCCCAAAGCAACCCCCAAAGGTTTCCCTTTTCGTGCAAGAGGACCGAGACCGGAGGCTCGGCAGGACGGAGGTCACCGTCACGCCGAGGAGCTTGACAGGCGAAGACCATGTTTTGTTAGGATAGGCTGCAGTCCTGTCCCCCTTCAAACTGGTCGTTGTGGCAACCCTTCCCGCCTTGTGTTTTCGGGGGAAGAGGACCGAGGCCAGTATAAGAGTAGGAACTGACTACCGTAGAAGGAGGAGAATCCTAGGCAAGCAAGAACACACCTTGTACTCATCCTCATCCTCTAGCAAGCCAGACAAGCAGGAGTAGGGTCTTACACCACGAGGTGGCCCGAACCTGGGTAAAACTGTGTGTCCCTTGTTCATCTTCCTTAGCTCGAGCTGTCGAAGAGTCGCCGTGAGGTTGCGAAGTAGAGTAGGGTAGGAGAGCGAGTGCTGTAACATCCCGGAACTGACGCTCCAGAATATTCCCCTTTTATTCCATTGTCATCGCGTGATTCGTTTGGTTGTCGCATTCATCATCGCATCATTCGCATCATCCGCATTGTATCGGCACTTCGTTGTCATCATTTTTCAAAACCGCATCCGTTTGTAGTCGCCGGTTCTCTCCGTTCTTGTCATTGACTGTTTTGAGATCAACCACACACACACACGCGCGCCCGCGGCATTGCAAATAGTGTTTTAAAAAAAGCGTATAAAAATATTCTCGGATTGGGTCGAAACCAAGCGTGCGGTCTTATTGTATTGTAGGTAGACCGCCTGCCAAATTTCGTCGCAATCGGAGGTCGTTTGATACCCGAACGGTCGGCCGTAGCGGCACCGTCTTCGGTATGTTTGTCGGTCGTTTTCGGTTTATATAAACACCTGTCACGGGTCGCAACATTCCCTCTCATCCCCACCTAACCCACTCTACACAGCCCACTAAACCCAGCAAACCCACCTCTCCGATCGGACCGTCCGATCGCGATCGGAGGGTCGAAAACCCCCTAACCCTAAAACTGCCCATTTAAGGGCCTCCCCATGCCATTTTGGGCATCTCCCTCTCCCTGCCTCGAAAACCGCGCTCCACCAACCTCCAACCACCAGCCAGCCGCCGCCCTGCATCGTTTTCCATGCCCGTCCGCCCCCAAGCCGCCACTTGTCGCCGCCAACCCCCTCTGAGCCGCCGCCAGCCTCGCGCGGAACCAACCGGCACCCGCCGCGTGGGCGCCAGCACCGCCAGCAACCTTCCGCCACGGCAGCAGGCCCGCCCGGGCCCGAGGCAACCCCGCCCAAGCCCATCGGGGCCTGGACGAGCCCACCGCACGCCACCGCTGGCTCCTCACGAGCTCCCGTGCCGATGGCGCCCGAGCCTCGCCGCCGCCGCGCCTCCGCAGCGGCCCCGCCGCCGCTTCGCCATGCCCCGCCATCCCTTGCATCCGCCGCCAGCTTCCCCGTCAGACCCGAACCGCCGTCGTTGGCCCGCAGCCGTAGGATCTCCGCCGCGGGAGCCTCGGGCTCCAGATCGGGAAGCTCCCGATCCAGAGCCGCCGCGCCAGCCACCGGCCAGAGGCCACGAGCATCGCCGCCGGTCCGCCTCCCTGCCGAGCCGCCCGCGCCCGAGTACCCCGCCGTCGCCTTCAAACCCCGGTGGCCGCGTCGAGCTCCGCCACGGCCCTGATCCGGTGACCCCGTCGCCCCACCGGCCATTGCCGCCCTCGCCGCCGGGATGGCCCCGTCCCGGGACCGAGCTGGTCCCCGAACCAAACGGCTCCTCGCGAGAACCCGTCCGCTCCATCCCGTTTTCGTCTAGGGGTAATTTTTCCTAAGTCCCTAAACTGCCCGAATTTTGCTCACATATGCATTTTGTGTGGATGGTATCTTGTTAACCGTGCATCCGATGATCAAGAGTTATATATGAAAAAGTATCTACTCTTCGAGCTCTACATGGCTATGAAATTTTCATGCATTATAGGAATCATCTAGAAGTTCAAAACTCTGTTGCAAATGTGCATCTCATCGTAATCGACAAAAACCATTTTCTGTTAACGTTGAGTTCAGTTTTGCGAGCATCATATTAAGCAACCCGTGCCTCTTTTGAAGTTGTGCCAATAGAGTAATTGGTAGTGTGACATGTCTAGTTGCTGTTAGTGTCATTGCCATGAAAATATAGGGTTGTTGTGCTACTGTTATTGCCATGTCAACATGCCTAATCAAACCGCAGTTTTGAGAGATAGCTAAATTTCACTAAGTCTGAAACTGTTATTTTGTTGACATGTTGTCACGTGATTTGCTAGTTTTCTAGGAATCTTTTGTGGTTGCTCCCAAGGAGTCTTTTGTTAAGCATGTTGTTGTCTACCAGGTTGTGTCTTTTGATGCCATGTATAGGATTTGCATCATAGTTATATTCATTGTCCAACACATCAATCTGTTAAAAACTGCTGCTCATGTCTAATCTAATTTTCACTAAGTCTGAGAATCTGTTTTCTTCAAAATGCCATGTTGTGTTGATGCTAGCCACGTTTCTATGCATAATTAGACCCTGCCACCATGGTGTGTTAAGCTATATTTTGTTGCCATGTTGTGTTAAGCTATATTTTGTTGCCCTGTTGTGAGCTTCCTACCATGTGATCCATGAATCTTTTGAGTATGATATATGAAGATGAAATGAAGTGTGTGTTGTAGGATACAGCCCCATGTCTTGTTTGTGCATTTTAGAATCTTGTAGCTAGTTGTTTTCATGTGTGCTATGCCATCTTGCTATTTTGGGCAGATTTCTACTAAAACTTGTATTGGTGTTTGTGGTTGAACCGTAGCTCCGTTTTGAACATGTTGTATATGTAACTTGACTAGAATTTTATGTAGTTTCATAATATCTTGTTGAATCCATGATTTAAGATGTTTATGGTTGATGTTTGCATGCATTTTGCATTCATGGCATATTATCTTGTGATGGTCATATCATTTTGGCCGTAGCTCCGTTTTATATGACCTATATATGTAAATCGACTAGAATGACGAGTAGAATCGCATTGTGCACTTTATTTCCCTATTTAATAAATATAAAAACATGGTTAGTTCAGATCTGGACCAAATTCATAATTTGCATATGAGGTCGCTTCGGAAATGCTATATGTCGTTTCTGACCTCATTTAAGATGCCTAGATAGTGTAGTTTAATTATGCTTCACCTCTTGCCATGCTTAACAACATTTAATATTGTCGAGTAAATAAACAAGAGTGAACTAAATGATTTGATTGTGGAGTTTCGTCAATATGCAACCCGTTGCATATTGAGCTTCACTTAATGTGTAGAGGTTGATTGTTGTGCTTTGCCATGTCATGCATATGTTGTGGTGTTTATCATGTGTTGATTATTGTTTCCGGATGCTTCTTCTTGGTAGAGTTCCGAAAGCGTTCGGAGTGTGAGGATCCGTTCGACTACGTTGGTTCGTCTTCTTCATGGATTCGTTCTTCTCCCAAGCAGGATCTCAGGCAAGATGATCATTTCCCTGGATACCATTACTATCATTGCCATGCTAGATGTCCTGTTTCTATTGATGTCTCATTACCTACCACTTGTTTGTCAAGCCTCCCAAATGCCATGATAAGCCTCTAACCCCGCCACATCCCAGCAAACCATTGTTTGGCTATGTTACTGCTTGCTCGGCCCTTCTTATAGCGTTGCTAGTTGCAGGTGCAATGTTCCATGTGCCAACATGGATATCCTTTTTTGTTATATCACAATATTATTGCTATTTAATTTAATGCACATATATACTTGGTAAAAGGAGGAAGGCTTGGCCTTTTGCCCGGTGTTTTGTTCCACTTTTGCCGCACTAGTTCCGAGTACCGGTGTTATGTTCCATATTTTGCGCTCCTAACATGCTCGGGGTTGTTATGGGGACCCCCTTGATTTTCGTTTTAGGATAAAACTCTTCTGGCAAGGCCCAACATTGGTTTTACCATTTGCCTAATAACAACTAAAATTGCATAGGGACCCGCCGGCACCCGCGGATAATTAATAACCCAGGCCAGTGCTCCTCATGAGTGGTCCAAACTAGAGTCGTGTGCGGGGCCAACCCAGGGCAACTCGGGAGATGTCTATCAGGCCACCGTACGCTGCGCTCATCTGGTCGTGTCTTGAGAACGAGATACGCGGCTCCTATCGGGTTCGTCGACACGCCGAGCGGCCTTGCTGGATTTGTTTTACCTTTCTCAAACGTCTTGTGCGAGGAATTCCGAGAATACTTTGGGCTATCTCGAGATTGCGGTTTTCCTACGGAATTTCCTAGGAGATCACGGGATTCGTGGTCGAGCTTATTCCCGCGGCGTGTGGTTAGTTTGTGATGGATGAGTTGGAGCACCCCTGCAGGGTTAAATCTTTCGGAAAGCCATGCCCGCGGTTATGTGGCAACTTGGAAACTTTGTTTAACACCCGGTCATAGCAAACTTGAATTAAACTCAAATAAAATACACTAACCGTGTGCGTAACCGTGACTGTCTCTTCTCATGATTTCTGAACTGAGAGAGAACACGGTGGGGTTATGTTTGTTCGTAAGTAGGTGTTCAGGATCTCTTAGAGATCATTACTAGTTCACGTCCGTTTATGCAACGATCATCCCCCTTTATTCTTGTACTCGTAAGTTAGCCACTTAAATAAATGCTTAGTGCTTGCTGCAGCCTCACCACTTAACCATACCTCACCCATTAAGCTTTAATAGTCTTGATACCCTGGTAAATGAGATTGCTGAGTCCCTGTGGCTCACAGATTACTACAACAACAGTTGCATGTACAGGTAATGCGATGCTATTACGTGAGCACAATGCTTGTTTGATTTGAAGTTATTCTTCTTATTCATCGATCTAGGATGGGTTCTAGGCCGGCAGCCTGGGATAGCAAGGATGGATGTCATTTTATCGTTTGATTTCGTCTGTAGTCGAACCCTGCTCTTCTGTATGATGGTTGAATATGATGTTGTATTGATGTGATATTGTTGTAGCTTGTGGTGAGTGCAAGCCATTTCCATATACTCATCTCTTCTTTACATGTACTTGTAATGATATCCATTCTTGCAAAACGACGAGATGCGCTTCTATCCCTGTCGAGGCCCTCGAGCCAAAATAAGGATAGGATCGCATCTTGGGCGTTACAAGTTGGTATCAGAGCCTGTACCGACCTAGGAGGACCCTTGATTGATCGAACTTGGCCGAGTCGACTCTAGTGAAAAACTATTTTGAGTCTAGGTATATTGGAGAGTAGGATTCTTTTTACTCCTCTTCTATGCTCTGGTGAGGAATCCTTACGTAGGAATTTTAACTCCTCCCCTCTTCTCACTCAATTTTTTTTAGGATCACGTGGGCATTTTGGAACCTCTATGATGTCGATGTGACCGGAACTCTATTCTTGGTGCCTCCCGTATGTATGGATTGGACCCGGGGAGTTGAGCTCCAAGGGGTTCTTGACACATCGCTATCGTTCAGTTTTCTTAGTATCTCAGGACGCGGATGTTCGAAATTGCTTCAATACTATTCGTTGTGCGAAGAGTGTGGCGGCAGCCAGTACTGGGGAGCGGGATCACATGAACTGCCATCTCTAGTATCGTTGTGATTACGAGGGTCTGAGGTAGATGAGTTTCCGAGGTTTCTCTGGTTGTGTGTTGACAGATGTGATACACGGTGGGTAGTATTATTGCTAGGAGTTGAGTGTTTATTCAGTAATTTATCTGTGTATCCGTTGGACCAGATTGCATAAGCAAAAAGATTTCGGGAGTTCTTAGGTGGGAATTCAAGTAGTTACCTAGGATTATCCTTCCAATAAATGCATAAGGGGTTATGTATTCGTTTCCGGCTTAATCCTCAAGCCCCATCTTTTGTTTTCTTGGAGTATGGTAATTCGAGTTGCTTCGATGTCATGTGGTGATTTCATATCTTTCCTAACCGGCGTGTTTCTCATCAAGATAATTCATTCCTCCGCAATATTGCAAGATCAGTCCTCATATTTCTTTCCGGAGTTCATTTCATCCATCTTAAGTTGTCTTTGTTTTTCACAGCCCTCCCGCCCTTTTTCTTCAATGATTAAATTCTCATCCAAGCGCCTTTCTTTTCATCGATGCTTCCGCCATCATTTCTTCCGTATCGTATCCGGTGATTCATAATGAAGATGCTCATGTGTTGGATTCATCATTCTTGTTTTCTTCCCCGGTGGATTCAATTCAAGTTTTCGCTGTTCATCATATTCTTTTCATTCGTTAAATGTTTTTCATATGGAAATTCTTATCCAAGCCTCTCTTGTTTATCAGTCTCTCGTTATTCTATCTGGAGTGCTGAAGATATCTCAGAAGATTTGTGTTTTCATGCAAGGCATTTCAAATTATTTCAAGGTTCTCACCTCATCAAGTTTTCATTTGTACCGGTGCAATTTCTCCTTCTCAGCAATCATTTCAACGATGTTTTTTCTCTTGAGTGGGCTCATAACCCACAGGTTTTTCCCTAGGATCTTACCTGGCTCTTCTAATCTTTCCGGAGACGTCCTCAAGTTTATTTCAAATATGACGTAAGAATGAATTCCATCAGTCATATTTCTGCCTTCTCGAAGATCGCTTCTTAATTATTTTCATCGTTGGCTCAACCTTTCTTATTCATTGTTCCGGAGCATCTCAGTAATTCATGATGTTGTTTCTCGTCATCATTCTCAGCGTTGAAGACCGAAGTAGTGTTTCTCTTAAATCTTTGTCCATTCTCTTGAAGGTTCATGGTTTCACCTTTTGTCTCAAATTCTTCTCGATCATGAGTAATTCGTTCCATATCTATCCGGAGCATTTCAGAGTTGTTTTCATTCTCGATCCTTTGAAGGCCATCATTTCAGAAGATTTCGTCGTTCTCAGCTTTCAGCTTTCGTTCTCAAATTCTTCTCAATTGTTGTTCCTTCGTTCGTATCTTAATTATTCCGGTGCTTCGTTCAAGTTTTCTATTAGGCGGATCATTATCTCTTCATTCCCATCTATCTCCATTCATTAATGGTATCCTCATTCGTTCAATTTTTTTTACCGGTGTTTCGTTGAAGACTTCTTCAAGTATGCAATATCTCTATTCAATCCTTTTCAAGAAGAATAAGTAGTGTGCCAAATCTATTGCTTGTCATCAATTGAACTTCATGAAGGATAAGCAGACATAATTCTTATTCTTGTTTCGTTGAGATGATTACAATCCTTCTTTCAGAGTTGTTCATGATATCAATCCCTTATCCCAAGTGCTCATCGTTTCTTTTCCGGAGTTCCAGTTTTCTCAAGTATCTCATCGGAAGTTCCATATAAATCATTGCAAGGCCTCAATCTTATTCTTTTCAACCTTCAATTCTCTTCTATCATCCTTTCTTTTCTGGAGGTTCTTCATGCCGGTTTGTAAGGGTATCATTCATTCTCGAAGTGTTCTTTAAGATTCTTGTGGTAGTTTCCCAAGTATTCTTTATATTGCATTTCAAAGTGCAATTCATTCTCCCTTATCTTTGAGGTGGTGTTATAGCAGTCTTGATTCATGAGGAGTTTCGAAGAGTAGTTGAGAAGAATGAGATATGTAAACCCATCATCTTCCTTATTGGAGCTATCTTGGATTGGATTTCACCTAAAGCATTTCCTTAGGATTGTTGCTATCATGGTGCTCATCAATGATCCAAGTTCTTGTTGAAAGAAGTTTGCATATCCTATTATTCCCAAGCAATCCTTGTTTTTGGTTAGTGGCGGGTTGTCACCTCATAATTTTGAGATGTTTCCATAAGCCCACAACAAGTTTTCTCTTTTCGTTGTTGATTTTCACCAACTCCGTTCAATCTCTTCTTGTTAGGATGCTTTTCAAATTCAATTATGGTAGAAATTGTCATCTTCTTCTCCATCCCTTGTTTTCCAAAGATTTAGCTTCTATTCCTTGTTCCGGAGGCATTGTGATGTTGCTCTCTTCGATCCATCATCTCGTTCTGTCAAGATCATGTTCTCTCTTTGCTTATCCATTTAACCGGAGTGTTGTGCCCATTTTTCTAGTTCTTTCCATCTTATCAACTTTCGCCTCTCTATCCTACCGAAGTGCTGCCGAAATTTCTTTCGAATTCTTGCTTGTTTCTCATGTCATTCTTCATCTCTTTCCAACCTTCATGTTTCATTGGTTTCACTCGTTTGTCAAAGAAGCAACTAAGTTTTACCTCTTCTCTTTCTCTTCCCCTTCTCGTTCTAAGATCTCGGGGCGAGATCTCTTGTAAGTGGAGGAGAGTTGTAACAGCCCGGAACCGACGCTCCAGAAGATTCCCCTTTTATTCCATTGTCATCGTGTGATTCGTTTGGTTGTCGCATTCATCATCGCATCATTCGAATCATCCGCATTGCATCAGCAATTCGTTGTCATCATTTTTCAAAACCGCATCCGTTCGTAGTCGCCGGTTCTCTCCGTTCTTATCGTTGACCGTTTTGAGACAGACCACACACACACACGCCCGCGGCATTGCAAATAGTGTTTTTAACAAAAAGCATGTAAAAATATTCTCGTATTGGGTCAAAAATTGGCGTGCGGTCTTATTGTATTGTAGGCAGACCGCCTGCCAAATTTCGTCGCAATCGGAGGTCGTTTGATACCCGAACGGTCGACCGTAGCGGCACCGTCTTCGGTATGTTTGTCGGTCGTTCTCGGTTTATATAAAAATTTGTCACGGGCCGCAACATTCCCTCTCATCCCCACCTAACCCACTCTACCCAGCCCAATAAGCCCAGCAAATCCACCTCTCCGATCGGACCGTCCGATCGCGATCGGAGGGTCGAAACCCCCCCTAACCCTAAACTTGCCTATTTAAGGGCCTCCCCATGCCATTTTGAGCATCTCCCTCTCCCTGCCTCGAGAACCGCGCTCCACCTACCTCCTCCCACCAGCCAGCCGCCGCCCTGCATCGTTTTCCGCACCCGTCCGGCCCCAAGCCGCCACTTGTCGCCGCCAACCCCCTCTGAGCCGCCGCTAGCCTCACGGGGAACCAACCGGCGCCCGCCACGTGGGCGCCAGTGCTGCCAGCCACCTTCCCCCACCGAGGCAGGCCCGCCCGGGCCCGAGGCAAGCCCGCCCAAGCACATCGGGGCCCGGACTAGCCCACCGCGCGCCGCCGCTGGCTTCTCCCGAGCTCCCGTGCCGATGGCGCCCGAGCCTCGCCGTCGCCTACCCGTCCGTCGCCGATGCGCCACCTCCGGTGTCGGCCCCGCCGCCGCTTCCCCATGCCCCGCCATCCCTTGCATCCTCCGCCATCTTCCCCGCCGGACATGAACCGCCGCCGTTGCCCCACAGCCGCGGGATCTCCGCCGCGGGAGCCTCGGGCTCTAGATCGGGAAGCTCCCGATCCAGAGCCGCCGCCCTAGCCGCCGGCCGGAGGCCACGAGCATCACCGCCGGTCCGCCTCCCTGCCGAGCCGCCCGCGCCCGAGTACCCCGCCGTCGCCTTCGAACCCCGGTGGCCGCGTCGACCTCCGCCACGGCAAGGATCCGGCGACCCCGTCGCTGCCGGCCACCGTCGCCCCACTGGCCATGGCCGCCCTCGCAGCCGGGATGGCCCCGTCCCCGGACCGAGCCGGTCCCTGAACCAAATGGCTCCCCGCGAGAACCCGTCCGCTCCATCCCGTTTTCGTCCAGGGGGTAATTTTTGCGAAGTCCCTAAACTGGCCGAATTTTGCTCACATATGCATTTTGTGTGGATGGTATCTTGTTATCCGTGCATCCGATAATCAAGAGTTATATATGAAAAAGTATCTACTCTTCGAGCTCTACATGGCTATGACATTTTCATGCATTATAGGAATCATCTAGAGGTTCAAAACTCTGTTGCAAATGTGCATCTCATCGTAATCGACAAAAACCGTTTTCTGTTAACGTTGAATTCAGTTTTGCGAGCATCATATTAAGCAACCCGTGCCTCTTTTGAAGTTGTGCCAATAGAGTAATTGGTAGTGTGACATGTCTAGTTGCTGTTAGTGTCCTTGCCATGCACATATAGGGTTGTTGTGCTACTGTTATTGCCATGTCAACATGCCTAACCAAACCGCAGTTTTGGGAGATAGCTAAATTTCACTAAGTCTGAAACTGTTATTTTGTTGACATGTTGTCATGTGATTTGCTAGTTTTCTAGGAGTCTTTTGTGGTTGCTCCTAAGGAGTCTTTTGTTAAGCATGTTGTTGTCTACCAGGTTGTGTCTTTTGATGCCATGTGTAGGATTTGCATCATAGTTTTATTCATTGTCCAACATGTCAATCTGTTAAAAACTGCTGCTCATGTCTACTCTAATTTTCACCAAGTCTGAGAATCTGTTTTCTTCAAAATGCCATGTTGTGTTGATGCTAGCCACGTTTCTATGCATAATTAGACCTTGCCACCATGGTATGAATTGTAGTGCATCATGTCATCTACCATGCTGTAGATTTTCATGTCATAATATGCCCTGTAGCATATAGTTTTATTGCTGCTAATATGCCTTCGTGAAAATCGGCTATGCTAAAACCTGCTATTTTCACTAAGTCCTAATCTGCTATATTTTGTTGCCATGTTGTGAGCTTCCTACCATGTGATCCATGACTCTTCTGAGTATGATATATGAAGATGTAATGAAGTGTGTGTTGTAGGCTACAGCACCATGTCTTGTTTGTGCATTTTAGAATCTTGTAGCTAGTTGTTTTCAAGTGTGGAATATGCCATCTTGCTGTTTTGGGCAGATTTCTACTAAAACTTGTATTGGTGTTTGTGGTTGAACCGTAGCTCCGTTTTGAACATGTTGTATATGTAACTTGACTAGAATTTATGTAGTTTCATAATATCTTGTTGAATCCATGATTTAAGATGTTTATGGTTGATGTTTGCATGCATTTTGCATTCATGGCATATTATCTTGTGATGGTCATATCTTTTAGGCCGTAGCTCCGTTTTATATGACCTATATATGTAAATCGACTAGCATGACGAGTAGAATCGCATTGTGCACTTTATTTCCCTGTTTAAGAAATATAAAAACATGGTTAGTTCAGATCTGGACCAAATTCATAATTTGCATATGAGGTTGCTTTGGAAATGCTATAAGTCATTTCTGACCTCATTTAAGATGCCTAGATAGTGTAGTTTAATTATGCTTCACCTCTTGCCATGCTTAACAACATTTAATATTGTCGAGTAAATAAACGAGAGTGAACTAAATGATTTGATTGTGGAGTTTCGTCAATATGCAACCCGTTGCATATTGAGCTTCACTTAATGTGTAGAGGTTGATTGTTGTGCTTTGCCCTGTCATGCATAACATGCATCATCCTTGTTGTGCATCATGTCATGCATATGTTGTGGTGTTTATCATGTGTTGATTGTTTATTCCGGATGCTTCTTCTCGATAGAGTTCCGAAAGCGTTCGGAGTGTGAGGATCCGTTCGACTACGTTGGTTCGTCTTCTTCATGGATTCGTTCTTCTTCCAAGCGGGATCTCAGGCAAGATGATCATTTCCTTGGATACCATTACTATCATTGCCATGCTAGATGTCTCGTTTCTATCGCTGTCTCGCTACGTACCACTTGTTTGTCAAGCCTCCCAAATGCCATGATAATCCTCTAACCCCTCCACATCATAGCAAACCATTGTTTGGCTATGTTACTGCTTGCTCAGCCATTCTTATAGCGTTGCTAGTTGCAGGTGCAATGTTCCATGTGCCAACATGGATATCCTTTTTTGTTATATCACAATATTATTGCTATTTAATTTAATGCACATATATACTTGGTAAAAGGTGGAATGCTTGGCCTTTTACTCGGTGTTTTGTTCCACTTTTGCCGCACTAGTTCCGAGTACCGGTGTTATGTTCCATATTTCGCGCTCCTAACATGCTCGGGGTTGTTATGGGAACCCCTTTGATTTTCGTTTTAGAATAAAACTCTTTTGGCAAGGCCCAACATTGGTTTTACCATTTGCCTAATAACAACTAAAATTGCATAAGGACCCGCCGGCACCCACGGATAATTAATCAACAACCCGGGCCAGTGCTCCTCATGAGTGTTGGTCCAAACTAGAGTCGTGTGCGGGGCCAACCCGGGGCAACTCGTGAGATGTTTATCAGGACACCGTACGCTGCGCTCATCTGGTCGTGTCCTGAGAATGAGATACACGGCTCCTATCGGGTTCGTCGACACGCCGGGCGGCCTTGCTGGATTTGTTTTACCTTTGTCGAATGTCTTGTGCGAGGAATTCCGAGAATACTTCGGGCTGTCTCGAGGTTGCGGTTTTCCTATGGAATTTCCTAGGAGATCACGGGATTCGTGGTCGAGGTTATTCCCGCGGCGTGTAGTTAGTTTGTGATGGATGAGTTGGAGCACTCCTGCAGGGTTAAATCTTTCGGAAAGCCATGCCCGCGGTTATGTGGCAACTGGGAAACTTTGTTTAACTCCCGGTCATAGCAAACTTAAAGTAAACTCAAATAAAATACACCAACCGTGTGCGTAACCGTGACTGTCTCTTCTCGTGATTTCCGAACTGAGAGAGAACACGGTGGGGTTATGTTTGTCCGTAAGTAGGTGTTCAGGATCTCTTACAGATCATTACTAGTTCACGTCCGTTTATGCGACGATCATCCCCCTTTATTCTTGTACTCGTAAGTTAGCCACTCAAATAAATGCTTAGTGCTTGCTTCAGCCTCACCACTTAACCATAACTCACCCATTAAGCTTTAATAGTCTTGATACCGTGGGAAATGAGATTGCTGAGTCCCTGTGGCTCACAGATTACTACAACAACAGTTGCAGGTATAGGTAATGCGATACTATGACGTGAGCATGATGCTTGTTTGATTTGAAGTTCTTCTTCTTCATCATTGATCTAGGATGGGTTCCAGGCCGGCAGCCTGGGATAGCAAGGATGGATGTCATTTTATCGTTTGATTTCGTCCGTAGTCGGACCCTGCTCTTCTGTATGATGGTTGAATATGATGTTGTACTGATGTGATATTGTTGTAGCTTGTGGCAATTGTAAGCCAATTCCATATACTCATCTCTTCGTTACATGTACTTGTAATGATATCCATTCTTGCGAAACAACGAGATGTGCTTCTATCCCTGTCGAGGCCCTCGAGCCAAAATAAGGATAGGATCGCATCTTGTGAGTTACAAGTGCACCCCAGTGTTCGAACCTTTTTGGGTCCCTAGAGCCCCGATTCCGACATTTGGCGCGCCGGGTAGGGGTGCGCCGTTGCTCTCCAGCTCCGTCTCGTCTTCGCCCGCGCCGACTTGATGGTTGACACTCGCCGAGCACACGCGACGCGGTCGGCGCCGAACGGGCGCCATGGCCCTGCCCACGCCATGGCCGCGTCAGTCGCCGGCCGCGCCGCCCGTGAACAGTGGGATCTCTCTCGGCCCCGGCATAGCGAGGCGGCCGTTCCGTCGCATCATCTTCAGCCGGCGTTAACGTTGGGGACCTGAACGCGTAGCACGCGCTGCTCATGGCAAGTGAACTGCTCCGCCACCGCCCGACGGACGGGGCCTACGATGCCTGGGCGGATCACATCGCCGAGCTCGTCGTCGTCGCCAGGAGGGCCTTGGCGCCTAACCTCCCGCTTCGGCCCCTGGCGCCGGGAGAAGGGAGCGCCAGCGGCGGGCCTCCCTCGCCGCCTCGCGATGACCTGGTCGGGCCTCGGCCCGACGGGCCCGAGCAGGGCCCGCCTCGCGCCATCCTCCTCCTCCTCCGGGTCTCGGTGAATGGCTTTGGTCCGCCGCCTGGCCCTGACGGCAGTGCACTCGAGGGGGCGGCGAGAGGTTCTGCGCCCACCACAACGTGCGAACCCACGCCACAGAAGATTGCCGAGCGTTCGTACCATCCGGTAGCGAGCGCGCTGGCTAGCGCTCGGGCCACAGCGCCTGCGGCGCCGGCCGCGAAGGTAGCCGCAGTGGTAGCAGGAGGGACGACCGCAACAATAACCGAGGCTGGCGTGAGTAGCCTCACGGTGACGGCGAGCACAGTCTACCTTGGGAGGACGCCTAGCCAAGGTTGCCTCACGGGGCATGCCACCAGGACCCCGTGGCCCTGCGCCGCGACCGCGGCCACTCAGGGAGAGCGGTAGCGGCTCATATGACGGAGGGCTTGGGGGTAACCAGGATCCTCGCATGGTGGCATGCATCCTTGGCGGAGCACAAGCCCTCTTGTCGAGCCACTGCCTCGAACAGATCCCCCGCGCCGTGGGCGGAACTCTCCGGGGGCCAGAAGCCACGCGGTCCCTCAGGTGGTCCCAGTATGCCATCTCTTTCTACTCCAGGGACAGCCTCAAGTCCATGGCTGCCGCGGGCATGCTTCCCCTGCTGTGCACCCACATCATCTGTACCGTCTCCGTCACCAGAACCCTTGTCAACGGGGGGCGCCGGCCTCAATGTCCTCTCATGCCCACGCCCAGTGGAAGCCCCATGCTCCGCGCTGGCGGATGATCGACTGAGCTCCACGCTCGCCAGTTTCCACTTGTACCTCGCGCGAGCAGGGGCTGGACACGGTGCCTGTGCTCGGGTTCGTCCCTGCAGCGCTGATAAATCCAAGCGATCGACCTCTGTGTCGTGGGCCTGCTCCCGTGCATATCACCTCCTGAGGTCCTTGGTGTCTAGTCTCCTCGCGCGACACCCAAGTGTATGTCAGCAAGCGTGTGACGCTCCAAACATGGTTTCCTGTGCGCAGGATTCTTCTTCACGAGAGCTGCTTGCGCGTCAAGGGGGGGGGGGTACTTGAGCATCGCGTCACAGGAACCTTCACTAGCGCCCATAGCCCCTCACCTCCTAGTTCAGCTCAGGCACTGCGACCTCATCGACATTGACATAGCGCGCATCGGCCTACCGTACAACGTGATCCTGGGATACCCTGCCCTGGCCAAGTTCATGGCAGTGACCCACCATGGTTACGAGATCCTCAAGATGCCGGGTCTCGACAGCGTCATGACCATTGCCTACGATGAGAAAGACGTTGTCGGCGTTCTAGGAACGGGGGTACCCAGACCTGCCTTCCTGCGGCCCAGTGCGTGGCCCACCTCGATGGCCCAGTGCTGCCTTGCAGCAAACTCTCCCAAGACAAGACCCTCGCGAGGACCCCGGCCTCGCGAGGAGAACGACGCCAAGACCTCCAGAGGAGCGCCCCCCCAGGTTGCGTCCCGAGGAGAGGACATTCCTATGCAGTGCCTGGTCTCATGAGGCTGGGATGACGTGGGCCATGACGACCAAGGCCAGGCGGGCGCCAGCGGGCGTAGAAGGGACAGTTTCCTCTTTTGTGCTAAGGAGGCAAGGACGGACGCGGGTTCCCAAGGAATCCCCCAAAGGTTTCCATTCCAGTGCAACAAGACCAAGACCACGAGCTCGGCAGGACAGAGGTCATCGCCGAGCCCACCTCTGCGTCATAGCCACAAGCTTTGCAGGCGAAGACCACCATTAGTCCGGATAACATGTACCTCATGTCCCCTTTCAAATTTGGCCGTTGTGGGATCCCTTCCCGCCTGTGCGATAAGGGAAGAGGACCAAGGCCGCTATAAATAGGGACTAGCCATCATCGTAGAAAGGGGAGATCGAATCCATCCTCACCCAAGAGCCCTCACGAGGTCGCTCAGCCACTGTACTAGTTCATCCTCAAACCTCCTCGTGAGGCCAATCCACCAAAAGTAGGAGTAGGATTTTACACCGCAAGGTGGCCCGAACGTGGGTAAATCGCCGTGTCCATCTTCTTCTTCGCTGCGCGCATTCGACGAGGCTTGGCTATGGGGTGGCGAGCTTGAGACTTGAGCTGGGATGGAACTTCGCACACACCCCAGAGTTTGAACCTTCTTGGGTCTGCGGAGCCTGATTTCCGGCATTTGGCGCGCCAGGTAGCGGCATGTCGAAGCTCCTTCTTCATCAACCGCGCTTCGCCCTCGCCTCTCATCTCCGTGGCAGATGCCACCCCCCAGGCTTGGCAGCCTGTTGCCTGTGGGAACGTTGCGGGCTGCCCGGCCGTGCCCGCGGTCGCTTGTATCCTCGGCGGGTCGCAAGCGCCCGTGTCCGGTCGCCACGTCAAGCAGCTTCTTCGCCGGGCAGGTGCGGGTCAGCCGAAGCCTGAGGCCCCATCGGGCAGGACGAGCCCGGAGACCGACATCACCTTCGACTCAAGGGACCATCCCAGGACAACGGTCACTGCTGGTGCGCTCCCCATGCTCTTCATGCCCACCATCAGCGGCGTTGCGGCCACCAAGACCCTCATCTACGGCGGCGCCGGCCTCAACGTCCTTTCCGTGGAGGCCTTCGACATGCTCCAGGTGCCCTATGACCAGCTCGCACCCTCCAGGCCCTTCTCAGGGGTGGTCAGAGGCGCCGCCACCCCCTTGGGGCAGGTGCGCCTCCCCGTCACCTCCGGCACTCGCGACAACTACCGCACCGAGCTGATCGACTTCGACGTGGCCCACATCGGCCTCCCATACAACGTTACCCTGGGATATCCAGCCCTCGCCAAGTTCATGGTGGCGACGCACCCAGGCTACAACATCATCAAGATGCCTGGTAGCAACGGCATCATCACCGTGGCCGGAGACACCAAGGATGCGGTTCGAACCCTCAAGCTTGTCTACAAGGCCGCAGTGGCCTCACGCCCCGACGACGAGAGCGTCGCGCAGGTCCCGAAGGCCGCGCCTGCGAAGAAAAAGCAGTTGTTCTCTTAGGACCGGGCTGAGACGAAGCAGGTGCTTGTTGACGACGGGAGCCCGGGCCACACCTTCACTATTGGCGCCGGCCTTCCCTCTGAGCAGGAGAAGGCGCTGGCCGACTTCCTTCGCGCGAACAAGGACGTGTTTGCGTGGGAGGCGTGCGACTTGGTAGGTGTCCCGAGGGAGGTGATCCAACACCACTTAATGGTGCGCCCCAATGCACGCCCGGTGAACCAAAAGGCAAGACGTCAAGCACAAGAGAAGCAAGCGTTCATCGTCCAAGAGGTCAGCAAACTGCAGGGGGCTGGTGTTATTTGGGAAGTACGGCACCCGGATTGGTTGGCCAACCCATTGATCGTCCCCAAGAAGGGAGGGAAGGAGCGCATGTGCGTCGACTTCACGAGTCTCAACAAGGCTTGCCTTGAGGACCCCTTCCCACTCCCGCGCATCGACCAGATCGTGAACTCCACCGCCGAGTGCGATCTATTATGCTTTCTGGATGCTTTCTCAGGTTACCACCAAATCAAGATGGCAGTGGAGGACGTCGAGAAGACGGCCTTCCTCTCCCCATGTGGCGTGTACTGCTACGTATGCATGCCCTTCGGGCTGCGGAATGCCGGCATGACCTTCCAGCGGCTGATGTGCATCGCCCTGGGGCAGCAGCTCGGGAGGAATGTGGACGCGTACGTCCATGACATTGTGGTCAAGTTGCGAGAGGCGAGGACCCTGATCGAAGACCTGGAGGAGACATTCGCAAGCCTACGTCGAGTGAACCTGAAGCTCAACCCTGAAAAGTGCGTTTTTGGGGTCCCGTCCAGCAAGCTGCTTGGTTTCTTGGTGTCGCACTGAGGGATCGAAGCAAACCCAGAGAAGATCAAGGCAATCGGGAAAATGCTCCCTGCTCAGACCCTCAAGGAGATGCAAAAACTGGCGGGCTGCGTGACCTCCTTGGGACGCTTCATCTCCAAGCTGGGCGAGCGAGCCCTCCCCTTCTTCAAGCTCATGAAGAGGAAGGGCCCCTTCGAGTGGACCCCTGAAGCAGACGCAGCTTTCGAGGACCTCAAGAGGTACCTCACGAGGCCACCCGTCATGGTGGCGCCTCGTCCTAGCGAGCCCCGGGTGCTCTACTTGGCGGCCAACCCCCACTCGGCCAGCGTAGCGCTCGTGGCAGTCCGAGAGGAGCGCGCCGGCGCAGGCGCGAAGCAAGGCAGCCTGTGCGGGGCCACGCAGCGCTCGCCGCCTCAGGATGGCGCTCTTGAGGCCCTCGTCGCCTCAACAACCCGCGGGGCACCCGAGTCCCTCGCGCCTCATGCGGAGCAGGGCGACGCCAACACCTCGTCCCTCGTCAAGCACCCGGTGTACTACATCAGCACCGTGTTGTGGGACGCGCACGTGCGTTACCCTATGCAGCAGAAGCTCCTGCTCGCACTCCTCGTCACATCAAGGAAGCTGTGCCACTACTTCCAGGGCCACCCCATCAAGGTCATCTCCGCATACCCCCTAGAAAAAGTGCTGCGCAGCCCCAACGTTGTTGGAAGGGTTGCAGAGTGGAACATCGAGCTGCAGGCTTTCCACCTGGATTTCGGCACAACCAGGGTCATCAAGGGCGCAGCCCTCACTGACTTCGTGGCGGAGTGGACGGACACTCCCGACCAGGGGCTGGACGAGGGCCAGTCCCTCATGCCTGGCAATGAGGCACCCGACGGCTGGGTCATGCACTTCGACGGAGCCTTCGCGCGGCGGGGTGCGGGGGCTGGAGTAGTGCTCATCTCCCCGACCCAGGACAAGCTCTACTACGCCGTGCAGCTCTGCTTCCAACATGGCAAGAAGGTCTCTGCAACATCGCGGAATAGGAGGGCTTGATCGCTGGTCTCAGGGCCGCCTCCGCCCTGGGGGCAAGCGCCTCACCATCAAGGGCGACTCCCAGCTCCTCGTCAACTATTCCAACAAGGAGTACAAGCCGAAGGACGAGCACATGGAGGCATACTTGGAAGAGGTACGTAAAATTGAAAAGCATTTCTAGGTCTTGGAATTGCAGCATGTCCCGCGTGGCGCGAACAAGGAAGCAGACGACATCGCCAAGAGGGCGTCACGACGCGAGCCTCAAGAGCCTGGCGTCTTTGAGGAGAGGCTCTTCAAGCCATCGGCGGCGCCCCCGGCCGCAGGCCCGGCATCGCTTCAGGAGGAGCTGCCACCGGCCCCGCCTTCAGGCGCCCCGGCGTGTGGTCCGACCTCAGGAGCCCGACTACTCCTGGCGCTGGAACCTCAGGCCGGCGACTGGACTGAGGAGTTCAAGGCGTACCTACTCTGCGGCGCCCTACCGGAGAAGGAGAAGGATGCGGAGCGCGTGGCCCGCCAGGCCACTGCTTATTGTTTGCAGGACGGCGAACTGTACCGCAGGCGCCCCAACGACATCTCACTGCGGTGCATATCCGAGGAGCAGGGGCGCGAGCTGTTGGCTGACAACCATGGCGGCGATTGCGGGCAACACTCCTCGTCTCGCACCCTCGTAGGAAAGGTGTTCCGCAGCGGCTTCTACTGGCCCACGACGCTCCATGACACCACCGAGCTTGTCCGATCCTGCGAGGCCTGCGAATTTCACGCCAAGCAGGTTCATCAGCCCGCACAGGATCTCCAGACTATCCCGCTCTCCGGGCCCTTCGCGGTCTGGGGGCTGGATATACTGGGGCTTTTTCCTCGGGCAGCCGGCGGTTACCGCTACTGACGTGGCTTGAGACTGTGTCGGTATTTCCCCAAAGAGGAAGGGATGATGCAGCACAGCGATGGTAAGTATTTCCCTCAGTTATGAAACCAAGATTATCGAACCAGTAGGAGGATCACCACCACCCAATAAGCAACACCTGCACACAAACAACAAATACTTGCAACCCGACGCGAAAGAGAGGTTGTCAATCTCTCTACGATAAAAAGATAGATTAGGTAGTGATAGATAGGAGAGATAGATCTCTATAGAAGACAAAATAAAAAGGGCAAATAAAATATGCAGCAATATGTTTTTGGGTTTTTGGTTTTGTAGATCTGAAAACAAAGATTGCAAAAAGGTAGATCGGAAAGCAATATGTTGGAAAAGTAGACCCGGGGGGCATAGGGTTCACTAGTGGCTTCTCTCATGAGTATAGCGCACGGTGGATGAACAAATTACTGTTGGGCAATTGATAGAAAATCGAATAGTCATGACGATATCCAAGGCGATGATAATTATATAGGCATCACGTCCAAGATAGGTAGACCGACTCCTGCCTGCATCTACCTCTATTACTCCACACATCGACCTCTATCTAGCATGCATCTAGTGTATTAAGTTCATGGAAAAATGGAGTAATGCAATAAGAACGATGGCATGATGTAGACAAGATCTATTCATGTAGGAATAGACCCCATCTTGTTATCCTTAATGGCAACGATACATGCGTGTCTTGCTGCCCCTTCTGTCACTGGGAAAGAACATCGCAAGATCGAACCCATCACAAAGCACCTCTTCCCATGGCAAGAAAAATCGATCTAGTCGGCCTAACTAAACCAAAGATTCGGAGAAGAAACACGAGGCTATAAGTAATCATGCATATAAGAGATCAAAGAAGACTCAAATAATATTCATGGATAGAAACTGATCATGAACTCAAAATTCATCGGATCCCAACAAACACACCGCAAAAGTTTACATCAAATAGATCTCCAAGAGACCATTGTATTGAGAATGATAAGAGAGAGAGGAAGCCATCTAGCTACTACCTATGGACCCGTAGGTCTATGGTGGACTACTCACGCATCATCGGAGAGGCACCTATGAAGAAGATGAACCCCTCCGTGATGGTGTTTAGATTGGATCTCGAGGTTCTGGAACATGCGGCGGCTGGAATTGTGTTTCGTCGACTCTCCTAGGGTTTTCCGAATATTTGGGAATTTATAGGCATCATAGGCGGTGGAGAGGGGCCCCGTGGAGGGCACAACCCATCAGGGCACTCCCGGGGCCCCCTGGCGCACCCTGGTGCGTTGCTCTCCACAGCCCACCTTCCTTGCTCTTGTTTGACCCACTGGGTGTCTTCTAGTCCAGAAAAAAATCTCCAAAAAGTTATTTGCCCTCTTTTGTAACCAAATTTGCCACTTTTTGGAATGAAACTTGAAGTTTTTCGCGTCTTTAAAAAGGGGTGGGAATTTTTCTCCTTGTAGTGTTTCCCGTTCTGATGTCTCGTTTTTAAGAGGTTTGGCACCTGCCAGTTCTCTCTCTCTCGCGCGGGGGCTGGACACGGTGTGCACCTCGCCAAAGCTTTGGCGTCCTAATCCTCGCGCGACGCTCTCGAGCGAGCCTGCAGGCGCATGTTGCCTCAGGCCCCCAGCCTCAGAAGCGCTCATCCCCTGGCCCTGCCGGGCATCGCAACTCGGCATACCAGTGATGATCGACCCTCGCTCGGGGGCTCCAACCAAAAATGGTCTCTGGAAGGAGGACGGCCAAGGAAAGGGAAATCACGATTTGGCTCGTTATCAAGGAACCCTAACCCTATGTAGAGCTCGTTTTCAGCACCGCCGCAGGATGCGGTGCCTTGAGGAGGCACCTCCGGAGGACCCGATCCCTTGCAAACCCACCAGGAACTTCGCGAGAAACGGGCACCTCTCGAGGCGCCGAAGCCATCTAACCCACAAGGAAGAAGCTGCCCTGGTGCCCCTGCAACACCTCACGACGTAGGAACACGCCACAAGTACCCCGAGCTAAGTTATCCTAACCGCGACAAGCATGAACTTTCAATTGGTAGCAACATGAATACTAGAGTAGGAGATGAAAACGCTAACATAAAGGCGCAAGCACCATAGTTCATTACACGCCCCCACGGGACCCTCCATGATTCTTGGTGCAGGAAGTAAAAAAACAAAAGGCGGCCTCCCAAGGACCGCCACTCCTGAGGCCTGGCTCCGGCGTCGCCCGCGCTTAGTCAGAGTCCTCCTCCTCCTTGACGGGGGTGTGGCGGCATGGCGGCTCGACGGTCTTTGGGGCAGGGGCACGGCGACGCGATGGCTCGTCGTAGTCGTCGTTGCTTGAGCCTCACCCGGAGGAGGCATCGCTGCTACTGGAGGTGCTACGACCGTCGCCAAGGGCAAGTTCACCGCCGAGGACGCCGCCGCCGCGATGGCTGTCGTCGGCGGAGAGGTCATCGCTATCGCCACCATCGCTCTCCGGGCAGCACCCCAAGCGCCTGTCGTCCTCCCCGAAGACCTTGACGAAAAGCGTTGCCGCACCGTCATGCTTGAAGTGGAGTGATACGGGGCACGCCCGTGTGCATCAATCTTTCATGAATTGGAGGGGATCTCATGAGCAATACCAAGAACACGCGAGAAACACGAGAGGAAATCAAACACTCAAGGACAATCTTCGATCACACATCCACTAGAAACACACGAGTACACGAGACACAAGATCCACAATCAACAAAAGGATACACATAACGATAGTCTTCTCACTCCAAAGTAGGAGGTCTTGAATCCCTTAGGATCTTCCCTTAGAGGGGCCTTGGCATCACTTGGATCTTTTCTCGATGGAGGTCAATCTCCGTGGGAGATGGAAGTAATGGAGCTATGCTCAACAATGGTCTTTGCTAAACATAAGCTAACCCTAGGAAGAGGAGGGGGAGGTGTTTATATAGTCCTAGGCGAAAGGACGTCTGTACATGGGCCAAAGCCCGCGGGTTGGTGTGCAGATAGGGTCCGGACATCCGGACGGTGTCGGACGTCCGAGGCTTCAGGGCGGTCCGGACGTCCGAGAGCCTCCGGTCGTCCAACGATTCGGTTCGGGTGCGGGGTAGCCAGATTTCCGGAGCTGGTCGAATGTCCGAAGCTCAGATGTCCGGAGGCTTCGGTCTTTTGAGAAATCGGTGCGGGTGCCGGGGCGTCGGATTTCCGGAGGGATCCGGTCGTCCGAGCGCTGGAGCGTGTCGGATATCCTGGCGGTGTCGGTCGTCCGGGCGCTGTAGTGTCATGGTGGTCTTCGGGCAAGGTCGGCCTCCAGGCGTCGAACGTCCGAGGCTGTACGGACGTCCGAGAGCTGGGCCTTGTCCGTAACTTCTCCTTTGTCCTTCGAAGCTTGTCGTCCTCCGCTCCGAGCATCTTCTAGACCATCTCCATTCCCATTGTGCCTGATCATGCAAAGGATCTCCAATTGAGGTAGCATCCAAGTTCCATGAACATCAAAAGAGAGAATCATATAGGAGAGATGTCATCTCATGTTCAATAGCACGTCTCCGGGCTCTAGTCATGGGTCCCTTTGTGGCTTGATGTGATGGTGTAGAGTCGATGGGGATGATGGTGGGATGCTCCGCATCATCTCCCCCCCCCCTTGGGGAAGATCCATCCTCTGATCAAGATCTTCATCACCATGGAAAGGGGATAGATCCGCTACGTTGAAGGTGTCACTCACGTTGTACTTGTCGCGTGGTATCTCGATCTTGTAGGCATTGTTGTTGTAGCGTGCCAACACCTTGAAGGGACCGTCGACTCGAGGAAGTAGTTTCGACTTGCATTCGTTGGGGAAGCAGTCCTTGCGAAGGTGTAGCCACACAAGATCACCGGGCTTGAACAGCATGGTGTGCTTGTTGAGGTTGCGCTTGTTGGTGACGCGTCCCAGTTGACGTTCAATCGTGCGCCTTGTATGTTCATGCATCCTCTTGATGGAGCTTTACCTTGCACTTGCATCCATGTTGACACGCTCTTGGAGAGGTAGAGGAAGGATGTCCAATGGTGACAAGGGGTTGAAGCCGTAGACCACCTCGAACGGAGACCTGCCGGTGGTGGAGTGACTTGTGCGATTGTAGCGTACTCGGCGAGGGGGAGGCATTCTTCCCATTCCTTGATGTTCTTCTTGATCAACACGCGGAGTAGCGTAGATAGCGTCCGGTTCGTCACCTCCGTCTGTCCATCGGTTTGAGGGTGATATGCCGAAGAGAATAGAAGCTTGATTCCGAGCTTGGCGCATAGGGTCTTCCAAAAGTAGCTCAAGAACTTGACGTCGCGATCCGAGACAATGGTCTTGGGGATGCCATGTAGTCGCAAGATGCCCCTACAAAATAAATTTGCAATATGTGAAGCATCGTCTATCTTGTGACATGGAATGAAATGAGCCATTTTAGAAAAGCGATCCATAACGACAAAAACGAAATCGTGGCCATTTTTAGTTCGTGGAAAGCCAAGCACAAAGTCCATACTAATGTCTTCCCATGGTTGGAAATGTATAGGGAGAGGCATGTAAAGACCATGTGATTGAGCTTTGGACTTAGCTTTGCGGCATGTAGAACATCGGTTGGTGAAGCGTGAAACATCACGAAACATCTTGGGCCAAAAGTAATTGTTGGATAGTGCGGCATACGTCTTGTCGCGTCCAAAGTGACCCATAAGTCCTCCACCATGAGCCGCTTGCAAAACAACAAACGAAGAGAAGACTCGGGTATACACAGTTTGTTAGCATGCATAAGATAGCCATCTTTCGTATAATAGTTCTTCCAGCAAGTTTTCACTTGGCACATAGCGTAAGGATTAGCAAAATAAGCATCATGCTCATACAAGTCTTTGATGTGCTCAAAACCAATAACATTCAATTCAAGTTGAGTAACTAGCATGCATTTGCGAGAAAGGGCATCCGCCACAACGTTTTGCTTACCCTTAATGTATTTGATGACATAAGGGAAGGACTTAGTAAATTCACTCCATTTAGCATGCCGTTTGTTCAACTTAGTTTGACCCTTTAAGTACTTAAGCGTTTCATGGTCGGTATGGATAACTAATTCATGAGGTCGCAAGTAATGTTCCCACACATGTAAAACTCTCACCAAAGCATACAATTCTTTGTCATATATGGGGTAGTTAAGTTTAGCGCCGGATAGTTTCTCGCTAAAGTACGTGATAGGACGCTTCTCTTGCATAAGCACACCACCTATCCCATTACCACTAGCATCACAGTGCACTTCAAATGTTTTATCAAAGTTGGATAAAGCAAGCAAAGGTGCATGAGTGAGCTAATTTTTAAGTTCATGGAAAGCGTTGTCTTGTGTAGGACCCCAAATGAATGGTGCATTCTTCTTGCTCAAAGCATGAAGAGGAGATGCAATAGTGCTAAAGTCTTTGACAAAACGGCGACAGAAACCGGCGAGTCCTAGAAAACTACGCACTTGTTGCAAATTCGTTTGTGTGGGCCAAGTTTTAATAGCATCAATCTTAGTTTCAACTATATGAACGCCCTTAGAAGATACTACAAAACCTAGGAAGACTACCTTCTCAACACCGAAGGTGCATTTCTCCATGTTAGCATAGAGTTGTTCTTTCCTAAGGATTTGCAACACATCACGAACATGGGTAGCATGCTTCTCAAGAGACTTGCTAAAGACAATAATATCATCAAAATAGACCACCACACAATATCCTATGAGGGGTCGTAAAACATAGTGCATAACACGCATGAAAGTACCCAGTGCTTCGGATAAGCCCATGGGCATAACCAACCATTCATAGAGACCAAATTTAGTCTTGAATGCGGTTTTCCACTCGTCACCCTCTTGTATGCGAATTTGGTTGTAACCACTTTTTAAGTCAATCTTAGAAAATATAGTGGCACCACTAAGTTCATCTAGCATATCATCTAAGCAAGGAATGGGATGACGGTATCGAATGGTGATAGCATTGATAGGAGGGAAATCAGAACACATGCACATACTACCATCTTGCTTAGGCACTAGTATCACCGGAACCGCACAAGGACTCAAACTCTCATGTACATTCCCTTTATCTAGGAGTTTTTGGACTTGCCTTTGTATTTCCTTTGTTTCTTTGGGGTTGACGTGGTAGGGAGCCTTGTTAGGAAGCGGTGCTCCGGGGATGAGGTCGATGACCATCGGAGGTTGCGGCGCCGAGGCTCCCGCTCTCCTCAGAAGGCGCATCCTGAGCGAACCGCCCGACCAGCGACTCCACCTGTCCGCGCACCTCGTCCCTGAGAGGGCTCCGGAGCTCCGCGGGCACTGGCTCCATCATGCTGGGGAGGTCGAAGGCGGGATCGTGGCGGCGAAGGTTGGAAAAGACGCGCGTCAGCGCGCAGTCCAGAAGATCGCGCGCGCTTGACTCGACGTCATCCTCCACCTTGGAGACACCCGACTCCAGCGCCTCCATCACCTTGAGGAAGAAGTGGAGGTAGCCTCCATCGCCATGCGCACGCGGCAGCGCTGGGACGTCCCTGACCAAGCGGTGGAGCGCGCCGCCCGCACGGCGCGCGAGGTCCAGGAACTGCATGGCGCGATGCGCCTCCATCATGCGTTCCCGCGCCGCGTCGTCCTTGGCCATCAGCACTGCATCGATGGCTTCACCTACCTGAGCCTGCAGCAACACCAACTCCGCCTCGACGTCCCCCTTGCTCACGAGGGCGACCTGGAGATCGGCCTCAATGCCCTGCAGCTAGGCTCGGAGCGCGCCCACCTCCTCTTGAAGCGAGTCGCAGAGAAACTGGATACGGGCCTCCTGCCGAGCCAGCTCGCCGTGGTACTCCTCCAGGGCGGCCTCCTGCTCCCGATCCACCCTCGCGTCAGTACCGGCACGGGCCTCCTCGCGCGCCGCTGCGAGGGTAGCCTCGCCAGCTAGGACCTGGCCTTCTAGGGTATCAAGGCGCTCGCGTTCCGCCTCCTGATCGAAGCGGTCCGAGCAGCCTCCCGCTCGCGAAGGGCCATGTCGGTGTCCCGCTCAATGATGGTCGCCTCCCTGCGAGCCAAATCCACCTCGCGCTCCGCACCCGACGCAGTGCGCATGGCGGTGCGGGCCACGCGCTCTACGGGCCCCGCCAAGCCGGACGCGGGGGCAGAGGCCTCCCCAACAAGCAGCGCGCGGGAGGATGCGCTGGGAGAGGCATCCCTCCGCCTCTTAGAGCATGGGCACCCTGAGAGATTCGGTGATCAGGCTCACCAGCCGGGCTGGACATGCAAGAAAGACTAGGATGATAGTGCTTACTCGTCGTTGGCGGTCCAGCGCCGTCGTGTGGGAGTTAGCCCTGAGCACTGGCCTCCGTCTCCTCCGGGGGATGGAGGCGGCGCTGAAGACCCAGCCTGCATCTCGGCGTCGGCAATGCCCCTGTACACCGCGATGACAGAGAAGAAGGTAGGAAGGCGATGACCGAGCAAGAGAGCAAAGGAGGAGAAGCGGCAAGAGGTGAAGGCGTACCGGAGAAGCCGGGCGACGAGGGCTTTTATGCCTGGTGCACCAGACGGTTTACCCAGGCGGAGGCACGGTTCCCAGAGCGTCGTGGCGGAGTGGAGGCGACGCACGCCTCACCGAACGCCATGAGTCGCGCCTGGCCCGCAGGCGGTGGAGTCGTTCGCGCCGCGGGCTCGGGGGTAATTGTCGGGCCTTTGGGACTGGGGGTACACAGGCCCGTCTGCCTGCGGCCCAGGACACAAAGATTGCCTTAAACGCTGGGCGGCCCACCTAAGAGCTTCATGGGGCTGCTTCTCGCAAGGGACTATGCCTCGCAAGGTGCGAGGCAACATTACCACCAAGGATTTCACGAGGCCTCTTTGCGAGGCCGACCCCGATGCCCTTAGGAGGCGGGTCCCTCTGGGGTTGGCCTGGCAGGGCCCCGCAACCCTGCGCCCGCACATGGGTGACGCACTCCGCGCCAAGCAGTGCCAGGGGCAGTGCTAGCGGGTGAGGACAGAGAGGCTTTCCTCTTCGGTGATAGAGGAACGGAGCCAGCTCGCGGGCACCCAAAGCAACCCCCAAAGGTTTCCCTTCTCGTGCAAGAGGACCAAGACCGAAGGCTCGGCAAGACGGAGGTCACTCCCGAGCCCACAAGCATGTCACGCCGAGGAGCTTGACAGACGAAGACCACCTTTTGTCAGGATAGGCTGCAGTCCTGTCCCCCTTCAAACTGGCCGTTGTGGCAACCCTTCCCGCCTTGTGTTTCAGGGGAAGAGGACCAAGGCCAGTATAAGAGTGAAACCGGCTACCATAGAAGGAGAAGAACCCTAGGCAAGGAAGAACACACCTTGTACTCGTCCTCATCCTTGAGCAAGCCAGACAAGCAAGATTAGGGTCTTACACCGCAAGGTGGCCCGAACCTGGGTAAAACTGCGTGTCCCTTGTTCGTCTTCCTTAGCTCGAGCCGCCGGAGAGTCTCCGTGAGGTTGCGCAATAGAGTAGGGCAGGAGACGAGTGCATCCCAGTGTTCGAACCTTTTTGGATCCCCGGAGCCCCGATTTCGACAACGCGAGCCTAGAATACTAATGGAGTCTCGCGCGTCGGACAAATAACAACAACGGATGATATGAATTAGCTCTGGACATCAAGATATAAGTGAAGATCACAATGGCAGTAAAGACAATGATTATAAATGACCGCCAAGCAGGATATACCAAAACTCTCTCAACAACTTTCCTCTAGAAAATACTAAGTAAAATTTATGATATTTTTTATCAAGAATGCTAATGACTGAGGCTTTCCGATGCAAAAAGAATCACTCAATTCTGAGTTCATATGAAGAGTCAAAATATTCGGGAACGGACCTAAAAAATATTGACAAATTGTGTTCGCGACCTTCGGAGGGCAAAAAGTCCTATTTAGAAGTCGATTTGGAGGTGACAATAATGAACTAGCTTGATGAACTATTCAGATGCGGATCGTCGATAGCTTAAATGTGAGTACTCGAGGAGCCAAAACGGACTTCGTATGAGGAAGATATGCCTGTTTTACTGAACACTGCGCAAAACAGATTTCATTCCAAATTCAGATACGAGATTGAGTCTAGGTAGATCCGAATTTTTTTTGTTTTTCTTCTGTTTATTTTTTTCTCACATCTTTTGTACTTTTTTCCTTCTCTCTATTTTCTGTCACTTTTTTACTTTCCAACAAGTCAGATAAGACGCAAATTGGATCAAGTGTAGATGCGAATGACCTCAAGTGTGATAATGACAATGACTGATGGGAGCAGGTGGTGAAAATTGATGGATGGTGGTGGGAGACAATGGAAGGGAAGATTGGGGCATGGTGGTGGTTTATGGCAGCAGCGATGAAGATGATGCGGCGGCGGCGTGACAAATTCTGAATAGAACTCGAAACTCTAAAAGACAAGACGCTAAGATCAGCAACTCGACACGATGATGCAACCGCAAATTCAACTATGCAAGTACTCAAAAGAAATATTGCAAAAAGGCTCAGACTGGCTTGGACAAAGGATTAGTAGATCTAACTTTTTTGTGGCTTTTTCTTGGACAATAGGTAAGAAAAATAAATCTAATCTAGGGATAACTGGAAATTCTCACCGAGCAACCTGAAAACCGATACCACTTGATAGAGGCGATGGTCCTGATCTTTCGGTGAGATGAGAGCTATCGATTTGGTGGAGACAACTTTGATGATCTGACTACAAACGTGCATGACGTTGCGCCTTAGCAATCGCTAAGCCAATCTCCTGGAGGTTATTGATCACGTCGGAGCACGATCAACCTGACCACGAAGGTCTATTCCTACAAGCAATCAAAGAACAAGCAAGAATATGATAATGCAATCTGAATATTGCGAATATAGATGAATTATTGATAAGGGTGGGGTTCTGAAAGCGGTTTTGGTCTGGTCATTGGACACAAACGAAGTTCACAAAGTTGCAACGGCTAACTTTTAAATAAACAAAACCCAAGGAAAAAGTTACTAGATTGATCTACTTATATAGGATCAAGGTGTGGAAGACAAGGAGGTGGGAGGACGTCCCAAGGAAGCCTAAAACTAACCCTAGGTCGTACAATTCCTATGGGCCCAAGTGGAGGTGATGCAACACCTTTGGACTTGTAGTTTCACTCGAATTCTGCTGCAGCGTCAGATTGTTTCGTCAGTATCTCCACGCTCCGGAAGAATTTGAAGGTAAATCCAATTGTGATGGAAAGCATATGAAATCTACTTTCCAACAAAAAATGAATCACCCAATTCGGAGTCCGGATGAAAACGTTCTTGGCATTTTGTGAAAAGTATGTTTGTGTAGTCCGAATCTGAGTCCGGAACGTGAGAGACTTGGACTCTATCTTCTCTTGGGCCAAAAGTGACGTGGGAAAACTTCTTGAACATCACCTAATCATTTTCTTTGAAGTAATAGGACCTCTTGAACAATACCTAATCATTTTCTCTTCCTGGGTATTCACACGTGGTTCGTAAAAATGTTCAGCAATTCTACATTTAGCCATGATATAAAAATAGGTGAAGTATTTTTGTTCCGGATAACATAAATAAATTATTGCATAATTCTTACAAGAAATCACCTCACAAATATTCATGTATGCAATATTTTTGTTTGTATTTAAGGTAGACATGTCCTCATCATCCTCCCCTTTTTGAAAACAAAGCTGTCCTCGGTGTTGCTTAATCTTTGAGCAAGCCAGACAAGCAAGATTAGGGTCTTACACCGCAAGGTAGCCCGAACCTGGGTAAAAGTGCGTGTCCGTTGTTCGTCTTCCTCAGCTCGAGCCGTCGGAGGGTCGCCGTGAGGTTGCGAAATAGAGTAGGGCAGGAGACGAGTGCATCCCAGTGTTCGAACCTTTTTGGATCCCCGGAGCCCCGATTTCGACAACGCGAGCCTAGAATACAAATGGAGTCTCACGCATAGGACAGATAACAACAACGGATGATATGAATTAGCTCTGGACATCAAGATATAAGTGAAGATCACAATGGCAGTAAAGACAATGATTATAAATGACCGCCAAGCAGGATATACCAAAACTCTCTCAACAAATTTCCTCTAGAAAATACTAAGTAAAATTTATGATATTTTTTATCAAGAATGCTAATGACTGAGGCTTTCCGATGCAAAAAGAATCACTCAATTCTGAGTTCATATGAAGAGTCAAAATATTCGGGAACGGGCCTAAAAAATATTGACAAACTGTGTTCGCGACCTTCGGAGGGCAAAAAGTCCTATTTAGAAGTTGATTTGGAGGTGACAATAATGAACTAGCTTGATGAACTATTCAGATGCGGATCGTCGATAGCTTAAATGTGAGTACTCGAGGAGCCAAAACGGACTTCGTATGAGGAAGATATGCCTGTTTTACTGAACACTGCGCAAAACAGATTTCATTCCAAATTCAGATACGAGATTGAATCTAGGTAGATCCGAATTTTTTTTGTTTTTCTTCTGTTTATTTTTTTCTCACATCTTTTGTACTTTTTTTCTTCTCTCTATTTTCTGTCACCTTTTTACTTTCCAACAAGTCAGATAAGACACAAATTGGATCAAGTGTAGATGCGAATGACCTCAAGTGTGATAATGACAATGACTGATGGGAGCAGGTGGTGAAAATTGATGGATGGTGGTGGGAGACAATGGAAGGGAAGATTGGGGCATGGTGGTGGTTTATGGCAGCAGCGATGAAGATGATGCGGCGGCGGCGTGACAAATTCTGAATAGAACTCGAAACTCTAAAAGACAAGACGCTAAGATCAGCAACTCGACACGATGATGCTACCGCAAATTCAACTATGCAAGTAGTCAAATGAAAAATTGCAAAATGGCTCAGACTAGCTTGGACAAAGGATTAGTAGATCTAACTTTTTCTTGTGGCTTTTTCTTGGACAATAGGTAAGAAAAATAAATATAATCTAGGGATAACTAGAAATTCTCACCGAGCAACCTGAAAACTGATACCACTTGATAGAGGCGAGGGTCCCGATCTTTTAGTGAGATGAGAGCTATCGATTTGGTGGAGACAACTTTGACGATCCGACTACAAATGTGCACGACGTTGCGCCTTAGCAATCGCTAATCTAATCTCCTGGAGGTTATTGACCACCTCGGAGCATGATCAACCTGACCACGAAGGTCTATTACTGCAAGCAATCAAAGAACAAGCAAGAATATGATAATGCAATCTGAAAATTGCGAATATAGATGAAGTATTGACAAGGGTGGGGTTCTGAAAGCGGTCTTGGTCTGGTCGTTGGACACAAACGAAGTTCACGAAGTTGCAACGGCTAACTTTTAAATAAACAAATCCCAAGGAAAAACTTACTAGATAGATCTACTTATATAGGATCAAGGTGTGGAAGCCAAGGAGGTGGGAGGACGTCCCTAGGAAGCCTAAAACTAACCTTAGGTCGTACAAGGCCTATGGGCCCAAGTGGAGGTGATGCAACACCTTTGGACTTGTAGTTTCACTCGGATTCTGCTGCAGCATCAGATTGTTTCGTCGGTATCTCCACGCTCCGGATGAATTTGAAGGTGAATCCAATTGGGCAGGAAAGCATATGAAATCTACTTTCCAAAAAAAAGAATCGCCCAATTCGGAGTCCGGATGAAAAAGTTCTTGGCGTTTCGAGTAAAGTATGTCTGTGTAGTCCGAATCTGAGTCCAGAACGTGGGAGACTTGGACTCTATCTTCTCTTGGGCCAAAAGTGACGTGGGAGAACTTCTTGAACAGCACCTAATCATTTTATTTGAAGTGATAGGACTTCTTGAACAATAGATAATCATTTTCTCTTCCCTTGTCTTCACACGTGGTTCGTAAAAATGTTCAACAATTCTACATTTAGCCATGAAATAAAAATAGGTGAAGTATTTTTGTTTCGGATAACTTAAATAAATTATTGCATAATTCTTACAAGAAATCACCTCACAAATATTCATGTATGCAATATTTTTGGTTGTATTTAAGGTAGACATGTCCTCATCATCCTCCCCTTTTTGAAAACAAAGTTGTCCTCGGTGTTGCTTAATCTGAAATGTGGCTAAAAAAAGAGAAAAGGTGTAAACATTGTATATGTATATATCATCCATTTTTATTGATCTCAGTTGTGACATATGTGACACATATATACAAGGGCACTCATCAAATGTCATGAAATATAAAGCCAAAAGATTATCCCAAGACATCAAAGGCATGAATATATTACAACTCAGTTTGAACATATAAGTGAAGCTCTTATTCATATCAAAAGGTTGGCAATACTCAACATTAAACCATCCCAACATTGGTAACTAAACTCGAATTATTTCAAATTTAGATTCTACATCATGCTTAAATAAGCACACATGCAACATGTCATTTGACATAGAATAATCACAAAGATTGGACGTCATATCAAAATGATTAAACAGTGGCACAATTATCTTAAAACATATTTGATCCAAATTTAATTTGTTTCCTGATTCGCATGGTTCTTTCTCATCAACAGTTAATTCAATGGGTGCACTCAAAATTGTTGATATTGTAGTTATTTGATCACATGGCACAGTCAAATCATAAACATAGTGCTCTAAAATAGGTGGTGTGATCAAAGTAATGGGTAGCTCATCACAGGGTACATTGGAATTGACAAGGCATTCATCATACTCATGTGGAGGTGGAAGATCAGTACCTTTGTCATTACCTCTTATGATGAACTTAGATGAGGTAGGCACTCTCGGTGGTGATGTGTCATATGGTGAAGGTGATGTAGCCCTCACAACAATTGATGTGGTTGTCATAGTATGCCTAGTAGTTAAAGGAACAACCATATCAACTCTTGGAATGTGCACCTTGTGCTCGTTCTCCATGTGGGCAACACGTTGTTTTATTTCCTATTCAGCTTTGCAAGCAAGACGAAACAAACGATCCATGGGATAACACTTTTCATGAATTAGTATCTCCGAATATCACGGTTTAATCCTCCCCAAAATCTATCCATACAATATTCTTCACTTTCTTCTAACTTGGAATGCACCAAGGTCATCTGTAAATCATCATAATATTTCATTACGGTGTCACTACATTTTTTTCAATGTTGTAACTTTTTAATCATGTCACGAGTATAGTAAGAAGGAATGAATGTGTGTCTCATGGCAAGTTTCAAATCATCCCAAGTAGAAGGTATATAATCAGGGTGTAACCGACAATATTCACTCCACCAAACTGAAGCATAACCAGTGAAAGAACCAACTGTGACCTTAACTTTCTTATGTTCAGCAAAATTATGGGAAGCAAATACATCATTTATTTCAAACTCCCATTCAATATATAAAGCAGGTCTAAAACGGCAGTTAAGTGGTGGTATAGAAACATTAACCTGATCATGTGCATTTGGATCTCTTTGCAGCGCTCGTAGTGGTTGTTGTGGTGGCACGTCTCCCACGATCCAAGAATCCCATGAACTGACAACTCTGGATCATGTCATGACTAGTAAAAAAAGAAAAAAGTTCGAAGAATATTGTTCCTATCAACTACTGGGATGTGGTGGTTAAACGCTCACACTAAAGCAAATATCAATGTCTTACAAATTCTTACCATGCAGCAGGTGGCGACTGGCAACCGACGGTGTCAATATGTCTGAAGATTGAGTAAAACGATTACCAGGTGAATGTATGTATACACGATGTAGAAATATGTGGAGCTTGGAAGGTTTAATATGTGGTAGCAAAAGATTAGCAATAATTAATTTAGAGATGCAATGTTGAATAAACGCTCAACGACGGTACTGTGCTGATCCTAGGCTAGACCGTACTAGAGACGTGAGCCTAGAATACTAATGGAGTCTCGGTGTAGGAAAAATAATAGCAACGGATGATATAAATTAGCTCTGGACAACAAGATATAAGTGAAGATCACAATGGCAGTAAAGACAATGATGGTAAATGACCGCCAAGCAGGATATACGAAAACTCTCTCAGCAACTTTCGTCTGGAAAATACTAAGTCAAATTTCTGATATTTTTTCCCAAGAATAATACTGACTCAGGCTTTCCGATGCAAAAAGAATCACTCAATTCCGAGTTCGTATGAGGAGTCAAACAATTTGGGAACGGACCTGAAAAATATTGACAAACTGTGTTCGCGACCTTCGGAGGGCAAAAAGTCCTATTTAGAAGTCGATTTGGAGGTGACAATAATGAACTTGCTTGATGAACTATTCGAATGCGGCTCGTCAATAGCTTGAATGTGAGTACTCGTGGAGCCAAAACGGACTTCATATGAGGAAGATACACCTGTTTTATTGAACGCCGCGCAAAATAGATTTCAATCCGAATTCAGTTACGAGATTGAGTCTAGGTACATCCAAAATTTGTTTTTTTTCTCTATTTTCTCCCACTTATTTTTAATTTCCAACAAGTCAAATAAGACGCAGATTAGATCAAGTGTAGATGTGAATGATCTCAAGTGTGATAATGACAATGACCGATGGGAGCAGGTGGTGAAAATTGATGGATTGTGGTGGGCGACAACGGAAGGGAAGATGGTGGCGTGGTGGTGGTATATGGTTGCAGCGATGAAGATGATGCAGCGGTGGCGTTACAACTTGAGAATAGAACTCGAAACTCTAAAAGACTAGACGCTAAGATCAGCAACTCGACACGATGATGCAACCGCAAATTCAACTATGCAAGTAGTCAAAAGAAAAATTGCAAAAAGGCTCAGGCCGGCTTGGACAAAGGATTAGTAGATCTAACTTTTTCCTGTGGCTTTTTCTTGTACAATAGGTAAGAAAAATAAATATAATCTAGGGATAACTAGAAATTCTCACCGAGCAACCTGAAAACTGATACCACATGATAGAGGCGAGGGTCCCGATCTTTCGGTGAGATGAGAGCTATCGATTTGGTGGAGACAACTTTGACGATCCGACTACAAACGTGCACGACGTTGCACCTTAGCAATCGCTAATCCAATCTCCTGGAGGTTATTGACCACGTCGGAGCATGATCAACCTGACCACGAAGGTCTATTCCTGCAAGCAATCAAAGAACAAGCAAGAATATGATAATGCAATCTGAATATTGCGAATATAGATGAAGTATTGATAAGGGTGGGGTTCTGAAAGCGGTCTTGGTCTGGTCGTTGGACACAAACGAAGTTCATGAAGTTGCAACGGCAAACTTTTAAATAAACAAAACCCAAGGAAAAACTTACTAGATTGATCTACTTATATAGGATCAAGGTGTGGAAGCCAAGGAGGTGGGAGGACGTCCCAAGGAAGCCTAAAACTAACCCTAGGTCGTACAAGGCCTATGGGCCCAAGTGGAGGTGATGCAACACCTTTGGACTTGTAGTTTCACTCGGATTCTGCTGCAGCATCAGATTGTTTCGTCGGTATCTCCACGCTCCGGACGAATTTGAAGGTGAATCCAATTGGGCAGGAAAGCATATGAAATCTACTTTCCAAAAAAAAGAATCGCCCAATTCGGAGTCTGGATGAAATAGTTCTTGGCGTTTCGAGACAAGTATGTTTGTGTAGTCCGAATCTGAGTCCAGAACATGGGAGACTTGGACTCTATCTTCTCTTGGGCCAAAAGTGACGTGGGAGAACTTCTTGAACAGCACCTAATCATTTTCTTTGAAGTGATAGGACTTCTTGAACAATAGATAATCATTTTCTCTTCCCTTGTCTTCACACGTGGTTCGTAAAATGTTCAACAATTCTGCATTTAGCCATGATATAAAAATAGGTGAAGTATTTTTGTTCCGGATAACATAAATAAATTATTGCATAATTCTTATAAGAAATCACCTCACAAATATGCATGTATGCAATATTTTTGGTTGTATTGAAGGTGGACATGTCCTCATCACGAGTGCTAAATTAAATGAAAATATGAGATGCTTAAGTTATTCAATGAATTCCATTTGAGCAAGTGTGTTAAGAGCCCTTATGTGCCTCCCATGGATCCTTTACATCCTTCACATGAAGAACAAATTGACATGCTTCGTTATCTTAGAACTGTTAATCTTATCATTAGAGGATTGCTAAGACTTTTGTTTGATCAAATGAGAAACTTTGTGGAGTGATTTAGAGAATATGTATCCAAATTACTCCTTGAAATTTTTTGATGTCATTCTCCATAAAACTATTGCTTTTCACAAAATGTAGCCTAGTGATCCAAATTTTGACAATTATCTATTTGAGCTTAGAGACCTCATGCGTGCTAAAGGAGATTACAACCTTAATGAATCTCCTGTCTCTTATGACGAGGATATCCCACTTGATGATGATGATGATGTGGAACATGGCTACTATGATGAAGATGAGTTGTTCGAACTCGAGTATGAGAGGACTATGAAGAATCTAAGTCTCATGGCGAATTTCAAGGATTACATGTCCGGAGGAAAAGAGTGGATTCTTGATAGTGGATGCACCGATCACATGACCGGAGATAGAGACATGTTTCAAGAGATCACACCAAACCATGCACCACGGAGGTATGTGACTTTTGGAGACAACTCCAAGGGTAAGGTACTCAGTCTTGGTAAGGTGGCCATATCTCATGATAGCTCCATTCAAAATGTCATGCTTGTTGAATCCCTTGGTTACAATCTTCTTTCCGTATCTAGACTAGTCGACTTTGGTTTCAATGTGCTATTTACTAAAGTTAATTGCCAAGTGTTTCATCAAGACAATCATAGCATGGTCTTTACCGGTTTTTGTAGAGGTGATCTATACATTGTTGATTTCACTAAGTGATCCAAACCTCGTACCTGTCTTATTGCAAAATCTTCAAAAGGTTGGCTTTGGCATAGAAGGCTAGGACATGTTGGTATGCGTAATCTAGACAAGCTCATCAAAGGTGATCATATACTTCATCTTAAAGATGTTATCTTTGACAAAGATAGACTTTCTAGTGCTTGCCAAGCTGGAAAGCAAGTAGGTGGAAGTCATCCCGTAAAGAATATCATGACTACTAGGAGACCACTCGAGTTGCTTCATATGGATCTCTTTGGTCCCAATGCTTACAAGAGCCTCGGTAGACATTCCTTTGGTCTAGTTATAGTAGATGTTTTTTCCAGATTTACATGGGTATTCTTTCTTGATGACAAGTCGTAGGTGCAAAAGATCTTCAAGAACTTCGCTCGCAAGCCTCAAAATCAATTTGAAGTGAAGATCAAGAAAGTTCGGAGCGACAATGGATAGGAGTTCAAGAACACAAATGTGGATACCTTTCTTGACGAAGAAGGGATTTCACATGAGTTCTCGGCTATGTACACACCTCAACAAAATGGAGTCATTGAGAGGAAGAACCGGACTCTTATAAAGATGGCTAGAACGATGCTCAACGAATACAAGACGCCAAGACACTTTTGGGTAGAAGCCGTGGAAACAGCTTGTCATGCTATGAACCGACTCTACCTTCACAAGCTTCTCGGTAAAACAGCATACGAGCTACTCCGGTAACAAGCCCCAAGTTGGATACTTTTGGGTATTTGGCTCCAAGTGTTACATTATTGATAAGCATCATCATTATAAATTTGCTCCTAAATCCCATGAAGGTTTCCTACTCGGTTATGGATCAAAACTCTCACACTTACCGTGTCTACAACAACTTCACACGAAAAGTTGAAGAGACGGTAGATGTGAAGTTTGATGAATCTAATGGTTCGCAAGTCAAACAATTGCCTAATGATGTAGGAGTTAAGTAACCTTGGGAAGCCATTCAAGATTTGTCTATCGGCAAGATTCGTCCCATGGAGGTGAAGGAAAGCACTTCATCTACACAAGTGGAAGCTCCAACCTCGCATCAAGGCGAACCTCGAAATGACATGGAAGCGTCCACAAGTGGTACATGACAAGATGAAGAGGAGGGGGAAGTACACCATGATGATCCACCACAACCACCTTCACCACCACCTCAAGGAAACGACACCTTCAACAACGATGAAGATGATGAGGATGAGGAAACTCCACCATCCAACAAGTAAAAGCTACCACGAGTTCGAGCAAGAGTGAACAAAAATCATCCCTTAGAGCAAATCTTCGGTGACATACAAACCGGGAGGATAACTCGCTCTAAAACTCGTTTGGCTAACTTTTGTGAGCACTACTCATTCATCTCTAGTATCGAGCCTATGAAGGTGGAAGAAGCGCTTGAGGACCCCGATTGGGTGAATGCTATGCACGAGGAGCTACCACTGGTACCGTTACGTGCTATACAAATGGTTTTTAACCCCTTTCCACAATGTAGTTCCGAACCGTCGCCTTGCGTGTGTGGGCGATAGGGGGGTCATCCCACACGACACCGAAACATCGTCTATGATGGTGCGAGCGCGTGCTGACGATTCGCCTAACATAAACATATGCGAACTCGTAGCCTATCCCACACACCACACTTTGACGTTACGTTTGTGATCAAGCACACATTCGAGACGATGGCACAGATATATTCGTGTGCGATAGTTATTCGGATCACACACGCGAAATGTATGTCAACCGTCTTCTTATCGTCCTACATTACTCACACACGTAGGTTTAGAACCGTTTGTGCTATTGACGGCAAGTGCACACGGTTACGACGTGCAAACGCCTGTGTGATAGTACATGCATCCCACACGCGCAAAATATGGGACCGTGTGTTGTAAAACTGATAATCACACACACTATTCTTCAAACAATCGTGTGTGACATATGACACCATCGCACATGTTTTAATCGTTCTAACTGTGTGCACTGTAATTTATTACCTAATAGTTTATTTTTGTTAATTTATTATTAAAATTGGAAATTTCAAATTTTTAATTATTAAATGTGGATTTCACATCCATCAATACATACCCTAATTACAGTGGTTCAACAGCCAATGCATAAATCAAAAGCTCAGTACATGTTCGATGGTTACATAGTTCGGTAGAAGATTAAATATGATGAACCACAATATGTAGTACTAGAGGCGGTAAAGGTGAAGAGAGAATTCTAAATGCTTTTGGCTGTCGATGGTGTTGAAGAAGCGGAATACCCATAATGTGCCCTCCTCCTTGCCAAAGGTACACACAACTTTTGTCCAAACCCTTTTGATGATCGCCCGTCCATCCTTCACCGCCTTCAGGAAGACTTCTAGACCATTATCATGGTAGCATGAATTATATACTATAACCTTCGTTGCCTCCACTTCGGTCAGGTAGTTTGCTAGGTAATCTTGAGAAAATTCCTTAGGAAACCACTGAAAAGACACAACTTTCAGGTATTCATGTCTAATAGAGGAACTTGTTGTGGGCTGGAAAAGAAGGCAACAGATTACTTACCATCCTAAAGTTCACTGATGTCTTGGATAAAGTACAAATAAAGAGTTGAATTCCAATAGATGTCTCTTCTGCCTAACAATTTTTCTTAGTTTCCTCACTTGATGCTTGTTCATGTTTATCTCATTGCCCCATATGCAAAGGGGGTCGAAGCGTGAATCAGTACCGCTGACATATGTACCTACAAGCAACAAATAAATGTTACTCCCTCCGTCTCATAATATAAGAGTGTTTTTGACACTAGTGTAGTGTAAAAACGCTCTTATATTATGGGACGGAGGGAGTAGAACCTAAGCTGCAATTGCACAAATGATGTAAAATATTATAAGAAAATGGGATGTGACTAACCTTGATAGTAAACAACAGCATCGCGCATCGTAGCCCTACATAAGCACACAGAAAGGCGTGTTAAATACAACAAGGTTAACATCCTCCAAAAATAGCAAATGTTAATTAAAAGAGAATATCTCCGATGAAATTTTCATTGCGAGGAGTAGCACGGTAACAAAGGGACAAGTATTGGTGAAATTAAACTGGACAGTTCATACTTGAACAGCAGTGCGCATTACTGAAATAAATAGCGGACGTGTTAACTTTGGAGTACAGACAACCTAACATAGTCTTTAAAACTTGTACCAGTGAAACTGAAATTCACACGGTTAAACATCGTGAGCCAGTTCATACTTGGTACATCCCGAGGGGTAGTTTCTCGGGTACTTCAACTCGGCCAGAGCCCGCACAAAGTCGGTGGCTAGGTATTCTTGCTGGTCGTAGCGTGGATCAGTACCACTAACATATGTACCTACAAGCATCAAGTAAATGTTAGAAGCTAAACTGCAATTGAACAAATGATGTAAAATACTACTCCCTCCGTCCCATAATATAAGAGCGTTTTATAGTGTAAAAAACGCTCTTATATTATGGGACGGAGGGAGTATAAGATATTGTGATGTGACTAACCTCGACGGTAAACAACATAATCGTGCATTGTGACACTGCATAAGTACATGGAAAGGCATGTCAGTTACAACAGGGTTAACATCCACCAAAAAAATCTAATGGTAACTGAAGGACATCATCTCCAGTGATATCTTCTTTGCGAAGAGTAGCACGGTACCTAATGGACAGCGTAAAAATGGATATAACTGTTCACTACAGCAGGCTTAACACCAACCTAGCATGGGCATTGTAAGTTTGTAACTGGTATTGGTGAAATTGAACTGGACAGTTCATACGTGAACAACACACTGCGCATAACTGAAATGAACAATGGACGTGTTAACTACAGAGTACAGACAACCTAACATGGCAATTTAAACGTGTACCCTTGAAACTGAAATTGACACGATTAAACATTGCAACTCGTATTCGTAATAATGAACTGGACAGTTCATACATGGTAAATCTCGAGGGGTAGTTGCTTGGGCATTTCATCTCGACTAGATCCCGTCCAAAGTCGGCGGCGAGGTGTTCCTGCGGATCGAAGCGTGGAGCATTACCGCTACAGTATGTACGTGTACAAACAACAAGTAAGTGTTAGAAGCGTGGGGCACTTCATCTCAGCCAGAGCACGCAGCAAGTTGGCGGCGTCGGCGGGAAGGTGTTCCTCCGGGTCGGCAGGCATAGCGTCCACCGCGCCATCGACCGCCATGATCAGCTCCTCGACCTCCGCGTGATATGTGGTTGGGCTTACGCGGGGATGCTCGGCGAAAGGGGGTGGGGATGTGGAGGCATGAGGGTGGTTCGCAGGCTCCATATGAGCAATCAGGCCGGGGCCGTGATGGAGATCGGAGGTTACCTCACTAGATCGACGAGCGAGACTGGGGCAGAACGGAAATTTGGTTGCGGCGGCGGCGGCGGTTTGGGTTGCAATTAGAGGGGGGCGGTGGGGGATAGGGGGAAATGTGATGGGTGGGTATGGGGTGGGAGGAATAACTTCTGAAATCGCGCGCCTATTGAAAATTTGGCGGCGAACCTCGAACCTTACGAGGGGGCAACACGCAACGCAGACGAAGCGCATCAAATACCTGTGTGCGAAAAAAGAGAAAATTAGTGATCCCGCGTCGGAAAAATTTCAAGCCTTCTCTCTCTCGTGTACATCGGATGTTTCGCAAACGGTTCGTTGTACGAAAATGTTTGCCATTAAAGCTGTATTTTTGAAAAACTGATAGTATCAGATAGTACATGATACTTTGCTTGGTGTTCAAATATTTGCCAAAGCATAGTGGTGCCGTATAACCACACCACACAATGCCTAAATTGAAGTACAAGCACAAAGGCCTAGAAAGTACAAAAAAGGACTAAATACGGTAAACGAGCCTTAAAAATGTCAAATTTTGGACACGGTGCATTCACCGTATCATATTGAGGTCATGCCTAGGCACCACACGAGGTAACATGTTTTTCAGGCATGTTTTCCATTTTTCTAGAGTTACAAAACAAATAAACGACACATCGGTGGTTGCCTCTTCCCACACATATCCTTTAAAATTCTATTAATTTCCTGTACATACATGAAAAGTTATTCAACGACACCATTATGAATTTTTGAGTCCTTTTTGAACACCTTTTCATGTACAGACCGTTCGAACTTTAATTATAAGCAGTAAATGCCTAGAAAAGTACACAAAAAGACTAAATATGATAAACGAGCCTGAAAATGTGAAATTTGGACACGGTGTATTCTAGTGGGTATGATAATCGTAGAAAATAATTCAACTTGAAAGGACCAAGGAAATATGGGTTTCCCTTGAAACTTTGTGATTTGTTTGGGCAAAGAGTTACTTTGCGAATGCCGTTTGCGTTCACCCCATTCTGCGTTGTGTTCTGATTGGCCAGAACCCCAGCCACATGGATCACGCATGCGCACCGTAGGATGCACCACGATCGAAGGGCAATCCACACTTATCCCGGCACACCTGTATACTGTAGTTGGGATTTGATTTCGTACATGCACTAAATTAAGCTGCCAACAAAAACTTTAATGGCATTAATCACACATGGTTCATGTTTACGAACCGTTTCCTACGCGGACCCTCTACCCCGGCCCTCTCCCCCTTCATCCTCATTCGCACTGTTGTATAGTTGCCCGTTCTCCACCTCGGCCCGCCCAAATCTTCGAGCTCGACGATGCCTGTCGCAGCCGGCTGCCGCCGACGAATGCCACCGCATTTTGTTTCATCCCCTCGCCGACGCCTATCGGCACCGACTTTCTCAACGCTGCTCGATTGGGGATTTCTTCGGGATTGGGTCATTTTTTTCTAATGCAGAACCAGGTAATTAATTTTGCCAAATATTTGAGCATCCCTTATCGCAGTTCGTATGTCGGTGTCAATCACCCGAGGAAAAAAAGCCGTCGTAGTGTCCACAGTGCAAGCACAAATCAGGCATGAACAATTCAATCGAACTTTTACATGCTCAAATTGGTACAGTACATAGTTGGCAGAGTAATTTACAAAACATTAGCTCTCTATTTTACATCAATATAATATATATGAACTGCGCACGCACAAAAGTGCTACTGCCCCTAACGCCGACGGAGCACGCACAACTGCCATCGTCCATCGATATCGTGTCGTTCCTTGGCTCAGGAGGACAGGAGGTCGCCAAGTCGATAACCTACACCTCGATCGACCGAGGAAGGGTCAGCCTCGACATTGGTGATCGCCGCTACTGCCTCGGATGCGGCTCTCACCAGGACTGCGGTGTCCGCCGGGTCTTCGTACATCGTCCCGGTGGCCGATGAGACCCTGGCTATCGCCACTGTTGCAGCAACGGCTGCCAGGCCTGCCCCGGTGTCTGGAGCTGCGTCTTCCTCCATCTGGGACATAAGCCTACGCCTCGTGCGGCAACCACTGCTGCAGTTGTCCTTGCGGCATCGCGGTTCTCGCTCCGCCGCCCGCACCATCCGTCGCACTCTGCGCCGAGCCCGCAATAGCACCCGCTGGCGATCCCTAGCTGCTTTCAAGATGACCCTGGCTAACCTGCTGTCTTGTGATGTCTACTACGCAACTTTATTCTTGTAGACTATGTTGGGCCTCCAAGCGCAGAGTTTTGTAGGACAGTAGCAATTTTCCGTCAAGTGGATGACCTAAGGTTTATCAATCCGTGGGAGGTGTAGGATGAAGATGGTCTCTCTCAAACAAACCTGCAATCAAATACAAGAAATCTCTTGTGTCCCCAACACACCCAATACAATGGTAAATTGTATAGGTGCAGTAGTTCGGCGAAGAGATGGTGATACAAGTGTAGTAATGATAGTAGATATTGATTTTTGTAATAGTAATAATAAAAAAACAGCAAGGTAGCAAGTAACAAAAGTGAGCATAAATGGTATTGCAATGCTTGAAAACAAGGCATAGGGTCCGTACTTTTTCTAGTGCAATATCTCAACAATGCTAATATAATTGGATCACATAACCATCCCTCAACGTGCAACGAAGAATCACTCCAAAGTTCTTATCTAGCGGAGAACATAAGAAGAAATTGTTTGTAGGGTACAAAACCACCTTAAAGTTATCCTTTCCGATCGATCTATCGAAGAGTTTGTACTAAAATAACACCAAGTTATCCTTTCCGATTGATCTATCTAAGAGGGCATACTAAGATAACACCATATGATACGCATCAACCAACTCTAATGTCACCTAGATACTCCAATGTCACCACAAGTATCCATGAGTTAATTATACGATACGCATCAAATAATTTCAGATTCATAATACTCAATCCAACAAAAAGAACCTCAAAGAGTACCCCAAGATTTCTATCGGAGAACATGGTATGAAAATGTGCATCAACCCCTATGCATAGATTACCCCAATGTCACCTCGGGAATCCGCGAGCTGAGTGCCAAGACATAGATCAAGTGCTCTCAAATCCATAAAAGTATTCAATCCTGTAATAACGAAATCTCAAAGGGAAAACTCACTTCATCACAACAAGATAGAGAGGGGAAAACACCATATGATCCAACTATATTAACAAAGCCCGCGATACATCAAGATTGTGCCAAATCAAGAACATGAGAGAGAGATTGAACGAGATTGAACACATAGCTACTGGTACATACCCTTAGCCCCGAGGGTGGACTACTCCCTCCTCGTCATGACCTCCGTCGGGGTGATGAAGATGGCCACCGGAGATGATCTACCCTCTCCGGTAGGGTACTGGACCGCCTCCAGATTGGTTTTTCGCCGATGCAGAGAGTTGCGGCGGCGGAACTTCTCATCTAGTGTTTTTTTGGGGGTTTCTGAATATATAGGTTTTTTGGGCGTCGGTTTAACACGAAGATGGGCCACGAGGGGCCCACAAGACACCAGGGCGTGCCAGAGGGGGCTGACGCGCCCTGGTGGGTTGTGGCCACTCGCGGTTCTTTTGGCCCTCCCACGAAGCTTCTAGTGCCTCTTTTGTTCCAAAAAAAATTGTCAAAAAGTTTCGTTGCATTTGGAACTTTTATTTTTGCACAAAAAACAACACCACGGTAGTTCTGCTGAAAACAGCGCCAGTCCAGGTTAGTTCCATGCAAATCATACCAAAACCATATAAAATTGTTGTAAATATGGCATGAATACTTCATAAATTATAGAAACATTGGAGATGTATCAGCATCCCCAAGCTTAATTCCTACTCGTCCTCAAGTAGGTAAATGATAAAACAAAATAATTTATGAAGTGTGAATGCTAGAATAGTGCATAAGTTTGATCAATGATGATTTCAACCACTTTTCCTAGCATCATAACAGCAACTCTTTCTCATAAAACTCATCATGATAAAGTAGCAACCAATTCGCATGTTATGGTTCAAACAATGAATTCTCTTGAATCTTAACAACCTATGTTCTTAGTCACCAAACAATTGCAATTCAACTTATTCTCAACAAAATCTAAGTAAGAGCTCCGCATACTCAATCATCATATAGTCTTCTATGATTGCTAGTACTCAAAGCATATTTTTAGAAAAAATGGCATCCATTGAACACAGAGAAAGATAGGGGCTTAATGTTTCGCCTCCCAACTCATTTATCATAATTGTCAACAATAATAAGTCATGATCAAATATATTTGACTGGCCATATGTGCCTAGATCTTTCCCCACCACATGATGCTTGCGAACTAGAGAATAATTGAGGTTGAAATGAGAATGCATACTATTGACTCTTGCATAAAAGTAAATACTGAAAGGTAAAAGATAGGCCCTTCGTAGAGGGAAGCGGAGGTTGTCATGCGCTTTTTGGTTTTGTATGCACAATCCCTTAATGCAAACGAACGTCACGATATATTTCCCCTTATGATAGCAACCTTTATTATGCAGTCTGTTGCTTTTATTACTTTGCCATCACAAATTCGTACAACAATCAATTTTCTCTTACACTAAATGATCAAACACATTTAGAAGCAATTTTTATTGCCTTTTTGCACCGATGACAACTTACTTGAAGGATCTTATTCAATCCATAGTTAGGTATGGTGGACACTCATGGCAAGAAATTGGGTTTAAAGGTTTTCGGATGCACAAGTAGTATCTCTACTTAGTACAAATTTTTGGCTAGCAAAAGATCCTAAGCAAACACCACATGTTGGAGGATCCATAACAATATAACTTCTATGCAAATATACACAACCATAACTCATTACGTTGTCTTCCTTGTCCAACTTCAACTAATTTGCTCAAGTTTGAAAATAATTAATGGGTATTCACAATCATAGAAGATGTCCAAGATAATATATTTGTATGTGAAAGTTATCTTCCTTATACTAATCATTCACGAATTGCTTGTATGACCAATATTATGATTGTCAAGCTTCAAAAAATTTCACTTTCTAAACCCAATGTGAAGCTACTACTAGGCATGATATGAACATATAATTTCAAATTCATGGTATTGAATTCATTCAACAATTTACTCATAGGATATAAGTGAAGCACAAGAGTAAATGACAAGCGACTCCAAAAAGATATAAGTGAAGATCAAGCGAGTAGTTAAGTAAATGGGTAGCCATTTGAGAACTCTCTCTCATCTAAACACTTTAAGATCTAAGTATTTTATTAAAACATCAAGCAAAACAAAATAAAATGACATTCCAAGAATAGCACACATCATGTGAAGAAGCAAAAAACTTAGGCTCAACCACTACTAACCGATAATTGTTGTGGAAGAAAGGTGGGATGCCTACCGGGGCATCCCCAAGCTTAGATGCTTGAAACTTCTTAAAATATTATCTTGGGATGCCTTGGGCATCCCCAAGCTTGAGCTTTTGTGTCTCCGTAATTCCTTTTATATCATAGTTTCCCTAAATCTTAAAAACTTCATCCACAAAAACTCAAAAAGAACTCGTGAGATAGGTTACTACACATAAGAATAAGTCCACACTTCTTGTACTGCCAAGACAAGTTGCACAATAATTTCCAAACATCATCTACTATTTACTATCATTTCCACAATTTATATCTACCAATATAGGCTCTGGAAACTATAGGATACGTAGATAACAAAACTATGGCCGCAATCTGTCCAAACAGAACAGTCTGTAGCAATTTATGAAAACGGTGTACTTCTGTAACTCAAAAAATTATGAAACTTTAGTATGTAATAAATAATTTATATGAAAACACTGCAAAAATTTCAGAAACTTTCCACATTCCGGTAAAATATGAAAATTCAAACACTACAGAAAAAGTTTCTGTTTTTACACAGCACACATCAAACATGCAATTCAAGCATCCTAAAGGCAATTCTTGGAACTTTTTATTGAAAAACAAGATTATAAATAACAGCAAGCAAATACTAACAAAATAAAATGACGCTCCAAGCAAAATCATATTATGTGACGAATAAAAGTATAGCTCCATGTAAGATATACCGATAATGTTGAAGACGAAAGATGGGATGCCTTCCGGGGCATCCCCAAGCTTAGACGCTTGAGTCTTACTTGGATATTAACTTGGGGGTGCCTTGGGCATCCCCAAGCTTAGGTTCTTGTCACCCCTTATTCTCCTCATATCGGTGTCTCACCCAAAACTTTAAAACTTCAATCACACCAAACTTAACGGAACTTCGTGAGATGGGTTAGTATAATAAATAAAGATCATTCACTTAGGTACTGTCAAGACAAGATTCATAATTGTTCTCACATAATACCTACTGTATTATACCATTCACATAATTTATATCACTGAATATAAGCTATGGGAACACTAAAACAAGCAAACAATGCATGCAAAACAGAATCTGTCAAAAACATAACAGTCTACGTAGATCTGGAGTATAGCCATACTTCCCTGTCTCTAAAAATTCTGAACAATTAGGACAACATGACGAATTTGTATATCAACACTGTGTAAAAATTTGAGATCATTATCACGCTCCAGTAAAAAATGAAAATTCCTATACTGGAGTCAAAAGTTTCTGTTTTGGTTCAGATCATTATTTTCTACTTGTTGTGTTGCTTATTGTGGTTGTTTCCAGTGATAGTTGACGAAGTAGACGGAGTGCTCGGAGTTGGACCAAGAAGTGTGAGAAAACCTCGGAGACTTTGTTGAGCCAGGCAAGCAGCCCCTTGACCATGCCTAAGAACCTTTTTCATGCATGTCATATAGCACCTTATGTTTCAATGAATTGATCATGATGGTGTGGTGGCCACTTTGGTGGATGCCTCTATTACTTTTCCGTTGATACTTGCATCGTGCATGACCCTACCTTCCTATGAAGGTTGTGCGGGTGGGAAGTAGTGAGGTTGCTAAAGTAGATGCTACGCAAATGGGATGGGAATATGCATGGTGTCGGAATGGAAATGATTTCAAAGACCTTTCGAAAACCCCATCGGGTGCCACTAATGCCCGAGGGAGATGATGTTGGGCTAGGTAACCACTTGAGAAAGAAGTGGTGTACCGAGGCAAGTTGTGCGTGTGTGTTTTCGAAATGGATTAGATTTAAGATTTGTTGATCATCCCAACCTTACATGTACGACCACGCTACCCCTATATGGGAAGGGGCTTTGTTGACTACCTTGGTCGGTGCTAGCAGAGAGCCCGCATTACTAGTGGTGAGAGAGCCAGAGTTACTCGCTCGATACGGGGTCGTCCAGGTAGGGCGACCATGGGCTATTTTTACAGACACCAGGAACACTGTTGGTCCCTTCATGGATGGTACTATGCTGAGCAAGGCTCATGTGATGTACATCGTGAGGGCTGTGTACCAATCGAGTGGACTCTTTGGTTAGTGTCGCCAAGGGGAAGGCATTGTTCGGGTGCTTACCTCGGGTATGTAAAATACCACGAGTCGTGGCTTGACACGGAAGTTCCCCGAGTCTTGTGGGTAAAGTGTGCAACCTTTGCAGAGTGTAAAACTATTCGAATAGCCGTGTCCACATTCAAGGACAGTTGGGTGGTCCTGCTTAAACTATTATTCCAGGATGTTTTCACCAACTTGGTGTGTGTGTGAGAAAGATGGAATACTCGATACAAGTCGGATGACTTGACATGATGATTGAACATGAGATGTTTAGACCTTGATTATATTGATATCTGTAACCTGTTCGTACAGGATACTTGTATCCTCATGATGCATGCTACTTCACGTTATTTTGATCATGTCATTGCACTCAAAATTAGCTTTCCGCAACTTACCTACTTAGTGTTATATCATGTTTTGTTATACCTTGTTCCAAAACATGGGTTGCTTGCGAGTACATTCAAAGTACTCATTGGCTTGCCACTGGTTATTTTATTGGCCAGGCATGAAAGAACATGATACGATGAAGAATACCTTGGTGACGAACATGCGAGCTAGGACGCTTCCCAGTTAGAATGCATGTAGGGTTAAGGCAGATGGCATGGGTTCACGCTATCATTGAAGATTTCCGCTGCAAGTTTATGAAGACTAGGTCTTAAGGGCCATATTCGAGTAAAACAGTACGTAATGGATGTAAGACTCTTGTTATTATGTTTCTGTGTGTTCAGTGAGCATTGATCTCTAGGATCGTTGTGTACGTACATTCGGTGATCACGACTTATGAGATGGGGTCCCCACAGAGCTGGTATCAGAGCCATCCTGACTGTAGGAAGCCCTTAGTTAGTATGGACGTTAGTCAGGACAAAACTCTTTTCCCAGACCCTTCAAAATCACTTGCAAAAACTCCTATATTTCTTACCTCTCCTAAGTCTTCACAGAAACCGAAGGATTGTGCCTCGACACTTCCACCATTTTTCTCTTGACTCTCCTCATTTGCTTTTCAAAATTTTGCAAACGATCGCTAGCACCCTTATGCCCCTGACCACTGGATTCCTTGAAATCCTCGTGGGTGACCTGGAATGAAACCACCTTGCAAGACAATTTCCCACATATCTTGAAAACAAGTTGGCAACACCAGACAAGAAAATACCAACAGAAGATTCCTTCTCGAGGAATGAGGGTATCAAGTCAGAAGATGGTGACACCCTCGACACTGCTCCAGGATGACGTAACCTTGGCCTACGATGATCAGGGCATAATATATGCAAGATCATTATATGCATCGCTAATAGAGCAATCATGTCATTACCGTTGTTGTGTCGGTAACCACCGGTGGATGGGAACCTCGCCATTTGGTCCGCCTCACTATAGTGAGCAGGAAAACGGTTCTCTTCATCCCCTGCTCTTGGTGACGATGTTGTTATCAACGTAACCGACAAGATGGACCTCTACCATGCCTTGCTAATGTCATTACATAAAAGGATTGCCTACCTGAATACCTGGACGCTTTAGAAGACACGAAGGACTGGTCATGATGAAGAAGACGACAGAAGACCGAGTCAACGGCTGCCACGAGGAACCACCTTCGCCCCGTCAGCTTACCAGATGAGAAGATGTCGAAGATTCTCCAGGTCCCAACCCGGATCGTTTCGATGAACAACGACTAGAGGAGTAGCGACAACTGAGGAAGACCCAAAAGACTGAGCGGACTCCTCTACACGAAGCAAGCATGACTACTGAGTCCGAGAACCCCTAGGGTAGGATGAGTCGTGTATCCCCCATGCGAAGTCGAGTTCGTATGATGGTTCGAATGGAACCATGATGTGTGTTGCTTGTTTTTGCTTGTTTGTTCTTTGGTGTAAGTCGCACTTTTGCCCCAGGCAACAAGTACGCGACTATATCACCCGCCTTATCTTAATGAGTGTGTTTGGCCTTTTCGGCACTTATTTGATTGCACTTGCACTATACCACCCCCTTAGGCACTCCTCTCTATGCTACTTTCCCTCTCCCTCATCTTGTCAACTGAAGACTAGCAAGACAAGATGCACCAAGGATCCACCTTGACAGACAACTAGCACTGAAGACTTTGACTACAACCTACTCAACCAAGTGCAACCCTGTAAGGGTTATGTTCTCCCCTCAAGGTTGGAAACCCCTCCCTAGACCAACCCAGACCTCACTAGATACCCCCAGCTCAAACCCTTAACCATGTGCTTAACATACGGGTTTGCACGAGAGCACTGGTTAAGCTTCGAATAACCTTGGTATAACACTGGGTTTCATCATAGGAGTGATCGTAGTGAGCAAACACATTACACCCTTAAGCAAGCACTTGATCTCACGATGCCATAGGGAAGATCGTTATGAGGATATATGATTAGTAGCCTAGTGATTTGACAGATATCTTAAGGATATGGCTAAGACATTTGGTGGATTACGAGACTTTCATGTTGGTAGAAGGACTTGATGGATCAAATTAATAGAATTGCATAAATCCTCCCTTGAGTAAATTGGATTTAGTAGGACAAATATGATCACAAGCTGAAATTCTTGGTGGACCAATGACTTGACGTTGGCAAGTAATATTGATAGTGGATTGATGGTGATACGATAGTGACTAGAGTAACTAGTAGGGAATTCATACTAGATGTAAACCTTGGATTTAAATAGGTGATTCTAATAGGTGCTCAGGATCAATCAAACTACCATGTTTGGATTTAGTTCGATGATCTTGATCTTGATACCATGTTTCTCGGTGGAAGACAAACCAGGAATATTGGATGGTTGTCAGAGTTGATTCAAGGATCCATATGCACCTAACATCGGAGTTTACTAGATCATCATGATGGGAATTGCTGGTTATACTGTGATGAGATAGTTCTTTCTGGAATTTGTGGATGTAGGAAATCTAGAGATATATGGAACGTTATCGGCATTGGATTCGTAGCAGTAATAGATCATGGAATACTGGATGGTATTCGTGGATCGATTAACTGGATTCATAGAAAGGAAACGAGATCTTGGATTGGTATATTACGTGTTTCCTTAGCATAGAGATGCAACACCTTAGACCTTGGATATATTAGCTGAATACTTGGATTTGTAGTATCACAATCAAGCTTAGCAGCTTGTATGCTTTCCCGAGGATTTTTACATACGGATATATTTGAGTTAGCTATAGTATGCATATGAGATTTTGGATTATTCCTTCTCTCAAAACCATGGAGATATGAATAGCATGAGTGATATTGGAGTTGACTCATATGAGATGATTTCTGATTAAATGGATAGGTAGGACTATTGGCATCTAAGAACTATGCTCAAGGATAGGATGATAGATGTTCACTCACGTCCTAAGCTCCTTGAAACCCCGAAGCTTTACCAAGCCATAACACGGTCAGAATATGACCATAGACTTTGACTCTAAGTCAAAGGACTATGACCAATACTCCACCTCGACCACTATCAATCCTGCCCATAAGGAAGGTGGACACGAAGAACTAGATTATGCTAGAACCAAATTTAGACCACAAACCCCTAGACAAGTGACCATCCGGAACAAATGACCACTTCTCTCACATATCCCATGAACAAAGTGTTTATGTGATACTTGGGGAAATAGGTTGTTGTCCCCATGGATGACATGCTTATTTGTCCAAGAAGAGCGAGGAAAACCTTAGTCCTATTTTGATAAGCCCCAGAAGTGCTGATTAGCATTCTTCTCGCGTATAAGGTTTTACCTGGAAGAAGTTGGACTCCTCGAAGCGCCCTCCCTGCAGCAGAAGACGTTCTTGCCCAAGCAAGATGAAGAACCACTACTGTTGGGAAGCCACGAAGACGGAGAAGAAGCAAGAGAAGTCAACCACCACCACTCTGCCGGCTACCTTAGCTAGACTATATCAAGAAGCACCGACGTTCAAGCACGATAAAGCCCTTGGACATCAAGAGGAGTGGAGAGCCCTTGTTTTTAATTATCACCTATCAGTTCCTGACTAGGAAGGGATCAAGAAGTTGATAACCCCCTCACTCCACCACTTTGATGGTGCACAATGAGCATGACGTCCCTATCCTTTCAAGACCTAGAATGAAGTGGGACAAGTGTCATGACTTCATTATCAGCCCCTTTTTTGTCCAATCATAGGCATGACCCTGACTGGATCATGAGGATCCACCTGTGTCGTCGTTTTGTCACGGCAGATGCCATGGGGTGGCTTATCGAGAGTGGTTGGGGCCGAAAGACGCCGACGGGCTCCGGTGACGGGATCGGGAACACGCGGTGAGAGACACGCGATGTACCCAGGTTTGGGGCCCCCCGTGGGAGGTAACACCCCTAGTCCTGCTAGTCTGGTTGATGAACCGGGAGGAGCTACAATGGTGCTCCTTGAGCTGTCTAGATGGAGGAGGAAGAAGGAGATAGCTTGCTCTCCTGGCCTCTCTACGTGAGTGTGTGTGTGTGTGCATATCTCAATTGGCTGCCCCGTGCATGGGGGAGCTCCGAGGGGTTTTATAGACCACCCCCCGGATTACAATATAGGTAGAAGGTGCCGGAGGCCCCCAGATGGCGGTCTCTCTAGCCGGCCATGGGGCCCCCGGCTGAGGAGTCTTGTCGCTGGTAGGGCCCGCCGATTGCGGGGTCCCGTCGTTGGTAGGGCCCGCCGGCTGTAGGGTCCCGTCAGGAGCCGGAAGGGGCCCGCCTGGCAGGCTCGCATGCCCGCCACGTCGCGGCATGGGTCGTCCTGCGGAGCTTCGTCTTGTGGCAGCCGGCCGCGGTCAGCGGTACGGCCGGTCGCACTGTGGCCATGCCGGGGCAGGTAATGGAGTGGTTGAGGGCGTGCCGGCACTGTGCCGCCCGCCCGGTCGCAGTCGGTCGGTGTCAGAGGCACTGTCGCCTCCATTGTGGCCATGCGGGCGCAGACCGTCGACGTGACGGGGGCCGCTGTAGCCACGCGTGCTCTGACCGCGGTACCGGGGGCACTGCTGATACGCCGGGCGTCAGGTCGTCGTCCGGCAAGGTGTGGCAATGGGACGGGAGCTGACCCACCGGCTAGAAGGCTAGGAGTCTCTGCCTCTGGCCGGCCGGCTGGTCGCAGCCTGCCGCACGGAGCCGGACTACAGGGGGAGGCGGATCGCCCTGTAGTCGTTTTTCGAAAAGCTGGAGTAAAGGCCCAGCTGAGGCTACCCCGGGGTTATCCCCCTAGGACGAATCAGTATACTCTTGTTCATAAGGATAAAAATATAACTTTGCTTCCTATGTCTCCCGAACATATTATGAAAGATGACATTGCTAGAGCTAGTAAAGCAAAGAAGAAGCAAAGTGAGAGTGAAAATCAGATTGTGGCAAAGGAATTTGAGCAACATAATAAGCCTAATAAACAATCATCTAGTGTTGCATCTGAAATAAAACTGAAGAGTGGTTGTTTACTTGCCACTAAATCTGATATTACGGGTTTGGATGTTAATACATCTGTTTGCTCTACTTTTGTATGCAAAGAGGTATTATTTTCCTTCGAGGACATGCCTCCCTCTTTGCCTCCTGCTGTCGCTAACATTTTGCAGGAGTTCGCTGACGTCTTTCCACAAGACGTGCCACCGGGATTACCACCTATTCGAGGGATTGAGCATCAAATTGACTTAATTCCCAGTGCATCGCTGCCCAACCGTGCGCCATACCGTACCAATCCAGCGGAGACGAAGGAGATTATGCGTCAAGTACAGGAGCTGCTTGACAAAGCTTATATACGCGAATCTCTTAGTCCTTGTGATATTCCTATTATTCTAGTACCGAAAAAGGATGGTACATCTCGTATGCGTGTTGATTGTAGAGGTATTAATAATATTACTATTCGTTATCGTCATCCTATTCCTAGGCTAGATGATATGCTTGATGAATTAAGTGGCTCTATAATTTTCTCTAAAGTTGATTTGCGTAGTGGATACCATCAAATTCATATGAAATTGGGAGATGAATGGAAAACAGCATTTAAAACTAAGTTTGGATTATATAAGTGGTTAGTCATGCCTTTTCGGTTAACTAACGCACCTAGCACTTTCATGAGATTAATGAACGAGGTTTTACGTGCTTTCATTGGACGATTTGTGGTAGTCTATTTTGATGATATACTAATTTATAGTAGAACTTTGGAGGAACACTTGGATCATTTGCGTGCTGTTTTTATTGCTCTACGTGATGCACGTTTGTTTGGTAACCTTGGGAAGTGCACCTTTTGCACTGACCGAGTATCTTTTCTTGGCTATGTTGTTACTCCGCAGGGAATTGAAGTTGATAAAGCCAAGATTGAAGCTATTGAGAGTTGGCTGCAGCCCAAAACGGTCACACAAGTGAGGAGTTTTCTTGGACTCGTTGGTTTCTATAGGCGTTTTGTGAAGGATTTCAGCACCATTGCTGCACCTCTAAATGAGCTTACAAAGAAGGATGTGCCTTTTGTTTGGGGTACCACACAGGAAGAAGCCTTCACGGTATTGAAAGATAAGTTAACACATGCTCCATTACTCCAACCTCCTGATTTTAATAAGAATTTTGAGCTTGAATGTGATGCTAGTGGAATTGGATTAGGAGGTGTGTTATTACAAGATGGTAAACCTATTGCATACTTTTCTGAAAAATTGAGTGGGCCTAGTCAGAATTATTCTACTTATGATAAGGAATTATATGCTCTTGTTCGGACTTTGGAAACATGGCAACATTATTTATGGCCCAAAGAATTTGTTATACACTCTGATCATGAATCTTTGAAACATATTAAAAGTCAAGCAAAACTGAACCGTAGACATGCTAAATGGGTTGAATTCATTGAGACTTTCCCTTATGTCATTAAACACAAGAAGGTTAAATAAAATGTTATTGCTGATGCATTGTCTCGTCGTTATACTATGCTTTCACAACTTGACTTTAAAATATTTGGTTTGTAGACCATCAAAGATCAATATATGCATGATGCTGAATTTAAAGATGTGTTGGAGAATTGTAAAGAAGGGAGAACAAGGAACAAGTTCGTCATTAATGATGGACTTGTGTTCCGTGCTAACAAGCTATGCATTCCAGCTGGCTCCGTTCGTCTTTTGTTGTTACAGGAGGCGCATGGAGGAGGATTAATGGGACACTTTGGCGTGAAGAAGATGGAGGACGTACTTGCTACACATTTCTTTTGGCCAAAGATGAGACGGGATGTTGAGCGTTTTGTTGCTCGCTGCACTACATGTCAAAAAGCTAAGTCGCGACTCAATCCTCATGGTTTATATATGCCTTTGCCTGTACCTAGTGTTCCTTGGGAGGATATATCTATGGACTTTGTTTTAGGTTTACCTCGAACAAATAAGGGGAGGGATAGCATATTTGTTGTCGTGGATAGATTTTCGAAAATGGCACAGTTCATACCATGTCATAAAAGTGATGATGCTGCTAATGTTGCTGATTTGTTCTTTCGTGAAATTATTCGCTTGCATGGTGTGCCAAATACAATTGTTTCAGATCATGATGCTAAATTTCTTAGCCACTTTTGGAGATGTTGATGGGCTAATTTGGGGACTAAACTGCTTTTTAGTTCTACATGTCACCCCCAAACTGATGGACAAACTGAAGTAGTGAATAGATCATTGTCTACTATGCTTAGGGTTGTTTTGAAGAATAACCTAAAAATGTGGGAAGAATGGTTGCCTCATATTGAATTTGCTTATAATCGTTCGCTGCATTCTACTACTAAGATGTGCCCTTTTGAAGTAGTGTATGGTTTCTTACCTCTTGCACCTATTGATTTGTTACCTCTTCCATCTTCGGAGAAGGTTAATTTTGATGCTAAAGAACGTGCTGAATTGATATTAAAGATGCATGAGTTAACTAAGGAGAACATCGAGCGTATGAATGCTAAATATAAACTTGCTGGAGATAAGGGTAGAAAACATGTTGTCTTTGCACCTGGAGATCTTGTTTGGTTACATTTGCGTAAGGATAGGTTTTCTGAATTGCGCAAGTCGAAGCTAATGCCACGTGCTGATGGTCCTTTCAAGGTGTTAGAGAAAATAAATCATAATGCATATAAACTTGAGCTGCCTATAGATTTTGGGGCTAGTCGCACTTTTAACATTGTAGATTTGAAGCCTTATTTGGGTGAGGAAGATGAGCTTCCGTCGAGGACGACTTCAGTTCAAGAAGGGGAGGATGATGAGGACATCCCTACTAATGTTACACCCACATCTCCACCAGCTACACATATTGGACCAGTTACTAGAGCCCGCGCACGCCAACTAAATTATCAGGTACTTTCGTTTCTTGGAAATCCTTTTAATGTTCATGAACATATGATGCTTCCTAAATTAGATACTTTTGTTTTACTTATGAATGAAGGACCTAGCATGGACAAGAAGGATGGCCATTGGAGCGGGATCAAGCATGGAGAAGAAGGTGTGCACGCGGGAGGGAACAATGGACTTTCCAGTCGTGATATTCGCACTTTGAAGCCACCAAAAGGAGTGCTTGGCGGCTTGGACGAAATATACGAGATGCCACTTCATAAATTTCGTCCATAGGCTAATATAGGTGCTGCGTCACCTTATTCTTGGGCCAGGCCCATGGAATTTCGAAATACCACTTATTAGGCTATTTTTAGAGTCCGTATGTGTGGGGAAACGGGAGTTAGGGTTGGTTTCGGACCCCTCCTCCAAGGGGTCACGAAATTCCCCCTCTATTCCCCCATATATACAGCCATTAGGGCGCCGTTTAGACTTGGGTTTTGTTTAGATTAAAAGTTTGCCATAGCTACAACTTCGCGTTCTTCGTTTGTGTTCCACGACCACACAAAGGCGTCACAGAACCCCAATTTCATCAATAAAGCTTTCCTCTTATATTCGCAATATCCAGATTGCAATCTTAGTGTCTTTCTTGTTCTTCGTTTGCGTGCAGCAAATAGACCCTCGTGGTCAGGTTGATCATGCTCCGGCGTGGTCAATAACCTCTCGGAGTTGGTTTAGCGATTGCTAAGGCGCGACGTCCACGCACGTTCGTAGTCGGATCGTCAAAGTCGACTCTACCATAAACGATAGCCACATCACATCCAAAGACAGGGACAACTTCACCTCTATCACCCATCAACATGGCATAGCGAGCAAAGAAAGGTCAATTCTGGCGACTACTCCCCGGCAGAGCCATCTGTGGCCGCCAAGAGGCTTGCCCGAAGCGACAACCCGCATGTCGGTGGACCTCGAGCTCTGGCAGACCCGATAGTATTTGCCGTAGAAGCTAGTGTTCCTGCGGAGGAAGAGATGCCTTGGGTCCTTGTCGTCGAGCCATAGGCTCCGACATGGGCACAGCAGATAGTCCAGTACCTCCAGACAGGAGATTTTCCTGAGGAACCAGAAGAAGCCGAAAGAGTAGCCCGACGGTCGAGCATGTACCAGTTCGTGGACAACACCTTATAAAAGAGGAGGCCTAATGTATTGAAATTGAAGTGCATACCCCAGGAAGAAGTATGTCAGCTGTTGGCAGAGATACACGAAGGGATCTGTGGCTCCTACATCGGGTCACGGACCCTTGCCGGGAAAGCATTCCGCCGGGGTTTCTATTGGCCAATAGCCCTTCAAGATTCATTGGCAGTGGTGACAACATGTGAAGCATGCCATTACCACGCCAAGCAAACACATCAGCCGACACAAGCCCTTCAATCCATACCGCTCTCTTGGCCCTTCTCGGTCTGGGGGCTCGACATTGTCAGGCCTTTCCACCGTGCTATCGGTGGCTTCTGGATGTCGTCATCCCGCGGGAGCTGGTGCCAGCCCCCGCCGCCGTCACCACGATCCACATCGGGCTTGGAGGAGTGCTCCTCGCGGTGGCATTGGACCCATGACCACGACCGTGACCCCTCGCCATCCCGGAGATGGCACGCTAGAGAAGACAGAGGAGGAAGAGAGCAGAGGCCAGTGGTCGATGGGCTAGAAGAGAAGAGCGCGAATTAGCATCGTTCCTCCTCGACCCCCTTCTTTATAGGGCTGGGGGAGAGGAGGGACTGGCTCTTCGCAACCCAGGGCGAGCGTGCACTGGCGCACAGTCAGTACAAGTGACCACCCCTCTCAGACAATACCAGACCCCGCGTGTGACACACGTCACGTGGAATGCAATAATGAGAGGAAGACAGAGCGGAAGGAGCGAAGACGCTCAAGCGACGCAGGACGGATCAGAGGCCGACCGTTCGACTACAAGCACGCTGCTTGGGCGACTGCCCGTCTCCCCCAATACCGAGCTTAGGTAGGGACCCGCGGTGCAGGAAGCACCTCTTCCAGTCTGACGTGGCGTGGCTTTTCAGGCGCGACCCCTCAAAGCAACCGCCTCCCTCCACCGTTCCCATGATCCACAGTCTATGCACGTCGTGGGCGAAGCAAAAATTCATCCTAACCGCAGGTAATTGCGTCCACGTGTGCTTGTGCACTGTTTTTGGCCCTAGCCCAACAAACGTCACAGACGCAAGTTTGGCCCAGGCCCGGGGGCTCCTGTTGGTGTACTAAAGAACAGGGCCCTTAGTACCCTGACTTGTGCACCAAACAACCGCGGCCTTCGGATCGGCAAGACCCTGTCGGGCTGGATCTGGATGCCAAGCCTCTTCATACAAGGGGTCGAGCAAACCGACAAGCCCTCCTTGCCGGAGGACTTGACTGCTTATGCACCCGCCAAGGATTCCGCCCGCCAAGCCATCACGCCATGCCACCGGGCTCGTTGTCCAATCAGCTTAGGTATCGAGCGGGCAGGCGGTTAGGTGGAGCTGGTCGGGGCGCATGGCAACTCTCCAGATTTATAGCAGAGCTTTAATGACACCCGTCCTATGGCATGGCGAAGGAATAGGAGGTAGCTGGGTGAACGACACAGAAGGAGAGGCAATCCTTGCTGGAAGACGTCGCCAGCGCGCCACCTCACAGTGCATTTAATGCGCTTGTCCTAATCCGTCAGAGTTAGGTATTTCCCACTATCGCTGTAGCCAGCGATTTCGGCAGAGGGATATACATTGTTTATCTCTGTGTAAAGACCATTTTAGCCACTGTGGTAGCCCCTTGGATTATAAAAGGAGGTCCATGGCTACCTTTAGAAAGGTCGACACTCTATTCATTTACACGTGTAGCGACGCTCCCTGAGCATCCCTGCTGGGCTGCGACGCTCCTATACGGTGAACTCGAATAAACCACACCACACAGGACGTAGGGTATTACGCTCCGGCGGCCCAAACCTGTCTAAACCCTCGTACGTGCATGGTATGATGATGCTCTTTGCGTTAGAGGATCTCCCTTTCTGAACCACGGAAGGGACCTTGCCGGCCCCATAGATCGTCGTACCCCGACAATGTGGAATAATGAGCTGGGCCAAATAAGCCCATATGAAGTAGCTCGAAGGGACGTGTGGTCGTCATGATTGTCTTCGAGGGGTGTTTTGCCCTAGTTATCTTCCCGGCTTCACAGGCACCACACATTCGACGCCAATGATGATACTCTTCTTGGCAAGAGTACGCAAGTTCCTCATACCAGCATGTCCTAGCCGTCGATGCCATAGCCAGCATTCTGAAGCCTTGGCTAGAAGACAAGTGGCAACATGTGGTCCTACAGAGAAATCTACCATATATAGATCACCTCTTCGAAAACCTTCGAAGACTTTGGTTTTGTCATAGGCCATTAGCACCACCAATCGGAATTTGCCGAATACGACAAGCATGTCTAGATCACAAAGCATTGAGACATACATTAAGTTGTAACCAAGGGATTCGACAAGCATCACATTTTCCATGTGTTAAAGCCTTGTTATAGCAACTCTACTTAGTCCCGGAATTTTTTTGCTACTTTTTTCAGCAAAGATGATGTGATCTTTGGTTGTAGGTCTGTGGGATCAAGAAGGGACGTCTAGAGGGGGGGGGGTGAATAGACTACTTGACAAATTAAAAACCTAACCTTTTCCCAATTTTAATGGTTGGAAGATTTTAGCAATTCTAACAAGTCTAGTGCAACCTACACATGCAAGTCAACAAGTATAGCAGCGGAAAGTAAAGACAAGCACATGTAAGAAACAGTAGAGGTAGGAACATCCAACGCAATTGGAGACACGGAGATTTTTCCAGTGGTTCTGATAGGTTGTGCTATTGTATGTCCATGCTGATGGAGACTTCAACCCACGGAGGGTAGCAGTCGCGAGAGTCCACGGCTGGCTCCACCCATGAGGGTCCACAAAGTAGCAACCTCGTCTATTCCATCATGGCTTACGCCCACGAAGGACTAGCCTCACTATGGGTAGATCTTCACGAAGTAGGCGATCTCCTTGCCCGTACAAACTTCTTGGTTCAACTCCACACGCGAAGGAGGCTCCCAAACGACACCTAACCAATCTAGGAGACACCACTCTCTAAAAGGTAATAGATGTGGTAACAATGATGAACTCCTTGCTCTTGTGCTTCAAAAGTTAGTCTCCTCAACACACAATCACTCTCTCATAGATTTGGCTTGGTAGAAGAGGTTGATTGGGTGGAAAGCAACTTGGGGTGGCAAGAAATCAAGATTCATATGGTTGGAGTGGAAGATCTTGATCTCAACACATGAGTATTTGGCTCTCTCTCAGAAAAATGGATTTGCAAGTGTAGGTATGTTCTGAGTGCTTCCACTACGCGTGAGAGGTAGCTGGAGGGGTATATATAGGCATCTCCAAAAATCCAACCGTTACAACATTATTGCCCAACTCGGTGAAACCGATCCAAAAACTCGGTTGCAACGACTAGTGCAAAATGTGGCAACTTTTGGCTTCTCAGTAAGACCGATATATACATCTCGGTGTGACCGAAGTGGGTGACCTAGGCAGTTATCAAATCTCCGTGAGACCGATTTCCAAAACTCGGAAATACCGAATCTTAGAAATGGCTTACCAGAAGTTGGTCACTGGTTTCGGTTGCACCAAAAGGAATGTTGGTGTCACCGAGACCTTAGGGTTTTGGCTTAGGATCTGTCTGGGGTAAAACTCGGTAGGGCCGATTTGGAAAACTTGGTGGCACCGAATTTGAGTGGTAGGGTTTAGACAGAGAATTCTGTGGGAGAAATTCATGTGTATTTTGGTGGCTAATCTCTAAGCACTTGAGCAACCAGATAATCATAGACACCTCATCGCCTTTTAAAAGTATTGGCTTCCCTATGGATTCAAAAGTGATTTCTCACAAAATGTAAAATGTAGAGTCTTCAAGCTTTCTGATTTGCCAATCCTATTCCTTTCCTTCTTCTTCTCTCCTTGAGGATTCTCCACACATTCCATGGCCAATCTTCTCTGTGGACTTCATCTGAAATAAACTAGGTAAAACTATTAGTCCAAGAGACATTGTATGTTGTCATGAATTATCAAAACCTCCAAGGGAGCATATGTGCTTTCAAGGTCGAAGAGTTGACTCCATCAATAGGCTTCGATCACCAGTCTTGTGACTAGTACATGCACTGCCCATGATCCATTCAATCGTGTTGGATTTATCTTCCTGCATTTGAGAATTAGTCTTGTTCACCAAGGCATGCAGTTGTAACATGCATTGATGAAAAGATGTAGCACTACATAGTGGTAAGTAAACTGGACAATATAAATGGTAAAAATCATTTGCATTGATTATCTTGTGTCCAGGCAAGAATGTTTTTGGGTCTCCATAGATAATTTTCGAATTAGGCTTCATCCCATCTAGAGACCCGATGCTGCATGAAGATATTAGTTCTTCTTAACCACCCACATGTGAAGGGGTGGCTTAGAAGAAATGAGACATAAAATAGCATCAAAGAATTTAGGCATTGTTGCCCTTATGGTACGTTTCACAGGAGGGTTAGAGTAGCCATAAGAATATGTAGAGAAGTTCTTAGTTTTATGAACATAACAATTCATGACATAGTGCTCATACTCATGAGTCTGTTCAGTCCTTCCCTGCGAAACTTAGTTGTTAGTACGATCATACGAAGACCTTTGTCTTCTTGAAGACTTTGATCTGTGGTATGTCTTCTTCCTATGAGATGTCATCATGAAATTTACAGAAAGCTTCTCAAGAAGACATTTGGGAACCCAGATCCTCTTCATAGGAGAACCGTTCTTGCAGTTAGTTCCAATGAATCTAGCAAACACTTCAACATTCATAGATTTGAACAATTTATAGTTGTAGTCAAATGCCTCATCAATGATGACATGGTTAGCACAGTTAAAACTAGATAATGTGGAAGGATCAACTGAAGGGCCTTTTGTAGCAACCCATGTATTTTTGGGATACTGCTCAGGTTCCAGTAAGATCCATCAACATTGATGTTTCTTTCGAAACCCACACCCTCTTTCTTAGGGTTTTTGTTCAAGATTGTCTTCTTCAGGACATCACAAAGAATCTGATGTCCATTCAGACTCTTGTCCTTGTCTGTTTCAAGCAATGTCTTCAACCTGTCATTGTCATCAGTAATAGCAGTGGTTTCCTTAGATGAGGGGTAAGACACCACAGACACAGTTGAAGATAATGTATTTTCAGAAGCATTTAAACATTCAGCATTTTAACCATTAGCTTCACGAGCAAGGAATTTCAAGCATGGAGCATTAAAATTAATCCTGAGCGGTACTGATTTGTTCTGATAGGAGTGAGTCGTTTTCCTTCCGATAGTCATCATGAGCTTCTCTCAACTTCTCTAGATCAAGCTTTCTTTGAAAATATTCAAGCGAAAGCTTCTCATGTTTAGTCGTGAGAATATCATGACAACTTTGGAGATCCTCAAACCTTGAACGGAGACTTTGCATATCTTCAGCCATAGTTTCGTTCAGACTCATCTCATCGCGCAACAGGTCATCGCTTTTCTCTAGAGATTTTTGCATTTTCTCTATAGCATTTTGATATTTAGTGGCAATTTTGACAAGTGTAGAATAGCTAGGTTTCAAGTTATCATCATATTCATTTTCTCTATCAGAGTCATGACGTGAAGACTTTGAGGACACCTTGGAGCCTTTTGCCATGAAGCAGTAGGCTAGAGCATTGTCGTCATCACTGGCTTCAGTGTTGTTGAGGGGGACATTATCTTTGGGATCGAAGACGGATGATACGACGAATGCAGAAGCCATAGCCAAACCAGCAACTTCAAAATCAGAATCATCCTCAAATTCCTCTTCAACTTCTGACTCTGATTCAGCTTCAGAGTCCATTTCCTTGTCAATGAAAGCATGATCTTTGCCAGATGAACTCTTCTTGTGTGATGAAGACTTGGATGAAGACTTGTGATACCTCTTCTTCTTGGATTCCTTCTCCCATCAAGGGCAATCAGCGATGAAGTAACCAATTTTCTTGCACTTGTGACATGTTTGCTTCTTGTTGTCACGTGAAGACGTCTCTCCAGACTTCTTTGAGTCACGCCTTGAAGATTTTGCAAAGCATTTGGACTTGGCAAATTTCTGAAACTTCCTCACAAGCAGAGAGAGTTCTTTGCCAATGTCTTTAGCACCATCGAAACTGCATTCAGGTTCTTCTTCTTCGGATGAAGATAGAGCCTTTGCCTTCAGGGCACAAGAGCGACCATAACTAGAACCATAGATTTCCCTCTTTTCAGCTTGTTCGAACTCATGGGTGTTCGGCCTCTCAAGGATATTGGCGGGATCCACTTCCTTGAAGTCCGGGCGTTCTTGGATCATTAGAGCGAGAGTGTCAAAGGAACTGTCAAGAGATCTCAATAGCTTTTTCACAACTTCATGTTTGGTGATATCAGTGGCGCCGAGAGCATTCAACTCATTTGAGATGTCAGTGAGTCTATCAAATGTGAGCTGGACATTTTCAATGTCAAGCCTCTTGAAGCGGTTGAACAGATTGCGAAGAACATCAAGACACGAGTCTTGCTTAGATGAGACACCTTCATTGACCTTGGAAAGCCATTCCTAGATTTGCTTCATAGGGTCCAGTCACACGACCATATTGTCCTTTGGTCAGATGACCACAAATCATGTTCTTGGTGGTTGAGTCCAGTTGAGAGAATCTCTTCACATCAGCAATAGTGACACCTTCACCAACCTTGGGATGCCAGCCATGACAACATACCAGAGGTCGTTGTCAATGGCTTCGAGATGCATGTGCATCTTGTTCTTCCAGTAGGGGTAGTCAGTGCCATCGAGGACAGTGCACGCAACAGAGACCTTGATTATCCCTGCAGTCGACATAGCTAAAACTCCAGGTGGTTAAACCGAAACACAGAACAAGGGAGTACCTTGCTCTGATACCAATTGAAAGTGCTTTTTATCGACTAGAGTGGGGTGAATAGGCAATTTTTATGAAAAGCTTCGAAACAGTAAATATATTCAAAGTACGCATAAGAGAAACATGATCAAGTAGGGATAACAATCAAGGATCTAAGCAAAGCATGGAATACTATGAAGACATTCAGGAAGATATAGCATAGTCATCATGCACACTAAGATGTATCGAGGATAAACTTAGGTAGTATGAAGATAAATGGCAGTTTACGGAATGTCTTCGGTGTATGTCTTCGAACAAGGATAGTCAAGCAATGACTTCACAGTATAGTATAGAAAGTAAGAGAGTAAATGATAGAACTAGTTGCTCGACGAAGACATGGGATTTGTTGGACTAGTTCCAGTTGCTGTGACAACTATACGTCTGGTTGGGGAGGCTGAGATTGAACTCAGAAGATCTCGTCTTCACCTTGTTCCCCTTGAGCCGAGGTCACTTAGACCACGCCCAATCACTATGGTAAGTCTTCTGGGGAGACTTCTGAAACCTATACAAAGTTGGTCACCCAGCAATCCGCAATGTCTCTTGGATGCTCTAGACCCAGACGCCTAACCGTCTGAAAGATCACAGTCTTCAAGTGTAATAAGTCTTCAGTTCTCTCAGAACAGAACAACTTTGGTGATGCTCAAACACACTAGATCTAGGTGTTTGGGTTTATCCTCACAGGATAGCTCTCTCTCAATGTCTTCTAGGTGGGTTGCTCCAAAATGACAACAGCCGTATCTCACTCTGAGCAGCCACCTTCTCATGGCGGAGGGGGTGGGTTATTTATAGCCAATAGGCAACCCAACATGATATGACCGAAATGACTCTGGGTCAATGGCCAACCGACACGTGTTCTAACGGTCGGATTTCATCGACACAGGCGGCAACATTACTTGGGCTACAAGCAATGCTGACTCAACCAACTTTGGAAGAGATTTCCTCTCATTGTCTTCACTCGAAGACATGGGTATGGGTTGAGCATCATGTCAGCGTCTAAATTCGATCACATGGACCCCACTTAACAGTACGGTGGTTCCAATGACTCAGGAAAGAAGAAACAAAACAACCAAAAGACTTCGTCTTCGGACATTTTTAGGGGTCATCTGCGACGGTTAAACCGAGTCTCCAGGGATTTCTATTTGTGTTAACCTGTGAACTCTCACAAATACATTAGTCCCTCAACCACGTTTGTCTTCAATACACCAAAACCAACAAGGGGTGGCACTAGATGCACTTACAATGTTCATCAACATGGTCAAAGGGCTACTTGTCTGGCTCAACAAAGTCTTCGGGGTCTTCAAATGCTTCTGGTCCAACTCCATTGTCAACTTCGTAATCTAGCGTCGCAAAAATAACGGGCACAAATAAGGCCATAGCAAAAACAGGAAAAATAAATCACTCAGAAAAATGTCAAACCATTTTTGTTAATACTAGATTTAAAACTAAAAATACTACATGTGTTGGTTTTGCAGTTGGAGTGACAGAAATGAAGATTTGAATTTTTGACATTGATTTTAAATGCCAAAGCATGGATTTAAATAGGAGCAGTGTGGAAATATTTTTCCAAATGGTGCACTAGTGGCACCCTTAAATAGTTTAGGTTTTAACAAAAATTTACAAATTTGAATCACTGGATTTGGACAAGTATTTCAACTTGTGGAATTTTTGGAAGAATATTCAGAAAAAGAAAAAGAGAACTCGCTAGAAACGGCCAGGCTAGATCAGCCCATAGCTCTTGCTTAACACATAATTCTCGAAGCGACGATGCTATACATTGATTATATTTTATGTCGAAGCTTTGATCTATATGTTGTCATCAATTACCAAAAAGGGGGAGATTGAAAGCACAACTTCTCCCTAGGTGGTTTTGGTAATTAATAACAACATATATTTCATTGGACTAATGAATCTATCAAGTATATTTCAGGTAAAGTTCAATGAATGGATTAGCTAGGATTGTGAGGAGATTCCCTAGATGCTTGGAACATTAATTGGCAAAAGCTTCAAGACTCTACATTTTATATTTATGTGAGAAATCAAATTTGAGTCCATAGGAAAGACAATATTATTTAAAGGGGATGAGGTATCTATGATGATCTGGTTGCTCAAAGTGCTTAGAGATTAGCCACCAAAAACCCTCACGAATTCTCCCACAAAATATTCTATCAAAACCCTAAAGTCAAATTCGGTGCCACGAACATTCCCACTTCGGCCTTACCCAGTTTTCCTTAGCCAGATCCCAAAGCCAAACCCTAGAAAATCGGCGCAACCGAGTTTTGGTTCGGTACAGCCGAAAAGCAGTGACCCACTCTCGGGTATCTGATTGACAAAACTCTGAATTTCTGAGTTTTCATTTTGGTGCCACCGAGTCACTGGAGCTGCCTAGGTCGACCGAATCGGACTCACGGAGATGTTGTATATCGGTCTCACCGAAAAGCCTAAAGTTAGAGCATTTTGCACTAGTCGGTGCATCTGAGTTTGTACTTCGGTTACACCAAGTTGGGCAATAATTTTGTAACGGTTGCATTTTTGAAGATGGCTATATATACCCCTCCACCTCCCTCTCATTCGTAGAGAGGGCACTCAAAACAAGCAAACACTTCCACCATTCATTTTTTGTGAGAGAATCACCTACTCATGTGTTGAGATCAAGATCTTCCAGTCCAACCATATGAATCTTGATTTCTAGCCTCCCCAAGTTGCTTTCCACCCAACCAATCTCTTCTACCAAGAAAAATTCTCTGAGAGAGTGATTGAGTGTTGAGGAGACTATCTTTTGAAGCACAAGATCAAGGAGTTCATCATCCATACCACATCAATTACCTATTGGAGAGTGGTGTCTCCAAGATTGCTAGGTGTCGCTTTGGAGCCTCCATTTTCTATGGAGTTGAACCAAGAAGTTTGTAAGGGCGAGGAGATCACGTACTTGTGAAGATCTACCCCAAGTGAGGCTAGTCCTTTGTAGATGTAAGCCATGATGGAATAGACGAGGTTGCTACTTCGTGGACCCCTCGTAGGTGGAGCCCTCAATGGACTCGCGCAAACGTTACCCTCCATGGGTTGAAGTCTCCATCAATGTGGACGTACGATAGCACCACCTATCGGAACCACGGGAAAAATCTTTGAGTCCCCATTGCATTTTATCTTCCTATCCCTTCCCTCTACTTACACTTGCATGTCTTTACTTTCCGCTACTATACTCGTAGATTTGCATGTGTTGGATGTGCTAGACTTGATAGAATTATTAAAACTTGCCAACCAATAAAATTGGGAAAAGGTTAGGACTTTATTTTTTCAACTACTATAACCATCCCCCCCTCTAGACATACTTTGGATCCTACACCTACCGGAGGTGGAAATCATCATCGAAGGCCATCTTCATCATCCCGACGGTCTCCATGAAGAGGAGGGAATGATTCACCCACGGGGCTGAGGCTATGTACCAGCAGGTATGTGTTCGATCTGTCTCTCGTGTTCTTGAGATGTGTAGGATCCAAAGTATGTCTAGGGGGGGTGATTAGACTACTTGACCAAATAAAAATCTATCCTTTTCCCAGTTTTAGTTGTGGGCAGATTTTAGCAATTTGCACAAGTCAAGTTCACCCTACACATGCATGTCTACGAGTATTGCAGCGGAAAGTAAGGACAAGCATATGTAAAAGGATGAGGGTAGGAAGATCAAAAGCAATTTGAAGACACGAATTTTTTTCCCGTGGTTCCGATAGGTGGTGCTATCGTACGTCCATGTTTATGGAGTCTTCAACCCACGGAGGGTAGCGGTCGCAAGGGTCCATGGATGGCTCCAGCCAAAAGGGTCCACGAAGTAGCAACCTTGACTATTCCATAACGGCTTCCGTCCACGAAGGACTAGCCTCACTATGGGTAGATCTTCACGAAGTAGGCGATCTCCTTGCCCGTACAAACTTCTTGGTTCAACTCCACAACACGAAGTAGGAGGCTCCCAAGCGACACCTAACCAATCTAGGAGGCACCACCGGAAGGTAATAGGCTCGATAGTAACGATGAACTCCTTGCTCTTGTGTCTCAAATGATAGTCTCCTCAACACTCAATCACTCTCTCACAGATTTGGCTTGGGTACAAGAGATTGATGGGATGGAAAGCAACTTGGGGAGGCTAGAAATCAAGATCCATATCGTTGGAGTGGATGATCTTGACCTCAACACAAGAATAGGTGGTTCTCTCTCAGAAAATTGGATATGGCAAGTGGGTGTGTGTGTTCTGAGTGCTTCTCTTTCGAGTGGGATGTGGTGGAGGGTATATATAGGCATCTCCAAAAATCCAACCGTTACAACATTATTGCCCAACTCGGTGGAACCGAAGTGAAACTCGGTGGAACCGAAGTGAAACTCGGTGGCACCGACTTGTTCAAAATGTGGCAACTTTAGGCTTTTCGGTGAGACCGATATACAATACTCGGTGGTATCGATATACGTGACCTAGGAAGTTACCAAAACTCAGTGAGACCAATTTCTCAAACTCGGTGGGACCGATTTGGAGAAATGGGTTAACAGAGAGTTCGCCAACTTCTCGGTGAGACCGATTTGCAAAACTCGGTGGGACCGAATCAAGGAAATGGCTAACCAGGAAGTTGGTCACTTGTTTGGTGGCACCAAAAGTGAATGTTGGTAGTACCGAGTAGTGTGTCTTGGCTAGGGTTTCTGTCTGAGTTTTAGACTCGGTGTAGCCGATATGAAAAGTTGGTCACATCGATTTTGAGTGTTAGGCTCTATGACAGAATGTTTGTGGGAGAGCTTGTGGGTGTTTTTGGTGACAAACACTTGATAAGTTGAGCATTTCATTCAACATCATTACCTCATCCCCTTTTGATGGAATTTCCTTTCCTAGGGACTCAAAGTGATTTCTCACAAAGTAAAATGTAGCGTCTTCATGCTTGTAGCTTAGCCAATCCTATTCCTTGCATCTTGGGGTCTCCTCACAATCCTTTGCCAATCAAACATTGAACTTTTTCCTGAAATATACTTAGTGAAAGCATTAGTCCAATGAAATATATGTTGTTATTAATTACCAAAACCACCTAGGGACAAGTTGTGCTTTCAATCTCCCCCTTTTTGGTAATTGATGAGAACATATAGATCAAAGCTTTGATGAGAGATATAATCAATGAATAGCATCGTCGCTTTGAGAGGTATGTGATAAGCAAGAGCTCCCCCTATATTTGTGCATTATTTTAAATTTGCGTTTGAATGCAAATGCACAATCGATTAGGATCATGGGTCGCTCTTTCATGTCACATACAACTTGGTGGTGCGCTAAAATTAATAAGAGAGAATAAAAAGCACAACACACCAAACATTAAGTGAATAATCATCAAGATATATCTCAAAGATAGTAAAGTTGTAGCATCACACGAGAGTATATGATCAAACACCAACAAAAGTTTGCAACATCAAACGAGAAATCAAATGTTTTGGAAAAACAGAGAGGGATCAAAAACAACTCTCTCTCTCTCTTGAAGCCCTATGATCTATGACCTCTCCCCCTTTGGCAACAAGTTACCAAAAAGTTAAAAGCCATAGAGCTACTCGTTGCTCTGGGCATGGTCTCCGGTGGCTGTTGATGGAGGAGAGAGAATAGCATCCGCGAAGTCTTCAGCTGAAGTCCTCTTAGGTGGTGGAGTAGACACTGGAACTGATGGAACTGATGGAGCTGTAGCAGGTGCTAAAGAAGATGGCCTCATCTCAGGAGCAAACTCTGTAGGAGTTCTGGCTTCAGTCTTGAACTGAGTGCTGGTCCGGAGAGGTGGACTGTCATCATCATCAGAATCTGTGGAGTGGGGAATGGCAGCTTCATTCACTTTCTTCTTAAGTTCATTTACAGTCTTAGTCAGCCCAGCCACTTTGTTGTTCAACGTGGAAAACTTGCTCTCCACAATCCTCACATGACTATCTTGATTGAGCTGAATGGTCTTGATGTCCTTTTGCATGCTCTGAATGGTTCTAATAAGAAGATCCATTTGCTCATTCCTTGTTCTAGGAGCCTAAGCACTGGTGGCTCTAGTTTCTTCAGCCTATGCTGAAAGCACATTTGCTCCCTTGGTGGTTTTGGTAATTAATAACAACATATATGTCATTGAACTAATGTTTCCACTAAGCATATCTCAGGAAAAGTTCAATGATAGGGATGGCAAAAGGATTGTGGATAACCCCAAGATGCAAGGAAATAGATTGGCAAAGCTTCAAGCAAGAGGACTCTACATTTTACTTTGTGAGAAATCACTTTGAGTCCATAGGAAAGCCAATACTATTAAAAGGGGGTATGGTACTGTTGATGAACAAAATGCTCATACGTGCACAAGTGATAGTCACCAAATACACCCACAAGCTCTTCCACAAAAGTCTGTCCAAAGACAAATATTCAAAATCGGTGCAACCAACACTTTCCACTCGGTGCCACCGATTCCCAAACTCAGACAGACCTAAGCCAAACCCTAACCTTTCGGTGCAACCGATTCTGATTCGGTACCACCGAGTTTAGGTTGCCAACATTCTGTTACCCAATTTCACAAAATCGGTTCGACCGAGTTTGTCGAATCGGCGTCACTGAGTTTGGCAATCTAACAGTTGGTCACCTAATCGGTGCAACCGAGATTTATATATCGGTCTCACCGAGATTCAAAAGTTGCTACCTTTGGAGCAACTCGGTACCACCGAGATTCACACATCGGTGTCACCGAGTTGGTCACTTAAGGTGTAACAGTTGGATTTTTGGAGATGCCTATATATACCCCTTCACCACCACCCACTCGAAGGTGAAGCACTCAGAACTATTCCATACTTGCCCCATCATATTTTCTGTGAGAGAGCCACCTACTCATGTGTTGAGATCATGACATTCCATTCCAACCATATGAATTTTGATCTCTAGCCTCCCCAAGCTGCTTTCCACCAAATCAATCTCTTCCACCATAGCCAAATCTGTGAGAGAGTGATTGTGTGTTGAGGAGTCTATCATCTTGAAGCACAAGAGCAAGGAGTTCATCGACATTGCCGAGCCTATTACCTTTTGGAGGGTGGTGCCTCCTAGATTGGTTAGGTGTCGCTTGGGAGCCTCCTAGTTCATGTTGTGGAGTGAACCAAGAGGTTTGTAAGGGCAAGGAGATCGCCTACCTCGTGAAGATCTACCCATAGTGAGGCTAGTCCTTCGTGGACGGAAGCTGTTATGGAATAGTCAAGGTTGCTACTTGTCCTAATCCGTCAGAGTTAGGTATTTCCCACTATCGCTATAGCCAGCGATTTCGGCAGAGGGATATACATTGTTTATCTCTGTGTAAAGACCATTTTAGCCACTGTGGTAGCCCCTTGGATTATAAAAGGAGGTCCATGGCTACCTTTAGAAAGGTCGACACTCTATTCATTTACACGTGTAGCGATGCTCCCTGAGCATCCCTGCTGGGCTGCGACGCTCCTATACGGTGAACTCGAATAAACCACACCACACAGGACGTAGGGTATTACGCTCCGGCGGCCCGAACCTGTCTAAACCCTCGTACGTGCATGGTATGATGATGCTCTTTGCGTTAGAGGATCTCCCTTTCTGAACCACGGAAGGGACCTTGCCGGCCCCATAGATCGTCGTACCCCGACAATGTGGAATAATGAGCTGGGCCAAATAAGCCCATATGAAGTAGCTCGAAGGGACGTGTGGTCGTCATGATTGTCTTCGAGGGGTGTTTTGCCCTAGTCATCTTCCCGGCTTCACAGGCACCACACATTCGACGCCAATGATGATACTCTTCTTGGCAAGAGTATGCAAGTTCCTCATACCAGCATGTCCTAGCCGTCGATGCCATAGCCAGCATTCTGAAGCCTTGGCTAGAAGACAAGTGGCAACATGTGGTCCTGCAGAGAAATCTACCATATATAGATCACCTCTTCGAAAACCTTCGAAGACTTTGGTTTTGTCATAGGCCATTAGCACCACCAATCGGAATTTGCCGAATACGACAAGCATGTCTAGATCACAAGGCATTGAGACATACATTAAGTTGTAACCAAGGGATTCGACAAGCATCACATTTTCCATGTGTTGATCCCTTGTTATAGCAACTCTACTTAGTCCCGGAATTTTTTTGCTACTTTTTTCCGAAAAGACGATGTGATCTTTGGTTGTAGGTCTATGGGATCAAGAAGGGACGTCTAGAGGGGGGGTGAATAGACTACTTCACAAATTAAAAACCTAACCTTTTACCAATTTTAATGGTTGGAAGATTTTAGCAATTCTAACAAGTCTAGTGCACCCTACACATGCAAGTCAACAAGTATAGCAGCGGAAAGTAAAGACAAGCACATGTAAGAAACAGTAGAGGTAGGAAGATCCAACGCAATTGGAGACACGGAGATTTTTCCAGTGGTTCTGATAGGTTGTGCTATTGTATGTCCATGCTGATGGAGACTTCAACCCACGGAGGGTAGCAGTCGCGAGAGTCCACGGCTGGCTCCACCCATGAGGGTCCACAAAGTAGCAACCTCGTCTATTCCATCATGGCTTACGCCCACGAAGGACTAGCCTCACTATGGGTAGATCTTCATGAAGTAGGCGATCTCCTTGCCCGTACAAACTTCTTGGTTCAACTCCACACGCGAAGGAGGCTCCCAAGCGACACCTAACCAATCTAGGAGACACCACTCTCTAAAAGGTAATAGATGTGGTAACAATGATGAACTCCTTGCTCTTGTGCTTCAAAAGTTAGTCTCCTCAACACACAATCACTCTCTCATAGATTTGGCTTGGTAGAAGAGGTTGATTGGGTGGAAAGCAACTTGGGGTGGCAAGAAATCAAGATTCATATGGTTGGAGTGGAAGATCTTGATCTCAACCCATGAGTATTTGGCTCTCTCTCAGAAAAATGGATTTGCAAGTGTAGGTATGTTCTGAGTGCTTCCTCTACTCGTGAGAGGTAGCTGGAGGGGTATATATAGGCATCTCCAAAAATCCAACCGTTACAACATTATTGCCCAACTCGGTGAAACCGATCCAAAAACTCGGTTGCACCGACTAGTGCAAAATGTGGCAACTTTTGGCTTCTCAGTAAGACCGATATATACATCTCGGTGTGACCGAAGTGGGTGACCTAGGCAGTTATCAAATCTCGGTGAGACCGATTTCCAAAACTCGAAAATACCGAATCTTAGAAATGGATAACCAGAAAGTTGGTCACTGGTTTCTGTTGCACCAAAAGGAATGTTGGTGTCACCGAGACCTTAGGGTTTTGCCTTAGGATCTGTCTGGGGTAAAACTCGGTAGGGCCGATTTGGAAAACTTGGTGGCACCGAATTTGAGTGGTAGGGTTTAGACAAAGAATTCCGTGGGAGAAATTCATGTGTATTTTGGTGGCTAATCTCTAAGCACTTGAGCAACCAGATAATCATAGACACCTCATCGCCTTTTAATAGTATTGGCTTCCCTATGGACTCAAAAGTGATTTCTCACAAAATGTAAAATGTAGAGTCTTCAAGCTTTCTGATTTGCCAATCCTATTCCTTTCCTTCTTCTTCTCTCCTTGGGGATTCTCCACACATTCCATGGCCAATCTTCTCTATGGACTTCATCTGAAATAAACTAGGTAAAACTATTAGTCCAAGAGACATTGTATGTTGTCATGAATTATCAAAACCTCCAAGGGAGCATATGTGCTTTCAAGGTCAAAGAGTTGACTCCATCAATAGGCTTCGATCACCAGTCATGTGACTAGTACATGCACTGCCCATGATCCATTCAATCATGTTGGATTTATCTTCCTGCATTTGAGAATTAGTCTTGTTCACCAAGGCATGCAGTTGTAACATGCATTGATGAAAAGATGTAGCAGTACATAGTGATAAGTAAACTGGACAATATAAATGGTAAAAATCATCTGCATTGATTATCTTGTGTCCAGGCAAGAATGTTTTTGGGTCTCCATAGATAATTTTCGAATTAGGCTTCATCGCATCTAGAGACCCGATGCTGCATGAAGATATTAGTTCTTTTTAACCACCCACATGTGAAGGGGTGGCTTAGAAGAAATGAGACATAAAATAGCATCAAAGAATTTAGGCATTGTTGCCCTTATGGTACGTTTCACAGGAGGGTTAGAGTAGCCATAAGAATATGCAGAGAAGTTCTTAGTTTTATGAACATAACGATTCATGACATAGTGCCCATACTCATGAGTCTGTTCAGTCCTTCCCTGCGAAACTTAGTTGTTAGTACGATCATACGAAGACCTTTGTCTTCTTGAAGACTTTGATCTGTGGTATGTCTTCTTCCTATGAGATGTCATCATGAAATTTATAGAAAGCTTCTCAAGAAGACATTTGGGAACCCAGATCCTCTTCATAGGAGAACCGTTCTTGCAGTTAGTTCCAATGAATCTAGCAAACACTTCAACATTCATAGATTTGAACAATTTATAGTTGGAGTCAAATGCCTCATCAATGATGACATGGTTAGCACAGTTAAAACTAGATAATGTGGAAGGATCAATTGAAGGGCCTTTTGTAGCAACCCATGTATTTTTGGGATACTGCTCAGGCTTCCAGTAAGATCCATCAACATTGATGTTTCTTTCGAAACCCACACCCTCTTTCTTAGGGTTTTTGTTCAAGATTGTCTTCTTCAGGACATCACAAAGAATCTGATGTCCATTCAGAATCTTGTCCTTGTCTGTTTCAAGCAATGTCTTCAACCTGTCATTGTCATCAGTAATAGCAGTGGTTTCCTTAGATGAGGGGTAAGACACCACAGACACAGTTGAAGATAATGTATTTTCAGAAGCATTTAAACATTCAGCATTTTATCCATTAGCTTCACGAGCAAGGAATTTCAAGCATGGAGCATTAAAATTAATCCTGAGCGGTACTGATTTGTTCTGATAGGAGTGAGTCGTTTTCCTTCCGATAGTCATCATGAGCTTCTCTCAACTTCTCTAGATCAAGCTTTCTTTGAAGATATTCAAGCGAAAGCTTCTCATGTTTAGTCGTGAGAATATCATGACAACTTTGGAGATCCTCAAACCTTGAACGAAGACTTTGCATATCTTCAGCCATAGTTTCGTTCAGACTCATCTCATCGCGCAACAGGTCATCGCTTTTCTCTAGAGATTTTTGCATTTTCTCTATAGCATTTTGATATTTAGTGGCAATTTTGACAAGTGTAGAATAGCTAGGTTTCAAGTTATCATCATATTCATTTTCTCTATCAGAGTCATGACGTGAAGACTTTGAGGACACCTTGGAGCCTTTTGCCATGAAGCAGTAGGCTAGAGCATTGTCGTCATCACTGGCTTCAGTGTTGTTGAGGGGGACATTATCTTTGGGATCGAAGACGGATGATACGACGAATGCAGAAGCCATAGCCAAACCAGCAACTTCAAAATCAGAATCATCCTCAAATGCCTCTTCAACTTCTGACTCAGATTCAGCTTCAGAGTCCATTTCCTTGTCAATGAAAGCATGATCTTTGCCAGGTGAACTCTTCTTGTGTGATGAAGACTTGGATGAAGACTTGTAATACCTCTTCTTCTTGGATTCCTTCTCCCATCAAGGGCAATCAGCGATGAAGTAACCTGTTTTCTTGCACTTGTGACATGTTTGCTTCTTGTTGTCACGTGAAGACGTCTCTCCAGACTTCTTTGAGTCACGCCTTGAAGATTTTGCAAAGCATTTGGACTTGGCAAATTTCTGAAACTTCCTCACAAGCAGAGAGAGTTCTTTGCCAATGTCTTTAGCACCATCGAAACTGCATTCAGGTTCTTCTTCTTCGGATGAAGATAGAGCCTTTGCCTTCAGGGCACAAGAGCGACCATAACTAGAACCATAGATTTCCCTCTTTTCAGCTTGTTGGAACTCATGGGTGTTCGGCCTCTCAAGGATATTGGCGGGATCCAATTCCTTGAAGTCCGGGCGTTCTTGGATCATTAGAGCGAGAGTGTCAAAGGAACTGTCAAGAGATCTCAATAGCTTTTTCACAACTTCATGTTTGGTGATATCAGTGGCGCCGAGAGCATTCAACTCATTTGAGATGTCAGTGAGTCTATCAAATGTGAGCTGGACATTTTCAATGTCAAGCCTCTTGAAGCTGTTGAACAGATTGCGAAGAACATCAAGACGCGAGTCTTGCTTAGATGAGACACCTTCATTGACCTTGGAAAGCCATTCCTAGATTTGCTTCATAGGGCCAGTCACACGACCATATTGTCCTTTGGTCAAATGACCACAAATCATGTTCTTGGCGGTTGAGTCCAATTGAGCGAATCTCTTCACATCAGCAATAGTGACACCTTCACCAACCTTGGGATGCCAGCCATGACAACATACCAGAGGTCGTTGTCAATGGCTTCGAGATGCATGTGCATCTTGTTCTTCCAGTAGGGGTAGTCAGTGCCATCGAGGACAGTGCACGCAATAGAGACCTTGATTATCCCTGCAGTCGACATAGCTAAAACTCCAGGTGGTTAAACCGAAACACAGAACAAGGGAGTACCTTGCTCTGATACCAATTGAAAGTGCTTGTTATCGACTAGAGTGGGGTGAATAGGCGATTTTTATGAAAAGCTTCGAAACAGTAAATATATTCAAAGTACGCATAAGAGAAACAGGATCAAGTAGGGATAACAATCAAGGATCTAAGCAAAGCATGGAATACTATGAAGACATTCAGGAAGATATAGCATAGTCATCATGCACACTAAGATGTATCGAGGATAAACTTAGGTAGTATGAAGATAAATGGCAGTTTACGGAATGTCTTCGGTGTATGTCTTCGAACAAGGATAGTCAAGCAATGACTTCACAGTATAGTACAGAAAGTAAGAGAGTAAATGATAGAACTAGTTGCTCGACGAAGACATGGGATTTGTTGGACTAGTTCCAGTTGCTGTGACAACTATACGTCTGGTTGGGGAGGCTGAGATTGAACTCAGAAGATCTCGTCTTCACCTTGTTCCCCTTGAGCCGAGGTCACTTAGACCAAGCCCAATCACAATAGTAAGTCTTCTGGGGAGACTTCTGAAACCCATACAAACTTGGTCACCCAGCAATCCGCAATGTCTCTTGGATGCTCTAGACCCAGACGCCTAACCGTCTGAAAGATCACAGTCTTCAAGTGTAATAAGTCTTCAGTTCTCTCAGAACAGAACGACTTTGGTGATGCTCAAACACACTAGATCTAGGTGTTTGGGTTTATCCTCACAGGATAGCTCTCTCTCAATGTCTTCTAGGTGGGTTGCTCCAAAATGACAACAGCCGTATCTCACTCTAAGCAGCCACCTTCTCATGGCGGAGGGGGTGGGCTATTTATAGCCAATAGGCAACCCAACATGATATGACCGAAATGACTCTGGGTCAATGGCCAACCGACACGTGTTCTAACGGTCGGATTTCATCGACACAGGCGGCAACATTACTTGGGCTACAAGCAATGCCGACTCAACCAACTTTGGAAGAGATTTCCTCTCATTGTCTTCACTCGAAGACATGGGTATGGGTTGAGCATCATGTCAGCGTCTAAATTCGATCACATAGACCCCACTTAACAGTACGGTGGTTCCTATGACTCGGGAAAGAAGAAACAAAACAACCAAAAGACTTCGTCTTCGGACATTTTTAGGGGTCATCTGCGACGGGTAAACCGAGTCTCCAGGGATTTCTATTTGTGTTAACCTGTGAACTCTCACAAACACATTAGTCCCTCAACCACGTTTGTCTTCAATACTCCAAAACCAACAAGGGGTGGCACTATATGCACTTACAATGTTCATCAACATGGTCAAAGGGCTACTTGTCTGGCTCAACAAAGTCTTCGGGGTCTTCAAATGCTTCTGGTCCAACTCCATCGTCAACTTCGTAATCTAGCGTCGCAAAAATAACGGGCACAAATAAGGCCATAGCAAAAACAGGAAAAATAAATCACTCAGAAAAATGTCAAACCATTTTTGTTAATACTAGATTTAAAACTAAAAATACTACATGTGTTGGTTTTGCAGTTGGAGTGACAGAAATGAAGATTTGAATTTTTGACATTGATTTTAAATGCCAAAGCATGGATTTAAATAGGAGCAGTGTGGAAATATTTTTCCAAATGGTGCACTAGTGGCACCCTTAAATAGTTTAGGTTTTAACAAAAATTTACAAATTTGAATCACTGGATTTGGACAAGTATTTCAACTTGTGGAATTTTTGGAAGAATATTCATAAAAAGAAAAATAGAACTTGCTAGAAACGGCCTGGCTAGATCAGCCCATAGCTCTTGCTTAACACATAATTCTCGAAGCGACGATGCTATACATTGATTATATTTTATGTCGAAGCTTTGATCTATATGTTGTCATCAATTACCAAAACGGGGGAGATTGAAAGCACAACTTCTCCCTAGGTGGTTTTGGTAATTAATAACAACATATATTTCATTGGACTAATGAATCTATCAAGTATATTTCAGGTAAAGTTCAATGAATGGATTAGCTAGGATTGTGAGGAGATTCCCTAGATGCTTGGAACATTAATTGGCAAAAGCTTCAAGACTATACATTTTATATTTATGTGAGAAATCAAATTTGAGTCCATAGGAAAGACAATACTATTAAAAGGGGATGAGGTATCTATGATGATCTGGTTGCTCAAAGTGCTTAGAGATTAGCCACCAAAAACCCTCACGAATTCTCCCACAAAATATTCTATCAAAACCCTAAAGTCAAATTCGGTGCCACGAACATTCCCACTTCGGCCTTACCCAGTTTTCCTTAGCCAGATCCCAAAGCCAAACCCTAGCAAATCGGCGCAACCGAGTTTTGGTTCGGTACAGCCGAAAAGCAGTGACACACTCTCGGGTATCTGATTGACAAAACTCTGAATTTCCGATTTTTCATTTTGGTGCCACCGAGTCACTGGAGCTGCCTAGGTCGACCGAATCGGACTCACGGAGAAGTTGTATATCAGTCTCACCGAAAAGCCTAAAGTTAGAGCATTTTGCACTAGTCGGTGGAACTGAGTTTGTACTTCGGTTACACCAAGTTGGGCAATAATGTTGTAACGGTTGCATTTTTGAAGATGGCTATATATACCCCCTCCACCTCCCTCTCATTCGTAGAGAGGGCACTCAAAACAAGCAAACACTTCCACCATTCATTTTTTGTGAGAGAATCACCTACTCATGTGTTGAGATCAAGATCTTCCAGTCCAACCATATGAATCTTGATTTCTAGCCTCCCCAAGTTGCTTTCCACCCAACCAATCTCTTCTACCAAGAAAATTTCTCTGAGAGAGTGCTTGAGTGTTGAGGAGACTATCTTTTGAAGCACAAGATCAAGGAGTTCATCATCCATACCACATCAATTACCTTTTGGAGAGTGGTGTCTCCTAGATTGTTAGGTGTCGCTTGGGAGCCTCCATTTTCTGTGGAGTTGAACCAAGAAGTTTGTAAGGGCGAGGAGATCACGTACTTGTGAAGATCTACCCCGAGTGAGGCTAGTCCTTTGTAGATGTAAGCCATGATGGAATAGACGAGGTTGCTACTTCGTGGACCCCTCGTAGGTGGAGCCCTCCATGGACTCGCGCAAACGTTACCCTCCATGGGTTGAAGTCTCCATCAGTGTGGACGTACGATAGCACCACCTATCGGAACCACGGGAAAAATCTTTGAGTCCCCATTGCATTTTATCTTCCTATCCCTTCCCTCTACTTACACTTGCATGTCTTTACTTTCCGCTACTATACTCGTAGATTTGCATGTGTAGGGTGTGCTAGACTTGATAGAATTATTAAAACTTGCCAACCAATAAAATTGGGAAAAGGTTAGGACTTTATTTTCTCAAGTACTATAACCATCCCCCCTCTAGACATACTTTGGATCCTACACCTGCCGGAGGTGGAAATCATCATCGAAGGCCATCTTCATCATCCTGACGGTCTCCATGAAGAGGAGGGAGTGATTCACCCACGGGGCTGAGGCTATGTACCAGCAGGTATGTGTTCGATCTGTCTCTCGTGTTCTTGAGATGTGTAGGATCCAAAGTATGTCTAGGGGGTGATTAGACTACTTGACCAAATAAAAATCTATCCTTTTCCCAGTTTTAGTTGTGGGCAGATTTTAGCAATTTGCACAAGTCAAGTTCACCCTACACATGCATGTCTACGAGTATTGCAGCGGAAAGTAAGGACAAGCATATGTAAAAGGATGAGGGTAGGAAGATCAAAAGCAATTTGAAGACACGAAGATTTTTCCCGTGGTTCCGATAGGTGGTGCTATCGTACGTCCATGTTTATGGAGTCTTCAACCCACGGAGGGTAGCGGTCGCAAGGGTCCATGGATGGCTCCAGCCAAAAGGGTCCACGAAGTAGCAACCTTGACTATTCCATAACGGCTTCCGTCCACGAAGGACTAGCCTCACTATGGGTAGATCTTCACGAAGTAGGCGATCTCCTTGCCCGTACAAACTTCTTGGTTCAACTCCACAACACGAAGTAGGAGGCTCCCAAGCGACACCTAACCAATCTAGGAGGCACCACCCTCCAAAAGGTAATAGGCTCGATAGTAACGATGAACTCCTTGCTCTTGTGTCTCAAATGATAGTCTCCTCAACACTCAATCACTCTCTCACAGATTTGGCTTGGGTACAAGAGATTGATGGGATGGAAAGCAACTTGGGGAGGCTAGAAATCAAGATCCATATGGTTGGAGTGGATGATCTAGACCTCAACACAAGAATAGGTGGTTCTCTCTCAGAAAATTGGATATGGCAAGTGGGTGTGTGTGTTCTGAGGGCTTCTCTTTCGAGTGGGATGTGATGGAGGGTATATATAGGCATCTCCAAAACTCCAACCGTTACAACATTATTGCCCAACTCGGTGGAACCGAAGTGAAACTCGGTGGCACCGACTTGTTCAAAATGTGGCAACTTTATGCTTTTCGGTGAGACCGATATAGAATATTCGGTGGTACCGATATACGTGACCTAGGAAGTTACCAAAACTCAGTGAGACCAATTTCTCAAACTCGGTGGGACCGATTTGGAGAAATGGGTTAACAGAGAGTTCGCCAACTTCTCGGTGAGACCGATTTGCAAAACTCGGTGGGACCGAATCAAGGAAATGGCTAACCAGGAAGTTGGTCACTTGTTTGGTGGCACCAAAAGTGAATGTTGGTAGTACCGAGTAGTGGGTCTTGGCTAGGGTTTCTGTCTGGGTTTTAAACTCGGTGTAGCCGATATGAAAAGTTGGTCACATCAATTTTGAGTGTTAGGCTCTATGACAGAATGTTTGTGGGAGAGCTTGTGGGTGTTTTTGGTGACAAACACTTGATAAGTTGAGCATTTCATTCAACATCATTACCTCATCCCCTTTTGATGGAATTGCCTTTCCTAGGGACTCAAAGTGATTTCTCACAAAGTAAAATGTAGAGTCTTCATGCTTGTAGCTTAGCCAATCCTATTCCTTGCATCTTGGGGTCTCCTCACAATCCTTTGCCAATCAAACATTGAACTTTTTCCTGAAATATACTTAGTGAAAGCATTAGTCCAATGAAATATATGTTGTTATTAATTACCAAAACCACCTAGGGACAAGTTGTGCTTTCAATCTCCCCCTTTTTGGTAATTGATGAGAACATATAGATCAAAGCTTTGATGAGAGATATAATCAATGAATAGCATCGTCGCTTTGAGAGGTATGTGATAAGCAAGAGCTCCCCCTAAATTTGTGCATTATTTTAAATTTGCGTTTGAATGCAAATGCACAATCGATTAGGATCATGGGTCACTCTTTCATGTCACATACAACTTGGTGGTGCGCTAAAATTAATAAGAGAGAATAAAAAGCACAACACACCAAACATTAAGTGAATAATCATCAAGATATATCTCAAAGATAGTAAAGTTGTAGCATCACACGAGAGTATATGATCAAACACCAACAAAAGTTTGCAACATCAAACGAGAAATCAAATGTTTTGGAAAAACAGAGAGGGATCAAAAACAACTCTCTCTCTCTCTCTTGAAGCCCTATGATCTATGACCTCTCCCCCTTTGGCAACAAGTTACCAAAAAGTTAAAAGCCATAGAGCTACGCGTTGCTCTGGGCATGGTCTCCGGTGGCTATTGATGGAGGAGAGAGAAGAGCATCCGCGAAGTCTTCAGCTGAAGTCCTCTTAGGTGGTGGAGTAGACACTGGAACTGATGGAACTGATGGAGCTGTAGCAAGTGCTAAAGAAGATGACCTCATCTCAGGAGCAAACTCTGTAGGAGTTCTGGCTTCAGTCTTGAACTGAGAGCTGGTCCGGAGAGGTGGACTGTCATCATCATCAGAATCTGTGGAGTGGGAATGGCAGCTTCATTCACTTCCTTCTTAAGTTCATTTACAATCTTAGTCAGCCCAGCCACTTTGTTGTTCAACGTGGAAAACTTGCTCTCCACAATCCTCACATGACTATCTTGATTGAGCTGAATGGTCTTGATGTCCTTTTGCATGCTCTGAATGGTTCTAATAAGAAGATCCATTTGCTCATTCCTTGTTCAAGGAGCCTAAGCACTGGTGGCTCTAGTTGCTTCAGCCTATGCTGAAAGCACATTTGCTCCCTTGGTGGTTTTGGTAAATAATAACAACATATATGTCATTGAACTAATGTTTCCACTAAGCATATTTCAGGAAAAGTTCAATGATAGGGATGGCAAAAGGATTGTGGATAACCCCAAGATGCAAGGAAATAGATTGGCAAAGCTTCAAGCAAGAGGACTCTACATTTTACTTTGTGAGAAATCACTTTGAGTCCATAGGAAAGCCAATACTATTAAAAGGGGGTATGGTACTGTTGGTGAACAAAATGCTCATACGTGCACAAGTGATAGTCACCAAATACACCCACAAACTCTTCCACAAAAGTCTGTCCAAAGACAAATATTCAAAATCGGTGCAACCAACACTTTCCACTCGGTGCCACCGATTCCCAAACTCAGACAGACCTAAGCCAAACCCTAACCATTCGGTGCAACCGATTCTGATTCGGTGCCACCGAGTTTAGGTTGCCAACATTCTGTTACCCAATTTCACAAAATCGGTCCGACCGAGTTTGTCGAATCGGCGTCACTGAGTTTGGCAATCTAACCGTTGGTCACCTAATCGGTGCAACCGAGATTTATATATCGGTCTCACCGAGATTCAAAGGTTGCTACCTTTGGAGCAACTCGGTACCACCGAGATTCACACATCGGTGTCACTGAGTTGGTCACTTAAGGTGTAACAGTTGGATTTTTGGAGATGCCTATATATACCCCTTCACCACCACCCACTCGAAGGTGAAGCACTCAGAACTATTCCATACTTGCCCCATCATATTTTCTGTGAGAGAGCCACCTACTCATGTGTTGAGATCATGACATTCCATTCCAACCATATGAATCTTGATCTCTAGCCTCCCCAAGCTGCTTTCCACCAAATCAATCTCTTCCACCATAGCCAAATCTGTGAGAGAGTGATTGTGTGTTGAGGAGTCTATCATCTTGAAGCACAAGAGCAAGGAGTTCATCGACATTGCCGAGCCTATTACCTTTTGGAGGGTGGTGCCTCCTAGATTGGTTAGGTGTCACTTGGGAGCCTCCTAGTTCATGTTGTGGAGTGAACCAAGAAGTTTGTAAGGGCAAGGAGATCGCCTACCTCGTGAAGATCTACCCATAGTGAGGCTAGTCCTTCGTGGACGGAAGCCGTTATGGAATAGTCAAGGTTGCTACTTCGTGGACCCTTATGGGTGGAGCCCTCCGTGGACTCTCGCGACCGTTACCCTCCGTGGGTTGAAGACTCCATAAACATGGACGTACGATAGCACCACCTATCGGAACCACGGGAAAAATCATCGTGTCTACAAATTGCGTTTGATCTTCCTACCCTTCCTTTACTACTCATGCTTGCTGTTACTTTCCGCTGCTATACTCTTAGACATGCATGTGTAGGGTGTGCTTGACTTGCTATGAATGCTAAAATCTGCCAACACTTAAAATTGTGAAAAAGTAGATTTTTATTTGGTCAAGTAGTCTAATCACCCCCCTCTAGACATACTTTCGGTCCTACAAGTGGTATCAGAGCTTTGGTCTCCATTGCATTGGTCTCACAACCTAGGAGAGTATGGCGTCTAGTGAGGGAAATTATCACCGTAGAGGTCCGTACTTTGATGGCACTAATTTTGCTAGTTGGAAGCACAAAATGAAAATGCATATTCTTGGTCATAACCCTGCCGTTTGGGCTGTTGTTCGTGTTGGCTTGCAAGGTGAATTCTTTGGTGATGGAAAGGAACCGGATCGTGAAGCGACCACAGATGAATTGAAGATGTTGGAATACAACGCTCAAGCATGCGACATTCTCTTCAACTGCCTATGCCCCGAAGAATTCAACAAAATCAGCCGTCTTGAGAATGCAAAAGAGATTTGGGATACTTTGGTTGATATGCACGAAGGTACCGAGTCCGTGAGAGAATCCAAGTTGGATGTTCTTCAAAGTCAGCTTGACAAGTTCAAGATGAAGGATGGTGAAGGAGTCGCGGAGATGTACTCTAGGCTAGCTCTCATCACAAATGAGATTGCCGGCTTAGGAAGCGAAGAAATGATCGACAAATTCATCATCAAGAAGATACTTTGAGCTTTGGATGAGAGATACGACACCGTGTGCACATTGATCCAAATGATGCCCAACTACAAAGATCTCAAGCCTACAGAAGTCATTGGAAGGATTGTTGCTCATGAGATGACACTCAAAGACAAGGAAGAGCTTCACAACAAGTCTAGCAGTGCTTACAAAGCCACAAGTGATGCTCCCGCAACTTCAAGCAACAACCTTGTCACCAATGAAGAGATAAGCCTCATGGTCCAGAAATTCAACAAGCTCTACAAGAATAGAGGCAAAGAACGAAGCTCCAACTCAAGATATGAAGAGAAGCGTTCATCTAGTCGTGACCGCAACTGCGACAATTGTGGGAAGCCCGGACACTACTCAAATGAGTGCACGGCTCCCTACAAACGAAGAGAAGAATCACCTAGAAGACGAAGCTCAAAGAATGAATCACCTCAAAGAGAGAGAAGGAGTAGAGATGATCGTTATGAACGAAGACCCTCAAGGAGAAGTAGGGATTCGGAGAAGAAGGACAAGTACACCAAGAGCTACACAAGAAGAAAACATCAAGCTCATGTTGGTGAATGGGTTTCAGGCTCCGACTCTGACAACAACTCCGAGAGAAGCTATCACTCCAACTCCGACTATAGTCAAGATGAAGGTGTTGCCGGACTTGCACTAGTGACTACCAACTCCTATGATCTATTTGATTCACCAAATGAAGGGAGTGGAAGTTGCTTCATGGCTAAAGGCCCCAAGGTATCACACCCCGAGTACCTTGATTTCAATAGTGATGAAGATGATTTGCTTTGTGATGATGACTTGCACTTTGATGAAACTAGTGATGTTAGTCAAAATGAACTTGATAATTCTCATGCTAGTCAAGATAAGTCATTTGATGATGATAAGATGAAAATAGAACAACTAACTAAAGAATTAAACACTCTTAAGTTAGCCCATGAATCTACTCTCGAAGATCATAGAGAGCTTGTAAGGACTCATGAGAAGCTACGCTTCCAGAAGCTCAACTTGGAGCAAGAGCATGAGTTTCTTAAAGCTATCAATGACGATCTCCGAAAGAAGACTTCATCTTATCTAGCCAAATGATTACTCTTGTCTACATTCATGCCACAAGTTAAATCTAAACAAGCTAGTAACAAAGGCAAGAAAGGTTCTTCATCTAGTAGCAACAATAAAAAATGTCAAACCTAATGATGTTGCTTCTAGTAGTTCTATTGATTCCACTAATGATGATTTTCCTAGCCAAGTTACACTTGAGCAAGAAAATGCTTTATTGAAAGGAATTATAGAGAAAGGTATCTACAAGAGTCTTGCTGGGTGTAAGCAATTTGAGGAAATTGTATGCAAGCACGGAGGATACCGGAAGAACCATGGCGTTGGCTACTTCAACGCAAATGGAGTTGAATGGGAAGAAGGTCAATACCCCAAGCCCAAGTTTGTTCCTCAAAAGGAGAAGTATGAAAATACTCTTCCCAAGGGAACAAACACTCAAGATGACCTTCCACCACAAGACCACAAGCTCAAGGGCAAGAACAAGCTTCAAGAGGACATTGACTCATATGAAGATGAATCCCTAGCATTGGTGGAGTGGGTTCCCAAGGCTACTTCAAGCTCAACTTCTACAAGGGCTACTTCAACACCAAGGATCCCCATCAAGTTGATGTGGGTCCCCAAGAAGAAGAACTAGAGAGTTCTTGAGGGGTGACTCCGCCAATGAAAATTCACTCACATTCATTATTGGCAAGAACTATTTGCAATCAACATCAACTCTATGCAATAGTTCAAGGAGTCACACATTCCCTCAAAGGTAAGAAAGGGACAAGGTAATCAACAAGTCCATGGACATCATCACATATGATTTGCACTCCATGTCCATAGATATCCTTGTATTTGTCTCTTGTGTGTTGGGACTAACCCATGTAGGTGAGAAGAGTAAGGAAACAACAAGGATGCTCCCAACTCATGGTGATCTTCATCAACCTTGAGCATCCACCACTACATCACCCACATGAAGTCTTCTATGACAAACCCAAGGTTAGTTTATCCCTCCTATGGGGGGATGTCACATCAAGGGGGAGCTTTACTCTAAGACTTGAGTCAAAGCATCTCATAGTATGTGACTGCATTAAATGCTTTATGTAAAAGTGGTAACCCCACTTGTGCTTAAACGATGAGTATGACCTATGATCAAGTATTCTTACTTGGCTCCTAAGTAAATATACTCATATATAGATGACTCCGTCATCGCCAAAATGCTTGATAGATGCTAGTATGTTTGTGCGTGTTTGCCATGATTTCATTTGACATCTTATTGTGTGAGCATGTTGGTCTACATTTATTTATCCATTCGAGGACATCCAATTGTTGCTATTTGGCTTTTGTTTTCTCTTTTGCCAATTGGATGGACAAGAATGACTAGGACCACTCTCTAGCTATCTATGCTTTCTCACGTCATATTCCATTCTTGCTGCATCACAAAATTTGAACAAGAACTCTTTGATCCCTCTGTGTGAGAAGCACTCGGAGTTCAGTATCGACAAAGAACTGACCATTAAAACCTCCCAAGTGCATCTCGATGGAACCAACCCAAAATCTCGGTCTCACCAAATGCCTAGGGTTGATCTGGTTTTCTATCTCGGTACCACCGATTCCATATTCTCGGTTACACCGAGTTTCCCTGTCAGCTGACAGTTGAGGAACTCGGTGACACCGAAAATTTAGAATCGGTGTCACCGACAGCCGAAGGTATATAAGAGGCGGACCCGACCTTTGAAAATTCCTTCAAACTGTCGTCCCCTCCAAAACCCTACGCTGCCGATTCGTGACCCCTGGTCGTCGCCTTTGCTTCGCCGTGCGTCTCCGCCGTTGGAAATCACCGCCGCCGACGGAATCATCACCCCCGTCGCCGCCGTAGCGGATCCGTCGCCAAGTTAGGGTATGGATCCGGCCTTTCTTTGTGCTCCCCGTCCGAATCTTGCGCATTGAAGTTTATTCCATCGATAATCCACCGTTTGCAAACCTCTCCATCCACTGGAAATCTCATTAGATTAGCGAACCGAAAAATTTTAGGTTTAGTTGCTCGCAAAATCGCATCTCGGTGATACCGAGTCAGAAAAATCGGCTCCACCGATTTTATTTTTGTGCTACTGAGGACAGTACTCGGTGAAACCGAGTGGCAGTTTTCGGTCCAACCGAAACTGCTGCCAAGTTTCTGTTAAGGGTATTGTGAGTCTCGGCAGCACCGAAAGTTTTGACTCGATGACACCGAAATTCCTTTTTGTTGTGAACTACATCTAAGATTTTTCTGTTCAAACTTTCAAAAATAGCTGCATTTTGTGATGACTTATCCTCTTCTACTCTTCTACACTCTATTCACAGGGTCAGATATGTCAGATCCTGAAGATAGCCGGAACAATTTCAGAGAGGAGAATGTTGACATGAGTTCAGGCACTAGTCCTGAGTCTAGTTCCTCTTTAGATCCAGGCACCCCCAGTTCTCATGGGTTGCCCAAGGGTGCTACTAGGGCCAGGAAGAAGCTGAATTCAGATGAGGAGGATTCTGATTTTGTTCCAGAGGAAGTTCTTGCCAAGAAGCAAGACAAAGCTGCCAGGAAGTCTGCAAATGAAGCCACCTCTTCCAGGAGAACTGTCAGCAAGACATATGCCCCTCCAGAGGCTATGAGAGCACCTGAGAGTGATAGGGCTACCATGACCATTGAGCCCCCAAGGAGGTCATTGCCTAAAAGGGCAGGAGAGAAGAAGCATGCCAGAAAGAGGATTGTCTATGTCACTGGCAGGGCTACATCCATGTATGAGGACCCAGAGGAAACTGCTGGTGCTGCTGCTGAGGAGGAGGAGGACGAGCAAGTTGTCAAGGCCCCTCCCAAGAAGAAGCAAAAGAAGCTTTTGGCAGATGCTATGCCAAAGCAAGGTCCCTCCAAGAGCACCAAGTCTGCCCCCAAGAAGGCTGCTGCTGACAAGTCCAAGAGGTCATCCAGACAGATTCCAGCTTCTGAGAAGAACAAGGGAACCACCTCCAGAGATATGGATGAGGATGCCATGTCTGCATTGATGAAGCTCAGACCACACCTTCCAGAGTACAAAGCCAGCCATCCACTTTCTAAAGATATGAAGAAGAAGAAGGATGCGGGTTTGAGAGAGTGGAGAGCCATTGATCCTTACTCTCAGAGGAGGAAAACAGCTGTGGACTACAGGTTCTATACCAAGGAGCAATAGGATTTCTATGAGACTGTGCTGCTTGACAAGAGCCCAGCTGTCAGCGATATGAGATATGTTGACTGGAAGTATATCAAGAAGAATGAAGACTACTTCCCATGTGTGCAAGACAACTTCCACTGCATTGGTCTAGATGAGTTTGTTGGCAAAGAATTCACTGCATGGAACGATGAGATGATCATGCAATTCTACTCCACTGCTCACTTCTATGGAGATGGTAGGATTGTATGGATGACAGAAGGAGCAATATATGAGCCTACCGTTGATGAATGGGCTGCCATCTTACTCAGAGTCCAAGGCCAGCCACAATGCCATGAAGGACATGTACAATGCTATTCCTGCTGCACATCTCTAGTCCCACAAGCTAGGATCTATCTATTACCTCCAGGCAGGTCTCCATACGACTAACACCATTCTGAGGCATACTTTGATGCCTAAGTCAGGAGACGAGAAGATGATCCGAGGCTACTCCATCAACTTGCTGCTTCATAATGACCAGCACCAGAGATTCAGAGTGATGGATCTGATTGTGGAGACAGTGAAGAGGGTTGCTGCTGATCAGAAGCGCTCATGCTGCTATGCACCCTACATTTAGATGCTTATCAACTCCAAGCTAGAGAAGCACATATTTGCTCTGGACAGACCCCATTTGCCCGTACAGCCAGATTTAGAGGACAACATTGTGGTGATGGACCCAGAACATCCCACATCAGCTGCATCTCAAGCACGGGCAGAGGCAGAGGCAGCTAGAGCCACTAGTGCTCAGTTCCCTAGATCCAGGAACGAGCAAATGGATCTCTTGATCTCAACCTTTCAAGGCATGCAGAAGGACATCAAGGACATACTGGAGAACCAGAACAGTCTTGTGAGGATCTTTGAGAATAGGATCAAGACCCTAAATGACAAGGTGGATGGGCTGACCAAGATCGTGAATGAGCTCAAGAAGGAAGTTGACTCTGTGCCTCTTCCTCACTCTACAGATGATGATGAGGAGGAGGAGGAGGAGGACTCTCCTCTCAGGGCAGGCACACACTTCACTACCCAGGCCAGATCAACCACAGTGCCAGCTCCAGATTTGAGGCCTTCTTCATCAGCACCTGCTATAGCCTCCTCAGCTCCATCAGCTCCAGTTCCTCCAGTTGCTACTCCAACTCCATCCATGACGTCTGCAGAGGTCTTCGCCGACGCAGTTCTCTCGACTCCTTCATCAACAACCGGAGGAGATCAGCCCAACAACGATTAGCTATATCTCTTTGAACTTTTTGGTAACTTGTTGCCAAAGGGGGAGAAGTGTATATAGATCTTTAGGCTTCGAGTGAGAGAGCGTTGGTTTTTATCGCTTTTCAAAAACATTTGGTCTTTTGGTTGCTTGTGTTAAACCTATATGGTGTTTGATCATACGCTTAATGTGTGTTGCTACTATTTCCTATCTTTTTGATGCTTATGAGATGATCATTCACCTTTTGCTTGATTGTGTTGTGCTATGATGCTCATTCTAATTATTCTCGCACACCACCAAGATGTATGTGACATGGAAGAGTGACCCATGTACCTAATCGATTGTGCATTTGCATTCAAACGCAAATTTAAAATAATGCACAAATTTAGGGGGAGCTCTTGCTTATCACATACTTCTCAAAGCGACGATTATATTCATTGAGTATATCATATGTTGAAGCTTTTATCTATATGTTGTCATCAATTACCAAAAAGGGGGAGATTGAAAGCACATTTGCTCCCTTGGTGGTTTTGGTAATTAATAACAACATATATGTCATTGAACTAATGTTTCCACTAAGCATATTTCAAGAAAAGTTCAATGATAGGGATGGCAAAAGGATTGTGGATAACCCCAAGATGCAAGGAAATAGATTGGCAAAGCTTCAAGCAAGAGGACTCTACATTTTACTTTGTGAGAAATCACTTTGAGTCCATAGGAAAGCCAATACTATTAAAAGGGGGTAAGGTACTGTTGGTGAACAAAATGCTCATACGTGCACAAGTGATAGTCACCAAATACGCCCACAAGCTCTTCCACAAAAGTCTGTCCAAAGCCAAATATTCAAAATCGGTGCAACCAACACTTTCCACTCGGTGCCACCGATTCCCAAACTCAGACAGACCTAAGACAAACCCTAACCTTTCAGTGCAACCGATTCTGATTCGGTGCAACCAATTCTGATTCGGTGCCACCGAGTTTAGGTTGCCAACATTCTGTTACCCAATTTCACAAAATCGGTCCGACCGAGTTTGTCGAATTGGCGTCACCGAGTTTGGCAATCTGACCGTTGATCACCTAATCGGTGCAACCGAGATTTATATATCGGTCTCACCGAGATTCAAATGTTGCTACCTTTGGAGCAACTCGGTACCACCAAGATTCACACATCGGTGTCACCGAGTTGGTCACTTAAGGTGTAACGGTTGGATTTTTGGAGATGCCTATATATACCCCTTCACCACCACCCACTCGAAGGTGAAGCACTCATAACTATTCCATACTTTCCCCATCATATTTTCTGAGAGAGAGCCACCTACTCATGTGTTGAGATCATGCCATTCCATTCCAACCATATGAATCTTGATCTCTAGCCTCCCAAGCTGCTTTCCACCAAATCAATCTCTTCCACCATAGCCAAATCTGTGAGAGAGTGATTGTGTGTTGAGGAGTCTATCATCTTGAAGCACAAGAGCAAGGAGTTCATCGACATTGCCGAGCCTATTACCTTTTGGAGGGTGGTGCCTCCTAGATTGGTTAGGTGTCGCTTGGGAGCCTCCTACTTCGTGTTGTGGAGTGAACCAAGAAGTTTGTAAGGGCAAGGAGATCGCCTACTTCGTGAAGATCTACCCATAGTGAGGCTAGTCCTTCGTGGACGGAAGCCGTTATGGAATAGTCAAGGTTGCTACTTCGTGGACCCTTATGGGTGGAGCCCTCCGTGGACTCTCGCGACCGTTACCCTCCGTGGGTTGAAAACTCCATAAACGTCGACGTACGATAGCACCACCTATCGGAACCACGGGAAAAATCATCGTGTCTACAAATTGCGTTTGATCTTCCTACCCTTCCTTTACTACTCATGCTTGTTGTTACTTTCCGCTACTATACTCTTAGACATGCATGTGTAGGGTGTGCTTGACTTGCTATGAATGCTAAAATCTGCCAACACTTAAAATTGGGAAAAAGTAGATTTTTATTTGGTCAATTAGTCTAATCACCCCCCCTCTAGACATACTTTCGGTCCTACATATGCCTGTGCAGTAGATGAAGTGGGATGACTAGGGTCCATCACCACGACATTATCCTCTAACTCTGGCTGGAGTGGAAAATGGGGACAATCAAATGCATACACATTCTTCTCCAACTTGGAGTTAATGAGCATCTGAATGTATGGTGCATATCCACATGATCTCTTCTGGTCTGCAGCTGTCCTCTTCACTATCTCTACAATCAAGTCAATCACTCTTATCCTGGTATGGGAGTCTATGTGATGCAGCATGTTGATGGAGTACCCCCTTATCATCTTATCATCTCCAGATTTGGGCATCAAGGTATGCCTCAAAATGGTGTTAATGGTGGGTAGTCCTGCTTGCAGGAAATAGAGAGACCCAAACTTATGTGAATGCACATGTGAAGCAGGGATTTCCTTGTACATATTTGCCATGGAGTTGTGGTTCATCTTGGATTCAGAGTAGACATCCAAATCTCCCTCCTGTACCTGTGGAGCTCCTAAGATGGTAGCCCACTCATCAACTGTTGATTGGTACCTTTCTCCTTCTGTCATCCAAACAATCCTGCCATCTGGCTAAAAGTGTGCAGTGGAATAAAACTGCATGATCATCTCATCATTCCAAGCTGAAAATTCTCTGCCAACAAAGTTTGCAAGATCAATGCACTGAAAGTTGTCTCTGACACTGGGAAAGAAATCTTCATTCTCCTTGATATATGCCCAGTCAACATATCTCATGTCACTGACTGCTGGGCTCTTGTCCAATAGGACAGTCTCATAAAAGTCTTGTTGTTCCTTGGTATGAAATCTGGCATCCACAGCAGTCCGTCTCCTGGAGGCATAGGGATCAGCAGCTCTCCATGTCCTCAGCCCTGAGTCTTTCCTCTTCTTCATATCTTTTGCAACTGGGTGATCATCATTATGAATAGGCAAGTGGGGCCTCAGTTTCCTCAAAACAGATAAGTCCTCCTCTTCTTCTATCATGGTGGACTTCTTGTTCTTAGAAGCACTAGGAATGTCTCTCGTAGACTTCTTTGACTTGGAGGCTGCAGTAGTCTTCTTCGGAGCAGACTTGGTGTTCTTTGCTGGAACATCCTTGGGCATAGCATCTGCCATCAATTTCTTCTTCTTAGCTGGAGGAGCTTTGGCAGCTGGTTCCTCCTCCTCTTGTTCCTCAGCTTCTTCTGCCAACAACATGTATGATCCTCTTCCTGATCCTCTTCTTCTCTCCTGCCTTCTTGGACTTAGAACTCTTTGCTTGCTCAACAGAAATTGATGTGTTACCCTTGGCACTTTCAGGAGCACTCCTAGCATCGGTGCTAGCATATTCCTTTCTGACAGTTCTCTTTGTAGAAATAGCCTCTGCAGTTGTGCTCTTGGCAGCTTTGTCTTTCTGCTTCTTGGCTAAAATTTCTTCTGGCACAAAATCAACATCCTCCTCATCTGAGTTCAACTTCTTTCTTGCCCGGGTGGCAGCTGACGTGGCTTGAAACTACGTCGGTATTTCCCCAAAGAGGAAGGGATGATGTAGCACAGCGATGATAAGTATTTCCCTCAGTTATGAAAATAAGGTATCGAACCAGTAGGAGGATCACCACCACCTAATAATCAGCACCTGCACACAAAGAACAAATACTTGCAACCCGACGCGAAAGAGAGGTTGTCAATCTGTCTACGGTAAAAAGATAGATTAGGTAGTGATAGATAGGAGAGATAGATCTCTTAAGAACACAAAATAAAAAGAGCAAATAAAAAGTGCAGCACGGTACTTTTGGGTTTTTGGATTAATAGATTTGAAAACAAAAGAGGCAAAAAGATAGATCGGAAAGCAATATGTTGGAAAAGTAGACCCGGGGGCCGTAGGTTTCACTAGTGGCTTCTCTCATGAGTATAGCACACGGTGGGTGAACAAATTACTGTTGGGCAATTGATAGAAGATCAAATAATCATGACGATATCCAAGGCGGTGATCATTGTATAGGCATCACGTCCAAGATAAGTACATCGACTCCTACCTACATCTACCACTATTACTCCACACATCGACCGCTATCCAGCATGCATCTAGTGTATTAAGTTCATGGAAAAACGAAGTAATGCAATAAGAACGATTACATGATGTAGACAAGTTCTATTCATTTAGGAATAGACCCCATCTTGTTATCCTTAATGGCAACGATACATGCGTGCCTTGCTGCCCCTTCTGTCACTGGGAAAGGACACCGCAAGATCGAAACCATCACAAAGCACCTCTTCCCATGGCAAGAAAAATCGGTCTAGTCTACCTAACTAAACCAAAGATTCGAAGAAGAAATACGAGGCTATAAGTAATCATGCATATAAGAGATCAAAGAAGACTCAAATAATATTCATGGATAGAAACTGATCATGAACTCAAAATTCATCGGATCCCAACAAACACACTGCAAAAGTTTACATCAAATAGATCTCCAAGAGACAATTGTATTGAGAATCAAAAGAGAGAGAGGAAGCCATCTAGCTACTGCCTACGGACCTGTAGGTCTATGGTGGACTACTCACGCATCATCGGAGAGGCACCTATGAAGAAGATGAACCCCTCCGTGATGGTGTTAGATTGGATCTCGAGGTTCTGGAACTTGCGGCAACTGGATGTGTTTTTCGTCGACTCCTCTAAGGTTTTCTGAATATTTGAGTATTTATAGGCATCGTAGGCGGTGGATAGGGGCCCTGAGGAGGGCACAACCCATCTGGGCGCGCCGGGGGCCCCCTGGCGCGCCCTGGTGGGTTGTGCTCTCCACAGCCCACCTCTATAGCCCTTCTTTGGCCCACTGGGTGTCTTCTGGTCCAAAAAAATCTCCAAAAAGTTTCTTCGCGATTGGACTCTGTTTGGTACTGATATTCTGCGAAGTAAAAAACAAGCAAAAACAGCAATTGGCACTTTGGCACTATGTCAATAGGTTAGTCCCAAAAAATGATATAAAGTTGCTATAAAGTGATTGTAAAACATCCAAGAATGATAATATAACAGCATGGAACAAGCAAAAATTATAGATACGTTGGAGAAGTATCAGCATCCCAAAGCTTAATTCCTACTCGTCCTCGAGTAGGTAAATGATAAAAACAGAATTTTTGATGTGGAATGTTGCCTAACATGTTCATCACATATTCTTTTCTTTTGTAGCATGGACGTTTGGACTTTTAGATGATTCAAAGCAATAGTCTAGTTTTAACATAATGACTTCAATACTCAAGCATGCCAACAAGCAACCATGTCTTTCAAAATATCAAGACTAAAGAAAGTTATCCCTAGCCCATCATGCTCAATCATTGATCCATTCATGAAACACACTCAAATATTAGCTATACCCAATGCTCAAGTACGATCATAGTGCCCCCTAGTTGGTGATTTATAAGAGAAGATGGAGACTCAAAGTAAAAATAAAATTTGCATAAAGTAAATAGATAGGCCCTTCGCAGAGGGAAGTAGGGATTTGTAGAGGTGCCAGAGCTCAAAGTTTAAATTGAGAGAGAAAAATATTTTGAGTGGCATGCCTTTCCTGTCAACGAAAACGACAAAGTAGTTCATGGTACTTTCCATGCTAGATACATCATAGGCGGTTCCCAAACAGAAAATAAAGCTTATTCCTTTTCCACCATTCTTTCACATTCCATGGCTGGCCGTATCCACGGTTGCCTTCCATACCAACAATTTCCAAGGAATTTATTATTTGACAACATAAAGTAAATATGTTTCTTTTTTTCATTTTGGGAATGGGCATCCCTATTACCGCCGTACTCTCGTGCAATGACAAGTGAATAAACACTCATCTTGAGGATAACACATCTAGCATGGAAAAGTATTGGACACTCCCTACCATTTCATGAGCGGTACGAGCACACAAAAGGGAAATTTATTTTGAAATTTAGAGATGGAACATACAAATTTGCTTGGAACGGCATTGAAATACCGTATATAGGTAGCTATGGTGGACTCATAAGGCAAAACTTGGTTTAAGGATTTTGGATGCACAAGTAGTATTTCTACTTAGTGCAAGTGGAGGCTAGCAAATAGATTGAGAAGCAACCAACCAAGAAACAAAAATTCACATAAGCAAGCATTGAGCGTAACTAACACCGAATAATGCACCATAAGTAGGATGTAATTTCATTGCATAACTATTGACTTTCGTGCATGCATAGGGAATCACAATCCTTAACACCAATATTCCTACTAAAGCATAATTACTCACCAACATGACTCACATATTACTATCATCATGTCTCAAAAATATTACAAGGAATCAAGTTTAATTTGTCCAATGATCTTCATGAAAGTTTTTATTATATCCTCCTTGGATATCTATCAATTTGGGACTAGTTTCATATATTGCCATTGCTTTTTGACAAGCTCAGACAAATTTAAGTGCAGCACATGAGCATAAAGATTTCATCTCTCAAAATAGTATAAGTGAAGCATGAGAGGATTTCTTCAAAATATACTAACTCTCAAAAGAATCTAAGTGAAGCATGAGATTATTTCTTCAAAAGTTTCCAAGCACACCATGATCAAAAATATATAAGTGAAGCACTAGAGCAATCATATAGCTCAAAAAAGTTTAAGTGAAGCATATAGAGCGATTCTAACAAATGATAGCATAATTTTGGCTCTCTCAAATAGGTGTGTACATCAAGGATACAAGTGACAAACTAACAAGCAAAGCAATCAAAGACTCAAATGATACAAGATGCTCCAAGCAAAACTCATGATATGTGACGAATAAAAATATAGCTCCATGTAAAATACCGATGGTCGTTAGAAGAAAGAGAGGATGCCACTCGGGGGCATCCCCAAGCTTAGTTGCTTGTTTCTCTTTCGATATATCTTGGGGTGCTGTAGCATCCCCAAGCTTAGGCTCTTTTCACTCCTTATTCCTTCATCCATCGTGATCTCACCCAAAACTTGAAAACTTCAATCACACAAAACTCAACAAAATCTTCGTGAGATCCGTTAGTATAATAAAGCAAATCACTACTTTAGGTGCTGTTGCAAACCCATTCATATTTTATTATTGCATTATACCTACTATATTTTAACTTTACCATGGCTCATACCCTTCAATACAACCCATAGATTCATCAAAACAAGCACACAATGCAACAAAAATAGAATCTGTCTTAAACGGAACATTCTGTAGTAATCTGTACTCTAACCATACTTCTGTAACTCTAAAAATTCTTAAAATTTAGTAATGCGCAAATCATTTGTATAGAAATATTGTGTTAAAATTTCAGCTCAATATCACGTTCCAGTAAAAAATAAAATTCGAACACTCGAGGCAAAGTTTCTGTTTCAGATCCACCATCGCTTCTACTCATCTTATGAATCATCCTAAAGGTTCTACTTGGCACAAACACTAAATAAAACATAAAAACACAATAATAACAGAGGCATAATTGTGTCAACACTAAAAAACCGAAATAAAAAGGAACAAATTAATTTATTCATCGGGTTGCCTCCCAACAAGCTCTATCGTTTTACGCCCCTAGCTAGGCATAACGCATAGTTTCAAGTATTGTCATCTTTAGTTTTGGATCCATAGGATGAACTCATGATTGATTCATATGGTGGCTTAATTCTTGTTCTATGGAAGTGTTCCATACCCTTTCTTAGTGGAAACTGAAATCTAATATTGCCCTCTTTCATATCAATCACGGCACCTATAGTGCGTAAAAACGGTCTACCAAGTATAATGGGACAAGACGGATTGCAAACAATATCAAGAACAATAAAATCTATGGGCACATAGTTCCTATTTGCAAGAATAAGAACATCATTATTTCTTCCCAAAGGCTTTTTAATAGTAGAATCCGCCAAGTGCAAATTAAGGGAACATTCTTCAATATTGGCGAGACCAAGCACATCACATAAAGATTTCGGAATCGTGGAAACACTAGCACCCAAATCACATAAAGCAAAGCACTCATAATTTTTAATCTTGACCTTAATGGTAGGTTCCCACTCATCATATAATTTTCTAGGAATAGAAATTTCCAACTCCAACTTTTCTTCAAAAGATTTCATCACGGCATAAACGATATGTTTTGTAAAAGCTTTATTTTGTTCATAAGCATGGGGTGAATTCAACATGGATTGCAGCAAATAAATACATTCAATCAAAGAAAAACTATCATAATTAAAGTCTTTGCAATCCAAAATAGTAGGCACATCACTAGTTAAAGTTTTGACCTCTTTAAACCCACTTTCATCAAGTTTTTCATCAAGATTTTCACCCTCCAAATTATTGGGACGCCTTCTAGCTAAAGTTGACTCTACTTCAGTACCTTTATCATCAATATTAATATTACTAAACAAGGAATCAATAGAAGAAACACCAATCACTTTAAGATCTTCCCAATTTTTATCCTCTAGAGAGATTGGGTTGGCAGCCATTTGATTTATTAAAGTGGCTTGTGCATCGAATATTTTACCAAGCATATTTTCAGCATGAGCATACTTAGATTGGAGATTACAAAATTCTCTACTAATATCATCAAGTTGCTTCGTTATGGCATCTAGTACGGTAGAGTGTTCTCTAAGCTCATCGGTAAAATATTTGTTATGCTCAAATTGTGTTGTCATATATTCCTTAGTCCTTTTCTCAATTTCAAGCAAAATATTGGGGTAAGGAACATCATAGTACTTTCGTTGAGGCATCATGACTACGCAAACAAGATTGCAAGCAAGCAGGAGATCTAACGAGAAAGAGGCATACGAAAAAGAGGGCAAATAAAACGGCAAATTGGTGAAGTGGGGGAGAGGAAAAGGAGAGGCAAATGGCAAATAATGTAATTGCAAGGAGATGAGATTTGTGATTAAGAACCTGGTAGATGATGATGGTGTCTCCTCGGCGCCAGAGATTGGCACGTAGAAGAGACCACTTCCTCCCCGGCAACGGCGCCAGAAATTCCTTTGACGTGGCTTGAGACTGCGTTGGTATTTCCCCAAAGAGGTAGGGATGATGCAGCACAGCGACGGTAAGTATTTCCCTCAGTTACAAAACCAAGGTATCGAACCAGTAGGAGGATCACCACCACCTAATAAGCAGCACCTGCACACAAAGAACAAATACTTGCAACCCGACGTGAAAGAGAGGTTGTCAATCTCTCTATGGTAAAAAGATAGATTAGGTAGTGATAGATAGGAGAGATAGATCTCTCAAGAACACAAAATAAAAAGAGCAAATAAAAAGTGCAGCAAGGTATTTTTGGGTTTTTGGATTAATAGATCTGAAAACAAAAGAGGCAAAAAGCTAGATCGGAAAGCAATATGTTGGAAAAGTAGACCCGGGGGCCGTAGGTTTCACTAGTGGCTTCTCTCATGAGTATAGCACACGGTGGGTGAACAAATTACTGTTGGGAAATTGATATAAGATCAAATAATCATGACGATATCCAAGGCGATGATCATTATATAGGCATCACATCCAAGATAAGTAGACCGACTCCTGCCTGCATCTACCACTATTACTCCACACATCGACCGCTATCCAGCATGCATCTAGTGTATTAAGTTCATGGAAAAATGGAGTAATGGAATAAGAACGATGACATGATGTAGACAAGATCTATTCATGTAGGAATAGACCCCATCTTATTATCCTTAATGGCAACGATACATGTGTGCCTTGCTGCCCCTTCTGTCACTGGGAAAGAAAACCGCAAGATCGAACCCCTCACAAAGCACCTCTTCCCATGGCAAGAGAAATTGATCTAGTTGGCCTAACTAAACGAAAGATTCGAAGAAGAAATACGAGGCTATAAGTAATCATGCATATAAGAGATCAAAGAAGATTCAAATAATATTCATGGATAGAAATTGATCATGAACTCAAAATTCATCGGATCCCAACAAACACACCGCAAAAGTTTACATCAAATAGATCTCCAAGAGACCATTGTATTGAGAATCAAAAGAGCGAGAGGAAGCCATCTAGCTACTGCCTATGGACCAGTAGGTCTATGGTGGACTACTCACTCATCATCGGAGAGGCACCTATGAAGAAGATGAACCCCTCCGTGATGGTGTTAGATTGGATCTCGAGGTTCTGGAACTTGTGGCGGCTGCATGTGTTTTTTGTCGACTCCTCTAGGGTTTTCTGAATACTTGGGTATTTATAGGCATCAGAGGCTGTGGAGAAGGGCCCCGAGGAGGGCACAACCCATCAGGGCGCGCCGGGGACCCCCTGGCGCGCCCTGGTGGGTTGTGCTCTCCACAGCCCACCTCTCTGACCCTTCTTTGGCCCACCGGGTGTCTTCTGGTCCAAAAAAAATCTCCTAAAAGTTTCGTCGCGATTGGACTCCGTTTGGTACTGGTATTCTACGAAGTAAAAAACAAGCAAAAACAGCAACTGGCACTTTGTCACCATGTCAATAGGTTAGTCCCAAAAAATGATATTAAGTTGCTATAAAGTGATTGTAAAACATTCAAGAATGATAATATAATAGCATGGAACAAGCAAAATTTATAGATACATTGGAGACGTATCAGCAGCCTTGGGTAGCTCAGGTGAACTAGGCACATCATCATAAGAAGATGAACTTCCTTAAAGGCTTGTGCCTGCATCTATGTCCACATCTCCTTCTCTGAAGTTGTTCTGACTGTCATCTGAGCCTGACATGCCGACCCTGTGAATAGAGTATAGAAGAGCAGATAGGTTGAGCATCACAAAATATTGGAGTTTTTATCAAAATTTGAACTTAAATTCTTAGTTCTGAATTTCAGCTAAGTGGATTTCGGTACCACCGAGTTAGAAAAATCGGAGCCACCAAGACAAACACTCTCCTGTTACAGAAACTTGGCAACCCTTTTCGGTGAGACCGAAAAGTGGCACCGGTTCCACCGAGAGTGTTCTCAGTTGCCCTAATTTGCATATCGGTAAGACCGATATTTTCAACTCGGTGTCACCGAGCCACACATGGCGGAAACTCAACCCTAAAAAATTTCGTTCTACTACTCTAATGGAGGGTTTTAAAGGATGGATCAATCTCATACTGTGGCGTATAGATAAAATTACCCTAATGCGCTAGAATAAGATAGGGGAGCGCAAAGGGGGTCAGATTCTCACCCTAATTCGATGAAGAGTCCGCTACGGCGAAGACGGCGGTGAAGATTCGCTTGACGGCGAGGATCCCACCGGTGAGGGCACACGGGGAGTCATGGGCGACGACCAGGGATCCACGAGCGGCAACTTAGGGTTTGGATGCACGGACGTATGAAGGTTTGATTTCAAAAGTCGGGTCCGCCAGAATATATACCCTAGGCTGTCGGTGACACCGGTTCAAAATTATCGGTGCCACCGAGTTCCTCAACTGTCAGTTGACAGGGAAACTCGGTGAAGCCGAGAATATGGAATCAGTGTTACCGAGATAGGAAAATCAGATCAACCCTGGTGCATCGGTGAGACCGAGATTTTTGTGTTGGTTCCACCGAGTTGCACTTGGGAGGTTTTGGTGGTTAGCTCTTGACGAAACGGAACTCCGAGTGCTCCTCACACAGAGGGTTCGAGAAGTGCTTGTTCAAGTTTTGTGATGAAGCAAGAATAGAGCTTGAGACAAGAAAGCATAGATAGCTAGAGAGGGGTCCTAGGCATTCTATTGGTCAAAAGAAAAACAGGAACCAAATACCAACAATTGGATTTCCTCGAATGAGAAAAGATATGCATACCAACATGCTCACACAATAAGATGTCCAATGAAATCCTGGCAAACATGCAAAACCAGTCTAGCATCTAATAAGCACTTTGGCGATGACGGAGTCATCTATATATGAGTATATTTACTTAGGAGCCAAGTAAGAATACTTGATCATAGGTCATACTCATCGTTTAAGCACAAATGGGGTTACCACTTTTACATAAAGCATTTAATGTTACCACATTCTTAAGAGATGCTTTAACTCAAGTCTTAGAGTAAAGCACCCCGTTGATGTGACATCCCCCCTAAGAGGGATAAACTAACCTTGGGTTTTGTTGTAGAAGACTTCATGTGGGATATGTAGTGGTGGATGCTCATAGTTGATGAAGATCATCTTGAGTTGGGAGCAATCTTCATTGTTTCTTACTCTTCTCACCTACATGGGTTAGTCCCAAACAAGAGATACATGCAAGGATATCTATGGACATGGAGTGCAATGTATACATGATGATGTCCATGGATTCTTTCATTACCTTGTCTCTTTCTTACCTTTGAGGGAATGTGTGACTCCTTGACCTATTGCATAGAGTTGGAGTTGATTGCAAATAGCTCTTGCCAATAATGAATAAGAGTGAATTTCATTGGCGGAGTCACCCCTCAAGAACTTCTCTAGTTCTTCTTCTTGGGGACCCACATCAAGTTGATGGGGATCCTTGGTGTTGAAGTAGTGTTAGTTGAAGTAGAACTTGGAGTAGCCTTGGGAACCCACTTCACCATGGCTAGGGACTCATCTTCAAGTGTGTTAATGTCATCATGAAGCTTGCCCTTGCCCTTTGAGGAACAAACTTAGGCATGGGCTATTGACCTTCTTCCCATTCGACTCCATTTGCGTTGAAGTAGCCAATGCCATGGTTCTTCCGGTATCCCCCATGCATGCGTACAATCTCTTCGAATTGCTTACATCCGGCAACACTTTTGTATACACCTTTCTCTATAATTCCTTTCAATAAATTGTTTTCTTGCTCAAGTGTAACTTTGCTAAGAGATTCATTAGTGGAATCAATAGAGCTACCATAAACAACATCATTTGATTTATCATTAGATTTGTTGTTACTAGATGAAGAACCTTTCTTGCCTTTGTTACTAGATTGCTTAGTCTTAACTTGTGGAATAAATGTAGACAAGAGTAGTCGTTTGGCTAGATAAGAAGAAGTCTTCTTTCGGAGATCATCATTGATTGCTTTAAGAAACTCATGTTCTTGCTCTAAGTTGAGCTTCTCGAAGCGTGGCTTCTCATGAGTTCTTACAAGCTCTCTATGTTCTTCTAAAGTAGATTCATGAGCTAACTTAAGAGTGTTTAATTCTTTAGTTAGTCCTTCTATTTCCTTCTTATCATCATCACACGACTTATCTTGACTAGCATGATCATTGTCTAGCTCATTTTGACTAATATCACTAGTTTTATCAAATAGCAAGTCATCATCTCCAAGTAAATCATCCTCATCACTATTGAAGTCAATGTATTCGGGGTGTGATACCTTGGGGCCTTTAGCCATGAAGCAACTTCCACTCCCTTCATTTGGTGAATCAAATATGTCGTAGGAGTTGGAGGTCACGAGTGCAAGTCCGGCAACACCTTCATATTGACTATAGTCGGAGTTGGAGTGATAGCTTCTCTCGGATTGGTTGTCGGATTCGGAGCCGGAAACCCATTCACCAACATGAGCTTGATGTATTCTTCTTGTGTAGCTCTTGGTGTACTTGTCCTTATTTTCCGAGTCCCTACTTCTCCTTGAGGGTCTTCGTTCATAACAATCATCTCTACTCCTTCTCTCTCTTCGAGGTGACTCATCTCTAGAGCTTCGTCTTCTAGGTGATTCTTCTCTTCTCTTGTGGGGGGGCGTGCACTCATTGGAGTAGTGTCCGGGCCTTCCACAATTGTAGCAATTCTGATCACGACTAGATGAACGCTTCTCTTCATCTCTTGAATTGGAGCTTCTCTCTTTGCCTTTACTCTTGTAGAACTTGTTGAATTTCTTGACCACGAGGCTTATCTCTTCATTGGTTACAAGGTTATCACTTGACGTAGCGGGAGTGTCACTTGTAGCTTTGTAAGCACCGCTTGACTTGGTGTGAAGTTCTTCCTTGTCTTTGAGTGACATCTCATGAGCAACAATCCTTCCAATGACTTTCGTAGGCTTGAGATATTTGTAGTTTGGCATCATTTGGATCAATGTGCACACGGTGTCATACTTTCCATCCAAGGCTCTAAGGATCTTTGTGATGATGAATTTTTCGGTCATTTCTTCGCTTCCTAAGCCGGCAATCTCATTTGTGATGAGAGCAAGCCTAGAGTACATTTCCGCAACTCCTTCACCATCCTTCATCTTGAACTTGTCAAGTTGACTTTGAAGCACATCCAACTTAGATTCCCTGACGGATTCGGTACCTTCGTGCACATCAACCAAAGTATCCCAAATTTCCTTTGCATTCTCAAGACGGTTGATTTTGTTGAATTCTTCGAGGCATAGGCAGTTGAATAGAATGTCGCATGCTTGAGCGTTGTATTGCAACATCTTCAATTCTTCTACGGTCGCTTCACGATCCGGTTCATTTCTATCACCAAATAATTCGCCTTGCAAGCCAACACGAACAACAGCCCATATGGCGGGGTTATGACCAAGAATGTGCATTTTCATCTTATGCTTCCAACTAGCAAAGTTTGTACCATCGAAATATGGACCTCTACGGTGATAGTTTCCCTCACTACACGCCATACTCTCCTAGGTTGTGAAACCAATGCAATGGAGACCAAAGCTCTGATACCACTTGTAGGATCCAAAGTATGTCTAGAGGGGGGTGATTAGACTACTTGACCAAATAAAAATCTATCCTTTTCCCAGTTTTAGTTGTGGGCAGATTTTAGCAATTTGCACAAGTCAAGTCCACCCTACACATGCATGTCTACGAGTATTGCAGCGGAAAGTAAGGACAAGCATATGTAAAAAGGATGAGGGTAGGAAGATCAAACGTAATTTGAAGACACGAAGATTTTCCCGTGGTCCGATAGGTGGTGCTATCGTACGTCCACGTTTATGGAGTCTTCAACCCACGGAGGGTAGCGATCGCGAGAGTCCACGGAGGGATCCACCCAAAAGGGTCCACGAAGTAGCAACCTTGACTATTCCATAACGGCTTCCATCCACGAAGGACTAGCCTCACTATGGGTAGATCTTCATGAAGTAGGCGATCTTCTTGCCCGTACAAACTTCTTGGTTCAACTCCACAACACGAAGTAGGAGGCTCCCAAGCGACACCTAACCAATCTAGGAGGCACCACCCTCCAAAAGGTAGTAGGCTCGATAGTAACGATGAACTCCTTGCTCTTGTGTCTCAAATGATAGTCTCCTCAACACTCAATCACTCTCTCACAGATTTGGCTTGGGTAGAAGAGATTGATTGGATGGAAAGCAACTTGGGGAGGCTAGAAATCAAGATCCATATGGTTGGAGTGGATGATCTTGACCTCAACACAAGAATAGGTGGTTCTCTCTCAGAAAATTGGAAATGGCAAGTGGGTGTGTGTTCTGAGTGCTTCTCTTTCGAGTGGGATCTGGGGGAGGGGTATATATAGGCATCTCCAAAAATCCAACCGTTACAACATTATTGCCCAACTCGGTGGAACCGAAGTGAAACTCGATGGCACCGACTTGTTCAAAATGTGGCAAATTTAAGCTTTTCGGTGAGACCGATATAGAATACTCAGTGGTACCGATATAGGTGACCTTGGCAGTTACCAAACTCGGTGGGACCGATTTCTCAAACTCGGTGGGACCGATTTGGAGAAATTGGTTAGCAGAGAGTTGGCCCAACTTCTCGGTGAGACCGATTTGCAAAACTCGGTGGGACCGAATCAAGGAAATGGCTAACCAGGAAGTTGGTCACTGGTTTCGGTCGAACCGAAAGTGAATGTTAGTAGTACCGAGTAGTCGGTCTTGGCTAGGGTTTCTGTTTGGGTTTTAGACTCGGTGTAGCCGATATGGAAAGTTGGTGACACCGATTTTGAGTGTTAGGCTCTATGACAGAATGTTTGTGGGAGAGCTTGTGGGTATTTTTGGTGACTAAGAGCATATCCAGCCGTTCGGCCCCCAGGGGCCCGAAATAGCACCGCCTGGGGGCCAACCGGCGCTATAATCAGCCTGGGGGGCTCGGGTTCCCAGCCGCCGCCCCACGGTCGCCCCCGAACCGGCGATTTCGGCCCAGTATCGGCGATGATTAGGCCCAAATTCGGCGCTCTTTCGGCTTAAATTCAACAATTTCGGCGCTCTTTCGGCATAAATTCAACAATTTCGACGCTCTTTCGGCATAAATTCAACAAAAACTAAATGTTCGTACCAAAGTTCATCACAGAAATTAATACAAAATTAAATAGTTCAACAAAGCAAGCTCATAATTTCAACATAAATTAAAACAAATCGAACTAGGCGTTGCCCTTGAGCCTCCATAGGTGCTCCACCAAATCGTCCTGCAGTTCTTGATGCACATGTGGGTCTCGGATCTCCTGGGGCATATTGAGGTAGGCAGCCCATGTTGCTGGTACCTGGTAATCAACGACTGCAAGAGGTCCCATCCTGTGATATGGTTCAGTGTCAAACACAGGCTCTTCCTGCTGGCTCTCAATGATCATGTTGTGCAAGCAGACACAGCAATTCATGATCTCCCACATCTGCGATTTCGACCAGGTCAGAGCGGGGTACTGGACAACAGCAAATCGAGATTGGAGCACACCAAATGCTCGCTCGACATCTTTCCTGCAAGCCTCCTGACACTTAGCAAAGTGTGCCGTCTTTGGCGCCATAGGTTTTGAGATAGTCTTCACAAATGTGGACCATCTCGGGTAGATACCATCTGCTAGATAGTATCCCTTGTTGTAGTGGCGCCCATTGACCTCAAAGTTCACCGGAGGAGCATGACCTTCAACAAGCTTAGCGAATACATTCAAGCACTGCAATACGTTGATATCATTGTGAGTTCCTGGCATACCAAAGGAGTGCCAAATCCATAGGTCATTTGTGGCTACTGCCTCAAGTACCACGCTGCAACCTCCTTGGGCGCCTTTGTACATCCCCTGCCAAGCAAATGGGCAGTTTTTCCATGACCAATGCATGCAGTCGATGCTTCCAAGCATCCCAGGAAATCCTCTTGCTGCATTCTGTGCTAGGATCCGAGCAGTGTCTTCGGCATTAGGTGATCACAAATACCGTGGTCCAAACACTGCCACCACTGCCCTGTAGAACTTGTATAGACACTCAATGGTGGTGGACTCGGCCATTCGTCCATAGTCTTCTTGTATGTCAGCGGGAGCTCCGTATGCAAGCATCCTCATAGCTTGGGTGCATTTATGGAGTGAGGAGAATCCAACTGTGCTGGTGCAATCCTTCTTTGAAATCGCTGTCGAACTCCCGGATGGCATTCACAATCCTGAGGAAGAGCTTTCGGCCCATCTGATAACGGCGCCGAAATACTTTCTCACCGTGCAGAGGAGCGTCGGCGAAGTAGTCGGCGTAGAGCATGCAATGGCCCTCCATCCGATGCCTCTACTTGCTCTTGCGCCGGCCCGGCGACGAGCCTCCTCGCCAGGGCTTGTCGTTGTTCACGAACAGGCCGGCCAGCGAGGCGAGTATCATGAGGTGTTCCTCGTCGGCGGTGTCGGCCTCGGCTTCTTCCTCCAACAGAGCCACGAACGCCTCCTCGTCGTCCAAGTCCATGGCCGGCGAGATGGTGTCCAGGCAAAATGCCGAACACCTTGTGGGCGTGGCGACCTTGTGGGCGTGGCGGTCCTACCGGCGTGATGGCCGTTCGAGAACGGCGACGGGGCCGGGGGATGAGGAAGCGAAATCCGGCGAGGGGGGATGAAGCGGCGGTGAAAAAGGCCTTCTAGCGGCGGCGCAGCGGTCGTGAACAGGAGGCGAGAGGCGCCGGCGCCAGAATCAGCATGGTGGAGAGACACGAGGGGGGCGGGTCGGGCGAGGAAAAAAGCGAGATTCGCCTGACAGTGGTGTCCCACACGCCGTTTTGTTTCCGCCGGAGCCCCCCAAGTGCCCCCCAGCGCGATGGGTTCGGCCTGGGTTTGCCGGCCCAAAAAAGTGGTCCAACTGGCGAAAAACGGCGTCCTGGGGCCGCGACTGGGGCGAATTTTCGGCGTCGGTGATAAAAAAACTCGCCCGAGGGGACCTGTTGGGGGCGCGGCTGGAGATGCTCTAACACTTGATCACTTAAGCATTTCAATAACCATCATTACCTCACCCCCTTTTGATAGTATTGGCTTTCCTACGGACTCAAAGTGATTTCTCACAAAGTAAAATGTAGAGTCTTCATGCTTGTAGCTTAGCCAATCCTATTCCTTGCATCTTGGGGTCTGCTCACAATCCTTTGCGAATCAAACATTAAACTTTTTCCTGAAATATACTTAGTGAAAGCATTAGTCCAATGAAATATATGTTGTTATTATTTACCAAAACCACCTAGGGAGAAGTTGTGCTTTCAAGATGGCACGATCTTGATGTATCACGGGCTTTGTTAATATACTTGGATCATATGGTGTTCTTTTCTCTCTATCTTGTTCTGATGAACTAAGTCTTTCCCTTTGAGACTGTGTTAAGTTGGAATTAATACTTTGGATTTGAGAACACCTGATATATGTCTTGCATGTGGATACCCATGGTGACAATGGGTATTCTATTGATTCACTTGATATATGTTTTGGTAATCAACTTGCGTATTCCCACGGTGACATTGGGGTAATCTATGCATATGGGTTGATACACATTCTTGTCCTACTTTCTCTGATAGAAAACTTGGGGTACTCTTTGAAGTTCTTTGTGTTGGATTGAATATGATGAATCTGAAATTGTTTGATGCATGTCGAATAATTAACCCATGAATACTTGTGATGACATTAGAGTATCTAGGTGACATTAGGGTTCATTGATGTGTATCATAGGTGTTATTCTAGTACAAACTCTAGGGCTGTTTGTGACACTTATAGGGATGGCTCAATGGATTCATCGGAAAGAATAACTTTGAAGTGCTTTTGCTACCTAGAACAATTTCTTCTTATGTTCTCCGGTTGATAAGAACTTTGGAGTGATTCTTTGTCACACGCTGAGGGATGGTTATATGATTCAATTATGTTAGCACCATTGAGAGATTGCACTAGTGAAAGTATGAACCCTAGGCCTTATTTCCAAGCATTGATATAACGTTTTGCTCGCTGTTTACTACTTGCTATCTTGGTGTTTTACATTTTTAGATTACAAAAACATATTTCTACTATCCATATTGCACTCGTATTACCATCTCTTCGCCGAACTAGTGCACCTATACAATTTGCCATTGTATTGGGTGTGTTGGTGACACAAGAGATTTCTTGTATTTGATTGCAGGGTTGTTTGAGAGAGACCATATTCATCCTAGACCTCCCATGGATTGATAAACCTTAGGTCGTCCACTTGAGGAAAAATTGGTACTCTCCTACAAAACTCTACGCTTGGAGGCCCAACACGAGACTAGGAGAATAACGTTGTGTAGTAGACATCAAGATATTTTTTGGCGTCGTTGCCGGGGAGCTGAGTGCTTTAAGGTATATCTTTATATCTTTCAATTGAATCTTTTAGTTTCTTGTTCATTCACTAGTTTGGTTTTATAAAACTAAACTAAAAAAATGGAATTTAGCTTGTCCCATATGCTTCGTCTTTATAATGTCTTTCGTGAAAATGATGGATTGGAAAATTGTGCTCAAGTGTTAGAAGAAGAATTCAATAAAATATTTGGCATTAAATCCATGAATGATGAGCATGATTGCAATGTTACCGGTGTGTCTTCTCTGAATATCCATAATGCTAATGATGATTGCACTAGTCATGATAAAAAAGATTCTTATAAGCATGTCAATTTTTGTGGAGTGCACAAAGTTTGTGAAGACATGCCTTATAGGGATGATAGATTTTGTAAGAAGCATAAACATGATAAGACCAATTGGTGGGTTAAAGTGACAGATGAATTTGCTACAAATTATGCTCTCTTCATCTCATTACTTGTGAATTTTGCCATAGGGTTGGTCATCTTAATTTCGAATGCATGCTTTTTCATGGTCAAATCGTTTCCAAATATTGTGATAATTTGATCTCCCATGAACTCGATAATGAACTTTGTTTATTCTGGGGTGTGAAGAATTGTCACATAAAAATGATTGGTTTGATATATTCCTTATCACTAATGATAATGAAAATAATCTACAGGAAATCTATATGTTTTGTGTGGTAAATTGCAATGAGAATGCTTATATAGCCAACTATAGAAAGAAAGATAAACCAATAGAGTATAAAAGGAATAATGAAAGGGTAAAGGTCTCCCAATACCCTCCTATTATTTCTCATAATGAATCAGGTAGCAAGGTGGAGCTTTCCATCGAACCAATCTCTTCAATAAGGAGCTCAGAAAAATTACTAAAACCCACACATGATGCGGTGTTGAAGAAGAAAAGAAGAAAAAGTAGAGGTAAAATGTATCTCTACCAAATAATGTTGCTCCTATCATTGTTGAGAATGAATACTATAGTATTTAGGATGATGATACACTTGATGATGTTGTTATGCCTATTACTTGTCATGATAGTTATGATTAAGGAGATAATGATACTTCTTATAATCTCAAAAATCTTTTTGGCACCAACTTGGAAAATTATGATGATAATAATTGTTATACTATTGGTGCCATTCTTACTATTGATCATAAGAGTGATTATGCTAATGATATGCGAACCCACAAGCTCGGGGATGTTATGCTTGATGAGAATGACACGTTTGAGAATATATTTGCTGCAATGTTTGTCCTCTGCTTGGGGATGCTAAGCTTAATGAAGATGATCTTTTTAGTCCCCTTACTTTGAATGATCAAATTGATTATGATGAGAACAAAGTTGCTACTTATGATGATTATTGTGATTATACTTATGCTATAAAAACTAGTGATGATTATTATTATAAAACTTGTCATAATTATGAATACACCTTTATGAATATTATTCTTTTAATGTGGATACAATTTATAGCATCCGGGTTTCATATGATACTCCAACTATTATGAATGAGAAAGAATTTGCTTATGTGGAGAGTAATAAATTTTCTATGCTTGTGGATCATTGATACATCCATTTTGCATCATGATTTGTTAATGATATTTATGTTATTCTTGTCCATTATTCCCAATAATCATACAATACTTATGCCTTTTCTCTCTGAATATGCATGGTACATCATAAAGAGGGAAATATCTGGAAACTAGAATTCTGGATCGGGAAACCAAGAAAAAGGCAAAAAAATCACCAGACTCCAAATGACCTGAAACTTCACGAAGAAATTTTATGGAATATGTAAGAATTATTGGGCCTAAAATATACCAGAGGGGGGCCACCTACTGGACACAAGCCAACAGGCCGCGCCCACCCCCTAGGAGCACCCTGATGGCTTGTGGGGCCCCAGCAGGTGTCCCGACCCCCCTCTTCTCCTATATGATGTGTTTTACCCTACAAAAAATCATAAGGAACCTTTCGGGATGATGCACCGCCGTCTCGAGGTGGAAACCTAGGCAGAGGCCCTTTTGCACTCCGACAGACTGATTCTGCCGGGGAAACTTTTCTCCAGGAGGGGGAGATCGAAGCCATCGTCATCACCAACGCCTCCTCCTTTGTGGGAGGACCAATCTTCATCAACATCTTCACCAGCACCATCTCATCTCCAATCCTAGTTCATCTCTTGTATTCAATCTTTGTCTCAAAACCTTAGATTGGTACCTATGGGTTACTAGTAGTGTTAATTACAACTCCTTAATCTCCATTATTATACCACTGATCTTGAACATGTTGATTAGGTGTGAGTGGTTACTGTTGTTCCCGAGGACATGGAAGAAGTCTTGTTATAAGTAATCATCTGAAGTTGGTATTCTTTCGATATTTTGATGATATGTATGTTGTTACTTCTCTTAATGGTGTCACGTGAACGTCGACTACATGAAACTTCACCATGCTATTGACCTAAGGGAATTCATTGTGGAGTAACAAGTAGATTATGGGTTCCTAGAGTGACAGAAGCTTAAACCCCAGTTCATGTGTTGCTTCATAAGGGGCTGATTTGGATCCACATGTTTCATGCTATGGTTAGATTTGTCTTAATTCTTCTTTCATAGTTGCGGATGCTTGCGAGAGGGTTAATCATAAGTAGATTGTTTGTTCAAGTAAGAATAGCACCTTATCACCGGTCCACCCACATATCAAATTATCAAAGTAGCGAACGCGAATCAATTTAACATGATGAACATGACTAGACAGAAATTTCCATGTGTCCTCGGGACCGCTTGCTTAATATAAGAGTACCTTCAGGCCTGTCCTATGCTATAAAAAGGATTGGGCTACCTTGCTGCACCTTGGTTACTATTGTTTCTTGTCACTTGTTACGAATTAGCTTGCTGCAAAACTATCTATCATTGTTACTCACGGCACTTGCAGTGAATACCTTGTTGAAAATTGCTTATCTTTTCCTTTTGCTCCTCGTTGGGTTCGACACTCTTAATTATCGAAAGGCTATGCTTGATCCCATATACTTGTGGGTGATCAAGACTCTTTTCTGGCGCCGTTGCCGGGGAGTGAAGTGCCTTTGGTAACTGGAAATTGGTAAGGAAACATTTTGATACGTGCTAAAATTTACTATTGCTTGTCACTATGAACGGTCACCGTTTGAGTGGCTTGTTCAGGGCATCTTCGCCTCGCACGGAAGTTGAAGAAGTTTTTCCTCAACCTACTGAAAATATTTAGTATGAGATTCCTACGGGTATGTTAGAAAAACTTCTATCTAATCCTTATGATGGTACGACTCATCCTGATTACCATTTGATAGTTATCGATGATGTTTGTGGATTATTTCAGCTTGCAGGTTTGTCTGGAGACAAAGTTAATAAGAAGGTTTTCCCTTTATCTTTGGAGGGAAAGGCATTAATGTGGTATAGGTTATTGGATGATGTTGGATCATTGGACTAGAATCGCTTGAAGCTGGAATTTCATGAGAAGTTTTATCATATGGATCTAGTCCATCATGATCGGAACTTTATTTATAATTGTTGGCCTCGTGAAGGAGAAAGTATCGCTCAAGATTGAGGGAGGATTAAATCTATGATGCACACTTGCCCCAACCATGAGATTTCAAGGGAAATGATTTACTTTTATGCTCGGCTTTCTCATGATGATCAAGTATTACTCGATTCTTGTGCTATTGGTTCTTATATGAAGAGGATTGTTGAATTCAAATGGGATCTTATGGAAAGAATTAAACATAATTATGAAGATTGGAAACTCGAAAAAGGTAAAGAGTCAGGTATAAAGCTTAATTTTGATTGTGTTAAATCTTTTATGGAAACTAATGATTTTCATGAGTTCAGCAATAAATATGCACTTCACTCTAAGATAGTAGCTACTTTCTGTGAATCATTTGCTACTCATGTTGATCTCCCCAAGGAGAAGTGGTTTAAATATCATCCTCCCATTGGAAAATCATTAGAGGAACATGTTAAAATTAAGAAGGAAGAAATAATTGTTAGCCACGTTGATCCAATTGTCCCTACTATTTACATTGAGAAACCTCCTTTTCCTGTTAGGATTAGGGAACGTGATAAAGCTACAACTATGTTTAATAAAAGTCATGTTAGGACACCTAAACCTTCTGAACAAATAAATGTTGAGCCTAATTGTCGGTGTCAAAACCGGCGGATCTCGGGTAGGGGGTCCCGAGCTGTGAGACTAGGATCGATGGTAAGGAGAGACGAAGGGGACAAGGTTTTACCCAGGTTCGGGCCCTCCTATGGAGGTAATACCCTACGTCCTGCTTGATTATATCGATTGTATGGAGATTACAGAGTTGATCTACCACGAGATCGTATGACTAAAACTCTAGATGAGTTCTGTTGTTCTACAACCTAAAACCCTCTGGCTTATATAGACGCCGAGGGTACCTAGGGTTTCTACATGGTCGGTTGCACGTCGAAGGGATAAACATGCCTATTCACTACTCCAAACGTGGAGGACAAGCCACGATTCTCGAAGCTTCCTTCTTGGAGATGAGGTCTTCAATTCTTCCATTATTCGGTAAGTGGCCCATACAGTCCGGCCCATAAGACATAGGCCGGCCTCCCGAGGACCCCTTAAACCAGGACTCCCTCAGTAGCCCCCGAACTAGCCTCCAACGCCAAGGGTCCAGGCTCCAGCTGCTTCGAGCGATCAGAGTCTTCGGCTTGCGAGGCGAGTTCCTTTCTCCAAACAGTGATCGGCCCGGGATATAGTTCGGCCTCTGTCGACGTGTAATGTTTCCGATCATAGATCATCCGTATACCATGAGTAATTCGGCCTTAAAGGCCAAACGCCAGAGAACCAATAGTGTTTTCTGACAACTTTTCAGATGAAAGGCCACGGCCCACCACGACCTGTAAACCAGTTGTGAAGACTCGATTCGCGGTTCGAGGCCGTTTCCACCAGCATGATCCATTAATGCACAGATCGTGCCCCGTTTTACACGGGATATGTTTAATCATACGCATATAACGCCACGCACGCCTTGGGAAGCGGAGAGATTCACGGCTTCACGAAGGGAGGCTAACCAGCAGCAAGTCTCAATAAAAGGGGAAGAAAACCCCAAGGCTTATCCGCACCTTCCCATTCGCATCCCAGCTTCCCCAGTCTTCCGAGCTTACCGAGCCTAGATCTAGGTCTTCCATTCTTCCCCCTCCGAGCTTAGCCATGGCCAGCTCCGGCTCCAACGGCAAGTGGGAGGCGTCCACGGTCACAGACCAGGACATCCGGGATCTCAAGGACGCCGGCTACCTCCCTGCCAATGTCTTCCACCGCGCCGCAGAGGAGGGCCAGGTGATCCCCACCCCCAAACCAGGAGAGAGGGTGGTCTTTGTCCCTCACTTTATTCGGGGACTGAGCTTCCCGCTCCACCCCTTCGTGAGGGGCCTCATGTTCTTCTACGGCCTCGACTTCCACGACCTCCCACCGAACTCCTTCATGCATATATCGGCCTTCATCATAGTCTGTGAAGCTTTCCTGCGAGTCGAGCCACACTTCGGACTGTGGCTCAAGATCTTCAACATCAAGCCGAAGTGTATCGCTGGCGCACACGCGGATTGCGGCGGGGCAGTCATCGGCAAGCTTCCGCGCGCAGTGTGGCCATCCGGTACCTTCATCGACACTATCAAGACTTGGCAAAAAGAGTGGTTTTACATCACCGAGCCAAAGGAGGAGGACGGAACTGTTCCTGCCGAATTCAGATCTGGCCCCCCGACCAGATTGACGTCATGGGTCCGAAAGGGCCTCGACTATGGGTCGGACACAGAGGTGGAGGACCTGCAGAGGGGAATCGCCTCCTTGATCAGAGAAGGAGTCGGCCTGACCAACGTGATCCAGGTTATGCTTCGGCGGCGCATCCTCCCCTGTCAGCGCCGGAGCTCTCCTATGTGGGATTATCGGACTGACGACGATCCTATAGTTCGTCAACTCTTCCGTACCACACGGGAGAAGCTATGGAAGGCGCTGTTCAAGGCGCAGGCGAACTGGCCGGGCAAGAAGGAGGACAAGGGCTTGAGCGCCATCAAGCCCACACCCGAGGTATAACATAGTTTCATTTCACCGGTTCTATCTTCCCAAAGATAGTCTAAGCACTTTCCGATCACCTTTCATAGGAATGGTTGAGCAAAGCCACGGGCATCAAGTGTCCGGCTCCACAGCCCGAAGACCCCAAGTCTCCGCTGCTGTTGGAGATGCTCGTCGTGGCGCCTTACAAGGCGCCAGAGAAGAAGGAGAAGAAGAAACCAGGCCGAACAGGCCTGCGCAACAGGGACCAGCCAGGGGCTGCGTCCGAAGAGACTCATGCCTCCTCGAATCAAGAGGAAGAGCATGAGGGTGAGGAGGGAGGCGATTCCCCCCTCGCAGGAAAGAGGGCGGCGTCATCGGATGCCCCGGAGGACTTAGATCCCCCCCGCCCCAAAGAAAGCGCGCCGGACACAGGTTATCTCGTCCGACGATAGCTCGGACTCGGATACTGAGTCCGAGGACTTCAAGAGGGTGCCGCGAAGGAACCTCAGGGTCAAGCCCCCACCTCGAAGGTACAGATCCGAAGACCTTTCCGAGTTATTAGTGCTAAGTTTTGAATATTACTAATCATATGAGCGCCTTTGTAACTTGCAGCCCACCACAAGTTCTCCCCACCGATCAGGCTTCAGATGGGGAGACCCCGCCTGCCGAGCTAGCGGAGAGCGGGACTGCGTCGCACCCCTCTCCTCCGGGCGCATAAAAAGGATGCCTCGGAGGTGTCCTCCCAACAGGCTCCTTTGGAGCCGAACACTGGAGGCGGGGGGCGACGACGTTATGACCGAGGCCAACACCTCGGCCGCCGAAGACCCGGGAGAGAGGCCCCTCCCGGATACTGAGGAGGCCGGACGAGAAGATGTCCTATCGCCTCCAAGGCGGTCTCCGGAGCGTACCATGCGGAGGCACTGATTCAATCTCCGGTCGTAGATCGGATCAATCGATCCCCAGCGGCGCCACCGACCAACGGGTGGCCGGCTATGGGGGAGGCTCTATCAAGCGCCTCCATCTCCGGGGAACACTGCACTCTTATGAGTGCGGTACTGCAGAGCATTCAGTCCGTGGATTCCGGACTGAAGGAGGCCTTCAACGGTCTCCTGACGGGCTTTCAGGTAAGTCAATTAATGCTCTACTTTGTAAAATATTAATTTCTGTAAGTTATGATTATATGCATGGCAGCCGTCGAGCCCTAGGTGAGTTTGGAAAAACTTACCTGGGGGTCAACTCATAGCTCCATATCCGAACTATGCATAGGACAATATATGTTCGGATCGTTCTGTCGGCCTTTAAGAGGACCGTTCACATGATTATTTTAGTGACAGTTCGGAGGTTGTAAGCTCCTGTAATGTTATATGATGTTGTTTGTTACAGGCTTCGTCGACGACAGCGGCCAATAACGCTGCCGAGCTAGAAGAGCTAAATCGGAAGCTCAAGAGCTCCAAAGACGAGCTTGACGCTCTAAACAAGAGATTCGACGAGGCGCAAGGTAAGTCGAATTAGAGTAAAAAACTCTTTGTTATCGTACTGTCAATGCAGTGTTGTTTGATATGCTTAATGCTTGTGCAGCCTCGGCGAAAGAGATTGAGAAGCTTAAGATCGAACTTGAGAAGGCCAAGCAGGAGGCTGCGGTGGAGAAGGCGGCTGCCAAAGAAGCAGCTACCGCGCTATCCGCCCTAAGAGCCACCAGCGACAAGCACGAGGCTCGGGTGGAGGAAATCCAGCAGGAGCTCAAAGATGCTGGGCGGAAGTGCGAGGATCTGGAGCGGAAGGGCAAGGAGCAGGTCGCCGAACTATCCACCCTGAAAACCAATCTCCAAAAGGAGCGGGTGGATAGGCGGTCATTTGAAGAGGAGTTCCACCAAGCCAAAGATGTCCTGGATGGTAAGCCGTATTCATTGCAGTGTATCTTCGGGGACAGCAAGTTCGAGTTGCTTACCCAAGTATGGCGTTCCTCAGGCGCCTGCTCGGACCTCCAGAAGGACTTAGCGGACGCGAAGCAGTTCTGTGCTTCGCGGGGAGAAGGAGATGAAGCTCGGCTATTCTGGGCGCAATTCAAAGCCCCCGAGCGTTCTCCTCTCCTTGTGGAGCGGCTGAAGCAGCTGATGGAGATACACCGGATGGCGGAACCAGCCATGAAGGATCTCTGTATCCGGCTATGGCCCAATGAGCCACTGTCGGGCAGCTACTTCGTCCTGGTGCAAAAGCTGAGCGACACCACTCCTCGGATCGACGCCTTGAGGCGGTCTTCCTGCATCGAGGGGGCTAGGATGACCTTCGCGAAGGCCAAGGTGCACTGGCCGGGGCTGGATCCGATGAAGGTAGCCACAGCTCCGCCGCCTCCCGGAAAGTGTCATAGGCGCCCCGAGATGTACTTCTCCGGAGTTATGGAGGGTGCTCGGGCCATAGAATCACAGTGTACGAGAGAGAATGAGTATGAATAGATTGTTGTACTATGTCCGAAGACTTGTCAGCGTGTATGTATTTAAAATGCATGGTTTATCATGTCTTATATGTTTTGCATCCTTTATAACTCCTTTGTGGCCGTTAACCCTGAAAGCTGCGAGTCGTCGGCTTCAGCCCCCCGTGTAGATACTACACAAGGTGTCTCTTATAACCGCACTATAACCCTTAGCCGAACTATCAGCACCCGAAGGCGGTAGTGTGGAGCGGACAAGGCAATCGGACCATAATGCTTTATTGCTTTCACTTAGCCATAGGGGCGCGAGAAAGGAGTGCGGGAGCTGATAACTAGCCCCCAGGTGTTTGTGATGTTCGGATGAACCGCGGTCGAAGCCTATATCACCTGGTTTGTGCTAACACCAAACCCATCGTATGACACGGAATAACCTCTGACGAGATTTAGTTAAGCTTGGATTCGCAGACCGGTTCTCGCATACCATGATAGTCAGTTTTCGGCTTTCTCCGCTGAGGCGCTTAAGCAGACTAGCCGGAAGCACAATCGCAGCGGTGCTCCCTTTGCCCTTTTAGCCGAACGAGCAAAACATAAAGGGGCAAGCACAGGAGCCGGGCAACCCAACTATTGACCCAAGACACGGTTCGGAACCAATGCATATAAAGCGGAATTCCAAGACGCCGAACACTTAAAGAAATTGTGATTAGGGCGATTTTTAAGGTCGAGCCCCCGGTCTATTATCCGGTTGCATCGTACAGTATACCAAACAGGTTCGCAAGAAGAGGGAGAAAACAGAAAAGTGTTCCGAAAAGGGACATCAAAGAGAAAATGATATATCTGTATTTTACTCAACAACTCTTATTGCTCAATTTGCCAATGCAACTGTTTACAGGTATTTGATAAATGAAATATAAATTTTACAGGAGAGTTTGTACCAAGGGCTTTTGATAGGTGACCGGACGTCCTTGATGTGCTCCGTCGCTTATCTGCTCCTGCAGCTCCTAAGGAGGTGTATGCCTTTATGGGCTTTGTTAGTTCGGCGAACGGACCTTGAAGAAAGGGTCTTGAGAAGTCGCCGAGGTATGGATGAGCTTGACGCCTTTAGCAGGCACTTTATGGTACCTGTAGTGTGTCCGAAGACGTGTTGACGGTAATAGTTCGGTCAAGCCGAACACCTACCCTCTAATGGTATGTCCCCACCGCTGCCCATGGAATTTTGAGCGCGAAGTTGTGCCTCCGTGGCACGTACCTTGCCGGTTCTAGGGCCGTGCGATGGGGGGCGAGTCCCTATTTACCGGGGGTGGAAGGTTCTGGTACCTCGGATTGAGACCGAGCTCTTTTCCCAGCTTTGGGTGCCTTGACGGCAGATGTCGGCGATTGCCAATCATCGGTGTAGTGGAATTCAGCCGCCAGGGCCAACGCATGTTCCTCAGTTCGGAGGGAGCGCCCTGTATTGCCATTAACTGTAATGACCCCCCTAGGGCCGGGCATCTTGAGCTTGAGGTATGCGTAGTGAGGGACGGCGTTAAAGCGAGCGAACGATGTACGGCCGAGCAGGGCGTGATAGCCGCTGCAGAAAGGTACGATGTCGAAGATCAAGTCCTCGCTTCGAAAGTTGTCGGGCGAGCCGAATACAACCTCCAGGCTTACGGAGCCTGTGCACCGGGCTTCAACGCCCGGGATCACTCCTTTGAAGGTAGTGTTGCTGGGCTTGATCCTTGACGGATCTATGCCCATCTTTTTCACCGTGTCTGAGTAAATCAGATTGAGGCTACTTCCACCGTCCATTAGGACTTTAGTGAGGTGGTACCCATCTATTATCGGGTCTAGGACGAGTGCGGCCGAACCCCCGTGACGGATACTAGTCGGGTGGTCGCGTCGATCGAAAGTGATCGGATATGCCGACCATGGGTTATACTTCGGGGCTACAGGCTCTATGGCGTAGACATCTCGAAGGGCGCGCTTCCTCTCCTTTTTGGGTATATGAGTGGCGTAGATCATGTTTACTGTCTTTACCTCTGGAGGGAATTTCTTTTGACCGCCACCGATCGGACCACGGGGCTCATCCTCTTCCTCGCTGCGTGGGCTCTTGCCTTGGTCCTCGGATGCGAGCTTGCTGGCCTGTTTGAAGACCCAACAGTTACGGTTGGTATGATTGGCGGGCTTCTCTTGAGTGTCGTGGATCTGGCAAGGCCTCTCTAGGATCTTATCCAGCGGGGTGGGTCCGTCGTGTTTGCCTTTAGAAGGCTTCTTCCGCTGTCCAGGACGGGAATTGCGGAAGCCGGCATTGACAGCTGTGTTATCGGCATCGATATTATTGTGTCGGTGCTTGTTCTTGTTGCGCTTCGGTTTCCCATTTCCATCCTGAACTTCAGAGGTTCCGGGGTCTTCGGGGTTATGGCTACGTCTAGCTAGCCAATTATCCTCGCCCGCGCAAAAGCGGGTCATGAGTGATGTGTGGGCGGACATGGTCCTGGGTTTGTCCTGTCCGAGCTGTCGAGCCAGCCATTCATCCCGAATATTATGCCTGAAGGAGGCTATAGCTTCGGCGTCCGGGCAGTCTACGATCTGGTTCTTCTTGGTCAGGAAACGATTCCAGAATAGCCGCGCGGACTCTCCTGGCTTCTGTACGACGTTGCTTAGATCGGAGGAGTCCGGTGGCCGAACATAAGTGCCCTGGAAGTTAGATCGGAATGCCTCTTCTAGGTCCTCCCAACACCCAAGAGCTTCAGGGGTAAGTACTTGATGGCGTGGAGGTCATCTCCTCGCGCCATGTGGATGTGGAGGAGGAAATCCTCGATCCATACGGTTGGGTCAGTTGTCCCATCGTATTGCTCTATGTTTACGGGTTTAAACCCTTTCGGGAACTGATGCCGCATTACCTCGTCCGTGAAGCACAGTGGGTGGGCGGCGCCTCTGACCCAAGCTATGGCGCGCCGGTGATCGGTGTCTGTCCTGGCTCAGGTTCGTTCCCGATCTTCATTGTCGCGGTCGAACCAAGGCCGGTACCCTTCCCGTCTATCGGGTGAGTATCCTCTGGATCTGTAGATGGATCGCGTGCGGCCTGCTCTATAGTCCAGGTCGTGTCGCAGGTCGAACCTGTCATCAGGCTCTAGTGGCTCCTTTCCCCGTCTACGGGGTATCGTCGGCCTATAGCCGGTATCATCAGCCATCCTGTCGCGTCCTCGAGGGGGGCGGTCTAGCTTGTCATATGGGGTATGCTTGGGAGACGGCGTATCAGTGAGCTCGTCATCGAATTGCGGCAGCAGCCTTCTGCGTGGGTAGCTCTTAGGTTGGTCCGATAGACCGGTGTCGTGTCCTTCCTCAGCTGAGAGGACTCTCGTCCATCGGTCGTTGAGGTCGTCTTGTTCGGCTCTGAGCTGCCGATCTTTTGCTTTCAGGCTGCGAGCTATGGATATGAGCTGTTGCCTGAACAATTCCTGATCTTCAGGATTGTCTAGGATGGCGAAGTCATCGGCAGCCGCATTATCCTCCCCCTCGATAGAGCGGAGGTAGTCGTCGTCCTCAGGATCATCTGGATCATCGGGGTTGCGACGGTCTTCGGGCCTCTCCTGACCCTCTAACGGGTGTTCGGGGATTTCGGGGCCGCCGATGTCTTCCGGGGTATCTCCGTCCCCGGTGCCATCGGTAGACTTTTGCCCCTTTTTCCCTTTTGACCGTTTATGCGGCTTTCGGCGTCTTGACGGCGCTTCGTCCGATTTATCACCGTTGTTTTTCGGAGTGTCCACCATGTAGACGTCGTATGTAGAGGTGGCAGTCCACTGCCCGGTCTTAGCGGGGGTGAGGGAGTGATCTTCCTCATCCATATACTCTGCTTCCTCGGAAGCGTAGTCTAGCATGTCGGTTAAATCCTCGACAGTTGCTATCAAGTGGGTGGTGGGTGGGACGAAAAATTTGTCCTGACCCGTCTGAGGCCCGATCTGAGAATAGATCGGGATTGGGTCGTCGTTGATCTTCATCGACGAGATCCGATCTAGAGCCTCGTCGAGTATCGAGAGCTCGATCGGACCGGTCTGCCCAGAGCTTCCGGAGTGAACCTCTGATGCGTCCGTGCAGGGAGTGTGTTCAGCAAGAACCGATGTCCGGACGTCGGGTACTATGACCTGATCCGGACTGAAGGTCGGGCCCTCGCCGGGGTGGATCCCATGGGCGTAGCCGAAAGATGGGTCTGGGGTTGAGGCCTCAGAGTCTTCGGGCATGGCAGGCAAGACTGCAAGCCCGGCTAGTGACAGATCACCTCGAGAGTCTACGGAGAACTCTAAGTTCCCGAATCTGACCTCTTGATCAGGGGCAAAACTTCCGACACGGCCTAGATGGCCGGTCGGGTCGGCATGCAGCACAACGCTGCCGAAAGCGAAGATCTGTCCGGGGACAAAATTGCCTGGATTGCGGACCTCTTCGTTGATGACTAGGCGAGCCATCGATTCCTTCTGGCGATCACAGCGGAACTCTCAATGAAAGCACCAATGTCGGTGTCAAAACCGGCGGATCTCGGGTAGGGGGTCCCGAGCTGTGAGACTAGGATCGATGGTAACGAGAGACGAAGGGGACAAGGTTTTACCCAGGTTCGGGCCCTCCTATGGAGGTAATACCCTACGTCCTGCTTGATTATATCGATTGTATGGAGATTACAGAGTTGATCTACCACGAGATCGTATGACTAAAACCCTAGATGAGTTCTGTTGTTCTACAACCTAAAACCCTCCGGCTTATATAGACGCCGAGGGTACCTAGGGTTTATACATGGTCGGTTGCACGTCGAAGGGATAAACATGCCTATTCACTACTCCAAACGTGGAGGACAAGCCACGATTCTCGAAGCTTCCTTCTTGGAGATGAGGTCTTCAATTCTTCCAGTATTCGGCAAGTGGCCCATACAGTCCGGCCCATAAGACATAGGCCGGCCTCCCGAGGACCCCTTAAACCAGGACTCCCTCACTAATGTTGCTATAGTTAAAGATCTCCTAGTTGATAATATTGATGGTTAGGTTATTTACTTCTGTGATGAAGCTTCTAGAATTGCAAAACCTGTTAGAAACGAGCGGGATGAGCCCGATAAAAACAAACCAGTTGTAGGCATGCCTGTTGTTTCAGTTAAAATTGGAGATCATTGTTATCATGGCTTGTGTGACATTGGTGCTAGTGTTAGTGTTGTACCTTTTACCTTACATCAAGAAAGTATGCATAACATAGCACCCTCTGACATTGAAGATATTGATGTCACTATTAAACTTACAAACATAGATACTATTACACCACTTGGGATTGTTAGAGATGTTGAGGTCTTGTGTGGAAAAGTCAAGTACCCAATAGATTTCTTAGTACTTGGTTCAGAACAAGATAACTTTTGTCCCATTATATGGTAGACCTTTCTTGAATACTTTATTGACCAAATAAAAATGTATCCTTTTCCCGGTTTTAGTTGTGGGCAGATTTTAGCAATTTGCACAAGTCAAGTCCACCCTACACATGCATGTCTATGAGTATTGCAGCGGAAAGTAAGGACAAGCATATGTAAAAGGATGAGGGTAGGAAGATCAATCACAATTTGAAGACACGAAGATTTTTCCCGTGGTCCGATAGGTGGTGCTATCGTACGTCCACGTTTATGGAGTTTTCAATCCACGGAGGGTAGCGGTCGCGAGAGTCCACGGAGGGATCCACCCAAAAGGGTCCACGAAGTAGCAACCTTGACTATTTCATAACGGCTTCCATCCACGAAGGACTAGCCTACTATGGGTAGATCTTCACGAAGTAGGCGATCTCCTTGCCCTTACAAACTTCTTGGTTCAACTCCACAACACGAAGTAGGAGGCTCCCAAGCGACACCTAACCAATCTAGGAGGCACCACCCTCCAAAAGGTAATAGGCTCGATAGTAACGATGAACTCCTTGCTCTTGTGTCTCAAATGATAGTCTCCTCAACACTCAATCACTCTCTCACAGATTTGGCTTGGGTACAAGAGATTGATGGGATGGAAAGCAACTTGGGGAGGCTAGAAATCAAGATCCATATGGTTGGAGTGGATGATCTTGACCTCAACACAAGAATAGGTGGTTCTCTCTCAGAAAATTGGATATGGCAAGTGGGTGTGTGTGTTCTGAGTGCTTCTCTTTCGGTACAAACTCTAGGATCTTGTCCTACTTTCTCTGATAGAAAACTTGGGGTACTCTTTGAAGTTCTTTGTGTTGGAATGATGAATCTGAAATTGTTTGATGCATGTCGAATAATTAACCCATGAATACTTGTGATGACATTAGAGTATCTAGGTGACATTAGGGTTCATTGATGTGTATCATAGGTGTTATTCTAGTACAAACTCTAGGGCTGTTTGTGACACTTATAGGGATGGCTCAATGGATTCATCGGAAAGAATAACTTTGAAGTGCTTTTGCTACCTAGAACAATTTCTTCTTATGTTCTCCGGTTGATAAGAACTTTGGAGTGATTCTTTGTCACACGTTGAGGGATGGTTATATGATTCAATTATGTTAGCACCATTGAGAGATTGCACTAGTGAAAGTATGAACCCTAGGCCTTACTTCCAAGCATTGATATAACGTTTTGTTCGCTGTTTACTACTTGCTATCTGGGTGTTTTATATTTTCAGATTACAAAAACATATTTCTACTATCCATATTGCACTCGTATTACCATCTCTTCGCCGAACTAGTGCACCTATACAATTTGCCATTGTATTGGGTGTGTTGGTGACACAAGAGATTTCTTGTATTTGATTGCAGGGTTGTTTGAGAGAGACCATATTCATCCTACACCTCCCACGGATTGATAAACCTTAGGTCATCCACTTGAGGGAAAATTGCTACTCTCCTACAAAACTCTACGCTTGGAGGCCCAACACGAGACTAGAAGAATAACGTTGTGTAGTAGACATCAAGCTATTTTTTGGCGCCGTTGCCGGGGAGATGAGTGCTTGAAGGTATATCTTTATATCTTTCAATTGAATCTTTTAGTTTCTTGTTCATTCACTAGTTTGGTTTTATAAAACTAAACTAAAAATGGAATTTAGCTTGTCCCATATGCTTCGTCTTTATAATGTCTTTCGTGAAAATGATGGATTGGAAAATTGTGCTCAAGTGTTAGAAGAAGAATTCAATAAAATATTTGGCATTAAATCCATGAATGATGAGCATGATTGCAATGTTATCGGTGTGTCTTCTCTGAATATCCATAATGCTAATGATGATTGCACTAGTCATGATAAAAAAGATTCTTATAAGCATGTCAATTTTTGTGGAGTGCACAAAGTTTGTGAAGACATGCCTTATAGGGATGATAGATTTTGTAAGAAGCATAAACATGATAAGACCAATTGGTGGGTTAAAGTGACAGATGAATTTGCTACAAATTATGCTCTCTTCATCTCATTACTTGTGAACTTTGCCATAGAGTTGGTCATCTTAATTTCGAATGCATGCTTTTTCATGATCAAATCATTTCCAAATATTGTGATAATTTGATCTCCCATGAACTCTATAATGAACTTTGTTTATTCTGGGGTGTGAAGAATTGTCACATAAAAATGATTGGTTTGATATATTCCTTATCACTAATGATAATGAAACTAATCTACAGGAAATCTATATGTTTTGTGTGGTAAATTACAATGAGAATGCTTATATAGCCAACTATAGAAAGAAAGATAAACCAATAGAGTATAAAAGGAATAATGAAAGGGTAAAGGTCTCCCAATACCCTCCTATTATTTCTCATAATGAATCAGGTAGTAAGGTGGAGCTTTCCATCGAACCAATCTCTTCAATAAGGAGCTCAGAAAATTACTAAAACCCACACATGATGCGGTGTTGAAGAAGAAAAGAAGAAAAAAGTAGAGGTAAAATGTATCTCTCCCAAATAATGTTGCTCCTATCATTGTTGAGAATGAATACTATAGTATTTAGGATGATGATACACTTGATGATGTTGTTATGCCTATTACTTGTCATGATAGTTATGATTGGGGAGATAATGATACTTCTTATAATCTCGAAAATCTTTTTGGCACCAACTTGGAAAATTATGATGATAATAATTGTTATACTATTGGTGCCATTCTTACTATTGATCATAAGAGTGATTATGCTAATGATATGCGAACCCACAAGCTCGGGGATGTTATGCTTGATGAGAATGACACGTTTGAGAATATATTTGCTGCAATGTTTGTCCTCTGCTTGGGGATGCTAAGCTTAATGAAGATGATCTTTTTAGTCCCCTTACTTTGAATGATCAAATTGATTATGATGAGAACAAAGTTGCTACTTATGATGATTATTGTGATTATACTTATGCTATAAAAACTAGTGATGATTATTATTATAAAACTTGTCATAATTATGAATACACCTTTATGAATATTACTCTTTTAATGTGGATACAATTTATAGCATCCGGGTTTCATATGATACTCCAACTATTATAAATGAGAAAGAATTTGCTTATGTGGAGAGTAATAATTTTTCTATGCGTGTGGATCATTGATACATCCATTTTGCATCATGATTTGTTAATGATATTTATGTTATTATTGTCCATTATTCCCTATAATCATACAATACTTATGCCTTTTCTCTCTGAATATGCATGGTACATCATAAAGAGGGAAATATCTGGAAACTAGAATTCTAGATCGGGAAACCAAGAAAAAGGCAAAAAAATCACCAGACTCCAAATGACCTGAAACTTCACGAAGAGATTTTATGGAATATGTAAGAATTATTGGGCCTAAAATATACCAGAGGGGGGCCACCTGCTGGACACAAGCCAACAGGCCGCGCCCACCCCCTAGGAGCTCCCTGATGTCTTGTGGGGCCCAGCAGGTCTCCCGACCCCCCCTCTTCTCCTATATGATGTGTTTTACCCTACAAAAAATCATAAGGAACCTTTCGGGACGATGCACCGCCGTCTCGAGGTGGAAACCTGGGCAGAGGCCCTTTTGCACTCCGGCAGGCTGATTCTGCCGGGGAAACTTCTCTCCAGGAGGGGGAGATCGAAGCCATCGTCATCACCAACGCATCCTCCTTTGTGGGAGGACCAATCTTCATCAACATCTTCACCAGCACCATCTCATCTCCAATCCTAGTTCATCTCTTGTATAAAATCTTTGTCTCAAAACCTTAGATTGGTACCTATGGGTTACTAGTAGTGTTGATTACATCTCGTAGTTGATGCTTGTTGGTTTACTTGGTGAAAGTTATTATGTTCAGATCCTTAATCTCCATTATTATACCACTGATCTTGAACATGTTTATTAGGTGTGAGTGGTTACTGTTGTTCCCGAGGACATGGGAGAAGTCTTGTTATAAGTAATCATCTGAAGTTGGTATTCGTTCGATATTTTGATGATATGTATGTTGTTACTTCTCTTAGTGGTGTCACGTGAACGTCGACTACATGAAACTTCACCATGCTATTGACCTAAGGGAATTCATTGTGGAGTAACAAGTAGATGATGGGTTCCTAGAGTGACAGAAGCTTAAACCCCAGTTTATGTGTTGCTTCATAAGGGGCTGATTTGGATCCACACGTTTCATGCTATGGTTAGATTTGTCTTAATTCTTCTTTCATAGTTGCGGATGCTTGCGAGAGGGTTAATCATAAGTAGATTGTTTTTTCAAGTAAGAATAGCACCTTATCACTAGTCCACCCACATACCAAATTATCAAAGTAGCGAACGCGAATCAATTTAACATGATGAACATGACTAGACAGAAATTTCCATGTGATAAGGGGTGTCCCGATCTTCTCGTTGAGCTCGATGTAGGTGGATGATAACTTGTGGGACGCTGACGAATCTCTGGCTGTTCCCCCGTTGCCAATGCAACAGTTCTCAACCCTATTCGATATTCACAACTTCACACACTTGCGCACGTAGCCGCCGACCACGAAGCGGTTTGCAATCTACCAATTCCCAATGGAACAGCAGAAGACACTTGAATCTTGCAGTAGGATAAACACCAGATCGCAACAAAGTGGTGAAGGTAGAATACTCCTGATCGAATCAAAGAGGAATATTGATTACAGAGGAATGCTTAAAGCAATTCAATCTGAAAAGAGGTTTAATCAAAATGTGGTCTGTTCTAACTTACCCTAAGGAAGGGTATTTATATCCTAAGATAGTTGGAAGGGGTACACGGGCCGTCAGCCCAAAAGCCTGCGCGCAGGCAGCACGGTAGTACCGCTTATAGCATGCGGTACTACCGCTCCAAGCGGTACTACCGCTTAAGTACCGCTCTAGTACCGGTTAGGTCGCTTGGATGCCAGAACTATTTTGCTAAGCGGTACTGAGTACGGTAGCACGGGGCGGTACTACCGCTGGTGTGGGGCGGTACTACCACCCTGGAAACTGCTGGGTCCTCCTCCCTGCCCAGCTGCACTGCCTCCTTGCTCTCCTCCTTGCTCACTTGTGCTATGCCTTCCTCTCCAATGTACCTAATGACACACACACACAAGGATTTAGGCAGTATAAAGCTCTCATTAAAATAAATAGCATTATCAACTAAGAGAGAATTCACCTGTTGTTCTAGTAGTTTAGCACGAGCTCTTGTAATGGGTCCAATCCTGATTTCATCATTGGACATCTTCTTTGTAGCAACAGGTTGTTCATGAGGTAGAGATGGAGTCATAGTATAGATGTCCTCATCACCATGTGTCCTCGGGACCGCTTGCTTAATATAAGAGTACCTTCAGGCCTGTCCTATGCTATAAAAAGGATTGGGCTACCTTGCTGCACCTTGGTTACTATTGTTACTTGTCACTTGTTACGAATTAGCTTGCTGCAAAACTATCTATCATTGTTACTCAAAGCACTTGCAGTGAATACCTTGTTGAAAACTGCATATCTTTCCTTTTGCTCCTCGTTGGGTTTGACACTCTTAATTATCGAAAGGCTACGATTGATCCCCCATACTTGTGGGTCATCAAGACTCTTTTCTGGCGCCGTTGCCGGGGAGTGAAGTGCCTTTGGTAAGTGGAAATTGGTATGGAAACATTTTTGATACGTGCTAAAATTTACTATTGCTTGTCACTATGAACGGTCACCGTTTGAGTGGCTTGTTCGGGGCATCTTCGCCTCGCACGGAAGTTGAAGAAGTTTTTCCTCAACTTATTGAAAATATTTAGTATGAGATTCCTTCGGGTATGTTAGAAAAACTTCTATCTAATCCTTATGATGGTACGACTCATCATGATTACCATTTGATATTTGTCGATGAGGTTTGTGGATTATTTCAGCTTGCAGGTTTGTCTGGAGACAAAGTTAAGAAGAAGGTTTTCCCTTTAGCTTTGGAGGGAAAGGCATTAATATGGTATAGGTTATTGGATGATGTTGGATCATTGGACTAGAATCGCTTGAAGCTGGAATTTCATGAGAAGTTTTATCATATGCATCTAGTCCATCATGATCGGAACTTTATTTATAATTGATGGCCTCGTGAAGGAGAAAGTATCGCTCAAGATTGAGGGAGGATTAAATATATGATGCACACTTTCCCCAACCATGAGATTTCAAGGGAAATGATTAAATTTTATGCTCGGCTTTCTCGTGATGATCAAGTATTACTCGATTCTTGTGCTATTGGTTCTTATATGAAGAGGATTATTGAATTCAAATGGGATCTTATGGAAAGAATTAAACATAATTCTGAAGATTGGGAACTCGAAAAAGGTAAAGAGTCATGTATAAAGCTTAATTTTGATTGTGTTAAATCTTTTATGGAAACTAATGCTTTTCATGAGTTCAGCAATAAATATGGTCTTCACTCAAAGATAGTAGCTACTTTCTGTGAATCATTTGCTACTCATGTTGATCTCCCGAAGGAGAAGTGGTTTAAATATCATCCTCCCATTGAAAAATCATTAGAGGAACATGCTAAAATTAAGAAGGAAGAAATAATTGTTAGCCACGTTGATCCAATTGTCCCTACTGTTTACATTGAGAAACCTCCTTTTCCTGTTAGGATTAGGGAACATGATAAAGCTACAACTATGTTTAATAAAAGTCATGTTAGGACACCTAAACCTTCTGAACAAATAAATGTTGAGCCTAATGTTGCTATGGTTAAAGATCTCCTAGTTGATAATATTGATGGTTAGGTTATTTACTTCTGTGATGAAGCTGCTAGAATTGCAAAACCTGTTAGAAATGAGCGGGATGAGCCCGATAAAAACAAACCAGTTGTAGGCATGCCTGTTGTTTCAGTTAAAATTGGAGATCATTGTTATCATGGCTTGTGTGACATTGGTGCTAGTGTTAGTGTTGTACCTTTTACCTTACATCAAGAAAGTATGCATAACATAGCACCCTCTGACATTGAAGATATTGATGTCACTATTAAACTTACAAACATAGATACTATTACACCACTTGGGATTGTTAGATATGTTGAGGTCTTGTGTGGAAAAGTCAAGTACCCAACAGATTTCTTAGTACTTGGTTCAGAACAAGATAACTTTTGTCCCATTATATGGTAGACCTTTCTTGAATACTGGTAATGCTGAAATTAATTGTGCTACTGAGAAGGTCAAAGTAAGCTCTGGTGATGTGTCTCATGAATTTAATTTCTCTAAGTTTAGTAGACAACACATGAGAAAGAATTGCCTAATAAGGATGAAATAATTGGTCTTGCTTTTATTGTCGTACCTCCTACTGATCCATTAGAACAATATTTGCTAGACCATGAAAATGGTATGCATATGAATGAAACAAATGAAATAGATGATATATTTCTTAGACAAACACCTATTCTTAAACACAACTTATCAGTGGATGCCTTAGGGGATCCTCCTCCACCCTAGGGAGATCCCGTGTTTGAGCTAAAGTGATGAGGACATCCCTAGTACTTTACCATCTTTTCCTATTGATGATGTTACTCCTCAAGACAAGCCCAATGAAGTGAGGATTGGACCAATGACAAGAGCTCGTGCAAAGTTACTTGAGCAACAGGTGAATTCTCTCTTAGTTGATAATGCTATTCATTTTGATGAGAGCTTTATACTGCCTAAATCCTTGTGTGTATGTATTGTTACGTACATTGGAGAGGAAGGCATGGCACAAGGGAGCAAGGAGGCATGGCAGCAACGAAAGGAGGAAGGCCTGGAAGTGAAGACCCTGCAGAGTTCCCAGGGCGGTAGTACCGCTTCCATCGCGGTAGTACCGCTTCCATCGCGGCAAGCCAGCCCGGCAAGCCCGGCAAGCTCGTCACCTTCAAGCTCATCGCGGTAGTACCGCGCGTCCATCGCGGTAGTACCGCTTATCACGGTAGTACCGCCACCGACTACCGCACTACTGCCGCTTACGAAATCGGTACTGGTATCTCCTGGACACCAAACGGAACAAGGACGGCACTTGACATTTGTACAAGCGGTAGTACCGCTTATCACGGTAGTACCGCTTGTCATAAGCGGTAGTACCGCTCTGCCTGCGTGCAGGTTTTGGGCTGTCCAGCCCGTGTACCCCTTCGATCTCGTTTTGAGACTATAAATACCCATCCCCTAGAGTTAGTTAAAGTTAGACTACAATAAAACATAAACCCTAGAACCTCTTGTTGAACTGCGAGAAGCATTCATCTTGAAGTATTACCTTTGCAAATTCTGCGTGTTATCTGCTGTTCCACTGGGAATAAGAAGATACAGGACCACTTGTAGTCGGTGGCTACTTGTGCACGTGTGTGGAGTTGAGAATATCCAAGGGGTTGCTAGCTGTTGCATTGGCAACAGGGATCGGCCAGGAGAGTTTTCAGCAAGACACAAGTTATCAGATTCATCCATCCACGATTTCACCAAGTGCTCATTGAGAAGATCGGGCCACCCCTTATCATCTTGGTATCAGATTACTGGGTTTACTCGGTGAGCAATTTCCATCCCATAGATTAGTTTGAGTGTTTATCATCCTATCCAGAAAAAGCCCCACAAAAAGAGTTGCTTCAGTTCGTGCCATAGACTAGATCAATCCAATTTGCAAATCTTAGTTGCTGTTTGTGTTGATCTTGGCGTCCCTTTTTCTGTTTTTAGTTTCGAGTGTCTAGGTTTAGGGTTAGGGTTCTTGCTAGTTCGAGTTGTTCTTATTGTGTTTAGGTTTCCTATTCCGAGTTGAGTCCCTGCTTAATTCTGTTCGGAGTCCATACAGCAAATTCCCACAAAAAGGTTGGTTGATCGAGTTACCCTAGCAGGTTTTCAATCCGAGTTCACCTCGAAATTCTGGCCGGCACAGAATCGTCTAAATTTCTGCCGCGGTACAGTTTGGGTTCAGTTCGGTTTCAAGTCTGTTTTCATTGCCAATTTCTCTCGGTTTCCACTCCGTTTCTTTGTGCGCCATAGACACAGCCTTTCTACTTATATATCTAGGAGTTTACCTATAAGACTAGCTCTTTTTCTTGCTCACAGGCTGCTCAATAGGTTTTTGCACGGCATTGTGTTTCTCTGAAAATATTTGCTCCGCGGTGCGACATATTGTGGCCGAGATAGAAGGAGAGAGAAAAGAGTGAAAAAAAAAGAGAAAACAGGCCCGGAAATTGGTGATAGTTGCTACAAGTTTGGAGCTGTTTCATATTGCTGTTTGCCCTAGTATTTTGAGCAATCTTGTGCCTGTTTTCTTTGAGCTAATTGCTAGTGTCTTTCTAGTGCATTGCAACAAATTCATCCATATAGTTGCTTGCCACATTTGTCTCCATAATTGTGTGTGTTTCCTTGGTGAGTTTTGGTATCACACAAACAGCAAATAGGTTTTGTAAATTGGTGTTGTTAGGTATTCCAACCAAGCTCCACCATATACCCTGTTTTTGTCTTGTGATAGCTAAAACCCCCGGTATTCTCTTCTTCACATCAAGTCACAATAGTTGCTGCTACTAGGTGGGTAAGTATTTCTATTCACTTTGGAACGGGAGAATAATATAGACGAGAGAATAATATTTCTGTGAGTGAGAGTAGCAAAAACAAACCAAGTGGTAAAAATAAAAGTGAGGGAGTGAACCTACTATGCATGTTAGCCACCAAAGAGGACTTGAGAGAATTTCGTGAGGATCCTAGTTTAGTTCCTATTGTGCTTATGCACAAGGGAGAAATTTTGGTTTCTAATGACATGACCCCTCTCTCTATTGGTGTTTCTAATGTGTTGCAGGATTTTGATGATGTGTTTCCGGAGGAGGTACCCGCAGGTTTACCACCATTGTGTGGGATAGAGCATCAAATTGACTTGATTCCGGGAGCTACATTGCCAAACCGAGCCCCCTATAGGACAAATCCCCAAGAGACAAAAGAAATTCAGAAACAAGTACAAGAGCTTCTTGATAAAGGGTATATTCGAATCAGCTTAAGCCCTTGTGCTGTTCCTGTTATTTTAGTTCCTAAGAAAGATGGTACTTGGCGCATGTGTGTCGATTGTAGAGCAATTAACAACATCACTATTCGTTATCGTCATCCTATACCACGTTTGGAAGACATGTTAGATGAATTAAGTGGTGCTGCTGTTTTCTCTAAAATTGATTTGCGTAGTGGTTATCATCAAATTAGGATGAAAGAGGGGGATGAGTGGAAAACAGCCTTTAAAACAAAATTTGGTTTATATGAGTGGTTAGTAATGCCCTTTGGTTTAACTAATGCACCTAGTACTTTCATGAGATTAATGAACCATGTTTTGAGAGATTTTATTGGCAAGTTTGTGGTTGTGTACTTTGATGATATACTAATTTACAGCCGCAATGAATCTGAACATATTGAACATATTAGACAAGTTTTGCATGTGCTACGTGACAATCAACTTTATGGTAATCTTGCTAAGTGCACATTTTGCAAAGATGAGGTCATATTTCTGGGATATGTTGTTTCTAAGCATGGAATTGAAGTAGATGAAACTAAAATTGAAGCTATTAAAAATTGGCCAATTCCCATGAATGTTAGTCAAGTAAGAAGTTTTAATGGATTGGCTGGTTTCTATAGACGTTTTGTGAAAGATTTTAGTACTCTTGCTGCACCTTTGAATGATCTTACTAAAAAAGGTGTTGAATTCGAATGGGGGGCAACACAAGATATTGCATTTGATGAGCTGAAAAAACGTTTGATTTCTGCCCCATTGTTAATACTTCCTGATTTCAATAAGCAATTCGAAATTGAGTGTGATGCTAGTGGTATTGGAATTGGAGGAGTGCTCATGCAAGAGAATAAACCCGTGGCATATTTTTCTGAAAAATTGAGTGGTGCCCAATTGAATTATTCTGTTTATGATAAAGAATTGTATGCGCTTGTTAGAGTTCTTGAGGTTTGGAAACATTATTTGTGGCCAAAAGAATTTATCATACATTCTGATCATGGGGCATTGAAATTTTTAAAGAGCCAATCTAATCTTAATAAACATCATACTAAGTGGGTTGAATTTATTGAATCGTTCCCATACATAATTAAGTATAAGAAAGGTAAAGATAATGTCGTTGCTGATGCTCTCTCTAGGAAAAACATGTTATTGACACAATTAGATGTGCAAGTTCCTGGTTTGGAGAGTTTGCGTGATTTGTATGCTCAAGATAATGATTTTTCAATGCCATATGCCAACTGTACTGCTATGAAAGCATGGGATAAATTTCATTTGCATGATGGATATTTGTTTAGAGCTAACAAATTATGTGTGCCCGAGTCGTCCGTGCGTTTGTTATTATTGCAGGAATCACATAGTGGTGGATTGATGGGACACTTTGGGCGTGAGAAGACATTACTCATGTTGGCTGATCACTTCTATTGGCCACGCATGAGAAGAGACGTGGACAGATTTGTGAGGCGTTGCATCACTTGCAACAAGGCTAAATCAAAATTAAAGCCTCATGGTTTGTATACTCCTCTTCCTGCACCTACTACTCCATGGGAGGATATTAGTATGGATTTTGTGCTAGGATTACCAAGAACAAGAAGAGGACATGATTCTATATTTGTGGTAGTGGATAGATTCTCTAAAATGTCACACTTTATTGCATGCCACAAGAGCGACGATGCGTCGCATATTGCTAATCTGTTTTTCAGGGACATAGTACGCTTACATGGAGTACCAAGGACAATTGTTTCTGATCGTGACGTGAAGTTTATGAGCTATTTCTGGAAGACATTGTCGGGGAAGCTGGGAACAAAGCTGTTGTTTAGTACTACTTGTCACCCCCAAACTGATGGACAAACTGAGGTGGTGAATCGCACATTATCCACCTTGTTGAGAGCTATGATCAAGAAAAATCTGCGAGAGTGGGAAGATTGCTTACCGCATGTGGAGTTTGCTTACAATAGAGCGGTGCATTCTACTACTCAATTGTGCCCGTTTGAGGTGGTGTATGGTTTCAAACCCATCACACCATTTGATTTGCTGCCGCTTCCAATACAAGAAAGAGTGAACATGGAGGCCTCGAAGCGTGCAGATTTTGTGAGGAAGATACATGAGACGACCAAGCAAGCAATTGAGAAGAAAGGGAAATATGTAGCTGATCGTGTTAACAAGAAGCGCAAGGAGGTGATATTTCAGCCCGAAGATATGGTGTGGGTGCATTTTCGCAAGGATAGATTTCCCACATTGCGCAAGTCCAAGTTGATGCCACGAGGAGCTGGTCCATATAAAGTGCTTGCACGGATAAATAATAATGCCTACAAGATAGATCTTCCTAGTGATGAGTTTGGTGTTAGTAATTCATTCAATGTTGCTGATTTGACACCATATTTTGGAGATGACCTTGCTGCGTCGGGGACGACGCCTTTTCAAGGGGGGGAGGATGATGAGGACATCCCTAGTACTTTACCATCTTTTCCTATTGATGATGTTACTCCTCAAGACAAGCCCAATGAAGTGAGGATTGGACCAATGACAAGAGCTCGTGCAAAGTTACTTGAGCAACAGGTGAATTCTCTCTTAGTTGATAATGCTATTCATTTTGATGAGAGCTTTATACTGCCTAAATCCTTGTGTGTATGTATTGTTAGGTACATTGGAGAGGAAGGCATGGCACAAGGGAGCAAGGAGGCATGGCAGCAACGAAAGGAGGAAGGCCTGGAAGTGAAGACCCTGCAGAGTTCCCAGGGCGGTAGTACCGCTTCCATCGCGGTAGTACCGCTTCCATCGCGGCAAGCCAGCCCGGCAAGCCCGGCAAGCTCGTCACCGTCAAGCTCATCGCGGTAGTACCGCGCGTCCATCGCGGTAGTACCGCTTATCACGGTAGTACCGCCACCGACTACCGCACTACTGCCGCTTACGAAATCGGTACTGGTATCTCCTGGACACCAAACGGAACAAGGACGGCACTTGACATTTGTACAAGCGGTAGTACCGCTTATCACGGTAGTACCGCTTGTCATAAGCGGTAGTACCGCTCTGCCTGCGCGCAGGTTTTGGGCTGTCCAGCCCGTGTACCCCTTCGATCTCGTTTTGAGACTATAAATACCCGTCCCCTAGAGTTAGTTAAAGTTAGACTACGATAAAACATAAACCCTAGAACCTCTTGTTGAACTGCGAGAAGCATTCATCTTGAAGTATTACCTTTGCAAATTCTGCGTGTTATCTGCTGTTCCACTGGGAATAAGAAGATACAGGACCACTTGTAGTCGGTGGCTACTTGTGCACGTGTGTGGAGTTGAGAATATCCAAGGGGTTGCTAGCTGTTGCATTGGCAACAGGGATCGGCCAGGAGAGTTTTCAGCAAGACACAAGTTATCAGATTCATCCATCCACGATTTCACCAAGTGCTCATTGAGAAGATCGGGCCACCCCTTATCATAAAGACATTTCCTGATACTCTAAAATATGCTTATCTTGATGAAAAGAAGATATATCCTGCCATTATCAGTGCTAACCTTTCAAATCATGAAGAAAAGAGATTACTTAAAACTCTAAAGAAGCACATGGCTGCTATTGGATATACTCTCGATGATCTTAAGGGCATAAGCCCCACTCTATGTCAGCACAAGATTAATGTGGAACCGGATGCTAAACCTGTCGTTGATCATCAACGTTGTCTAAATCCTAAGATGAAGGAAGTGGTAAGAACTGAGATACTGAAGCTTCTGGAAGCAGGTATAATTTATCCTATTGCTGATAGTAGATGGGTAAGTCATGTTCATTGTGTTCCTAAGAAAGGAGGTATAACTGTTGTTCCTAATGATAAAGATGAGCTTATTCCACAAAGAATCATAACTGTTATAGGATGGTGATTGATTTCAGGAAATTAAATAAAGCTACTAGGAAAGATCATTACCCCTTGTCTTCTATTGATCAAATGTTAGAGAGACTATCTAAGCACACACACACACTTTTGTTTTCTTGATGGATACTCTGGTTTTTCTCAAATACCTGCGTCAAAAGAGGACCAAGAGAAAACTACCTTTACTTGCCTTTTTGGAACTTATGCTTATAGGCGTATGCCTTTTGGTTTATGCAATGCACCTGCTACCTTTCAAAGATGTATGACTGTTTATTCTCCCACTTCTGTGAAAATATTGTTGAGGTTTTCATGGATGATTTTTCCGTTTACAGGACTTCTTTTGATGATTGCTTGAGAAACCTTGATCGAGTTTTGCAAAGATGTGAGGTAACTAATCTTGTCTTGAATTGGGAGAAGTGCCACTTTATGGTGAATGAAGGTATAGTACTTGGGCATAAAATTTCTGAACGAGGCATTGAGGTGGACAAAGCCAAAGTTGATGCAACAGAGAAAATGACATGCCCGAAAGATATCAAAGGTATAAGAAGTTTCCTTGGTCATGTTGGTCTCTATAGGCATTTCATTAAAGATTTCTCAAAGATTTCTAGGCCACTAACTAATCTTCTTCAAAAAGATATTCCCTTTTTTTTGATGATGATTGTGTAGAAGCCTTTGAAATACTTAAGAAAGCCTTGATTTCTGCACCCATTGTCCAACCACCTGATTGGAACTTACCATTTGAAATTATGTTTGATGCTAGTGATTATGCTGTTGGTGTTGTTCTAGGGCAAAGAGTAGACAAGAAATTAAATGGTATTCATTATGCTAGTAGGACCCTAGAAACTGCTCAAAGAAATTATGCTACTACTGAGAAGGAATTTTTAGCAGTTGTTTTTGCATGTGATAAGTTTAGACCTTACATCGTTGATTCCAAAGTAACTATTCACACTAATCATGCTGCTAATAAACACCTTATGGAAAAGAAAGATGCTAAACCTAGACTTATTAGGTGGGTGCTTTTACTTGAAGAATTTGACTTGCATATCGTTGATAGGAAGGGAGCTGAAAACCCTGTAGCAGATAACTTGTCTAGGATGGAAAATGTTCTTAATAACCCACTGCCTATTGATGATAATTTTCCTGATGAGCAACTTGATGTTATAAACACTTCACGTGGTACTCCTTGGTATGCGGATTATTCTAATTACATTGTTGCTAAATATATGCCGCCTAGCTTCACCTATCGACAAAAGAAAAAAAATTATGATTTACAACATTCCTTTTGGGATGACCCACATCTTTATAAAGGAGTACATGGTGTTATTATACATTGTGTACCTGAGCATGAATAGGAACAGATTCTAAGGAAGTGTCACTTCGAGGCCTATGGAGGACACCATGTTGGTGACAGAACTGCACACAAGGTATTACAATCCAGTTTCTATTGGCCTACTCTTTTTAAAGATGCTCGTAAGTATGTCCTTTCTTGTGATGAAAGTCAAGGAATTGGTAACATTGGTAGACGCCAGGAAATGCCTATGAATTATTCACTTGCTATTAAACCATTTGATGTTTGGGGCTTTGATTATATGGGACCTTTTCCTTCTTATCATGTGTATACTCATATTCTAGTTGCTGTTGATTACGTTACTAAGTGGGTAGAAGCTATTCCAACTAGTAGTGTTGATCATAACACTTCTATTAAAATGCTTAAAGACATCATTTTCCCAAGGTTTGTAGTCCCTAGATATTTAATGACTGATGGTGGTTCACATTTTATTCATGGTGCTTTCCATAAACTTCTAGCTAAATATGATGTTAAACATAGAATTGCATCACCTTATCATCCTCAGTCTAGTGGCCAAGTTGAATTGAGCAATCGAGAAATAAAATTAATTTTCCAAAAGACTGTTAATAGATCTAGAAAGAATTGGTCTAAGAAACTAGATGATGCTTTATGGGCTTATAGAACTGCTTATAAAAATCCCATGGGAATGTCTCCCTATAAATGGTGTATGGAAAAGCTTGTCATTTGCCTCTTGAGTTAGAACATATAGCTTATTGGGCAATTAAACAACTTCATTATGACTTTAAACTTGCTGGTGAAAAGAGGTAATTTGATATTAGCTCATTAGATGAATGGAGGACACAAGCCTACGAAAATGCCAAGTTATTTAAAGAAAAAGTTAAAAGATGGCATGACAAGAGAATTCAAAAACGGGAATTCAATGTAGGAGACCTAGTACTTTTGTACAATTCTTGTTTCAGATTTTTTGCAGGTAAGCTCCTCTCCAAATGGGAAGGCACGTATGTTGTCGAGGAGGTCTATCGCTCTGGTGCTATAAAGATTAACAATTTCGCAGGCAAAAATCCAAGAGTGGTAAATGGGCAAAGAATTAAGCATTACATTTCAGGTACACCCATTAATGTTGAAACTAATGTTATTCAAGTGATAACACCGGAAGAGCACATAAGAGAGACCTTCCGGAACACTCCAGAAACCTGAAAAGGGAATAGGTACGTGATACGGTAAGTAAACCGACTCTAAAAATTGAAAAAAAATATGTTCTGTTGGTTTTGGTATTTTAGAAAATTTCTAAAAATAAAAAGGAGTCAGGGGACCCATGAGGGAGGCACAAGCCAACAGGGCGCGCCCACCCCCTAGGCGCGCCCTGATGGCTTGTGGGGCCCTCGTGTGCCTCCCGGACTCCGTTTTCTTCCCGAGCACGTATTCTAACCTAGAAAAACTCATTATATATACTCCCGTATGTTTTGACCACCGCATCACAGGTTTCTCCTCTGTTCTTGTTTCGTTTTCTAACAGATTCAAGAGCAATATGTCATCGCAAGATTCGGATGGGAGAGTTATGTTTCAGATATCATTGCCAATCCCCAGGTCTATGCGGATGTGGATTCTTATGGGTGGATGACAGAAGAAGAGGAAGGGGCTGACCTGAAAAGAACTGAACCTTCAAGTGATGAAGAAGAGGAAGAAGTACCATTGCCTGGACCTGAAGACATGCATTTGGAGTTCAAAAAGTCAAGCCTACCAAACAAGCTTACCCTCTCCAATACACGCTTTACCCCTTATTGTCGTACCCAGGTAGACACCACTGCTACCTCCTCTAGCAAGGCTCTTCCTCTGAGGGAAGGAGCAATGATCATCCCCAACAAACTTCGCAAGGAAAGCGAGAAGTTGGCAAGCTTAATGAGGAGATTTGTATCCTAAGGGGCATCATCGCTAAGAGGATCACCTCATCACCACTGTCACCCAAGAAGGACGCTTGAGTACATGGGTATGGGCACCACCCTTAGCTTGTTCCAAGCTTAGGGGAGGTGCCCCGGTATCGTATCACCATCACCTTTTTACCATTACTATCTATCTTTGTTCGATCCTTCGCTATTTCGTGATTTTAGAGAAATAGAATTTCAGGTTTGCTTTGCTTAGAATCTTTGATTTGAGATCTATCTATCCTTGTAATCAAGTGTGAGAGCTATATAATAAAGATTACTTGAGTTTTGTGTGCCTTACTTCCATGCATCTATCATCATAGCATGACAATGAAAGAAATAGAAAATATCGTATGCTTATCTCATGAGGAGTAATGACTTCACATAGAAAGGGTATAAGTGATAAAAGATGTTGAGAACTAACAAACATTGCATTAGTAATTGATATAATTTATGCAAGCTTATGGTAGATAATAGGAGGTTCACATATAAATACACTATCTTGGACACCTTCTATGAGTGTGAACCCTCATCAAATATTATATAATGATCGAGTGTTGATGTTGGACATGGGAGACAACATAATGATCATGATTGTTTACATTTGCATAGAAATTATACTGTCATGGATCATTTAACATGTGGTGCTTGCTTTAGATCTTTTTGCTAGCCGAAGATTTTCTGCACCAAGTAGAGATACTACTTGTGCATCAAGTATTCCCTTGAACCCAGTTTCTTTCCTCGAGAATTCACCATACCTACCTATGGATTGAATAAGATCCTTCAAGTATGTTGTCATCGGTGCACAAAGCAATAAAAATTGCTTCTAAATATGTATGATCTTTTATTGTATGGGAAAATAAGCTTTGGACGATCTTGTGATAGCTAAGGAATAAAAGCGACAGAGTGCATAATAAAGTTCCCCATCACAAGGGGCAATACAAAGTGATGTTCATTTGCATTAAGAGTTTGCACATTCAAAACAAACAAAAGCGCATGACAACCTCTACTTCCCTCTGCGAAGGGCCTATCTTTTACCTTCTTACAGAGTTTATTTTCGTGCAAGAGTCAATAATATTTACCCTTGTTCCTACCTATTAACTCTTTGGTCGGCAAGCATTATGTGTTGAGGAAATATACAAAAAAGTATATCCAGTTCAATGTAGGTGATCATGACTCATTATTGTTGACATTATCCTTGAGGTAAATAAGTTGGGTGGCAAAGGTAATGAAGCTCCCATCTTCCTATGTGTCCGATGGAAGCAATAGCTCCAAAAAGATGCAATGTGTGTCAACAATCATAGAAGGCTAAATGATAGTTGAGTATGTGAACTTGCTAGAAATAGAATCTCTTATATAGACTCTTCTCTTGATTATGATTGATTATGATTATCTCAATGACTAATGGCACCGTTTGTTGGTTGTCAATAAAGTTTATGCTTCATACAACCTTAGTTATGAATAGATTGTTACTTGTTTTTGAGAAGCTATATGATGGAAAACTTGCTGCTATGCTAATATTCATGATGCTCTCATGTCTGTATTTCTTTTTATCGACTTCTCTCTCTCAAATCATGTGGTCATTATTTTCGAGATCGGCTTTTGCTTGAGGACAAGCGAGGTCTAAGCTTGGGGGAGTTGATACATCCATTTTGCATCATGATTTCTTAATGATATTTATGTTATTCATGTCCATTATTACCTATTATCATACAATCCTTATGCCTTTTCTCTCTGAATATGCAAGGTACATCATAAAGAAGGAAATATTTGGAAAATGGACTTCTGGACCTGGAAACCAAGAAAAAGGCCCAAAAATCACCAGACTCCAAATGACCTGAAACTTCACGGAGAATTTTTCTGGAATATTTCAGAATTATCGGGCCAAAAATATACCAGAGGGGGGCCACCTGCTGGCCACAACCCAACAGGGCGCGCTATCCCCTGGGAGCGACCTGATGGCTTGTGGGGCCCCAGCAGGTCTCCCGACCCCCCCGCCTCTTCTCCTACATGGTGTGTTTTACCCTAGAAAAAAATCATAAGCAACCTTTCGGGACAAAGCTCCGCCGTCTCAAGGCGTAAACCTGGGTAGAGGCCCTTTTGCACTCCGGCACGCTGATTCTGCCGGGGAAACTTCTCTCCGGGAGTGGGAGATCCAAACCATCATCATCGCAGTCTCCTCCTTCATGGGAGGACCAATCTTCATCAACATCTTCACCAGCACCATCTCATCTCCAACCCTAGTTCATCTCTTGTATTCAATCTTTGTCTCAAAACCTCAGATTGGTACCTGTGGGTTACTAGTAGTGTTGATTACATCTCGTAGTTGATGCTTGTTGGTTTATTTGGTGAAATTTATTATGTTCAGATCCTTAATCTCCATTATTATACCTCTGATCTTCAACATGTTGAGTTAGGTGTGAGTAGTTATCATTGTTCCTGAGGACATGGGAGAAGTCTTGTTATAAGTAATCATGTGAAGATTGGTATTCGTTCGATATTTTGATGATATGTATGTTGTTACTTCTCTTAGTGGTGTCACGTGAACGACAACTACATGAAACTTCACCATGCTATGGACCTAAGGGAAGTCATTGTGGAGTAACAAGTAGATGATGGGTTGCTAGAGTGACAGAAGCTTAAACCCCAGTTTATGTGTTGCCGAATAAGGGGCTTATTTGGATCCACACGTTTCATGCTATGGTTAGATTTATCTTCATTCTTCTTTCGTAGTTGCGGATGCTTGCGAGAGGGGGTAATCATAAGTAGGTTGTTTGTTCAAGTAAGAACATCACCTTAGCACCGATCCACCCACATATCAAATTATCAAAGTAGCAAACGCGAATCAATTTAACATGATGAACATGACTAGACAGAAATTCCCATGTGTCCTCGGGAGCGCTTTCTTAATATAAGAGTACCTTCAGGCCTCTCCTTTTCTATAAAAATGATCCGGGTACCTTGCTCACCTTTGTTACTATTTTTACTATTGTTACTTGTCACTTGTTACGAATTACCTTGCTGCAAAACTATCTATCAATGTTACTCACAGCACTTGCAGTGAATACCTTGCTGAAAATTGCTTATCATTTCCTTCTGCTCCTCGTTGGGTTCAACACTCTTACTTTTTGAAAGGATTACGATTGATCCCCTATACTTGTGGGTCATCAATCATGAAAAGATTGCTTTATGTGATAGTTATGTTGTTGAATTCCTTCATGATGCTACTGAAATTATTATGAGGGAGGAACATATGCTTGTAGGTATCTCAATAATATCAAGTTTCATCTCTATCTATTGAAAGTTTCGAAGTTATACTTGTTTTGCCCTCCTAAGCTAGTTGATTCTTGCTCCCATATATCGTTTGCTCAAAAAATCCCTATGCATAGGTGTGGGATCGAGAAGGGACGTATAGAGGGGAGTGAATAGACTACTTGACAAATTAAAAACCTAGCCTTTTCCCAATTTTAATGGTTGGCAGATTTTAGCAATTCTAACAAGTCTAGTGCACCCTACACATGCTAGTCAACAAGTATAGCAGCGGAAAGTAAAGACAAGCATATGTAAGAAGGTGTGGAGATTGGAAGATCAAACACAATAGATGACTCGAAGATGTTTCCCATGGTTCCGATAGGTGGTGCTATCGTATGTCCATGTTGATGGAGACTTCAACCCACGGAGGGTAGCTGATACGGGGTTGCCCGATCTTCACGAAGGATCTGCTTGAGAAACGAATCAACGCCACCTGAAGGGTACGAAGGAAACCCTCGATCCCAGCCAACAACGCTGTCGGGTAAAGGATAACTAGTGCAACCTGACGAGACCGAAGCTAGCTACTGCATATGCAACAACCAGCAACAAGTATTCGCCCAACCACACTCTTAGGATTCCAATCCACGCAACCACGCACGAAGTTGGAAGCACGAACTGGTCGCCGCCTCAACGGCTACTGTTGTAAAATCACAAAGTGAGTTTACCCTCTCACAAGGCAAGATTACAAGAGCTAAGGAGGAAGTGAACTCTCAAACAAGATTCTGGTTGCACTTAGCTAACCTATGCTGAAATCAAATTGCCAAAGAGTTGTGGCTGAAGTGAGGGAAGGGGTATTTATACTAGGAACAGCCCTCCTAGCTTAGGTGTGAAACCAGTCCAAAAGAGAGGCTCAAATTCGTGGTAACCAGCTGGTCAAGGGAGCAAACACATGGAGCCTCGCGCAGCAATTAATGCTCTGGACAGCTGGCATTGGAACTCTCATATCCTTTGACTCAGGACTCCAAAGGTTGCACCGTTTGATTTTCCTGAAAGTAGACTTCAAATGCTGTCCAATTTGTACTCTTACACGTGCTGGAACCTCATATATTTGTGTTGCATGATGCAGCAAGTTCTGAGACGAATTCTGGAACTATGCATGCAACAATAGATTGTTGAGATGGCTTGCTATTCTTCCTTGAGGTGTAATTAGTTGCCCTTGTCACCAAAACATGGTTTACATCAGAGTTGAAACTTGTTCTCTTCAAACTTGTTGTATGGGCTTCAGAACTTGTTTCTTCATGAGCTGAATTTGTTTCTTCATGTGCTGAAAGTTGTTGGTTGTCCTCAACATTGTACCTGAGTAAAATCAGCACAGATGATTTAGGCAGTATAAAGTTCTCATGGATAGTTGAAGTATGATCAGCTAGGAGCGCGTTCACCTCTTGTTCTATATGTTTGGCACGGCTCCTTGTCATGGGACCCAAATAGGTCTTCTTTGTAGCAGCTTCATTTGAGAGCTGAGTTTTATCATGAGGAGAGGATGACAAACGAGGTGAACCTGGGATGTCCTCATCATCCTCCCCCTCTTCAAAAGGAGTCGTCCTCGACTCTTGACCCTCTTGATCGAAGCATGGAGACAAATCAGCAACGTTGAATGTTGGACTCACAGCATAGTCTCCAGGAAGCTCGATCTTGTAAGCATTGTCATTGATCTTTGCCAAGACTTTGAATGGTCCGTCTCCACGAGGCATTAGCTTGGATTTGCGCTTCTCAGGAAAACGATCTTTGTGCAAATGTATCCAAACCAGATCTCCAGGCTCAAAAGTCACCCTCTTGCGGTTTTTGTTTGCCTTAGCTGCATAGTACTTGGATTTCCTTTCTATCTCTTCTCTGGTCTTCTCATGAATCTTCTTCACATATGCAGCACGCTTTGAAGCCTCCATGTTACATCTCTCTTGTAATGGAAGAGGCAACAAGTCAATTGGTGCAAGTGGTTTGAATCCATATACCACCTCAAATGGGCACATGCTTGTGGTAGAGTGAACTGCTCTGTTGTAAGCAAACTCCACGTGTGGCAAACACTCTTCCCACTCCTTCAAATTCTTCTTGATCATTGTACGCAGCAAGGCTGAGAGTGTGCGGTTCACCACCTCTGTTTGCCCATCAGTTTGTGGGTGACATGTCGTTGAAAACAGCAGCTTGGTTCCCAACTTTGCCCATAATGTTTTCCAAAAATAGCTCATGAACTTCACATCACGATCTGAAACAATGCTCCTCGGCATTCCATGCAAGCGAACAACTTCCCTGAAAAACAAATCAGCAACATGTGAAGCATCGTCGTTCTTGTGGCACGGAATGAAGTGTGCCATTTTTGAGAACCTATCAACTACAACAAAAACTGAATCCCTCCCCCTCTTAGTCCTAGGTAGTCCTAAAACAAAATCCATGCTAATATCTTCCCAAGGAGCATTTGGAACTGGTAGGGGAGTATATAAACCATGGGGGTTCAGTTTAGACTTAGCTTTGTGGCATGTGATGCATCGCTGAACAAATCTCTCAACGTCCTTCCTCATCTTTGGCCAATAAAAATGATCAGCCAACAGCTCATATGTCTTCTCACGACCAAAGTGTCCCATTAATCCTCCTGCATGTGATTCCTGCAACAACAAGGGCCTAACAGAGGAATCTGGAACACACAGTTTGTTAGCCCTAAAAAGGAACCCATCATGCACATGGTATTTATCCCAACCTTTGCCATCTTTACATTTTGCATATGGTTCTGAAAATATATGATCAGTGCAATACAGTTCTTTTAGGCTCTCAAGTCCCGGTACCTTCACTTCTAATTGTGTCAAAAGAACATGCCTACGGGACAAAGCATCAGCAACCATGTTTTCCTTTCCTTTCTTGTACTTCACAACATATGGGAAAGTTTCAATGAATTCAACCCACTTAGCATGCCTACGATTCAGTTTAGCTTGGCCTTTCAAATGTTTCAAAGCCTCATGATCAGAATGTACAATAAATTCCTTAGGCCATAAGTAATGTTGCCAAGTTTCAAGCACTCTAACCAAAGCATACAACTCTTTATCATAAACAGAATAATTCAGTTGCGCACCACTCAGCTTCTCACTAAAATATGCTACTGGTTTTCTTTCTTGCATTAAGACACCTCCAATACCTATTCCACTAGCATCACATTCTATTTCAAAAGTTTTAGTGAAATCAGGTAGAATCAGCAAAGGTGCTTCAGTTAATTGTTTCTTAAGCTCAAGAAATGCTTCTTCTTGTGGTGCACCCCATTTGAAAGGAATACCTTTCTTTGTCAATTCATTCAAAGGTGCAGCAATTGTACTAAAATCTTTAACAAACCTCCTGTAGAAACCAGCAAGGCCATGAAAACTTCTCACTTGGCTTACATTCACTGGAGTTGGCCAATTCTTGATTGCATCCACCTTAGATTCATCCACGTCAATTCCCTGTCCTGAAACAACATAGCCAAGAAAAACAACCTTGTTTGTGCAAAAGGAGCACTTCTCAACGTTAGCATATAATTTTTCTGTCCTTACCACATTCAGCACTTGTTTTAGATGTTCAATATGTTCCTCAATGGATCTGCTATAGATTAGAATGTCATCAAAGTACACAACAACAAATTTGCCAATGTAAGCTCTCAAAACATGGTTCATCAATCTCATGAAAGTACTTGGTGCATTAGTTAACCCAAAAGGCATGACTAACCACTCATACAACCCAAATTTTGTTTTGAAAGCAGTTTTCCATTCATCTCCTTCTTTCATCCTAATCTGATGGTATCCACTTCTCAAATCAATTTTAGAGAAAACAGTAGAGCCACTCAATTCATCAAGCATATCATCTAACCTAGGAATAGGATGACGATACCTAATGGTTATAATATTGATGGGCCTACAGTCCATTACCATTCGCCATGTTGCATCTTTCTTAGGCACCAAAATCACAGGTACAGCACAAGGACTTAAACTTTCATGAACATAACCTTTCCTTAAAAGTTCTTGTACCTGCCTTTCTATCTCCTTTGTTTCTTCAGGATTGGTGCGGTAGGGAGCTCGATTTGGAAGTGATGCTCCTGGAATGAGGTCAATCTGATGTTCTATGCCGCGCAAGGGAGGTAGACCAGCGGGTACTTCCTCCGGAAAAACATCCTCGAAATCCTGCAAGACATCACAAACAGCACTAGGGAGACAAGTTAGGTCGTTAGCTGAAAGCAAAACATCTTTGTACACAAGTACAACGACCACTTGATTTGGGTTGAGCCTCACATCTCTCAATTCTGATTTGGTGGCTAACATTACTAAGTTCTCTCCCTCTCTTTTATTTTTCTCTCTCAAATTTGGCTTGTGGCGCTTACTCACAGATTTGTGGATCTCTCTCTCACTCTTTTTCTCTCCCTCTTTCTTACTCACTACTTTTACTTCAGAAACTTTTTGCATGTGCTCAGCCATAATTTGTTGGGGAGTCATGGGCCTTAGCACCAAGTCTTTGCCTTTCCACTTGAGGGTGTATTGATTGGTTCTGCCACAATGTTTTGCTGAAAGATCATATTGCCACGGTCTTCCTAACAGCAAGTGACACACCTTCATGGGCACCACATCACACTCAACGGTGTCATTATAATCTCCAATCTTGAATTGCACCTGTACCATGTGTGTGACCTTAATCTCTCCACATTCACTCAACCATTGGATATGATATGGGTGGGGGTGTTGCAGCAGCTTCAGCCCAAGCTTATCGCACATTTCTTTACTTGCAAGATTGTGACAACTCCCACCATCAACAATTACTTTGCATACCTTGTCTTGCACTTTGGCTCTAGTTTGAAACAGATTATGTCGTTGTCCATTCTCAGCTTCTTTGATCTGCACACTCAAAACTTTAGTGACAACAAGAGAAGCACCTTGCTCATAATCACAATAGGTATGCTCATCACCATCTGAATTTTCACCATTTTCAATTTCTTCCTCAGGTTCGCTACAAGACTCATATTCTCCATTCTCTGTGATCAGCATGGTACGCTTGTTGGGACAATCTTTCTTCATATGGCCACGTCCCTTACATGTAAAGCACTCTATATCACTAGTTTTCCCAACGATGAACTTGGGGCTGCAAATTTGCTCTTTTCTTTTGCATTTGATACCTCATTCCTGCTCGTGGCTGCACGTGCATGGGACTGATTTCCACCTCCAGAACTAGTCATGATGCCTCGACCAACATTGAATTGAGGTACAAACTTACTCCCACTTGATGTAGCTCTAGCTGTGAAGGATGTAGTTCTGTTTTGCCTGGAGTCTTCTTGCAATTGACGTTCAGCCTTAGAAGCAAGATGTACAAGTTCTACCACATTACGATATGGCTGCAGATCAACCACTCGTTTGACATTAGGATTCAGCCCATAGAGAAACCTTGCCATGGACTGCTCCTCATCTTCATGTATGTTGGCTCTTATCATTGCCTTCTCCATCTCCTTATGATACTCCTCAACAGATAACTTTCCTTGCCTCAAATTCTGGAGCTTATCAAAGGTATCACGCCTATAATGCCTTGGGACAAATCTTGCCCTCATCTCTCTTTTCATTTCTGCCCATGTAGCAACAGCAGGTTCTCCTTCTTCTTCTCGCTGAATCTGAACTTGCTCCCACCATATTAGAGCATAATCTTCAAACTCAAGTGAGGCCATTGCTAACTTCTTCTCTTCAGAGTAGTTGTGCATGCGGAAAATCTTGTCAACCTTCAATTCCCATGTGAGATAAATTTCTGGATCAGATCCACCATCAAACTTGGGCATGGTAAATTTCAGCTTTCCAAACCTCTCCTCTTCCTCTCGTTCACGACCATTGTTTCTTCGACGATGAAATCTAACATTCTGGTGCATGCCATCTTCATCTTCGTCAAACTCATCTTCACTACCTTCATGGTGCAGTTTTGCTCTCCGGTGGCCTCCTCTAAGACCACGACCAGTAGCAGCTTCATGATGAGCACGTCCATTAGCATGAGCATTTCCACGTCCGGGACCGGGAGATCGCATGGCATGGGGAGCAGCAGCACGGTTTCTTCTAGCTTGTGCATTGGAGGCAACACCTTCCCCATCAGTTGCATTATGTTCATCACCATGGACACTTGCTTCTTCTCGGTTTTGACGAAGCTCTCGCACAATATCAGCAACAATATCAGCCCTCATGGCTGCCATGTTTTGAGTGAGCTGCTCATTAACATTACCCATAAGTTGCTGCAAATCTCTTGACAACTTCTCTTGCTTCTCTTCAATTGGATCAAGGCTGTTTCTGAATTCTCGGCGTAGATGATCACGTAATGCATTGAAGTGAAACCGTGTGACAGGCTGATTGAGATGCCCATGTCCTTCAACATCATATTCGTCTTCATCACCTGCCATGGTTAGTTTTCCAAAATCCCTATAGTACTAGAAGCATATATGTGGGTAACAACTCAAGCTCACCTCACTTACCAACCGAAGCTCATGTAACTTCCAAGTGAGGGCAGAATCGTGCTCAACCGTGGTGCCGGTAGTTGGTATACAAAGAGTGATGAATCAAGCGAATACAAGTCTAGGGTTGCACATGCGGGGCTGTTTGGTGGGGCTTGGGTGGGATATATATGTAGCAAAAGATTGACTAATCTGTAATCTAGATATTGTTGAACCAAGTAATCATCCACACAAGATTCTAATGCCCTTCGTTGCTGAATGAGATATAAGTGAGGTACATGCAACTCATACCAAGGAATCAGATTTGCTAGAAAGCAAGGATTGAAGATGTTGCACACTTGACAAGTTTCAGCTCACAATACAAACTGGGATTTCTCAAGATATAAGTGAAGAACAGTCCCAAATTTCTCTCTTTTGTATCTTGCACACACTTTCTTTCTTTGGGCAGATCTCTTTTTTTTGTTGCCTCTTTTTTTTTTTTTTTGCTTTTTTTTTGACAAACTTCAACAAGGGACTTGGATCTGAACACACACTTTGGGGGATCCACGAAAATTACAATGGATAAGCTCAAACAACAAGAACATGCAACTGAAACTTTGGCAGAAAACACACACGAACTGATCTGATTTTTCTGGATGGAAAACACGATGGGAATCAGATCTAACAAGGATGGATGGAAAGTACACGGTGTGGGCTTTCCAAAATGCACAAAAACACCCAAAACGGACTCCGGATGACAAAGATACACAAGATTTGGTGGAGGATGCAGATCTGAAATCTGTGCACGAAAATGAACACAAACACACAAGAATGGATGGGGGGAAAACTCAGCAACTAAAAACAAAGATCTAGTGGACAAGAACTTGATAAAACTCACCAAATAACAGATTAAGGGCTGCAACGGGCTAGGTAAAGGTATTTTTTTTGTGGGGCTATTTTCTGGACTTTAGGATGAACAAGAACACGAACTGAACTAGGGATACAAGATCGTACCGTGTCAACCGAAGCTCTGATGCCAAGATGATACAGGGTTGCCCGATCTTCACGGAGGATCTGCTTGAGAAACGAATCAACGCCACCTGAAGGGTACGAAGGAAACCCTCGATCCCAGCCAACAACGCTGTCGGGTAAAGGATAACTAGTGCAACATGACGAGACCGAAGCTAGCTACTGCATATGCAACAACCAGCAACAAGTATTCGCCCAACCACACTCTTAGGATTCCAATCCACGCAACCACGCACGAAGTTGGAAGCACGAACTGGTCGCCGCCTCAACGGCTACTGTTGTAAAATCACAAAGTGAGTTTACCCTCTCACAAGGCAAGATTACAAGAGCTAAGGAGGAAGTGAACTCTCAAACAAGATTCTGGTTGCACTTAGCTAACCTATGCTGAAATCAAATTGCCAAAGAGTTGTGGCTGAAGTGAGGGAAGGGGTATTTATACTAGGAACAGCCCTCCTAGCTTAGGTGTGAAACCAGTCCAAAAGAGAGGCTCAAATTCGTGGTAACCAGCTGGTCAAGGGAGCAAACACATGGAGCCTCGCGCAGCAATTAATGCTCTGGACAGCTTGCATTGGAACTCTCATATCCTTTGACTCAGGACTCCAAAGGTTGCACCGTTTGATTTTCCTGAAAGTAGACTTCAAATGCTGTCCAATTTGTACTCTCACACGTGCTGGAACCTCATATATTTGTGTTGCGTGATGCAGCAAGTTCTGAGACGAATTCTGGAACTATGCATGCAACAATAGATTGTTGAGATGGCTTGCTATTCTTCCTTGAGGTGTAATTAGTTGCCCTTGTCACCAAAACATGGTTTACATCAGAGTTGAAACTTGTTCTCTTCAAACTTGTTGTATGGGCTTCAGAACTTGTTTCTTCATGAGCTGAATTTGTTTCTTCATGTGCTGAAAGTTGTTGGTTGTCCTCAACATTGTACCTGAGTAAAATCAGCACAGATGATTTAGGCAGTATAAAGTTCTCATGGATAGTTGAAGTATGATCAGCTAGGAGCGCGTTCACCTCTTGTTCTATATGTTTGGCACGGCTCCTTGTCATGGGACCCAAATAGGTCTTCTTTGTAGCAGCTTCATTTGAGAGCTGAGTTTTATCATGAGGAGAGGATGACAAACGAGGTGAACCTGGGATGTCCTCATCAGTAGCGGTCGCGAGAGTCCACGGAGGGCTCCAACCGTTAGGGTCCACAAAGTAGCAACCTTGTCTATTCCATCACGGCTTCCGTCCACAAAGGACTAGCCTCACTATGGGTAGATCTTCACGAAGTAGGCGATCTCCTTGCCCATTCAAACTTCTTGGTTCAACTCCACAACACGAAGAAGGAGGCTCCCAAGCGACACCTAACCAATCTAGGAGGCACCACCCTCCAAAAGGTAATAGATGTGGTAACAATGATGAACTCCTTGCTCTTGTGCTTCAAAAGATAGTCTCATCAACACACAATCACTCTCTCACAGATTTGTCTTGGTAGAAGAGGTTGATTGGATGGAAACCAACTTGGGGAGGCTAGAAATCAAGATTCATATGGTTGGAGTGGAAGGTCTTGATCTCAACATATGAGCAGGTGGTTCTCTCTCAGAAAAATGGATGGGGCAAGTGTAAGTGTGTTCTGAGTGCTTCCTCTGTGAATGAGAGGAGGTGGAGGGGTATATATAGGCATCTCCAAAAATCCAACCGTTACAACATTATTGCCTAACTCGGTGAAACCGGAATAAAAACTCGGTAGCACCCACTAGTGCAAAATGTAGCAATTTTTGGCGTTTTGGTGATACCGATATATAATTCTCGGTAGTACCGATATGGGTGACCTAGGCAGTTACCCAAACTCAGTGGTACCGATTTCTAATTCTTAGAAATTCCGATTCTTGAAAACAAGATACCAGCAAGATGGTCACTGTTTTCGGTTGCACCGAAAGTGATAGTTGGTGTCACCGAGAAGCCAGGGTTTGGCTTAGGATTTGTCTGAGGAAAAACTCGGTAGAGCCGAATGGAAAAACCTTGTGGCGCCGATTTTGGATATTTGGTTTTGGACAGAATATTTGTGGGAGAATTTCATGTATATTTTTGGTGGCTAATCTCTAAGCACTTGAGCAACCAGATCATCATAGACACCTCATCCCCTTTTAATAGTATTGGCTTTCCTATGGACTCAAAGTGATTTCTCACATAAATTAAAATGTAGAGTCTTCAAGCTTGTTTATTTTGCCAATCGTATTCCTTTTCTTCTTCTTCTCTCCTTGGGGATTCTCCACACATTCCATGGCCAATCTTCTCTGTGGACTTCATCTGAGATAAACTAGGTAGAACTATTACTGCAAGAGACAATGTATGTTGTCATGAATTATCAAAACCTACAAGGGAGCATATGTTCTTTCAATAGGAAGTGGGTTAGACTTAAATGTGCTTGTCATATTCTTCATGATTCTCCCATTGTGTTTCAATTCTTTACTCTTATGTGAGCATCATTGAAATAATCATGCCTAGCTAGAAGGCTTTAAAGAAAAGCGCTTGTTGGGAGACAACCAAACATTTATCGTTACTGTTTTTGTGTGTTCACATGATTAAGCTACTGTATTAATCATGTTTTGTGCATGTTGTTTCAATAATGTGCCAAGTAAAGCCTTGGATAGTGTGGATACTTGTTTATTCAATTATGTGCAAAAACAGAAACTTTTGCCTCCAGTATAGAATTTCTATGATCTTATTGTAGCGTGAGAATATTATGAAATGTTTACATAGTATTTCTATGCAAATTCTATACGTTATCCTATTTTTTCAGAATTTTTGGAGTCAGTGAAGTATGGTTTTTATGCAGATCTTTACAGACTGTTCTGTTCTTGATAGATTCTGTTTTGCATGAATAGTTTGCTTGTTTTAGTGTTCCCATATCTTATATCGAGTGATATAAATTATGTGAATGGAAGAATACAGTATGTAATATGTTAGAACAATTATGAATCTTGTGTTGACAGTACCTAAGTGAATGGTCCAAATTTATTATACTAACCCATCTCACGAAGTTCCGTTGAGTTTTGTGTGATTAAAGTTTTCAAGTTTAGGGTGAGATACCTATACGAGGAGAATAAGGTGTGGAAATACCCTAAGCTTAGGGATTTCCAAGGCACCCCAAGGTAAAACTCCCTCCGTTCCTTTATGTAAGGTGTATTTGTTTTTTCAAAAGTCAAACAAGGCCATGTTTGACCGAGTTTTTCGAAAAATATATCAATATCCACAATAAAAAAATTATACCATTTGATCCATCATGAAAAGTAGTTTCATATTTTATCTATTTGGTATTGTAGATGTCGTTAGTTTCTTCAATAATCTTGGTCAAACTTTCAAATGGTTGACTTGCACGGAAAACAATACACCTTATATTCTGGAACGGAGGGAGTATTCAAGGAAGACTCAAGCGTCTAAGCTTGGGGATGCTCCGAAAGGCATCCCCTCTTTCGTCTTCAACACTATCGGTATATCTTACTTGAAGCTATATTTTTATTCATCACATAATATGTGTTTTGCTTGGAGCGCCATTTTATTTTGTTAGTATTTGTTTTCTGATATTTATAATTATGTTTTTCAATAAAAGGTTCCAAGAATTGCCTTAATATGCCTCAATTGCATGTTTGATGTGTGCTGTATAAAAACAGAAATATTTGTTGTAGTGTTTGAATTTTCATATTTTACTGGAACTTGGAAAGTTTCTGAAATTTTTACATAGTATTGTAATACAAATTATTTATCGTGTCCAAAATTTTCAGAATTTTTAGAGTTACAGAGGTACACGTTTTGAATTAATTGCTACAGACTGTCCTGTTTAGACAGATTGTTGTCATAGTTTTGTTATCTACTTATCCTATAGTTTCCGTAGATTATATGGGTAGATATAAATTGTAAAAATGATAGTAAATAGTATATAGTGTTTGAAAATTATTATGAAACTTGTCTTGGCAGTACATAAAGTGTTGATTTATTCTTATGTGCACTAACCTATCTCATGAGTTCTTGTCAAGTTTTGCGTGGATGAAGCTTTTAAGATTTAGGAAACCGTGATATGACAGGATTTAACGAGACACAAAAGCTCAGGCTTGGGGATTACTAAGGATCACCAAGTCAATATTATAAGAAGTCTCAAGTATCTAAGCTTGGGGATGCTACACATCCCACCTCTCTTCGTCAACAAATATCAGTTAGCCTATGTTGAGCCTAAGTTTTTACTTGTTCACATGATATGTGCTATTCATGGAGTGTATGTTTGTTTTATTGTTGTTTGAAGATCTTAAAATCTTTTTTGAGAGAGAGTCCTTAAATAGTTACTTGATTGTTTGACTACTCATTGATCTCCACTTATATCTTTTGAAGAGTAGTTGGATGTTTACTCTTGTGCTTCACTTTTATCCTAAGAGAAAATGTTGAATGAATTGAATGTCATAAATATGAAATTATGTATGCTTCATATGCTTGTCCCATGAGGAGTAATGACTTCACATACAAGAAGTATAAGCGGTAAAATTTATTGGAAGTTAACAAACATAGCATTGGTTACTTGAACAATTCATGAAAGAATATTGAAGGCAGAGAGATTTCACATATAGGTATACTATCTTGGACATCTTCTATGATTGTGAGCACCCATTAATTATTTTCAAACTTGATCAAGTAGTAGATGTTGGACAAGGAAGACAATGTAATGGTTATGTTTGTTTATATTTACATAGAAGTTATATTGTCATTGATCCTCTAACATGTGGTGCTTACTTAGGATCTTTTGCTAGCCAAAAATTCGTACTAATTAGAGATACTACTTGTGCATCCAAAAACCCTTAAACCCAGTTTCTTATCATAATAGTCCACCATATCTACCTATGGATTGAATAAGATCCTTTATGTAAGTTATCATCGATGCAAAAAGCAATAAAAATCGCTCCTAAATATGTATGATCTTTTATTGGAAGGGAAAATAAGCTTTGTACAAACTTGTGATGGTGAAGAAATAAAAGTGATGGACTGCATAATAAAGGTTCCTATCACAAGAGGCAATATAAAGTGACGTTCCTTTCCATTAAGAGATTGTACATCCAAAAATAAAAAGCGCATGACAATCTCTGCTTCCCTCTGGGAAGGGCCTATCTTTTACTTTTATGTATTTACTTTTCTATATTTACTTTTATGCAAGAGTCAATAATGTTCATCCCTATTCCAATCTATTAATTATTTAGTTGGCATGCATCATGTGGTGGGGAAAGATCCAAGCACATATATCCAGTTGAATATAGGTGATCATGATTCATTATTGTTGACATTATCCCTAAGATAAATAAGTTGGGAGGCGGAAGATTAAGCCCCTATCTTCCTATGTGTTTGACTGAAACTGTTTGTTCTAAAAATACGCTTTGAGTGTCAGCAATCATGGAAGACTAAATGATAGTTGAGTATGTGGAATTTGCTAAATCAAAGCTCTTACATAGACCCTTCCTTAAAATAAGATGAATTGTAATTATTTGATGACTAAAAACATAGTTTGTTGGTTTTCAAGAAAGTTTATGGTATATACTTTAACATGTGAATAACTTGCTACTTGATCATGAGAAGTTGTATGAGAAATGAGCTACAGTTTATTATATATATATATAACAATGCTAGAAAAGGTGAAAGAAATTATCATTTACTAGTAGAGTGCCCGTGCGTTGCCACGGGCTTTTAAAATATTTTGCTGGAGTTATATAAACATAATGCATGTTAAATTTTACATGTAGAGAAAAGATAGCACAAGCACAATTGAGTAATAATTGAAGTCCACTTCACTTACAATGTATTGGTAACAAAAAGGCATTTTGACGATGTATACATATAGAGTGATTATCCAACTGAAAACCTGATACAAATTAAGGTCTACTTGATGCGCTTAAGAAATTCTCACACAATATCAGAAATGTTATTTTTAGCTTCGTTCACACGATATTAGAGCAAGTATAATAAAAACTTCTTCGTCAACTCATACCAATCCTGCACAAGCCATATATGTAGTTAGCACGAATATTTCACGTCGAAGGTCTTAAAATGTGTAACGGAGAATACTCACCATACAAACCGAACGAACCAATTCTTTACCATTCCACCGGAGCATAAAATGAAAAACAAAATAGCCAGACACATCCCTGCAATTTGCTAAATTAAAATTATCTTGAATATGGTGATAACAAAAATAAATGCTTGTATTTTGAATGTTATGATAATGAAATATATAAATTTACCCGTTTATGCCCGTTGGAATACCAGGCGGAAATAAACATTGCCATCTAGATATATCAGAATTCCAGCCGGGTTACTTTATTTCAAGTGCGTTGTTGAATTCCCTCGCAACTCTATTCCTATTCCTTCGGATTCATTGGTCTCGGCCAGAAAACCTCCAATCCAACATGTCCCCGATGGAGCGGTTTCACTGAGGAAGATGGAGAGCCCATTCGCTCACTCCCAAGGGGCAACATCTCTTTGTTGCCCCTTTCAGAATCTAAGGTATTTTCTTTGATATCATCTTCCATTTTATTTTGTTAACCAATTTCTCTGCCAACATGAAATCCATATTTCTCGACGATATTGTATTGACCTAGTTTTGTGTTATTTAGATACTTGATGAAGAAATTGTGGCTGAGGATCGTCCAATGGAGATTCCTGACCGCCGATTCTACGGTATCAAGGATAGCACCAATCTCAGGTGCCACCATAGGGAGCTTCTAGAGAAGAAGGTAGCAGGAGGAGGTTTCACGAATGCCCTCACAACGTTCGTCTAGTTAAACGCCCGTGCGTTGCTACGGGCGACAAATAGATGTCTACATGACATGGATGAACTTTAAGAGTGGCACTGTTCTCTGCCCCCAATACCCTAGTTTCGCTACCATGGCAACCTGCCGTGCTTGACCTGTTGTCACCCCTATTTTCTCGAACATTGTCTTGCCACTACATAAGCTTCAAATTCTTTTTATTAACAAAAAATTGGAAAAGTATCCCAACCACAAATAAAGATGGTGAAATAAAATCGGCTCGGAGGCTTACAATTTAGGATGTTATTCTATGTTCAGGTCAATTTACACATAAAATCAGATGGTACAAAGCTAGCTTACATGAGTTGGAAAAGATGCACAAACAAGGAAGGGAATTAGAAACACTAACATTTCAAAAAACAAAAGAAAGATGGCGTTCAGCCTTTGCGTGAATACTTCAACAGTAGAAAAAGATCTTTTATGAGAACATATTTATAATTCTCTAGAACACACAAAAGAACACAAAATGCAAGCATAGAATAAGCAAATATATGGGTTGCAATGAATAAGCAAACAACTACATGAGTAACCTTAATTTTGTAGACACAAATATACTTCTAGGTCATCACATACATGGAACACCCTGGATTTATTAAGCACATTGTCTGCGGCTCACGCCTGGCATGACCAGCAGCGGCTGGACATCTCTACAACAACGGCGGCTACAAAGCCTAGCAAATCTGGAGCAAAATTGCGAGGCAGGACAGGCAAGGCCAGGAGAATCGCATAAGTAGGATGCTCATCTGAACGGCAGGGTGTCAATGTAGCCGGTGGAATTACCCCTCACGCTGTGCGTGACTCCAGGAACACCTTGAGTCCATCAATGATGGGGAGTTCTTCTGGCAAGGATTGCACCATCACTGGAAAGTTGCATACCCAAAGGCAAGGTTAAGCATGGCAGTAAACATTTCCTTGAAGAATGATTCAGTGAATAACCGGTCAACCAAGAAATCTGCAATGCTACTTCGATTATCTATTAGTCTATCTGAACCAATAGTCGACCAAAAAAGATACAGTTCCATCTTTTAAGATGACATTCCATACTGAAATGATAATTTTGGTAATGTACTAAACTGAATTTTGATATGGTTTTTGGTGAGTATAGTTAGATGCTTTGGAAGTTCTTCGATATCTGAAAGTAGTTTTTCCTACTATCATAAAGCACAACATTATTTCATTAGGAGGCCAATACTAAGTCTTTCCTATACTATAAAGCACAACATTTCATCAGGATTCAGACTATTCCTCGGATTGTGTGAATCATAAAGCTAATTAGCATTGCGTCAGCAAACAAAGTGTGCCTATAAAGAAAAGCAAACAAAGCAGAAAATAAAGAGTCAATGCTCCAAATACATTGTAGGGTCTCATCTGTACAAAAAGGACACCCCCATGCAATCATCAGGGCTTTATAAAACGACCAAAACACATGGGTACATATTTTCTCTATAAAACAGAAGAACACAAATTGAAATGTTGCACAAAAATTTCAGAACAGGATCTTCCAACAGTATTGACAACAAATTACATCAACAAGAAAGTCGAATGCACTCATGTATACATGTACATAGAAGCAATAGCGGAGCTAGACAAGTTTCCCTTTTTGTATTACCTATTTCGATGTCTCCATGCCCATGTGGCAATCCTTCCATCAATCATGATGTAAGACCCTACTCAAGGAAGCGACATGCTTTCAATTTAAGATAAACAATAAACGAGCCATGCAATGTCAAAATGCAACACTATGGTCTAATACCTCAATCAAGCAATTCACCATGCCCCGCGTCCATCCTCGATGGACCACTCCCTCGCATAGTTGTTTCACTTGGAAATACCACCTATTATAAATGCACCATTCTATTACCTTCTTACTACCAAGAAAAAAAACATATCCATATTAACAACAGCCTAAATAATCACCAGTGGATGGGGTTCAACTTGATAACTGATGTGCACAATTAATTCGAATTTCTGGTTAACTATTTCAACAAAAAACAGAGTGTACTGAATCATGTACATAAACATAGTTGAGTTTTATAGAAGAAAATAAATGATGAATAACCATCTACAAATAGGAATTTGCACCAATGCAAAGCTTCATGAGGAAGAATTTAGGAACCGAATTTGCACAAGATGAGTTCAAAAAATCTGAGTAAAATATGATTTTAAGAACTGAATAAACATCTATTCAAAACAGAAAGCATTAGCCTTCATCTTTTGAAAATTCAGCAAGATGTGTGTGATCAACAACTTCAGCTCAGAATACCTGATCAATGGAGTGGTATTTCCTAGGTGCAGAAGTTTCTAAAAGGTCAATGGAAACTTCTAAAAAATAAATGTTACAAAAGCACATTTTTTTTCTGAAGTATCAAGTATGTATGATATAATGAATTCACTGCATTGATAAATTAGGAATGTTGACTCAACTTATAAGTAGATATTGACGCTACTGATGGAAACTGTTTGTTGACAATAACTCAAGAACCTAGTTACCATAGGGAACATATTGATTCCAAAAATCTACAAAAAGGATATGTTTCTTTCTGTATAGCAGTTGACATGCCCTGCGCTCAGTATAGCAGGCAGGGGCAAGGTGATTAGGTGTGTGCTGTTTGCACGACCTGGATGTGCGTTGGGTGTGTGACTATGCGTGCAGAGAGCAATGTGGTGTAGCCACTCCTCCATTCAGTTATAAACAGAAAATATAAAAGACAAACTCAGCACATGGGGAAAAACATCGAGTACCTTGTGTACATTATGTCTATGGTTGATTCTTCTCCAACAACCCAAGATCTGAGTCCCGCATGTGTCCACTATGAGAAATTAAGGAAGGCGAGCAAGACTCTGGACCTGCCATGGTTGACTTGTGCATCCATAACTTGATCAGTAAGCACCACGGGAAAACCATGTGTCCTGAAATAAGCAAAGTGTTGCCAAATAAATCTACCTTGGGGGAAGAAGAACGGCACCACGTATATGCTGCAAAATACCGAGAGCTCCTATTGGTTCCACATCACCTTCTCATTCCTCGACCTGGTCAAATATCTGGTGAAACGAATCCACCTCATTCACATGAATGACCTGACATGGTTAAAATGGTCACACAAAATTTCCTTTTCAAATGGTAATATTACCAGGACTAATCCATGAATACAATGTATGCAACTATGCACAGTAAAGACACTTAAAACAGTTACTAGACTAAACTCACTGATATAGAGCTATCAAAATATCAGAGGGGCACAAATTAACAAAATAGATAACCACACACAATCTCCCCTTTCTAACTGTGTATATATCCATGAATAGTATGAAACTATGGATAGAAAACAATCTTAAATCATTAGAAGGCGGGAATTAATTTCTGTAAATATCCGTAAAAAGAAAAGGGTGGACACTGAAGAAACCAGAGCCAAGGCTCAAAGCTTGAACAACGATCAAAGCAGACTTGAGCCTTGTGGTTGCCGCATAGGCTCACCACACTCACAACACCAACTCTCTTCTGGCCTCTCAGCTTCTTGACAAAGAATGATACTGCTATTTGCACATTACGGGAGTTAATTATGCTTCAAGCATTCCTCAAACCAAATCGGCAATATGTAGGCTTACAATATCAGTAGGCAACCACACAGCTTTCTACAGCTGAAATATAGTGTTTTGATTTGTGTACCCATAATGCAGAATAACCTACTGTTCTATTTGGCGGATAAATAAATAAACATTATTGTTTTGTCACTGTATATTTCTTCAGAAATAACACACGTCGGGGGGTTCACATATGGAGCTTAGAAAGAAAATTATAAGAATTCATTGGTCGTAACTAACGATAATTGTATTCGTTGCCACCAATGTCGACTTAAAAAGAAAATTATGGAGCTTCAGTTCATATGCATCTAGTCATATGAAAAAAAGAACACATACTTCAGCTCGTGTTAGTTCAATCACAAAAAAATCACCACAAAAAATCAGAAGACAAGGTATCATTGTTATATTTGTTGACTTGATTGATTGCTGTAGGTTAACACACCCAACTGGAATTAACCTGCAATAGGATAGAAGAAATTAAGATTTGAGACGTGTGTTATAGAGTTCATAGAAGAGAGAAGAGGGAGGTACCATAGGGAATCATTGGTCGCATAGTATGACATTCATCTTTCCATTTGCTATACCAGGTCCAACTGCCTGTAACCCGTAAAAGTTACTGGCAAGTCAACTCAAAAACAATTCTCAGTAGAAGCATACGGCTTACCAATAAGGTGGACCCAAGGCCTTTATACAATCCTCTACCACTCTCTTCTCTACAAACTGTAGACAACTTATGAAAGATGCCCTTGTAATACCTAGTGGTTTTCTGCAGAATTTTATAGACAGAAAAGTTTAGCTTACTAAAACATGTTCCTTTGGTCTGTAAAGCTGCATTGCATGAAAGTGTTAGCTAAAGATGCTATAAGTTCTAACTGGAAGTTATATTGATTGATTGGTTGGTTAAGTGTTATTCACAAAAGGAAGAAAAGCATCACCTGTTTTGCCAGGTGAGTTCGAACAACATCCAATGGGTAAGTTACAGATGCAGCTGTCACTCACGCTAGACCACCACCAAGTAAACGTACAGACACTAACATAATTTGGGTCGTCCATTCCGAGAAGCTGCAATTATAATTTGAAATTTATAAAACTATAACAAAAATACTGTTGGGAAACGTTGCATGGGAAACAAAATTTTCCTACGCACACACAAGATCTATCCATGGTGATGAGCATCTACGAGAGGGAGAGTGAATCTACATACCCTTGTAGATCGCTAAGCGGAAGCGTTAAGAAACGCGGTTGATGTAGTCGAACGTCTCCGCGATCCAAATCGCAAGTCGTCCCTCGATCCGATCACGAACTAGTGCCGAACGGACGGCACCTCCGCGTTCAACACACGTACGGCTTGATGACGCCTTCACCTCCTCGTTCCAGCGAGCGATGATGAAGTAGTAGATGAGTTCCGGCAGCACGACGGCGTGGTGATGGTGGTGAGGAACAATCTCTGCAGGACTTCGCCAAGCACTACGGAGATTATGACGGGAGGAACTAGAGGGTTAGGGTTGCCGGCACACGGCTTGGGAAATCTTGATGTGTCACGTGTGTTAGCCCTGCCCCTCTATTTATATGCTGAGCCCTGGGGTCTAAACTTGGAGAGAAAGCCTCCACAAGGTCGGTTTTGCCCGCACAAGGTCGGTTTGGCCCGCACGGAAAGAGTCCAACTCGGATTCCAGCAGTATCGCGTACAAGCGGTAGTACCGCTCACGAGCGGTAGTACCGCTTGAGCGGTAGTACCGCTTCACACAAGCGGTAGTACCGCTTACGCGGTAGTACTGCCTTACCAGCGGTAGTACCGCTTAAGGCAGCAGCAAAACTTCCTTTTGCACTTTCCAATACCTCGTGGGCTTTACCCCTTTGGCTCATATAAAGTGTTGCTGCACCCGAACACTTCGGTAAACATCCAGAACCCCTTCCGGTGAATTCCGGAACCCTTCCGGAGATCAAAACACTATTATCACATATATCAATCTTTACCTCCGGACTCTTCCGGAGATCCTCGTCATGTCCGGGATCTTATCCGGGACTCCGAACAACCTTCGGTCACCAACAAAATAACTCAACTATACTAATCGTCACCAAACGTTAAGTGTGTAGACCCTGCGGGTTCGAGAACTATGTAGACATGACCGAGACACCTCTACGATCAATAACCAATAGCGGGACCTTGATGCCCATATTGGCTCCTACATATTCTACGAAGATCTTTATCGGTCGAACCTCTATGTCAAGGATTCAGTTAATCCCGTATGTTGTTCCCTTTGTTCTTCGGTATGTTACTTGCCCGAGATTCGATCGTCGGTATCTCTATACCTAGTTCAATCTCGTTACTGGCAAGTCTCTTTACTCGTTCCGTAATACAAGATCTCGTGGCTAACACTTTAGTCACATTGCTTGCAAGGCACATTGTGATGTTGTATTACCGAGTGGGCCCTGAGATACCTCTCCGTCACACGGAGTAACAAATCCCAGTCTTGATCCATGTCAACCCAACAGACACCCTCGGAGATACCTGTAGAGCATCTTTATAGTCACCCAGTTACGTTGCGACGTTTGATACACACAAGGTATTCCTCCGGTGTCAGTGAGTTGCACGATCTCATGGTCATAGGAACAGATACTTGACATGCAGAAAACAATAGCAATAAACTAACACGATCATATGCTACGTTTATAGTTTGGGTCTTGTCCATCACATCATTCTCCTAATGATGTGATCCCGTTATCAAATGACATCTTATGTCCATGGCCAGGAAACCTTCACCATCTTTTGATCAACGAGCTAGTTAACTAGAGGCATACTAGGGACACAGTGTTGTCTATGTACCCACACATGTATTTGAGTTTCCAATCAATACAATTATAGCATGGATAATAAACGATTATCACGAACAAGGAAATATGATAATAACTAAATTATTATTGCCTCTAGGGTATATTTCCAACAGTCTCCCACTTGCACTAGAGTCAATAATCTAGTTCACATCACTATGTGATTTACATTGTAATGAATCGAACACCCATGCAGTTCTGGTGTTGTTCATGTTTAGCCCTTGGAAGAGGTTTAGTCATCGGATCTGCAACATTCAGATCCGTGTGTACTTTGCAAATATTTATGTCGTCCTCCTTGATGTAATCGCGGATGGAATTGAAACGTCGCTTTATGTATCTGGTCCTCTTGTGAAATCTTGGTTCCTTGGCTAGAGCAATGGCACCAGTATTATCACAAAACAGAGTCATTGGGTTAAGCGCACTAGGCACTACTCCAAGATCTGTCATGAACTCCTTCATCCAGACACCTTCCTTCGCCGCCTCCGAGGCAGCGATGTACTCCGCTTTGCATGTAGAATCAGCTACCACGCTTTGCTTGGAACTGCACCAGCTAACCGCACCCCCATTAAGAATAAATACGTATCCGGTTTGCGACTTAGAGTCATCCGGATCAGTGTCAAGGCTTGCATCGACGTAACCCTTTACGACGAGCTCTTGATCACCTCCATAAACGAGAAACATGTCCTTAGTCCTTTTCAGGTACTTCAGGATATTCTTGACCGCCGTCCAGTGTTCCACTCCTGGATCACTTTGAAACCTTCCGGCCATACTTATGGCAAGGCTGACATCGGGTCTTGTGCACAGCATTGCATACATGATAGAGCCTATGGCTGAGGCATAGGGGACGATACTCATCTTTTCTCTATCTTCTGCAGTCACTGGGCATTGAGTCTTACTCAATTTCACACCTTGCAATACAGGCAAGAACCCCTTCTTGGACTCATCCATTTTGAACTTCTTCAAAACTTTGTCAAGGTATGTGCTTTGTGAAAGTCCTATTAAGCGTCTCGATGTATCTCTATAGATCTTGATGCCTAATATGAAAGCAGCTTCTCCTAGGTCCTTCATTGAAAAACTCTTGTTCAAATATTCCTTCACGCTTTCCAACATTTCTATATTGTTTCCAATCAGTAATATGTCATCCACATATAATATTAGAAACGCTATAGAGCTCCCACTCACTTTCTTGTAAATACAAGCTTCTCCGTAAACTTGTATAAACTCGAACACTTTGATCACCTCATCAAAGCGAAGATTCCAACTCCGAGATGCTTGCACCAGTCCATAAATGGATCGCTGGAGTTTGCAAACTTTGTCAGCATTCTCTAGATCGACAAAACCTTCTGGTTGTATCATATACAACTCTTCCTTAAGGAAACCGTTAAGGAACGCTGTTTTGACATCCATCTGCCAAATTTCATAATCGAAAAAGGCAGCTATTGCTAACATGATTCTGACGGACTTAAGCATCGCTACGGCTGAGAAGGTCTCATCGTAGTCAACTCTTTGAACTTGTGAAAAACCCTTTGCCACGAGTCGAGCTTTATAGACGGTGACATTACCATCCGCGTCCGTCTTCCTCTTAAAGATCCATTTGTTCTGAATGGCCTTACGCCCTTCAGGTAATACTTCCAAAGTCCACACTTTGTTTTCATACATGGATCCCATCTCGGATTTCATGGCCTCTAACCACTTCTCGGAATCCGGGCCCATCATCGCTTCTCCATAGCTCGTAGGTTCATCGTTGTCCAACAACATGACCTCTAAGACAGGGTTGCCGTACCACTCAGGAGCAGTACGCGTCCTTGTCGACCTACGAGGTTCAATAGCAACTTGATCCAAAGCTTCATGATCATCATCATTAACTTCCTCTTCAGCTGATGTAGGCTCTACAGAAACATCTTTCTGCGCTGCGCTACTTTTAGGTTGAAGTAAAGGTTCAGCAACCTCATCAAGTACTATCTTCCTCCCACTCAATTCTTTCGAGAGAAACTCTTTCTCAAGAAACGTTCCGTTTTTAGCGACAAACACTTTGCCTTCGGATCTGAGGTAGAAGGTATACCCAACTGTCTCTTTTGGGTATCCTATGAAGACGCATTTCTCCGCTTTGGGTTCCAGCTTTTCAGGCTGAAGCTTTTTGACATAAGCATCACATCCCCAAACTTTAAGAAACGACAGCTTTGGCTTCTTGCCAAACCAAAGTTCATATGGCGTCATCTCAACGGATTTCGATGGTGCCCTATTTAAAGTGAATGCAGCTGTCTCTAATGCATAACCCCAAAACGATAGTGGCAAATCGGCAAGAGACATCATAGATCGCACCATATCCAATAAGGTTCGATTACGACGTTCGGACACACCATTACGCTGTGGTGTTCTAGGCGGTGTCAATTGTGAAACAATTCCACACTGTCTTAAGTGACTGCCAAACTCATAACTCAGATATTCTCCTCCTCGATCAGATCGTAGGAATTTAATCTTCTTGTTACGATGATTCTCAACTTCACTCTGAAATTGCTTGAACTTTTCAACCGTTTCAGACTTTGTGTTTCATTAAGTAAATATACCCATATCTACTTAAGTCATCAGTGAAGGTGAGGAAGTAACGATAACCACTGCGCGCCTCAATGGTCATCGGACCGCACACATCAGTATGTATGATTTCCAACAAGTCACTTGCCCGTTCCATTGTTCCAGAGAACGGCGTCTTAGTCATCTTGCCCATGAGGCATGGCTCACATGTGTCAAGTGATTCAAAATCAAGTGACTCCAAAAGTCCATCAGCATGGAGCTTCTTCATGCGTTTTATGCCAATATGACCTAAACGGCAGTGCCATAAGAAAGTGGTATTATCATTATCAGTTCTACATCTTTTGGCATCAATGTTATGAACATGTGTATCATCACTATCGAGATTTAATAAGAATAAACCCCTCACATTGGGTGCATGACCATAAAAGATATTACTCATGTAAATAGAACAACCATTATTCTCTGATTTAAATGAGTAACCATCTCGCAATAAACAAGATCCAGATATAATGTTCATGCTTAACGCAGGCACTAAATAACATTTATTCAGGTTCATCACTAATCCCGATGGTAATTGAAGAGCGAGCGTGCCGACGGCGATCACATCAACCTTGGAACCATTTCCCACGCGCATCGTCACTTCATCCTTTGCCAGCCTCCGTCTATTCCGCAGTTCCTGTTTAGAGTTGCAAATGTGAGCAACCGCACCGGTATCAAATACCCAGGCACTACAACGAGAGTTGGTAAGGTACACATCAATAACATGTATATCATATATACCTTGTTTGTTGTTAACCGCCTTCTTGTCAGCCAAATACTTCGGGCAGTTCCGCTTCCAGTGTCCAGTTCCCTTGCAATGAAAGCACACAGTTTCTGGTTTGGGTCCAGCCTTGGGTTTCTTCACGGGAGGAGCAACTGCTTTGCCACTCTTCTTGGAGTTACCCTTCTTACCCTTGCCATTTTTCTTGAAACTAGTGGTTTTATTGACCATCAACACTTGATGCTCCTTCTGAATTTCAGACTCAGCGGCTTTCAGCATCGCAAACAGCTCGGCGACTGACTTGTTCATCCCGTGCATATTATAGTTCAACACGAAGCTCTTGTAGCTAGGTGGCAATGATTGAAGAACTCTGTCAGTGATAGCCTCTGGCGGAAGGGGCATCCCCAATTCAGCCAGACGGGTGGAGTACCCAGACATTCTGAGTATGTGATCACTGATAGACCCGTTCTCCTCCATCTTGCAAGCATAGAACTTATCGGAGATCTCATACCTCTCGATCCGGGCATTCTTCTGAAAGATAAACTTCAACTCCTGGAACATCTCATATGCTCCATAACGTTCAAAACGTCTTTGAAGTCCCGGTTCTAAGCCATACAATATTGCACATTGAACTATTGAGTAATCTTCAGAACGAGCCTGCCAGGCGTTCACAACGTCTAGAGACTCAACTGGAGCGGGTGGATCACCAAGCGGTGCATCAAGGACATAAGCCTTCTGGGAAGCCGTAAGGATAATCCTTAGATTACGGGCCCAGTGCACAAAGTTACTTCCATCATCTTTCAACTTAGCTTTCTCTAGGAACGCATTAAAATTCAGGGGTGCTACTGCGCGAGCCATGATCTACAACATAAATATAGCAAAGACAACTTAGACTATTGTTCAAGATAATGAGTTTAGTTAATCATATTACTTAAAAACTCCCACTCAAATTGACATCCCTCCGGTCATTCGAGTGTAACATGATCCAAATCCACCAACTCAAGTCCGATCATCACGTGAGTTGAGGTGGTTTCAATGGTGAACATCTTCATGTTGATCATATCTACTATATGACTCATGTTCGACCTTTCGGTTTCTTGTGTTCCGAGGCCATGTCTGTACATGCTAGGCTCGTCAAGTTTAACCCCAGTGTTCCGCACGTGCAACACTGGCTTGCACCCGTTGTATGCGAACGTAGAGTCTATCACACCCGATCATCACGTGGTGTCTCGAAACGACGAACTTTCGCAACGGTGCACACTCGGGGAGAACACAATTTTATCTTGAAATTTAAGTGAGGGATCACCTTATAATGCTACCGTCGTCCTAAGCAAAATAAGATGCATAAAAGGATTAACATCACATGCAAATCATAAGTGACATGATATGGCCATGAACTTGTGCTTTTGATCTCCATCTCCAAAGCACCGGCATGATCTCCATCGTCACCGGCATGACACCATGATCTCCATCATCTTGATCTCCATCAACGTGTCGCCATGAGGTTGTCGCGCCGACTGTTGCTTCCACGATTATTGCTAACTCATAGCGATAAAGTAAAGCAAAACGGCGAAAATAATTAAAGACAACTCTATGGCTCCTGCCAGTTGCCGTACTCATCGACATGCAAGTCGTGATATTCTATACAACACATGATCATCTCATACATCACATATATCTCATCATGTACTTGGCCATATCACATCACAACATACCCTGCAAAAACAAGTTAGACGTCCTCTAATTGTTGTTGCAAGTTTTACGTGGCTGCTACGGGTATCTAGCAAGAACGATTCTTACCTACGCAAAAACCACAACGGTGATATAAAAAATTGCTATTCAACCTTCTCAAGGACCGCCTCTGTCAAATCCGATCCGACTAAAGTAGGAGAGACAGACACCCGCCAGCCATCTTTATGCAACGAAGTTACACGTCAGTTGATGGAACCGGTCTCTCGTAAGCGTACGAGTAATGTTGGTCCGAGCCGCTTCATCCCACAATACCGCCGAAACAAGAAAAGACCAAGGGAGGAAGCAATCTGAATATCAACGCCCACAAACTCCTTTGTGTTCTACTCGAGATCTCATCTACGCATAGACCTAGCTCAGATGCCACTGTTGGTAAACGTTGCATGGGAAACAAAATTTTCCTACGCACACACAAGATCTATCCATGGTGATGAGCATCTACGAGAGGGAGAGTGAATCTACATACCCTTGTAGATCGCTAAGCGGAAGCGTTAAGAAACGCGATTGATGTAGTCGAACGTCTCCGCGATCCAAATCGCAAGTCGTCCCTCGATCCAATCATGAACTAGTGCCGAACGGACGGCACCTCCGCGTTCAACACACGTACGGCTTGATGACGCCTTCACCTCCTCGATCCAGCGAGCGATGATGAAGTAGTAGATGAGTTCCGGCAGCACGACGGCGTGGTGATGGTGGTGAGGAACAATCTCTGCAGGACTTCGCCAAGCACTACGGAGATTATGATGGGAGGAACTAGAGGGTTAGGGTTGCCGGCACACGGCTTGGGAAATCTTGATGTGTCACGTGTGTTAGCCCTGCCCCTCTATTTATATGTTGAGCCCTGGGGTCTAAACTTGGAGAGAAAGCCTCCACAAGGTCGGTTTTGCCCGCACAAGGTCGGTTTGGCCCGCACGGAAAGAGTCCAACTCGGATTCCAGCAGTATCGCGTACAAGCGGTAGTACCGCTCACGAGCGGTAGTACCGCTTGAGCGGTAGTACCGCTTCACACAAGCGGTAGTACCGCTTACGCGGTAGTACTGCCTTACCAGCGGTAGTACCGCTTAAGGCAGCAGCAAAACTTCCTTTTGCACTTTCCAATACCTCGTGGGCTTTACCCCTTTGGCTCATATAAAGTGTTGCTGCACCCGAACACTTCGGTAAACATCCGGAACACCTTCCGGTGAATTCCGGAACCCTTCCGGAGATCAAAACACTATTATCACATATATCAATCTTTACCTCCGGACTCTTACGGAGATCCTCGTCATGTCCGGGATCTTATCCGGGACTCCGAACAACCTTCGGTCACCAACAAAATAACTCAACTATACTAATCGTCACCAAACGTTAAGTGTGTAGACCCTGCGGGTTCGAGAACTATGTAGACATGACCGAGACACCTCTACGATCAATAACCAATAGCGGGACCTGGATGCCCATATTGGCTCCTACATATTCTACGAAGATCTTTATCGGTCGAACCTCTATGTCAAGGATTCAGTTAATCCCGTATGTTGTTCCCTTTGTTCTTCGGTATGTTACTTGCCCGAGATTCGATCGTCGGTATCTCTATACCTAGTTCAATCTCGTTACTGGCAAGTCTCTTTACTCGTTCCGTAATACAAGATCTCGTGGCTAACACTTTAGTCACATTGCTTGCAAGGCTCATTGTGATGTTATATTACCGAGTGGGCCCTGAGATACCTCTCCGTCACACGGAGTAACAAATCCCAGTCTTGATCCATGTCAACCCAACAGACACCCTCGGAGATACCTGTAGAGCATCTTTATAGTCACCCAGTTACGTTGCGACGTTTGATACACACAAGGTATTCCTCCGGTGTCAGTGAGTTGCACGATCTCATGGTCATAGGAACAGATACTTGACATGCAGAAAACAATAGCAATAAACTGACACGATCATATGCTACGTTTATAGTTTGGGTCTTGTTCATCACATCATTCTCCCAATGATGTGATCCCGTTATCAAATGACATCTTATGTCCATGGCCAGGAAACCTTCACCATCTTTTGATCAACGAGCTAGTTAACTAGAGGCATACTAGGGACACAGTGTTGTCTATGTACCCACACATGTATTTGAATTTCCAATCAATACAATTATAGCATGGATAATAAACGATTATCACGAACAAGGAAATATGATAATAACTAAATTATTATTGCCTCTAGGGCATATTTCCAACAAATACATAGTCACGACAAATCTTGCAAGTTAACATACTGAAATTCAGTACTGAACTTTTGTATCGCTCATATGAATAGAAGCTGATGGCGGAATAAGGAAATCGATGTACAATTTTCACAAGATTGCCTTTCGAATATGCCCCCAAACACTTCTTCTCGAACAATCCGCGAAGCCACGTGCCATATACTACCCTTCCTTAGAGCTGCAGCATCTGAATGCATACCTGCCACCTGTCGGATCAGTATGCCACAAGCTCATATAACAAACTTTATCATCAACATATGGGTTATGTGACAAAAAAATTACCGTATTCAAGAACATTTTCAAGAGATTGCAATTTTGTAGCTATGAACAGCGTATGGTATATACAATAAATCCACAGCCAAGGTTTAAGTTTGGATGGTGATTGTACAATACATGTGCAGAGTGTTGTAAATTAACAACAACAATAATAGGCCATGACTGTCAACCAGAGATATATAGTTTGGGGCAATCAGTTCAAAGCGAGGGAAGAATATATATATCGCATTCAGGGAACTAAGTTGATATTGTCAGCATCCAATTCCTTTGAAGAATCTATATACGTGCAGTGTGAAGCCAGAAGGAGCACATCAGCACCAAAAAATAGAAGAAAAATATTCCTTCACGCTCACAATCCGTGCACACGAGAACGCGGGAGATAAAAGAGGGGGCGGAAAGCCTATTACCTGGAAGAGGATGGTGAGTGGGCGAGGATCGAGATGCAGGTCTTGCTGACCACGCCGCGAAGCCGCCGCCGGCGAGGTGCGCGACGGTGCCGATGTGGCGCTGCTGCTGCTCCTGGCGGCGGGACACCGATACGGAGGCACGGACGTCGAGGGCCAGGCCGCCCACCAGCACCGCCGTCTGCATCGGCGGACGGGGAGGGAGGGACCGGGGGGATTGCGGCGGGTGGTGGTGGAGGCCTCACGCGTGCGTGCTCGGAGTTCGCAGCGGCGACGGCGACGGTGACCCGTAGGCGGCACTGAAGGATGACGAGGGGGCGGGGAAGGACCAGACGGTGGCGGCGGCGGCCATCTAGGGCTACAGGGGAGCCTGTCGCTTGATACGTGGGTTCGCGGGTTCGCGCTTCTCTACTCCTAAGGGACGACTTGGTAGTCTCCGTTCCACGGTTTTTTTTCGTCCCACCTTCCTCTGGTTTATTTTCGTCTCTCCTCCCACCTCCCAAGGTAGTCCCCTCGCACGCTAGAAAATCAAACCAAACCACGTTATGAGGGAGCGATGCTTAGGGTTCCTAAGAGGGCGACGCCGCCGTCTGAAACCCTAGTCAGGGGCGACGAGGAGGAGTCGAGCAGGGAGGAGGAATCACGCGGAGGCTTGATGCGAGTGCGAGGGCGGCGGTGAAGGGATGGATTTGCGATGGCTCCCGTCGAGGTCGCGCAGGGATCGGCGGCGGCTTGATGCGAGTGCGAGGGCGGCGGCGAAGGGATCTGCTGTGGCGTGGTTCTCGCTCGAGGGCACTCTGGAGGCCTCGCTCGCTCGTTCGTGCGTGCGAGTCGTGGACGTTTTTTTTCGCTGGTTTTTTTTCGTTGGTTTTTTTTCGTTCGATTTTCTTGCTTGCGAGGGGACTAGGCATCACTCCCTCGTAACGTGGTTTGGTTCGATTTTCTGGCGTGCAAGGGGACTACCTTGGGAGGTGGGAGGAGAGACGAAAATAAACCAGACGAAGGTGGGACGAAAAAAAACCGTGGAACGGAGACTACCAAGTCGTCCCTTAGGAGTAGAGATGAGCATCTCACTTTTTGCATGCAAATCTGTCCATACAGGGAAAGGATTTAAAACAACACTCCAGGGAGAGTCTGGGAGTGCTTGGTCCTAGTGGCTGTGTGTGTGCACTGAAAAGAAAAGGAAAAAAACAGAAGAACAAAATGGGTGAGTCTTGGATTCGAACACCAGATCTCCAGGTAGTGCTTGTGCTGGGATGACCAGCTGTACTAAGGTGGATATGTGATGACTTGTGGATTTGGTCCTATATAACAATGTGTGCAAGCTGGTAGAAAATAGTTACAAACAAAACAAATAGAAAAAAATGCGGGGTAAGCTAGGTTCGAACCCAGGACCCCTCGGATGGAACAGAGTGCGCTAGCCACTCCGCCTGTGGCTGTGTTTGAGTCAAAATGCGGGCGCTGCCTTACTTGATCAAGGATCAAAGGTCAAGCCTTGACTGTTGCCATGGACGAACAGAGCTCGCCGGCAACGATGGCGATTGGAGCAGTGACTGCTGCCGCAGCAGAACAACGGCGAGCGTGCGGGAATGTGGTGTGTGTGCGCGATTGTAGATATTGGCTCGGATGGGCGAGGGTAGGCATCGACAAGAAGTGGGGCGTGCGTGTGCTGTGTGGATGCGCAGGTGGGGTGCGCGCATGCGTGCGGGGCAGCTGCAAGGCGCTGCGTGTGCGCGGGGTTGCTCGAGCACGAGCCCCTCGGCCATGGCAGAAGGCCTCGGACTTGATCGGAACAACGGCTAGACACATGGATGCAAACATGGAGAGAGAAGTCTCGACGCGGCTCACCTAGGGGAGGTCGAAGATGAGCTTGGAGCCTGACGGGGAGACAGGACGACGACGAGGGGACGCGGTGACCGGCGGTGACCCTCCTGTCCAAACCGAAGAGGACGACGGGGACGAAGTGGACGGCGGGGATGAAGTCCTTGGGCTTGGCTTGACACAAAAACGGAGCAGGCGTGGCGATGCGGTGCTCCGAGGCGTCAAAGGGGAGGCCGGGGACGCGAGCTAGGCCAGCGGCGAGCTCGTGGCCGACCCGGCCATGGCGTGTCGACGGGAGAAGGAGCGTTGGGAGGTGCGAGGGAGGCACCCTGCGAGCTGGCGGCGGCGAAGGGGGGAGGAGATGGGGAAGGGGAACCCTAGGGAGGCCCGGCTTGACTTTATAGAGGAGGAGGCGCGGGCGCCGTGGCCACCAGGGGCCATGTGCGCGGGGTGAGGTGGAGTTACTGTGAGTGGGAGGGGCTTCGTGAGGTGGAAGAAAAAGAGGGAGAAGAGATAATGACAGGTGGGGGAGGCTGGGTGCATGTGGGAAATTACCACGGGAGTGAGGAGTTGGGCTGGAGGCAACAAATGGGCCTCCTCTCTGTACTTATTTATTTCCTTTTCGGATTTTAAATAGAACCAGAACTCTAGGGAAAGGAACAGAGAGTTTGGAAGGATATTGAGGACAGATAAAAATATCTTTGAAGACCTGGAAATAAGCCCAAATTTATAAAAATGGTTTGGTGAATTTTACAGACTATAAATTTAAACAAGTTTGAATTTAGTTCAAGCTTGCCTGAATTTAAAACCTAACCAAACCAACCTCAAATGGGATTAAATTTTGGAGGGGCACCCTACATAAGAAACATGGTTTACGGGCACAAGATGAACATTTATGGAGAAAGTAAAAACCCAAAAATAATGAATTAATTTCGTTATGTTTGAATCCGAACTCCCTTTTAAATAAGCTATGGATGTGGTGAATATTGAGAGGGTGTCTGGACGGAATGTATATGAAGTATAGGAAAGGTTTTGGGCAAGAATGGAATGCAATTAAAAAATTAAAGAATAGCGAAAGGACGGAATTGCACTCTGGGTTAGAAATTTTGGTGCAAAACTTGATGGAAGTGAGCATGGGGTTTTGGAAGGATCACATCGAAGGAGAAGGCAAGCACATTAACAAGGCGAAAAAAACAAACACACAAAAGTTATCGAGATGATGCATGATGTAAAAATAAAATAGAACACACATCACAAGCATGCAAGTCATGAGCCTATCATAAAAATACTGGAGGGCTTGGTCTCGAAACGGTCAACGATGACTTTCGGGAGAACCGGCAACTACGAACGGATGCAAGTTTTCCAAAACAAATGACAATGCTATGCAGATGATGTGAATGATGTGATGATGAATGAGACAAACAAAAGAATCGCACGATGACTACGGAAAACAACGGGAATCTTCTGGGGCGTCGGTCTCGGGCTGTTACAACTCTCCTCCACTTACAAGAGATCTCGACCCGAGATCTTAGAACGAGAAGGGGAAGAGAAAGAGCAAGAGGAATATGTAAACTTAGTTGCTTCTCTAACAAACGAGTGAAACCATAATCTTTGAAGGTTTCAAGGAGATGAAGAATGACATGAGGAACAAGCAAGACTTCAAAAGAAATTTGTGCAGCACTCCGGTAGACAAGAGAGTCAAAACTTGATGAGATGGAAAGAACTTAAGACAAGGACACAACACTTCAGATAAGCAAGACAAGAACTTGACAAACCGAGATGATGGGATGAATAGAGCAACCTCACAATGCCTCCGGAGCAAAAGAATGAAGCTAGATCATTGGAGAGGAGAGAATGGAGAAGAAATGACAATTTCTACCACAATTGGATTGAAAATAATCTTTACAAATAAGGATTGAACGAGTTGTTGGAACATCAACAACAAAATGAATAAGCTTGTTGTGGGCTTATGGAAAACATCTCAAAATTATGAGGTGACAACCGACCACAAACGGAAACAGTGTATTGCTTGGGAGCAACAATATATGAAAACTTCTTTCACCAAGAGGATACATTGAGAACTGGGATCATTGATAAGCACCATGATAGGAACAATTCTTAGGAAGTGCTTTAGGTGAAATCCAATCCAAGATAACTCTAAGAAGGGAATGATGGGTTTACATATCTCATTCTTGACAAATTCTCTTCAAGACTCGTCATGAATCAAGAATGTTATAATACCATTTCAAGAGATGAAGGAGAAAGATTGCACGCGAAATGCAAGAGAGGTATTGAGCTTGTCCAACAAGAATCTTGAAGAACACTTCGAGAACAAACAAAATCCTTGACGAACCACCATGAAGAACCTTTTGGAGAACACCGGAATGAAAAGACGATAGAAAAGAATTGAAGGTTGCAAAAAGAACAAGATTGAGGCCTTTCAAAGACTTAGATGAAGCTTCGCGATGAGATACTTGAGAAAACATGGAACTCCTGAAAGAACAGATGAGCACACTTGAAATCCAGAATTTGATATCATGCACAACTCCGGAAGAAGGATTGAGATCACCTCGATGAGCAAGAATAAGAATTATGTTATGCCTATCCTTCACCAAGTTAAATTGATGACAAGTAACGGATTTGACATACTACTTATTCTTCCAGAAAAGATTGGAGAGAGCATAGACTTGAAGAATTCTGAACGAACCACCGGTAGAAATTTGAAATGAATGAGAATAATTCGAACGAATGGATATGCATGAGAACGAAGAGATCACGATCCACCAAAAGAAAACTTGAACAAAGCACCGGAATACTTGAGATATGAACGAAGAGACAACCATTGAGAAGAATTTGAGAACGAAAGCTGAAAGCTGAGAACGAAGAAATTTTCTAAAATGATGGCCTTCGGAGGATCAAGAAATGGAACAACTCATAAATGCTCCATCTAGATATGGAAGGAGTTACTCAGGATCAACAATTCGAGAGGACAACATGAAGCTTGAACCATGAATCTTCAAGGGAATGGACGAAGATTTAAGAGAAACTCTCCTTTGGTCTTCAAGGCTGAGAAAGATGACAAGAAAGAACATCATGAATTACTGAGACATTCCAGAATAATGAATAAGGACAGGTCGAGCCACCGATGAAAATGACTTAGAAGCGATCTTGAAGAAGGAATATGACTGATGAAAATCATTCTTACGTCACATTTGAAAAGAACTTGAGATCTTCAGAAAGATTAGAAGAGCCAGGTAAGATCCTGGGGAACACCTGTGGATTATGAGCCCACTCAAAGAGACCACTGTTGAAATGATTGCTTATGAAGAGAGATTGCACCGATACAAATTGAAAACTTGATGAGGTGAGAACCTCAAACTAATTAGACATGATCAGAGAGAAACATGAGTCTTCTAAGATATCTTCAGCACTCCGGATGGAATAACGAGAGACAAATAGAGAAGAAAGGTTGGGACAAGAATTTCCACATGAAAAACATTTAACGAATGAAAAGGATATGATGACCACGAAGAGGTTGAATTGAATCCACCGGAGAAGAATAACACCAAGAACAAGAATATGAGGATAGATCTTGAAACTGAAACTCCTGAGAATCTCCACAAGAAATGACCGGATACAATACGGAAGAAATGATAGCGGAAGCATCAATGAAGAGAAAGGCACCTGGATGAGAATTTAATTGTTGAAGAAAAAGGGCGGGAGGGCGGGGAAAAACAAAGACAACTTGATACCAATGAGATGAACTCTGGAAAGAAATATGAGGATTGAACTTGCAAATATTGGGGAGGAATGAATTATCTTGATGAGAAACACACCGGTTGGGAAAGATATGAAAGCACCACTTGACATTGAAGCAACTCGAATTACCATACTCCAAAACAAAACAAAACAAAGGATGAGACTTGCAAATTAAGCCGGAAACAAATACATAACCCATTTGCATTTGTTGGAAGGATAATCATAGGTACCTACTTGAATTCCCACCTAAGAACTTCCGAAGTCTTTCTTGTTTATGCGATTCGGGTTGCGGACCCAGGAACATACCCAAGGTAATCAGCTACAACTGCACCCGCAACCTTTCACACCATAATCCAAGAAACTCCGCAAACTCGTCTAGCTCAGACACTCGTAATCACAACGATACTAAGTATGGCAGTACATCCGAACTCTCTCCACCAGTACTGGGGATGCCGGACTCCTCTCGCCACTACTAGTATTGCAGCAATTTCGAATATCCTCCGTCCTGAGATACTAAGGGAAACTGAACGATAACGATGTGCAAAAATCCCTCGGAGCTCTACTCCTCAATAACAGGAGGCACCAAGACAGAATTCCTTCACATCAGCATCATATAGTTTCCAAAATACCCGCGTGATCCTAAAAAAAATTTGAGCGAGAAGAGGAGTAGAATCAAAATTCCTAAGTCGAATACCTCACCAGAGCATAGAAGAGGAATAAAAGAAACCTACTCTCCGATATAACTAGACTCAAAATAGTTTTTCACTAGACACGACTCGGCCAAGTTCGATCAATCAGGGGGGCTCCTAGGTCGGTACAGGCTCTGATACCAACTTATAATGCCCAAGATGCGATCCTATCCTTATTTTGGCACGAGGGCCTCGACAGGGATAGAAGCGCATCTCGTCGTTTCGCAAGAATGGATATCATTACAAGTACATGTAAAGAAGAGATGAGTATATGGAATTGGCTTACACTCACCACAAGCTACATCAATATCACATCAATACAATAACATAATAATCATCATACAGAAGAGCAGGGTCCGACTACGGACGAAATCAAACGATAAAAAGACATCCATCCTTGCTATCCCAGGTTGCCGACCTGGAACCCATCCTAGATCGATGATGAAGAAGAAGAAGAAGAAGAAGAAGAAGAAGAACTCCAAATCAAACAAGCATCGCTCTCATGTCAAAGCATCGCATTACCTGTACCTGCAACTGTTGTTGTAGTAATCTGTGAGCCACGGGGACTCAGCAATCTCATTTCCAAGGGTATCAAGACTATTAAAGCTTAATGGGTGAGGTATGGTTAAGTGGTGAGGCTGCAGCAAGCACTAAGCATTTATTTGAGTGGCTAACTTACGAGTACAAGAATAAAGGGGGATGATTGTCGTATAAACGAACGTGAACTAGTAATGATCACTAAGTGATCCTGAACACCTACTTACGATCAAACATAACCCCACCGTGTTTTCTCTCGGATCAAAAATTCGCGAGAAGAGATAGTCACGGTTACGCACACGGTTGGCGTATTTTGTTTGAGTTTACTTCAAGTTTGCTATGACCGGGTGTTAAACAAAGTTTCCAAGTTGCCACGTAACCGCGGGCACGGCTTTCCGAAAGATTTAACCCTGCAGGGGTGCTCCAACTCATCCATCACAAACTAACCACACGCCGCGGGAATAACCTGGGCCACGAATCCCGTGATTTCCTAGGCAATTCCATTGGAAAACCGCAACCTCGAGATAGCCCGAAGTATTCTTGGAATTCCTCGCACAAGACGTTCGAGAAAGGTAAAACAAATCCAACAAGGCCGCCCGGTGTGTCGACGATCCCGATAGGAGCCGCGTATCTCGTTCTCAGGACACGACGGATTGTCCAAACTTCCGGTAGGCCAATCACAGAGTTGCCCCTGGCAGCCACCGGCGGTTGACGGGTTTGGACCAACACTCATGAGGAGCACTGGCCCAGGGGTTGATTAATTATCCACGGGGTCCGGAAAGTCCCTATGCAATTTTATTATTTATTAGGCAAATGTAGTACCAATGTTGGGCCTTGCCAGACAAGCTTTATCCTAAAATGAAAGTCAAGGGGGTCCCCATAACAACCCCGAGCATGTTAGGAGCGCAAAATATGGAACATAACACCGGTACACAAGTAACTAGGGCGGCAAAAGTGGAACAAAACACCGAGCAAAAGGCCAAGCCTTCCACCCTTTACCAAGTATAGATGTGCATTAACTTAAATAGCAATAATATTGTGATGTATCAAAAGGGATATCCATGTTGGCACATGGAAACAATTTGCACCTGCAACTAGCAACGCTATAAGAAGGGCTGAGCAAGCGGTAACATAGCCAAACAATGTTTGCTGGGATGTGGAGGGGTTAGAGGCTTTTCATGGCAATTTGGGAGGCTTGACATACAAGTGGTAGGTAGCGAGACAGCGATAGAAACGAGACAACTAGCATGGCAATGATAGTAATGGTATCCAGGGGAAATGATCATCTTGCCTGAGATCCCGCTTGGAACAAGAACGAATCCGTGAAGCAGACGAACGGGACGTAGTCGAGCGAATCCTCACACTCCGAACGCTTTCGGAACTCTATCGAGAAGAAGCAAATCGGGAACACAATCAACACACGATACACCACGACATATGCATGACATGATGCACTTCAAATATGATGCATGTTATGCATGACATGGCAAGCACAACAATCAACTTCTACACATTAAGTGAAGCTCAACATGCAACGAGTTGCATATTGACGAAACTCCACATTCGAATATTTAGTTCACTCTCGTTTAGGTACACAACAATATAAAATGTTGTTAAACATGGCAAGAGGTGAAGCATAAATAAACTACACTGTCTAGGCATCTTAAATGAGGTCGGAAACAACTTATAGCATTTCCAAAACGACCTCATATTCATATTATGATTTTGGTCCAGATCTGTCCTAACACATTTTATATTTGTTAAACAACAATATAAAGTGTGCCATGAGATTCTACACGTTTTTCTAGTCAAGTTACATATGTGGAACATTTTAAACGGAGCTACGGTTATGTAGTTATGCAATAAATCATTTTAGCATGACAATAATACAAATTCAATCAACCAACAATTTAAACCCTTTTTTTTAGCATGCAAGAGGGGGGCATATTCTGAATATACACCAATTTCCTAGCGCCCTAGATGTAGGACATGAGAAAATGAAGTACCAATTAAGAGCTATGAGCATCTCACTTTTTGCTTGCAAATCTGTCCATACAGGGAAAAGATTTAAAACAACACTCCAGGGAGAGTCTGGGAGTGCTTGGTCCTAGTGGCTGTGTGTGTGCACCGAAAAGAAAAGGAAAAAAACAGAAGAACAAGAGCTTGGTCCTTGTTCGAATCCAACTTCCACCTATCTTCTCCAAAATCATAAGGTTAGTAAATCTTATTAATAAGAGCATAAAGACTTTCATTCTAGAAATTTTTAAAAAATCCAAAAAGCCTTTTCTATTTATCCATTTTAATTTCATCATTAAATAGAAACCCTTTTGGATTTTTTTTCATTGTATTGAAAGAATTTTCCAAATTTAAACAAGAAATTCATTAGAAAAAATTAGTTCTATAATTGCAAGTTAGAAAAAAGAAGTTCAAACTCTTTCAAGCAGTGTTTCTATTGGGAAAAGCAAGAGTTTATTGTAAAAAAAAATGGAAACGATACTACCAAACGAAGTCTATTTTAATGAAAACTCTAATGTTCCTAAATTTTATGGACTTTCCCAATATCGACGATTCCCGAGATAATAGCTATTATTCTTTTAAGTTACCTATTAATAAGAGCATAAAGACTTTCATTAGGAAAAATTTCTAGAATGAAAGTCTTTATGCTCTTATTAATAAATGGGTTAGTCTTGGATTCGAACACCATATCTCCAGGTAGTGCGTGTGCTGGGATGACCAGCTGCACTAAGGTGGATATGTGATCACTTGTGGATTTGGTCCTATATAAAAATGTGTGCAGGCTGGTAGAAAATTGTTACAAACAAAACAAATAGAAAAAAATTCGGGGTAAGCTAGGTTCGAAACCAGGACCCCTCGGATGGAACAGAGTGTGCTAGCCACTCCGCCTGTGCCTGTGTTTGAGTCAAAATGCGGGCGCTGCCTTCCTTGATCAAGGATCAAAGGTCAAGCCTTGACTGTTGCCATGGACGAACAGAGCTCGCCGGCAATGATGGCGAATGGAGCAGCGACTGCTGCCGCAGCATAACAACGGCGAGCGTGCGAGAATGTGGTGTGTGTGCGCGATTGCAGATATTGGCTCGGATGGGCGAGGGTAGGCGTCGGCAAGGCAAGGCCGGGCATGACCACAACTACAGCCATGGATGCCGGTGATGCTTGATGGGAGCAAGCAGCGGCTGCAGGTGCAGCAGAGCAACAACGCGAGGGTGTTCGTGATGTAAAGTGGACTCGGCTGAAAACGCAAATCTCTCGAACAAACCTGTCCCAAGCAAAACAAAACAGAGAACCAGGGCCGGTCTTGCAGGTCGAGGCGCTCGGCCACGACCACGACGGGGCGTGCAGGCATGAAGCGGGGCGTGCGTGTGCTGTGTGGATGCGCAGGTGGGGTGCGCGCATGCGTGCGGAGCAACTGCAAGGCATTGTGTGTGCGCGGGGTTGCTCGAGCACGAGCCCCTCAACCATGGCAGAATGCCTCGGACTTGATCGGAACGACGGCTAGACACATGGATGCAAACATGGAGAGAGAAGTCTCGACGCGGCTCACCTAGGGGAGGTCGAAGATGAGCTTGGAGCGGGACGGGGAGACAAGACGACGACTAGGGGACGCGGTGACCAGCGGTGACCCTCCTGTCCGAACCGAAGAGGACGACGGGGATGAAGTGGACAGCGGGGAAGAAGTCCTTGGGCTCGGCTTGACGCAAAAATGGAGCAGGCGTGGCGATGCGGTGCTCCGGGACGTCGAAGGGGAGGCCGGGGACGCGAGCTAGGCCGGCGGCGAGCTCGTGGCCGACCCGGCCATGGCGTGTCGACCGGAAAAGGGGCGTTGGGAGGCGCGAGGGAGGCACCCTGCGAGCTGGCGGGGGTGGAGGGGGAAGGAGATGGGGAAGGGGAACCCTAGGGAGGCCCGGCTTGACTTTATAGAGGAGGAGGTGCGGGCGCCGTGGCCACCAAGGGCCATGTGCGCGGGGTGAGGTGGAGTTACTGTGAGAGGGAGGGGCTTCGTGAGGTGGAAGAAAAAGAGGGAGAAGAGAGAATGACAGGTGGGGGAGGCTTGGTGCATCTGGGAAATTACCACGGGAGTGAGGAGTTTGGCTGGAGGCAACAAATGGGCCTCCTCTCTGTCCTTATTTATTTCCTTTTTGGATTTTAAATAGAACCAGAACTCTAGGGAAAAGAACAGAGAGTTTGGAAGGATATTGAGAACAGATAAAAATATCTTTGAAGACCTGGAAATAAGCCCAAATATATAAAAATGGTTTGGTGAATTTTACAGACTATAAATTTAAACAAGTTTGAATTTAGTTCAAGCTTGCCTGAATTTAAAACCTAACCAAACCAACCTCAAATGGGATTAAATTTTGGAGGGGCACCGTACATAAGAAACATGGTTTACGGGCACAAGATGAACATTTATGGAGAAAGTAAAAACCCAAAAATAATGAATTAATTTCGTTATGTTTGAATCCGAACTCCCTTTTAAATAAGCTATGGATGTGGTGAATATTGAGAGGGTGTCTGGACGGAATGTATATGAAGTATAGGAAAGGTTTTGGGCAAGAATGGAATGCAATTAAAAAATTAAAGAATAGCGAAAGGACGGAATTGCACTCTGGGTTAGAAATTTTGGTGCAAAACTTGATGGATGTGAGCATGGCGTTTTGGAAGGATCACATCGAAGGAGAAGGCAAGCACATTAAGAAGGCGAAAAAAAACATACAAAAGTTATGGAGATGATGCATGATGTAAAAATAAAATAGAACACACATCACAAGCATGCAAGTCATGAGCCTATCGTAAAAATACTGGAGGGCTTGGTCTCGAAACGGTCAACGACGACTTTCGGGAGAACCGGCAACTACGAACGGATGCAAGTTTTCCAAAACAAATGACGATGCTATGCAGATGATGTGAATGATGTGATGATGAATGCAACAAACAAAAGAATCGCACGATGACTACGGAAAACAACGGGAATCTTCTGGGGCGTCGGTCTCGGGCTGTTACAACTGGGCACTACTCCAAGATCTGTCATGAACTCCTTCATCCAGACACCTTCCTTCGCCGCCTCCGAGACAGCGATGTACTCCGCTTCGCATGTAGAATCACCTACCACGCTCTGCTTGGAACTGAACCAGCTTACCACACCCTCATTGAGAATAAATACGTATCCGGTTTGTGACTTAGAGTCATCCGGATCAGTGTCAAAGATTGCATCGACGTAACCCTTTACGACGAGCTCTTGATCACTTCCATAAACGAGAAACATGTCCTTAGTCCTTTTCAGGTACTTCAGGATATTCTTGACCGCCGTCCAGTGTTCCATTCCTGGATCACTTTGAAACCTTTCGGCCATACTTATGGCAAGGCTGACATCGGGTCTTGTGCACAGCATTGCATACATGATAGAGCCTATGGCTGAAGCATGGGGGACGACACTCATCTTTTCTCTATCTTCTGCAGTCACTGGGCATTGAGTCTTACTCAACTTCACACCTTGCAATACAGGCAAGAACCCCTTCTTGGACTTTTCCATTTTGAACTTCTTCAAAACTTTGTCAAGGTATGTGCTCTGTGAAAGTCCTATTAAGCGTCTCGATCTATCTCTATAGATCTTGATGCCTAATATGAAAGCAACTTCTCCCAGGTCCTTCATTGAAAAACTCTTGTTCAAATATTCCTTCACGCTTTCCAACATTTCTATATTGTTTCCAATCAGCAATATGTCATCCACATATAATATTAGAAACGCTATAGAGCTCCCACTCACTTTCTTGTAAAATACAAGCTTCTCCGTAAACTTGTATAAACCCGAACGCTTTGATCACCTCATCAAAGCGAAGATTCCAACTCCGAGATGCTTGCACCAGTCCATAAATGGATCGCTGGAGTTTGCAAACTTTGTCAGCATTCTCTAGATCGACAAAACCTTCTGGTTGCATCATATACAACTCTTTCATAAGGAAACCGTTAAGGAACATTGTTTTGACATCCATCTGCCAAATTTCATAATCAAAAAAGGCAGCTACTGCTAACATGATTCTGACAGACTTAAGCATCGCTACGGGTGAGAATGTCTCATCGTAGTCAACTCCTTGAACTTGTGAAAAACCCTTTGCCACCAGTCGAGCTTTATAGACGGTGATATTACCGTCTGCGTCCGTCTTCTTCTTAAAGATCCATTTGTTCTGAATGGCCTTTCGCCCTTCAGGTAATACTTCCAAAGCCCATACTTTGTTTTCATACATGGATCCCATCTCGGATTTCATGGCCTCTAACCATTTCTCGGAATCCGGGCCCATCATCGCTTCTCCATAGCTCGTAGGTTCATCGTTGTCCAACAACATGACCTCTAAGATAGGGTTGTCGTACCACTCAGGAGCAGTACGCGTCCTTGTCGACCTACGAGGTTTGATAGTAACTTGATCCGAAGCTTCATGATCATCATCATTAACTTCCTCTTCAACTGACGTAGGCTTCACAGAAACAACTTTCTGCGCTGCGCTACTCTCTGGTTGAAACAAAGGTTCAACAACCTCATCAATTTCTATCTTCCTCCCACTCAATTCTTTCGAGAGAAACTCTTTCTCAAGAAATGTTCCATTTTTAGCGACAAACACTTTGCCTTCGGATCTGAGATAGAAGGTATACCCAACTGTCTCTTTTGGGTATCCTATGAAGACGCATTTTTCCGCTTTGGGTTCCAGCTTTTCAGGCTGAAGCTTTTTGACATAAGCATCACATCCCCAAACTTTAAGAAACGACAACTTTGGCTTCTTGCCAAACCACAGTTCATATGGCGCCGCCTCAACGGATTTCGATGGTGCCCTATTTAAAGTGAATGCAGTTGTCTCTAATGCATAACCCCAAAACGATAGTGGTAAATCGGCAAGAGACATCATAGAACGCACCATATCTAATAAGGTTCGATTACGACATTCGGACACACCATTACGCTGTGGTGTTCCAGGCGGTGTCAATTGTGAAACAATTCCACATTGTCTTAAGTGACTGCCAAACTCATAAATCAGATATTCTCCTCCTCGATCAGATCGTAGGAATTTAATTTTCTTGTTACGATGATTCTCAACTTCACTATGAAATTGCTTGAACTTTTCAAACGTTTCAGACTTGTGTTTCATCAAGTAAATATACCCATATCTACTTAAGTCATCGGTGAAGGTGAGAAAATAACGATATCTACCGCGCGCCTCAATGCTCATCAGACCGCACACATCAGTATGTATGATTTCCAACAAGTCACTTGCCCGTTCCATTGTTCAAGAGAACGAGGTCTTAGTCATCTTGCCCATGAGGCATGGTTCACATGTGTCAAGTGATTCAAAATCAAGTGACTCCAAAGTCCATCAGCATGGAGCTTCTTCATGCGTTTTACACCAATATGACCTAAGCGGCAGTGCCACAAGAAAGTGGTACTATCATTATCAACTCTACATCTTTTGGTATCAATGTTATGAACATGTGTATCATCACTATCGAGATTCAATAAGAATAAACCCCTCACATTGGGTGCATGACCATAAAAGATATTACTCATATAAATAGAACAACCATTATTCTCTGATTTAAATGAGTAACCGTCTCGCAATAAATAAGATCCAGATATAATGTTCATGCTTAACGCAAGCACTAAATAACAATTATTTAGGTTCATCACTAATCCCGATGGTAATCGAAGAGCGAGAGTGCCGACGGCGATCACATCAACCTTGGAACCATTTCCCACGCGCATCGTCACTTCGTCCTTTGCCAGCCTCCGTCTATTTTGCAGTTCCTATTTTGAGTTGCAAATGTGAGCAACCGAACCGGTATCAAATACCCAGACACTACAACGAGAGTTGGTAAGGTACACATCAATAACATGTATATCATATATACCTTGTTTAGTGTTGGCCGCCTACTTGTCAGCCAAATACTTGGGGCAGTTCCGCTTCCAATGACCAGTTCCCTTGCAATGAAAGCACTCAGTTTCTAGCTTGGGTCCAGCCTTGGGTTTCTTCATGGGAGGGGCAAATGCTTTGCCACTCTTCTTGGAGTTACCCTTCTTGCCCTTGCCATTCTTCTTGAAACTAGTGGTTTTATTGACCATCAACACTTGATGCTCCTTCTGAATCTCAGACTCAGCGACTTTCAACATCGCAAACAGCTCGGCGACTGACTTGTTCATCCCTTGCATGTTATAGTTCAACACGAAGCCTTTGTAGCTAGGTGGCAGTGATTGAAGAACTCTGTCAGTGAACGCCTCTGGCGGGAGAACAATTCCCAACTCTGCCAGACGGTTGGAATACCCAGACATTCTGAGCACATGTTCACTGACAGACCCGTTCTCCTCCATCTTGCAAGCATAGAACTTATCGGAGGTCTCATACCTCTCGATCCGGGCATTCTTCTCAAAGATAAACTTCAACTCCTGGAACATCTCATATGCTCCATGACATTCAAAACATCTTTGAAGTCCCGGTTCTAAGCCATACAACATTGCACATTAAACTATTGAGTAATCATCAGAACGTGCCTGCCAGGCGTTCGCAATGTCTGTGGACTCTACTGGAGCGGGTGGTTCACGAAGCGGTGCATCAAGGACATAAGCCTTTTGGGAAGCCGTAAGGATAATCCTTAGATTACGGGCCCAATCTACAAAGTTACTTCCATCATCTTTCAACTTGGCTTTCTCTAGGAACGCATTAAAATTCAGGGGTGCTACTGCGCGAGCCATTGATCTACAACATAAATTTTGCAAAGACAACTTAGACTATTGTTCAAGATAATGAGTTTAGTTAATCATATTACTTAAAAACTCCCACTCAAATTGACATCCCTCTGGTCATTCGAGGGTCACATGATCCAAATTCACCAACCCAAGTCCGATCATCACGTGAGATGAGGTGGTTTCAATGGTGAACATCTTCATGTTGATCATATCTACTATATGACTCATGTTCGACCTTTCGGTCTCTTGTGTTCCGAGGCCATGTTTGTACATGCTAGGCTCATCAAGTTTAACCCGAGTGTTTTGCATGTACAACACTGGTGCTATGTGAACGTAGAGTCTATCACACCCGATCATCACGTGGTGTCTCAAAACGACAAACTTTCGCAACGGTGCACACTCGGGGAGAACACAATCTTATCTTGAAATTTTAGTGAGGGATCACCTTATAATGCTACCGTCGTCCTAAGCATAATAAGATGCATAAAAGGATTAACATCACATGCAAATCATAAGTGACATGATATGGCCATGAACTTGTGCTTTTGATCTCCATCTCCAAAGCACCGGCATGATTTCCATCGTCACCGGCATGACACCATGATCTCCATCAATGTGTCGCCATGAGGTTGTCGCGCCAACTATTGCTTCTACAACTATTGTTAAATCATAGCGATAAAGTAAAGCAAAACGGCAAAAATAAATTAAAGACAACCCTATGGCTCCTGCCGGTTGCCGTACTCATCGACATGCAAGTCGTGATTATCTATACATAACATGATCATCTCATACATCACGTATATCTCATCATGTCATTGGCCATATCATATCACAACATACCCTGCAAAAACAAGTTAGACGTCCTCTAATTGTTGTTGCATGTTTTACGTGGATGCTATGGGTATCTAGCAAGAACGATTCTTACCTACGCAAAACCACAACGGAGATACACAAATTGCTATTCAACCTTCTCAAGGACCGCCTTTGTTGAATCCGATCCAACTAAAGTGGGACAGACAGACACCCGCCAGCCATCTTTATGCAACAAAGTCACATGTCAATTGATGGAACCGGTCTCTCGTAAGCGTACGAGTAAGGTTGGTCCGGGCCGCTTCATTCCACAATACCGCTGAATCAAGAAAAGACCAAGGGAGGAAGCAATCTGAGCATCAACACCCACAAACTCCTTTGTGTTCTACTCGTGATCTCATCTTCGCATAGACCTAGCTCATGATGCCACTGTAGGGGAACATTGCATGGGAAACAAAAAAAATTCCTATGCACACGCAAGATCTATCCATGGTGATGAGCATCTACGAGAGGGAGAGTGGATCTAGGTACCCTTGTAGATCGCTAAGCGGGAAGCGTTAGGAAATGCGGTTGATGTAGTCGAACGTCTTCGCGATCCAAATCGCAAGCCATCCCGCGATCCAATCACGATATAGCGCCGAACGGACGACACCTCCGCGTTCAGCACACGTATAGCTCGATGACGATCTCCGCCTTCTTGATCCAGCAAGAGGGAGCGGAGAGGTAGATGAGTTCTCCGGCAGCACAACGGCGTGGTGGCGGTGGTGGTGAACTAATCCGGCAGGGCTTCGCCGAGCACCGCCGAACTAATCTAGAGGAGAAAACGATCTAGAGGGAAGAGAGGCAGCCGTGGCTTTTTGGGTTGAGGGCTGCCCTCTAAAACCTCTAGTATATATAGGAGGGAGGGAAGAGGAGGCAGCCCTAGGATCCCCTAGGGGTTCGGTCGAACCTCCAACAAGGGGGAGGAGTCCACCTCCCACAAGGGAGGTGGAATCCTAGTAGGACTCCTCCCCACTTGGCCTCCTCTCCCACCCCTTGCGCAAGGGCCTCTAGGGGCTGGCCGGCCAGCCCGCCAGGGGCTGGTGCGCCACCTCCTAGGCCCATGTGATCCTAGGGGTGGGTGGGCCCCACTTGGTGGACCCGTCGGAACCCATTCGTCACTCCCGGTACATTACCAGAAATGCCTGAAACTTTTCCGGAGACCAAAATGGGACTTCCTATATATCAATCTTTACCTCTGGACCATTCCGGAGCTCCTCATGACATCCGGGATCTCATCCGGGACTCTGAACAACCTTCGGTCACCACCATCCATAACTCAATACTACCGAAATGTCACCGAACGTTAAGTGTGCAAACCCTGAGGGTTCGAGAACTATGTAGACATGACCGAGACACCTCTACGGTCAATAACCAATAGCGGGACCTGGATGCCCATATTGGTTCCTACATATTCTATGAAGATCTTTATCAGTTGAACCTCTATGTCAAGGATTCAGTTAATCCCGTATGTTGTTCCCTTTGTTCTTCGGTATGTTACTTGCCCGAGATTCGATCGTCGGTATCTCTATACCTAGTTCAATCTCGTTACCGGCAAGTCTCTTTACTCGTTCCGTAATACAAGATCCCATGGCTAACTCTTTAGCCACTTTGCTTGCAAGGCTTATTATGATGTTGTATTACCGAGTGGGCCCTGAGATACCTATCCGTCACACGGGGTAACAAATCCCAGTCTCGATCCATGCCAGCTCAACAGACACCCTCGGAGATACCTGTAGAGCATCTTTATAGTCACCCAGTTACGATGCGACGTTTGATACACACAAGGTATTCCTCCGGTGTCAGTGAGTTACATGATCTCATGGTCATAGGAACATATACTTGACATGCAGAAAACTATAGCAATAAACTGACACGATCATATGCTACGTTCATAGTTTGGGTCTTGTCCATCACATCATTCCCCCAATGATGTGATCCCGTTATCAAATGACATCCCATGTCTATGGCTAGGAAACCTTGACCATCTTTGATAAACGAGCTAGTCTACTAGAGGCATACTAGGGACACAGTGTTGTCTATGTATCCACACATGCAATTGAGTTTCCAATCAATACAATTATAGCATGGATAATAAACGATTATCATGAACCAGGAAATATAATAATAACCACTTTATTATTGCTTCTAGGGCATATTTCCAACAGGGATGATGTGGGCAAAAGAGATAAGTGAGGGGGCCCACGTGGGGGCCACAACCCACCAGGGTGCGCCTGGGGGTGCTAGCGCACCCTGGTGTCTTGTGGGCACCAGGTGCACACCCCTCTAGTATTATTTGCACCAAAAATTCATAAATATTTGGAAAAAAAATCATGTTAAATTTTCAGGGCATTCTGAGAATTTTTATTTTTGGGTCATTTTTTATTGCACGGAGAAAACAGAAAACAGGATAATCATGGCATTTTATTTTATTTGACTAGCTAAAACAGAAAATAAAAGGTGGGAGTAGAGAGTTGTGCTTACTAAATTCATCGACTTCATACCTCTCAAAAATGATTCATTAATAAGGTTGATCAAGTCTTATTAACAACCACTTCCGATTAGCATGTTACCGAAGAACTTTCGTAAAACACTATGTTACCTCAATGTGGATGTGGATATCCCTGACAATAAGTATATCATATTTCTTTTTAGCAGTAGGAAGAGGTAATTGAAAACTTCCAATAGTGATGGTCAGAGATTCTTCAATAACATTTATACCATTCACTTGGAATTGTTTCTTCGGAAAGTGCACCGTATGCTCATTACCATTGATATGAAAAGTGACTTTGCTTTTATTGCAATCAATTACAGCCCCTACAGTGTTCAAAAAGGGTCTATCAAGGATAATCGACATGTTGTCGTCCTCGGGCATCTCAAGAATAACAAAGTCTGTTAAGATAGTAACATTTGCAACAACAACGGGCACATCCTCACAAATACCGATAGGTATGGTCGTTGATTTGTCAGCCATTTGCAATGATATCTCGGTACATGTGAGCTTATTCAAATCAAGTCTTTTATAAGGAGAAAGGCATAACGCTAACACCGGCTCCCAAATCACACAAGGCAGTTTTGACATAGTTTCTTTTGATGGAGCAAGGTATAGTTGGTATTCCAGGATCTCCAAGTTTTTTAGGTACTCCATCCTTAAAAGAATAATTAGCAATCATGGTGGAGATTTCAGCTTCAGGTATTTTTCTTTTATTTGTGATGATGTCTTTCATATACTTTGCATAAGGGGCCATCTTCAATATATCAGTTAAGCGGGTACGCAAAAAGACTGGCCTAATCATTTCAGCAAAGCGCTCAAATTCCTCATCATCATTTTTCTTAGATGGCTTAGGTGGAAATGGCATGGGTTTCTCAACCCATGGCTCTCTTTCTTTACCATGTTTCCCAGCCACAAAATATTTTTTATCATAACGTTTATTTTTAGTTTGTGGTTTATCAAGATCAGCAGCAGGCTCTATTTCAACATCATTGTCTGGTTCTTTATCATGGTTAGGTTGAGCATCTTCATGAATATCATCATTATCATTTTCATTATCACTAGGTGAATGTTCATTACCAGACTGAGTTTCAACATCAGAAATAGAGACGTCATTATTATCAGGAGGTTTTTGTGTCTCAGGCTCACTAGAGGTATGCAAAGTCCTATCATTTTTCTTTTTCTTTTTCTTCTTAGAAGGACTAGGTGCATCAGTATTAATTCTCTGAGAGTCTTGTTCAATTCTTTTAGGATGACCCTCAGGATAAAGTGGTTCTTGGGTCATTCTACCTCCTCTAGTTACTACTCTAGCAGAAAAATCATGCATATTACTATTCATTTCATCAAGCAATTCTTTTTTAGATTTAGCAACTTGTTCTAACTGAGTTTGAACCATAGAGGCATGCTTTCCTACACCCCTAACATCATTATTGATTCTAAATAGCAAGTCACTCAAGCGAGCAATCATATCGGAATTATATTTCAATTGTTTCAGAACATGAGCATTGAAATGATCTTGCTTCATAATATAGTTGTCAAACTCATATAAGCATTGACTAGGATGTTTATTGTGAGGAATATCACCTTCATCAAACTTTAATAGAGAATTTACCTTCACCACTTGTGGAGGTGGTGGTGTGTCAAGACCATGTATTTCTTCAATAGGTGGCAAGTTCTTAACATCCTCAGCTTTAATACCTTTTTCCTTCATAGATTTCTTTGCCTCTTGCATATCTTCAGGACTGAGAAATAAGATACCCCTCTTCTTCGGAGTGGGTTTAGGCGGTGGTTCAGGAAGAGTCCAATCATCATAATTCTTCAATATGTTATTCAATAATTCCTCAGCCTGTTCAACGGTTCGCTCCCTGAAAACACAACCAACACAACTATCTAGGAAATCCCTAGAAGGAACGGTTAGTCCATTATAAAAGATATCAAGTATTTCATTTTTCTTGAGAGGATGATCAGGCAAAGCATTAAGCAACTGGAGAAGCCTCCCCCAAGTTTGTGGGAGACTCTCTTCTTCAATTTGCACAAAGTTAAATATTTCCTGTAAGGCAGCTTGTTTCTTATGAGCAGGAAAATATTTTTCAGAGAAGTAGTAAATCATATCCTGGGGACTACGCACACAACCAGTGGTAAGAGTATTGTACCATGTCTTAGCATCACCCTTTAATGAGAACGGAAATAACTTAAGGATGTAAGAGTAGCGAATCTTCTCATCATGAGCAAAGAGGGTGGCTATATCATTCAGCTTAGTAAGGTGTGCCACTACAGTTTCAGTTTCATAGCCATGGAAAGGATCAGATTCAACCAAAGTGATTAACTCTGGGTCGACAGAGAACTCATAATCCTTATCGGTAACAAAGATAGGTGAAGTAGCAAACTTAGGATCACATTTCATTCTAGCATTCAGAGTCTTTTCCTTATACTTGCGTAGCAATTTCTTAAGATCATTTCTATCCTTGCAAGAAAGAATTTTCTCTAGTTATCTCTTCGTCCATAACATAACCTTCAGGTATCTTAGGCATTTCAAACTTAGGAGAGCTAGGACTAGTAGGAGTTTCATAATCATCGTCAGTTTCATAAGCTTCACCAGTTTCAGCAATTTCATCAGTTTCAGCAGTTTCATTCTCTTTAGTTCTAGCAATTTGTTAATCAAGAAATTCTCCTAGTGGCACATTATCATCAAGCATGGTACTAGCATCATCAATAGCATAATTTATAGCAGAGGTAGCATCATCAATAACTTGCGACATATCAGGATTACTAGCATGTGGTGGTGTTGCAAGCTTACTCAAAACAGAAGGTGAATCAAGTGCAGAGTGTGATGGCAATTCCTTACCTCCCCTTGTCTTAGAGGAAAAAAATCTTAGTCTTTGGATCCTTCAGATTCTTCATAGTGATAAATTGATATAAATCCCAAGTGACTCAACAAATATTGCTATGCTCCCCGGCAACGGCGCCAGAAAAAGGCCTTGATAACCCACAAGTATAGGGGATCGCAACAGTTTTCGAGGGTAGATTATTCAACCCAAATTTATAGATTCGACACAAAGGGGGCCAAAGAATACTTGAGAGTATTAGCAGTTGAGTTGTCAATTCAACCACACCTGGAGATTAAATATCTACAACAGAGTGATCAGTAGCACAGTAATATGATAGTTCGATAGCAGTAGTGACAGTAGCAGTAGCAGTAACAGTAGTAGCAATAGCTTTGTAGCAGTTGGAACAGTAGCAGCAGCAATAGTAACTTAGCGAGAACAGTAAGAGGAAAGCTCGTAGGCACTGGATCGGTAACTCGTTGGATGATATTCATCATATAACAGTCATAACCTAGGGCGACACAGAACTAGCTCCAGTTCATCAATGTAATGTAGGCATGTATTCCGTAAATAGTCATATGTGCTTATGGAAAAGAACTTGCATGACATCTTTTGTCCTACCCTCCCGTGGCAGCGGGCTCCATAAGGAAACTAAGGGATATCGGAACAAAGCATTAACACATGGTGAATACATGAACTCCTCAAACTACGGTCATCACCGTGAAGTATCCCAAATATTGTCACTATGGGGTTGACGGATCATAACAAGTAATAGGTGCATATGACTAGGCAAGATCGGATCAAGAACATAGATATAAAGTTGATAACATAAACGGTTCAGATCTAAAATCATGGCACTCGGGCCTTAGTGACAAGCATTAGGCATAGCAAAGTCATAGCAACATCAATCTCAGAACATAATGGATACTACGAATCAAGCCCTAACAAAACTAACTCGATTACATGATGAATCTCATCCAACTCCTCACCGACCAGCAAGCCTACGAAGGAATTAATCACTCCCGGTGGGGAATTGGCGATGGAGAAAGGTTGGTGATGACGAAGACCAAAGATTCCCCTCTCCGGAGCCCCAAATGGGCTCCAGATCTGGCCTCCCGATGAAGAACAGGAGGTGGTGGCGGCTCTGTATCGTAAAACGCGATGAAACTTTCTCTCTGATTTTTTTCTCTGAAAATAGGAGTTTATAGTGGCGGAATTAGGGTCAGTGGGGCCACGAGGTGGGCACAACCCACCAGGGCGCGCCCAGGGGGCCTGGCGCGCCCTGGTGGGTGCTGCTCACCCTGGCTTCCCTCTTTGGTGGATTTTGGCTCCAATAATTCACATATATTCTGAAATAATTCTCCAAAAAGTTTCGTTCCATTTCGAGAACTTTTATTTCTGCACAAAAAACAACACCATGGTAGTTCTGCTGAAAACAGTGTTAGTCCGGGTTAGTTCCATTCAAATCATGCAAATTAGAGTCCAAAACAAGGGCAAAAGAGTGAGGAAAAGTAGATACGTTGGAGACGTATCACTTGCCTTAACACTGCCGCCCACGTCGGGGCGACACCATCATTGGTTTCCTTCCTTCTAACGCCTCCCTTGCGCACTGCTTCTCCTTCCTCGCGCATGCAGAGCCCGCTGCTCTCCTTCGCCGCCTCCTTCCGCACGGTGGACCGCATGTCGGAGCGCTTCATCGAGATGGTGACGCTCAAGAAGGTGGAGAACTTTCGGGCGCGCTGGATCTACATGGAGGTAGGCTAGTGCAGCCCTTTGTTCGCTCCTCTAGCCAAGCCTGCTGTGAAGAGCTCGGGCTAGGAGCGCTCCAAGATGGAGGAGGCTGAGCTCCGGCTCATCGCCACCAGGCTACAGGAGCTGCGGGCGGCAGGGCTCACAAGTGCCATGGTGGCCCGGGAGTTCAGGTGCCGCCACCTCGCTCACCTCCAGAGGTGCTCGAACCCCGCCTGGGAGTACAAGGACAGCGCGGAATGGACCAGGTTGTGTGCCGATGGCCTGCAGGCACATATGTTGGAGGGGATCATGCAGATCCTTTTCACCGAGGGGGTGCTGGACGGGCTACCAAAGGGTGGAGAGCCTTTGTACGCCCGCGGCGACAGAGAGGAGATCCAGGCCCTGATGCCGGACTTTGACGAGTGGGGCCCGATCCCCGCAGGCCACGAGGGGCCTCGCGACAAGCCCACCCTCATGGTGCCCACCTCAGGGGACTCCGAGGATGACGGGCCCTCTTCCAGTATTGGCGCCGAGACAGCAGGCAGGGCCGCAAGCCGAGTTGCCGCAAGTTGCTGCTGGGGAACAACAACGATGACAGTGACGACGACGCGAACCTCCAGTTCTTGGTCGCGCCCTCCATACATGTGGAGGACGATGACAAGGTGGTGGTGGTGGAAGACCCCCGCAAGGGGGAGACTGAAGGGGCCTCCGGGCCCCAAAAGGAGATGGGTTAGCCACGCAGAGCTAGGACAAGTTGTGGCAGGCCCCGCGGAGCATCCTCCGGGGAAGCTCCGGCGGGCCTAACAGGAGCGGCAGCAGCAACCGCTCCATATCCCTCCCGAATAGGAGGAGATGGGTCGCCACCGACGAGTAAGGCTTTCTTCTCTTTGTATCTTTTTCATACTTTGTTCATGTTGTTGAGGGCGCAAGGTTGTGCCGCCGATCCTGCAGGGAACCTGATACGTCTCCAACGTATCTATAATTTTTGATACTTCCATGCTGATATATTATCATTCTAGGATACTTTTTGGGTCTTTATTTACCAATTTATAATATTTTTGAGCACTAACCTATTGACCTAGTGCCCAGTGCCAGTTGCTGTTTTCTGCGTGTTTTTTTACTTTTCAGGTTTACGTTACCAAACGAAGTCCAATTGCCACGAAACTTTTTGATGATTTTTTCTGGACCAAAAGAAGACATCGAAGCTTCGGAAGGAGGCCGGGGGCCGCACGAGGGCCGCACAAGCCAACAGGGCACACTCCAGGGGGCGCCCTGATGGCTTGTGCCTCCCTCGGCTGCCTCCTGCACCCTTCTCTGGCCTATAAATTCTCTTTCACCCTAAAAATAACAGTGGCGGTCCCGAAACCCTTTTTCCTCCGCCGCAAGTCTCTGTTCCATCGCGAGACCATCTGGAGCTCCGTTCCGGCACGTTGCCGGAGGGGGGATAAATCACGGAGGGCCTCTACATCAACCTTGCTGCCCTCATGATGATGTGTGAGTAGTTCACCATAGACCTACGGGTCCATAGCTAGTACCTAGATGGCAATCTCTCTATCTCTTGATCTTCAATACAATGGTCATCGCATCTTTGCTTTGATCTATCCGATGTAATTCTATCGTGCGGTGTGTTTGTTGGGATCCAATGAATTGTGGGTTTATGTTCAGATTATTCATGAAAAGTATTTGAGATACCTCTGATATATATTGTCTCTTAATTGCATTATCATTATAGCTTCCTAATGCTCTCTGATTTATTGATGTGCTTTGGCCAAGTAGATTGATATTTCATCGGTCGGAGTGGTGCGTTGTGGTAGGTTCAACCTGACGAGTTTCTATATCCCAGTGACAAAGTAGGGGACAAGATGCATCTTTGTGTTGTTGCTACTAAGGATAACACAATGGGGTTCATTCATATTGCTTGAGTTTACTTGTCTACATCATGTCATCGTTCTCCGTGCATTACTCTGTTTTACTCAATGTTGAGGATATTGTTTATCGTTAGCGTCTCGGGCAGCTGGGGATAAGAGATTAATCGAAAATTGGCCGATTAATCAATTTTATCGGTCGACTATTAATCGGCCATTTTTTGCAAATATCACGTTCCCAACACTGAAATATATTATATTCAACACCAAAAAAATATTGGACAGAAGTGTTACTTTGATTCCTAGCCTTTTAATCCTCATATAATGACAAACAAAATAGGACAATAGTATATATTGCATAACAAGGTCCACAAAAACACAAATAAACATAGTTTTTGCAAAGATAGTGATAGGAATAGGCCTGATTTATCGGTAGATTCCTGATAAATCGCTTGTCAGAGCGATAAATCGGCCCAAAAGATAAACGGTGAAGATAAGGCATAATCTTATCGGTCACCCCACGAGTAGCGATAAATCGTTGAATCGGACGATTTTTTGAACAGTCGGTTTACTTAATACTCTAGATGCATGCTGGATAGCTGTCGATGAGTGGAGTAATAGTAATAGGTGTAGGCAGGAGTCGGCCTATTTCTTTATGGACGTGATGCCTATATACACATGATCATTGCCGTGAAAATTGCATAACTATCCGCTTTTCTATCAAATGCCCAACAGTAATTTGTTACCCACCGTATGCTGCCTACATGAGAGATGCCGCTAGGGAAAACTATGGCCATCGGGTCTATTCGCTTATATATTTACAAATGCTACTATTACCTTGCTGCCTTTATTTACTTTTTATTTTATTTTGCAATTTACAATTATCTACAATTATCTACGCAACTCATTTGCTTGCAAATAACAAGATCAAGGGGATTGGCAACCCTCTTGCCCGCGTTGGGTGCAAGTTGTTTGTTCATTTGTGTGCAGCCGCTGAAGACGGTTGAGGATTGATATTCCTATTGGTTTGATAAACCTTGGTTTCATAACTAAGGGAAATACTTACCCACTTTGTGCTGCAATAACCCGTTCCTCTTCACGAAAAACCCAACGCAGATCACAAGTATCAGCACCCATGCGCAAGAAGCAGAGGGCCGCAACTCAGGCATCGCCCTCGCCTGCAATGCCCACTGGGGGAGCCTCTGTGCCCTTGCCAGGCCCTGCGGGGCATGAAGAAGTCGCCCGCCAGCCGAAGGCCAAGGCGGAGCACACCATGGTGAAGGAGAAGCACGAGGTGCCTCCTGCCCCACGCAAAGACCTACCGCCCCCGCCTGGGGAGGAGGATGTGCCTCCGCAGGCGCACAAAGCTGGGGGCGCCATCAACATGGAGGTGGAGAACGAGGCGGACCCCCAGGCAAGTTCTATGCCTGACGGAGGGATAATGCCCATCCGAAGACCATGGCGAGCCCCCAGCACACACCGCCATGGCAGGACGAGGAGGAGGCCGGGCCAAGCCCCTAGCGTGCGGCCGGTGAGGCGGTCCTTGCCAAGGGAAAGGGGCCTGCAGAGGAGCATGCCCCCGTAGGACCCTTGCGGGCAGTGGCCATGGGAGGTGGCACTGATGAGCGCCCATGCTTGGCCCTGCAGCTGATCAACAACAGCGCCCTGGTCAGGCGAGGGGCCTTCCAGAGCGCCAGGCCCGCTCTTGACATGCTCGAGGCCGACCTCCGAGCGGAGGATGCACACCTCACAGCTGAGCGCCTGGGCCTTGTCGTCGGGTGGCACAAGCTCCAAGTGGCCGTCAAGCTGGGCTGCCGGCAGGGGCAAGGCCACCCATGATGCCACGGAGCTCTGGGACAACACCGTCCGTGACGTGGAGGCGGCCAACCTGTAGCGCCAGGAGGCAGAGGCCCGCGCCATGGAGGTGGAGGATCAGATCTCCCTGCGGGAGCTAGAGCTCCGGGAGCAGGAGGACGCGGCCACAACATGCAAGTGCCACTTTGCCGCCTGCGAGGAGGAGCTCGCTAAGCAGGAGGAGGCCCTTGCCGGCCGTGAGGGGGAGCTGGCGATTCGAGAGTGCGAGCTCGCCAGGAGCACCTCCAGCGAAGAGGTGGAGCATGAGCGCCTACAGACGCTGGAGCGCCAAGTGTCAGTCGCACAGGCTGCCTTCGAGGGGGAGCGCTTCAGGGCCAACGCGCGACTTGCCAAGAAGGAGGAGAAGATCCTGGCGGAGGCTGGTGCCCGGGTGAAGAAGGCGCAGGAGGAGCTTCGTGCGAGCCAGCACGGCAAGCTGTAGCAGAAGGTGTCGCGCTTCAAGACCAAGCACGTCAAGTTCCAAAAGGAGATCGACGGGCTCAATGCGCGGATCCAAGACACCAAGAAGAACCTCCAACTTGCCCTCAAGGGCAAGGAGGACGCTGAAGGGGAGCTAGAGTCACTCCAGACATAGGTCGGCGGCGTCTCCGAGGTGGTCCAGAAGGCCAGGGATGACGCCACGCAGGCGTGGACCTTGCAGGCGGAGCGCGTGGACTTGTTTCGCGGGCTTGCCATTCACGCCCGCAGGGCGATTAGCCGCTTCGTCGAGGACACCTCGAACTTCCCCCTCATGGAGTACGACGGCGGCTACCTGGACTTCTTCACCAAGAAGGTGGAGGCTCTGGAGTCAGGGGTCTCGTGGTAGAACGCTGTCATCGAGGGCAAGGCCCGCGACCTCACGGGCCAAGCAGCCACGCGCATCTTCTCCAACCTCCTCTCTGCCAACCCCAACTTCTATTTCTCCAGTGTGGTGGAGACCGTGCTTGTGGAGCTCTGGAACAAACTCAGGAAGGAGGTGAGCACCCATGTGGAGGAACTGATCGACCGGTTAGCACATGCCTCCAAGCATTCTGGGGATGGCAGCGAGCCTGCGGCGGACGGCCCTGAAGATGAAGACGACGCCTCCTCAGCCCGAGGCTTTATCTGTTTTACTTCCTGCTGCACCATTTGCAAGTCCCCGTGGGGGCGTAAAGACAATTACTTTTGTAATCGCACTTAAGTTTTAATCCTTTGGTGCTATTCCACTATTTTCTCGTGAGATTTGTTTCCCTTTTTACATTGTCTTTTTGCTTTGCGTCGCTTGGACCCACCCCCGAACGTGCTACGATCGCCATTGGTATGTTGTGCCATGGGTCCAACAAGGCCAGAGTGTGTAGGGCTCCGAGGGGCTGTAAGGGCTCCTGAGGCACGTGATACGTCTCAAACGTATCTACTTTTCCAAACACTTTTGCTCTTGTTTTGGACTCTAATTTTTTCAGCAAAACTACTACGGTGTTGTTTTTGTGCAGAAATAAAAACTTCTCGAAATCGGACGAAACTTTTTGTGGATATTTTCTGGAATATAAAAAAATAGTGGAGCGAAGACCCACCACAGGGGGAGAACCTATTGGTGCCAAGCCAACTAGGCGCGTCTACCCCCCTGGGCGTGCCCTGGTGGCTTGAGGCCACCTCATGGCTCCTCTGACCCTAATTCCAGTCCTATAAATTCTTATTTCTGAAGAAAAAATAGGAGAGAAGTTTTCATCGCGTTTCACGAGATCGAGCCGCCGCCACCTCCTATTCTTCCTCGGGGGGGGGGGGTGATCTAGAGTCCGTTTGGGGCACATGAGAGGGGGATTCGTCGCCATCGTCATCACCAACCCTTCTTCATCAACACCCCCATGATGCTCACACAGGGAGTGAGTAATTCCTTTGTAGGCTTGCTGGACGGTAATGGGATTTGATGAGATTGATCATGTAATCGTGTTGTTTTGATAGGGCTTGATCCCTAGTATCCACTATGTTCTGAGATTGATGTTGCTATGACTTCACTATGCTTAATGCTTGTCACTAGGGCCCGAGTGCCATGATTTTAGATCTGAACCTATTATGTTTTCATGAATATGACAGTGTTTTAGATCCTATCTTGCAAGTTGTATGCACCTATTACGTGTCATGATCCGCATACCCCAAGGTGACAATAATTGACATTCTTTCCGGTGATTGATGTAGTTTGAGGAGTTCATTTATTCACCATGTGTTAATGCTTTGTTCCAGTTCTCTATTAAAAGGAGGCCTTAATATCCGTTAGATTTCCTTATGGACCCTGCTGCCACGGGAGGGTAGGACAAAAGATGTCATGTAAGTTCTTATTGCAAGCACGCATGACTATATACGGAATACATGCCTACATTACATTGATGAATTGAAGCTAGTTCTGTGTCGCTCTAGTGTCTAACTATTACATGATTGATGTCATCAAAATCATTATCCATCACCGATCCATGGCCTACGCTTTTATATACTGAATCTTGCTAAGTTACTATTGCTATTACTGTTGTTACAATCACTACAAAATTGTTGTTGTTACCGTTATCTTTACTACTACTATTTTGCCTTGCTACTAAAACTTTTGCTACAGGGATATCCGAGGTGTGTTTCAATTGAAAACTCAATTGTTAAGACCAATAAATATTCTTTGGCTCCATTGTGTCAAATCAACATACTTGGGTAAAATACTTCCCTTGAAGATTGTTACGATCCCCTATACTTGTGGGTTATCAGTGCGATGCTCAGAACGTCCCCCCTTTGACGTGCAAGCGGCTCATGCCAAGGAGGAAACAGATATACCCAACGAGATGGCGAGGGAGAAGAGCTTAGGAAACACCAATGAATTCGCAAAGTGTTTGGACTTCGTTTTCTTTGGGGGCCGAGGCCTGGTACGTGGCGACTTGCGGGGCAGGTACCTCGTGAGGCTTGGGCCCGTGAAGCCTCCCGCTGGCACTTGGTGTTGGTGACTGTTGTAGGCAACTTCATGAGGCAGCGCTCATGAAGTCCCTTGACCCTTTATACCTGTGGTAGTGACACACCAACAATTCTTGCAACCAGTCGAGCTATGTGTGCTCGCTAATTCACTTGTGGGTGTTACGCGAGGAGACAAGCCACCAAGGAACTTGGTGAGGTGACGTGCACAAGAGCAGGCCCACGAGCCAGATGTCAGTCACTTGGGTTTTGTGGTTCTACTAGGAATGACCCAAGCACATGCACCGTGTCCAGACCCCACTCATGTGATACGCATGAGGGAAATCGCGAGCGCAAATGGCTCCCGAAGCTTAGAAACAATGCTTACCAAACATACAATATATCTGAAGAAACATAAACTTTACTACTGTAAGAGTTCATTACACAACCAAAAAGAGACAGTGTTGTCATGCTGGACACGGGTCAGCTTGAGGCTGTGACGGAGAGGCGCCTCTCAAAGGATGAAAAAACGCTGTCGTGAGGGACACGGGTCAGCCTGAGGATGATGCAGCCGAAAGGCGCCCTCATGTCAAAAATCCGCCATGACTGAGCATGGACCCCACTGGACCGTTGGCGGGGAGCTCCTGCGGCCTTGTGGCGATGCATGAAGAGAGAGTCCCGGGGTGTGTACAACCCCCCAGTCGTTCTATACTCCATGAGGTCACGGATAGAACTTTCGGAGATGTTGAATGTTCCATGTGTTTTGTACCGGAACACCCTCCTCTGTCTCTAGCCGTGCTGCGCCAGGCCAGGAAACGTGGACGACCCTGTACGGGCCTTCACACATGGGCGAGAGCTTGTGGAGTCCTTCTCTGGAGAGGATCCATTGCAGGACAAGGTCGCCAGCTTCAAGGGTGCGAGGGCGTATGTTGGGACTGTGATAGCGACACAATGCCTGCTGATACCGGGTTGTGCAAAGGGCAGCCTGGCAACGTGCTTCCTCGAGGAGGAGCATATCAGCTTCCCGCAAATCGGCTTGGTTGTTCTCGTTGAAGGCCAAGACCCGCGGGGACGTATGCTTGAGCTTAGTGGGGATGACCTATTCCGCCCCATAGATGAGGAAGAAGGGAGTTTCACCTATAAGCTTGGTTGTTGTTGTGCGTATCGACCATAGCACGGGCGGGAGTTCGTCGAGCCAGCCTTTGCCGTAGGCTTCGAGCTTCTTGCTGAACAGAAACATTGACCTGATCATGTGCATTTGGATCTCTTTTCACCTCTCGTAACGGATGTTGTGGTGACACGTCTCCCACGATCAAAGAAGCCCATGAACTGACAACCCTCGATCCTGTCATGACTATTAGAAACAAGAAACAAAAATCCAAGAATATTGTTCCTATGAACTACTCGGATGCGGTGGTAAAATGCTCATGGTAAAGCAAATATTAATGTCTTACAAATTCTTACCATGCAGTAGGTGGCGACCGGCAACCGACGGTGTCAATATCTCCGAAGATTGAGTAAAGCGATTACCAGGTGAACGTATGTATACACGGTGCAGAAATATGTGGAGCTTGGAAGGCATAATATATGGTAGCAAAATATAAGCAATAATCAATAAAGAGATGCAATGTTGAATAAACGCTCAACGACGGTACTGTGCTAGTCCTAGGCTAGACCGTACTAGAGACGCGAGCCTAGAACACTAACGAAGTCACGGCAAAGCACAAATAGAAGCAGCAGATGATATGAAGTAGCTCTGGATAGCAAGATATAAGTGAAGATCACAATGGGAGTAAGCATAACAATGACAAATCATTGCCAAGCTGGATATACCAAAATTCTCTCCGCAACTTTCCTATGAAAAATATTATTTCAAATTTTTGATATTTTTTTACAAGAATGCTAGTGACTCAAGATTTTCAGTGAAAAAATAATCACTCAATTTTGAGTTCGTATGAGGAGTCAAAAAATTCGGGAACAGACCTGAAAAATATTGACAAACTATGTTCGCGACCTTCAGAGGGCAAAAAGTCTTATTTAAAAGTCAAGTTGGAGGTGACAATAATGAACAAGCTTGATTCATAGGAGGCTCGTCGATAGCTTGAATTTGACTACCCGTGGAGCCAAAACGAACTTCGGATGAGGAAGATATGCATGTTTTACTAAACACGATGCAAAACAGATTTCAATCAGAATTCAGATACGAGACTGATTCTAGGTAGATCCGGAATTATTATTTTCTCTTCTCTCTATTTTTTCTCACTTTTTTTACTTTTTTTATTCTCTCTATTTTTCTCTCACGTTTTTTACTTTTTTTCTCTCTTTTTCCCCTCCTTTTCCTTCATCTTTCCAAAACAAACCAGATAAGATGAAGATTGGATCAAGTGTAGATGCGAACAACCTCAAGTATGATAATGTCAATGAATGATGGGGAGCATGTGGTGAAAATTGATGGATGGTGGTGGAAGACAATGGAAAGGATGACAGCGACGTAGTGGTGGTATATGGCAGCAGCGATAAAGATGGTCCGGCGGCTGCGTGACAACTTGTGAATAGAACTCAAAACTCTAAAATACTAAACGCTAAGACCAGCAACTCGACACGATGATGCAACCGCAAATTCAAAAAAGCAAAACACCAAACAGAAAATTGCAAAAAGGCTCAAATTGGTTCGGATATGATGATCTAACCCTAAATTTTTGTGGATTTTTCGTGGATTGTAGGCATGAAGAACAGATGTTGTCTAAACTACGAAAAACTAGCAAAATCTCGTTGAGCAACCTGAAAACTGATACCACTTGATAGAGGCGAGGGTCCCGATGTTTTGATGAGATGATAACTATCAATTTGGTGGATATGATTTTAACGATCCGACTACAAAGGTGCAAGACATTGCGCCTTAGAAACCGCTAAACCAACTCCAAAAGGTTATTGACCACGCCGAAGCACGGTCAACCTGAGTATGAAGGTCGATTCCTACAAGCAATCGAAGAACGAGCAAGAATATGAAAAAAATAATCTGAATATTGCGAATATAGATGAAGTATTGATAATAGTGGGGTTCCAAAAGTGGTCTTGGTCTCGTCGTTGGACACAAACGAAGTACATGAAGTTGCAAATGGCTAACTTTTAACTAAACAAAACCCAAGGAAAAAACTACTAGATTGATCTACTTATATAGGAGCAATGGGTGGCGGCCAAGGAGGTGGGAGGATATCCCAAGGCATCCTAAAACTAACCCTAGGTCGTACAAGGCCCATGGGCCCAAGTGAAGGTGATGCAACACCTTTGGACTTGTAGTTTGACTCGGATTCTACTGCAGTGTCAGATTGTTTTGTCAATATCTCCATGCTCCGGGAAAATTTGAAGGTGAATCCAATGGGGTTGTCAAGCACAGGAAATCTACTTTCCAACGAAAAAATAATCACCCAATTCGGAGTCCGGATGCAAAAGGTCTTAGCATTTTGAGATAGGTATGTCCATGTAGTCCGAATCTGATCCACAACGTGAGAGACTTGGAGTCTATCTTCTCTTGGGCTAAAAGTGACGTGACATAACTTCGTGAACAGCACCTAAACGTCTCTTTTTCCCTTATCTTGTTATGTGGATTGTACAAGTGTTCGATAGTTTTGCAATTAGGCATGAAACAAAAAGAGGTGAAGTACTTTTGTTATGTATAGCATAAATAAATTATTGCATAACTTTTATCAGAAATCACCTCAAATAAATACCAATATGCAATATTTTTATTATCATATCCAAGGTAGACATGTCCTCATCATCTTGATAAAGGCGAAGTTGTCCCCGTCTTTTGATGGGATATGGCTATCGTTTATGGTAGAGTCGACTTTGACGATCCGACTACGAACGTGCGAGGACGTCGCGCCTTAGCAATCGCTAAACCAACTCCGAGAGGTTATTGACCACGCCAGAGCATGATCAACCTGACCACGAGGATCTGTTTCCTGCATGCAAACAAACAACAAGCAAGAAACTGAGATTGCAATCTGGATATTGTGAATATAAGAGGAAAGCTTTATTGATGAAAGTGGGGTTCTGTGACGCCTTGGTCCAGTCGTGGAACACAAACAAAGAACGTGAAGTTGTAGCTCTGGCAAACTTTTAATCTAAACAAAACCCAAGTCTAAACGGCGCCCTAAGGGCTGTATATATGGGGGAATAAAGGGGAATTTCATGACCCTTTGGAGGAGGGGTCCGAAACCAAACTTAACTCAGTTTCCCCACACATAGGGACTCTAAAAACAACCTATAATATAGTATTTCGAAATTACATGGAACTGACCCAAAAATAAGGTGGCTCAACACCTATAATAGCCTATGGACAAAATTTATAAAGTGGCATCTGAGGGAGTCCGGGACTAAGGATTCCTCGGGCCGCTTGTCTATCTCTCATAGGCCGGATAGGGGGGCAGCTCTGTGGCCCTTATCGAAAGACCGAGCTATGAGGCGACTCCGTGTTCAAGAAGGAAATCCCCGGTGCCTTGGTGTGTCCTCCAAGTCAAACTAGTAGATTCGGCATATTCGTTCCTTGATGGCAATCGACCATATGTAACCGTAGGTACCCGCGTGTCTATATAAACCAGAGGGTTTTAGTCCGTAGAGGGGAGAACCATCATCATACTCATCTAGGGTTTAGTTCCTCTGATCTCGTGGTAGATCGACTCTGTAATTGTCATACACACATCAATACAATCGAGCAGGATGTAGGGTTTTACCTCTTCGAGAGGCCTCGAACCTGGGTAAACATTGTCCCTCTTTCATCCTGTTCCCCATCAATCCATGATCCACAGCTCGGGACCCCTACCCGAGATCTGCCGGTCTTGACACCGACATTGGTGCTTTCATTGAGAGTTCCGCTGTGGGATTGCCAATGGATCGATGGCATGCCTAATCATCAGCAGTGATGTTCGCAATGGGGACGTTTTTATCCTTGGGCAAATCTTCGCGTTTGGCAGCATCGTGCTGCACGCAGATCCGACCAGCCACCTTGGCCAGATCGGAAGTTTCTCCCCTGATCGGGAGATTAGGTTCGAGAACCTAGAGTTCTCCGCCGACTCCCGAGGGGATCTGATCCTTACCGGGCTCACGGCCTCGCTCGATGAGCCTGGGAATACCAAAGCTTTAACTTCGGACCTCCATCTCGGCCCCGTCCCCGGGTCGATCCTCACCTCAGATTAGCTTTGAGCTCGGACCCGATCATAGCGTCCGAAGACCAGGGGTCATCCATGGCCGAGCATCCTTCTCGCATCGACACGCCGGAGCCTAATTCCAAAGAACTCCGGAGGACTAATCCGACCGACCTCTCGCTATTGGACGAGACGCTGGCCCGGATCGAGACAATGAACATTGCGTACCACCCGTCCTCGACACATGATCGGGTCGGTTTTGAGGCAGGCCATGGGGAATTTTACAACCCACCCACCACCCACTTAGTAGCGACTATCGAAGGATTTAACCGATATGTTGGACTATGCCTCCAAGGAGGCCGAGGACATAGATGAAGACATCGACGAGACTACCCCTCCCACCACCGGGCGATGGACAGCCACCTCCACCTACAATGTCTATATGGTGGATACCCCCGGCAATAAGGGCGACGGCTCCCCCAGAGAGAATGGTGACAAGCCCGGCAAGGAGCCGTCCAAACGCCGATGCCAGCGCAAACGAGCCAAGGTGCGCAAGGGTAAGGAAAGCAACACGGACACCGGAGAAAACGATACCCCGGACAATATGGAAGACCTCGGCGATCCAGTTTCCCCCGAAAAGCACCTCGAGAACTCGGAGGGACACGAGGATCGGCACAAACCCAAGGACCCCAATGACTCTGAGGATAGCAATTACCTTCCTCCCTCGGACGACGAGGTTAGTCTCAGAGCTGAGGATTTTATTGTTCCCGAGGACCCATTGGATCAAGAACGGTTCAAGCGGCAACTCATAGCCACCGCCCGAAGCCTGGAGAAGAAGCAACAGCAGATAAAAGACCAGCAACTCGACACGACGATGCAACCGCAAATTCAAAAAAGCAAAACACCAAACAGAAAATTGCAAAAAGGCTCAGATTGGTTCGGATATGATGATCTAACCCTAATTTTTTGTGGCTTTTTCGTGGATTGTAGGTATGAAGAACAGATGCAGTCTAAACTACGAAAAACTAGCAAAATCTCGCTGAGCAACCTGAAAGCTGATACCACTTGATAGAGGTGAGGGTCCCGATGTTTTGATGAGATGATAACTATCGATTTGGTGGATACGATTTTAACGATCCAACTACAAACGTGCATGACATTGTGCCTTAGCAACCGCTAAACCAACTACAAAAGGTTATTGACCACGCCGAAGCACGGTCAACCTGAGCATGAAGGCCGATTCCTGCAAACAATCGAAGAACGAGCAAGAATATGACAAAAATAATCTGAATATTGCGAATATAGATAAAGTATTGATAAGAGTGGGGTTCCGAAAGTGGTCTTGGTCTTGTCGTTGGACACAAACGAAGTACACGAGGTTGCAAATGGCTAACTTTTAAGTAAACAAAACCCAAGGAAAAAACTACTAGATTGATCTACTTATATAGGAGCAATGGGTGGCGGCCAAGGAGGTGGGAGGATGTCCCAAGGCATCCTAAAACTAACGCTAGGTCGTACAAGGCCCATGGGCCCAAGTGGAGGTGATGCAACACCTTTCGACTTGTAGTTTGACTCGGATTCTGCTGCAGTGTCAGATTGTTTCGTCAATATCTCCATGCTCCGGGCGAATTTGAAGGTGAATCCAATTGGGTTGGCAAGCACAGGAAATCTACTTTCCAACAAAAAACAATCACCCAATTCGGAGTCCGGGTGCAAAAGGACTTGGCCTTTTGAGATAGGTATGTCCATGCAGTCCGAATCTGATCCACAACGTCAGAGACTTGGAGCCTATCTTCTATTGGGCTAAAAGTGACGTGAGATAACTTCGTGAACAGCACCTAAACGTCTCTTTTTCCCTTATCTTGGTATGTGGATTGTACAAGTGTTTGATAGTTTTGCAATTAGGCATGAAACAAAAAGAGGTGAAGTACTTTTGTTATGTATAGCATAAATAAATTATTGCATAACTTTTATCAGAAATCACCTTAAATAAATACCAATATGCAATATTTTTTATCATATCCAAGGTAGACATGTCCTCATCATCTTGATAAAGGTGAAGTTGTCCCCGTCTTTTGATGGGATATGGCTATCGTTTATGGTAGAGTTGACTTTGACGATCCGACTACGAACGTGCGAGGACGTCGCGCCTTAGCAATCGCTAAACCAACTCCGAGAGGTTATTGACCACTGATGACCCACAAGTATAGGGGATCTATCGTAGTCCTTTCGATAAGTAAGAGTGTCGAACCCAACGAGGAGCAGAAGGAAATGACAAGCGGTTTTCAGTAAGGTATTCTCTGCAAGCACTGAAATTATCGGTAATAGATAGTTTTGTGATAAGATAATTCGTAACGGGTAGCAAGTAATAAGTGTAACAAAGGTGCAGCAAGGTGGCCCAATCCTTTTTATAGAAAAGGACAAGCCTGGACAAACCTTATATAAAGAAAAGCGCTCCCGAGGACACATGGGAATTTCTGTCAAGCTAGTTTTCATCATGCTCATATGATTCGCGTTCGTTACTTTGATAATTTGATATGTGGGTGGACCGGTGCTTGGGTGCTGCCCTTACTTGGACTAGCCTCCCACTTATGATTAACCCCTCTCACAAGCATCCACAACTACGAAAGAAGAATTAAGATAAGTCTAACCATAGCATGAAACATGTGGATCCAAATCAGCCCCTTACGAAGCAACGCATAAACTAGGGTTTAAGCTTCTGTCACTCTAGCAACCCATCATCTACTTATTACTTCCCAATGCCTTCCTCTAGGCCCAAACAATGGTGAAGTGTCATGTAGTCGACGTTCACATAACACCACTAGAGGAGAGACAACATACATCTTATCAAAATATCGAACGAATACCAAATTCACATGATTACTTATAACAAGACTTATCCCATGTCCTCAGGAACAAACGTAACTACTCACAAAGCATATTCATGTTCATAATCAGAGGAGTATTAATTATCATTAAGGATCTGAACATATGATCTTCCACCAAGTAAACCAACTAGCATCAACTACAAGGAGTAATCAACACTACTAGCAACCCACAGGTACCAATCTGAGGTTTTGAGACAAAGATTGGATACAAGAGATGAACTAGGGTTTGGAGAGGAGATGGTGCTGGTGAAGATGTTGATGGAGATTGACCCCCTCTCGATGAGAGGATCGTTGGTGATGACGATGGCTTCGATTTCCCCCTCCGGGAGGGAAGTTTCCCCGGCAGAACAGCTCCGCCGGAGCCCTAGATTGGTTCGGCCCAAGTTCCACCTCGAGACGGCGGCGCTTCGCCCCGAAAGCTCTGTTATGAATTTTTCCAGGTCAAAACCCTCCATATAGCAGAAGATGGGCACCGGAGGCCTGCGAGGGGCCCACAAGCCTGCAGGGCGCGCCTAGGGCGTAGGGCGCGCCCCCCTGGCTTGTGGCCTCCTGGTGGGTCCCCTGATGTATTTCTTTCGCCGAATATTTTTTATATATTCCAAAATAATTCTCCGTAGATTTTCAGGACTTTTGGAGTTGTGCAGAATAGGTATCTCAGATTTGCTCCTTTTCCATTCCAGAATTCCAGCTGCCGACATTCTCCCTCTTCATGTAAACCTTGTAAAATAAGAGAGAAAAGGCATAAGTATTGTACCAAAATGTGTAATAACAGCCCATAATGCAATAAACGTCAATATAAAAGCATGATGCAAAATGGACGTATCAACTCCCCCAAGCTTAGACCTCGCTTGTCCTCAAGCGAAAAGCCGCAATCGATAAATATGCCCTCATGTTTAGAGATAGAGGTGTCGATAAAATAAAATACGGACATGAAGGCATCATGATCATCTTTAGAACAGCAACATATATTGACATATAATTTCTTATGCTGAAGTAACAATTCGTTCACAAGGTAAAGTATGAATCAAGAAATCTATTGGGAACCAACAAACTATGATCTCAGTCATTGAAGCAATTCCAATTTATCATAATGTATGAAAGAGTCAATATAAGAGCTTGTAAAGCAAATCCACATACTCAATCATCTTTTAGTCTTTCATAATTGCTAACACTCACGCGGTATCTATGAGGTTAAAGCTTTAATCGGACACAGAGAAAGATAGGGGCTTATAACATTGCCTCCCAACTATTTACCTCAAGGGTAATGTCAACAGTAATAACTCATGCTCACCCACATCCGAGTGGATATATGTGTCTAGATCATTCCCCAACACATGACGCTTGCCAAGAGATAAAGGCGAAATAAATGAAGTGGTGAAAATCACCGCGACTCTTGCATAAAGGTAGGTACAAAAAAGTAAAAGTAACAGATAAGCCCTTCGCAGAGGGAAGCAGAGGTTGTCATGCGCAATTATAGTTGGATGCACAATCCCTTAATGCAAAAGAACGTCACTTTATATTGCCCCTTGTGATAGAGAACTTTATTATGCAGTCCGTCGCTTTTATTTCTTCCATATCACAAGTTCATATAAAGTTTATTTTCCTCACACTAATAGATCACACATATTTAGAAAGCAATTTTTAATGCTTGCACCGATGACAACTTACTTGAAGGATCTTACTCAATCCATAGGTGGGTATGGTGGACTCTCATAGCAAAACTGGGTTAAGGGTGTTTGGATGCACAAGTAGTATCTCTACTTGGTGCGGAAGTTTTGGCTGATATGAGGTGGAAGCAAGCGACACATGTTGAAGGATCTATAACCATATAACTTCTATTCGGAAGTAAGCAAACATAACCCATTATGTTGTCTTCCTTGTCCAACATCAACTTCTTAACATATAATATTTTAATGAGTTCTCACAATCATAAAAGATGTCCAAGATAATATATTTATATGTGAACCTCTCTTTCTTTATTACTTCCTTTTAATTGCCACAATGACCAACAGCTATGTTTGTCAACCCACAACAAGTTTCAATCGACATACTTCTTATATGTGAAGTCATCACTCCCCATAAGATCATCATATATACTCTTTGCTTTTATTATATACTTCTTTCTATTTCTTTTTCTCAAGATCAGGATCATAGCAAACAAGCAAAGCCCTCAACTCAAAACTACTCTTTATTATATAACTCTCGGACTTGCTTACATAGGGGGGAACATAAAGCAAAAACTCAAAACTAAATAACACTAAAAACTTTATTCTACTAGATCAAGATATAACCAAAAGGATCGAACGAAGAAAAACAATAAAAGTAAAAATAAAAGGTGTGATGGTGATACGATACCGGGGCACCTCCCTCAAGCTTGGCACAAGCCAAGGGGAGTGCCCATACCCATGTGTTTAGTTGTCTTGCTTCGGAGGTGGTGATGTTATATTCTTGGCGATGATGCCCTTCAGAATGCGATTCTCCTCCTCAAGCTTATTATTTTGCTGTCTGAGATCCATTATTTCCTTGCGAAGCTTTTCAGTGACAGTTAGAGCTCCCATAACCCATGGATGTCTCATTGCTGCGGGGGAAGAAGCAACACTCTTTTTCATATTTTCATATGTAAGAAATTTAGCATTGGAAGGGATAACCGAGTTCGGAATTGCTGAGCTCTCAAGTTCTTCCAGCATGGCTCCAGGTTGTAGATGAGAGGTAACTTCTTGGTCTTCCTCCATGGCATCTATCCTTTTCAAGTCGGCCTCCATCTCTTCCTCCGTGTCCTGCCCGAAGCGGTTGGCTCCACTGAATGTTCCGGGCCCTGGTGTCAGGTGAGAGACACGGCTCTCCCCGACCGACTCTTGCGAAGACATCTTGCTCTAAATCTGCTGCAGAAACAGCTCAAAACGAAAACAGGAGATATTGTCGTGATACGAGGGTCAAAACCTTCGGGAGATTATATAATGAATTTTTTACCGACCAGAAGGAGTGTACCACAAGAAAACGGAGTCCGGAGAGTACACGGGGTGGCCACAAGCCACAGCGGCGCGCCCAGGGGGGTAGGGCGCGCCCCCCTGGCTTGTCGCCTCCTCGTGCACTTTTCGGACTACTTTAAATTTTCCTAATTTGTTAAATATTCCAAAACGGAGAAAAATTGCTATTGAAAAAGTTTTGGAGTCGGTTTGCTTACCGTACCACATACCTATTCCTTTTCGGAGTCTGAAACGTTTTGGTAGGTCTCCCTAATGTACTCCTCCGGAGTTATGGTATTAATAATATTGGTTTCAACATTTATGAGAGTACCTGAGATATAATGTTTGATTCTTTGCCCGTTTACCACCTTCGGGTTGGTGCCTCCGGCATTGTTGATCTTGATGGCACCGGAACGGTATACTTCCTCGATAATGTAAGGCCCTTCCCATTTAAAGAGAAGTTTTCCTGCAAAAAATCTTAAACGAGAATTATATAGCAAGACATGATCACCTACATTAAATTCACGCTTTTGTATCCTTCTATCATGCCATCTCTTAACCTTTTCTTTAAACAACTTGGCATTCTCATAGGCCTGGGTTCTCCATTCATCAAGTGAGCTAATGTCAAATAACCTCTTCTCACCAGCAAGTTTGAAATCATAGTTGAGCTCTTTAATTGCCCAATAAGCTTTATGTTCTAGCTCTAGAGGTAAGTGACATGCTTTGCCATAAACCATTTTATACGGAGACATACCCATAGGGTTTTTGTAAGCAGTTCTATAAGCCCACAATGCATCATCAAGTTTCTTAGACCAATTCTTCCTAGATCTATTAACAGTCTTCTGCAGAATCAGTTTAATTTCTCTATTGCTCAATTCTACTTGACCACTAGACTGAGGATGATAAGGAGATGCAATTCTATGATTAACATCATACTTAGCAAGCAATTTACGGAAAGCACCATGGATAAAGTGTGAACCACCATCAGTCATTAAATATCGAGGGACTCCAAATCTAGGGAAAATAACTTCTTTAAGCATTTTAATAGAAGTGTTATGATCAGCGCTACTAGTTGGAATAGCTTCTACCCACTTAGTAACATAATCAACAACAACTAGAATATGAGTATACCCGTTAGATTGTGGAAAAGGTCCCATATAATCAAAACCCCAAACATCAAATGGTTCAATAACAAGAGAGTAATTCATAGGCATTTCCTGACGTCTACTAATATTACCAATTCTTTGACATTCATCACAAGACAAGAAAAACTTACGAGCATCCTTGAAGAGAGTAGGCCAATAAAACCCAGATTGTAGTACCTTATGTGCAGTTCTATCTCCAGCGTGGTGTCCTCCGTAGGCCTCGGAGTGGCACTTGCGTAAGATCTGTTCATGTTCATGCTCAGGTACACAACGTCTAATAACACCATCTACTCCTTCTTTATAAAGGTGTGGATCATCCCAGAAGTAATGTCTTAAATCATAGAAGAACTTTTTCTTTTGTTGGTATGTGAAACTAGGCGGTATAAATTTAGCAACAATGTAATTGGCATAATCAGCATACCATGGAGCATTGCGTGAAGCATTTATGACAGCTAATTGTTCATCAGGAAAGCTATCATCAATAGGTAGTGGGTCATCAAGAACATTTTCTAACCTAGACAAGTTATCTGCTACGGGGTTATCAGCACCCTTTCTATCAATAATATGCAAATCAAATTCTTGTAGCAGAAGAACCCACCTAATAAGTCTAGGTTTAGCATCTTTCTTTTCCATAAGGTATTTAATAGCAGCATGATCAGTGTGAACAGTTACTTTGGAATCAACAATATAAGGTCTGAACTTATCACAAGCAAACACAACCGCAAAAAATTCCTTTTCAGTGGTAGCATAGTTTCTTTGAGCACTGTCTAGAGTTTTACTAGCATAATGAATAACATTTAGTTTCTTATCAACTCTTTGTCCTAGAACAGCACCAACAGCATAATCACTAGCATCACACATAATTTCAAAGGGTAGGTTCCAATCAGGTGGTTGAACAATAGGTGCAGAAATCAAGGCATTCTTAAGAATTTCAAATGTTCTACACAATCATCATCAAAAATGAATGGAACATCTTTTTGCAAAAGATTAGTGAGAGGCCTAGAAATCTTAGAGAAATCTTTAATAAACCTCCTATAGAAACCAGCATGACCAAGGAAACTTCTTATACCTCTTATGTCCGTAGGACACGACATTTTTTCAATAGCATCAACCTTAGCCTTATCCACCTCAATACCTCTTTCGGAGATCTTGTGTCCCAAGACAATACCTTCATTAACCATAAAGTGGCACTTTTCCCATTTCAAGACAAGATTAGTTTCTTCACATCTCTGCAAAACTCGATCAAGGTTGCTCAAGCAATCATCAAAAGAAGTTCCGTAAACGGAAAAATCATCCATGAAAACCTCAAGAATCTTTTCACAAAAGTCAGAGAATATAGCCATCATACATCTTTGAAAGGTAGCAGGAGCATTGCATAAACCAAAAGGCATACGTCTATAAGCAAAGGTACCGAAAGGGCAAGTAAAAGTGGTTTTTTCTTGGTCCTCTTTTGACACGGGTATTTGAGAGAAACCAGAATAACCATCTAGAAAGCAAAAATGAGTATGTTTGGATAGTCTTTCTAGCATTTGATCAATAAAAGGTAGAGGGTAATGATCTTTCTTAGTAGCTTTATTTAGTTTCCTAAAATCAATTACCATTCTATAACCTATAACAATTCTTTGCAGGATCAATTCATTCTTATCATTAGGAACGACGGTAATACCTCCCTTCTTAGGGACACAATGAACGGGACTAACCCATCTACTATCAGCAACATGATAAATTATACCTGCCTCCAGAAGCTTTAGTATTTCATTTCTTACCACTTCTTTCATCTTAGGATTCAACCGTCGTTGGTGATCAACAACTGGTTTAGCATCAGGCTCCATATTAATTTTATGCTGACATAGAGTGGGACTAATGCCCTTAAGATCATCAAGAGTATATCCAATAGCAGCACGGTGCTTCCTCAGAGTTTTCAATAATCTCTTTTCTTCATGCTCTGAAAGGTTAGCACTAATAATAACAGGATATATCTCCTTCTCATCAAGATAAGCATATTTCAGAGTATCAGGTAATTGTTTAAGCTCAAACACGGGATCACCCTTGGGTGGAGGAGGATCCCCAAGTATTTCAACAGGCCAATTGTGTTTCAGAATAGGCTGCTGATCAAAGAAAATCCTATCTATTTCATTCCTTTCATTCATATGCATATCGTTTTCATGGTCAAGCAAATATTGTTCTAAAGGATCAGTAGGAGGCACAGCAATAGAAGCAAGACCAATAATTTCATCTTTACTAGGCAATTCTTTGTCATGGGGTTGTCTACGAAATTTAGAGAAATTGAACTCATGAGACACATCCCCAAAACTTACAGTAACAGTTTCCTTTTCACAATCAATCCTAGCATTAACAGTATTCAAGAAGGGTCTGCCAAATATAATGGGACACAAATCATCTTGTGGGGAACCAAGAACAAGAAAATCAGTAGGATACTTTATTTTCCCACACAAGACTTCAACATCTCTAACAATCCCAATTGGTGCAATAGTATCTCTATTAGCAAGCTTAATGGTAACATCAATTTCCTCTAGTTCAACTGGTGCAATATCATGCATAATTTCTTTGTATAAGGAAAAGGGAATTGCACTCGCGCTAGCACCCATATCACACAAGCCATGATAACAATGATCTCCTATTTTAACAGAAACAACAGGCACGCCAACAATAGGTCTATGTTTACCTTTAGTATCCGGTCTAGCAATTCTAGCAGCTTCATCACAGAAATGAATAACATGCCCATCAATATTATCAACCAAGAGATCTTTAACCATAGCAATACTAGGTTCAACTTTAATTTGTTCAGGGGGTGTAGGTGTTCTAGTACAACTCTTACGAACCACAGTTGAAGCTTTAGCATGTTCCTTTATCCTAACAGGAAAGGGTGGTTTCTCAATATAAGCAGTAGGAATAACAGGATCAACATTGTAAGTAATAGTTTCCTCTTCAACTTTAATAGGTTCAACTACTTTCACTTCAATGGGAGGATGATATTTAAACCACTTCTCCTTAGGGAGATCAACATGAGCAGCAAAAGATTCATAGAAAGAAGCTACTATCTCAGAGTCAAGTCCATATTTAGTGCTAAATTCACGAAAAGCATCGGTGTCTATAAAGGATTTAACACAATCAAACTTAAGGTTTATACCTGACTCATTACCTTCGTCGAGTTCCCAATCTTCAGAGTTGCGTTTAATTCTTTCCAATAAGTCCCATTTGAATTCAATATCTTTCTTCATAAAAGAACCATTGCAATAAGTTTCGAGCATGGATCGATCATTATGAGAAAGCCGAGCATAAAAATTCTGAATAATAATTTCTCTTGAGAGCTCATGGTTGGGGCATGAATATAACATTGACTTAAGCCTCCCCCAAGCTTGAGCGATTCTTTCTCCTTCACAAGGCCAAAAATTATAAATATAATTCCGATCACGATGAACCAGATGCATAGGATAAAACTTCTGATGAAATTCTAATTTCAATCGGTTGTAGTTCCATGATCCAATATCATCACATAGCCTGTACCATGCCAATGCCTTCTCCTTCAAAATAAAGGAAAGACCTTCTTCTTGACAACATCCTCGGGCAAACCTGCAAGCTTAAATAATCCACAAACTTCATCCACATAGATTAGATGCAAATCAGGATGTAGTGTTCCGTCTCCTGCATAAGGATTAGCTATCAGTTTCTCTATCATACCCGAAGGAATTTCATAATAAATATTTTCAGTAGGTTCAGTAGGTTGAGGGGCAACTCTTTGTGCTTCCGGTCGAGGTGAAGATACCCCGAACAAGCCCCTCAAAGGATTACTTTCCATAGTAACAAGTGACAGTAAATTTCAGCACAGTATATAAATTTTTCCTTTGCAAGTTCCACTCACCAGAGGCGCTTCACTCCCCGGCAACGGCGCCAGAAAAGAGTCTTGATGACCCACAAGTATAGGGGATCTATCGTAGTCCTTTCGATAAGTAAGAGTGTCGAACCCAACGAGGAGCAGAAGGAAATGACAAGCGGTTTTCAGTAAGGTATTCTCTGCAAGCACTGAAATTATCGGTAACAAATAGTTTTGTGATAAGATAATTCGTAACGGGTAGCAAGTAATAAGTGTAACAAAGGTGCAGCAAGGTGGCCCAATCCTTTTTATAGCAAAGGACAAGCCTGGACAAACTCTTATATAAAGCAAAGCGCTCCCGAGGACACATGGGAATTTCTGTCAAGCTAGTTTTCATCATGCTCATATGATTCGCGTTCGTTACTTTGATAATTTGATATGTGGGTGGACCGGTGCTTGGGTGCTGCCCTTACTTGGACAAGCCTCCCACTTATGATTAACCCCTCTCGCAAGCATCCGCAACTACGAAAGAAGAATTAAGATAAATCTAACCATAGCATGAAACATGTGGATCCAAATCAGCCCCTTACGAAGCAACGCATAAACTAGGGTTTAAGCTTCTGTCACTCTAGCAACCCATCATCTACTTATTACTTCCCAATGCCTTCCTATAGGCCCAAACAATGGTGAAGTGTCATGTAGTCGACGTTCACATAACACCACTAGAGGAGAGACAACATACATCTCATCAAAATATCGAACGAATACCAAATTCACATGATTACTTATAACAAGACTTATCCCATGTCCTCAGGAACAAACGTAACTACTCACAAAGCATATTCAGGTTCATAATCAGAGGAGTATTAATTATCATTAAGGATCTGAACATATGATCTTCCACCAAGTAAACCAACTAGCATCAACTACAAGGAGTAATCAGCACTACTAGCAACCCACAGGTAGCAATCTGAGGTTTTGAGACAAAGATCGGATACAAGAGATGAACTAGGGTTTGGAGAGGAGATGGTGCTGGTGAAGATGTTGATGGAGATTGACCCCCTCTCGATGAGAGGATCGTTGGTGATGACGATGGCTTCGATTTCCCCCTCCGGGAGGGAAGTTTCCCCGGCAGAACAGCTCCGCCGGAGCCCTAGATTGGTTCTGCCCAAGTTCCGCCTCGAGACGGCGGCGCTTCGCCCCGAAAGCTCTGTTATGAATTTTTCCAGGTCAAAACCCTCCATATAGCAGAAGATGGGCACCGGAGGCCTGCCAGGGGGCCCACAAGCCTGCAGGGCGCGCCCCCCTGGCTTGTGGCCTCCTGGTGGGTCCCCTGATGTATTTCTTTTGCCGAATATTTTTTATATATTCCAAAATAATTCTCCGTAGATTTTCAGGACTTTTGGAGTTGTGCAGAATAGGTATCTCAGATTTGCTCCTTTTCCAATCCAGAATTCCAACTGCCGGCATTCTCCCTCTTCATGTAAACCTTGTAAAATAAGAGAGAAAAGGCATAAGTATTGTATCAAAATGTGTAATAACAGCCCATAATGCAATAAACATCAATATAAAAGCATGACGCAAAATGGACGTATCAACCACGCTAGAGCACGATCAACCTGACCACGAGGATCTATTTCCTGCACGCAAACAAAGAACAAGCAAGAAACTGAGATTGCAATCTGGATATTATGAATATAAGAGGAAAGCTTTATTGATGAAAGTGGGGTTCTGTGACGCCTTGGTCCGGTCGTGGAACACAAACAAAGAACATGAAGTTGCAGCTCTGGCGAACTTTTAATCTAAACAAAACCCAAGTCTAAACGGCGCCCTAAGGGCTGTATATATGGGGGAATTTCATGATCCTTCGGAGGAGGGGTCCGAAACCTACCCTAACTCAGTTTCCCCACATATAGGGACTCTAAAAACAACCTATAATGTAGTATTTCGAAATTACATGGAACTGACCCAAAAATAAGGTGGCTCAACACCTATAATAGCCTATGGACGAAATTTATAAAGTGGCATCTGAGGGAGTCCGGGACTAAGGGTTCCTTGGGCCGCTGGTCTATCTCTCATAGGCCGGATAGGTGGGCAGCTCTGTGGCCCTTACCGAAAGACCGAGCTATGAGGCGACTCCGTGTTCAAAAAGGAAATCCCCGGTGCCTTGGTGTGTCCTCCAAGTAAAGCTAGTAGATTCGGCATATTCGTTCCCTGATGGCAATCGACCATATGTAACCCTAGGTACCCCGGGTGTCTATATAAACCAGAGGGTTTTAGTCCGTAGAGGGGAGAACCATCATCATACTCATCTAGGGTTTAGTTCCTCTGATCTCGTGGTAGATCGACTCTGTAATTGTCATACACACATCAATACAATCAAGCAGGATGTAGGGTTTTACCTCTTCGAGAGGCCCCGAACCTGGGTAAACATTGTCCCTCTTTCATCCTGTTCCCCATGAATCCAAGATCCACAGCTCAGGACCCCCTACCCGAGATCTGCCGGTTTTGACACCGACATTGGTGCTTTCATTGAGAGTTCCGCTGTGGGATTGCCAACGGATCGATGGCACGCCTAATCATCAGCAGTGATGTTCGCAACGGGGACGTTTTTATCCCTGGGCAAATCTTCGTGTTTGGCAGCATCGTGCTGCACGCAGATCCGACCAGCAACCTTGGCCAGATCGGAAGTTTCTCCCCTGATCGGGAGATTAGGTTTGAGAACCTAGAGTTCTCCGCCGACTCCCGAGGGGATCTGATCCTTACCGGGCTCACGGCCTCGCTCGATGAGCCTGGGAATACCGAAGCTTTAACTTCGAACCTCCAGCTCGGCCCCGTCCCCGGGTCGATCCTCACCTCGGATTAGCTTTGAGATCGGACCCGATCATAGTGTCCGAAGACCTGGGGTCATCCTTGGCCGAGCATCCTTCTCGCATCGACACGCCGGAGCCCAATTCCGAAGAACTCCGAAGGACTAATCCGACCGACCTCTCGCTATTGGACGAGACGCTGGCCCGGATCAAGACAATGAACATTGCGTACCACACGTCCTCGACACATGATCGGATCGGTTTTGAGTCAGGCGATGGGGAATTTTACAACCCACCCACCACCCACTTAGTAGCCACTATCGAAGGATTTAACCGATATGTTGGACTATGCCTCCAAGGAGGCCGAGGACATAGATGAAGACATCGACGACACTACCCCTCCCACCACCGGGCGGTGGATAGCCACCTCCACCTACAATGTCTATATGGTGGATACCCCCGGCAATAAGGGCGACGGCTCCGCCAGAGAGAATGGTGACAAGCCCGGCAAGGAGCCATCCAAACGCCGATGCCAGCGCAAACGAGCCAAGGCGCGCAAGGGTAATGAAAGCAACACGGGCACCGGAGAAAACGATACCCCAGAGAATGTGGAAGACCTCGGCGATCCAGTTTCCCCCGAAAAGCACCTCGAGTAGTCGGAGGGACACGAGGATCGGCGCAAACCCAAGGATCCCAATGACTCTGAGGATAGCAATTACCTTCCTCCCTCCGACGACGAGGTTAGTCTCAGAGCTGAGGATTTTATTGTTCCTGAGGACCCATTGGATCAAGAACGGTTCAAGCGGGAACTCATAGCCACCGCCCGAAGCCTAGAGAAGAAGCAGTAGCAGATAAAAGATGAACAAGATACCCTCAACGACAGATAGATGAAAGTCCTAGCAGCCGAAGAAGAGTACAGAAAGGAACAGTGAGATCAAACCAAAAGCTACCCGCGCCGACGTTTGTTGCCGCAATCCAAGGAGGAGGCCCTTGAGCCCGCACCCCCCGGACGTACACAAGGCAACTAGCCAGACCGCCTCCCTCAAGGACGGGACAGGACGACTGGAGAAGCTGAAGATCCACCCGCGCTCCCCCGCAGGAGAGGAAAAGAGACAGCACGGCCTAAAGACCCATATGACCTACGACACGACCTGGACGCTAGAATAGGCCATACAAGATCCATCTATGGATCTAGAGGGTACACTCCCGCTAGACGGGACGAATACCAAGCCTGGCTCGACCGAGACGATTGAGTTCGGGAACAACACAGGGCCCGGATGAGAGACGATCTCCGGCATGACATAGCTCGGGTCAGGGGCGCCTCTCACCCAATGTGCTTCACAGATGAGGTGATGCAGCATCAGTTCCCCGAAGGGTTTAAACCCGTAAACATCGAACAATACGATGGGACAACAGACACGGCCATGTGGATTGAAGATTTCCTTCTCCACACTCATATGGCTCGAGGAAATGATCTCCACGCCATAAAATACTTGCCTTTAAAGCTTAAAGGACCAGTGCGGCACTGGCTAAACAGTCTCCCCAAAAACTCCACTTGGAGATGGGAAGAGCTCGAGGATGCTTTCCGAGCTAACTTTCAAGGCACCTATGTCCGGCCTCCGGACTCCGACGATTTGAGCCATGTTGTTTGAATGTCCGGAGAGTCAGCCCGACAATTCTGGAATCGGTTCTTGACCAAGAAGAACCAGATCGTCGATTGTCTGGATGCCGAGGCAATAGCCTCTTTCAGACACAACATCCGGGACGAATGGCTAGCTCGTCAGCTCGGCCAAGAAAGGCCGAGAACAGTGTCAACCCTCACCTCACTCATGACCCGCTTTTGCGCGGGTGAGGATAGTTGACTAGCCCGTCAAAACCATAATCCCGAAGACCCCGGCACCTCCGAAGTTTGGGATGGAAATGGGAAACCACGACGCAACAAGAACAAGCGCGGACATAGCAACGGCGATGCCGAGGTTACTACAGTAAATGCCAGATTCAGCAACTCGAAATCAGGACCGCGGAAGAAGCCCTCCAAAGGGAGCTGGGATGGACCCACCGCGCTGGACAAAATCCTGGATAGGCCGTATCAAATCCACGGCAACCAAGACAAGCCAGCCAACCACACCAACCGTAATTGGGTGATCAAACAGGCCCGCAAACTCACAGCCGAGGAGCAGAAGGTCCCCCGCAGCAAGGACAATAACGAGCCTCGTGGGCCGAACAATAGCGGCGAAAAGCAATTCCCTCCCGAGGTAAAAACTGTGAACATGAGCTACGGCATAGGGACCACCCGACCAGTATCCGTCATGGAGGATTGGCGGCTCTGGTACTTGACCCCATCATCGATGGGTACCACCTCACTAGAGTCCTCATGGACAGAGGCAGTAGCCTCAATATGATTTACTCAGATATAGTGAGAGAAATGGGTATTGATTCGTCAAGGATCACACCCAGCAACACCACCTTTAAAGGAGTAACCCGAGGCGTCGAAGCCCGCTGCTCGGGCACCGTGACTCTAGAGGTAGTGTTCGGCTCACCCGACAACTTCTGCAACAAAGACTTGATCTTCGACATCGCCCCTTTCCACGGCGGCTATCATGCACTTCTCGGTCGTACAACATTTGCTCGGTTTAACGCCATCCCCATTACGCATATCTGAAGCTCAAGATGCCCGGACCCAAGGGTATCATCACAGTTAGTGGCAACACGGAGCACTCACTCCGAACTGAGGAACACATAATAGCTTTGGTAAGTCCAGGTCGGCAATAAGATGTCAAAGCCCCAGTTTGCCATCAAGGCACGAGAGGCTAGCAAACGAGCCCAAGCCCTATATCAGCTCCCGAAGTCTTCCCACGCTCCACATAAATAGGAATACGCTCCCCACAGCATAGCCCCGACAGTGGCAAGGTACGTACCATGGAATCACAACTTTGCACTCAAAATACCATGGGCAGCTGTGGGGACCTATTATCCAAAGACCAAGTGTTCGGCTTGACCGAGCTATGGTCAAACACGTCTTCGGACAAAAAGTAGGTACCATATAGGACCTACCCAGCATCAAGCTAACATATTACGGCGGCCTCTCAAGACTCTCTCTCAAAGGTCCATCCTCCGGTCACCATCTCCTCCAAAGGAGCACGCCCCTCCAGAGCAAAGGCGCAGACGTGCAGCAGGGCACAGTAGGGATGTCAAACCCCTCATAAAAGGCCCTGTGTAAAACTTTCCTCTATAAAGTTTATTTCTAAAAAAGTATCTATAATAGTTGCTTCGGCACTTTGGATTCTACGGTTAGACGTCACGAGCTTATCGGAAATAGAGGCCATTTTATGGTCCCATTGCATTCATTTAAATTGCATACCCCTCTTTTCGCTCTCCGATGCCGAAACAAACTAGTTCCGTACATATTTTCTTAGATGCAACCGGGTAATAGATCGGGGGCTTCTTGATAACACACAAGTATAGGGGATCGAGACAGTCCTCACGGGTAGTATTTCACCCTAATTTATTGGTTCGACACAAGGGGAGCCAAAAAATATTTATTGGCCTTGACAGTTGAGTTGTCAATTCAACCGCACCTAGGATATCTCTCTACAGCAAAGGTTTAGTAGCACGGCAAGTAGTAGAAGAAGAAGTAACAGTAGTAGTGACAGCAGAAATTTTGTAGCAGTTGTGACAGTAGCAGTAGCAATAGTAACTTAGCAAGATTCAGTATATGTAAAGCGTAGGCACGTGGATAGGTGATGGATAATGATTTAGATGATATCAATCATGTCACAGTTGCACACTAGGGCGACACAGAACTAGCTCCAATTCATCAATGTAAGTAGGCATGTATTCTATATATAGTCATACGTGCTTGCGATAAGAACTTGTATGACATCTTTTGTCCTACCCTCCCGTGGCAGCGGGGTCCTATTGGAAACTAAGGGATATTAAGGCCTCTTTTTAATAGAGAACCAGAACAAAGCATTAACACATGGTGAATACATGAACACCTCAAACTACGGCAATCACCGGAAAGAATCCCAATTATTGTCACCTTGGGGTATGCAGATCAAGACACGTAATAGGTGCATATAAGTTTCAAGATAGGATCCAAATCAATCTTATATTCAAAGGTAATATAATATGTTCAGATCTGAAATCATGGCACTTGGGCCCTAGTGAAAAGCATTAAGCATAGCAAAGTCATAGCAACATCAATCTCAGAACATAATGGATACTAGGGATCAAGCCCTATCAAACTTAACTCAATTACATGATAAATCTCATCCAATCCCACCACCGTCCAGCAAGCCTACAAAGGAATTACTCACTCCTGGTGGTGAGCATCATGGCGGTGTGGATGGAGAAGGGTTGGTGATGACGACGGCGACGATTTCCCCCCTCCGTAGCCCCAAACAGACTCCAGATAAGCCCTCCCGAGGAAGAACAGTAGGTGGCAGAGGCTCCGTCTCATGAAACGCGATGAAAACTTCTCTTTGATTTTTTCTCCGAAGATGTGATTTTATAGGACTGGAATTAGGGTCGAAGGAGCCACGTGGGCCCCACAAGCCATCAGGGCGCGGCCTAAGGGGGTCACGCCCTGTTGGCTTGTGCCCCACAGGTGGCCTCCCTCCGGCAGGTCTTCGCTCCATAATTCATTATAATTCCCATAAAAATTCCACAAAAAGTTTCGTCCAATTTCGAGAACTTTTATTTATGCACAAAAATAACACCAAGGTAGTTCTGCTGAAAACAGCGTCAGTCCGGGTTAGTTCCATTCAAATCATGCAAATTAGAGGTCAAAACCAGAGCAAAAGTGTTTGGAAAAGTAGATACGTTGGAGGCGTATCAACTCCCCCAAGCTTAACTCCTTGCTTGTCCTCAATAAATTCAATTGACAAACTGAAAGTGATAAAGAAAACTTTTACAAACTCTTTTGTTCTCGTCATTATACACATGCTTAGCTAGTGCTCAAGTTTTCAGCATAAATTATAAATAACCATATCCATGACAACAATTTAAACATCATATCAACTCATGGCAATACATAACCAACTAGCTAGCAAGTAATAAGATATCTCACATGCCAACAATTTATCAAAACAATCATGATATAATATAGTGACATGGTATTTCGCTAGCCCTTTCTTAGACCGCAAAACATAAATGCAGAGCACCTCTGAGGTTCAAGCAGCGACTAAACATTACAACTCAGAGTAGAAAAGATCCAGTCATGCTCACATCCAACATTAACCAGACTCAATGCATAAGAATGACAATAGTGCTCTCTCGTCTAATGCTTTTAGTAAGAGTGTGACGACTCAACATAAAAATAAATAGATAGGCCCTTCGCAGAGGGAAGCATTGATTTGCATAGGTGCCAGAGCTCAAGTTTTAAAACAAGATTGAAATATAGTTTTTGGGGTGGTGCACTTTTCTTGTCAATGTTACGACAAAGGTTTTCAATATCTTCCATGCTAAACTCATTATTGGCGGTTCCCAAACAGAATAGTAAAGTTTACTCCTATCCACCATTCATACACAAACCATGGCTGACCGAATCCATGGATGCCTACCAACATATCAACTATCCCTAGGAGTTTTGTTTAATTAATTTTTTGATTATGCAGGACTGAGAATCCTTTTTACCAGCCTTTCTCGTGCAATGACGGCAATAAACGACCGTCTTGAGAATAACTCACTTAGCATGGAAAATACTGACCGCCTCGTCGCTCCGTGAGCGAGATGCGTGCACAAAATGGATGTTTATTTAAATGTTTAGAGATGGCACATGCAAATTTACTTGGAACGGTAGTGTAATACCGCATATATGTAGATATGGTGGACTCATGTGGAATAACTTGGTTTAAAGGTTTGGGATGCACAAGCAGCATTCCCGCTTAGTACAGGTGAAGGCTAGCGATAGGTTGGGAAGCGACTAGCTAGAGAGCGAAAACAGTCATAGGTATGCATTGTGAATAATTAACATTGGACATAGCATGAGTAGGATATGAACAACCTGAATTTAAACGTCATGAAGGTTGCATTGGTTTTGAATCAACTACATGTTTGCACATGGGCCAAGTCAAGCCGCTTGAATTTCTCAGAGGGAAATACCATACTACCATACCACATTTGTAACATCCCAAATTTTGGAATGTTATATCAATTAATTGAATGATTGATTGTTTGAAATTGAGTGAAATTTGAAACTTTTTAAAACTTTTGAATGAGAAGGAATAAAATGACTTTCCCCTTTGCTTTTGAATTCAAATTCATCCAATCCAAAACAATGAGAGAAGATGACATGACTTCTTCAAATGATGGATTTAAAAATCCTGGATTTGAAAACTACTGAAAAAGTTCTACTTGGAGTTTATTTTATTTTTCCAAGTTTGGATGGATTCAAATGCCTGGCCAAACTTTGAAAATATGAGAGGAGGAACATGACCCTCCATGCCAGGGGTATTTTTGTGAAATATTTGAACCATAAAACCCAGGGGGTTATTTCAAAAAATATTTGCAAAAGAAATAAAACCAATCTAGGCATTTTCTGAAAATATTTTTTTAAAAGTATTTATTTTGGCCGTGTAAAAATGTTCATCTTATGGCATTTAATTTTCTGATAATTTTAGTATATAAAACTTCTATATTTCGGTTTGATTTGATTTTCCAAATCATGTTTTCCTTTCATGTCCTTAATAAAAAGGAAAAGTTTTCTTTATTAGGAAATCGTCGTGGCCCACTAAGGAAAGTATTAGGCCCATATCCCCTCCCCCCGGATCCAAATCGTATCGGATCGGCCACCGATACCTCGCCCACCTTCTCTCTCTCTCGCTGACATGGGGGGCCCATTGCCCGATCCCGCACCCCGCCGGTCATCTCCTTCCTTCCCCTCGCCTCCTTCCTTCCCGACGTCGATCCCGCCGGAGATTCGAAGCAGCGCCGCGATTTCCTTCCTCCCCCTCGCCCCTGACCCGGTGGCTATAAAAGCCGGGAGCCCCGCACCATGTTCCGCCCCCGAACACCCCCTCCCACGCACCATCGCCGCCGCTAGCCATCGCCGGAGCACCACCCTCCAACCGGAGCTCTCCGAGCTCGTAGCGCTCGCCTCCGTCGCACCCGACCCGCGCCAACGCCGGAACGTCGCCGCTGTCGCTTGGGCCTCCCCACTACTACCGCCGACCACCGGAGTGACACCTACACCACCTCGCCGGAGTCCGCCACCTCGCCGGAACTCCACGAGCTCGAGGAGCTCACCTCCCTCCACCCCCGAGCCCCGCTGTCGCCGCCAATCGTCGCCGGAAGGTCGCCGCAGTCGACTGGAGCCTTCTGCCTTCGCCAGAGACCACCGGAGCGTCGTCTCCGACCACCCAGAGCCGCCGACCGCCGTTGACTTGTCGGAGACCTCCCCCACCACTGTAAGCCGCCCCCTTTTCTTCCCCACCGTAGGATCTTCATCTGAGCGCTCAGATTAGATCATTTATTAAGCCGAATCGTTTTCTTCTAATTTGTGATCGTTCGCCCGATAGCACCTGCAGCGCACACGAGTAGCCAATAGGATTCGACCACGTAGCCCTGTTCGTCGTTTAGGTATTTTTCTTTTTTCTGTTTTCTGTTTTAAAAACAGAATAGTTCGGTTTTTGTTTTTGTTTTATCTTTTAGGATATTTAGAGTTTTTATTTGATTCTTTTTGCATAGTGTCAAAATTTTTATCTAGTTTCTGTAGATATAAAGTTTGACCATATTTGAATATTTTAAATTCAGATTCAAACATATTTGAATTCAAACTTGTTTTGCTTATAACTTGAGTTTAAAAACATATTTTTGAGTGATTCCTTTTGCTACTATTTTGTACTAGTGTGTTTTATCTTCCTGTCCAATTTGGGATTTTTTAGGACAATTTTTATTAAGGTTTTAAACAAAACAGATTCTGTTTTAGTTCTTTTTAGGTTTATTTCTATTTTCTTTTGTTTTTATTGTTCAAATTTATTTTTCTTTTATATTAGTTGACAAGTTTTACTTTGTTTTCTGTTAGTTAGCAGTAGTATTTCAACCAAGTTTATTTTTATATTATTTATTATTTTTGCTTGCATGAAATCAATTCTAGTTAAATCATAACTTGCAAATTGATTTCAATGCTAGTTTAATTTCGTATTTGAAAATATTTTCTATAAGTTGTTTTGTAGATTTATTATTCTGTTTAGACCAGAAACAATTTGTATTATAGTTGAAATTGTTTGTGGTTTAACTCTAGGTAAATTTTTGTTTAGGTCATAGGAGGTGTTTAATAATAGCTTGACAATTAGTTCCTTTTGTTAAATAAAAGTTTATGAGAAAATACTTTCTATTATTTCTTTGTTTTATATTTTTGTTTTCTGTTATTTTAGTATTTTTTATTGTTTTTCTTGTTGTTAAGTTTATTAGACAAACACTTATGTTGTTAGTGTGTTGTTTTCATAGTTCTTAGTTGTTCTTCAAAAGTAATTCTATTTGCTAGTAAAAATATTTGCTAAATACTTTTGTTAGATTTTTACCTAGTTGTTGTTTTGTTGCTATTGAAGATAGATTATTTGTAGGGAAAACTACACATGGTTGATTTGATGAAGTTTTGTTATTTTAACTTTTGTCTTAAGTATTTCCTTCATCACAACACTTTTGTGTTTTGTTTTTGTGTTGCTTTTGATTGGTAGTATTGATTGCTAGAAGTGGTTGCTTATGAGTGCAATGTTTGACTATATATATTTCATCGGAGAGTGATGAATAGTTCTATCAAGTTATTTCTGAGAGCGATATTTATCTTCATCACCCCTACCAGGCAAGTTCACTTTGACCATCTATTTCATACCTATGTTTTATTGCATGTAGTGACATCATTCAACAAATCCCTCCAGTAGTGTTATTGAATTCTTGTAGTTGAGTAGAATGCATGAGGTAGGAACCCACCACTTGTTACTAAAGCCCCGGGTACGCTATTTATTTTAAATGCTACGCTAAAGTAGACGGGGTTTGGTATGAGTGTTCGTGAGTGGTGTGAGAAGGAGGACTCCTCGCCGAATACGACAACTTCATGATGGCATCTTCAAGGCCTGCAACTTCATCACCTCAAGACTTCGAGACTCGAGAACAAGTTTTCAATACACACTACTGGGTGAAGGATGGATTTGATGGGCACCCTAGAGTAACCAGTGGATGGCCGGGATGCATGGAGAAGCGCCATGACATCTTGCGGAAAGCTTCACCCAGACCCAAAGAGACGGATGAATACTTCATGCCCGGAAGCTTACCTATGTAGCCACAAGTCATTATGGGCTCTGGCTTGGTTGATCTTTGTTGTGACTCTGGCTGGGCAGTGCTACGAGATGTAGTCGACATTAGGATTGGATGGCACCGACAGCAGTCAGGGAAACTCTCTGAAAGACCATGTTTCGTTCGTCCTGTTCTCAAACAACCGGCAGTGCGAGGACATACAAGGAGGGAACGAATCTTATGGGTAAAGTACACAACACTCTGCGGAGTTAAACCTAATCGATTAGCCGTGTCCCCGGTTACGGACAATTTGAGCCTCTGGACTTGGATCTATCTCTGAACTCTCAACACCAGACTGATAACTAATTGTGGGCAACTTTCGATACTTGTGGGCATTGAGACATCGGTTGGCGGAACCATGTCATAATAGATATTTCCATAGTGAAAACTCCTGATATTCCTTTGTTGTAGGAAAAGAAAATAAAATCAGCTTTTATGCAAAAACTCAGACACAGAGCCACAAAGATTTATTGCATATAGAATAGTCTTATCATCTGTTTTCTCTTATTGTGATCTTGCCGGTACATTCAATGTACTGACCTACATGGCTACAACGTCTTATGTTGCAGATAAGTTTCTACGACGAGTAAGAGTACGATTCAGGGTTGCGGTCTACACTCAACCTGCTGTTGGTGTTTATTGGGACTCCACTCCCGTTGACTGTTTCCGCTGAGAATTTTAAGGTATATATCAGTTTACGTTAATTACATGTGATTGCACTTTGATATATACATTGATGTACTGTGTGTGCCAGCATACTGATCCAGGGATGGCACAGTCACACAGAGGCTTGACTCGTTTTGAGTCGGGACGCTACAACATCATAACCATTTTAATGCATGTTGGACTATAAGATAAATCATTATTCACAACTAGATATTTAAGCATGGCATGTGAAGCTATAATCTCTAATTGTCATCATGAACATGTTCACTCATAATATACTGAATCATGATCGAACGAGCTAAACATATTTACAAAACTGAAAAACAAGAAGAGTTCATACCAGCTTCCTTTGCCACGATCACTTCGTCAAATGTCGTCATTATTGCCTTTCACTTGCATGACCGAATGATGTGATAATAATAATAGTGCGATAATACCGTGGACTAAGCTGGAATCTGCAGGGTAGTTTTGGACAAAGGAGAAGACAAGGTAATATTGGCTCTCTGTTAGATCAACAATAAAGCATATAAGAGCCACTCAACATTTTCATTGTGGTCTTCTCCTTTCAAAGACTCAACAAAAAGAAAAGAAATTCAGAGAAACACACTGAAATATTTTTGGAGTTTTTGTTTTTCCCAAGCAACCAATAAACTAAGGGGAAACAAGAACGAGAAAAATTATTTACACGGGAAAGCTCCCAACATGCAAAGGAAATCTTTTTGGGTTTTCTTTTCAGTACTAAAGATAATTAAACGAGGAAAGAAAACTAAAAAGAAGCGAGAAATATTTTTGGGATTTCTAAAGTTTTTCAAACACACAAGAAGAAAGCGGAAAAATAAAACTAATATGGATATAAAATGAAAGAGGATGAACACCGACATTTTATATGAATTGTGTGAACATGAATGTAATGTCGGTGAGAAATACGTACTCTCCCAAGCTTAGGCGGTTTCCTAGCTTGGTGATCACCACTGATAATAGCCGTCAGGTCCGGGAAAGTGTTCCAGCCGGGGCACCTGAGCATCCCATGCCTGGGCCTCGGCCTCCGCAGCAGCCAGCTCATTCCGGTAAGCGATTATATCTTCTGGCATTATTCTGTATCCGTTCCTGGCATGATAATTAAACAAAGAGGGTGCAGGCAAAGGAATAATATCGTAAGTCTTCTTGCTAAATACCAAACTATAACGAATGTGTTGCGGTGGCTGTGGTTCCTCAATGAATTGGTGTTCCATCATAGACTGGTGATCAAGATAAACCTTAGGCAATAAGTAATCAGTAGGGCGTATAGCAATTTCAAAATGCTTTGCCAAGCGAGTGACATAAATACCACCATGAACCATGCCCTTGTTTCGGTTCAGATTTAATCGAGACGCAACAATAGCTCCTATGTTGTAAGTATTATCACCATAAAGTGCATGGCGTAGAATAGCCAGGGTAGGGGCGTTGAGGCCACCGCCCTATTCCATGGCAGTTATGCATTTTCCTATAAACAGAGAAAAGTAGTGCACGGAAGGAAATTGCAAACTAGTAGGTCTAGCGTTTGACACGCCCCTAGTTTCTCCCACAGTTAAGGTTTGGAGGAAGTCCTCAAACTCCTCGGGCTTAGGCTCACGCATTCCCCCGTCAGAAGGAAGCAAACATATTTCACCAAATTCATGTTGAGGCAATTCATAGTTGGTGGCATAAAGATCAAAATTTATTGTGGGAGCACCGGGCGTATTTGTGAAATAAAAGTTTTGCACGAAGGAATTAGTAAGGAGATAATATTGGTTACACTCATCTGCGAGGAAGTCGGTAAGCCCAGCATTTGCAATGAATTGCATGAACTCTTCATAGAAACCCGCTTCGTTCATGAAGGGCGTATGTGGCCATTCACACGGCCTAACCTCCGTGTTGCGAACAAGGTTGATGTCTTGGTCCTGAGTTCTCCTAACAACTCCCTTGGACCTCCGGCTTGAAGAACCTTTCCCCAAGAAATTCATTTTCCTAAGCACAAATTTCTGAAATTTTTGAGCCACAAATTCATGTCAATAAAACTTTGCAAGATTGATAGCAGCTACTCATATGGATGCCTAGAGGCCATATCAAGCATTCATACTACTTGGAACTCTAAGAATTCAACATGCAAGCTCATTTTCTGTAGCACCAAGTGCAGCACATTATGCAAAATATAAACCACTAAAATGAAAACTAATTGGAGGAGTGGAGGAGTCACATACCAAGGAAGAATTCCTCAAAACAGTTTCGGAAATGGAGTTCCGATCAAAGAGATCGAAAATTTCAGTTTCTGGGTGAGGAACACGGGAGAGAGACAGCTAGGAAATTTTTGTTGGAGGTAGGAGAAAGAGTGGGCTGAAGAGATAAGGCAGGGGGCCCCTGTGGGCCACACAAGCCATCATGGCGCCCTGTTGGCTTGTGCCTCACAAGTGCAGTCCCCTGCTGCAATTTTTATGCCAAAAATTCTTATTTATTCTAGAAAAATTCATGTTAAAATTTTGTGGCAATGAGACTTTTTATTTTCTGGCATTTTGCTATGCACGGGAAAAACAGAAAAACGGAAAATCATGCTAATTTATTTTATATAAACTGAGAATAACAGAGGATAAACTTTTGATACAAAGAGTTGTGAATATTAAATTCATCAATCGCGTGCCTTTCGAAAAGGATCCATTAATAAGGTTGATCAATTCTTATTAACAACCATTTTCATTCAACATGCAACCGAAGAATTTTTGTATATCACTAGGTTACCTCAATGGGGATTTGCATCTCCCTAACAATAAGGTTATAATATTTCTCCTTGATAGTAGGTAGAGGAATTGCAAAACTTCCAATGATAACCGTGGGCGTAGGCTCAATGACATTAATATTATTCACCAAAGTTTGCTTCTTCGGAAAATGCACGGTATGTTGCTTGCCATTGACGTGAATGGTAACCTTGCTTTTATTGCAATCAATAAATAGCCCTTGAAGTATTTAAAAAGGGTCTACCAAGGATGATCGACATATTGTCGTCCTCGGGCATATCAAGAATAACAAAGTCTGTCAAGATAGTAACATTTGCAACCACAGCAGGAATGTCCTCACAAATTCCAATAGGTAAAGCAGTGGACTTATCAGCCATTTGCAAAGATATCTCAGTAGGTGTAAGCATACTCAAATAAAGTCTTTTATAAAGGGAGAAAGGCATAACACTAAAACCGGCCCCTAAATCACATAGGGCAGTTTTAACATAATTCCTTTTAATAGAGCAAGGTATTGTGGGTATGCCAGGATCTCCTAGCTTCTTAGGTATTCCTCCATCAAAACAATAATTAGCAAGCATAGTAGCAATTTCAGTTTCAGGTATTTTTCTTTTGTTGGTAATAATATCTTTCATATACTTAGCATACAGAGGCATTTTCAATATATCAGCCAAACGAGTACGCAAAAGGATGGGTCTAATCATTTCAGCAAAGCGTTCAAAATCCTCATCGTCCTTACTCTTAGAAGACTTACGAGGGAATGGCATGGGTTTTTGAACCCATGGCTCTCTTTCCCTTCCATGTTTTCTAGCAACAAAGTCTCTCTTATAATAACATTTATTTTTAGGAGGTGGGTTATCAAGATCCTCAACATGTTCTATCTCTACGTCGTTATCATGGCTATCTGGTGGAGCATCTACACGCACAGTATTATTTTCATCTTCCTTTTCATTATCATTAGATGCTTGTTCATTACCAGACTGTGTCTCAGCATCAGAAGTAGAAACATCATTATGATTTTCAGCGGGTGTTTCTATAACAGGTTCACTACGAGCATGCAAGTCCCTATCATTTTTCTTCTTCTTTTTCTTATTAGAGGAACTAGGTGCATAACATTAATTCTCTTAGAATCATGTTCTATTCTTTTAGGATGACCTTCTGGGTCGAGAGGTTCTTGGGTCATACGACCTCCCCTAGTCATTACTCTAATGGCATGATCATTCATATTATTATTTATTTCGGCAAGCAGATCATTTTGTGACTTAGCAACTAGGTCTAGTTGGGTGTGAACCATAGAAGCATGTTTGCCTGGACCTTTTACATCATTAGCGATTCTAAACATCAAGTCACTTGAGCGGTCTATCATCACGGCATTACGTCTCAATTGACCCTTAACATAATTGTTGAAGTGTTCTTGCTTAACAACGTAATTATCATATTCATACATGCATTGTTCAGGAGTCTTAGTGTAAGATATATCATTTTCACTAAAGGAACGCAGAGAGTTGATGTCTACTACGCAACCTTCTTCTTGTAGACTCGTGTTGGGCCTCCAAGCGCAGAGTTTTGTAGGACAGTAGCAAATTTCCCTCAAGTGGATGACCTAAGGTTTATCAATCCGTGGGAGGTGTAGGATGAAGATGGTCTCTCTCAAGCAACCCTGCAACCAAACAACAAAGAGTCTCTTGTGTCCCCAACACACCCAATACAATGGTAAATTGTATAGGTGCACTAGTTCGGCGAAGAGATGGTGATACAAGTGTAATATGGATGGTAGATATAGGTTTTTGTAATCTGAAAATAAAAAAACAGCAAGGTAGCAAGTAACAAAAGTGAGCAAAAACGGTATTGCAATGCTTGAAAACAAGGCCTAGGGTTCATACTTTCACTAGTGCAAGTTCTCTCAACAATACTAACATAGTTGAATCATATGTAAATCCCTCACGTGCGACAAAGAGTTCACTCCAAAGTCACAAATAGCGGAGAACAAACGAAGAAATTATTGTAGGGTACGAAACCACCTCAAAGTTATCTTTTCCGATCAATCGTATGAGCTATCCCTATAAGTGTCACGAACAGCCCTAGAGTTCGTACTAAAATAACACCTTAAGATACACATCAACCAAAAACCCTAATGTCACCTAGATACTCCAATGTCACCACGAGTACCCATGGGCTTGATTATACGATATGCATCACACAATTTCAGATTCATCATGTTCAATCCAACACAAAGAACTTCAAAGAGTGCCCCAAAGTTTCTATCGGAGAGTCAAGACGAAAACATGTGCCAACCCCTATGCATAGTTTCCCAAGGTCATGGAACCCGCAAGTTGATCACCAAAACATACATCAAGTGGATCAATAGAACATCCCATTGTCACCACGGATATCCCATCGCAAGACATACATCAAGTGTTCTCAAATCCTTAAAGACTCAATCCGATAAGTAAACTTCAAAGGGAAAACTCAATTCATCACAAGAAGATAGAGAGGGGAAAACTCCATATGATTCATCTATATCAATAAAGCCCGCGGTACATCAAGATCGTGCCATCTCAAGAACACGAGAGAGAGAGATCAAACACATAGCTACTGGTACATACCCTCAGCCCCGAGGGTGAACTACTCCCTCCAAGTCATGGAGATCGCCGGGATGATGAAGATGGCCTTCGGTGATGGTTTCCCCCTCTAGCAGGGTGCCGGAATGGGCTCCCGATTGGTTTTTCGTGGCTACAGAGGCTTGCGGCGGCGGAACTCCCGATCTAGGTTTCTTTCTAGGGGTTTTGGTATTTATAGGAATTTTTGGCGTCGGTCTCACGTCAAGGGGGTGCTCGAGGAGTCCACAAGCCAGGAGCGCCCTCCCGGGGGGTAGGGCGCGCCCTCCTGGCTTGTGGCCTCCTCGGTCACTTCCTGGCCCAGCTCCGGTGCTTCGGGGGTCTCTTTTGGTCCATAAAAAAAAACCGTAAATTTTCAACCCATTCCGAGAACTTTTATTTCTGCACAAAAAACGACACCATGGTAGTTCTGCTGAAAACAACGTCAGTCCGGGTTAGTTCTAATAAAATCATACCAAAATCATATAGAATTATTGTAAACATGGCATGAATACTTCATAAATTATAGATACGTTGGAGACGTATCAGCATCCCCAAGCTTAATTCCTGCTCGTCCAAGAGTAGGTAAATGATAAAAGAAATAATTTATGAAGTGTGAATGCTAGCAAGTGCACAAGTTTGATCAATGATAATTCCAATCACTTTTTCTAGCATCAATATAAACCATAAACAGTAGCTCATCTCATAAAACTTCTCATGATCAAGTAACAAGCTATTCACATGTTAAAGTATAGACCAGAAAGTTTCTTGAAAACTAACAAACCATATTCCTAGTCATCGAACAATTGCAATTCATCTTATTTTCAGAAAGGGTCTATGTAAGAGCTTTGATTTAGCAAATTCCACATACTCAACTATCATATAGTCTTCCATGATTATTGACACTCAAAGCATATTTTTAGAACAAATAGCATCCATCGAACACAGAGAAAGATAGGGGCTTAATATTTCGCCTCCCAACTTATTTATCATATAGATAATTGTCAACAATAATAATTCATGATCAAATATATTTGTGTGGATATATATGTCTAGATCATTCCCCAACACATGACGCTTGCCAAGAGAAAAAAGGCAAAATATAGGAAGTGGTGAAGATCACCATGACTCTTGCATAAAGGTAAGTACTAGAAAGTAAAAGATAGGCCCTTCGCAGAGGGAAGCATTGATTTGCAGAGGTGCCAGAGCTCGAGCTTTTAAAACAGGGATGAATAATAATTTTGAGCGGTATGCTTTCATTGTCAACATAACAACCGAGAGATCTCGGTATCTTCCATGCTAGATACATTATAGGTGGTTCCCAAACAGAATGGTAAAGTTTTTACTCCCCCTCCACCAATCAATCACACTCCACGGCGAGCCGAATCCACGGGTACCTTCCATACAAACAACAATCTTGGGGGAGTTTTGTTTCATTATATTTTGATTTCATTTTTGAGCATGGAACTGGGCATCCCGAATACCAGCCACTTTCTCGTGAATGATAGTGAATCAACACATATCGTGAGAATAACCCACCTAGCATGGAAGATACTGACAGCCCCTAGTCACTATATGAGCGATTCGGGCATACAAAACAGAATATTATTTGAAGGTTTAGAGTTTGGCACATGCAAATTTACTTGGAACGGAAGGTAAATACCGCATATAGGTAGGTATGGTGGACTCATATGGAACAACTTTGGGTTTAAGGGTGTTTGGATGCACAAGTAGTATTTCTACTTGGTGCGGAAGTTTTGGCTAGTATGAGGTGGAAGCAAGCACCACATGTTGGAGGATCCATAACAATATAACTTCTATACAAATATACCCAAACATAACTCATTAAGTTGTCTTCCTTGTCCAATTTTAACTAATTTGCCCGGGTTTGAAAATAATTAATGAGCTCACAATCATAGAAGATGTCCAAGATAGTATATTTATATGTGGAATCTCTCTTCCTTCAATATTCTTTCATGAATTGTTCAAGTGACCAATGCGGTGTTTGCTAACTTTCAATAAATTTTACCACCTATACTTATTATGTGTGAAGTCATTACTCCCCATGGGATAAGTGTATGAAGCATATTTAATTTCAGATTTATGATATTCAATTCATTCAACTATTTACTCATAGGATATAAGTGAAGCACGAGAGTGAATGACAAACTACTCCAAAAAGATATAAGTGAAGATCAATGCTTAGTCAACAATTAAGTAGCTATGTAAGGATATAATAGTAGCGTATCTTTTCATCGTTGGTAAACAGAGCAGCAATATCATTTAGTTTCATAAGGTGTTCGACAATAGTTTCATTTTCATAACCGTGGAAAGGATCAGATTCTACTATAGGAATTAACTCAGGATCCACAGAGAACTCATAATCCTTATCAGTAATAAATATAGGAGAAGTAGCAAATTTAGGATCATATTTCATTTTCTCCATCATAGATTTTTCTTTCAGTTTGCATAGCACTTTCTTCAAGTCATCTCTATTTTCACAAGAAAACAAATCCCTAGTTGTTTCCTTATCCATAACATAACCTTCAGGTACATGAGGCAATACATATCTATTAGGAGAGCGAGGAGTAACAGGTGATTCAAATTCCTCATCAGTTTCAGCATTTTCAAGTTCTCTAGCTTTAGCAATATGAGCATCAAGTAATTCATTTAGTGCCACAGTTTCAGTTTCCACATGTGTAGCAACAGTATCATCATTAATTTCAGAAGTAGCATCATCAAGTTTATGTGACATATCAGGACGATCAACATGTGGTGGTGTAACAAGCTGATTCAAAACAATAGGTGAATCAAAAGCAGAGCTAGATGGCAGTTCCTTACCTCCTCTCGTGCGAGAGGGGACGATCTTAGTTCGATTATCTTTTAGATTCTTCATAGTGGCAATTGGATATCCTCAAGTTAACACAATAAATAGAGCTATGCTCCCCGGAAACGGCACCAGAAAAGCGTCTTGATAACCCACAAGTATAGGGGATCGAGACAGTCTTCAGGGTAGTATTTCACCCTAATTTATTTGTTCGACACAACGGGAGCCAAAGAATATTTATTGTCCTTGACTGTTGAGTTGTCAATTCAACCGCACCTTGGATATCTCTCTGCACCAAAGGTTTAGTAGCACGGCAAATAGTAGTAGCAAAAGTAACAGTAGTAGTGACAACAACAATTTTGTAGCAGTTGTGACAGTAGCAATAGCAATAGTAACTTAGCAAGATTCAGTATATGTAAATCATAGGCACGTGGATCGGTGAAGGATAATTATTTAGATGACATCAATCATGTAACAGTTACACACTAAGGCCACACGGAACTACATCCAATTCATCAATGTAATGTAGGCATGTATTCCGTATATAGTCATACGTGCTTGCGAACAGAACTTGTATGACATCTTTTGTCCTACCCTCCCGTGGTAGAGGGGTCCTATTGGAAACTAAGGGATATTAAGGCCTCCTTTCAATAGAGAACCGGAACAAAGCATTAACACATGGTCAATACATGAACTCCTCAAACTACGACAATCACCGGAAAGAATCCCAATTATTGTCACCTTGGGGTATGCGGGTCAAGACACGTAATAGGTGCATATAACTTGCAAGATAGGATCCAAATCAATCTTATATTCAGAGGTAATATAATATGTTCAGATCTGAAATCATGGCACTCGGGCCCTAGTGACAAGCATTAAGCATAGCAAAGTCATAGCAACATCAATCTCAGAACAGAGTGGATACTGGGGATCAATCATCCAATCCCACCATCGTCCAGCAAGCGTACAAAGGAATTACTCACTCCCGGTGATGAGCCTCATGGCGGTGTTGATGCAGAAGGGTTGGTGATGACGACGGCGATGATTTCCCCTCTCCGGAGCCCCAAACGGACTCTAGATCAGCCCTCCCGAGGAAGAACAGGAGTTGGCGGCGGCTGCGTCTCGTGAACGTGATGAAAACTTCTCTCTGATTTTTTTCTCTGAAGATGTGATTTTATAGGACTGGAATTAGGGTCGGAGGAGCCACGTGGGCCCCACAAGCCATCAGGGCGCGGCCTAGGGGGTTCGCGCCATGTTGGCTTGTGCCCCATAGGTGGCCTCCCTCCGGCAGGTCTTCGCTCCATAATTCATTATAATTCCCAGAAAAATTCCACAAAAAGTTTTGTCCAATTCCGAGAACTTCTATTTCTGCACAAAAATAACACCAAGGTAGCTCTGCTGAAAACGGCGTCAGTCTGGGTTAGTTCCATTCAAATCATGCAAATTAGAGGTCAAAACCAGAGCAAACGTGTTTGCAAAAGTAGATACGTTGGAGACGTATCAGGGCTCGTCTATAAGACTCGCTCTAAGCATCATACCGGCACTATCCTATGTTCTCAGCGTCATAGATATTGCCCTATATAAATCGGTTCCGAATTATGTCTTGGGTCAAGAGTTGAGTTGCCCGGCTCCTGTGTTTACCCTCTTATGTTCCACTTGTTCGGCTAGGAGGCTAAAGGGAGCACTGATACGTCCATTTTGCATCATGATTTCCTACTATTATTTATAATGTTTTTATGCATAATAATTCTTTATGGAGTAATTCTAATGTCTTTTCTCTCATAATATGCAAGGTTTACACAAAGAGGGAGAATGCCGACAGCTGGAATTCTGGACCTGGAAAAGCATATCAGAGACACCTATTCTGCACATCTCCAAATAAGCTGAAACTTCACGAAGAATTATTTTGGAATATATAAAATACTGGAGCAAATAACTACCGGAGGGGGGCCACCTCGTGACCACAAGACACCAGGGCGCGCCAGGCCCCCTAGGCGCGCCCTGATGGGTTGTGGCCAGCCCGGACCACCTCTGGTGCCCATCTTCTGGTACTTAAGGTCTTTTAACCTAGAAAAAATCAAGAGGGGACTTTCGGGACGGAACGCCGCCGTCTCGAGGCGGGAGTTGGGCAGGATCACTTTTGCCCTCCGGCGGAGCGATTCCGCCGTGGGAACTTCCCTCCCGGAGGGGGAAATCGAAGCCATCGTCATCACCAACAACCCTCTCATCTTTGGGAGCCCAATCTTCATCAACATCTTCAACAGCACCATCTCCTCTCAAACCCTAGTTCATCTCTTGTGTTCAATCTTTGTACCGGAACCTCAGATTGGTACCTGTGGGTGACTAGTAGTGTTGATTACATCTCGTAGTTGATTACTATATGGTTTATTTGGTGGAAGATCATATGTTCAGATCCATTATGCTATTTAATACCCCTCTGATCTTGAGCATGAATATCATTTGTTAGTAGTTACCTTTGTTCTTGAGGTCACGGGAGAAGTCATGTTGCAAGTAATCATGTGAAGTTGATATGTGTTCGATATTTTGATGATATGAATGTTGTGATTCCCTTAGTGGTGTCATGTGAACGTCGACTACATGGCACTTCACCATCTTTGGGCCTAAGGGAATGCATTGTGGAGTAGTTATTAGATGATGGGTTACTAGAGTGATAGAAGCTTAAACCCCAGTTTATGCGCTATTTCGTAAGGGGCTGATTTGGATCCAAATGTTTAATGCTATGGTTAGATCTTATCTTAATACTTTTCTCGTAGTTGCGGATGCTTGCAAGGGGGTTAATTATAAGTGGGAGGTTTGTTCAAGTAAGAACATCACCCAAGCACCGGTCCACCCACATATCAAATTATCAAAATAGCGAACGCAAATCAAACCAACATGATGAAAGTGGCTAGATGAAATTCCCGTGTACCCTCAAGAACGCTTGCTTATTATAAAAGACCGTTTTGGCTTGTCCTTTGCCACAAAAGGATTGGGCTATCTTGCTGCACTTTATTTACCGTTACCGTTACTTGCTCGGTACATATTATCTTGCTATCAAACTACTTGTTACTTACAATTTCAGTGCTTGCAGAAATTACCTTGCTGAAAACCACTTGTCATTTCCTTCTGCTCCTCGTTGGGTTCGACACTCTTACTTATCGAAAGGACTACAATTGACCCCCTATACTTGTGGTTCATCAAGGCTATTTTCTGGCGCCGTTGCCAGGGAGTGAAGCGCTCTTGGTAAGTGGAAATCGGTAAGGAAAAATTTATACTACGTGCTGAAATTTATTGTCACTTGCTACTATGGAAAATAATCCTTTGAGGGGTTTGTTTGGGGTATCTTCACCTCGACCGGAACCACCATTAGTTGCCCCTCAACCTACTGCACCTAATGAAAATATTGGTTATGAAATTCCTTCGGGTATGATATAAAAACTGCTAGCTAATCCTTATGCAGAAGACGGAACTGAACATCCTGATTTGCATCTAATACATGTGGATGAAATTTGTGGATTATTTAAGCTTGCAGGTTTACCCGGTGATGAAGTTAAGAAGAAGGTTTTCCCTTTATCTTTGAAGGGAAAATCATTGACATGGTATAGGCTATGTGATGATATTAGATCATGGAACTGGAATTGATTGAAATTAGAATTCCACCAAAAGTTTTATCCTATGCATCTAGTTCATCATGATCAGAATTATATATATAATTTTTGGCCTCGTGAAGGAGAAAGCATTGCTCTAGCTTGGGGGAGTCTTAAGTCAATGTTATATTCATGCCCCCAATCATGAGCTCTCGAGAGAAATTATTATTCAGAAATTTTATGCTCGGCTTTCTCATAATGATCGATCCATGCTCGATACTTCTTGTACATGTTCTTTTATGAAGAAGACTATTGAATTCAAATGGGATCTCTTAGAAAGAATTAAACACAACTCTGAAGATTGGGAACTCGACAAAGGTAATGAGTCCGGTATTAAGCTTAAGTTTGACTGTGTTAAATCTTTTATCAATACCGATGCTTTTCACAAGTTTAGCACTAAATATGGACTTGACTCTAAGATAGTAGCCTCTTTCTGTGAATCATTTGCTACTCATGTTGACCTCCCTAAGGAGAAGTGGTTTAAATATCATCCCCCTATTAAAGAAGAAATTAAAGAACCAGTCATAGCTAAAGATGAAACTATCATTTACAATGTTGATCCAGTTGTGCCTACTGCTTATATTGAAAAACCACCTTTCCCTGTTAGGATAAAGGAACATGCTAAGGTATCAACTGTGTTTTGCAAAAGTAATATTAAAGCACCTAAGCCCTCTAAACAAATTAAAGTAGAACCTAGTGTTGCTATGGTTAAAGATCTCTTGGTGGAAAATATTGATGGGCGTGTTATTTACTTCTATGATGAAGCTGCTAGAATTGCCAAACCCGATGAAAAAGATAAACATAGACCCATAGTTGGCATGCCTGTTGTCTCGGTTAAAATAGGAGATCATTGCTATCATGGTTTATGTGATGCGGGTGCTAGTGTGAGTGCTATTCCTTTTACCTTATACCAAATATAGCATCCGCCGAAATAGAAGACATTGATGTTACTATTAAACTTGCTAATAGAGACACCATCACACCACTTGGGATTGTTAGAGATGTTGAAGTCTTTGGTGGGAAAATAAAATATCCTACTGATTTTCTAGTTCTTTGTCTGCATTCTGGGATCGGGGGTACCCAGATCTGCCTGCCTGCTGCCCAGAACGCGGGCCCATCGACGGCCTGGTACGGCCCAGCTATAAGACTCCCAAGACAAGACCCTCGCGAGGGTCCCGGCCTCACAAGGTGAACAACGCCAAGACCTCCATAGGAGTGGCCTCCCCGGGGCTGCCTCCCGAGGAGCGGAGATTTCCTTGCAGGTACTCGGCCTTATGAGGCTGCGATGACGTGAGCCATGACGACCGGGGCCAGGTGGGCGCCAGCGGGCGCAGACGAGGACAGTTTCCTCTTCTGTGCTAAGGAGGCAAGGACGTACGCGGGTTCCCAAGGAATCCCCCAAATGTTTCCGTTCCAGTGCAACAAGACCGAGACGACGAGCTCGGCAGGACGGATGTCATCGCCGAGCCCACCTCTGCATCACGACCAGAAGCTTTGCAGGCGAAGTCCACTTTCCATCAGGATAAGATGTACCTCTTGTCCCCTTTCAAAATTGTCTGTTGTGGGATCCCTTCCCGCATGTGCAATAAGGGAAGAGGACCAAGGTCACTATAAATAGGGACCAACCTCCACCGTAGAAGGGATCGATCCATCCTCACCCCAGAGCCCTCGCGAGGCCGCTCAACCACTGTACTAGTTCATCCCCATCCTCCTCGTGAGGCCAATCCACCAAAAGCAGGAGTAGGGTCTTACACCGCAAGGTGGCCCGAACCTGGGTAAATCTCTGTGTTCATCTTCTTGCCCACTCGCGCGTATTCGACGAGGCTCGGCTGTGGGGTGGCGAGCTTGAGGCTAGAGCTGGTTGAGATCTTCACACACGCCCCGGAGTTCGAACCTTCTTGGGTCCGCGGAGCCCCGATTCCGACATTTGGCACGCCAGGTAGGTGCGTGTCGAAGCTCCTTCTTCATCGGCCGCGCTCCGCCCTCGCCTCGTCATCGCCATGGCAGATGCCGCCCCTCAGGCTTGGCAGCCTGACGCCTATGGGAACGCCGCGGGTTGCCCGGCCTTTACCCCCAGCCTGCGTCGAGTGCAGTGGCCGGCAAGGTTTGGGCCGGTGCTGCCCCCGCGCTACGATGGCGCGGCCGATCCCCGGGAGTTCCTCCGGCTGTACGCACAGGCCATCCGAGCGGCCGGCGGCGGCGACAAGGCAATGGCGAACTGGCTCCCTCTAGCCCTCACGGAAATGCCACGGTCGTGGCTCCGCGGCCTTCCCGAGGCCTCGGTGTCCTCCTGGGAGGAGCTTTGTGATGTCTACTACGCAACTTTATTCTTGTCGACTTTGTTGGGCCTCCAAGCGCAGAGTTTTGTAGGACAGTAGAAATTTTCCCTCAAGTGGATGACCTAAGGTTTATCAATCCATGGGAGGTGTAGGATGAAGATGGTCTTTCTCAAACAACCCTGCAATCAAATAATAAAAAGTCTCTTGTGTCCTCAACACACCCAATACAATGGCAAATTGTATAGGTGCACTAGTTCGGCGAAGAGATGGTAATACAAGTGCAATATGGATGGTAGATAAAGGTTTTTGTAATCTGAAAATATAAAAACAGCAAGGTAGCAAGTAACAAAAGTGAGCACAAACGGTATTGCAATGCTTGAAAATAAGGCCCAGTGTCCATACTTTCACTAGTGCAATCTCTCAACAATGCTAATATAATTGGATCACATAACCATCCCTCAACGTGCAATGAAGAATCACTCCAAAGTTCTTATCTAGCGGCGAACATAAGAAGAAATTGTTTGTAGGGTACGAAACCACCTTAAAATTATTCTTTCTGATCGATCTATTCAAGAGTTTGTACTAAGATAACATCAAGTTATCCTTTCCGTTCGATCTATCTAAGAGTTCGTACTAGAATAACACCATATGATACGCATCAACCAACTCTAATGTCACCTAGATACTCCAATGTCACCACAAGTATCCATGAGTTAATTATACTATACGCATCAAACAATTTCAGATTCATAATACTCAATCCACACAAAGAACCTCAAAGAGTGCCCCAAGATTTTATCGGAGAAATTAGGACAAGAACGTGTATCAACTGATACGTCTCCAACGTATCTATAATTTATGAAGTATTCATGCCATGTTTACAATAATTTTATATGATTTTGGTATGATTTTATTAGAACTAACCCGGACTGACGTTGTTTTCAGCAGAACTACCATGGTGTCGTTTTTTGTGCAGAAATAAAAGTTCTCGGAATGGGCTGAAAATTTACGGCGAATATTTTTGGAAAATATAAAAAATACTGGAGCAAAAAGATACCGGAGAGGAGTCCCGAGGCAGCCACAAGCCTAGGGCGCGCCCCCTGGCTTGTGGGCCTCTCAGGAGTCCCCCTGACTTGATTCCAACGCCAAGTATTCCTATAAATACCAAAACCCCTAGAAAGAAACCTAGATCGGGAGTTCCGCCGCCGCAAGCCTCTGTAGCCACGAAAAACCAATCGGGAGCCCGTTCCGGCACCCTGTCGGAGGGGGAAACCATCACCGGAGGCCATCTTCATCATCCCCGCGGTCTCCATGACGAGGAGGGAGTAGTTCACCCTCGGGGCTGAGGGTATATACCAGTAGCTATGTGTTTGATCTCTCTCTCTCTCGTGTTCTTGAGATGACACGATCTTGATGTACCGCGAGCTTTATTAATATAGATGAATCATATGGAGTTTTCCCCTCTCTATCTTCTTGTGATGAATTGAGTTTTCCCTTTGAAGTTTTCTTATCGGATTGAGTCTTTAAAGGATTTGAGAACACTTGATGTATGTCTTGCGATGGGATATCCGTGGTGACAATGGGATGTTCTATTGATCCACTTGATGTATGTTTTGGTGATCAACTTGCGGGTTTCGTGACCTTGGGAATCTATGCAAAGGGATTGGCACACGTTTTCGTCTTGACTCTCCGGTAGAAACTTTGGGGCACTCTTTGAAGTTCTTTGTGTTGGATTGAACATGATGAATCTAAAATTGTGTGATGCATATCGTATAATCAAGCCCATGGGTACTCGTGGTGACATTGGAGTATCTAGGTGACATTAGGGTTTTGGTTGATGTGTATCTTAAGGTGTTATTTTAGTACGAACTCTAGGGCTGTTTGTGACACTTATAGGGATAGCTCATAAGATTGATCGGAAAAAGATAACTTTGAGGTGGTTTCGTACCCTACAATAATTTCTTCGTTTGTTGTCCGCTATTTGTGACTTTGGAGTGAACTCTTTGTCGCACGTGAGGGATTTACATATGATTCAACTATGTCAGTATTGTTGAGAGAACTTGCATTAGTGAAAGTATGAACCCTAGGCCTTGTTTCCAATAATTGCAATACCGTTTTTGCTCACTTTTATCATTAGTTACCTTGCTGGTTTTATATTTTCAGATTTCAAAAACCTATATCTACCATCCATATTGCACTTGTATGACCATCTCTTCGCCGAACTAGTGCACCTATACAATTTGCCATTGTATTGGGTGTGTTGGGGACACAAGAGACTCTTTGTTATTTGGTTGCAGGGTTGTTTGAGAGGGACCATCTTCATCCTACGCCTCCCACGGATTGATAAACCTTAGGTCATCCACTTGAGGGAAATTTGCTACTGTCCTCCAAAACTCTGCGCTTGGAGGCCCAACATGAGTCTACAAGAAGAAGGTTGCGTAGTAGACATCATCAACCCCTATGCATAGATTACCCCAATGTCACCGCGGGAATCCGCAAGTTGAGTACCAAAACATATATCAAGTGAATCAATAGAACACCCCATTGTCACCACGGGTATCCACATGCAAGAAATATATCAAGTGTTCTCAAATCCAATATTCAATCCAACATAACGATATCTCAAAGGGAAAGATTCAATTCATCACAACATGATAGCAAGGGAATAACATCATATGATCCGACTATATTAACAAAGCCCGTGATACATCAAGATCGTGACATCTCAAGAACGAGAGAGAGAGAGAGAGATTGAACACATAGCTATTGGTACATACCCTCAGCCCCGAGGGTGGATTACTCACACATTATCATGGTGAGAAAGAGAGATTTGTTGATGGAGAGGTGAAGCCCCGAAGAGATGGAGGCGATGGCGGCCACGGCGCCGGCGACGGGCGCCGGCCCCTTGCCCCTCCTTCTTCCTTGGTCTTGGTGCTGAAATGGAGGAGCCTCTCCCCTTCTTGGCGGCTGCCAAGGGAGAGGCAAATTCGTGGTTCTTGGTGGCTCTCCCGAAATTAGGATTTTTCTCTCCTTATATGTGCCTCTATGGTGCTCTATGGCCCTCCGATGGATGGGCCCTTGATCCAATGGCTCTTAGGCATATCTAGAACCTTCGTAGGGACTACTCACAGCACTCATGAGTCCTCAAAGTCGTGGCTTGGCCGAATACATCACATATGGTAAGAGTTGGACTCAATCACATCATCAATTCTCGTAATCCCGTAATCAGATAGTTTCCTCCAGTAAAACTGGTCTACAGAGCGCATCCGAACTCCTTTTTGGACGAATTTGGAGTCCAGAATCAATGCCATAAAATTCCAACACTTTCCTAGTTTTAGCTTTTTCCATTTGACGCCGTCTTCGGGGGTCAAACTGACGATCTCTTAGAACTGTTTGTGGACAGATTTCAGGAAAGTCAGAGTCCTCCTCCAACAAGGCTCCTTTTGCCTTTTTTTTCCGCCAATTTCCAATTAATTCCTACACATCAAAGTGTGAAACAAGAACTTGTGCAATTTTGCAACTATTAATAGGTTAGTCCCAATAAATCATAAAACCATAGTAAAAACATAGGCAAATATGACATGAATACTTCATAAATTATCGATACGTTAGAGACGTATCAGCATCCCCAAGCTTAATTCCTATTCGTCCTCGAGTAGCTAAATGATAAAAGAACCAATTTATGAAGTGTGAATTCTAGCATAATTTATAAGTTTGATCATTGATAATTTCAGTCAATTTTCTAGCATCATAACCAGCAACTTTTTCTCATAAAAAACATCATGATAGAATAGCAACCAATTCACATGTTATGGTTTAAACAATGAATTCTCTTGAAACTTAGCAACCTATGTTCTTAGTCAACAAACAATTCCAATTCAACTTATTCTCAACAAAGTCTAAGTAAGAGCCCCACATACTCAATCATCATATAGTCTTCTATGATTGCTAGCACTCAAAGCATATTTTTAGAACAAATGGCATCCATCGAACACAGAGAAAGATAGGGGCTTAATGTTTCACCTCCCAACTCATTTATCATAGAGATAATTGTCAACAATAATAAGTCATGATCAAATATATTTAACTGGATATATATGTTTGGATCTGTGCCCACCACTTGATGCTTGCCAACTAATAGACTGAGGTTGGAATAAGAAGTTGACTCAACATGAATAGTAAATAACATGAAAGTAAATAGATTGTCCCTTCGCAGAGGGAAGCAGGGATTTGCAAAGGTGCCAGAGCTCAAAGCTTAAATCAGAGATAAATATAATTTTGGGAGGTGCACCCTTCATGTCAACGTTACGACCAAGAGTTATCAATATCTTCCATGTTAAACACATTAGCGGCGGTTCCCAAGCGGTAAAAGTAAAGGTTTACTCCCCCTCCACCAACAAACACACTCCACGGCTAGCCGAATCCACGGGCACCGTCCATACCAACAACATTCCTGGGGGAGTTTTGTTTAATTATTTGCATTTTTTTTATTTCGGGACTGGGAATCCCTATTACCGCCCCTCTCGTGCAAGGACGAGTGAATAAACACTCATCATGAGAACAACCCGCTTAACATGGAAGATACTAACCGCCCCCGTCGCTCCATGAGCGGTCCAGACAGACAAAACAGATGTTCATTTGAAATTTTAGAGTTGCCACATGCAAATTTGCGTGGAACGGCAGGGTAATACCGCATATAGGTAGATATAGTGGACTCTCATGGCAAGAAACTGGGTTTAAGGGTTTTTGGATGCACAAGTAGTATCTCTACTTAGTACGAATTTTTGGCTAGCAAAAGATCCTAAGCAAACACCACATGTTGGAGGATCCATAACAATATAACTTCTATGCAAATATACACAACCATAACTCATTACGTTGTCTTCCTTGTCCAACTTCAACTAATATGCTCAAGTTTGAAAATAATTAATGGGTATTCACAATCATAGAAGAAGTCCAAGATAATATATTTGTATGTGAAAGTTCTCTTTCTTATACTAATCATTCATGAATTGCTTGTATGACCAATTTGATGATTGTCAAACTTCAATAGATTTTACTTTATAAACCAGATGTGAAACTACTACTAAGCATAAAGCACATTGGTAATTTCATATTTATGATATTCAATTCATTCACAATTTACTCATAGGATATAAGTGAAGCACAAGAGTAAACATCAAACTACTCGCAAAAGATATAAGTGAAGATCAATGAGTAGGTAAACAATCAGGTAGCTATGTGAGGACTCTCTCTCAATAAAGATTTTCAGATCTGAGTATTTTATACAAACAGAAAACTAAATAAATATTCATTCCAATAATAGTACATATCATGTGGACAAATAAAAATGTAGGCTCAACATAGGCTAACCGATATTTGTTTGATGAAGAGAGGTGGGATGCGTAGAATCCCCAAGCTTAGATGCTTGAGACTTCTTGAAATATTTACTTGGGGTGCCTTGGGCATCCACAAGCTTGAGCTTTTCTATCTCGTTCAATCCTCTCATATCCCGGTTTCACCTAAGTCTCAAAAACTTCATCCACACAAAACTCAAAAAGAACTTGTGAGATAGGTTAGTACACAAAAGAATAAATCAACACTTCATGTACTGCCAAGACAAGTTGCATATTAATTTCCAAACATCATCTACTTTTTAATATCATTTCCACAATTTATATCTACCAATATAGGCTATGGAAACTATAGGATAAGCACATAACAAAACTATGGCAGCAATCTGTCCAAACAGAACAGTCTGAGCAATTTATGAAAATAGTGAACTTCTGTAACTCAAAAAATTATGAAAATTTAGGACATGCTAAATAATTTATATGACCATACTATGTAAAAATTTCAGAAACTTTCCACCTTGCAGTAAAATATGAAAATTCAAACACTACAGAGAAAGTTTCTGTTTTTACACAGCACACATCAAAACATGCAATGCAAGCATCCTAAGACAATTCTTGGAACTTTTTATTGAAAAACAAGATTATAAATAACACCTAACAGAAAATAACAAAATAAAATGATGCTCCAAGCAAAGCACATATTATGTGACGAATAAAAATATAGCTCTATGTAAGATATACCGATAGTGTTCAAGACGAAAGAGGGGATGCCTTCCGGGGCATCCCCAAGCTTAGGCGCTTGAGTCTTCCATGGATATTACCTTGGGGGTTCCTTGTGTTGGAAATATGCCCTAGAGGCAATAATAATTTAGTTATTATCATATTTCCTTGTTCATGATAATCATTTATTATCCATACTATAATTGTATTAATTGGAAACTCAAATACATGTGTGGGTACATAGATAACACTGTGTCCCTAGTATGCCTCTAATAGACTAGCTCGTTGATCAAAGATGGTCAAGGTTTCCTAGCCATAGACATGAGATGTCATTTGATAATGGGATCACATCATTAGGAGAATGATGTGATGGACAAGACCCAAACTATGAACGTAGCATATGATCGTGTCAGTTTATTTCTATTGTTTTTTGCATGTCAAGTATCTGTTCCTATGACCATGAGATCATGCAACTCACTGACACTGGAGGAGTACCTTGTGTGTATCAAACGTCGCAACGTAACTGGGTGACTATAAAGGTGCTCTACAGGTATCTCCGAGGGTGTCTGTTGAGTTGGCATGGATCGAGACTGGGATTTGTTACTCCGTGTGACGGAGAGGTATCTCGGGGCCCACTCGGTAATACAACATCACAATGAGCCTTGCAAGCAAAGTGACTAAAGAGTTAGCCACGGGATCTTGTATTACGGAACGAGTAAAGAGACTTGCCAGTAACGAGATTGAACTAGGTATAGAGATACCGACGATCGAATCTCGGGCAAGTAACATACTGAAGAACAAAGGGAACTGCATACGGGATTAACTGAATCCTTGACATAGAGGTTCAACCGATAAAGATCTTCGTAGAATATGTAGGAACCAATATGGGCATCTAGGTACCGCTATTGGTTATTGACCGTAGAGGTGTCTCGGTCATGTCTACATAGTTCTCGAACCCGCAGGGTCTGCACACTTAACGTTCGGTGACGTTTCGGTAGTATTGAGTTATGTATGTTGGTGACCAAAAGTTTTTCGGAGTCCCGGATGATATCCCGGACGTCATGAGGAGCTCCGTAATGGTCCGGAGGTAAAGATTGCTATATAGGAAGTCCCATTTTGGTCACTGGAAAAGTTTCGGGTATTTCCGGTAGTGTACCGGGAGTGCCGGGAATGTTCTGGGGGTCCACCGGGAGGGGCCCACTCACCCCAGGGCTACATGGGCCTAGGAGGTGGTGCACCAGCCCCTGGTGGGCTGGGAAACCAGCCCCTAAGGGCCCATGCGCAAGGAGGTGGGAGAGGGGCCAAGTAGGGAGGAGTCCTACTAGGAGTCCACCTCCCTTGTGGGAGGTGGACTCCTCCCCTAGTTCGGCCGAACCCCTCCTTGTTGGAGGGGCTAGGGCTGCCTCCCCCTTCCCTTTCCTCCTATATATATTGAGGGATTTTGAGGGCAGCCCCCCCACCTGAAAAGACACGGCTGCCTCTCTCTCCCTCTAGATCTGTTCTCCACTAGATCGTCTCGGTCGTGCTTGGCGAAGCCCTGCCGGGACAGCTCCACCACCACCGCCACCACGCCGTTGTGCTGGTGGAGAACTCATCTACCTCTCCACCCTCACTTGCTGGATCAAGGAGGTGGAGATTGTCATCGAGCTGTACATGTGCTGAACGCGGAGGTGCCGTCCGTTCGGTGCTAGATCGGAAGGACCGTGATTGGATCGCGGGACGGATTGCGATTTGGATCGCGAAGACGTTCGACTACATCAACCGCATTTCTTAACATTTCCCGCTTAGCGATCTACAAGGGTATGTAGATCCACTCTCCCTCTCGTTGATGCTCATTTCCATAGATAGATCTTGCGTGTGCGTAGGAAAATTTTTGTTTCCCATGTAACGTTCCCCAACAGTGGCATCATGAGCTAGATCTATGCGTAGATGAGATCACGAGTAGAACATAAAGGAGTTTCTGGGCGTTGATATTCAGATTGCTTCCCTCCTTAGTCTTATCTTGATTCGGTGGTATTGTGGGATGAAGCGGCTCGGACCAACCTTACTCGTCCATGTACGAGAGACCGGTTCCATCGACTGACATGTAACTTTGTTGCATAAGATGGCTGGCGGGTTTCTGTCTCCCCCACTTTAGTTGAATCGGATTCGACAGAGGCGGTCCTTGTAGAAGGTGAAATAGCAACTTGTATATCACTGTTGTGGTTTTGCGTAGGTAAGAATCGTTCTTTCTAGATACCCATAGCAGCCATGTAAAACATGCAACAACAAATTAGAGGACGTCTAACTTGTTTTTGCAAGGTATGATGTGATATGATATGGCCAGAAACATGATGAGATATATGTGATGTATGAGATGATCATGTTTTGTATAGATTATCATGACTTGAATGTCGATGAGTATGGCAAGCGGCAGGAGCCATAGGGTTGTCTTTAATTTATTTTCGCCCTTTTTGCTTTACTTTATCGCTATGAGTTAGCAATAGTTGTAGAAGCAATAGTTGGCGCGACAACCTCATGGCGACACGTTGATGGAGATCAAGATGATGGAGATCATGGTGTCATGACGGTGACAACGGAGATCATGCCGGTGCTTTGGAGATGGAGATCAAAAGCACAAGTTCATGGCCATATCATGTCACTTATGATTTGCATGTGATGTTAATCCTTTTATGCATCTTATTTTGCTTAGGACGACGGTAGCATTATAAGGTGATCCCTCACTAAAATTTCAAGACAAAATTGTGTTCTCCCCGAGTGTGCACCGTTGCGAAAGTTCGTCGTTTTGAGACACCACGTGATGATCGGGTGTGATAGACTCTATGTTCACATACAACGGGTGCAAGCCAGTGTTGCACATGCGGAACACTCGGGTTAAACTTGGCGAGCCTAGCATGTACAGACATGGCCTCGGAACACAAGAGATCGAAAGGTCGAGCATGAATCATATAGTAGATATGATCAACATGGAGATGTTCACCATTGAAACCACCTCATCTCATGTGATGATCGGACTTGGGGTGGTGGATTTGGATCATGTCACACTTAGACAACCTGAGGGATGTTGATTTGAGTGGGAGTTCTTAAGTAATATGATTAATTGAACTCATTATCATGAACATAGTCAAAATGTCTTTGCAAATTATGTTGTAGATCACTAGCTCGCGCTGTAGCTCCCCTGTGTTTTTTATACGTTCCTAGAGAAAATAGAGTTGAAAGATGATGGTAGCAATAATGCGGATTGGGTCCGTGATCTGAGGATTGTCCTCATTTGCTGCACAGAAGGCTTATGTCCTTAATGCACCGCTCGGTGCGCCACCCCCTCAAGCGTTGTCTGTAGATGTTGTGAACATCTGACTGGCACGTTTTGATGACTACTTGATAGTTCAGTGCGTCATGCATTACGGCTTAGAATTGAGGCTCCAAAACGTTTTTTGAACGTCACGGAACATATGAGATGTTCTAAGAGCTGAAATTGGGATCTCAGGCTCATGCCCGTGTTGAGAGGTATGAGACCTCCAACAAGATTCTTTGCCTGGAAGATGAAGGAGAATAGCTCAATCGGTGAGCATGTGCTTAGATTGCCTGGGTGCTACAATCGCTTGAATCGAGTGGGAGTTGATCTTCCAGATAAGATAGTGATTGATATAGTTCTCCAAGTCACTTCCACAAAAGCTACTAGAGCTTCGTGATGAACTATAAAAATGCCAAGGATGGAAATAATGATCCCTGAGCTATTCGCGATGTTTGACACCACGAAGGTAGAAATCAAGAAGGAGCATCAAGTGTTGATGGTTAGTAAAATCACTAGTTTCGAGAAGGGCAAGGGCAAGGAGGGAAACTTCATGGATGGCAAGCCAGTTGCTCCTCCAGTGAAGAAACCCAAGGTTGAACCCAAACCCGAGACTAAGTGCTTCTATTATGAGGAGAGCGGTCGCTGAAGCGGAACAACCCTAGATACTTGGTAGATAAGAAGGCTGACAACGTCAACGGAAGTATATTTGATATATGTATTATTGATGTGTACCTTACTAGTACTCCTAGTAGCACCTGGGTATTAGATACTGGTTCAGTTGCTAATGTTAGTAACTCGAAATAAAAGCTACGGAATAAACGGAGACTAGCTAAGGGCGAGGTGACGATTGTCGGATTTCGGGCTTCGCAAAACCCCAAGAAGTTCGAACACAGGGGCGTGTGCGAAAATCCCCTACAGCCTCGCCCTACCTAGCTCGCTACTCGATGATTACTAAGATGAACTCGCACGATGACGAGGAAGAAGATGCACACGGTGATTTACCCAGGTTCAGGTCGCTGCGAAGCGTAATACCCTACTCCTGCTTTGGTGGATTGCCTCTCGAGGAGGTGTGGTGGATGAACTAGTACAATGATGAGGAGCCTCGTGAGGGCGCTCGAGTGGTGTTCTTGGCTCTCTGCCCTGTTGGGTGTTGTCTTCTCTCTCGCCCTTCGTCCCTCTCTACGGTGGAACCTAGCCTCTACTTATAGCAGCGGCCCGGGTCCTCTTCCCTTATCGCAATGGCGGGAAGGGATCCCACAATGGCCAAATTCGAAGGGGGACAGGAGTACATCCCCACCCTGTCCAAAGGTGGTCTTCGCCTGCAAAGTAGCCGTTGATGATGCAGAGGTGGGCTCGGCGATGACATCCGTCCTGCTGGGCTCGTGGTCGTGGTCTTGTTGCACCGGAATGGAAACCTTTGGGGGTGCTTTGGGAACCCGCGTACGTCCTTGCTCCTTTTGCACCAAAGGGGAAACTGCACCGTCTGGCACGCTGGCGCCCGCCTGTCCTTCCTTGCGTCATCCTTGACTCCTGAGGCCGGGTTCTGCATAGAGATCTCCGCCGCTCCGGAGGGGGCCTGAAGAGGCCCGCTCCCTGTTGGTCTTGGTGCTGCTTCCCTCCCGAGCTCGGGTCCTCACGAGGGCCTTGTCTTGAGTGAGGTCGCGCCAGGCCGTGCTTGGCTGACGAGGTGGGCCATGCCCTGGGCCGCAGGCAGGCAGGTCTAGGTACCCCCGTTCCCAGAACGCCGACAGTAGCCCCCGGGCCCAAGGCGCGCTCGAGCCGGCTTCTGGGTGAAGCCCTTGAGGACGGCCCGAAGCGTCGCAGGCCCCAAACGCCTGCGGGCCAGGACTGGCGCGCGTCGTGCGGTTGATGTCGGGCATCCAACGCCCCTTCGGCCACCGCTCGCATCGACAAAAGCCTGACTTCCAGCGCCGAGCCATTACTGCTTTCCTCTTCTGCGCACCTGCTCTTACTCCCAGATCCCCAGCCTTTGCCGCGACCTCTCCAGATCCCGGCACTGTTCCGTCCTCCTCCTTGCCGCGTCGGCCCTGCAAACTTCCCGATGGCTCCCGCCGGTAAGTCAAAGCGAGAGGCCCGGAGCTCAGCCTCCGCTCCTATCTCACCGGCGCTCTCGGAGTCCACCATTGCCAAGGACGGAGACCTCGTCCCGGTGCTCCCGTCGATGGCAGACGGGACCAGCGAGTGGGGGCGGACCTTGATATGGGGCGGCTCTTCGGAGAAGCGGCCCTCGTCCAGGTCGGCCTATCCTTTCTTCCTCCATAGCGTCTTCGCTGGGCTCGTCCTGCCTTTCTCCAAGTTCTTCACCGCCATCCTCGACCATTATGGGATCCAAGCTCTTCATCTCCAGCCCAACTCCATTCTGCTCTTGTCCGTCTTTGCCTTCTACTACGAGGCCTTCGTAGGCATGGAGCCTTCGGTGGCCCTCTTCCGTCATTTCTTCAGCTTGTGGGTGCATGACGGCGCTCAGCGGTCGGCGTGCGTTTCTTTCGTCGTGGTCCAGAGCGGTAACATGCTCTTGAAGGCCGGGAAGAAGGTGGAGAACTTCAGGCACCGCTGGGTCTTCATGGATCTCAAGAGCACCAACCCCCGCTTGGATCTGCCTAAGGGGCTGCCGGAGAAGACCCCCGGGCTAAGCCTGTCCTAGAGCGGATCTCTCGCGACATCGGCACCAAGAAGCTGACTGGGGGGATGATAGTGAAGGAGTTCTTGACGCAGCGCCTGGCGCCCCTCCAGTCTCATTCTAGGCCCTTGTGGGACAATCAGGGCAGTGGCGACAACCTCAGGCTTCGGTCCGTACGCATAACCCCCGAGGAGCTGAACAGGGTTGTGTCAACCCTGCTCAACGGCGACCCCGGTGATCTCCCCGACGCCTACGCCCCGCTGTACCGCCGCGACGACAGAGCCGATCTGGTCGCCGCGATGCCTGTCTTCAACGAACTGGGGCTCTCCCCAGCTGAGGGCCTTGGCTCCCCGGTGATGGTGTCCTCCGGCGGCACCACGGGCGGGGAGGATTCGGAGAAGACAGCGGACGACAACCTGGCGGAGGCGTCTCCTCCGTCGCATAACATGCTCTTGCGTGACCTTGAGGACGACGATGATGTTGGTGAAGCTTCTGCTGCAGGTTCTCCGTGTCCCGCCAAGGTCCTCAGGGGGGTAGGACCAGCCCCTCGTGCCACTCGGTCCGCCTGCCTGGCGACCCCCAGGAAGCGCGGGGCGGAGTCTCCTCCGGTGTGCCCTGCCTCTGCCGGCAAGGCGGTTGAAGCGCCGGCCTCGCCCCCGCCCGAATCGCAGCTCGCGGGCAAGGCGGACGAGGCCGGGGCCATGGTGACCCCTCCAGCTGCCGCCCTTGTGGACAGCGCTCCTGCTCCCCCGCGTGGTGGTGCCCTCCTGGAGAAAGGCGAAGGGGTCGCCGTCGTCATCGGAGCAGAGAGGAAGAGGAAGTGGGTCGACGTTGAAGAGTAAGTAATCCGGCTCGGCCTTGGTCGCCTGCCGGTAGCTTGTGTGCTGATGATTTTTCCTTTGCTTGGTGACCAGGAATGCCACCGTGCTGAGGATGAGGAAGAAGAAGGCGGGCGTCAAGCCGAAAGTGCCTTCCGATGCTCCGCCCGCTCCTGTCGTCCTGCCGTCGCCTGACGAGGCGCCTTCCGACGCGGGGGTGGGGGCTCGCGAGGCAACCCTCCTGGTCACCGCCGCGGAGCCCCCTGAGCCCCCGATGCGCGTTGGTGCTGCCGCTCCTGCTTTTGGGGGCGCGTCGGCGCTGCTGCCCCAGGAGCCAGCCCCCGAGGGCCAGCTGCCCTTGGACTCGTCTGCATCCACCTTACCTGTGGTCGTGGCGGAGCCTCCGGTGCCTCCTGCTCCTCGTGCTTTTGCCGCCCCAGGGGCGCCTCCTGTGATGGCACAGGCGACTCCCCCTGACGAGGCCTTGGTGTCCACGTTGCGCGGCCCTGGCGTCCTGGACGGGGCCTACGCCGCTCTGTGTCAGGTTCGGGACGCCCTCGGGGGCGCTGACGATCGCCTCGCGAGTGGGCGCCTGGGGCTCCTCTCCGGGTGGCTCCAGGCCGACGCCTCTATCGTGGCTGCTTGGGGCCAGGCCAGGGCCACCACGGCGGAGAGCGAGAAGGAGGCCGCATCAGCCAAGGCAGCCCGCGAGGCAGCACTGACCGACGCGGCGTCTGCTGCAAGGTGTTGTGGCGAAGCAGAGGCCCGCTTGAAGGTTCTTCAGGAGGAGAAGTCCGCGCTTGCGGAGCAGCTGCATCAGCAGGAGGAAACCCTCAAGACCCGCGAGGCCAAGCTTGCCGCTCGGGACTCCGAGCTGTCCCAGGCGACGGCCAGCCAGGCCGCGGAGCGAGAGCGCCTGGACGCTCAGGAGAAGGAAGTCGCTTCGGAGAAGGCCCGGCTCGACGCCAGGAAGAAGGCTCTTGCCACGGCTGAGGAGAAAAAGGCCGCAGAGCTCAGCGCCTTTCCCTCCGTCGAGCTCAGGCTTCGCCAAGCGCTCCACTCCCTCTGCCGGGATGGGTTTACGGAGCCCCTGGTGGCTCCGGAGAGCGGCTTCACGGAGCTCGCTTCGAAGCTCGTCGAGGTGCTGGAGGGCGCCGGTTGCCAAGGTGGAGGGGGTCTTGGAAAGCGAGTGACACGACCTCTTTTCTGAGGCCGCGACGCGCGTCATCAGCCATCTTCACCTTCGCGAGCTGGGGTTTGACTTTGACTCCGTGATCCGCCCGGTCACCCCCGAGGTCCGCGCCAGTGCTGCGGCGGTGGTGAAGGGCGCCGTGGAGGCACTGGTGAAGAAGTTCACCTGCGTCACCGTTCCTCTGCCTCCTGAAGCTGCAAGGGTTAGCGGCGAAGAAGACGACGCCAGCGATGTCGACGACGAGTTCCCCGCGGCCGGGACGAGTGGTGGCGGCGGCTCCTCCTAACTCCTCTTCCTTGTTCCTTTCCTGCAACGCTCATCGTGCCTCGCGGAGGCGTTAAACTTGTTTGTATTTGTGAAAACTTTTAATGCTTGTAATAACTGTTGAACTGTGTGATTGGTTTCTTCGCCTTGTTTCCTTCCTGCTTGATGTGATGCTCTGTGTCGGCAGGGCCCGGCCCCGCGCATACCTCAGCCGCCGTTGGGCCGTCCGGATCACCAGGACGGTTCCAAGGGGTGAGGGGCTACAGGACCAGTGAGGCTCCCGAGTCGCGATGCTCAGGAGTCCCCCTTGACATACGAGCAGTCCTCATGAAGGGAACATGGTGAAGATTGGGTTAACTTGGAAATTTCGAACACCTTGCGCTCTGCGTCGGCAGGGCCCGGCCCCGCGCATACCTCAGCCGCCGTTGGGCCGTCCGGATCACCAGGACGGTTCCAAGGGGTGAGGGGCTACGTGGCCAGTGAGGCTCCTGAGTCGCGATGCTCAGGAGTCCCCCTTGACGTACGAGCTCCAGCATCCTCCTTAGGGGTTCTGAGTGCTTTGAGCTCTGCGTCGGCAGGGCCCGGCCCCGCGCATACCTCAGCCGCCGTTGGGCCGTCCGGATCACCAGGACGGCCCCAAGGGGTGAGGGGCTACGTGGCCAGTGAGGCTCCTGAGTCGCGATGCTCGGGAGTCCCCCTTGACGTACGAGCGGCTCCCATACCTTTCCTCGCTAGCTTTTCCTGAGGGGGGCGTGTGAAGACCAGGTTTGGCAGACCTGGGGAGGTGGCATGTACCAGGCTTGGCCCGGTAGTAGCCCCCATGCAGCCCCCTCACGCGTACATCCCAGGGGAACGCAGCGAGATGGGGCCGCGAGGGGCCTTCCTGAGGTTGGATGCAGCCGCTGGGGCGCCCTTAGTTGTTTATCCCCAGCACGGAGCGAAGGGCTTCCACATTGCGTGGGCATAGTCATTGGTGGACCGTGTTGTCCGCCAGCACGGGGCATGGGGCTTCCACCTTGCGTGGGCATAGTCATTGGTGGACCGTGTTGTCCGCCAGCACGGAGCATGGGGCTTCCACATTGCGTGGGAAGGAACCCCTCCGCGTCCTCGGGGGGCTCCGGGCGTCAGCCCATTGAGTTCGTACGCGTGGCTGGCACGGTAGAACTGGGAGGTGTATCTGGGAGCTCGCGAGGGCGCTTTGGCCTCGCGAGGTCCCTACCTCAAAGGCAGTTTGCGCCTGGATCTTCTTGTAGATGGCGCCGTCCGAGGTCCTACAAATTTTGGAGAAGCCTGCGCCGAATGTGCTCCTGAGGGCCGTCGCATGAGAGGGCCGAGCACCAGTGACCCCAGGAGGTGACGTGAGCGGGGCTGGCCCGCCAGACAGAGCTCAGCCACTGGATTTATCGACGCTGTAGGGATGGACCCGAGCACAGACGCCGTGCCCAGTCCTCTCACGAGGCGGTCGAAGGTAGGATCATTCGGGTACGGCGACATTCACGCCGGCAAAGAGCCGTGCAGGCAAGATGAAACGTTAGGAAATAGATCACATGCATGAAAAGTTACTGAAACATGCGTAAATGAGGCGGCTGCAGGGGTACGCCCTGGTCGCCTGAGGATAATGCGGCCCGGTGGGCGCCCTCAAACGGAGTGAACCAAAAAGTTACCTGGCACAAACCAAAAAATAACCTGGCGGCCACGCCGCTGAAGAGTCGAAGCTGTCGTTGTAGCCTGATCTTGCACCTCCGTGAGCATGACCCTCATGAGCCCGTCGTCTCCCGGGGCTCAGGACCCCTGCTCGGTCCGGGCATCTCCTCCAACTCCTCATCGCGCCTCGCCCGGCAAGGTATGAGCATGGCCTGGGCTAGGCGCTGGAATGTGGCGCCAGTGTTCGCCAAGCCGAAGGGCATGCGGATGTAGTTGCGCGGGTAGACCCATCCGCGATCGGCGCACGTCGGCCAGAAGAGGCCCTAGGACGCGGCCCTGTTGATTGCGAGTGTGTTGACGCAGATGCGTGGCTTGTCGACCGGGCCGAGGATGGCGGCTGCGCTTGGTGGTGCAGGGCAGATCCTGCCTCGCATGGCCTGTGCCTCCTGAAGCTCCTCGATCACTCTGATGACGGACTCTTGCGAGCTCGGCGCCTCACGCCGTGCTCCTGGCTCAGGCAGACGCGCGTCAGGACGCGCCTTCAGGTTGTGCCCGAGCGCCTCCCTTGTCTCACCGGTCAGGCCGGAAACTCCCCGGATGGAAGCCCCCGAGCCCGACCCAAGGGGGGCGCCGAGCGCGCTTTCCTATGCGATGAAAGGTGGGGCCCCGTCCCGGGGCGCGGAGCCTGAGGCGCCGTCCTTGGAGGCTCCAGCCCCCTGGCGCCCTGCGGGGAGGAGCTACTTCTTCTTCTTGCGTGCATCCTCACGAGGCAGGGTATCCTCCTCGTCGTCCGAGCACTCGGCCGCCGCAGTACGGTAAGCACGCTCGAGGGAGCAGACAGCATCCTTCTCATCGCAGGCGACGGTGATGACGCCGCCACTCCCTGGCATCTTGAGGACATTGTAGCCTTGATGAGTCACCGCCATGAACTTGGCGAGGGCTGGGTACCCAAGGATCGCGTTGTATGGGAGGTGGATGTGTGCGACGTCGAAGACGATGATCTCGGTGTGGTAGTTCTTGCGTCCGCCGAAGGTGGCGGGCAGGCGCACTTGCCCAATGGGGACGGTGGATCCATCAGTGACTCCTGAGAAGGGCTTGGTCGGCATGAGCTGGTCGTACGGTACTTGGAGCGTCTCGAAGGTCTCAATGGAGAGGACATTGAGCCCCGCTCCACTGTCGATGAGGGTCTTGGTGATGAGGACATTGTTGATGGTCGGAGTGCACAGCATGGGGAGCATGCCGGCCATGGCCGAGCACCTGAGCTGATCCCTCGAGTCGAAGGTGATTGCGGTCTGGGACCACTTGAGGGGACGCATGGCTTCAGGCTTTGGGAGAGCTGCGTTCACCTCCCGCGTGAACTGCTTGAAGATGCGGTTCGACGCTGGGGCTTGGGCGCCGCCCAGGATACAGGCTACCGCCCTGACCTCCTGGAAGCCCCCAGCCCCATTGTCTTGCATGTCCTCTTCCTTCCTTCTGGGTGGCGGCGGTAGTGGTGGTAGGCCGGCCTCACGAGGACGGGCCTCACGAGGCTGGCCACCACGTGACCCCTCCGGAGGGTCATCGCGCCAGTGGTCCTCCCGAGCTTGATCGCGCCAGCGGTCCTCTCGAGGCCGGTCTCACCACTCCTGACGCGGCTCCCGGTTGTCCCAACGGCCTCTGCCACGGCCTCCGCCGCGTCCGAAGCCACGGTCCACGCGTCCAGGGCGCCGGCCGAAGTGCTCGTGGCGGACCAGCCTGAGCTCCTGGCAGTCGATGGTGTCGTGGTTGTTGGTGCCGTGGAAGATGCAGGTCGGCCTCCCTCCTACGGGGTGTTCCTCGCCTTGGCTGCGCTTCGCCTCAGGCTCGCCCACAAGTACCGCCGGGGCCTTGCGCTTCGCCTCCTTGGCCTTGGTCTTCTTTTGTTCTGGCTCTGCCGCTGGAGGCTCGCGGAGCGACAGGCGGCCCTCTTCAGCCTTGGCGCACCTGTTCGCCAGGTTGAACATCTCCAGGGCTGAGCACAGTTCGTCGTTCATGGCGAGCTCCTCCTTCATCTTGAGGTCCGTGACACCGTCGGTGAACGCGGAGATGATAGCCTCATCCGACGCCCTCGGGACCTTGAGGCGTGTAGTCGTGAAGCGCTGTATGAATTTGTGCAGGGTCTCTCCATCCTGCTGCTTCACACGCCGCAGGTCGTTCACGGTGAGCGCGCGGTCGCGGGTACCTTGGAAGTTGGCGACGAAGCGTTTGCGCAGGTCGTCCCAGGAGGTGATGGACCCCTTCGGGAGGTTGAGGAGCCAGGAGAGCGCGCCACCCTTGAGTGCCATGGGGAACCAGCACGCCATGACCTTGTCGTCTCCACCGGCCGCCCGGATGCTCAACGAGTAGAGCTGTAGGAACTCTGCGGGATCCGGGGTGCCGTCGTAGCGAGGGGGTAAGTCAGGCTTGAACTTGTAGGGCCACGTGGTTGGATGGAGCTCCGGGGCGATGGCGAGGCACCCCACCGGCTCGACGGGTGCTGTGTGTGCGGGAGGGACCCAGTCTTGACACTCCCGGGGGGCCGCCTCGAGTGGTGCCCGGTCGCGGCGCTGGTTCGGCAGCGCGGGGAGCACACGCGTGTCGACGCGCGGCTGGGGCACCACCTGGCAGCTTACTTCATCTCTCGCCCTTGCCCGCGGTTCGCAGGGCTGGTCGCGCGGGCGCGCTTCACGCCTGGGCTCGGGGTCGACATCGCGTTGCGGAGGAGGTGGCGGCGCATCGTGGGCCACGTTGTCTGCCAGGGAAGGCCGGGGTCGAAACGAGTAGGAGAGCGCTAAAGCGTCGCCGGCAGCACTGACGAGTTCCGCGATGCGCCGAAGCCAGTCGTCAGGGCGGTCGGGGGCAGGGCGGTAGCGGAGCAGCTCGTGCGCCATGGCGAGTGCACCCGAGCCGCGCGGCGGCCCCGGTCGAGCGTGGGAGGACGACCCAGTAGCCGGAACGATCGACGGAGTGGCGGTGTGGCCGTCGCGCTGTGCGGTGACCGGCTGGGAGGAGTCTTGTTGCTCGTGGGCCTCCGGGCCCGTGCCGGCGTTGGCCACAGGTGAGGGGGACCGGCGCACGGCGGCGCGGCCCACGGGTGCCGTCTGTGCGACGCGGGCAGCTCGGCGCTCAGCGCGGGCTCAGCGAGCGTCAGACATCGGGGCGGCGAGGCGGAGGAAGAGCTTGGCTTGAGGAAGACTTCGACACGCCCCCTACCTGGCGTGCCAAATGTCGGATTTTGGGCTCCGCAAAACCCCAAGAAGTTTGAACACAAGGGCGTGTGCGAAGATCCCTTGCAGCCTCGCCCTACCTAGCTCGCTACTCGATGATTACTACGACGAAGTCGCACGATGACGAGGAAGAAGATGCACATGGTTATTTACCCAGGTTCAGGCCACTGCGAAGCGTAATACCCTACTCCTGCTTTGGTGGATTGCCTCTCGAGGAGGTGTGGTGGATGAACTAGTACAATGATGAGGAGCCTCGCGAGGGTGCTCGAGTGGTGTTCTTGGCTCTCTGCCCTGTTGGGTGTTGTCTTCTCTCTCGCCCTTCGTCCCTCTCTACGGTGGAACATAGCCTCTACTTATAGCAGCGGCCCGGGTCCTCTTCCCTTATCGCAATGGTAGGAAGGGATCCCACAACGGCCAAATTCGAAGGGGGACAGGAGTACATCCCCGCCCTGTCCAAAGGTGGTCTTCGCCTGCAAAGTAGCTGTCGATGATGCAGAGGTGGGCTCAGCGATGACATCCGTCCTGCTGGGCTCGTGGTCGTGGTCTTGTTGCACCGGAATGGAAACCTTTGGGGGGCGCTTTGGGAACCCGCGTACGTCCTTGCTCCTTTTGCACCAAAGGGGAAACTGCACCGTCTGGCGTGCTGGCGCCTGCCTGTCCTTCCTTGCGTCATCCTTGACTCCTGAGGCCGGGTTCTGCATAGAGATCTCCGCCGCTCCGGAGGGGGCCTGAAGAGGCCCGCTCCCTGTTGGTCTTGGTGCTGCTTCCCTCGCGAGCTCGGGTCCTCGCGAGGGCCTTGTCTTGAGTGAGGTCGCGCCAGGCCGTGCTTGGCTGACGAGGTGGGCCATGCCCTGGGCCGCAGGCAGGCAGGTCTGGGTACCCCCGTTCCCAGAACACCGACAACGATGTGTGTTGGAAGTGTTTCCAAGGTTGATGTGATCACCATCGCATGCTCCCTCTACCTTCGGGATTAGTGTTAAACCTGAATAAATGTTATTTGGTGTTTGCGTAGAGCATGAGCATGATTAGATCATGTTTATTGCAATACGGTTATTCATTTAAGTCAGAGAATAATAGTTATTTTGTTTACATGAATAAAACCTTCCATGGTCATGCACCCAATGTGAATGGTTTATTGAATCTCGATCGTAGTAATACACATGTTCCTAATATTTATGCCAAAAGATGCAAAGTTAATAATGATAGTACCACATACTTGTGGCACTGGCGCTAAGGTCATATTGGTATAAAGCGCATGAAAAAACTCCATGCTGATGGATCTTTGGACTCACTCGATTTCGAATTGGTTGAGACATGCGGACCATACCTCATGGGCAAGATAACTGGGACCCCGTTTTCCGGTATGATGGAGCGGGCAAGTGACTTATTGGAAATGATACATGTTGATGTATGAGGTCCAATGAGTGTTATAGCGTGCGGTGGATATCGTTGTTTTCTAACCTTCACTGATGATTCGAGTAGATATGTGTATATTTACTTAATGAAACACAAGTCTGAAACGTTTGAAAAGTTCAAGCAAATTCAGAGTGAAGTTTTGAGATCATCATGACAAGAAGATAAAATGTCTACGATATGATCGTGGAGGCAAATATCTAAGTTATGAGTTTGGTATACAACTTAAGACAATGTGGAAGTTGTTTCACAACTCACGCCACCTGGAACACCATAGTGTGATGGTGTGTCTGAACGTCGTAGTCGTGCTCTATTGGATATGGTGCATACTATGATGTCTCTTATCATTTTTGCCACTATCGTTTTGGGTTTATGCATTAGAGACAACTACATTCACTTTAAAATAGGGCACCATCTAAGTCCGTTGAGATGACACCGTATGAATTTTGGTTTGGCAGAAACCTAAGCTGTCATTTCTCAGAGTTTGGGAATGCGACGCTTATATCTGATAAGCTCGAACCCAAAGCGGAAAAGTGCATCTTCATAAGATACCCTAAGGAAACAATTGGGTATACCTTCTATCTCAGATCCAAGGGCAAAGTGTCTGTTTCTCAAAATGGGTCCTTTCTCGAGAAAAAGTTTCCCTCGAAAGAATTGAGTGGGAGGAAAGTAGAACTTGATGAGGTTGTTGAACCGTCACTTCAATTGGATAGTAGCACGACGCAGAAAGATGCTTCTGCGACGCCTACATCGAGTGAAGAGGAAGCAAATGATGATGATCATCAAGCTTCGGATCAAGTTACTACCGAACCTCATAGGTTGACAAGAACTCGTACCGCCCCTGAGTGGTACGTCAATCCTACCTTGGAGGTCATGTTGTTAGACAACAGTGAACCTACGAGCTATGAAGAAGTGATGGTGGGCCCGGATTCCAACAAATGGCTAGGAGCCATGAAATCTGAGATAGGATCCGTGTATGAAAACCAAGTATAGACTTTGGTAGACTTGCCCGATGAACGGCAGGCCGTTAAGTACAAATGGATCTTTAAGAAGAAGACAGACACTGATGGTAAATGTCACCATTTATAAAGCTCGACTTGTCGCAAAGTAGTTTCCGACAAGTTCAAGGAGTTGACTACGATGAGACTCTCTCACTCGTAGCGATGCTGAAGTCTGTTGGAATTATGTTAGCAATTGCTGCATTTTTCGATTATGAAATCTGGCAGATGGATGTCAAAATATCGTTTCCTTACGGTTTCCTTGAGGAAAGGTTGTATGTGATACAATCAGAAGGTTTTTGTTAGTCCTAAGGATGCTAAAAGGTGTGCAAGCTCCAGCAATCCTTCTATGGGCTGGAGCGAGCATCTCGGAGTTGGAATATACGCTTTGATGAGGTGATCAAAGTTTTTGGGTTTATACAAAGTTTATGAGAAACTTGTATTTACAAGAAAGTGAGTGGGAGCACTATAGAATTTCTGATAAGTATATGTGGATGACATATTGTTGATCGGAAATGATGTAGAATTTCTGGAAAGCATAAAGGGCTGTTTGAAAGGAGTTTTTCAAAGGAAGACCTGGAATGAAGCTACTTAAATATTGGGCATCAGGATCTATAGAGATAGATCAAGACGTCTGATAAGACTTTCAATGAGTACATACCTTAACAAGATTTTGAAAGAGTTCAAAATGGATCACTCAAAGAAAGAGTTCTTGCCTGATTTGTAAGGTGTGGAGTTGAGTGAGACTCAAAGATCGACCACGGCAGAAGAAACAGAGAGGACGAAGGTCGTCCCCTATGCCTTATCCATAGGCTCTATATAGTATGCCATGCTGTGTACCGCACCTGGTGTGTGCCTTGCCATGAGTCTGTCAAGGGGTACAAGAGTGGTCCAGGAGTGGCCATAACGAGTGACAAAAGCCGTCTTTGGAATGTCCACGTTCCTGATTTTGATTTGATGATAACCTAGTCTCAAATCCATCTTGGAAAAGACTGCGGATCCAGCGAGCTGATCATACAGATCGTTGATCCTGGGGAGCAGATATTTGTTCTTTATCGTGACTAGATTAACCGGTCGATAATCGACAACCATCCGGTCCGTACCATCCTTCTTCTTGACGAAGAGGACAGGACAAGCCCATGGAGAAGAACTAGGATGGATGAAACCTTTCTTCAAAGATTCATCGAGTTGGATTTTTAAGCTCAGCTAACTCTTGGGGTGACATCTTATATGGTCTCCTAGCAATGGGAGCAGTTCCTGGAATAAGGTCTATGACAAACTCTACTTCTCTGTCAGGTGGAACACCTGGCAGTTCTTCTGGAAAAACATCCGGGAAGTCACGGACTACCGGGATGTTCTCAAGGTCTGGGAGAGGATTGGCATTGAGGGAATATATCCGCCCTTCTGGAATACGGGTTTGGATTTTGACTATCTGGCCGGAAGGATGGGTAAGCTGAACAGACCTAGTGAAACAATCAATTTTGGCATGATGAACTATCATCCAGTCCATCCCGAAAATGATATTGATGTCCGAAGACTTAAGAGCTATTAGAGAAGCAAGGAACACCAAACCATCAACAAGGATTTGATTTCCATGGCTCACTCTAGCAGTTTGCCATCTAGAACCTGGAGTTTGAACTTCCAAAGGAGTTGGCATAATATCAAAGGACATATCATGCGACAGGGCATACCTGTCAGAGATGAAAGAGTGGGATGCTCCAGAGTCAAACAGAACTGAAGCTGGATGGGAATTAACAAGAAGTGTCTTAAGCACGACATTAGCATCATCTTCAGCTTCTTCTGTAGTTACATGGTGCACACATCCACGAGTATACACAACTGACCTGGCATTAAACTTCTTGATTGGGGGCCTGCCATGACTAGCAACATTGCTTGAAGAGGATGGAACATTTGCTCGCAAAGGGCAATTCTTGGAATAGTGTCCAGGCTGACTGCACTTGAAACATGCTCCATGAATGGGCCGGGAATCTGGGTTGATCATCCGGTTGATGAGGTTCTTCTGGGGAACACATGGCATCGGTAGACGAGGTGCCACATAGGATGGCCTCGGTGCATAACCAGCGGGAAGAGCGGCGTTCGGGATCCATATCCTATGCTTCTGGGATATAGCAACTGAAAATGACCCAATATCACGGGTGTGCTTGCGGGATTCCTCATAGGTCATCCGGCTTGTCTCCGCTTGGATTGCTCTGTTCACAAGAACCTGGAAGCTAACGAAATCATGCAGACTGAGATCATGACGAAGCTTTGGGTTAAGGCCTTTCCTGAACCTTGCTTGCTTCTTGGCGTCTGTGGATACTTTTTCTGGGGCATAACGCGCGAGGCGTCCAAACTCACGACTATAGGCATCCACATCGATCTTGCCTTGGGTCAGATTGCAGAACTCCTCTTGCTTATGATCTATCAGGGCCTGGGGAATATGATGCTCTCGGAAAGCCTCACATAATTCCTTCCATGAAGTAGCTTGGCCTGCAGGTCGCATGGCCTCGAAATTCTCCCACCATAGGCTTGCGGAACCTTCAAGGTGATATGCGGCATAGGTGACCTTGTCTCCTTCAGCCACGTTTGCATAACGCAGCTTGTTGTTGATACTCCGGAGCCAATCATCTGCATCCAGTGGCTCAATGGAATGGTGGAAGGTGGGCGGTTGCAACTTGATGAAGTCTCTGATGGAAACTAGCTCATTGAGCTGATGGGCTGTATTCTGCTCGATGTGCTCCAACAGACGGTTGGTGGCACGCTTGTTCCTCTCAACTTCTAGCATAACCTCCGCTAACAAAGGTGGGTTGGGAGGATCTTCTTCATCCCTACCATCTCCATGATTCTGACCACGACTAGCAATTCACCGGGTTACTGGCGACATCCTGAAGGAAAACCAGGGTTCAGAAACAAGGAAGAACACCGGAACATATCTAAACCTAGAAGAACTCGGACAGCATAACGGGTGTACGGGCATGAAATATGAGGCAACCTGCACCAGATTTGGGCAGCATAACAGCTCAACAATATGGTTTCAAGGCACACTGAGAACATATACATCACTTCTCACAACTCTGATGGGACATTACTTGACTCAAACAACCATTCTATAAGTCTCTGGTCCAGTAACTCGTCACCCTAGCAGATAGATAAGAAACCTAGTCCTTAATCCCCGTAGCAAGGAAGAGAGTGACCCAGAATAGAGTAACTTGAGGAAAGGAGTAAAAAGAAGCCTTACGTTCCCTTCCACAATCAATTCCCACTCAACATCGACCAGTTTGGCTTCGTAAACCTACAAGCAGTTCAGCTCTGATACAAACGCTGTCGGGACCCCGATCCTAAGCCATATGAATCAAGCCAGTAACCACTTTGCGGCCTCACGCACGGTAACCCACAGCTGCCACCTTACCTTGGCCGGGACTGTTTGCGCCTTTTGGCTCACGGATATGAACATGTTGCTAGCATTCACACGTCAAAGAACCCGGGTTGACATGACTAGTTATAGACCCAAGTGGCACAACCATACAGGGACAGGCATACGTAACCCAGCAATGCAGGTGTCGGTCATCAGCGTGTGTAGACGAGTCGTAGCAAGCTACATGGACTCCATTACGTCGTGAGACATATCTGTCATCAACGGTACGTAGACGAGTCATAGCAGGCTACAGGGACTCCATTACACCGCGTGACATTTCCCCGTAGGGACAGACACAGCAGCAAAGAAGGATACACGCCGGTCAATCTATGTGTCTGGAGCAGTAGCAAGCTACCAAGGCTCATGGAAGCACAAAGAGGCATTTCCCCGTAAAGCAGGCTACTAAAGGTATACAGCTAGGTGTCGAATCCCACACATACCAATGCATTTCAAACATACACGCAATATGCACGATATGTGTAGATACAACATGGCATCACAACAAAACTCTACAACATAACATTTATTTAGAAGGCTCCGAAGAGCCAACATAGCATAATGTTACAAGCAGGAGGAGTCACATGACCCAACATTCAGAGCAAACAAACAACAAGCGGAAGTTACTTGTCTGAGTACAGACATCTACAAAAGCGGCTAGAAGAGCCTGAAAAGCTAAAACGGCCCTACCAAAGGAGCCAGGCTCCTGTCTGGGTTACTAAGCTAATCCGTCGATGTCAACGTCAGGAAGAACATAAAGAGATCAACGTCTAACTCTGCAAAAACATAAATAAGCAACAGTGAGTACGAAGGTACTCAGCAAGTCTTACATCAGGTCTAACTACATATGCATCATGTATCAATGAACGGGCTTGTGGGGTTTACTGCAGAATGCCAGCTTTAACCTTTGGCTAGACTGAAATATGATATAGTACCCAACGTAGCACTACTCTCTCGTCTCCCTACGAGAGAGCACACACGAGTCCACATGTTCACCATATCAATACACCACTATGGATCCTCTCTCGTCTTCCTACGAGAAGCCATCCATAGCACTCACACTTATCTGGAGTATTTTAGAATATCCATTTAATTTGTCTATGAACAATGCAAGTCTCCAAGTAGTCCATATCCGCGGAAGCGGCTATTCGAATAGATAGATTACCCTGCAGGGGTGTACTTCGTCACACATGCTCCCACCACTTACCGCCAAGTGCACATAAAAAGGCACCTCGGCAACCTTCAAGCGGAAGCCCAGCGAGGGAGTCGGCCACGGACGTTAACTTACAACGACTCTAACCCAAGGCAGTCGCCTATCTGAGTTGGAACCCATAATGGAAGTCCGGCCGAGGTTTCCAACATGGCCTCAAACGTTGTGTGCAGGGCCCCAAGCCGGTCCTGATTGGGCCGTTCATCCACTTCGCAGGCCCGGCCACACCTATCAACGTTTCGAACTACTGCGACTCCTGGACTGAGAACAGAGTATGTTAATAGGCCGAGAGGGGTCGAGTTACCGGAACCCAATGTGCGGTAGTAGCTAGTCTTGGAACACAAACACGGAACTTAGTTCCTATGAGCGATCTCAATGAGACAACCCACCATGTACTCCTACATGGCCTCTCATCGCTACCTTTACCAAAATAGGTTCAACACTTAACCCTCATCATCAGGACACAATCATTTCACTCCGGTTCATTACCCAGATGAATCAGACCTGACACAACTCTAAGCATAGCAAGCAAAACAGGGTTATAGCACAACATGGCTCAAGCATCTACCAGGTATGCTAGGTTGCTTGGTTCAGCTATTTACTGTGACAATGACAGGTCATGCAAAGGAGTGGGTTCATCTACCGCAACACAAGTAGCAGTTGAATCGCATTGTCCTAATGCATTGAAATGAGAGCAAGAGCGAGAGAGTGGGATTGTATCGAATATGCTCAAGGGGGTTTGCTTGCCTGTTTATCGGAAGAACACCACTGTTCTTTGATGTCGTCGATAACTACGTCTCGCAAGTCTATCGACAAAATCAAACAAGGTCTAATTAAGCACGGCAAATGCTTCACAATGATGCATGAGTATGACATGTCAAAATCATGCTGGTTTGGGCTAATGCTTCTATCAACATGTTAAATGAAGATGGTTTGAACCCTAGGTTCAAATTCAACTCCATGTGTGAGGTTACATATTGTGTTTGGAACAAAATGTCCAAGTTTGCCTATTTATCTTGCTCTAACATGCATGAAAATGCCACCATCAGATTCTTTGGATTTTTCTGATAATTTTTCATATATAAATTATTTCAATCTGGGCTACAGATTATTATCTATGATTTTTCAAAGATTTTACTATTTTCTGGAATTATTTTTATTACAGAAATATATTTATTGCGTCATCACTGTGTCATGCTGGCGTCAGCGAGTCAACCGGGCCAGTCCTAGGTCAAGCCTGACCAGTGGGGTCCACTGGTCAGTGACCCAGGGCTAATCCCGCGCTGACCGGGGTTTGGCCCGCAGCTGGGGCCCGCTGTCAGCGGCTGGGGGGGCCTAATTAAGCGGGGGATTAGTGCTAATCGGTCGGCCACGTCGGCGCCCACCGGAGTTGGGCCGGCGGCAACCAAACCCGTGGCGGAGGCTCGCCGGAGTTGGTCGAAAACGTGCCACAGGGCACGGTTTCACGCGCCGAGAGCACTGGGAGGGAGCCCATGCTCGACCGCATCTAGTGGGGCTGGCCAGAGGGCTTGGGGTCGCCGGAGACGACGGCCACGACGATCTCGGCAGCGACCGGCGATCGGCTGCGTGCGGTTGTGGGGTTGCGGGGCACTAGCGGCCTGGTTCAAGGGCTCTACGGCCTCTACGGAGCTTCGGGAGTTCATTCACGAGCTTGGACGCGCGTGTGGAGGACCACAGCGACGGCGGCAACATGGCCGGCGTCGAGAGCTCTCGGCTCCGGTGGCCCTGCTAGCTACGGCACGCGAGAGGAGCAACGGGAGGAGGGGATCGACGCGGCAGCTCACCACGATTCCAACAGAAGCAACGGCAGGCTCGGGGAGGTCCTGTGGCCGACGAATTCGACGGCGATGCTCCGGCGGCCGAGGCAGTGGAATCGGCGACGATGGCGACGATGAGGGGCTCCCGGTTCGATTCCTTCGGCTAGGAGGAGCAGGTGGGGGCGGCGCAACTCGTGGGTAGCTCGGGGAGGCGAGGGTAGGCCGGTGGCCGCGACGGCAGCGAGCAGCGGCGGCGGATGTGTGCGGCTGCGAGAGGAGAGAGCAGCAGGGAGAGGGTGGTGAGCACGAGGGGGTCCAGGGGGGCCACGTGGCGACTCTAGGCGAGGGGGAGGCAGGCAGAGAGGCAGGAGGTGGCGAGGCGTGTGCCTGCGCGCTCCGGGCGCGTGCCTCTGTCCTCCTGGCGGGAGGAAGAGGATGACTGGCCATTGGGCCAGTTGGGCCTCTTCCCAGCTGGGCCAGGGAGCCAGGTAAGTGGCTCTGCCTTTTTCTTTTATTCTTTTCTATATTTTTCTGACATTTGTTTTGGTTTGTTAAAATATCAAACCATTTATAGAAATCCTGAAGATTGTTATGTGAGCTGGGTATAGTTAACTAGTGCCACATAAAAAGTTTCAGAATTATTGGACTTTTATTTTATCCAAAGGAAATAAAATCCAATGCAATTAATATTTGGATTAACTCAAATGCCCAATATAAAATGTTTCTGTGATTCCATAATATTGGTTGGCATTTTTACCTTATGCCAATATTTTATCAGAAAACCAGGAACATTTTCTTGGTTCATTTTGAAGCAACTTTTATAATGCTTATTTGACAAAATTTTGAATTGTGAGGCTTGATCATCCTTCATTTCATTTTCATTTGAAAATAAAATGCATGCATGAATGCATTGGCAATCATAATGAAACTAGGGTTGTGACAACTCACCCCCACTAAACAAGAATCTCGTCCCGAGATTCAGGCGTAGTCGGGAAGAGGTCAGGGTACTCAAGTCGAAGACGATCTTCGCGCTCCCAGGTTGCTTCGTCCTCGGAATGGTGTGACCACTGAATCTTGATAAACTTGATGCTGCGACATCGAGTGCTGCGCTCGGCTTCATCGAGGATACGAACAGGATATTCTCGATATGAGAGATCATCTTGAAGATCAAGCGTTTCGTGGTCTACTTCGCGGACAGGATCCTTGAAGCAACGCCTGAGTTGAGAAACGTGGAACACATCATGAACTTTGGAAAGCTGTGGGGGTAGTTCCAATTGGTAGGCAACTTCTCCTCGTTTGGCGAGAATGCGAAAAGGACCAATGTAACAAGGAGCCAACTTGCCTTTGATACCGAAACGATGGGTACCCTTGAGAGGTGTAACCCGAAGGTAAGCTTTCTCGTCAACTTCATAACTTACGTCCTTATGACGATGGTCATCTTGACTCTTTTGATGAGACTGGGCTGTTTTCAGATTCTCACGAATGATGCGAACTTGCTCTTCTGCATCCTGGATCATATCCGGTCCAAAGAATTGTCTTTCACCGGTTTCTGACCAGTTTAATGGCGTTCGACATCTTCGTCCATACAGAACGTCGAAGGGTGCTTTGCCGAGACTAGACTGGAAGCTGTTGTTATAAGCAAACTCGGCGAATGGAAGACATTTCTCCCAGTTCATTCCAAATGAGATAACACAGGCTCTGAGCATATCTTCGAGAATTTGATTGACTCTTTCAACTTGACCACTTGACTGAGGATGATAAGCGGTGCTAAAGGAGAGATGGGTTCCCATAGCATTCTGGAAACTTTCCCAAAATCGAGAAGTGAAAAGACTTCCACGATCTGAATTGATCTCTAGAGGAACACCATGAAGAGAAACTATTCGAGAGATATATAGGTCTGCTAACTGACTAGCAGTTATACTTTCTCGAACTGGAAGGAAATGAGCAACTTTCGAAAGGCGATCGATGACCACGAAGATGGCATCATTCCCTTTCTTACTCTTTGGAAAGCCGGTGATGAAATCCATACCGACCTTGTCCCATTTCCACTCGGGGATAGCCAAGGGCTGAAGGGTGCCAGCAGGCCTTTGATGCTCGGCCTTAACGCGACGACAACCATCGCAGTTAGCAACGAACTGAGCAATTTCTCTCTTCATCCGGGTCCACCAGAACCTCTGGCGTAGGTCCTGATACATCTTAGTACTACCGGGATGAATCGTGAGAGGAGATTCATGAGCTTCCTTAAGGATCAGCTCTCGAAGTTGTTGCTTCTTGGGAACCACCAAGCGGTCATCAAAGAATACAACACCTTGATCATCTACCGAGAAGCGTCCAGCAACTCCTCTAGCGAGGTTGCTCTTGATTCGGGAAATTCCCGTATCATGCTTCTGGGCTTCTACGATCTGATCCTGAAGAGTCGGTTTCGCCACCAAGGTAGAAAGGGATCCTCGAGGAATAATGTGAATATTTAACTTACGAAATTCCTCATGGAGAAGTGGTTGACTTTGTAGCAACATGAGGTTGTTACAATAGGATTTACTACTTAGTGCATCAGCCATGACATTGGCTTTGCCTGGGGTGTAAGATATTCCTAAGTCGTAGTCCGTAATCAACTCAATCCACCGTGTTTGCCTGAGATTCAAATCCGGTTGGGTGAATATATACTTGAGACTCTGGTGATCTGTGTATATTTCACAACGATTACCCAGAAGGTAATGTCGCCAAGTGACAAGTGCATGAACTACAGCGGCAAGTTCCAGATCGTGTGTTGGATAATTCTCCTCATGTGGACGCAATTGTCGAGATGCGTAGGCAATCACATGACGATCTTGCATAAGAATGCAACCTAGACCTTGTCGTGAAGCATCACAGTAGATAACAAAGTCCTTTGTGAAATCCGGCGGTACAAGTACCGGGGCAGTAGTCAGTCATCTGTTCAACTCCTGAAAACTTTCCTCACACTTTGGAGTCCACTCGAACTTCTTATCTTTCTTGAGGAGTTCAGTTAGAGGTTTGGCAACTTTGGAGAAGTTCTCAACGAAACGGCGACAGTAGCTCGCTAAGCCAAGGAAACTCCTAACTTGCTTCACCGACTTAGGTTGAGTCCAATCAAGGACAGCTTGAACTCTCTCGGGATTGACAGCAATACCTTTCGCAGAGATTACGTGACCTAGATAGGTCACTTCTGGCAACCAGAATTCGCACTTGGAGAATTTGGCGTAAAGGCGGTGCTCTCGAAGTTTCATCAATACCAGCCTAAGATGCTCAGCATGTTCTTCTTCGTTCTTCGAGCATATGAGGATATCATCGAGGTAGACCACGACGAATTTGTCCAAATACTCCATGAAGATCGAATTCATTAAGCGGGAGAAGGTGGCTGGGGCATTGGTTAGACCGAAGGACATGACGGTGTACTCATATTGGCCATAACGAGTGACAAAAGCCGTCTTTGGAATGTCCCCGTTCCTGATTTTGATTTGATGATAACCTAATCTCAAATCCATCTTGGAAAAGACTGCGGATCCAGCGAGCTGATCATATAGATCGTTGATACTGGGGAGCGGATATTTGTTCTTTATCGTGACCAGATTAACCGGTCGATAATCGACAACCATCCGGTCTGTACCATCCTTCTTCTTGACGAAGAGGACAGGACAAGCCCATGGAGAAGAACTAGGATGGATGAAACCTTTCTTCAAAGATTCATCGAGTTGGATTTTAAGCTCAGCTAACTCTTGGGGTGACATCTTATATGGTCTCCTAGCAATGGGAGCAGTTCCTGGAATAAGGTCTACTTCTCTGTCAGGTGGAATACCTGGCAGTACTTCTGGAAAAACATCCGGGAAGTCACGGACTACCGGGATGTTCTCAAGGTCTGGGAGAGGATTGGCATTGAGGGAATATATCCGCCCTTCTGGAATACGGGTTTGGATTTTGACTATCTGGCCAGAAGGATGGGTAAGCTGAACAGACCAAGTGAAACAATCAATTTTGGCATGATGAACTGTCATCCAGTCCATCCCCAAAATGATATTGATGTCCGAAGACTTAAGAGCTATTAGAGAAGCAAGGAACACCAAACCATCAACAAGGATTTGATTTCCATGGCTCACTCTAGCAGTTTGCCATCTAGAACCTGGAGTTTGAACTTCCAAAGGAGTTGGCATAATATCAAAGGACATATCATGCGACAAGGCATACTTGTCAGATATGAAAGAGTGGGATGCTCCAGTGTCAAACAGAACTGAAGCTGGATGGGAATTAACAAGAAGCGTCTTAAACACGACATTAGCATCATCTTCAGCTTCTTCTGTAGTTACATGGTGCACACATCCACGAGTATACACAACTGACCTGGCATTAAACTTCTTGATTGGGGGCCTGCCACGACTGGCAACATTGCTTGAAGAGGATGGAACATTTGCTCGCAAAGGGCAATTCTTGGAATATTGTCCAGGCTGACTGCACTTGAAACATGCTCCATGAATGGGCCGGGGGTCTGGGTTGATCATCCGGTTGATGATGTTCTTTTGGGGAACACATGGCATCGGTAGACGAGGCGCCACATAGGATGGCCTCGGTGCATAACCAGCAGGAAGAGCGGCGTTCGGGATCCATATCCTATGCTTCTGGGATATAGCAATTGAAAATGACCCAATATCACGGGTGTGCTTGCGGGATTCCTCATAGGTCATCCGGCTTGTCTCTGCTTGGATTGCTTAGTTCACAAGAACCTGGAAGCTAACGAACTCATGCAGACTGAGATCATGACGAAGCTTTGGGTTAAGGCCTTTCCTGAACCTTGCTTGCTTCTTGGCGTCTGTGGATACTTTTTCTGGGGCATAACGCGCGAGGTGTGCAAACTCACGACTATAGGCATCCACATCCATCTTGCCTTGGGTCAGATTGCAGAACTCCTCTTGCTTACGATCTATTAGGGCCTGGGGAATATGATGCTCTCGGAAAGCCTCACAGAATTCCTTCCATGAAGTAGCTTGGCCTGCAGGTCGTATGGCCTCGAAGTTCTCCCACCATAGGCTGGCAGAGCCTTCAAGGTGATATGCGGCATAGGTGACCTTGTCTCCTTCAGCCACGTTTGCATAACGCAGCTTGTTGTTGATACTCCGGAGCCAATCATCTACATCCAGTGGCTCAATGGAATGATGGAAGGTGGGCGGTTGCAACTTGATGAAGTCTCTGATGGAAACTAGCTCATTGCGCTGATGGACTGTATTCTGCTCGATGTGCTCCAACAGACGGTTGGTGGCACGCTTGTTCCTCTCAACTTCTAGCATAACCTCCGCTAACAAAGGCGGGTTGGGAGGATCTTCTTCATCCCTACCATCTCCATGATTCTGACCACGACTAGCAATTCTCCGGGTTACTGGCGACATCCTGAAGGAAAACCAGGGTTCAGAAACAAGGAAGAACACCGGAACATATCTAAACCTCCAAGAACTCGGACAGCATAACGGTTGTACGGGCATGAAATATGAGGCAACCTGCACCAGATTTGGGCAGCATAACAGCTCAACATCATGGTTTCAAGGCACACTGAGAACATAGACATCACTTCTCACAACTCTGATGGGACATTACTTGACTCAAACAACCATTCTATAAGTCTCTGGTCCAGTAACTCGTCATCCTAGCAGATAGATAAGAAACCTAGTCCTTAATCCCCGTAGCAAGGAAGAGAGTGACCCAGAATAGAGTAACTTGAGGAAAGGAGTAAAAAGAAGCCTTACGTTCCCTCCCACAATCAATTCCCTTATATAACTAAAGCATTACTAGACTCAACATCAACCAGTTTAGCTTCGTAAACCTACAGGCAGTTCAGCTCTGATACCAATGCTGTCGGGACCCCGATCCTAAGCCATATGAATCCAGCCTGTAACATGTCACACCACTTTGCGGCCTCACGCACGGTAACCCACGGCTGCCACCTTACCTTGGCCGGGACCGTTTGCGCCTTTTGGCTCACGGATATGAACATGTCGCTAGCATTCACACGTCAAAGAACCCGGGTCGACATGACTATTTATAGACCCAAGTGGCACAACCATACAGGGACAGGCATACGTAACCCAGTAATGCAGTTGTCGGTCATCAGCGTGTGTAGACGAGTCGTAGCAAGCTACATAGACTCCATTACGTCGTGAGACATATCTGTCATCAACGGTACGTAGACGAGTCATAGCAGGCTACAGGGACTCCATTACACCGCGTGACATTTCCCCGTAGGGACAGACACAGCAGCAAAGAAGGATACACGCCGGTCAATCTATGTGTCCGGAGCAGTAGCAAGCTACCAAGGCTCATGGAAGCACAAAGAGGCATTTCCCCATAAAGCAGGCTACTAAAGGTATATAGCCAGGTGTCGAATCCCACACATACCAATGCATTTCAAACATACACGCAATATGCACGATATGTGTAGATACAACATGGCATCACAACAAAACTCTACAACATAACATTTATTTAGAAGGCTCCGAAGAGCCAACATAGCATAATGTTACAAGCAGGAGGGGTCACATGATCCAACATTCAGAGAAAAAAAACAACAAGCGGAAGTTACTTGTCTGAGTACAGTCATCTACAAAAGCGGCTAGAAGAGCCTGAAAAGCTACAACGACCCTACCAAAGGAGCCAGGCTCCTGTTTGGGTTACTAAGCTAATCCGTCGATGTCAACGTCAGGAAGAACATAAAGAGATCAACGTCTAACTCTGCAAAAACATAAATAAGCAACAGTGAGTACGAAGGTACTCAACAAGTCTTACATCAGGTCTAACTACATATGCATCATGTATCAATGAACGGGATTGTGGGGTTTACTGGAGAATGCCAGCTTTGACCTTTGGCTAGACTGAAATATGATATAGTACCCAACGTATCACTACTCTCTCGTCTCCGTACGAGAGAGCACACACGAGTCCGCATGTTCACCATATCAATACACCACTATGGATCCTCTCTCGTCTTCCTACGAGAAGCCATCCATAGCACTCACACTTATCTGGAGTATTTTAGAATATCCATTTAATTTGTCTATGAACAATGCAAGTCTCCAAGTAGTCCATATCCGCGGACGCGGCTATTCGAATAGATAGATTACCCTGCAGGGGTGTACTTCGTCACACATGCTCCCGCCACTTACCACCAAGTGCACGTAAAAAGGCACCTCGGCAACCTTCAAGCGGAAGCCCAGCGAGGGAGTTGGCCATGGACGTTAACTTACAACGACTCTAGCCCATAGCAGTCGCCTATCTGAGTTGGAACCCATAATGGAAGTCCGGCCGAGGTTTCCAACATGGCCTCAAACGTTGTGTGCAGGGCCCCAAGCCGGCCCCGATTGGGCCATTCATCCACTTCACAGGCCCGGCCACACCTATCAACATTTCGAACTACTGCGACTCCTGGACAGAGAACAGAGTATGTTAATAGGCCGAGAGGGGTCAAGTTACCGGAACCCAATGTGCGGTAGTAGCTAGTCTTGGAACACAAACACGGAACTCAATTCCTATGAGCGGTCTCAATGAGACAACCCACCATGTACTCCTACATGGCCTCTCATCGCTACCTTTACCAAAACAGGTTCAACACTTAACCCTGATCATCAGGACACAATCATTTCACTCCGGTTCATCACCCAGATGAATCAGACCTGACACAACTCTAAGCATAGCAAGCATAACAGGGTTATAGCACAACATGGCTCAAGCATCTACCAGGTATGCTAGGTTGCTTGGTTCAGCTATTTACTGTGACAATGACAGGTCATGCAAAGGAGTGGGTTCATCTACCGCAACACAAGTAGCAGTTGAATCGCATTGTCCTAATGCATTTAAATGAGAGCAAGAGCGAGAGAGTGGGATTGTATCGAATATGCTCAAGGGGGTTTGCTTGCCTGTTTATCGGAAGAACACCATTGTTCTTTGATGTCATCGATAACTACGTCTCGCAGGTCTATCGACAAAATAAAACAAGGTCTAATTAAGCACGGCAAATGCTTCACAATGATGCATGAGTATGACATGTCAAAATGATGCTGGTTTGAGCTAATGCTTCTATCAACATGTTAAATGAAGATGGTTTGAACCCTAGGTTCAAATTCAACTCCATGTGTGAGGTTACATATTGTGTTTGGAACAAAATGTCCAAGTTTGCCTATTTATCTTGCTCTAACATGCATGAAAATGCCACCATCAGATTCTTTGGATTTTTCTGATAATTTTTCATATATAAATTATTTCAATCTGAGCTACAGATTATTATCTATGATTTTTCAAAGATTTTACTATTTTCTGGAATTATTTTTATTACAGAAATATATTTATTGCATCATCACTGTGTCATGCTGGCGTCAGCGAGTCTACCGGGCCAGTCCTAGGTCAAACCTGACCAGTGGGGTCCACTGGTCAGTGACCCAGGGCTAATCCCGCGCTGACCGGGGTTTGACCCGCAGCTGGGGCCCGCTGTCAGCGGCTGGGGGGCCTAATTAAGCGGGGGATTAGTGCTAATCGGTCGGCCACGTCGGCGCCCACCGGAGTTGGGCCGGCGGCGACCAAACCCGTGGCGGAGGCTCGCCGGAGTTGGTCAAAAACGTGCCACAGGGCATGGTTTCGCGCGCCGAGAGCACTGGGAGCGAGTCCGTGCTCGACCGCATCTAGTGGGGCTGGCCAGTGGGCTTGGGGTCGCCGGCGACGATGGCCATGACGAGCTCAGCGGCGACTGGCGATCGGCTGCGTGCGGTTGCGGGGCTGCGGGGCACTAGCGGCCTGGTTCAAGGGCTCTACGGCCTCTACGGAGCTTCGGGAGTTCATTCATGAGCTTGGGCGCGCGGGTGGAGGACCACAGCGGCGGCGGCAACATGGCCGGCGTCGAGGAGCTCTCGGCTCCGGTGGCCCTGCTAGCTACGGCACGCGAGAGGACCAACGGGAGGAGGGGATCGACGCGGCAGCTCACCACGGTTCCAACAGAAGCAACGGCAGGCTCGGGGAGGTCCTGTGGCCGACGAATTCGACGGTGATGCTCCGGCGGCCGAGGCGGTGGAATCGGCGACGATGGCGACGATGAGGGACTCCTGGTTCGATTCCTTCGGCTAGGAGGAGCAGGTGGGGCGGCGCAACTTGTGGGTAGCTCGGGGAGGCGTGGGTAGGCCGGTGGCCGCGACGGCAGCGAGCAGCGGTGGCGGATGTGTGCGGCTGCGAGAGGAGAGAGCAGCAGGGAGAGGGAGGTGAGCACGAGGGGGTCCAGGGGGCCGTGTGGTGACTCCAGGCGAGGGGGAAGGCAGGCAGAGAGGCAGGAGGTGGCGAGGCATGTGCCCGCGCGCTACGGGCGCGTGCCTCTGTCCTCCTGGCGGGAGGAAGAGGATGACTGGCCATTGGGCCACTTGGGCCTCTTCCCAGCTAGGCCAGGGAGCCAGGTAAGTGGCTCTGCCTTTTTCTTTTATTCTTTTCTATTTTTTTCTGACATTTGTTTTGGTTTGTTAAAATATCAAACCATTTACAGAAATCCTGAAGATTGTTATGTGAGCTGGGTATAGTTAACTAGTACCACATAAAAAGTTTCAGAATTATTGTACTTTTATTTTATCCAAAGGAAATAAAATCCAATGCAATTAATATTTGGATTAACTCAAATGCCCAATATAAAATGTTTCTGTGATTCCATAATATTGGTTGGCATTTTTACCTTATGCCAATATTTTATCAGAAAACCAGGAAAATTTTCTTGGTTCATTTTGAAGCAACTTTTATAATGCTTATTTGACAAAATTTTGAATTGTGAGGCTTGATCATCCCTCATTTCATTTTCATTTGAAAATAAAATGCATGCATGAATGCATTGGCAATCATAATGAAACTAGGGCTGTGACAACTGGACAGCGGTCAAAATTATCCTTAGTTACTAGAGGACTAAGGAAATGTTTCTCGATTATGGAGGTGATAAGGAGTTCGTCGTAAAGGGTTACGTCGATGCAAGCTTTGACACCTATCCGGACGAATCTGAGTAGCGGTCCGCATACGTATAGTGGAGCAGTCATTTGGAGTAGCTCCAAGTGGAGCGTGGTAGCATCTGCAGTATGACATATAGATTTGCAAAGAACACACGGATCTGAATGTTGCAGACCGTTGACTAGAACCTCTCTCACATGCAAAACATGATCGAACCCCAGAACTCATTGGGTGTTAGATGCATTACAATGTTAATCACATGGTGATGTGAGCTAGATTATTGACTCTAGTGCAAGTGGGATACTGTTGGAAATATGCCCTAGAGGCAATAATAATTTAGTTATTATCATATTTCCTTGTTCATGATAATCGTTTATTATCCATACTATAATTGTATTGATTGGAAACTCAAATACATGTGTGGGTACATAGATAACACTGTGTCCCTAGTATGCCTCTAATAGACTAGCTCGTTGATCAAAGATGGTCAAGGTTTCCTAGCCATAGACATGAGATGTCATTTGATAACGGGATCACATCATTAGGAGAATGATTTGATGGACAAGACCCAAACTATGAACATAGCATATGATCGTGTCAGTTTATTGCTATTGTTTTCTGCATGTCAAGTATCTGTTCCTATGACCATGAGATCATGCAACTCACTGACACCGGAGGAGTACCTTGTGTGTATCAAATGTCGCAACGTAACTGGGTGACTATAAAGGTGCTCTACAGGTATCTCCGAGGGTGTCTGTTGAGTTGGCATGGATCGAGACTGGGATTTGTTACTCCGTGTGACGGAGAGGTATCTCGGGGCCCACTCGGTAATACAACATCACAATGAGCCTTGCAAGCAAAGTGACTAAAGAGTTAGCCACGGGATCTTGTATTACGGAACAAGTAAAGAGACTTGCCGGTAACGAGATTGAACTAGGTATAGAGATACCAGCAATCGAATCTCAGGCAAGTAACATACCGAAGAACAAAGGGAACTGCATACGGGATTAACTGAATCCTTGACATAGAGGTTCAACCGATAAAGATCTTCGTAGAATATGTAGGAACCAATATGGGCATCCAGGTCCCACTATTGGTTATTGACCGTAGAGGTGTCTTGGTCATGTCTACATAGTTCTCGAACCCGCAGGGTCTGCACACTTAACGTTCGGTGATGTTTCGGTAGTATTGAGTTATGTATGTTGGTGACCGAAAGTTGTTCGGAGTCCCGGAGAGATCCCGGACATCACGAAGAGCTCCGTAATGGTCCGGAGGTAAAGATTGATATATAGGAAGTCCCGTTTTGGTCACCGGAAAAGTTTCGGGTATTTCCGGTAGTGTACCGGGAGTGCCGGGAGGGGCCCACTCACCCCAGGGGCTACATGGGCCTAGGAGGTGGTGCACCAGCCCCTGGTGGGCTGGGCAACCAGCCCCTAAGGGCCCATGTGCAAGGAGGTGGGAGAGGGGCCAAGTAGGGAGGAGTCCTACTAGGAGTCCACCTCCCTTATTGGAGGTGGACTCCTCCCCTAGTTCGGTCGAACCCCTCCTTGTTGGAGGGGCTAGGGCTGCCTTCCCCTTCCCCTTCCTCCTATATATATTGAGGGATTTTGAGGTCAGCCCCCACCTGAAAATCCACGGCTGCCTCTCTCTCCCTCTAGATCTGTTCTCCACTAGATCGTCTCGGTCGTGCTTGGCGAAGCCCTGCCAGGACAGCCCCACCACCGCCGCCACCACGCCGTTGTGCTGGCGGAGAACTCATCTACCTCTCCACCCTCGCTTGCTGGATCAAGGAGGTGGAGATTGTCATCGAGATGTATGTGTGCTGAACGCGGAGGTGCCGTCCGTTCGGCGCTGGATCGGAAGGACCGTGATTGGATCGTGGGACGGATCGTGATTGGATCGCGGGACGGATTGCGATATGGATCGCGAAGACGTTCGACTACATCAACCGCGTTTCTTAACGCTTCCCGCTTAGCGATCTACAAGGGTATGTAGATCCACTCTCCCTCTCGTAGATGCTCATCTCCATAGATAGATCTTGCGTGTGCGTAGGAATTTTTTTTCCCATGCAACGTTCCCCAATACCTTGGGCATCCCCAAGCTTAGGTTTTTGTCACTCCTTATTCTTCTCATATCGGTGTCTCACCCAAAACTTGAAAACTTCAATCACACAAAACTTAACGAAACTTCGTGAGCAGGGTTAGTGTAATAAAGATAAATCATTCACTTAGGTACTATCAAGACAAGATTCATAATTGTTCTCACATAATACATACTGTATTCTACCATTCACATAATTTATATCACTGAATATAATCTATGGAAACACTAAAACAAGCAAACTATGCATGCAAAACAGAATCTGTCAAAAACAGAACAGTCTGTGAACACAGTGTAAAAATTTCAGATCATTATCACGCTCCAGTAAAAAATTAAAATTCCTCTACCGGAGTCAAAAGTTTCTGTTTTGGTTCAGCATCAATTCTACTCATCTTGTGAGTCATCCCAAAGGCTTTACTTGGCATTTTATTGAAATAAAAGACACAAAACATGATTACTACAGTAGCTTGATCATATGAACACACAAAAACAGAAAGGAAAAGTGTTGGGTTGTGTCCCAACAAGCGCTTTTCTTTAATGCCTTTTTGGCTAGGCATGATGATTTCAATGATGCTCGCATAAAAGTAAAGAATTGAAACATAAAGAGAGCATCATGAATCACATGGCAAGCACATTTAAGTCTAACCCACTTCCTATGCATAGGGATTTTGTGAGAAAAAAATTTATGGGAGCAAAAATCAACTACCATAGGAAGGCAAAACAAGCATAACTTCAAAACTTTGAGCACAAAGAGAGGAAACTTGATATTATTGCAATTCCTTGTTCCTCCCTCATAATAATTTTCAGTAGCATCATGAAGGAATTTCACAATATAACTATCACATAAAGCATCATTTTCATGATCTACAAGCATAGAAAATTTATTACTCTCCACATAAGCAATTTTCTTCTCATTCATTGTAGTGGGAGCAAACTCAACAAAATAACTATCATGAGATACTTGATTGACAGAACCACATTCAATATTGAAATCATGATGACAAGTTTCATGGTTACTATCACTCTTTATAGCATACATGTCATCATCATAATCATCATAGATAGGAGGCATGCCATCATCATCATAAATTTTCTCATCAAAACTTGGGGAACTAAAAATATCATCTTCATCAAACATAGCATCCCAAGCTTGTGGCTTTGCATATCATTAGCATCATGGATATTCAGAGAATTCATACTAGCAACATTGCAATCATGCTCATCATTTAAGGAATTCTCATTAAGTATTTTCATAATTTCTTCCTCTACCAATTGAGCACAATTTTCCGAATCCTTATATTCACGAAAGACATTATAAAGCCGATACAAATGATGCAACATAAACTCCATTTTTTGTAGTTTTCTTTTATAAAACCAAACTAGTGAAAAACAAGTAACTAAAAGATTTAATTGCAAGATCTAAAGATATACCTTCAAGCACTAACCTCCCCGGCAACGGTGCCAGAAAAGAGCTTGATGTCTACTACGCAACTTTATTCTTGTAGACTTTATTGGGCCTCCAAGCGCAGAGTTTTGTAGGACAGTAGCAATTTTCCCTCAAGTGGATGACCTAAGGTTTATCAATCCGTGGGAGGTGTAGGATGAAGATGGTCTCTCTTAAAAAACCCTGCAATCAAATAATAAAAAGTCTCTTGTGTCCCCAACACACCCAATACAATGGAAAATTGTATAGGTGCACTAGTTCGGCGAAGAGATGGTAATACAAGTGCAATATGGATGGTAGATAAAGGTTTTTGTAATCTGAAAATATAAAAACAGCAAGGTAGCAAGTAACAAAAGTGAGCACAAACGGTATTGCAATACTTGAAAACAAGGCCTAGGGTCCGTACGTTCGCTAGTGCAATCTCTCAACAATGCTAATATAATTGGATCACATAACCATCCCTCAACGTGCAACGAAGAATCACTCCAAAGTTCTTATCTAGCGGAGAACATAACAAGAAATTGTTTGTAGGGTATGAAACCACCTTAAAGTTATTCTTTCCGATCGATCTATTCAAGAGTTCGTACTAAGATAACATCAAGTTATCCTTTCCATTCGATCTATCTAAGAGTTCGTACTAGAATAACACCATATGATACGCATCAACCAACTCTAATGTCACCTAGATACTCCAATGTCACCACAAGTATCCATGAGTTAATTATACGATACGCATCAAACAATTTCAGATTCAGAATACTCAATCCACACAAAGAACCTCAAAGAGTGCCCCAAGATTTCTATCGGAGAAAGTAGGACAAGAACGTGTATCCGCGGGAATCCGCAAGTTGAGTACCAAAACATATATCAAGTGAATCAATAGAACACCCCATTGTCACCACGGGTATCCACATGCAAGACATATATCAAGTGTTCTCAAATCCAATATTCAATCCAACATAACGATATCTCAAAGGGAAAGATTCAACTCATCACAACATGATAGCAAGGGAATAACATCATATGATCCGACTATATTAACAAAGCCCGTGATACATCAAGATCGTGACATCTCAAGAACACGAGAGAGAGAGAGATTGAACACATAGCTACTGGTACATACCCTCAGCCCCGAGGATGGATTACTCACACATTATCATGGTGAGAAAGAGAGATTTGTAGATAAAGAGGTGAAGCCCCGAAGAGATGGAGGTGATGGCGGCCACGGCGCCGGCGACGGGCGGCGGCCCCTTGTCCCTCCTTGTTCCTTGGTCTTGGTGCTGCAATGGAGGAGCCTCTCCCCTTCCTGGCGGCTGCCAAGGGAGAGGCAAATTCGTGGTTCTTGGTGGCTCTCCCGAAATTACGGTTTTTCTCTCCTTATATGTGCCTCTGTGGTGCTCTATGGCCCTTCGATGGATGGACCCTTGATCCAATGGCTCTTGGGCACCTCTAGAACCTTCCTAGGGACTCCTCACAGCCCTCATGAGTCCTCAACGTTGTGGCTTGGCCGAATACATCAGATATGGTAAGAGTTGGACTCAATCACATCATCAATTCTCGTAATCCCGTAATCATATATTTTCCTCCAGTAAAACTGGCCTACAGATCGCATCCGAACTCCGTTTTGGACGAATTTGGAGTCCAGAATCAATGCCATAAAATTCCCCACACTTTCCTGGTTTTAGCTTTTTCCATTTGATGCCGTCTACGGGGGTCAAACTGACGATCTCTAAAAACTGTTTGTGGACAGATTTCAGGAAAGTCAGAGTCCTCCTCCAACAAGGCTCCTTTTGCGTTTTTTCGCCAATTTCCAATTAATTCCTACACATCAAAGTGTGAAACAAGAACTTGTGCAATTTTGCAACTATTAATAGGTTAGTCCGAATAAATCATAAAACCATAGTAAAAACATAGGCAAATATGACATGAATACTTCATAAATTATCGATACGTTGGAGATGTATCACTTTGCGGTCAGTTCATCGCGCGCTTTGCGGCCCCTGGGCCTCACGTGCTCGCTTGTATCCTCGGCGGGTGCAGGCGCCCGCGTCTGGTCGCCATGTCAAGCAGCTTCTCCGCTAGGCGGGCGCAGCGCAGCCGCGGCCCGAGGCCCCGCAGGGCAGGGCGAGGCCGGAGACCGACATCACCTTCGACTCCAGGGATCATCCTAGGACTGCGGTCGCTGGTGGTGCACTCCCCATGCTGTGCATGCCCACCATCAGTAATGTTGCGGTCACCAAGACCCTCATCGACGGCGGCGCCGGCCTCAGCGTCCTTTCCATGGAGGCCTTCGACGCGCTCCAGGTGCCCTATGACCAGCTCGCGCCAACCAGGTCCTTCTCGGGGGTCGCCAAAGGCTCCGCCACTCCCTTGGGGCAGGTGCGCCTCCCCGTCACTTTTGGCACTCGCGACAATTACCGCACCGAGCTGATCGACTTCAACGTGGCCCACATTGGCCTCCCGTACAACGCCATCCTGGGATATCCGGCCCTCGCCAAGTTCATGGCGGCGACGCACCCAGGCTACAACATCATCAAGATGCGTGGTAGCAGCGGCATCATCTCTGTGGCCGGAGACACCAAGGACGCGGTTCAAGCCCTCAAGCTCGTCTACAAGGCCGCGGCAGCCTTGTGCCCCGACGCCGAGGGCGCCACGCAGTCTCCGGAGGCCGCGCCCGTGAAGAAGAAACAGTTGTTCTCTCAGGACCGGGCTGAGACGAAGCAGGTGCTTGTTGACGGTGGGAGCTCGGGCCCCACCTTCACCATTGGTGCTGGCCTTCCCCCAGAGCAGGAGAAGGCGCTGGTCGACTTTCTCCGCGCGAACAAGGACGTGTTTGCGTGGGAGGCGTCCGACCTGGTGGGCGTCCCAACGGAGGTAATCGAACACCACTTAATGGTGTGCCCAAGTGCGCGCCTAGTGAAGCAAAAGGCAAGACGACAAGCACAAGAGAAGCAAGCGTTCATCGTCCAAGAGGTCCGCACGTTGCAGGAAGCTGGTGTTATTCGGGAAGTGCGGCACCCGGATTGGCTGGCCAACCCAGTGATTGTCCCCAAAAAGGGTGGGAAGGAGCACATCTGCGTCGACTTCACGAGTCTCAACAAGGCTCGTCCTCAGGACCCCTTCCCGCTCCCGCGCATCGACCAGATCGTGGACTCCACCACCGAGTGCGATCTGCTGTGCTTTTTGGACGCTTTCTCAGGTTAGCACCAAATCAAGATGGTAGTGGAGGATGTCAAAAAGACGGCCTTCCTCTCCCCGTGCGGCGTGTATTGCTACACCTGCATGCCCTTCGGGCTGCGGAACGCCAGCGCGACCTTCCAGCGGTTGATGCGCATCGCCCTGGGGCAGCAGCTCGGGAGAAATGCGGAGGCGTACGTCAACGACATCGTGGTCAAGTCGCAAGAGACGAGGACCTTGATCGAGGACCTGGAGAAGACGTTCGCCAGCCTGCGTCGGGTGAACCTGAGGCTTAACCCGAAAAAGTGCGTTTTCGGGGTCCCGTCCGGCAAGCTACTCGGCTTCTTGGTGTCGCACCAAGGGATCGAGGCAAACCCAGAGAAGATCAAGGTAATCAAAAAGATGCGCCCGCCTCAGACCCTCAAGGAAATGCAGAAACTGGCGGGCTGCGTGACCTCCTTGGGATGCTTCATCTCCAAGCTGGGCGAGCGCGCCCTCCCCTTCTTCAAGCTCATGAAGAGGAAGGGCCCTTTCGAGTGGACCCCTAAAGCGGAGGCGGCTTTCGAGGACCTCAAGAGGTACCTCACAAGCCCACCTGTTATGGTGGCGCCTCGTCCTCACGAGCGCCTGGTGCTCTACTTGGCGGCACCCCCCACTCAGCCAGCGCAGCGCTCATAGCGGTCCGAGAGGAGCGCACCGGCACATGCGCGGAGCAAGGCGGCCCGCGAGGGGCCGCACGACATACGCCGCCTCAGGATAGCGCTCCTGAGGCCCTCGTCACTCCATCAACCCACGGGGCACCAGAGTCCCCCGTGCTCCATGCGGAGCAAGACGACGCTGACACCTCGCCCCTCGTCGAGCATCTGGTGTACTTCGTCAGCACCGTGTTGTGGGATGCGTGCGCGCTACCCTATGCAGCAGAAGCTCCTGCTCGCACTCCTCGTCGCCTCAAGGAAGTTGCACCATTACTTCCAGGGCCACGCCATCAATGTCGTCTCTGCATACCCCCTGGAGAAAGTGCTGCGCAGCCCCAACGATGCTGGAAGGGTTGCTGAGTGGAACATCAAGCTGCAGGCCTTCCAATTGGAGTTCAGCACAACCAGGGTCATCAAGGGTGCGGCCCTCGCTGACTTTGTGGCGGAGTGGACGGACGCTCCTGACCAGGGGCTGGATGAGGGCCAGTCCCTCGCGCCTGGCGATGAGGTGCCCAACGGCTGGGTCATGCACTTCGACGGTGCTTTCGCACGGCGGGGCGCGGGGGCTGGAGTTGTACTCATCTCACCGACCAAGGACAATCTTTACTACGCCATGCAGCTTTGCTTCCAGCATGGCGAGAAGGTCTCCAACAACATCCAGGAATACGAGGGCTTGATCGCTGGCCTCAGGGCCGCTGCCGCCCTGGGGGTCAAGCGCCTCACCATCAAGGGCGACTCTCAGCTCCTCGTCAACTTTTCCAACAAGGAGTACAAGCCGAAGGGCGAGCACATGGAGGCATACTTGGAAGAGGTACGTAAAATTGAAAAGCGCTTCCTGGGCTTGGAATTTCAGCACGTCCCGCGCGGCGCGAACAAGGAAGCAGACGACATCGCCAAGAGGGCATCGCGCCGCGAGCCTCAGAAGCCTGGCGTCTAAGAGGAGAGGCTCTTCAAGCCATCGGCGGCACCCCCGGTCGTAGGCACGGCGTTGCTTCAGGAAGGGCTGCCACCGGCCCCGCCCTCAGGCGCCCCGGCCTGTGGTCCGACCTCAGGAGCCCGCCTGCTCCTGGCGCTGGAATCTCGGGCTGGCGACTGGACTGAGGAGTTCAAGGTGTACCTGCTCTGCGGCACCTTACCGGAGAAGGAGGAGGACGCGGAACGCATGGCGCGCCAGGCCACTGCCTACTGTTTGCAGGGCGGCGAACTATACCGTAGGCGCCCCAACGACGTCTCGCTGCGGTGCATATCCGAGGAGCACGGGCGCAAGCTGTTGGCCGACATCCACGGTGGCGATTGCGGGCACCACTTCTCGTCTCGCACACTCGTGGGGAAGGTGTTCCGCAGTGGCTTCTACTGGCCCACGGCGCTCCATGACGCCACCGAGCTAGTCCGATCCTGCGAGGCCTGCCAATTTCACGCCAAGTAGATTCATCAGCCCGCGCAGGGTCTCCAGACCATCCCGCTCTCTTGACCTTTTGCGGTCTGGGGGCTGGATATACTGGGCCCTTTCCCTCGGGCAGCCGGCGGTTACTGCTACCTCTACGTCGCCGTCGACAAGTTCACCAAGTGGGCGGAGGTGGAGCCCGTGCGCACCATCCCCGCCGGCTTGGCCGTCAAGTTCATCAAGGGTCTCGTGAGCTGCTTCGGTGTCCCCAACCGTATCATTACCGACAATGGCTCACAGTTCACAAGCAACCTCTTTAGGACATATTGTGCTAATCTTGGAACGCAGATATGCTACGCTTCGGTGGCGCACCCACGGAGCAACGGCCAGGCTGAGCGCGCCAATGCGGAGGTCTTGAGGGGACTCAAGACGAGGAGCTTCAAGAAGAAGCTCGAGGCCTGCGGCAGGGGTTGGGTCAGCGAGCTTCAGTCCATGTTGTGGTCCATCCACACCACCGCGACAAAGCCCACCGGCGAGACCCCATTCTTCCTCGTCTACGGGGCTGAGGCGGTCCTCCCACACGAGGTCAAGCATCGCTCCCCGTGAATCTTGGAATTCGACGAGGTGCATCAGGATGCCTCGCGGGGAACAGATCTCGTGCTCGGGGAGGAGGCCCACTGCCAAGCCTCGCTCCACGCAGCGAGGTGCCAGCAGGCGCTGCGGCGCTACCATTGTCGCAGCATCCGCTCTAGGACCCTTGAAGTTGGATACCTTGTCCTGAGGTGGGTCCTCACCAGGGAGGGCCTGCACAAGCTCTCACCCATGTGGGAAGGCCCGTTCAGGGTCGCCCGCGTCTCCGGGCCACGCGCCGTACGCATGGAGACGCAGGACGGGGTCCCCATCTAGAATGCCTGGAACATCCAGCATCTCCGCAAGTTCTACCCGTGACACTCTCATGTAATAATGAGTGGGGCTGTACATGCCCCGGAGTCTCCCGGTGCATCGCTCCTCGGCCCCGCGGGGGCTCCCACCCATGCCCAAGTGGAAGCCCCATGCTCCGCGCTGGCGGACGACACGGTCTTACAACAACTATGCCCACGCCCAGTGGAGGCCCCATGCTCCGCGCTGGTGGGAACACTATCTTAGGTGCCGGACGCGGCCGTTCCTTGCTCTCTTTTGTAACCAAATTTGCTGCTTTTTGGAATGAAGTTTGAAGTTTTCGCGTCTTTATTCGAAAAATGGGTGGGAATTTTTCTCCTTGCAGCATTTCCCGTTTTGTGTCTCGTTTTTAAGAGGTTTGGCACCTGCCAGCTCTCTCGCGAGCGCGCGACCCGCAAGCGGGGGCTGGACACGGTGTGCACACTTGAGCCCCCCGAGGGCCCAGGTCACAGCAGCCGAGGGCCTGCCCGCGCACACACCTCGCCAAAACTTTGGCGTCCTAATCCTCGCGCGACGCTCTTGAGCGAGCCAACGGGCACATATTGCCTCCGGACCCCGGCCTCAGGAGCGCTCATCTCCTGGCCTTGCCGGGCATCGCGACCCGGCATACTAGCGATGATCGACCCACGCTCGGGGGCTCTAACCCAAAATGGTCGCCCGGAGACGGATGATCGAGGAAAGAACAGCCACGCTTTGGCTCATTATTGAGGAACCCTACGTGAAGCGCGTTTTGGCGCCTTCGCGGGATGCGATGTCTTGTGGAGGCACCTCCGGAGGCCCTGAATCATCGCGAACCCCCCAGGGGCCTCGCGAGCAGCAGGCACCTCTCGAGGCTCCGGAGCCGTCTGGTCCGCAGGGAAGAAGCCCCCCCCGGCAAGTTCTCTAAGCTGCCTCGGTGCCTTAGATGCATCGTTGCGGGGACGAGAGGCGCGCATAGGATCGAAGCTCCGAAAGAGCGCGCCCTCACGATGAAGGAACCCGCCACGAGCACACCAAGCTAAGTTATCCTAATCGTGACGAGCAGGAACCTTTCAATTGGTACCAATATAAATGCTAGAATATGAGACGAAAAACGCTAACATAAAGGCGCAAGCGCCATAGTTCATTACATGCCTCCGTGGGGCTCTCCATGGTTCTTAATGCAGGAAATAAAAAAACAAAAGGTGGCCTCCCGAGGACCGCCACTCCTGAGGCCTGGCTCCGGCGTAGCCCACGCTCAGTCGGAGTCCTCCTCCTCCTGGGCAGGGGCACGGCACCACGGCAGCTCGTCGTCCTCCTTGGTCCAGGCGCGGCGACGTGGCGGCTCATCGTAGTCGCCGTCGCCCGAGCTTCCCCCGGAGGAGGCGTCGCTGCTGCTGGAGGTGTTGTGGCCGTCGCCAAGGGCAAGTTCACCGCCGAGGACGCCGCCGCCTCGATGGCCGTCGTCGGCGGAGAGGTAGTCGATGTCCCCGCCGTCACCCTCCGGGCAGCACCCCAAGCGCCTGCCGTCTTCCCCGAAGATCTTGACGAAGAGCGTTGCCGCCCTGTCGTACTTGAAGTGGAGGGTACGCCTCCCCTGCAGGACCCGAGCGCGGGCGAACATCTGCCACCCGTGGTTCAGGAACACATAGCCCACAGGGGTGACCTCGACCTCCACCCACGAGGCCTCGCTACAACAGCCGGCAGCACCTCCGCGAAGAAGCACGGGAGATGGAGCCAGGTGACTGCCGGCCTCTCCGCCCACACCACAAACCCCTGGGCCGCATCGGCCGAGTGGGATCGCGGGCGGAGCAGCCGGGCGGCCGCCGCAAGCTTCCCCCCTTGGCCACGGCCGCCACGGCTACTGCAGATGCCTGAGGTAGCCTTCCCACGGCTGCCGGAGGTAGCGCTGGCCTTCACGGGAGTGCGCGCGCGCCCTTCGGGAACCACCGCTGGCGTCGCGGTGTACTTGCGGGGACGGTCGCGGGCCCTCTTGGGCGGCGGTGAGCCCGGTCCCTCCAGGGGGGCTTCCCTTTCTCGGCGGCATAGAACCTCCTCACTGGCGCCATGGCTACGGAAGCGGCGGCTTGGAGTGTGGAGTGGGGAGGCAAGAAAATGAAGACGGGTTAGGGGCTTCGTCTTCCTCGCCCACTTATAGTTGATCGGAGGCCAACCGGCGTCCCTCCGCATTCTGGGCAATGATGGCCCCGCGGCACGCGCCAGCCTTTGACAGCCAGGGCGGTTGCCGAGGCGACGTGGGAAGTGAAGGCATCCGCGTTCTGTCGTGCGCCACGCGTCAAGCCTGGCCTGCAGACGATTGGGGCCCATGACGCTTCGCCCTTCCTTCCTTGGCTTCGCCCCGAAGCCAGCCTGAGCGCGCCTTGGGCCTGGGGGCTACTGTCGGTGTTCTGGGATCAGGGGTACCCAGATCTGCCTGCCTGCAGCCCACAACGCGGGCCCATCGACGGCCTGGTACAGCCCAGCTATAAGACTCCCAAGACAAGACCCTCGTGAGGGTCCCGGCCTCGCAAGGCGAACAACGCCAAGACCTCCAGAGGAGTGACCACCCCCGGGCTGCCTCCCGAGGAGCGGAGATTTCCAAGCAGGTACTCGGTCTCATGAGGCTGCGATGACGTGAGCCATGATGAGCGGGGCCACGCAGGCGCCAGCGGGCGCAGAGGAGGACAGTTTCCTCTTCTGTGCTAAGGAGGCAAGGACGTACGCGGGTTCCCAAGGAATCCCCCAAATGTTTCCGTTCCGGTGCAACAAAACCGAGACGACGAGCTCGGCAGGACGGATGTCATCGCCGAGCCCACCTCTGCATCACGACCAAAAGCTTTGCAGGCGAAGACCACTTTTCGTCAGGATAAGATGTACCTCTTGTCCCCTTATTGGCCGTTGTGGGATCCCTTCCCACCTGTGCGATAAGGGAAGAGGACCAAGGTCACTATAAATAGGGACCAGCCTCCACCGTAGAAGGGATCGATCCATCCTCACCCAGAGCCCTCACGAGGCCGCCCAACCATTGGACTAGTTCATCCCCATCCTCCTCGCGAGGCCAATCCACCAAAAGAAGGACTAGGGTCTTACACCGCAAGGTGGCTCGAACCTGGGTAAATCTCTGTGTTCATCTTCTTGCCCATTCGCGCGTATTCGACGAGGCTCGGCCACGGGGTGGCGAGCTTGAAGCTAGAGCTGGTTGAGATCTTCGCACACGCCCCAGAGTTCGAACCTTCTTGGGTCCGCGGAGCCCCGATTCCGACATTCTTGGTTCCCCACAAGATGATTTTTGTCCCATTATCTTTGGAAGACCTTTCTTGAACACCGTCAATGCTAAGATAGATTGTGGAAAACAAACTGTCGATGTTAGTTTTAGTGATGTGTCTCATGAGTTTAACTTTTCCAAATTTAGTAGACAACACCGTAATAAAGAATTATCTAGTAAGGATGAAATAATTGTTCTTGCTTCTATTGCCGTTCCTCCAACTAATCCACTAGAAAAATATTTGCTAGACCATGAAAATGATATGCACTTGTATGAAAGAAATGAAATAGATAAAATTTCCTTTCAACAACAACCTCTCCTAAAACACAATTTGCCTATTGAAACTCTAGGAGGTCCTCCTCCACCTAAAGGCGATCATGTGTTTGAATTAAAACAATTGCCTGACACTTTGAAATATGCTTATCTTGATGAGAAAAAGATATATCCTGTTATTATTAGGGATAACCTTTCATAATATGAAGAAGAAAGATTATTAAAAATTATGCGGATGCACCGGGCTGCTATTGGATATACTCTTGATGATCTTAAGGGCATTAGTCCCACTCTATGTCAGCACAAGATTAATATGTAACCTGATGCTAAACCCGTTGTTGATCACCAACGACGATTGAATCCTAAGATGAAAGAAGTGGTAAGAACTGAAATATTAAAGCTTCTGGAAGCAGGTATAATTTATCCCATAGCTGATAGTAGATGGGTAAGTCTCGTTCATTGTGTCCCTAAGAAGCGAGGTATTACTGTTGTTCCTAATGATAAAAATGAACTTATCCCACAGAGAATTGTCACTGGCTATAGAATGGTAATTGATTTTAGAAAAATAAATAAAGCTACTAGAAAAGATCATTACCCTCTGCCTTTCATTGATCAAATGCTAGAAAGATTATCTAAGCACACACACTTTTGTTTTCTGGATGGATATTCTGGTTTCTCTCAAATACCTGTATCACAACCTGATCAAGAGAAAACCACCTTTACTTGTCCTTTTGGAACCTATGCTTATAGACGAATGCCATTTGGTTTATGCAATGCACCTGCTACCTTTCAAAGATGTATGACTGCTATATTCTCTGATTTTTGTGAAAAGATTGTGGAGGTTTTCATGGATGATTTTTCCGTTTACGGAACTTCTTTTGATGATTGCTTAAGCAACCTTGATCGAGTTTTGCAGAGATCTGAACAAACTAACCTCGTCTTGAATTGGGAGAAGTGCCACTTTATAGTTAATGAAGGTATTTTCTTGGGGCATAAAATATCTGAACGAGGTATTGAGGTGGATAAAGCTAAAGTTGATGCAATTGAGAAAATGCCATGTCCTAAAGATATTAAAGGTATTCAAAGTTTCCTTGGTCATGCTGGTTTTTATAGGAGGTTCATTAAAGACTTCCCTAAAATTTCTAGGCCTCTTACTAATCTTTTGCAAAATGATATCCCTTTTGTTTTTGATGAATATTGTGTGGAAGCCTTTGAAACACTCAAGAAAGCCTTAACCTCTCCACCTATCGTTCAACCACCTGATTGGAACTTGCCTTTTGAAATTATGTGTTATGCTAGTGATTACGCTGTTGGTGCTGTCCTAGGACAAAGAGTTGATAAGAAATTGAATGTTATCCATTATGCTAGTAAAACTCTAGACAGTGCCCAACGAAATTATGCTACTACTGAAAAGGAATTTTTAGCAGTTGTGTTTGCTTGTGATAAATTTAGATCCTATATTGTTAACTCCAAAGTTATTGTTTACACCGATCATGCTGCTAGAAAATATCTTATGGAAAAGAAAGATGCTAAACCTAGACTTATTAGGTGGGTTCTTTTGTTTCAAGAATTTGACTTACATATCGTTGATAGGAAAGGAGCTGAGAACCCCGTAGCTGATAACTTATCTAGGTTAGAAAATATTCTTGATGACCCACTACCTATTGATGATAGTTTCCCTGACGAACAGCTAGCTGCAATAAGTGTCTCACACAACACACCCTTGTATGCTGATTATGCTAATTACATTGTCGCTAAATATATACCACCTGGCTTTACATATCAACAAAAGAAAAAATTCTTCTATGACTTGAGACATTACTTTTGGGATGACCCACATCTTTATAAAGTAGGAGTAGATGGCATTATTAGACGTTGTGTACCTGAGCATGAACAGGAACAAATCCTACGGAAATGTCATTTCGAAGCTTATGGAGGACATCATGCGGGAGATAGAACTGCTCACAAGGTATTGCAATCTGGTTTTTTATTGGCCTACTCTCTTCAAGGATGCCCGTAAGTTTGTCTTGTCTTGTGATGAATGTCAAAGAATTGGTAATATCGGTAAGCGTCAAGAAATGCCTATGAATTATTCACTTGTTCTTGAACCATTTGACGTGTGGGGTTTTGATTATATGGGGCCTTTTCCTTCCTCTAACGGGTACACTCATATCTTAGTTGCGGTTGATTATGTCACTAAGTGGGTAGAAGCTATTCCAACTAGTAGTGCTGATCACCACACCTCCATTAAAATGCTTAAAGAGGTTATCTTTCCGAGGTTTGGAGTCCCTAGATATTTAATGACCGATGGTGGTTCACACTTTATTCATGGTGCTTTCTGTAAGATGCTTGCTAAATATGATGTTAACCATAGAATTGCATCACCCTATCATCCTCAATCTAGTGGTCAAGTAGAACTTAGCAATAGAGAAATAAAATTAATATTACAAAAAACTGTCAATAGGTCTTGTAAAATTGGTCTAAGAAAATAGATGATGCACTTTGGGCCTATAGAACAGCTTATAAAAATCCTATGGGTATGTCTCCTTATAAAATGGTGTATGGAAAAGCTTGTCATTTGCCTCTAGAACTAGAACACAAAGCATTTTGGGCAATTAAAGAGCTCAACTATGATTTAAATCTTGCCGGTGAGAAGAGGCTATTTGATATTAGCTCACTAGATGAATGGAGAACCCAAGCGTATGAAAATGCCAAGCTATTCAAAGAAAAATTAAAGAGATGGCATGACAAGAGAATCCAAAAGCGGGAATTTAAAATAGGAGATTATGTTCTTTTGTTCAACTCTCGTTTAAGATTTTTTGCAGGAAAGCTTCTCTCGAAATGGGAAGGACCATATATTATCGAAGAGGTTTATCGTTCTGGAGCTATCAAGATTAATAACGCCGAAGGTACTAATCCGAAGGTAGTCAATGGACAAAGAATTGAGCATTATATCTCAGGTACGCCAATTAACGTTGAAACCAATGTTATCCAAACCATGACACCGGAGGAACACATAAAAGAAATCTTCCGGAACACTCCAGAATACTTAAAAATAGGAGGTATGTGATACGATAAGTAAACGGACTCCGAAAAATCCGCAAAAATATTTTTGTCAGTTTTGGAATATTTTAGAATTTTGGAAATAAAAAAATAAACCGGAAGGTGATCGAGGTGAGCACGATACACCAGGGCGCGCCAGGCACCCCTGGGCGCGCACTGGTGGGTTGTGCCCACCTTGGATGCCTTCCCGACTCCGTTTTCCTTCCAAATACTTGTTTCCCAAGAATAAAAATTCTCTATATATACCCCCCGACTGTTTTGACGATCGCATCGCAGAAAAATCCGTTGTTCTTGTTTCGTGTTGTTTTCCTGACAGATCTGAAAATATGTCGTCTCAAGATTCAGATGGAGAGAGCCATGTTGATCCCTATGTTCCAGACCCGAAGATATTTAGGGAGATTTACCACTATCTATGGACCTCGGAGGAGGAAGAAGATGCTACCATGTAGGAAACAAAAGATGACAGCTCTGAGGAAGAGGATGATCCACTGCCTCAACCCGGAGACATGCATGTGGAATTCAAGGTTCAATTTATCCCGTCTCATTTTCTGCAGGAAAGCAAGGAGGCCCTATGCCAAAGGATATTAAAGCTTGAATTGGGGAATGACGATCTAAGGGAGGAAAATTTTATGCTGAAATATAAGTTGAAGAAGAAGGCTTCCTCTACACCTCCACCTTCTTCACCACCACCACCACCAAAGGAGACTTGAGCACATGGGTATGGGCACTCCCCTTGGCTTGAGTCAAGCTTGGGGGAGGTGCCTCGGTATCGTATCACCATCACTTTTATTCACCTTTACCTATTTTGGTTCTATCTTTAGTTTCCCTTTGCCTTAGTCGAATAAAAGTTTAGCGTGATCAATTTTCGTGTGTTAGTTTCGTGGCCTACCTATCTATGTAATCGAGTGAAAGTTATATAATAAAGTTTAGTTTGAGTTTTTGCTTCTCTACTTTCTTGTTACAATCAAATAAAAGAAAGACAAATAAATGAAAAGAATCATATGCTAATCTTATGGTGAGTAAAGACATCACATAAGGAAAAGTATAAGTAGTAAAATTTATTGGAGATTGACATACATAGCATTGGTCAATGATGCAATTCATGAAAGAACTAATTAGGGAAGAGAAGATTCACATGCAAATACACTATCTTGGACATATTTTATGATTGTGAGCCCCCATCAAATATTACATGTCAAAATTGTTGACGTTGGACAAGGAAGACAACGTAATGATTTATGTTTGTTCATATCCACATAGAAGTTATATTGTCATAGATCCTTTAACATGTGGTGCTTGCCCAATATCTTTGCTAGCCAAAAATTCCGCACTAAGTAGAGATACTAGTTGTGCATCCAAAAACCCAAACCCAAACTCTTTCCTTGAGTGTCCACCATACCTACCTATGGATCGAGAAAGATCCTTCAAGTAAGTTGTCATCGGTGCAACAAGGCAATAAAAATTGCTTCTAAAAGTGTTTTGATCAATTAGTGTAAGAGAAAATTGAGCGCTATACGAACTTGTGATGGCAAAGTAATAAAAGCGACGGACTACATAATAAAGGTTGCTATCATAGGGGGCAATATAGCGTGATGTTCTTTTACATTAAGGGATTGGGCATACAAATCAATAAGCGCACGACAACCTCTGCTTCCCTCTGCGAAGGGCCTATCTTTTACTTTTATGCACTTACTTTTATGCAAGAGTCAAAGTATTCTTCCCCATTCCTTTTTACTTTTTCCTTTTGCAAGCATCATGTGGTGAGGAAAGATCTAGGCACATATATCCAGTTGGATATGGGTGGGCATGAGTTATTATTGTTGACATCACCCTTGAGGTGAGTGAGTTGGGAGGCAAAACTATAAGCCCCTATCTTCCTACGTGTCCGGTTGAAACTTTTTGTTCATGGGTATTTCGTGAGCGTTAGCAATCGTAGAAGACTAAATGATAGTTGAGTATGTGGACTTGCCAAAAGGCTCCGACATGAGACCCTTCCTGAAAATATGATGAATTGTAGTTGCAAAGTTGACTGAGAACATAGTTTGTTGGTTTCCAATAGGGTTTATGCTTCATACTTCTATGTTGTGATGAATTGTTACTTATTCATGAGAAGCCTTATGATAAAAATGTATTGAAATAAGTTCTTATGTTAGAGTTTGTTGTTGTTATGTTAATAAGCATGATGCTTCTATGTCCGTATTTTGTTTTTATCGACACCTCCCTCTCAAACCATGTGGACATGCTTTTCAATATCGGTTTCGCTTGAGGACAAGCGAGGTCTAAGCTTGGGGGAGTTGATACGTCCATTTTGCATCATGATTTCTGACTATTATTTACTTTATTTTGTTGAATAATAATGCTTTGGGGAGTGATTCTAATGCCTTTTCTCTCATAATATGCAAGGTTTACACAAAGAGGGCGAATACCGGCAGCTGGAATTCTGGACCCATGAAAAGCACGTCCGAGATACCTATTCTGCACAACTCCAATGAAGCTGAAAATTTACGGAGATTATTTTGTATTTAATAAGAATTATTGGAGCTGAAAACTATCGGAGGAGGGCCCCCAGGTGGGCACAACCCACCAGGGCGCGCCAGGCCCCCCTGGGCGCGCCCTGATGGGTTGTGCCTAGCCTGGCCCGCTTCCGATGCCCATCTTCTGGTATAAATTCCCAAAAAACCTAAAAAAAATTAGGAGGAGGACTTTCGGGACGAAGCGCCACCGCCTCGAGGCGGAACTTGGGCAGGAGCACTTTTGCCCTCCGGCGGAGCGATTCCGCCGGGGGAACTTCCCTCCTGGAGGGGGAAATCGAAGCTATCGTCATCACCAACACCCCTCTCATCTTTGGGAGGCCAATCTTCATCAACATCTTCAACAGCACCATCTCCTCTCAAACCCTAGTTCATCTCTTGGGTCCAATCTTTGTACCGGAACCTCAGATTGGTACCTGTGGGTGACTAGTAGTGTTGATTACCTTGCGTAGTTGATTACTATATGGTTTATTTGGTGGAAGATCATATGTTCAGATCCATTATGCTATTCATTACTCCTCTGATCTTGAGCATGATTATTATTTGTGAGTAGTTACCTTTGTTCTTGAGGTCACGGGAGAAGTCATGTTGCGAGTAATCATGTGAATTTGATATGTGTTTGATATTTTGATGATATGTATGTTGTGATTCCCTTAGTGGTGTCATGTGAACGTTCACTACATGACACTTCACCATTCATGGGCCTAAGGGAATGCATTGTGGAGTAGTTATTAGATGATGGGTTGCTAGAGTGACAGAAGCTTAATCCCTAGTTTATGCGCTACTTCGTAAGGGGCTGATTTGGATCCACATGTTTAACGCTATGGTTAGACTTTGTCTTAATACTTTTCTCATAGTTGCGGATGCTTGCGACGGGGTTAATCATAAGTAGGTTGTTAGTTCATGTAAGAACAACACCTTAGCACCGGTCCACCCACATATCAAATTATCAAAGTAGCGAACACGAATCAAACCAACATGATATAAGTGACTAGACCAAATTCCCGTGTACCCTCAAGAACACTTTGCCTAATACTAGTGATTGTTCTGGCATGTCCTTTGCCTCAAAAGGATTGGGCTACCTTGCTGCACCTTGTTTACCGTTACCGTTACTTGCTCGTTACAAATTACCTTGCTATCAAACAATCTGTTACCTACAATTTCAGTGCTTGCAGAGATTACCTTGCTGAAAACCGCTTGTCATTTCCTTCTGCTCCTTGTTGGGTTCGACACTCTTACTTATTGAAAGGACTACGATTGATCCCCTATACTTGTGGGTCATCACCCGACTCCGTTTTCCTTCCATATTCTTGCTTCCCAAGATAAAAAAATCTTTATATATACCCCCGATTGTTTTGACCACCGCATTGCAGAAAAATTCTCTGTTCTTGTTTCATGCTGTTTTCTCGTCAGATCTAGATCTCCATGGCTCCACCAAGCTCCTCCAAGGACAAGTTCTTCGAGAAGGTCATCAACCCGTACTTGTCGGAGGTGATGAAGCACCCTCAAGCAATTGAGATGCGTGAGGGGGTGCTCCACATCCGAGATGTTCAGGGGCCCAAGAGAACGGGAAGCATGGAGGCCAGGCTCGAGGCAGTGGAACAAGACATCTTCAAGTGCCAAGGGATGGTGGAGCGTGGACTTAGTGCCAATCACTCCATGATCACGGAATTCACCCGTGATCACATGGTGGATGGCCGGTCCATGAAGGACATCGTTTTCACCTTCAACGAGCAAATCAATTTTCTGCAAAGTCAAACCTATGATCTTCAAAACCAAGTTTTTGAGTATGAAGCAAGATTTAAAGGTATGAGTTTAGCTGCCAGTTGCAGGACTCGGGAGACTCGTGCATCATCTTTTGATGGTGAGCCCTTGCTCTGGAAGCCGGAGGTCAAATCTACCACTTCATCACCACCTTCATCATCTTCACCACCAAAGGAGACTTGAGTACACGGGTATGTGCACTCCCCTTGGCTTGTGCCAAGCTTGGGGGAGATGCCCCGGTATCGTATCACCATCACTTTTATTTACCTTTACCTATTTTAGTTTGATCCTTAGCTCTTTCGTGACCTAGTTGAATAAAAGTTTAGTATGATCTATTTTCGAGTGCTAGTTTCGTGATCTATCTATCTATGTAATCGAGTGAGAGTTATATAATAAAGTTTACTTTGAGCTTTTACTTCTTTACTTTCTTGTTTAAATCAAAATAAAAAGGAAATAAATGAAAAGGATCATATGCTAATCTTATGGTAAGTAATGACATCACATAAGGAAAAGTATAAGTGGTAAAATTTACTGGAGATTGACAAACATAGCATTTGGTCAATGATGCAATTCATGAAAGAATTAATAAGGGAAGAGAAGATTCACATGCAAATACACTATCTTGGACAGCTTTTATGATTGTGAGCCCCCATTAAATATTATATGCCAAAATTGTTGACGTTGGACAAGGAAGACAACGTAATGATTTATGTTTGTTCATATTCACATAGAAGTTATATTGTCATAGATCCTTCAACATGTGGTGCTTGCTCAATATCTTTGCTAGCCAAAAATTCCGCACTAAGTAGAGATACTACTTGTGCATCCAAAAACCCTAAACCCAAACTCATGTTTTGAGAGTCCACCATACCTACCTATGGATTGCGTAAGATCCTTCAAGTAAGTTTTCATCGGTGCACTAAGGCAATAAAAATTGCTTCTAAATGTGTTTGATCAATTAGTGTAAGAGAAAATTGAGCATTGTACGAACTTGTGATGGCAAAGTAATAAAAGCGACGGACTGCATAATAAAGGTTGCTATCATAAGGGGCAATATAATGTGACGTTCTTTTGCATTAAAGGATTTGGCATACAAAACAAAAAGCGCATGACAACCTATGCTTCCCTCTGCGAAGGGCCTATCTTTTACTTTTATGTATTTACTTTTATGCAAGAGTCAAAGTATTCTACCCTATTCCTTTTTTACTTTTTCTTTTTGCAAGCATCATGTGGTGAGGAAAGATCTAGCCACATATATCCAGTTGGATATGAGTGAGCATCAGTTATTATTGTTGACATCACCCTTGAGGTGAATACGTTGGGAGGCGAAACTATAAGCCCCTATCTTTCTATGTGTCCGGTTGAAACTTTTTGCTCATGGGTATGATGTGAGTGTTAGCAATCATAGAAGATTAAATGATGGTTGAGTATGTGGACTTGCCAAAAGGCTCCGACACGAGACCCTTCATGAAAATATGATGAATTGTACTTGCAAAGTTGACTGAGAACATAGTTTGTTGGTTTTCAATAAGGTTTATGCTTTATACTTCTATGTTGTGATGAATTGTTACTTGTTCATGAGAAGTTATATGATTAAGTTATATAATAAAAGTTATATGAAAAAGTCCTATGACAAAGTTTGTTGCTTCTATGATAATAAGCATGATGCTACTATGTCCGTATTTTGTTTTTATCGACACCTCTCCCTCTAAGCTTGGGGGAGTTGATACGTCCATTTTGCATCATGATTTCCTACTGTTATTTATAATGTTTTTATGCATAGTAATGCTTTATGGAGCAATTCTAATGCCTTTTCTCTCATAATATGCAAGGTTTACACAAAGAGGGAGAATACCGGCAGCTGGAATTCTGGACCTGAAAAAGCATATCAGAGACACCTGTTCTGCACATCTCCAAATAAGTTGAAACTTCACGGAGAATTATTTTGGAATATATAAAAAATACTAGAGCAAATAACTACCGGAGGGGGGCCACCTGGTGACCACAAGACACCATGGCATGCCAGGCTCCCCAGGCGCCCTGGTGGGTTGTGGCCAGCCCGGCCCACCTCCGGTGCCCATCTTCTGGTACTTAAGGTCTTTTGACCTAGAAAAAATCAAGAGGGGACTTTCGGGATGGAACGCCACCGTCTCGAGGCGTGACTTGGGCATGAGCACTTTTGCCCTCCCGTGGAGCGATTCCGCCGGGGGAACTTCCCTCCCGGAGGGGGAAATCGAAGCCATCGTGATCACCAACAACCCTCGCATCTTTGGGAGGCCAATCTTCATCAACATATTCAACAACACCACCTCCTCTCAAACCCTAGTTCATCTCTTGTGTTCAATCTTTGTACCGGATCCTCAGATTGGTACATGTGGGTGACTAGTAGTGTTAATTACATCTCGTAGTTGATTACTATATGGTTTATTTGGTGGAAGATTATATGTTCAGATCTGTTATGCTATTTAATACCGCTCTGATCTTGAGCAGCATGAATATCATTTGTGAGTAGTTACCTTTGTTCTTCAGGTCACGGGAGAAGTCATGTTGCAAGTAATCATGTGAAGTTGATATGTGTTCGATATTTTGATGATATGAATGTTGTGATTCCCTTAGTGATGTCATGTGAACGTCGAATACATGACACTTCACCATCTTTGGGCCTAAGGGAATGCATTGTGGAGTAGTTATTAGATGATGGGTTGCTAGAGTGACAGAAGCTTAAACCCTAGTTTATGCGCTATTTCGTGAGGGGCTGATTTGGATCCAAATGTTTAATGCTATGGTTAGATTTTATCTTAATACTTTTCTCGTAGTTGCAGATGCTTGCGAGGGGGTTAATCATAAGTGGGAGATTTGTTCAAGTAAGAACAGCACCCAAGCACCGGTACACCCACATATCAAATTATCAAAATAGCGAACGCAAATCAAACCAACATGATGAAAGTGGCTAGATGAAATTCCAGTGTACTGACGTGGCTTGAGACTGCATCGGTACTTCCCCAAAGAGGAAGGGATGATGCAGCACAGTGACGGTAAGTATTTCCCTCAGTTATGAAACCAAGGTTATCGAACCAGTAGGAGGATCACCACCACCCAATAAGCAGCACCTGCACACAAACAACAAATACTTGCAACCCGACGCGAAAGAGAGGTTGTCAATCTCTCTACGGTAAAAAGATAGATTAGGTAGTGATAGATAGGAGAGATAGATCTCTCAAGAACACAAAATAAAAGAGCAAATATGCAGCAATAGATTTTTGGGTTTTTGGTTTTGTAGATCTAAAAACAAAGATTGCAAAAAAGTAGATCGGAAAGCAATATGTTGGAAAAGTAGACCCGGGGGCCGTAGGGTTCACTAGTGGCTTCTCTCATGAGTATAGCGCACGGTAGGTGAATAAATTACTGTTGGGCAATTGATAGAAAATCGAATAGTCATGATGATATCCAAGGCGATGATCATTATATAGGCATCACGTCCAAGATAAGTAGGCTGACTCCTGCCTGCATCTACCACTATTACTCCACACATCGACCGCTATCCAGCATGCATCTAGTGTATTAAGTTCATGGAAAAACGGAGTAATGCAATAAGAACGATGACATGATGTAGACAAGATCTATTCATGTAGAAATAGACCCCATCTTGTTATACTTAATAGCAACGATACATGCGTGTCTTGCTGCCCCTTCTTTCACTAGGAAAGAACACCGCAAGATCGAACCCATCACAAAGCACCTCTTCCCATGGCAAGAAAAATCGATCTAGTCGGCCTAACTAAACCAAAGATTCGGAGAAGAAATACGAGGCTATAAATAATCATGCATATAAGAGATCAAAGAAGACTCAAATAATATTCATGGATAGAAACTGATCATGAACTCAAAATTCATCGGATCCCAACAAATACACCGCAAAAGTTTACATCAAATAGATCTCCAAGAGCCCATTGTATTGAGAATCATAAGAGAGAGAGAGGAAGCCATCTAGCTACTGCCTACGGACCCGTAGGTCTATGGTGGACTACTCACGCATCATCAGAGAGGTACCTATGAAGAAGATGAACCCCTCCGTGATGGTGTTTAGATTGGATCTCGAGGTTCTGGAACTTGCGGCGGCTGGAATTGTGTTTCGTCGACTCCCCTAGGGTTTTCGGAATATTTGGGAATTTATAGGCATCAGAGGCGGTGGAGAGGGGCCCTGAGGAGGGCACAACCCATCAGGGCACGCGAGGCCCCCCTGGCGCGCCCTGGTGGGTTGTAGTCTCCTCGGCCCACTCCCCCGGCACTTCTTTGGCCCACTGGGTGTCTTCTGGTCCAAAAAAAATCTCCAAAAAGTTTCGTCGCGATTGGACTCCGTTTGGTATTGATTTTCTGCGAAGTAAAAAACAAGCAAAAACAGCAACTGGCACTTTGGCACTATGTCAATAGGTTAGTCCCAAAAAAATGATATAAAGTTGTTATAAAATGATTGTAAAACATCCAAGAATGATAATATAATAGCATGGAACAAGAAAAAATTATAGATACGTTGGAGACGTATCAGCATCCCCAAGCTTAATTCCTACTCGTCCTCGAGTAGGTAAATGATAAAGACAGAATTTTTGATGTGGAATGCTACCTAACATGTTCATCATATTCTTTTCTTTTGTATAGCATGGACATTTGGACTTGTAAATGATTCAAAGTAATAGTCTAGTTTTAACATGATGACTTCAATACTCAAGCATGTCAACAAGAAACCATGTCTTTCAAAATATCAACACTAAAGAAAGTTATCCCTAGCCCATCATGCTCAATCATTGATCCATTCATGAAACACACTCAAATATTAGCTATGCCCAATGCTCAAGTACGATCATAGTGCTACCCAGTTGGTGCTTATAACAGAAGATGGAGACTCAAAGCAAAAATAAAAATTGCATAAAGTAAAAGATAGGCCCTTCGTAGAGGGAAGTAGGGATTTGTAGAGGTGCCAGAGCTCAAGGTTTAAATTGAGAGAGAAAAATATTTTGGGTGGCATGCTTTTCCTGTCAACGAAAACGACAAAGTAGCTCACAATACTTTCCATGCTAGATATATCGTAGGAGGTTCCCAAACAGAAAATAAAGTTCATTCCTTTTTCCACCAAACTTTCACTTTCCATGGCGGGCCGTATCCACGGTTGCCTTCCATACCAACACTTTCCAAGAAATTTATTATTTGACAACATAAAGTAAATATATTTTTCTTTTTCATTTCGAGAATGGGCATCCCTATTACCGCCGCACTCTCGTGCAATGACAAGTGAATAAACACTCATCTTGAGAATAACACATCTAGCATGCAAAAATATTGAACACTCCCCACTGTTTCATGAGCGGTACGGGAACACAAAAGAGAAATTTTATTTTGAAAATTTAGAGATGGCACATACAAATTTGCTTGGAACGGCATGGAAATACTGCATATAGGTAGGTATGGTGGACTCATAAGGCAAAACTTGGTTTAAGGATTTTGGATGCACAAGTAGTATTTCTACTTAGTACAAATGGAGGCTAGCAAATAGATTGGGAAGCAACCAAACCAAGAAACGAAAATTCACATAAGCGAGCATTGAGCATAACTAACACCGAATAATGCACCATAAGTAGGATGTAACTTCATTTCATAACTATTGACTTTCGTGCATGCATAGGGAATCACAAACCTTAACACCAATATTCCTACTAAGCATAATTACTCACTAACATGACTCACATATTACTATCATAATGTTTCAAAACTATTAGAAGGAATCAAGTTTAATTTGCCCAATGATCTTCATGAAAGTTTTTATTATATCCTCCTTGGATATCTATCACTTTGGGACTAGTTTTCATATATTGCCATTGCTTTTTGGCAAGCTCAAACAAATTTAAGTGAAGCACATGAGCATAAAGTTTTCATCTCTCAAAAAGGTCTAAGTGAAGCATGAGAGTATTTCTACAAAAATTTCCAAGCACACCGTGCTCAAAAAGATATAAGTGAAGCACTGGAGCAATTCTATAGCTCAAAAAGTTTAAGTGAAGCACATAGAGCAATTCTAACAAATCATAGCATGGTTTTGGCTTTCTCAAATAGGTGTGTCCAGCAAGGATACAAGTGACAAATTAACAAACAAAGCAAGCAAAGCTACAAGACGCTCCAAGCAAAACTCATGATATGTGACGAATAAAAATATAGCAACAACTAAAATACCGATGGTCGTTAGAGGAAAGAGGGGATGCCACTCGGGGGCATCCCCAAGCTTAGTTGCTTATTTCTCTTTGGATATATCTTGGGGGTGCGGTAGCATCCCCAAGCTTAGGCTTTTTATCACTCCTTATTCCTTCATCGATCGTGATCTCACCCAAAACTTGAAAACTTCAATCACACAAAACTCAACAAAATCTTCGTGAGATCCGTTAGTATAATAAAGCAAATCACTACTTTAGGTACTGTTGAAAACCCATTCATATTTTATTATTGCATTATACCTACTGTATTTTAACTTTACCATGGCTCATACCCTTCAATATAACCCATAGATTCATCAAAACAAGCACACAATGCAACGAAAACAGAATCTGTCTTAAACAGAACAGTCTGTAGTAATCTGTACTCTAACCATACTTCTGTAACTCTAAAAATTCTGAAACATTAGGACAGCGGAAGGAATTTGTATATCAAGACTGTGTTAAAATTTCAGCTCAATATCATGTTCCAGTAAAAAATGAAAATTCATATACTGGACGCAAAGTTTCTGTTTCAGATTCAGCATCGCTTCTACTCATCCTATGAATCATCCTAAAGGCTTTACTTGGCACAAACACTAACTAAACAATAAAAAACAACAATCATAACAGAGGCATAATTGTGTCAACACTCAAAAACAGAAAGGAAAAAGGACAAATTTATTTATTCATTGGGTTGCCTCCCAACAAGCGCTATCGTTTTACGCCCCTAGCTAGGCGTAACGCATAGATTCAAGTATTGTCATCTTTGGTTTTGGATCCATAGGATGCCCTCCTGATTGATTCATATGGTGGCTTAATTCTTGTTCTAGGGAAGTGTTCCATACCCTTTCTCAAGGGAAATTGAAAACGAATATTGCCTTCTTTCATATCAATCACGGCACCAATAGTGCGTAAGAACGGTCTACCAAGTATAATGGGACAAGACAGATTGCAATCAATATCAAGCACAATAAAATCAATGGGCACATAGTTCCTATTTGCAAGAATAAGAACATCATTAATTCTTCCCAAAGGCTTTTTAATAGTAGAATCCGCCAAGTGCAAATTAAGAAAACATTCTTCAATATTGGTAAGACCAAGCACATCACATAGAGATTTCGGAATCGTGGAAACACTAGCACCCAAATCACACAAAGCAAAGCATTCATAATTTTTTATCTCGACCTTAATGGTAGGTTCCCACTCATCATGCAATTTTCTAGGAATAGAAATCTCAAACTCCAACTTTTCTTCAAAAGATTTCATCATGGCATCAACGATATGTTTAGTAAAAGCTTTATTTTGCTCATAAGCATGGGGTGAATTCAACATGGATTGCAGCAAAGAAATACATTAAATCAAAGAGCAACTATCATAATTAAAGTCTTTTCAATCCAAAATAGTGGGCACATCACTAGTTAAAGTTTTGACCTCTTCAAACCCACTTTTATCAAAAATTTCATCAAGATTTTCACCCTCCAAATTATTGGGACGCCTTCTAGCTAAAGTTGACTCTACTTCAGTCCCTTCATTATCAATTTTAATATTACTAAACAAGGAATCAATAGAAGAAACACCAATCACTTTAAGATGTTCATCTTTTTTATGAAGCCAATCACTAGAAAACGATTTTTCTAAGATTTCTCTTTTAGCTCTAAGCATAGCGGTTCTTTTCTTACTTCCATAGAGACATATAAAGCTTTAATAGATTCATCAATCTTAGGCACAAAAGCTTTCAACTTGAGATTTTCAACATCATGAGAAATTCTATCAATGCTTCTAGACATATCATCAATCTTATTCAACTTTTCCTCTATCGTAGTATTGAAAGCCTTTTGCGCATTGATAAATTCTTTAATATTACTCTCAAGATCAGAGGTGTTACTATTATTATTGTAAGAAGAGTTACCCTAGGAATTACCATAATTATTTGAGGAATTTCCAGGAAAAGGCCTAGGATTAAAATTACCTCTAGAAGCATTGTTATTGAAATTGTTTCGCGAGACAAAATTCACATCTACGGAATCACTATTTTGCTCAATCAAAGTAGACAAAGGCACATCATTAAGATCAATAGGAGCATTTTTACTAGCAACCAATTTCATCAATGCATCAACCTTATCACTCAAAGTACTAATTTCCTCAACCGAATTAACTTTCTAACTAGTAGGTGCTCTTTCGGTATGCCATTGAGAATAATTAGCCATGATATTATCTAGCAATTTAGTAGCTTCACCCAAAGTAATCTCCATAAAAGTACCACTCGCGGCAGAATCTAAAAGATTTCTAGAGACAAAATTCAATCCCGCATTAAAAAATTGTATGATCATCCAAAGATTTAAACCATGAGTAGGACAATATCTTAGCATCAACTTCATTCTTTCCCAAGATTGTGCAACATGTTCATGCTCAAGTTGCTTAAAATTCATGATTTGTTTCCTAAGGGAAATCATTTTCACGGACGGAAAATACTTAGTGATAAAAGCATCCTTGCACTTATTCCAAGAATCGATACTATTGCGAGGCACAGAAGAAAACCAAATTTTTGCATGATCTCGCAAGGAAAAAGGAAATAGTTTCAACTTCACAATATCATTGTCGACATCTTTTTTCTTTTGCATATCACACAATTCTACGAACGTGTTTACATGGGACGCGGCATCCTCATTAGGATTACCGGCAAATTGATCTTTCATGACAAGATTCAACAAAGCGGCATTAAAATCACAAGACTCCGTACTAGTGGCGGGAGGAGCAATCGGAGTACTAATAAAATCATTGTTATTAGTATTGAAAAAATCACACAACTTGGTGTTTTCTTGAGTCATCGTGACTACGCAAACAAGATTGCAAGCCAGGAAGAGATCTGGCGAGAAAAAGGCAAACGAAAAAGAGGGCGAATAAAATGGCAAATTGGTGAAGTGGGGGAGAGGAAAACGAGAGGCAAATGGCAAATAATGTAATTGCAAGGAAATGAGATTTGTGATTAGGAACAAGGTAGATGATGATGGAGTCCCCTCGGCGCCTACGATAGGCACGTAGAAGAGACCGCTTCCTCCCCGGCAACGGCGCCAGAAATTCCTTTGACATGGCTTGATACTGCGTCGGTATTTCCCCAAAGAGGAAGGGATGATGCAGCACAGCGACGGTAAGTATTTCCCTCAGTTATGAAACCAAGGTTATCGAACCAGTAGGAGGATCACCACCACCCAATAAGCAGCACCTGCACACAAACAACAAATACTTGCAACCCGACGCGAAAGAGAGGTTGTCAATCTCTCTACGGTAAAAAGATAGATTAGGTAGTGATAGATAGGAGAGATAGATCTCTCAAGAACACAAAATAAAAAGAGCAAATATGCAGCAATATGTTTTTGGGTTTTTGGTTTTGTAGATCTGAAAACAAAGATTGCAAAAAAGTAGATCGGAAAGCAATATGTTGGAAAAGTAGACCCGGGGGCCGTAGGGTTCACTAGTGGCTTCTCTCATGAGTATAGCGCACGGTAGGTGAATAAATTACTGTTGGGCAATTGATAGAAAATCGAATAGTCATGACGATATCCAAGGCGATGATCATTATATAGGCATCACGTCCAAGATAAGTAGATCGACTCCTGCCTGCATCTACCACTATTACTCCACACATCGACCGCTATCCAGCATGCATCTAGTGTATTAAGTTCATGGAAAAATGGAGTAATGCAATAAGAACGATGACATGATGTAGACAAGATCTATTCATGTAGGAATAGACCCCATCTTGTTATCCTTAATAGCAACGATACATGCGTGTCTTGATGCCCCTTCTGTCACTGGGAAAGAACACCGCAAGACGGAACCCATCACAAAGCACCTCTTCCCATGGCAAGAAAAATCGATCTAGTCGGCCTAACTAAACCAAAGATTCGGAGAAGAAATACGAGGCTATAAATAATCATGCATATAAGAGATCAAAGAAGACTCAAATAATATTCACGGATAGAAACTGATCATGAACTCAAAATTCATCGGATCCCAACAAACACACCGCAAAAGTTTACATCAAATAGATCTCCAAGAGACCATTGTATTGAGAATCATAAGAGAGAGAGAGAGAGAGAGAGAGAGAGAGAGAGAGAGAGAGAGAGAGAGAGAGAGAGAGAGAGAGAGGAGGAAGCCATCTAGCTACTCCCTACGGACCCGTAGGTCTATGGTGGACTACTCACGCATCATCGGAGAGGTACCTATGAGGAAGATGAACCCCTCCGTGATGGTGTTTAGATTGGATCTCGTGGTTCTAGAACTTGCGGCGGCTGGAATTGTGTTTCGTCAACTCCCCTAGGGTTTTCGGAATATTTGGGAATTTATAGGCATCAGAGGCGGTGGAGAGGGGCCCCGAGGAGACCACAACCCCTGCGCACCCTGGTGGGTTGTGATCTCCTCGGCCCACTCCCCCGGCACTTCTTTGGCCCACTGGGTGTCTTCTAGTCCAGAAAAAATCTCCAAAACGTTTCGTCGCGATTGGACTCCGTTTGGTATTGATTTTCTGCGAAGTAAAAAACAAGCGAAAACAGCAACTGGCACTTTGGCACTTTGGCACTATGTCAATAGGTTAGTCCCAATAAAATGATATAAAGTTGTTATAAAATGATTGTAAAACATCCAAGAATGATAATATAACAGCATGGAACAAGCAAAAATTATAAATACGTTGGAGACGTATCATGTACCCTCAAGAACGCTTGCTTATTATAAGAGACCGTTTTGGTCTGTCCTTTGCCACAAAAGGATTGGGCTATCTTGCTGCACTTTATTTACCATTATCGTTACTTGCTCGTTACCAATTATCTTGCTATCAAACTACCTGTTACTTACAATTTTAGTGCTTGCTGAAATTACCTTGCTGAAAACCGCTTGTCATTTCCTTCTGCTCCTCGTTGGGTTCGACACTCTTACTTATCTAAAGGACTACGATTGACCCCCTGTACTTGTGGGTCATCAAGCACCACTGCGATTGTACATCTAGCCTGGTTAAGTAGCATCAGTGGAGAAAGCTGAAAACTGACTGTCATAATGAGCGCGAACAGGTCGGCGATCCAATGACAAGTGTTAAACTATAAATCGATGGAGGTTAGGCCGTGTTATACGAATGGTTTGTATTCACACAGACCATGTGATAATGGGTTTCAGCCTCGGCATACCCAAACATCACAAGATACTGGGGGCTAGTCACTAGCCCCCGTAGTCAAGCTCCTATGGCTAAGTGAGAGCACGAAAGCCACATAGTCTGATTGCCTCGTTTCCCTTACACACTACCGCCTCCGGGCACCGAGACGCCGGCTAAGGGTCACAGTGCGAAGGTCGAAAAACCCCTCATAGCATCTACAAGGGGGCTGAAGCCGACGACTAGCAACTTTCAGATTGAAACGGCCACACAGGAGTCAAAATAAAACAAAACAAAGCATGACATACCATGCAATGCAACAGCATCTTAAAGCGCACAGAGTTTATATATCATATGATACATGATAGCATGATCATTCTAAAAATTACATCTTTTGAGCACTGAGCCTCTACTGCCCAAGCACCGTCCATCACGACGGGAAAGTACTGCTCGGGGCACCTATGCTCCTTCCCGGGAGGCGGGGGTCCGATGGTCATCTCGGCCGGCTTGAGCTTCAGCCAGTGCACCATGGTCTTTGCGAATGCCATCCAAACTCCCTCGATGCATGTGGAGAGCTTCAAGACGTCAATCCGGGGTGCGGCATCACACAACTTGTGCACTAAGCCGAAATAACTGCTCGGCAGCGGCTCCGAAGGCCATGTCATGATGCAGAGGTCCTTCATGGCCGGCTCCGCCATCCGATGCAGCTGCATCAGCTGCTTCATCTGATCCGTAAGGAGAGGAGGGTGCTCCGGGGCTTGAAATTGCGCCCAAAACAGCCTCTGCTCGACATTTCCCTCCTGGGACGCTTAGTGCCTTGCCTCATCCGCCACACTTCTTGGGAGATCCACAAAAGTGCCTGAGGAACGCCACACTCGTGTGAGAAACGCGAACCTGTTACCACTGAAGACACACTGCAGTAAGTACGGCTTACCATCCGCAATAAACTTGACTTGGCGGAGCTCCTCTTGGCAGCCTCGCGCCTCCACCCGCGTTTCCTGGACTAATGACTTCAACGAGGACAGCTCGGAAGCCTGATCCTTACTATTTTTTCTCAAGGGCCTCACATTTAGTGAGGGCATCCTTGAGCTCCTGCTGCACCTCGGCCACCCTGGCCTCATGCTTCCCACTGACGGTTTTCGCAGACGACAGTTCGGCGGCCGCTTGTTCGGTTGTCGCCTTCTGTTTTGCGGCCTCTTGCCTCGCCCTCTTTAGCTCGGCCTTGAGGTTCTCGACCTCTGCGGTGACAGCTACAGTTATAATGAGCACCCAGGCTCAGGTATAAAACCCGAATACCTCACTTAATGAGAATAAGCACGGCATTAAATAGTCCAATCCGGACTTACCTTGCACTTCATCGAACCGCTTGTTGAGACGGTCGAGCTCCTCATCTGAGCTCTTGAGCTTCCGATTCACCTCGGCCAGCTCCACGGCATTGGCGGCCACAGCCGAAGACGAGGCATGCATGGAAGCTCGTGCATGTATGACTCCCGAATTGGTTATTTTTGATCCCCTGTCAGGTTTTCTTCAATCCTGACAGAGTCTCGGGGGCTACTATATACGGGGTTTGCATAACCCTATAAAATAAATTAGCTTTGAAAAAAGGTACTACATGAATTTTTTTTAGATAAATAGCAGGACTCTGCTGCGTATTTTTATTGATTTTCATTTTAAAAAATACAAGAGTCTTAAACGGAAAAGAGAACTATACAAAAGGTAAAACAGCAAAGAGCTGCTAGTCAGCAAAACAAAATAGAGTGTCCAAAGAACAGAAAGAATACATCAGACAATACAACAACAGATGATATACAAAGGTCTTGACCCATTGCTCCAAGCTATGGTACTCCTTTCTTTTGGCCCTGTGAATCAACCATTTGAGCTCCTCCTTGAATTTGCTTCGACTGCAGTAAGTGCTTGGCGGAACTCCCTTGAAAATATAATCGTTCCAAGTAGTCTAGATTGCTCATGTGATTAGGATGATGATTTGCATCGCAAACGACAAGTCAATCTTTTGCTTGAGATCTTCAATGTCTAACTGTAAGTCTTGATGTAAGGGCACCCAAGATGGGCAAATATAAGACCAGCATAGACGCGCAAAAGGACAATAAAAGAAAAGATGATCTCTTGTCTCAAGCTGAGAATTTTCGCACAAAACACAAGAGTAATCGGGTATGAAGAAGTTCTTACGCTGTAGCATAGCTCATGTGTTTAATCTGTTGTTGACAAGCAACCAAAAGAAGATTTTGTGCTTTAATTGACAGGAGGTTTTCCAAAGCCATTTGATTGCTGGAAGCACTATGTGTTCACCAATGAGGAGCTTGTATGTATTGGAAACCTTATAGAGAGCAGCACCAGTAGGGAATTGCCAGCAATCATTTTTATTCTCCAGAGTCAATTCCTCCTTGAGAATAAGGAATTCATTAAACTAAGCAAAAGCCTCTTCAGATAAAGGGAGGTGGAAATGATCAGAGACATCCTCCAAACTCCAAAGCTGAGCTAGTGAAATATGTTATGATTTGGCAAATGAATGCAAGTGTGGCCATTACTGCATTTCAGGAATTCCATTCCATTTATCTGCCCAGAACTGGATAGAAATCCCATTGGAAGAGGATATTCCAGTTGAGAGTTTATAAGCTGGTAATAACTTTAGACAATCTCTCCACCAGAAAGAAACAACTTGTAAAGATTCTTCTGGTTGTCTATTGGAATAATATACTTCCCAAATCAAGTGCACCCATGGTATATCCTCATGATTTATGAATTTGTGTAACATTTTCATCAACAGACTCTGGTTTTGGAGATGAAGATTCAGAATGCCCTGCCCTCCTTGTTCCTTTGGTCTGCAAATGAGGTCCCATGCAGCCAGAGGGGGTTTTTGCTTTTCTAAGTCACTACCTCTCCAAAAAAGATATCTCCTATACTTGTCCACTTGGGTGATGATTCCCTAGTAGAGTAACAATCAGCCCATAAGAAAGGTTGGTAGGGAGGAAAGAACAACATTTACCATTAGAAGCCAACCATCTAGCTGAGATACTATGAGCAAGAACTAAGTTTCTTCTGAATTCTTTCAATTATAGAGAGCAGATGTTCCAATTTAGGCTTAGTAGGACACAGTGGGACACCCAGGTATGTGAAGGGAAACTGGCTAATGGAGCAACCCAAAATAGCAGCCAAATCAATGGCGTCTGGCTCAGTAACATTAATTGGAATGATGTTGGATTTCTCATAGTATACTTTGAGACCAGAAGCCATGGAGAACTTTGCGAGTAAAACTTTGAGGTTGTCCAATCGGGATGGACAAGCTGGCATGACTATCAAAGTATCATCAGCATACTGGATTATAGGATAGTTAGGGCATGAAGTGTAGAGATCCTCTGTTCATGGCATCATTTAGGATTGTTTGCAAGAAATCTACCGCCAGGACAAATAAGAGGGGAGAAAGTGGATCACCCTGCCTGACACCCCTTTTACATTTGAAGTTATGCCCTGGGACTCCATTAAGCAAGACAGCAGAAGTGCCAGAATTGAAGGTATTACATGATTTACCTTGAAGCCCGTCAAGAGGCCTCTGAAAGCTTGCTTCAGTTCACTGTCAACGGACTGAATGCTTTGTAAAACCACGCCCATGAGGGCGCGATTTTCTTCGGTGATGGAGGAGCTATTCAAGGCCTCCTCCATCACGAACGGCCACCCAGTTTCGGCCCGCTCTGGTACGGGTGATACTGGTGGCGGCGCCCCAGCTCCCCCTTGGTTGGAGGCCGGAATAGACGGCTCCTGGGGCCTTGGGGGCTCCGGGGCCGCCCTCGGAGAGATCTCGGATCGACCGGGCTCCTCCTCTTTGTTCGCCAGGAGGGATCCCCCCTCCTGGTCTTCGGCGACCGAGGTATTAACCTCAGCCATGATGTCATCGCCCCCGCCCTCTGTGTTCGGTCCTGGAGTGGTCTTCCGGGACAACACCTCCTTGGTCTCCTCGGCGGCTGGAGGTGTATTGCGCGACGTGGTCCCGCTCTGCGCTAGCTCGGCTGGCGGAGAGTCCCCTTCCGAGATACGATCGGTGGGGAGGTCATGCGGCGGGATACAATATGAGAAGCATTCATTTAGCTAGTAATGAACCTTGATGTGGATGTACTAGGGAGTCTTCGGATTCATACCTTTGGGCCGGGGGCTTCGCCCTGGGAATCCTTAGAGGAACCCCTTTGGAAGCCTCAGACTCCCCAGCGGAGTCCGAGCTATCATCGGCCAAGGCCACCTTGGCCCTGCATTGCCTTTTCGGGGCAGGAGGAGGCAAATCCTCCTCGGCATCGTCAAATGCCGCCCTCTTCTTTGTTAGGGAGGAGTCGCTCTCCTCCCCGTCCTCTCCTTGCTCTTCCTCATGAGCGGAAGAGACGTGGGTTTCCCCAGACTTAGTGTCCGGGAGTTCTCTTGAACGGAGACCCTCTCGGGTGTCCCTCTCCTTTTTCTTCTTCTTCTCCTTCTTCTCTGGTGCCTGGTATGGCGCCTCGACGAGCATCGCCTCCAACAAGGGCGTTCTCGGGCCCTCATGCAGCGGGGTCGGACCATCTATCCGCACAGCCTTATTCAGCCAGCTCTGTAAAAGCGAGGAAGAAAGGGTTAAGTTCCTTGTTAAAAGGGTAATATCCGAACACAAGATTGAAACTTTATCTTACCTCCTTGGGAGGGTTAGCGCTGCCGAGGCCGATGTCTTCCTCCTTGGCCGACCATTCCTTTTGGGGCTTTAACAGCACCTTCCACAGCTTGGCATGGGTAGTGCGGAAGAAGTGGAGCACAATGGCGGTGTCGTCAAGCTTGTAGGCCCACATTGGGGAAGCCCGATGTTGGCAAGGAAGGAGGCGGCATCGAAGCATAATCTGAACCACGTTGGTCAGCTCGACCTTCTCCTTTATCATCTGGGAGATGCACTTTTGCAGCGACTTCACCTCCGCTTCCGATCCCTAGTCGAGGCCCTTCTTGATCCATGATACCAGCCTTGTGGGGGGACCGGATCTAAATTCAGAGGGCGCTACCCAGCCGGCGCCACGTGGTTCGGTGATATAAAACAACTCTTTCTGCCAGATCTTGACGACATCTATGAAGGTACCGTCCGGCCATTCAACCCGGGGAGCTTGCTACCGCCCCCCACAGTCCGCGTGCTGGCCATCGACTATCTTCGGCTTCATGTTGAGGACCTTTAGCCACAGGCCGAAGTGCGGCTGGACCCGCAGGAAGGCCTCGCAGACGATGATGAAGGCCGAAATGTGCATGAAGGAGTTCGGGGGGAGATCGTGAAAATCCAACCCGTAGAAGAACATAAGCCCCCTTACAAAGGGGTGGAGCGGAAAGCCCAGACCCCGGATGAAGTGGGGGGTAACCTGATGAGGACATCAATACCATGTTACACCCACAACTCATGCTGCTATACATACTGGACCAATTGTATTACCAGGTACTTTTGTTTCTTGGAAATACTTCTAATGTTCATAAACATTTGATGCAGCCTAAATTAGATACTTTTGTTTTACTTATGAATGAAGGACCTAGCATGGACAAGAAGGATGGCCATTGGAGCGGGATCAAGCATGGAGAAGAAGGTGCACGCGCGGGAAAGAACAATGGAGTTTCCAGTGGTGATTTTAGTAATTTGAAACCACCATATGAGAGCATGAAGGCTTGGACAAAATATACAAGATGCCACTTCATAAATTTCGTCCATAGGCAATTATGGGTGGTGTGTCACCTTAATTTTGGGCCAGGCCCATGTAATTTCGAAATACAACATTATAGGCTGTTTTTAGAGTCCGTATGTGTGGGGAAACGGAGTTAGGGTTGGTTTCGGACCCCTCCTTCAAGGGGTGACGAAATTCCCCTCTATTCCTCCATATATACAGCCCTTAGGGCGCCTTTTAGACTTGGGTTTTCTTTAGATTACAAGTTCGCCATAGCTGCAACTTCGCGTCCTTCGTTTGTGTTCCACGACCAGACCAAGATGTCACAGAACCCCACTTTCATCAATAAAGCTTTCTTCTTATATTCGCAATATCCATATTGCAATATCAATTTCTTACTTGTTCTTTGTTTGCGTGCAGGAAATAGACTTTCGCGGTCAGGTTGATCATGCTCCGGCGTGGTCAATAACCTCTCGGAGGTTGTTTAGCGATAGCTAAGGTGCGACGTCCTCGCACGTTCGTAGTCAGGTCGTCAAAGTCTACTCCATCGAAAATGATAGCCGCCAACTCATCAAAAGACGGGACACCTTTGCCTCTATCAAGTGGTATTAGATTTTCAGGTTGCTCGGTGAGATTTTACCAGTTTTTCATAGTTTAGATTGCATCTATTCTTCATACCTACAGTCCACGAAAAAGCCACAAAAAATATAGGGTTAGATCATCATATCCGAACCAACATGAGCCTTTGCAATTTTCTATTTGGTATTTGCTTTGTTGAATTTGCGGTTGCATCGTCGTGTCAAGTTGTTGGTCTTAGCGTCTAGTCCTTTAGAGTTTCGAGTTCTGTTCATAAGTTGTCACGTCGTCATACCCACCATCATCATCACCAGTGCCATACCCACCATCATCATCACCGCTGCCATACCCACCATCTATCAGCACCGCGTCCATATATCACCACCATATATCTGCCATCAAATCATGTCCATATATACCGCCACATATCCGCCACCAATCCGAGTCCATCACATATTAGGTTTGATTTCGAGATCCCTTTGTTTTCAGATTCGTGTTTCCCTGCCTATTAGGGAAAAAAAGTGTGGAGACCCCCGGACAGTTTTTAGGCCAAAATTTCGGTGGGTGAATTTTTTCCCTATCCTATTTTTAGGCTTTGCAGAGCGTTTTGAGACACTCGCCACCATAGTGATTTTCTGTGACATTTTTTGGTCTTCGCAACCCCGAATCATTCCAGAAAAAAAAATTAGTAAAAAAATATGTGCCTATCCTGTTTATACGCCTTGGGAAGAGTTTTGAGACACTCGCCATTATAGTGATTTTCTGGAAAAAAAGGAACGCAAAAAAAGAGAAATTCAGAGTGTGCTCTTCCCTTGGTTACGTGTCGCGTCGTGATTTTGTTGGTGTTCTAGGCTCGCGTCTCTAGTACAGTCTAGCCTAGGACCAGCACGGTACCATCATTGAGCGTCTTTTCAACTTTGCATCCCTGAACTGATTATTGCCGACCTTTTTGCTACCATATTATAAGGCTTCCCAGCTCCACAAACATCTACATCGTGTGTTTGACACCACCTGGCAATCGTTCTATCCAAGCTTTGAGAGTTTTGACTACACTGGTTGCCAATCACCGCCTGCTACTGGCTAAGAACTGGTAAGAAGTTGAGAGTTGCTTGACGGATTTGTGACACACATCACCACCACCACCACTTCCTAGTAGTCTGTAGGTTCATATTCTTGTGTGTTCCTATTGCTGCTAACCATGACAGGATCACAAGCCGAAGAGATCAACAGGGAGGGCATGACGAACAAGGAGCTCCATGATAAATTTCAACAACTGATGGGTGAACAAGTGCACGACTTGGTGACGAGCCTTGGAGAGGCTATGGAGAAGCTAGATGGTTTGGAGAAGACGTTGGACACCAATATGGATGCTAAGTTCAATGATGTGCTTGCACGTCTACCACCAGCTGCACATGTCATACCTCGGCAACAACAACATCGGTCGAATTTCGTGGGACGAGCGCAACGTGTGCCTCTGTACATCTGTTTGCTATGCTTTCGTATGCAAAGAGGTATTATTTTCATTCAAGGACATGCCTCCCTCTTTGCATCCTGCTATCACTAACATTTTGCAGGAGTTCGCTGACCTCTTTCCACAAGACGTGCCACCGGGATTACCACCTATTCGAGGGATTGAGCATCAGATTGACTTGATTCCTGGTGCATCGCTACCCAACCATGCGCCATACCGTACCAATCCAGAGGAGACGAAGGAGATTATGTGTCAAGTACAGGAGCTGCTCGACAAAGGTTATATACGCGAATCCCTTAGTCCTTGTGTTGTTCCTATTATTCTAGTGCCAAAAAGGATGGTACATCGCGTATGTGTGTGGATTGTAGAGGCATTAATAATGTTACTATTTGTTATCGTCATCCTATTCCTAGGCTAGATGATATGCTTGATGAATTAAGTGGCTCTACAATTTTCTCCAAAGTTGATTTGCGTAATGGATACCATCAAATTCGTATGAAATTGGGAGATGAATGGAAAACAGCATTTAAAACTAAGTTTAGTTTATATGAGTGGTTAGTCATGCCTTTTGGGTTAACTAATGCACCTAGTACTCTCATGAGATTAATGAATGAGGTTTTACGTTCTTTCATTGGACGATTTGTGGTAGTCTATTTTGATGATATACTGATTTATAGTAGATCTTTGAGGAACACTTGGAACATTTACGTGTTATTTTTATTGCTCTATGTGATGCACGTTTGTTTGGTAACCTTGGGAAGTGCACCTTTTGCATCGACCGGGTATCTTTGCTTGGCTATGTTGTTACTCCACAGGGAATTGAAGTTTATAAAGCCAAGATTGAATCTATTGAGAGTTGGCCGCATCCCAAAACGGTCACACAAGTGAGGAGTTTTCTTAGCCTTGCTGGTTTCTATATGCATTTTGTGAGAGATTTCAGCACCATTGCTACACCTCTCAATGAGCTTACAAAGAAGGGTGTGCCTTTTTCTTGGGGTACCGCACAGGAAGAAGCCTCCACGGTATTGAAAGATAAGTTAACACATGATCCTTTACTCCAACTTCTTGATTTTAATAAAACTTTCGAGCTTGAATGTGATGCTAGTGGAATTGGATTAGGAGGTGTGTTATTACAAGATGCTAAACCTGTTGCGTACTTTTCTAAAAAATTGAGTGGGCCTAGTCTGAATTATTCTACTTATGATAAGGAATTATATGCTCTTGTTCGAACTTTGGAAACATGGCAACATTATTTATGGCCCAAAGAATTTGTTATACATTCTGATCATGAATCTTTGAAACATATTAAAAGTCAAGCAAAATTGAACCATAGACATGCTAAATGGGTTGAATTCATTGAAACTTCCCCTTATGTCATTAAACACAAGAAGGGAAAAGAAAATTTTATTGCTGATGTATTGTCTCATCGTTATACTATGCTTTCACAACTTGAATTTAAAATACTTGGTTTGGAGACCATCAAACATCAATATGTGAATGATGTTGAATTTAAAGATGTGTTGCGAAATTGTAAAGAAGGGAGAACATGGAACAAGTTCGTCATTAATGATGGATTTGTGTCCCGTGCTAACAAGCTATGCATTCCAGCTAGCTTCGTTCTTCTTTTGTTATTGCAGGAGGCGCATGGAGGAGGATTAATGGGACACTTTGGCGTGAAGAAGACGTAGGACGTACTTGCTACACATTATTTTGGCCAAAGATGAGACGGGATCTCGAGCGTTTTGTTGCTCGCTGCACTACATGTCAAAAAGCTAAGTAACGACTCTATCCTCATGTTTAATATATGCCTTTGCCTGTACCTAGTGTTCCTTGGGAAGATATATCGATGGACTTTGTTTTAGGTTTACCTCGAACAAAGAAGGGGAGGGATAGCATATTTGTTGTCGTGGATAGATTTTCAAAAATGGCACTCTTTATACCATGTCATAAAAGTGATGATGCCGCTAATGTTATTGATTTGTTCTTTCGTGTAATTATTCGCTTGCATGGTGTGCCAAATACAATTGTTTCAGATCGTGATGCTAAATTTCTTAGCCACTTTTGGAGATGTTCATGGGCTAAGTTGGGAACAAAACTATTTTTTAGTACTACATGCCACTGTTTTTTAGCACTACATGAACATATGATGCTGCCTAAATTAGATACTTTTGTTTTACTTATGAATGAAGGACCTACTATGGACAAGAAGGATGGCCATTGGAGTGGGATCAAGCATGGAGAAGAAGGTGCGGCGCGGGAAAGAACAATGGAGTTTCCAGTGGTGATTTTCGTACTTTGAAGCCACCATAATGAGAGCATGCAGGCTTGTACGAAATATACAAGATGTCACTTCATAAATTTCGTCCATAGGCAATTATGGGTGTTGTGTCACCTTATTTTTGGGCCAGGCCCATGTAATTTCGAAATACTACATTATAGGCTATTTTTAGAGTGCGTATGTGTGGGGAAACGGAGTTAGGGTTGGTTTCGGACCCCTCATCCAAGGGGTCACGAAATTCCCCTCTGTTCCCCCATATATACAGCCCTTAGGGCGCCGTTTAGACTTGGGTTTTGTTTAGATTACAAGTTCGCCATAGCTACAGCTTCGCATCCTTCGTTTGTGTTCCACAACCAGACCAAGATGTCACAGAACCCCACTTTCATCAATAAAGCTTTCCTCTTATATTCGCAATATCCAGATTGCAATTTCAATTTCTTGCTTGTTCTTCGTTTGCATGCAAGAAATAGACCTTCGTGGTCAGGTTGATGGGCCTCTGGCATGGTCAATAACCTCTCGGAGTTGGTTTAGCGATTGCTAAGGCGCGACGTCCTCACACGTTCATAGTCGGATCGTCAAAGTCTAGTCCACCGAAAATGATAGCTGCCATCTCGTCGAAAGACGGGACACCTTTGCCTCTATCATAAACACCACCCTCTCGCCTTGCCTTGGTGTGGGGATGACTTGTCCCTCTTCGGGAGAGCGGTGAGCATCGTTGGCCGGAAAAATAACCGGCGCGCTTCAGCTCCACGATGTCGTCGTCGGTGATGCAGGAAGCCTCCCACTTGCCTCTGGAACCTGAACCGGACATGGACGAACTGAGGGTGTGGCTTGGGAGGAGCTATGGAGAGAATGGATCTGGGCGCTTGGAGCTCAGGAGGTTGGGATGGTGATAGCAATGAGGAAACAGAGAAGCGTGTGGAGATTTTGGTAACTGCTTCCTTTTATAAAGCTGCCAGAAATACCAATAGTCCCCTTAATGCGCCGCAGACCTCGCCACTTCCCGATATAATCATGTCGTTATGCGCGCGTGGGATAACCCGAATCATTGATCATATCCCTTAAACAGCGGGGCACAATCTCCATATTGTTGGAACGTGCCAATAGAGGAACCGCCTCGAACCATGAATCGAGATTCGTAACTGGTCTGTGGTTATCACTGGTCGTGACCTTTCGCCAAAAGTTGTCAGGCGAAGGCACTATTTCCGCTCGGCCGGTTGGACTTTGAGGTTAAGTACTTGATACTTGTGATCTGCGTTGGGTTTTCCGTGAAGAGGAACGGATTATTGCAGCACAAAGTGGTTAAGTATTTCCCTCAGTTATGGAACCAAGATTTATCGAACCAATAGGAATATCAATCCTCAACCGTCTTCAGCGGCTACACACAAATGAACAAACAAAATGCACCCAACGTGGGCAAGAGGGTTGTCAATCCCCTTGATCTCGTTATTTGCAAGCAAATGAGGTGTGTAGATAATTGTAGATAATTGTAAATTGCAAAATAAAATAAAAAGTAAATAAAGGCAACAAGGTAATAGTAGCGTTTGTAAATATATAAGTGAATAGACCCAGGGGGCATAGTTTTTCTCTCATGTAGGCAGCATACGGTGGGTAACAAATTACTGTTGGGCAATCGATAGAAAAGTGGATAACTTTGCAATTTTCACGGCAATGATCATGTGTATATAGGCATCATGTCCATAAACAAATAGGTCGATCCTGCCTGCACCTATTACTATTACTCCACTCATCGACAGCTATCCAGCATGCATCTAGAGTATTAAGTAAAACAGAGTAATGCATGGAGAACGATGACATGATGTAGGCAAAGTAAACTCAAGCAATATGAATGAACCCCATTGTGTTATTCTTAGTAGCAACAACACAAAGATGCATCTTGGCCCCTACTTTGTCACTGGGATACAGAAACTCGTCGGGTTGAACCTACCACAACGCACCACTCCCACTGATGAAATATCAATCTACTTGGCCAATGCACATCAATAAATCGGAGAGCATTACGAAGCTATAATGATCATGCAATTAAGAGACATAATATATATCAGAGATATCTCAAATACTTCTCATTAATAATCTACACATAAACCCACAATTCATCGGATCCCAACAAACACACCGCACAATAGGATTACATCGGATAGATCAAAGCGAAGATGCGATGACCATTGTATTGAAGATCAAGAGATAGAGAGATTGCCATCTAGGTACTAGCTATGGACCCGTAGGTCTGTGGTGAACTACTCACACATCACCACAAGGGCAACAAGGTTGATGTAGAGGCCCTCCGTGATCGATCCCCCCTCCGGCAGGGTGCCGAAATGGAGCTCCAGATGGCCTCGCGACTGAACAAAGACTTGCGGCGGTGGAAAAAGGGTTTCGGGACTGCCTCTGTTATTTTTAGGGTGAAAGAGAATTTATAGGCCAGAGAGGGGCATCGGGAGGCAGCCGAGGGAGGCACAAGCCATCAGGGCACCCCCCCTAGGGCGCGCCCTGTTGGCTTGTGCAGCCCTCGTGCGGACCTCGGCCTCCTTCCGAAGCTTCCAGGTCTTCTTTTGTCCAGAAAAAATCATCAAAAAGTTTCGTGGCAATTGGACTTTGTTTGGTAATGTAAACTTGAAAAGTAAAAAACATGCAGAAAATAGCAACTGGCACTGGGCACTGGGTCAATAGGTTAGTGCTCAAAAATATTATAAATTGGTAAATAAAGACCCAAAAGTATCCTAGAATGATAATATATCAACATGGAACAATCAAAAATTATAGATACGTTGGAGACGCATCAAGCATCCCCAAGCTTAATTATTGCTCGTCCTCGAGTAGGTAAATGATAAAAACAGAATTTTTGATGTGACATGCTATCCATTATGTAATCTTATGCATGTATGCTCATTGAGAAACGATGAATCAAGAAATATTAACATAGCAATAATTAAAGTGTAAGAAACAAAATCATCAATCTTTCAAAGTATACGATCCTTAAAGAATGTTTACCCCCTATTCATCTTATTATATTAGCAAGGCATGACTCCATTTTCACCACATTAATACAAATGTCAAGCACAACGGTGTCCAAGTTAGGCAATTGGATCGTATTTTTTCAATATGCATCAACTTTTTATTCTTCACGCAATACATGAGCGTGAGACATTGGACATAGCATTTAGGTGGAATAGAGTATGGTGGTAGATATCAAAGGGGTAAAAAGTGGAGAAGATAGTCTCACATCAACTAGGTGTACCAATGGGCTATGGAGATGCCCATCGATAGATGTCAATTCAAGGAGTAGGGATTGCCATGCAAATGATGCACTAGAGCTATAAGTGTATGAAATCTCAAATGAAGCTAAGTGGGGTGTGCATCCAACTTGCTTGCTCATGAAGACCTTGGGCATTTGAGGAAGCCTGTCATAGGAATATACAAGCCAAGTTTTTAATAATGAATAGGTAATTCCCACTAGCATATGAAAATGATATATTATGAGACTCTCTCCATGAGGAGCATAGTGCCACTTTGAGGCACAAGTGTGGAAAAAGATAGTAGCAAAGTTCCTTCTCTCATTTTCTCTCATTTTTTTGAATGGATGGTGGGCTCATTTGGCCTCCCCATCTTTATTTTTCGTCCGGAGTCTCATCTCAACTTGTGGTAGAATCAAAGTCTCCATCATTCTTTCCTCACTGGGACAATGCTCTAATAATGATCATCACACTTTTATTTACTTACAAATCGATATGGAGAACTGATATGAAGATATGACTCTGTATGAATGCCTATGGCAGTGTACCGGGATGTGCAATGATCTAGCATGACACGTATCATAAATATGATGAACGGTGGCTTTGCCACAAATACTATGTCAGCTCTGTATGATCATGCAAAGCAATATGATGATAAACGAACTAGTCATATGAAGTGACGATGGAATTTGCATGGCAATATATCTCGGAATGGCTATGGAAATACCATGATAGGTAGGTATGGTGGCTGTTTTAAGGAAGCTATAATGAGGCTTATGTGCAACAGAGCGTATCATGTCACGAGGTTTGGATGTACCGGCGAAAGTTGCACCGATCCTCGAGGTGAGAATGGGTTGTGCACGGTACCGAAGAGGCTAGCAAATATGAGAAGGTGAGATTGTGTATGTCCATGGTTTCACATTAGTCATAAAGAACTCATATACTTATTGCGAAGTTTTATTAGTTTTATCATAAATCAAAGTACCACTCGCATGCCCTGAGGGAAGAGGTTGGTAGGAGTTAACCATCGCGCGCTTCCGACCCGAAACAACACTAGGATAACGAGGAATAGAAATGCTCACACATCATCACCATGCCTCTTTAATTTTTAGATGAACAAAAAGGTCAACCTCTCTTAATATCGACACTTCTACAGGTCAACAATTATGAACTCACACCTATTTCATATTACCACATCAATATCATTGACCCACAATTTCTCTATATGTGCTACATGATGGTTTTGATTATCACTCATTGAATACCTAATATTTTTGGACTAGTCTTATGACCCATGCAAATTATGGTGACTATTTATTAACTCTCAAACAAATATAAGTGAAGAACAAGAGTGAAATTATTTGTATAAAATCTACACGCCACCGTGCTCAAAAGATATAAGTGAAGTACAAGAGCAACTGCTAAGCTCAAAAGATATAAGTGAAGCACATAGAGTATTCTAACAAATTATGATGAAGGTGTGTCTCTCTTAAATAGGTGTGTCCAGCAAACAATGATTGTGACAAACTGAAAGTAAAAGCAAACAAAAGCAAACGACGCTCCAAGCAAAACTCATATCATGTGACGAATAAAAATATAGCTTCAAATGACATACCGATGGTTTGAGACGAAAGAGGGGTGCCTTCCGGGGCATCCCCAAGCTTAGACGCTTGAGTCTTCCTTAGAATATTACCTTGGGGTGCCTTGGGAATCCCCAAGCTTAGGCTCTTGCTACTCCTTATTCCTTTGTCCATCATGATAACACCCAAAACTTGAAAACTTCAATCACACAAAACTCAACAAAACTTCGTGAGATCCGTTAGTATAGGAAACATATTGCATACTTTAGGTATTGTTATAAATTGATTATTATTTCATAATTGCATAATAGGTCTTTATTCTAACTTCTCCATGGCTTATACCCCCCGATACAATCCATAGCATAATCAAAACAAGCAACTATGCAAGCAAAAACAGAATCTGTCTAAAACAGAACAGTTTGTAGAAATCTGTAGAGAACCTATACTTATGTAACTCTAAAAATTATGAAAATTTAGGAAAACCTCGAAACTTTGTATAGCAACACTGTGCAAAAATTTCAGATCAGTATCCCGCTCCAGTAGAAAATGAAAATTCCTGTACTGGAGTCAAAAGTTTCTTTTTTGTTTCAGCATCGATTCTACTCATCTTGTGAGTCATCCCAAAGGCTTTACTTGGCACAAACACTAATTTAAACACAAAAACATAATCATTATAGAGGCAATAATCATGTTATCAAAAACAAACAGAAATAAATGATAATTATTGGGTTGTCTCCCAGCAAGCCCTTTCTTTATGGCCATCAAGATAGGCTTGGGATAATAAGGATGCTCGCATAAAAGACAAGAGTTAAAGCACAAAGAGAGCATCATAAAATATGTGACAAACACATTTAAGTCTAAAATACTTCCTATGCATAGGCATTTTATAAGCAAACAAATTATCAAGACAAGAACTGTCTAACATATGCGAGTAGGAAGAGTGAAGCATTAACATTTTCAACACACAGAGAGGTAATTGAGTAACATGCAAATTCTTATAACCATGTTTGCCTCTCTCATTATGTGTAGGATCATAATCAAAATCAAAATATAACTATCATAATATTTATCATTCTCCAAAGTAGTGGGATCATTATTACCTAAAGTTGACACTCTTCCAATCCCACTTTTAGTAGTGTTGCGAATATCATACTCAATAATAGATTCATCATGAAGGCTAGAATTATCAAGATCACAAGGAACATCATGATTATCACCCCAATCATGATCATTAGCACAATTAATATTCATAGAATTTATACTGGCAACATGGCAATCATGCTTTTCATTCAAGGAACTCTCATGAATCACTTTATAAATTTCTTTTAACACTTCATCACAATTTTTAGATTCATGATTTTCAAGCAAGTCCTCATAAGGAAATTCTAGTGCACTCAACTCACTAGCAATTGGTTCAACATAATCAGATCTTTTGAAAAGATTATCAAGTGGATGAGGATCCATTTACCTTTATTTTTGCTTTTTAACTTTCTGTTTGTTTTTGATAAAGACAAAGATAACATAGCTAGGCAAGCAAGCAAACTAGAGATGAAACAAGCAAACTAGCAAACAAGTAAAGTAAATATTTTTATATTTTTGATTTTTATGAGACAAACTAAATATAACATCAAATAAAAAGAAGAACAAGTGAATGAAAATTTGTGTGGAGTTACTTGATAGTCGATGATGATACTCCCCGGCAACGGCGCCAGAAATCCTTCCTGATACTTGTGATCTGCGTTGGGTTTTTCGTGAAGAGGAACATGTTATTGTAGCACAAAGTGGGTAAGTATTTCCCTCAGTTATGAAACCAAGGTTTATCGAACCAATAGGAATATCAATCCTCAACCTTCTTCAGCGGCTGCACACAAATGAACAAACAACTTGCACCCAACGCTGGCAAGAGGGGTTGTCAATCCCCTTGATCTCGTTATTTGCAAGCAAATGAGGTGTGTAGATAACTGTAGATAATTGTAAATTGCAAAATATAATAAAGAGTATATAAAGGCATCAAGGTAATAGTAGCGTTTGTAAATATATAAGTGAATAGACTTGGGGGGCATAGTTTTCCCTAGCGGCATCTCTCATCTAGGCAGCATACGGTGGGTAACAAATTACTGTTGGGCAATTCATAGAAAAGCGGATAGTTATGCGATTTTCATGGCAATGATCATGTGTATATAGGCATCACGTCCATAAACAAATAGGCCAACTCCTTCTTGCACCTATTACTATTACTCCACTCATCGACCGCTATCCAGCATGCATCTAGAGTATTAAGTAAAACAGAGTAATGCATGGAGAACGATGACATGATGTAGACAAAGTAAATTCAAGTAATATGAATGAACCCCATCGTGTTATCCTTAGTAGCAACAACACAAAGACCCATCTTGTCCCCTAATTTGTCACTGGGATATAGAAACTCGTCGGGTTGAACCTACCACAACGCACCACTCCCACCGATGAAATATCAATCTACTTGGCCAAAGCACATCAATAAATCGGAGAGCATTACTGTAACGCCCAAGATGCGATCCTATCCTTATTTCGGCTAGAGGGCCTCGACAGGGATAGAAGAGCATCTCATCTTTTCGCAAGAATGGATATCATTACAAGTACATGTACAGAAGAGATGAGTATATGGAATTGGCTTACACTCGCCACAAGCTACATCAAGATCACATCAATACAACAACATATTCAAACATCATACAGAAGAGCAGGGTCCGACTACGGACGAAAACAAACGATAAAATGACATCCATCCTTGCTATCCCAGGCTGCCGCCTAGAACCCATCCTAGATCGATGAAGAAGAAGAAGAAGAAGAACTCCAAATCATACAAGCACCGCTCTAACGTCAAAGCATTGCATTACCTGTACCTGCAACTGTTGTTGTAGTAATCTGTGAGCCACAGGGACTCAGCAATCTCATTTCCAAGGGTATCAAGACTATTAAAGCTTAATGAGTGAGGTATGGTTAAGTAGTGAGGCTGCAGCAAGCACTAAGCATTTATTTGAGTGGCTAACTTACGAGTACAAGAATAAAGGGGGTGATTGTCGTATAAACGGACGTGAACTAGTAATGATCTCTAAGAGATCCTGAACACCTACTTACGAACAAACATAACCCCACCGTGTTCTCTCTCGGATCAGAAATTCACGAGAAGAGACAGTCACGGTTACGCACACGGTTGGTGTATTTTATTTGGGTTTACTTCAAGTTTGCTATGACCGGGTGTTAAACAAAGTTTCCAAGTTGCCACGTAACCGCGGGCACGGCTTTCCAAAAGATTTAACCCTGCAGGGGTGCTCCAACTCATCCATCACAAACTAACCACAAGTTGCATTGTAATTCCTCAACCGCGGAATCACCCGTAGTATTTGCGGAATCCCGATGGAAAATCTCAACTTTGAGATAGCCCGAAGTGTCGTCGAAATCCCGCGCACAAGACGTTCGAGAAAGGTAAAACAAATCCAGCAAGGCCGCCCGACGTGCCAACAATCCCGATAGGAGCCGCGTATCTTGTTCTCAGGCCACGGTGGATAAGCTACGCGTAAGGAGGCCTGATAGAAATCCCCCGAGTTACCCCGGGGTGGCCCCGCACAGTGCTCTGTTTTGGACCAGCACCAACAGCACTGGCCCCCCTGTATTATGTTGAATTAACTCCTCGGGTTCATGACGCCCTATGCTTTAGTAACGGTGTTCAGTATTATTATGTTGGGCAAATGTAGTACCAAAGTTGGGCCTTGCCAGACAAGTTTTATCCTAAAACGAAAGTCAAGGGGGTCCCCATAACAACCCCGAGCATGTTAGGAGCGCTCAATAATGGAACATAACACCGGTACACAAGTAACTAGGGCGGCAAGAGTGGAACAAAACACCGAGCAAAAGGCCACCCTTTACCAAGTATATATGTGCATTAAATTAAATAGCAATAACATTGTGATATAACAAATGCATATCCATGTTGGCACATGGAAACAATTTGGCACCTGCAACTAGCAATGCTATAAGAAGGGCTGAGCAAGAGGTAACGTAGCCAAACAATGTTTTGCTGGGATGTGGAGGGGTTAGAGGCTTTTCATGGCAATTTGGGAGGCTTGACATACAAGTGGTGGGTAGCGAGACAAGCGATAGAAACGAGACATCTAGCATGGCAATGATAGTAATGGTATCCAGGGAAATGATCATCTTGCCTGAGATCCCGCTTGGAAGAAGAACGAATCCGTGAAGCAGGCGATCCGTGAAGTAGACAAACGAAACGTAGTCGAACGAATCCTCACACTCCGAATGCCTTCGGAACTCTATCGAGAAGAAGCAATCCGGAACAAACAATCAACACACGATACACCACGACATATGCATGACATGATGCACTTCAAATATGATGCATGTTATGCATGACATGGCAAGCACAACAATCAACTTCTACACATTAAGTGAAGCTCAATATGCAACGAGTTGCATATTGACGAAACTACACATTCGAATATTTAGTCCACTCTCGTTTAGGTACACAACAATGTTAAATGTTTTTAAACATGGCAAGAGTTGAAGCATAATGAAACCACACTATCTAGGCATCTTAAATGAGGCCGGAAACAACATATAGCATTTCCGAGACGACCCCACATGTTAATTTCGAAATTGGTCCAGATCTGAACTAATCATGTTTTATATTTGTTAAACAGCAAAACAAAATGCACCATGTGATTCTACGTCTCATTCTAGTCGATTTACATATATAGAACATTGGCAACGGAGCTACGGTCTAGAAGATATGACCTTCACAAGATGAACATGACATGAATGCAAAATGCATGAAAATGACAACCACAAACATTTCAAATCATGAATGCAGCAAGATATTATGATACTACATGAGATTCTAAGCAAGTTTCATATAGGACATGTTCAAAACGGAGCTACGGTTCAACCACAACAACCAACACAAGTTTTAGTTCAAATCTGTCCAAAACAGCAACATGGCATATTGCACGCATGAAAACAACAAGCTACAAGATTCTAAAATGCACAAACTAAGCATGGGGCAGTAGCATATAACACACACTTCATTTCATCTTCACATATCATACTCAAAATGGTTATGGATCACATGGTAGGAAGCTCACAACATGGCAACAAAATATAGCAGATTATGACTTAGTGAAAATCACAGTTTTTGGCAGATCAGTTTTTCACGAAGGCATATTGGCAGCAATAAAACTATATGCTACAGGTCATGTATTGGCATGAAACTTAACAGCATGGTAGTATACATGATGCACTACAATTCATTCCATGGCGGCAAGGTCTAATTATGCATAGAATCATGGCTAGCATCATCACAACATGGCATTTTGAAGAAAATAGATTCTCAGACTTAGTGAAAATTAGAGTAGACATGTGCAGCAGTTTTTAACAGATAGACATGTAGGGCAATGAATATAACTAGGATGCAAATCCTATACATGGCATCAAATGGCAAATCCTATAACTAGGATGCAAATCCTATACATGGCATCCCCACAATCATATATAATATGCATAGGTTCATGTAGGAAAATATGTCACAATTAATTAGGCAAGTTTATGGCATAAACCTATTAGCAAAGTTATGTATGCAAAATAAATGCAACTAACACATGAAATATTTTTAGCATGCATGAAAAAGGCCTATAAAAATGCTACATATTTTACATGCAAGGTTTGATTAATTTGGATGCATGATTCAATAATTATGCGCAATGCAACAAACATGATATTTATGCAAAATAAAGAAAACAACATGTTAAACATTTTAAAACATGGATGAATGTGGCATATTATGAATCTACACAAAATTCTACACGTTTTACGTATATAAAGTATTTTCATCGGATGCACGGTTAAATACTTATTAACATTTTAAAATAAGGTTTTTTCTGAAATTGCTAAATGCACTGGTTGAATAGAAAATCGCAAACGGGAAAAAAATGAATTGGGCCAAATCTGTCTAACGAGCTAAGCAACACACCGAGCGCAACATATTATAAGGTGCTCAAGGGCGACAGATAGGCAGGCGGTTGCTCACATTGGGCCCGTGGGCTGGATCTGGCGGGTTGATGGGCCCGGCGGCTGGGCCGTGGGGAGGACGCAGCCCACCCGAGGGGAAGCTCGCTCCCGACCTCCTATCGAGGCAGAGGCAAGGCGGCGGCGGGGGCTTGGTGCGGCGGCTAGGCGATCGGATCCGGCTGGGATCTCACCGGATCCGGCCGGAGGACGGCGGGGCGACCGGCGCGGGGAGCTGCGGAGGTCATGGGCGCGGGCGGCAACTCCGGCGAAGGGAGAGAGATCCGGCGGCGGCTCGGGACACCGGTGGGCCAGGGCGCGGCGATGTTCACCGGTGGTGCAGCGGCGGGGCGGCGAGGCGAGGCGGCGAGGTCCTCCGGCGAGGAGGCGCGGCGGCGGAGGGGCGCACCGGCGAGGCGACGGCTGCGGCAGGCGCCCGGGAAGGCTCGGGCGAGCTCCTGCGGTTGGCAACGCGGGCTCGCTCGCGGTCGGCGGCGGCGGCTCCGGGCGCGGGCTCGCGCGGGCCTGGATGGGCTCGACGGGCCTCCCTCGGGCCCGGGCGGGCCTGACGCGAGGTGGGAGGAGGCTGGGTGGACAAGTGGCGGTGGTGGATGGGCTGCGCACGGAATTCGACGCAAGGTGGCTAGGGTTCCAGATTTGGATGCTAGGGTGTCCATATATAGCAAGTGAGGGCTAGGGGTGAGGGTTTTTGCCCGAATTCGGACCGTTCGATCCCGATCGGACGGTCCGGAAGTGGAAGGGTTTAGGGTTAGGCGATGGTGGGCTGGTGGGCTGTGCTAGAGGGGTTGGGCTAAGAAGAGAGGGAGGTTGCGGCCCGTGACATGATTTTGAAATACCGAAAACGCACGACAAATAAACCGGCAACGGTGCCGCTACGGTCGACCGTTCGGGTATCATACGACCTCTGATTGCGACGAAACTTGGCAGGCGGTCTACCTACAATATAACAAGACCGCATGCCAACTTTCGACCCAATCCGAGAATATTTTTCGCGCGCTTTTAAAACAATATTTTAAAGATGCCGCGGGCGCGTGCGTGTGTGGTTGGACTCAAAACGGTCAACGACAAGAACGGAAAGAATCGGCAACTACGAACGGATGCAAGTTTCAAAAACGAGTGACGATGCTATGCAGATGATGATGCGATGATGAATGCGACAACCAAACGAATCACACGACGAGAATGGAAAAAAAAAAGGGGGAATCTTCTGGAGCGTCGGTCTCGGGCTGTTACAACTCTCCTCCACTTACAAGAGATCTTGCCCCGAGATCTTAGAATGAGAAGGGGAAGAGGAAGAAGAAAGGACGAGGTAAAACTTAGTTGCTTCTTTGACAAATGAGCAACACCAAGAGATGAAGGATGATATGAGGAACAAGCAAGAATTCACATGAAATTTGGGCAGCACTTCGGTAGACAAGAGAGGCAAAACTTGATAATATGGAAGGAACTTGAAAAGATGACACAACCTCCGGTTAAATGGATAAGCAAGAAAGCACATGATCTTGATAAAAACAAGATAATGGATGAAAGAGAGCAACATCACAAGGCCTCTGGAACAAAAGAATAGAAACTAGATCATTGGAAAGAAAAGAACAGAGAAGAAATGACAACTCCTACCACCATTGAATTTGAAAAGCATCCTAACAAGAAGAGATTGAACGGAGTTGTTGGAAATCAACAATGAAAGAAAAGACTTGTTATGGGATTATGGAAAATATCTCAAAATAATGAGGTGACAACCGGCCACAAACAGAAACAATTGGTTTCATTGAGATCAACGAAGAGATGAAAAACTTTTTTTTCACCAAGAGGATACATAGAGAAATTGGATCATGAGAAACACCATGATAGCAACAGTCCTAAGGAAATGCTTTAGGTGAAATCTAATCCAAGATGACTCCGAGAGAGAATTGATGGGTTTACATAGCTCATTCTTTACAAATTCTCTTTGAGACTCCTCATGAATCAAGAATGATATAACACCATCTCAAAAGATAAGGGAGAAAGAATTGCACTTTGAAATGCAAGATAAGAATACTTGAGGACCTCCAACAAAATCTTGAAGAACACTTTGAGAATGAAAGAAATCTTTGATGAACCACCTTGTAGAGCCTCCGTATACAAAAGAATGATCAAAAGAAATGAAGATTGGAAAAAAATAAGATTGAGGCCTTGCAATGATCTAGATGAAGCTTCCGACGAGATACTTGAGACAACTTGGAACTCTGGAAAAGAAAAGATGAAACACTTAGGACCAAGAATTTGATATCATGAACCACTCCAGAAGAAGGACTGGAATTAACTGATGAAACAAGAATAAGAATTATGTTATGCTTATCGGATTTGGCATACCACTTATTCTTCTTGAGATGATTGAATGGAGATGAAACAAGCTTGAAGAAGTCTTGAACGAACCACCGGCAAGAATTTGCAAATGAATGAGGATAAAATGAATGAATGAAGATGCACCCGAACAAAGAGATCATGACCCGCCTAGCAGAAAACTTGAACGAAGCATCGAAATACTTGAGATACGAACGAAGAGACAACAATTGAGAAGAATTTGAGAATGAGAGCTGAAAGCTGAGAATGAAGAAATATTCTGAAATGATGGCCTTCGGAGGATCGAGAAATGAAAATAACTCTGAAATGCTCCGGATAGATATGGAAAGAATTACTCATGATCGAAAACAATTAGAGAGGATAGCAACAAGCTAAAACCAAGAACCTTCAAGAGATTGGACAAAGGTTTCAAAGAAAACACTCCTTCGTTCTTCAACGCTGAGAATGATGATGAGAAACAGCACCAAGAATTACCTGAGGCACTCCGGAACAATGAGGAATAGAAAGGTTGAGCCAACGATGACAATAATTTAAAGCAATCTTGGAGAAGGAATATTACTGATGACATTCATTCTTACGTCATATTGAAAAGAACTTGAGGACATCTCCGGAAATATTAAAAGAGCCAGGTAAGATCCTAGGAAAAAACCTGTGGGTTATGAGCCCACTTAAAGAGACCACCGTTGAAACAATTGCTTAGAAAGAGAGATTGCACCGGAATAAATTGAAAACTTGATGAGGTGAGAACCTCAAAATAATTTAAGAGGATCTGAATGGAATGAAAGTCTTTTGAAATATCTTGACACTCCGGACAGGATAGATAGAGGCGATTAAACAAGAGAGGCTTGGATAAGAACTTCCAACATGGGAGAGCATTTAGAGAATGAAAAGGCTATGATGAGCACCGAAAACTTGAATTGAATCCACCGGAAAGAAAACAAAGATGAAGACTAAGAAAGGATGAACTTGAGCACTGAGCATCTTCACAACGAATCACCGGATACATCACGGAAGAGAAGATAGCGGAAGCATCACATGAATAGAAGGCACTCGAATGAGAATTTAATTGTTGAAGAAAAAGGGCGGGAGGGTGGGAAAAACAAAGACAACTTGAGACAGATGAGACGAACTCCGGAAAGGAATATGAGGATTGATCTTGCAAATATTGGAGAGGGATGAATTAGCTTGATGAGAAACACACCGGTTAGGAAAGATATGAATTCACCACTTCACATCGAAGCAACTCGAATTACCATACTCCAAAACAACACAAAGGGTGAGGCTTGAGAATTAAGCCGGAAACAAATACATAACCCATTATGCATTCGTTGGAAGGATAATCCTAGGTAACTACTTGAATTCCCACCTAAGAATTTCTGAAGTCTTTCTTGTTTATGCGATTCGGGTTGCGGACCCAGGAACGTACCCAAGGTAATCAGCTACAACTGCACCCGCAACCTTCCACGCCATAATCCAAGAAACTCCGCTAACTCGTCTACCTCAGACACTCGTAATCACAACGATACTAAGTATAGCAGTACATCCGAACTCTCTCCACCAGTACTGGGGATGCCGGACTCCTCTCGCCACTACTAGTATTGAAGCAATTTCGAACATCCTCCGTCCTAAGATACTAAGGAAACTGAATGATAACGATGTGCAAAAATCCCTCGGAGCTCTACTCCTCGATAACAGGAGGCACCAAGACAGAATTCCTTCACATCGGCATCATATAGTTTCCAAAATACCCACGTGATCCTAAAAAAAATTGAGCGAGAAGAGGAGTAGAATCAAAATTCCTAAGTCGAATACCTCACTAGAGCATAGAAGAGGAGTAAAAAGAATCCTACTCTCCGATATAACTAGACCCAAAATAGTTTTTCACTAGAATCAACTCGGCCAAGTTCGATCAATCAAGGGGGCTCCTAGGTCGGTACAGGCTCTGATACCAACTTGTAACGCCCAAGATGCGATCCTATCCTTATTTCGGCTCGAGGGCCTCGACAGGGATAGAAGCGCATCTCATCGTTTTGCAAGAATGGATATCATTACAAGTACGTGTACAAAAGAGATGAGTATATGGAATTGGCTTACACTCGCCACAAGCTACGTCAAGATCACATCAATACAACAACATATTCAAACATCATACAGAAGAGCAGGGTCCGACTATAGACGAAAACAAACGATAAAATGACATCCATCCTTGCTATCCCAGGCTGCCGCCTAGAACCCATCCTAGATCGATGAAGAAGAAGAAGAAGAACTCCAAATCATACAAGCATCGCATTACCTGTACCTGCAACTGTTGTTGTAGTAATCTGTGAGCCACAGGGACTCAGCAATCTCATTTCCAAGGGTATCAAGACTATTAAAGCTTAATGGGTGAGGTATGGTTAAGTAGTGAGGCTGCAGCAAGCACTAAGCATTTATTTGAGTGGCTAACTTACGAGTACAAGAATAAAGGGGGATGATTGTCGTATAAACGGACATGAACTAGTAATGATCTCTAAGAGATCCTGAACACCTACTTACGAACAAACATAACCCCACCGTGATCTCTCTCGGATCAGAAATTCACGAGAAGAGACAGTCACGGTTACGCACACGGTTGGTGTATTTTATTTGGGTTTACTTCAAGTTTGCTATGACCGGGTGTTAAACAAAGTTTCCAAGTTGCCACGTAACCGCGGGCACGGCTTTCCGAAAGATTTAACCCTGCAGGGGTGCTCCAACTCATCCATCACAAACTAACCACAAGCTGTGTTGTAATTCCTCAACCGCGAAATCACCCGTAGTATTTGCAGAATCCCGATGGAAAATCTCAACTTCGAGATAGCCCGAAGTGTCGTCGAAATCCCGCGCACAAGGATCCGCCCCCGCCGACCACGCCGCTGCCACCCAAGGTCCGCACCACGACAGCACAATGTCGGGCCAGCGTTACCAGGCCACCAGCGTCATGTCCACCATCGACGCCGCTCGCCCCGGCCAGGCACATGGCAGACGGGCGGCGCCCACGGGGCCGGCGCCACATCGCACATACATGGGAGACCTCAACGCGCATGACTCGCTCCAGATGGCGAGTGAGATGCTTCGCCACCGCCTGACGCATGGGGGCTTCAACGCCTGGGCCGACCACCTCGCCGAGCTAGTCGCCGTCGCGAGGAGGGCCTGGGGCCCCCACCTTTCCCTGCAACCACCGGCGCAGGGCGCCGGGGGCTCGCTCACCGTACCCGTCGCCCCGCCTACAGACGGCGCGCCCGCCTCGCTCCCGGGCGGACCCGAGCAGGGCCCACCGCACGCCGTGCTTCTGCTTCTCCGGATCCCGGTGACTGGCTTCGGAGCACCGCCCGGTCCCGCCGGTAGCGCCCACGCAAGGGGTGCTGGGCCATCACGTGGGCACCCCGGCGCACGCGCACATGCCCAAACGGATCGACGATAGCCTGGCTCGTCCCGGCGAGAGCGCACCAACCGGAGCAGGGAGCGGGCGGCTCAGGCTGCCGAACGTGCCGGTAGCCGTAATGAAGGCGCGAGGGAGAATCAGGAAGGCGACACAAGGCAAGACACGCGCGGTCCACCCCTCGGCGGTGGCCGGGCCAAGCAACTTCGGGCCGAAGCCCGCCGCAGGAGGGTTTGTGGACAGCGCGCCCAGGATGGCGTCACCCCACCGCCCAGGGAGACCGCCATCGACGCACACGGAGGCGACTCAGGAGAAGGCCAAGGCCTCTACACGGAGCCCTACATTCCATACTACGTCATACCTGCGGAGGGCGCGGAGGATCAGGCGCCCTCTGCAGGTGCCGACACCCTCCCGTAGTAGGGAGGTGCCCCCGGACGCTCTCCCCAAGCCGGGCATGGGGCTTCCACGGAGGGAGCACCGGGCCAGGTTCATGCAAGCAGGGGAGAAGGGGGAGCGTCCCGGGAAGCGCGGGGGCACGGCGCGGCCACCGCCCCCATCAGCAAGCAACGCACAGCCGAGCCCGGGGCCTAAGGGGCGGCCGCCTGGGGAATCGGCGAGGTACAGGTAACGCGGGCTGCTACTTCTTGAGCTTGTGTTGGTTTTCCCTTGAAGTGGAAAGGGTGATGCAGCAAAGTAGATAAGTATTTCCCTCAGTTGTTGAGAACCAAGGTATCAATCTAGTTGGAGGTACAAGCAAGGCCCCAATCTTTGCACCTACACAAACAATCAAACACTTGCACCCAACGCTAAAAAGGGGTTGTCAATCCCTTCATGGTTACTTGCAAGGATGAGATCTGATAGAGATAGATATAAAAGATTACTAAAACGAAAAATAAAATAAAAGTAAATATATTGCAGAAAAGTATTTTTGGTATTTTTGGTTTATAGATCTGAAAATATAATATGGAAAATAGACCTGGGGGCCATAGGTTTCACTAGAGGCTTCTCTCTTGAAGGAAAATAATACTGTGGGTGAACAAATTACTGTCGAGCAATTGATAGAAAAGCGCATAGTTATGACGATATCCAAGGCAATGATTATGCATATAGGCATCACGTTCGTATCAAGTAGACCGAAACGATTCTGCATCTACTACTATTACTCCACACATCGACCGACTCCTGCCTGCATCTAGAGTATTAAGTTCATGAAGAACAGAGTAACGCATTAAGTAAGATGACATGATGTAGAGGGATAAACTCAAGCAATATGATGAAAACCCCATCTTTTTACCCTTGATGGCAACAATACAAATACGTGCCTCGCTACCCCTACTTTGTCACTGGGTGAGGACACCGCAAGATTGAACCCAAAACTAAGCACTTCTCCCATTGCAAGAATCACCAATCTAGTTGGCCAAACCAAACCAATAACTCGAAGAGACTTACAAAGATATGAAATCATGCATATAAGAATTCAGAGAAGATTCAAATAATATTCATAGATAATCTGATCATAAATCCACAATTCATCGGATCTCGACAAACACACCGCAAAAGAGTATTACATCGGATAGATCTCCATGAAGATCATGGAGAACATGGTATTGAAGATCATAGAGAGAGAAGAAGCCATCTAGCTACTAGCTATGGACCCGAAGGTCTGAGGTGAACTACTCACGCATCATCGGAGGGGCAATGGTGTTGATGTAGATGCCCTCCGTGATCGAATCCCCCTCCGGCAGATTACCGGAAAAGGCCCCAAGATGGGATCTCACGGGAACAGAGGCTTGCGGCGGCGGAAAAGTATTATCGTGGCTCTGTTTGGTATTGGGGGAATATTTCTGAATTTATAGGCGGAGAATTAGGGTTGGAGGAGCTACGGGGGGCCCACAAGCCAGGGGGCGCCCCCCCCCCCCAGGGGCGCGCCCAGGTGGCTTGTGGTCCACCCGTAGGTCTTCTGGCCTCTTCTCCAAGTCTCCTGGGTTCCTTCTGGTCCAAGAAAAATCATCGTAGAATTTTATTCCGTTTGGACTCCGTTTGATATTCCTTTTCTACAATACTCAAAAACAAGGAAAAAACAGAAACTGGCACTGGGCACTAGGTTAATAGGTTAGTCCCAAAAATAATATAAAATAGCATATTAATGCATATAAAACATCCAAAATAGATAATATAATAGCATGGAACAATCAAAAATTATAGATACGTTGGAGATGTACCAAGCATCCCCAAGCTTAATTCCTGCTCGTCCTCGAGTAGGTAAATGATAAAAACAGAATTTTTGATGTGGAATGCTACTTAACATATTTATCCATGTAATATTCTTTATTGTGGCATGAATGTTCAGATCCATAAGATTCAAAACAAAAGCTTAATATTGACATAAAAACAATAATACTTCAAGCATACTAACAAAGCAATCATGTCCTTTCAAAATAACATGGCCAAAGAAAGTTATCCCTACAAAATCATATGGTCTGTCTATGCTCCATCTTCCCCACACAAAGTATTTAAATCATGCACAACCCCGATGACAAGTCAAGCAATTGTTTCAAACCTTTTATGTTCTCAAACCTTTTCCACTTTCACGCAATACATGAGCGTGAGCCATGGATATAGCACTATAGGTGGAATAGAATATGGTGGAGGTTGTGAGGAAAAGGAGAAGATAGTCTCACCTCAACTAGGCGTATCAACGGGCTATGGAGATGCCCATCAATAGATATCAATGTGAGTGAGTAGGCATTGCCATGCAACGGATGCACTAGAGCTATAAGTGTATGAAAGCTCAAAAAGAAACTAAGTGGGTGTGCATTATAATGAAAAATTCCCACTAGTATATGAAAGTGACAAAATAGGAGACTCTCTATCATGAAGATCATGGTGCTACTTTGAAGCACAAGTGTGGAAAAAAGATAGTAGCATTGTCCCTTCTCTCTTTTCTCTCATTTTTTTTATTTTTTTTATTTTGGTGGGCATCTTTGGCCTCTCTTTTTTTATTTGGGCTTCATTGGCCTCTTTTATTATTTGTAAAGTCCAGAGACTCATCCCAACTTGTGAGGGAATCATAGCTTCCATCATCCTTTCCTCTCATGGGACAATGCTCTAAAAATGATGATCATCACACTTTTATTTACTTACAACCCAAGAATTACAACTCGATACCTAGAACAAAATATGACTCTATATGAATGCTTCCGGCGGTGTACCGGGATGTGCAATGATCTAGCATAGCAAATGACATCAAAAAACGGACAAGCCATGAAAACATCATGCTAGCTATCTTACGATCATGCAAAGCAATATGAAAATGATGGTGCGTGTCATAATAAACGGAACGGTGGAAGTTGCATGGCAATATATCTCGGAATGGCTATGGAAATGCCATAATAGGTAGGTATGGTGGCTGTTTTGAGGAAGGGAATATGGTGGGTTTAATGCACCGGCGAAAGTTGCGCGGTACTAGAGAGGCTAGCAATGGTGGAAGGGTGAGAGTGCGTATAATCCATGGACTCACATTAGTCATAAAGAACTCACATACTTATTGCAAAAGTCTATTAGTTATCGAAGCAAAGTATTAGACGCATGCTCCTAGGGGAGAGGTTGGTAGGAGTTAACCATCGCGCGCTCCCGACCCTCACACAAAGGATGACAATCAATAAAGAAATCATGCTCCGACTTCGTTACATAACGGTTCACCATACGTGCATGCTACGGGAATCACAAACTTTTAACACAACTATTTCTACCAATCCACAATTACTCACTAGCATGACTCTAATATCACCATATTTATATCTCAAAACTATATGCAAGGAATCAAACTTCTCATAGTATTCAATGCACTTTATATGAAAGTTTTTATTATATCCCTCTTGGATGCCCATTATATTAGGACTAAATTCATAACCTAAACCAATTACCATGCTGTTTAAAGACTCTCAAAATAATATAAGTGAGGTACGAGAGTTCAATTATTTCTATAAAGTAAAAACACCACCGTGCTCTAAAAAGATATAAGTGAAGCACTAGAGCAAAATTGCCTAGCTCAAAAGATATAAGTGAAGCACATAGAGTATTCTAATAATTTCACGATTCATGCGTGTCCCTCTCAAAAGATGTGTGCAGCAAGGATGATTGTGGCAAACTAAAAAGCAAAGACTCGTATCATACAAGACGCTCCAAGCAAAACACATATCATGTGGTGAATAAAAATATAGCCTCAAGTAAATTTACCGATGGATTGAAGACGAAAGAGGGGATGCCTTCCAGGGCATCCCCAAGCTTAGGCTCTTTGGTATCCTTGAATATTCCTTGGGGTGCCTTGGGCATCCCCAAGCTTAGGATCTTGCCACTCCTTATTCCATAGTCCATCAAACCTTTACCCAAAACTTGAAAACTTCACAACACAAAACTCAATAGAAAACTCATGAGATCCGTTAGTATAAGAAAAATAAATCACCACTTTAGGTACTATTGTGAAGTCATTCTTTATTTATATTGGTGTAATATCTACTGTATTCCAACTTCTCCATGGTTTATTACCCCCGATACAACCCATAGATACATCAAAATAAGCAAACAACACAAAGAAAACAGAATCTGTCAAAAACAGAACAGTCTGTAGCAATCTGTAAACTTTGAATACTTCTGTAACTCCAAAAATTCTAAAAAAAATAGGATAATCTGTACAATTTGTATATCAATCTTTTGTAAAAATTTCAGATTCACTCGATGCTTTGGTGAATTTATAAAATTCCTGGACTGAGCGCAAAAGTTTCTGTTTTTCAGCAAAATCAAATCAACAATCACCGTAGACCATCCCAAAGGTCTTACTTGGCTCAAACACTAATTAAAACACTAAAAAACAATTACTACAGAGGTAATAATGTGTAAAGCACACAATAACAGAAACAAAAACAAAAAAAAACAAAAACAAAATTGGGTTGCCTCCCAACAAGCGCTATTGTTTAACGCCCCTAGCTAGGCATAACGCAATAGATCTAGGTATTGTCATCTTTGGTATGCAATCCATAAGTAGCTCTCATAATAGATTCATAAGGTAAATTAATTTTCTTTCTAGGAAAGTGTTCCATGCCTTTCCTTAACGGAAATTGGAATCTAATGTTTCCTTCTTTCATATCAATAATTGCACCGATCGTTCTAAGGAAAGGTCTACCAAGAATAATAGGACATGTAGGATTGCAATCTATATCAAGAACAACAAAATCTACGGGTACATAATTCCTATTTGCAACAATAAGAACATCATTAATCCTTCCCATAGGTTTCTTAATAGTGGAATCCGCTAGATGCAAATTTAAAGAGCAATCATCAAGTTCATGGAAACCTAGCACATCACATAAAGTTTTCGGAATCGTGGAAACGCTAGCACCCAAATCACACAAAGCATGGCACTCATAATATTTAATTTTAATCTTAATAGTAGGTTCCCACTCATCATAAAGCTTTCTAGGTATAGAAACTTCCAACTCAAGTTTTTCTTCAAAAGATTTCATCATAGCATCAATCATATGTTTAGTAAAAGCTTTATTTTGATCATAAGCATGCGGAGAATTCATCATGGATTGCAACAAGGAAATACAATCAATCAAAGAACAACTATCATAATTAAAGTCCTTGAAAACCAAAAGAGTGGGTTCATTGCTATTTAAAGTTTTGACCTCTTCAATCCCACTTTTATCAATTTTAGCATTAAGATCTATAAACTCCGAATCATTGGGACGACTTTTAACTAAAGTTGACTTATCTCCAGTCCCATCTTTATCAAGATTTGTATTAGAAAACAAATATTCAACAGGAGTCACGTCAATCACTTTAAGATCTTCATCATTATTATCACGAGAACACACTTTTTCGAGCCATTCACGCTTAGCACGCATTCTAGCGGTTCTTTCCTAACACTCATCAATAGAAGTTCTCATAGCTTTTAAAGACTCATTAATATCACGCTTGGGTGGAGTAGATCTAATTTTCAAAGAATCAATCTCAAGCGAAATTCTATCAACGTTCCTAGCCAAATCATCAATCTTGAGCATTTTTTCTTCAATCGTAGCATTGAAAACCTTTTGCGAACTAATAAATTATTTAATATTATTCTCAAGATCAGAGGGCATCTTATTATAATTTTCATAAGGATTGTTGTAGGAATTACCATAATTATTAGAGGAATTACTAGGAAACGGCCTAGGGTTGAAATTACCTCTATACGCGTTATTACCAAAATTGTTCCTACCAACAAAATTCACATCCATAGATTCATTATTATTTCCAATCAAAGAATACAAAGGCATATCATTAGGATCAATAGGAGCACTCTTACTAGCAAACAATTTCATTAATTCATCCATCTTTTCACTCAAAGTATTTATTTCTTCAATAGCATGCACTTTTTTACTAGTAGGAGATCTTTCGGTATGCCATTGAGAGTAATTTGCCATAATATTATCTAGGAGTTTAGTAGCTTCTCCTAATGTGATTTCCATAAAAGTACCACCCGCAGCAGAATCTAAAAGATTTCTAGAAGCAAAATTCAATCCCGCATAAAAAAATTGTATAATCATCCATAAACTCAAACCATGTGCGGGGCAATTTCAAATCATTAGGTTCATCCTCTCCCAAGATTGTGCAACATGCTCATGATCAAGTTGTTTAAAATTCATTATATCGTTCCTAAGGGAGATGATCTTAGCGGGCGGAAAGTACTTGGAAATAAAAGCATCTTTACACTTATTCCATGAATCAATACTATTTTTAGGAAAAGATGAAAACCAAGTTTTAGCACGATCTCATAGTGAGAATGGAAATAGCTTCAATTTAACAATATCATTATCCACATCTTTCTTATTTTGCATATCACACAACTCAACGAAAGTATTTAGATGGGATGTGGCATCTTCACTAGGAAGGCCGGAAAATTGTTCTTTCATAACAAGATTAAGCAAAGCGGCATTAATTTCATAAGATTCCGCACTAGTGGCGGGAGCAATCGGAGTACTAATAAAATCATTATTAGTAGTATTGGAGAAGTCACACAATTTGGTATTCTCAGACATCGTGACAAAGCAAGCAATCTAGCACACAAGCAAACAAAAAGCAAACGAAAAGACGAACGGAAAAAGGGCGAATAAAAAGGCAAATCTTTTTGGTTTTTTTCTGAAAATCGTTTTAGAAGTGGGGGAGAGGAAAACGAGAGGCAAATGGCAAATAATGTAAATGCAAGAGATGAGTTTGTGATGGGTACTTGGTAGGCTTGATGTCTTGACTTGCTATGTATCCTCCCCGGCAACGGCGCCAGAAATCCTTCTTGCTACTTCTTCAGCTTGCGTTGGTTTTCCCTTGAACAGGAAAGGGTGATGCAGCAAAGTAGATAAGTATTTCCCTCAGTTGTTGAGAACCAAGGTATCAATCCAGTAGGAGGTACAAGCAAGGCCCCAATCTTTGCACCTACACAAACAATCAAACACTTGCACCCAACGCTAAAAAGGGGTTGTCAATCCCTTCACGGTTACTTGCAAGGATGAGATCTGATAGAGATAGATATAAAAGATTACTAAAACAAAAAGTAAAATAAAAGTAAATAGATTGCAGCAAAGTATTTTTGGTATTTTTGGTTTATAGATCTGAAAATATAATATGGAAATAGACCCGGGGGCCATAGGTTTCACTAGAGGCTTCTCGCTTGAAGGAAAATAATACGGTGGGTGAACAAATTACTGTCGGGCAATTGATAGAAAAGCGCATAGTTATGACGATATCCAAGGCAATGATTATGCATATAGGCATCACGTCCGTATCAAGTAGACCGAAACGATTCTGCATCTACTACTATTACTCCACACATCGACCGACTCCTGCCTGCATCTAGAGTATTAAGTTCATGAAGAACAGAGTAATGCATTAAGTAAGATGACATGATGTAGAGGGATAAACTCAAGCAATATGATGAAAACCCCATCTTTTTACCCTTGATGGCAACAATACAAATACGTGCCTCGCTACCCCTACTTTGTCACTGGGTGAGCACACCGCAAGATTGAACCCAAAACTAAGCACTTCTCCCATTGCAAGAATTACCAATCTAGTTGGCCAAACCAAACCAATAACTCGAAGAGACTTGCAAAGATATGAAATCATGCATATAAGAATTCAGAGAAGATTCAAATAATATTCATAGATAATCTGATCATAAATCCACAATTCATCGGATCTCGAAAAACACACCGCAAAAGAGTATTACATCGGATAGATCTCCGTGAAGATCATGGAGAACATGGTATTGAAGATCATAGAGAGAGAAGAAGCCATCTAGCTACTAGCTATGGACCCGAAGGTCTGAGGTGAACTACTCACGCATCATCGGAGGGGCAATGGTGTTGATGTAGATGCCCTCCGTGATCGAATCCCCCTCCGGCAGATTACCGGAAAAGGCCCCAAGATGGGATCTCACGGGAACAGAGGCTTGCGGCGGCGGAAAAGTATTATCGTGGCTCTATTTGGTATTGGGGGAATATTTCTGAATTTATAGGCGGAGAATTAGGGTTGGAGGAGCTACAGGGGGCCCACAAGCCAGGTCCCCCCAGGGGCGTGCCCAGGTGGCTTGTGGCCCACCCGTAGGTCTTCTGGCCTCTTCTCCAAGTCTCCTGGGTTCCTTCTGGTCCAAGAAAACTCATCGTAGAATTTTATTCCGTTTGGACTCCGTTTGATATTCCTTTTCTGCAATACTCAAAAACAAGGAAAAAAACAGAAACTGGCACTGGGCACTAGGTTAATAGGTTAGTCCCAAAAATAATATAAAATAGCATATTAATGCATATAAAACATCCAAAATAGATAATATAATAGCATGGAACAATCAAAAATTATAGATACGTTGGAGACGTATCACGGGCCACCCGAGGCAACGGGGGCGCCGGAGCGGCCCTCGGGAGGCGGGGCCTCATGAGGCCCGCCAATCGGGGTCCGGTCGGCGCCGTAACACCTCACGAGGCGGCTCCACCGACACAACACCTCTGCAGCTGCGCTTGGTGCATTGCGCTCATGTTTGGGCCGCGGAAGCGCAATCCCATGGCTACGCGGGGAGCAATGCACACAGGTTTGGGTTGTAGAGGCGCGCAACCGCGCAGTAATGCGTGGGATGGCTCTAAACTAAGTTGGGAGCACCTAGGCCATGCGCCTGGGGGCTTACCCAGCTATCTTCGGCCATGACACTCTCACGTAATAATGAGTGGGTTGTATACGCCCGGAGCCCCCCGAGGACGCGGAGGGGTTCCCACCCACGCCCAAGTGGAAGCCCCATGCTCCGCGCTGGCGGATAACACTGCCCTCCAATGGCTATGCCCACGCAACGTGGATGCCCTATGTTCCACGCTGGGGGAAGACGAAGACTAGCCTAGGTGCTGGACGCGGCTTTTCTCTGCCTTTCTTGTGTTCGAGTTTGCCTTTTCTTAGAAAGAAGTTCGAGGCTTTTTGTTAACTCTGTTTAAAAGAAAAGGGGCGGGAATTTTTCTTCTTGCGGTTCTCTCTCTCTTGAAATTTCTTTCTTCGGGATGACGCCTGCCAGCCTCTCCCTCTCGCGCCCCGCGAGCGGGGGCTACTACTGGCACGGTGCGCACACCTCACCAAGGCCTCGACGTCCTGGTCCCCACGTGGCCTTGGCGTCCTGGTCCTCGCGTGGCACTCTCGAGCAAGCTATCAGGCGCGCACCGCCTCACCCTCGCTCTGGGGCTCCGCCGCGGCTCGGTGCGCCGTCTTAAAAACCCCTGGAGGCTCACGCTCCCTGAGGACAAGAACCGGCAGAAAGGGTTGGTCGCCACTTGAACGTCAAGGGAGGCTCCTGAGCACTGCGCCTCAGGAGCCTCACCGATCGCGTGGCTACTCGCTCGCCACTGGTCTCGTCCTGGTGATCCGGACGGCCCCAGTGGCGATCGAGGCCCCGCCCTCATTGGTTTCGTCCTGGCGATCCGGACGACCCCAACGGGGGTGGGGCATGCACGGGATCGGGCCCCGCCGACGTAGGGTGCCGCTTGAGCGTCAAAGGGGGGCTCCTGAGCACTATGCCTCAGGAGCCTCACCGACCGTGTGGCTACTCGCTCGCCATTTGTCTCGTCCTGGTGATCCGGACGGCCCTAGTGGCGATCGAGGCCCCGCCTTCATTGGTCTCGTCCTGGCGATCCGGACGGCCCCAACGGAGGTGGGGCATGCACGGGATCGGGCCCAGCAGACGTAGAGCACCGGAAGGGCTCCCCCCAAGTAGCCTCATTCGCAGGAAAGAAGAACCTCCCCAAGCTCTCCAGGCGCTACCAGCTCGCGGGACGCCACTGCTAAACCTCGCGACAAAGAGGTCTGCCGCAGACGCATCAAGCTAAGCGATCTAGCTACAATCGAAGGGAGGCCTCAGTTAACAGTAACACAACGACCATAACGCATAATGAAAGTTCTAATAAGAGGACGCAAGCGCCGGGGTTCATCATACACCCGAAAGGACCCCCCATGATTTTGATTGCAGGAAGAAGAAAAGAAAAGAAGGCGAAGGGGCCCCCGTCCCGGGGGGCCGCCACTCCTGAGGCCCCAGCCTTGGTGCGCCGGCACTCAGTCGGAGTCTCCCTCCTCCTTGATGGCGCCGTGGTGGCACGTCGGCATGGTCGCTCCCCGGGCGGGGGAGCGGCGCCGCCGCAGCTGGCTTCGCCCCGAAGTCCGGGCGCGACGGCGAGGCGGGGCGTCGTAGCTGTCGTCGCTCGGGCTCCCCTCGGAGGATGTATCGCTGCTGCTGGAGACACGGCGGCCGTCACCAAGGGCAAGCTCATCTCCAAGATCGCCGCCGCCCACCGGACAGCACTCCAAGCACCTCCCGTCCTCACCGAAGATCTTGACGAATAGCGTCGCAACGCCATCGTGCTTGAAGTGGAGCGTGGGACTCCCCTTCAGGTCGTGGGCGCGGGCAAAGGTCTGCCACCCGCGGCCCAAGAAGGCGTTGCCCGCAGGGGTGACCTCGACCTCCACCCACAACGCGCCGCTGCAGCACCCGTTGGCCTGCAGCCAGAGGCCCGAGGGTGCGCCAGCCGGCCACGCCTCTGCGAAGACACATGGGAGCTGCAACCAGGAACTCGCCGCCCTCTCCACCGGCACCAGGAACTTCGGGCCCGTGTCGGCCATGTGGGCTTGCGGACGCGGTGGACGGGCACCGACCGCAAGTCTTTCCCCCTGCCGCGGCCACTGTGACCGCCGCCCCCAGCTGCGCCAGCGGAAGCACTGGGCCCCGCGAGAAGGTGCCCGCGCCCACGGGGAGCCGCCGAGGGCATCCCAGCATACTTGCGAGGGCGACCCCTACCCCTCTTGGGAGGCTGCTGGCTCGGCATCCCCTGGCTCGCTTTTCCCTTCTCAGCGGCGGAGAACCCCCTCACCGGCGTCATGATGGGGTAGATGGAAGACGAAGGCAAGGGAGCAGGAAGAAGGGTTGGGCCGGGGGCTTAGTCCCCCCCGGGCCATTTATAGCTGGATGGAGGCCAACCAGCGTCTTCCCGGCCCCAGGCATTGATGGCCTCGCGGCGTGCAACGGTTGAGGCCAGCTAACGCAGTTGCCAAGGCGACGTGGGAAGTGGAGTCGCCATGCACCTCGAGCGGCGCGTGCCAGGACCGTTCGGCGTGCTATCACGCCTCACGTCGCCTTGCCTGCCCCCGTCGGGTCACATCCGCGTGACCTGAGGAGAGAGAGGACTCAAGAGGTCAACAGCATTCAAAGAAAGGTAATGATGGCCAGCAAGGCGCGTAGCCCACGCGTCAGCACAACTCAAGATGGTTCCCGACGTCTTCGGGGAACCGAGACGCCCACGCCTCGTGGTGCGCCACGCGTCGGATCGGACCCGCAGGCAATTGGGGCCCACGACGCTCCGGCCCTTCCACCGTGGCTTCGCCCCGAAGCTAGATCGAGCGCGCCTCGGGCCCGGGGGCTACTGTCGGCGTTCCGGATACCAGGGTACCCAGACTTGCCTGCCTGCGGCCCCAGGCGTGGCCCACCTCGACAACCAAGTACGGCCCGGCGAGGCCTCGCCTACGCAAGGCCCTCGCGAGACCCCAAGCTCGTGAGGGAAGCAAAGCCAAGACCCGCGGGGAGATAGGCCTCCCCAGGCCCCCTCCCGAGCGGCGGAGACTCCTATACAGCACACGACTTCAGGAGGTCAAGGGTGACGCCAGCCGAGCCAGGCGGGCGCCAGTACGCTAGAGGGGGCAGTTTCCCCTTTGGTACAAAGAAGGCTGGGACGCACGCGGGTTCCCAAAGCGCCCTCCAAAGGTTTCCCTTCTGGTGCAACAAGACCAAGACCACAAGCCCCGCAGGACGGACGTCATCACCGAGCCCACAGTCGCATCACCGTCGACCGCTTTGCAGGCGAAGACCACCTTTCGTCAGGATAGGGTGTACCTCCTGTCCCCCTTCGAATTTGGTCGTTGTGGGATTCCTTCCCGCCATTGCGATAAGGGAAGAGGACCCGGGCCGCTATAAATAGGGACGAGGTAGCTCGGTAGAGAAGGAGAGCAACCACCCCGCAATCACACCAATGTACTAGTTCATCCACAAACCTCCTCGCGAGGCAATCCACCAAAAGCAGGAGTAGGGTTTTACGCTTCGCAGTGGCCCGAACCTAGGTAAACTCTTGTGTGCCATCGTCTTCCTCGCCATCGAGCGGGGTACTGTGTTGTGAGCTTGGGAGGGGCGAAGCTGTTGGGGAATCTTCGCACACGCCCTGGGTTCGAATTCCTTAGGGTTTTGCGGAGCCCGAAATCCGACAGCGGCAAGGTCTAATTATGCATAGAATCATGGCTAGCATCATCACAACATGGCATTTTGAAGAAAACGGATTCTTAGACTTAGTGACAATTAGAGTAGACATGTGCAACAGTTTTTAACAGATTGACATGTTGGGAAATGAATATAACTATGATGCAAATCCTATACATGGCATCAAATGGCACAACCTGGTAGACAACAACATGCTTAACAAAAGTCCTCTTGGGAGCAATCACAAAAGACTCCTAGATCAATAGCAAATCACATGGCAACATGGCAACAAAATAATAGTTTTTCAGACTTAGAAATATTTTGGACCCTCAAAATAGCAATATTTAATGGCATGTTGGCAACAAGAAAATAACACCTAAACATGCATTTCTATAGCAACCAAAAATACCAGGGCCTAGCACACATGTCCAAGGGCATATCTCATGTTTGCAACTATCCCAAAATATGCATGGATTAATTCACACCAAATAGACAAAAGAGCATCATAGCCAAAATGACATGCACACAAAAATCCTCAAATGACAAAACTAATTGCGCTGATAAATTCTATGGATCTTTCTACCCCACAATCATATATAATATGCATAGGTTCATGGAGAAAAATATGTCACAATTAATTAGGCACGTTTATGGCATAAACCTATTAGCAAAGTTATGTATGCAAAATAAATGCAACCAACACATGAAATATTTTTAGCATGCATGAAAAAGGCCTATAAAAATGCTACACATTTTACATGCAAGGTTTGATTAATTTGGATGCACGATTCAATAATTATGCGCAATGCAACAAACATGATATTTATGCAAAATAAAGAAAACAACATGTTAAACATTTTAAAACATGGATGAATGTGGCATATTATGAATCTACACAAAATTCTACACGTTTTACGTATATAAAGTATTTTCATCGGATGCATGGTTAAATACTTATTAACATTTTAAAATAAGGCTTTTTCTGAAATTCCTAAATGCACTGGTTGAATAGAAAATCGCAGACAGGAAAAAAATGAATTGGGCCAAATCTGTCTAACGAGCTAAGCAACACGCCAAGCGCAACATATTATAAGGTGCTCAAGGGCGACAGATAGGCAGGCGGTTGCTCACATTAGGTCCGTGGGCTGGATCTGGCGGGTTGATGGGCCCGGCGGCTGGGCCGTGGGGAGGACGCGGCCCACCCGAGGGGAAGCTCGCTCCCGACCTCCTGTCGAGGCAGAGGCGAGGTGGCGGCGGGGGCTTGGTGTGGCGGCGAGGTGGTCGGATCCGGTCGGGATCTCACCGGATCCGGCCGGAGGACGGCGGGGCGACCGGCGCGGGGAGCTGCGGAGGTCATGGGCGCGGGCGGCAACTCCGGCGAAGGGAGAGAGATCCGACGGCGGCTCGGGACACCGGCGGGCTTGGGCGCGGCGATGTTCATCGATGGTGCGGCGGCGGGGCTGTGCTGCTTGGCGGTGGCGGGGCGGCGAGGTCCTCCGGCGAGGAGGCGCGGCGGTGGCGGGGCGCACCGGCGAGGCAGCGGCTGCGGCAGGCGCCCGGGAAGACTCGGGCGAGCTCCTGCGGTTGGCGACGCTGGCTCGCGCGGGCCTGGATGGGCTCGGCGGGCCTCCCTTGGGCCCGAGCGGGCCTGACGCGAGGTGGGAGGAGGCTGGGTGGACAAGTGGCAGTGGTGGAGGGGCTGCGCACAGAATTCGAGGCAAGGTGGCTAGGGTTCCAGATTTGGATGCTAGGGTGTCCATATATAGCAAGTGAGGGCTAGGGGTGAGGGGTTTTGCCCGAATTCGGACCGTTCGATCCCGATCGGACGGTTCGGAAGCGGAAGGGTTTAGGGTTAGGTGATGGTGGGCTGGTGGGCTGTGCTAGAGGGGTTGGGCAGAGAAGAGAGGGAGGTTGCGGCCCGTGACATGATTTTGAAATACCGAAAATGCCCAACGAATAAACCGGCGACGCTGCCGCTACGGTCGACCGTTCGGGTATCATACGACCTCTGATTGCGACAAAACTTGGCAGGCGGTCTACCTACAATATAACAAGACCGCATGCCAACTTTCGACCCAATCTGAGAATATTTTTCGCGCGCTTTTAAAACAATATTTTAAAGATGCCGCGGGCGCGTGCGTGTGTGGTTGGACTCAAAACGGTCAACGACAAGAACGGAAAGAATCGGCGACTACGAACGGATGCAAGTTTCAAAAACGAGTGACGATGCTATGCAGATGATGCGAATGATGCGATGATGAATGCGACAACCAAACGAATCACACGACGAGAATGGAAAAAAAAGGGGGGAATCTTCTGGAGCGTCGGTCTCGGGCTGTTACAATTACGAAGCTATAATGATCATGCAATTAAGAGACATAATATATATCTGAGATATCTCAAATACTTTTCATGAATAATCTGAACATAAACCCACAATTCATCAGATCCCAACAAACACACCGCACAATAGGATTACATCGGATAGATCAAAGCGAAGATGCGATGACCATTGTATTGAAGATCAATATATAGACAGATTGTCATCTAGGTACTAGCTATGGACCCGTAGGCCTGTGGTGAACTACTCACACATCATCATGAGGGCATCAAGGTTGATGTAGAGGCCCTCCATGATCGATACCCCCTCCAGCAGGGTGCCGGAATGGAGCTCCAGATGGCCTCACGATGGAACAAAGACTTGCGGCGGCGGAAAAAGGGTTTTGGGACTGCCTCTGTTATTTTTAGGGTGAAAGAGAATTTATAGGCCAGAGAGGGGCGTCGGGAGGCAGCCAAGGGAGGCACAAGCCATCAGGGCGCCCCCCCTGGGGCACGCCCTGTTGGCTTGTGTGGCCCTCGTGTGGCCCCCGGCCTCCTTGCGAAGCTTCCGGGTCTTCTTTTGGTTCAGAAAAAATAATCAAAAAATTTCGTGGCAATTGGACTTCGTTTGGTAATGTAAACCTGAAAAGTAAAAAACACGCCGAAAACAGCAACTAGCACTAGGCACTGGGTCAATAGGTTAGTGCTTAAAAATATTATAAATTGGTAAATAAAGACCCAAAAAGTATCCTAGAATGATAATATATCAGCATGGAACAATCAAAAATTATAGATACGTTTTAGACGTATCAGTACTACGTACTGATCGGAAATCGAGAGGTCATCGGCAGCCGAATTATTACCAGCCGAATGAAGGAAAGGGAGAAGAACTCGCCCCGCAAGCCAGAAACTCGGGGTGCATGGAGCTACTATGGGTCGTATACCCCGGCATTGGAGGCTAATTCGGGGGCTACTGAGGGAGTCCTGGACTAAGGGGTCCTCGGGCCTTTGGTCTATCTCTCATAGGCCGGATAGGTGGGCCACTCTGTGGCCCTTATCGGAAGACCGGGCTATGAGGCGACTCCGTGTTCAAGAAGGAAATCTCCGGTGCCTTGGTGTGTCCTCCAAGTCAAGATAGTAGATTCGGCATATTCATTCCTATTGGGCCCGTGGGACTGGGGGTACCCAGGCCCGTCTGCCTGCGGCCCAAGATGCGGCACATGCCATGGGCCCAGTGCGGCCCAACATTGGACCTCACGAGCAAGACCCTCGCGAGGGCCCCTGCCTCGTGAGGCACACATTGGCAAGCATCGTTAGGAGCCTCGCAAAGCCCCCCTCGTGAGATCGCCTCCCGAGGCTGCCCCCGGGGCCTTCGCGGGGTGGACTAATCAAGGGTGGCTCGTCGGGGTCGCGCGGTCCTGCATCTTCACGTGGGTGACGCGCGCCACACCGAGCGACACTAGCAGCCATACTAGCAGGCACGAATGAGGAAGCTTTCCTCATTTGTGCTAAGGGAGCATGTCCCACTCGCCGGTTCCCAAATCAATCCCCAAAGGTTTCTCGTTTGGTGCAAGAAGACCAAGGCTGGGTCCTCGCCAGGACTTAGGTCAACCCCGAGCCCACCAGCGCGTCACGGCAGGAGGCTTTTTCCAGGCGAAGACAGCTTTTGTTAGGATAAGCTGCAGTACTGTCCCCCTTCAAACTGGCCATTGTGGCAACCCTTCCTGCCTTGTGTTTTCGGGGGAAGCGGACCAGGGCCAGTATAAGATAGGGCAGGCTGCCGCCGTAGAGGGGGATCGACCCCGGTTAACCAGAACCCACCTTTGTACTCGCTCTCATCCTCAAGCAATCGAGACAAGCAGGAGTAGGGTGATACGTCTCCATCGTATCTATAATTTTTGATTTCTTCATGCCAATATTCTACAACTTTCATATACTTTTGGCAACATTTTATTTATTTTTGGGACTAACTTACTAATCCAGTGCCCAGTGCCAGTTCCTGTTTTTTTTTTGTGTTTTTTGTTTCACAGAAATTCCATATGAAACGAAGTCCAAACGCGATAAAAATTTATGGGGATTTTTTTTGGAATATATGTGAATTTTTGGAGTCGGAATCAACGCAAGACGGTGCCCGAGGGAGGCACAAGCCAACAGGGCGCGGCCCAGGGGGGCGCTCCCTGATGACTTGTGCCTCCCCCTTAAGTCGGTTGGGTCTCTCCTTCCGCCGCAAGAAAGATATTTTCGCGATAAAAATCCCCTCAAAATTTTAGCCAGATCGGAGTTACGGATCTCCGGATATTTAAGAAACGGTGAAGGGGTTAGAAACCAGTCACGAAAACAGAAGAGAAACAAAGAGAGAGATCCAATCTCGGAGGGGCTCCTGCCCTCCAGGAGCTATGGCGACCATGGACCAGAGGGGTAACCCTCCTCCCACCTAGGGAGGAGGCCAAGGAAGAAGAAGAAGGAGGGGGGCTCTCTCCAGGTGGCGCCGGAGCGCCGCCGGGGCATCCATCGTGACGGCGATCTACAACAGCAACTTCACCGCCGTCACCACCAACTCTCTCCCCCTCTATGCAGCGGTGTAAAACCGCTTCTCCCCGCTATAATCTCTACTTAAACATGGTGATTAATGCTATATATTATTATCCAATGATGTGTGGCTATCCTATGATGTTTGAGTAGATTTCATTTGTCCTATGGGTTGATTGATGATCGTGATTGGTTTGAGATGTATGTTCTATTGTGGTGCTGTCCTATGGTGCCCGTTGTGTCATGCAAGCGTGTGGGATCACCGATGTAGGGTGTTGCAATATGTTTATGATTCGCTTATAGTGGGCGGCTAGAGTGACAAAAGCTTACACCCGAGTAAGGGGATTGTTTACGTATGGGATAAAGGGGACTTGATGTTTAGTGCTATGGTTGGGTTTGGCTTAATGAATTTCTAGTAGTTGCAGATGCTTGCTAGAATTCCAATCATAAGTGCATATGATCCAAGTACGGAAAGTATGTTAGCGTATGCCTCTCCCTCATATAAAACTGCAACAATGATACCGGTCTATTTATCGATTGCCTAGGGACAAATCTTTCTCTTGTGCTACAAAAAGATTTCTACTAAACAACTAACTAAATTAATATTTATCTAAACAGCCCCTAACTTTTATTTACTTGTTCTTTATTACCTTGCAAAACTATCTTTACACCTACTAAGTACTTCTAGTTTCTTTCCCGCAAAGTAGTTTCATACTTGTTCTAGGTAAAGTAAGCGTTAGCGTGCGTAGAGTTGTATCGGTGGTCGATAGAACTTGAGAGAATATTAATTCTACCTTTAGCTCCTCATTGGGTTCGACACTCTTACTTATCGAAAAAGGCTACAAACGATCCCCTACACTTGTGGGTTATCAAGACCTTTTTCTGGCGCCGTTGCTGGGGAGCAATAGTGTAGTGGTTGATATTCTCGTGTGTGCTTGTTTGCTTTATCACTAAGTAATTTTTATTTTCTGTTATTAGTCGTTTTATTTTCTGTTATTAGTTGTTTTCTATCTTTAGTTATGGGTAGGAAACGCAAAATACCAAAAACTAATAGATGTACTTGCTAACCCAGTGGTTGAGGAACCACCCAAAATCTACCATATTGTTGAAGCTTATTACTTGGATCATCTTCGATCCCTTTGTGCTCGTGCTGAAAACTCAACTAGCTTAGTTGAGGGAAAATCATTAAATGAGCATGCTTATTATGTGCGACACCGCTTATCTCAAAAAGGGAAACTCTAGTGGCATCAAATTAATACTTTGCGTTGCTACGCTTCAAATTTATGAGAAATATATGATTTCACTTGTTGTTCTAAAGGCACTGAAAACAACCTTCCCTACCGATGTATGTTTAATGATAATGAAATACTATCTTCTTATACCAAGGAGGCCTATTGTTATTATGATGTTGAACAAATTCAAGAATTTGTTGCTTTTAAGGGTGCTTATGAAATTGCTACTTTGATGAAAAAGTATGATATTACTCTTTACAAATCTGAAAATTTTGTCGTACTTAAATATTGCTATGAAAACTATGCTTCTAATGCTTATGTTAAAGAATTCATTGAAAGAATGACCGCTGCCTTGGAAGAGACTAAAATTTTGCAGGAATCTATGGAAGAAGAAATTGCTGAAACTGTGAGCTCATTAGATGAAAAAGATGAGGAGGAGAGCGAAGACCAAAAGGAGGAAGAGCGGATTGATCACCCGTGCCCACCTTCTAATGAGAGCAACTCTTCAACACGTACATTATTTAGTTTCCCTTCGTGCTTACCGAAGGATGAATGTTATGATGAATGTTATGATGAATGCTATGATCCCTTGGATTCGTTTGAAATATCCCTCTTTGATGAACTTGATGCTTGCTATGCTTGTGGCCATGATGCCAATATGAATTATGCTTAAGGATAAGAAATTGCTATAGTTCCTTATGTTAAGCATGAAATTGTTTCTATTGCACCCACACATGATAGTCCTATTATCTTTTTGAATTCTCCCAACTACACTATATCAGAGAAGTTTACGCTTATTAGGGATTATATTGATGGGTTGCGTTTTACCACTACACATGATGATTTTGATGAATATAATATGCATGTGCTTGCTGCTCCTACTTGCAATTATTATGAGAGATGAACCAAATCTTCACCTCTCTATGTTTCGAATACGATAAAATTGCAAGAAACTACTTATGCTATGAATTGGCCTTTACTTTGTGTGAATGAATTGTTCTTGTATGACATGCCAATGCATAGGAAGAGAGTTAGACTTCGTTGTCACATGATATATATCAATTTGTGCTCATTAATTAATTACAAATCATTGTTAATTAAAATTGGCTTTGATATACCTTGGGATCCGGGTGGATCAATTACTTGAGCACTATATGCCTAGCATAATGGCTTTAAAGAAAGCGCTGCCAGGGAGACAACTCGGAAGTTTTAGAGAGTCGTTTATTTCTGTTGTCTGCTTTTAAAATAATTAAAAATAAAAAAATAAAGTGGGGAACCTAAAACTTTTTCAAAAAGAGAAGTGAAAGTGAGAAAGGTGAGCACCGTTGAAGTGGGGGACGTCCTTGAACTTTTGTTCATGTCCATGGAAACTTTGTGAATCTTGATTACAGCAACTTTTCAACAAAAATAAGTATCCCCTTATACAAATATATTGTATTATGAAAATAATGTGCCAAGAATTACCTTTAGGATGTTTGGATTGTTTGTTTGATATGTGTTGTGTAAAAACAGAAACTTTTGCTGTAGTGTTTGAATTTTAATATTTTACTGGAGCATGCATAATTCTGAAATTTTTACACAATAATGTTATACAAATTCTTTATTACGTCCTAATTGTCAGAATTTTTTGAGTTACAGAAGTATATGTTCCATCTGCATCTTTACACACTGTCATGTTTTTCACAGATTGCTGTTATAGTTGCTTTGCGTGCTTATGTTTGAATTCTTGTTGAGCCCCAATGACTTGGGAGCCATAGAATTGTGATAGCATACACTGGGTAATGTTAGATTATAATTATGCAATAATGTTATGGCAGGACCTGATGAGATTTGATGATTATGTACTAACGTTCTTAATAAAAGTTTTGTCAAGTTTTGTTTGGATGAAGTGTTCGAAGATCGACGAGGTGTCGATGTGAGAAGCATAAGGAGCGACAAGAGTTCAAGCTTGGGGATGCCCAAGGCACTCCAAGTAAATATTCAAGGAGACTCAAGTGTCTAAGCTTGGGGATGCCCCGGAAGGCATCCCATCTTTCTTCTTCAACAATTATCGGTATGTCTCATTTTTTGTTTTGTTCACATGATATGCGTAAATTCTTGGAGCATCGTGTGCCTTTTATTTTCCTTTTGGCAATGCACCATGCTGGTTTGGGAAAGTCCATGGTTGATTTATAGAATGCTCTTTGCACTTCACTTATATCTTTTGAGTATGGCTTTATAGAATGCTTCATGTGCTTCACTTGTATCATTTGAAGTTGGATGCCTGTTTCTCTACATATAGAAAATCATTATTTGTAGAATGCTCTTTTAGGGTCACCCAGGCCGCCCTTCGCGTCACGAGGTACCAGCAGGCCTTGCGGCGTTACCACAGTCGCAACATCCACCCTCGTACCCTCGAGGTCGGGGACCTCATCCTGCAGCGGATCCTTTCAAGAGAGGGCCTCCACAAGCTCTCGCCCATGTGGGAAGGCCCTTTTAGGGTCACCCATGTCTCCAGGCCAGGCGCTGCCCGCCTGGAGACACAAGATGGAGTACCGATGTAGAACGCATGGAACATCCAGCACCTCCGCAAGTTCTACTCGTGACCCTCTCACGTAAGAATGAGGTGGGGCTGTACATGCCCCGGAGCCTCCCGGTGCGCCACCCCTTGGCCTCGGGAGAACTCCTGCCCACGCCCAAGTGGAAGCCCTATGCTCCGTGCTGGCGGAACGATCGAACTGCGATCATGCCCACGCCCAAGTGGAAGCCCATGCTCCGCGCTGGCGGAACGATCGAACCACGATCATGCCCACGCCCAAGTGGAAGCCCCATGCTCTGGGCTGGCGGAACGATCGAACCGCGATCATGCCCACGCCCAAGTGGAAGCCCCATGCTCTGCGCTGGCGGAACGGTCGAACCGCGATCATGCCCATGCCCAAGTGGAAGCCCCATGCTCCGTGCTGGCGGAACGGTCGAACCGCGATCATGCCCACACCCCAGTGGAAGCCCCATGCTCCGTGCTGGCGGAACGGTCGAACCATGACCATGCCCACGCCCCAGTGGAAGCCCCATGCTCCGCGCTAGCGGAACGATCAAACTATGATAATGCCCACGCCCAAGTGGAAGCCCCATGCTCTGCGCTGGCGGAACGATCAAACTATGATCATACCCACGCCCAAGTGGAAGCCCCATGCTCAGCGTTGGCGGAACGGTTGAATCGCGACCATGCCCACGCCCCAGTGGAAGCCCCATGCTCAGCGGTGGCAGAACGGTCGAACCATGACCATGCCCACGCCCAAATGGAAGCCCCATGCTCCGTGTTGGTGGAGAGTCAACTGAGAGCGCCCCACGGGCCGCTTTGACCTCAGGGTGAATCGGGCCTGGCACGGCAGCTACCGGCCCTCTTCCGCGGCGCGTGCTCCCAGCTCCCCCATGGGCCTCACGCGAGCGGGGGCTGGACACGGTGATGTGCTCGGGTTGGTCCCAGCAGTGCTAAAAAACCAAGGGACTGGGCTCTGACTCGCGGGCCTACTCCCGCGCATGTCACCCCACCAAGGCCCTTGGTGTCCGGTCTCCTCACGCGACGCCCAAGTGCAAACTAGCGAGCGCGCATCATTCAAAATGAGGCTTTTTGCGCGCAGGATTTCTCCTCGGGGCGGATCACTGAAGGGGTCTCGCAAGGCGCGCCCGGCAAGTAACAACCTATTGGCATTGCAGAGAACTAAGTATGACACCACCCCCGGGCAGCCTCGTTGTTGCTAGCATTTTCCCTCGCACAGGCCGCTCACGCGTCAAAGGGGGGTCCTTGAGCATCGCGCCTCAGGAGCCTTCGCTAGCTCCCGGAGCCCCTCACCTCCTCGGTTTGTCTAGACATCGTGACCGGGCGTACCAGCGACAGTTGAGGCTCGCTCGGGGGCTGGGTCCCGACGATGCAGGGCACCTAAGCAAGCAAGGTAAAAGGGGAGAACTCCGCGAGGGGACCTCAGAAGTGGACGCATGGTTCAAACTGCAAAGGTGTTGGTTGCAAAGGGCAACGGTCTTTCACGCGCCCCTCGCTGGGCTTACATTGATCCGTCGCAGGATGGAAGAGGGGATAAAAAAGTAAACTTCGGGAAGACGCGCCGTCATGCCACGTGAACCTCTCGCAGGCCACGGCCGCCTCACAACGCGCTCCGAAAAGTTAAGTTAACCGCCCCCCGCGGCTCGATGATCTTTGGTAGTGTTCCTTCTTCCCGTAACTTCGCTCCAGGCGGAGGCCTCTTCTCTCGCGTGAGCCGCTTGCGCGTCAAGGGGACCTCCTTAGCATCGCGCCTCATGAGCTCTTAGCGGACTTTGGGACCCTCACCTCCTGGTCTGTGCCAAGCATCGCGACCTGACATACCAGCGATGGTTGAGTCCTGCTCGGGGGCTGGGTCCTAGCGACGCAGAGCATTAAGGCGATTGCAGAGAAGGGGACAATCTTAATGAGAAGCGCTAAGAACGAACTCATTTTTTACCAGGACAGTATTAAACTTAAGCTGCGAGGGCCATAATCCTTCTTACATGCCCCCGCGGGGTCAGCATGGTTCATTGCAGAAAAAAATGCAAAAGAAGAAGGACCGGGCTCGAGCAGCGCCGCCTCCAAGACTTTGACTCTGGCGCCACTTGCGCCTAGTCAGGGTTTTCCTCCTTGATGCGGACACCCGGGGAGTCGTCGGAGTCGTCGTCACTCCCGCTTCCCCGGAGGAAGAGCTGCTGCCGCCATCGTCGGAGGAGGAGCTGCAGCCGCCGCTGTTGTCGCTCTCCATGCAGCAGTCCAGGCGGTCGCCGGCTTCCCCGAATATCTTCATGAAGAGCATGGCGGCCCCGTCGAACATGAAGTGGAGGACATGCCCCTCCTTCAATCCACGAACGAGGGCAAACGACTTCCACCCCCGCTTCAAAAACATGAAGCCGGGGGGAGTGAACTCTGTCGCCACCCAGGAAGACCCATTGTAGCAGCCGTCTGGCTGCAGCCACAGGCCCAGGGGCGCGCGCTCCGCCATCTCCTCCGCGAAGGAGTACGGGAGCCGGAGCCAGGTGCGGAGATGGCTATCCATCCCCACGATAAACTCGCGGGCCGCGTCGGCGGAGTGGCTCTGCGGCCGGGCGGCTACGTCGTTCCTCCTACCATGCCCGCGGCTGCCACGCCCCCCGCGGTCGCATCCGCGGGATGAGCTTCCTCCACGACTGCCTGAGCCGGCATGAATCGCCAGCGGAGGGTGCCCACGCCCCCGGGAAGGCGCCCCGAGCATGTCGGCGGATGTGAGAGGGCGGCCTCGCCCCCTCGCCGGCTTCGGCACTTCCGCGTCTTCCGTCGTTGTCTTTCCCTTCTCAGCGGCGGAGAACCTCCTCACGGGCGCCATCGCTACTGCAATGACAAGCAGGAATGATGAGTAAGAGCGAGGAAGATGAGCCAAGGGACCTTTCCGCTTGCCTTTATATAGCATTCGGCGGATGGCCGACCTGCGCCCCCTCGCCTTCGTTAGACGGATGCAAGGCAAGGAAGAGCAATGATGGACCCGCGCCGCGCGCAGGCTTTATGTCAGCTTGGGTAGTTGCCGAGGCATCGTGGGAAGTGGGGGCGTCCCACGCCCCGTCGTGTGCCACGCGTCACACCTGGCCCGCAGGCGATTGGGGCCCGCATCGTTTCGCCCCTCCAACTAGTGGAATCATGCACGCCATGGGCCCGGGGGCTACTGTCGGGCTCGTGGGACTGGGGTACCCAGGCCCGTCTGCCTGCGGCCCAAGACGCGGCGCATGCCATGGGCCCGGCATGGACCACCATTGGACCCCACGAGCAAGACCCTCGTGAGGGCCCCTGGCTTGCAAGGCGCACGTTGGCAAGCATCGTTAGGAGCCTCGCGAAGCCCCCTTAGCGAGGTCGCCTCCCGAGGCTGCCCCCGGGGCCTTCGCGGGGCGGACTAATCAAGGGTGGCTCGGCGGGGTCGTGGGGTCCTGCATCTTCACGTGGGTGATGCGCGGCACGTCGAGCGGCGCCAGGAGCCGTGCCAACAAGCACGGCTGAGGAAGCTTTCCTCATTTGTGCTAAGGGAGCAAGGCCCGCTCGCCGGTTCCCAAAGCAATCCCCAAAGGTTTCCTGTTAGGTGCAAGAAGACCAAGGCTAGGGGCTCGCCAGGATGAAGGTCATCCCCGAGCCCACCAGCGTGTCTCGACGAGAGGCTTTTTGCACGCGAAGACTACTTTTGTTAGGATAAGCTGCAGTCCTGCCCCCCTTCAAACTGCCGTTGTGGCAACCCTTCCCGCCTTGTGTTTTCGGGGGAAGAGGACCAGGGCCAGTATAAGATAGGGCAGGCTGCCGCCGTAGAGGGGGGTCGACCCCTGTTAACCAGAACCCACCTTTGTACTCCCTCTCATCCTCAAGCAATCGAGACAAGCAGGAGTAGAGTTTTACACCGCAAGGTGGCCCGAACCTGGGTAAAATTGCCATGTCCACGGTTCTTCTTCCTTAGCTCAAGCACGCCGGAGTGTCGCCGTGAGGTTGCGAGGCAGAGTAGGGCAAGGGAACCAGCGCACCCCAGAGTTCGAACCTCGTTGGGTCCTCGAAGCCCCGATTCTGACAGTTCCCTGATGGTAACCGACCATGTGTAACCCTAGGTACCCCTGGTGTCTATATAAACCAGAGGGTTTTAGTCCGTAGAGGGGAGAAACATCATCATACTCATCCAGGGTTTAGTTCCTCTGATCCCGTGGTAGATCGACTCTGTAATTGTCATACACACATCAATACAATCAAGTAGGACGTAGGATTTCATCTCTTCGAGAGAGCCCGAACCTGGGTAAACACTGTCCCTCTTTCATCCTGTTTCCTATCAATCCAAGATCCACAGCTCGGGACCCCCTACCCGAGATCTGCCGGTTTTTGACACCGACAGCATCTTGAATATTTCGTCCAAGTCTTCATGCTATCATTATGGCGGCTTCAATGTGCGAAAATCACCACTCGAATCTCCATTGTTCTCTCCCGCGCGCACCTTCTTCTCCATGCTTGTTCCCGCTCCAATGGACGTCCTTCTTGTCCATGCTAGGTCCTTCATTCATAAGTAAAACAAAAGTATCTAATTTAGCCAGCATCATATGTTCATGAACACTGAAACGATTTCCATGAAACGAAAGTATCTAGTAATTCAATTGGCGTGCGCGAGCTCTAGTAATTGGTCCAGTATGTATAGAAGTAGGGGTTGTGGGTGTAACAATGGTATTGATGTCCTCATCATCATCCCCTTCTTGAAATAAACTCATCCTCGACGGAACCTCATCTTCCTCACCCAAATAAGGCTTCAAATCTGCAATGTTAAAAGTGGGACTAACCCCAAACTCTTCAGGCAGCTCAAGTTTATATGCATTATCATTTATTTTCTCTAACACCTTAAAAGGACCATCAACACATGGCATTAGCTTTGACTTGCGCAAATCATAAAATCTATCCTTACGCAAATGTAACCAAACAAGATCTCCAGGTGCAAAGACAACATATTATCTACCCTTATCTCCAGCAAGTTTGTATTTAGCATTCATACGCTCAATGTTTTCCTTCGTTACCTCATGCATTTTTAAGATCAATTCAGCACGTTGTTTAGCATCAAAATTTACCTTCTCCGAAGATGGAAGAGGCAACAAATCAATAGACGCACGTGGTATAAAACCATACACAATTTCAAAAGGGCACATCTTAGAAGTAGAATGCAATGAACAATTATAAGCAAATTCAATATGAGGCAAGCATTCTTCCCACATTTTCAAGTTATTCTTCAAAACAGCCCTAAGCATAGTAGACAATGATCTATTGACTACTTCAGTTTGTCCATCAGTTTGGGGGTGACATGTAGTACTAAAAAACAGTTTTGTTCCCAACTTAGCCCATAAACATCTCCAAAAGTGGCTAAGAAATTTAGCATCACGATCTAAAAAAATTGTATTTGGCACACCATGCAAGCGAATACTTTCACGAAAGAGCAAATCAGCAACAATAGCAGCATCATCACTTTTATGACATGGTATAAAGTGTGCCATTTTTGAAAATCTAACCACAATAACAAATATGCTATCCCTCCCCTTCTTTGTTCGAGGAAAACCTAAAACAACGTCCATAGATATGTCCTCCCAAGGAACACTAGGTACAGGCAAAGGCATATATAAACCATGAGGATTAAGTCGTGACTTAGCATTTTTACATGTAGTGCAGCGAGCAACAAAGCTCTCAACATCTCGCCGCATCTTTGGCCAAAAGAAATGTGTAGCAAGTACATCCTCCGTCTTATTCACACCAAAGTGTCCCATTAATCCTCCTCCATGCACCTCCTGCAATAACAAAAGACAAATGGAGCTAGCTGGAATGCATAGCTTGTTAGCACGGAACACAAATCCATCATTAATGACGAACTTGTTCCATGTTCTCCCTTCTTTACAATTCTGCAACACATCTTTAAATTCAACACCATGCACATATTGATCTTTGACGGTCTCCAAACCAGATATTTTAAAGTCTAGTTGTGAAAGCATAGTATAACGACGAGACAATGCATCCGCAATAACATTTTCTTTCCCCTTCTTGTGTTTAATGACATAAGGGAAAGTTTCAATGAATTCAACCCATTTAGCATGTCTACGGTTTAGTTTTTCTTGACTTTTAATATGTTTCAAAGATTCATGATCAGAATGTATAACAAATTCTTTGGGCCATAAATAATGTTGTCATGTTTCCAAAGTCCGAACAAGAGCATATAATTCCATATCATAAGTAGAATAATTCACACTAGGCCCACTCAATTTTTCAGAAAAGTATGCAACAGGTTTACCATCTTGTAATAACACACCTCTTAATCCAATTCCACTAGCATCACATTCAAGCTCGAAAGTCTAATTCAAATCAGGAAGTTGGAGTAAGGGAGCATGTGTTAACTTATCTCTCAATACCGTGAAGGCTTCTTCCTGTGCGGTGCCCCCAAAAAAAGGCACATCCTTCTTTGTAAGCTCATTGAGAGGTGTAGCAATGGTGCTGAAATCTCTCACAAAACGCCTATAGAAACCAGGGAGGCCAAGAAAAATCCTCACTTGTGTGACCGTTTTGGGTTGCGGCCAACTCTCAATAGCTTCAATCTTGGCTTTACCAACTTCAATTCCCTGTGGAGTAACAACATAGCCAAGAAAATATACTCGGTTGGTGCAAAATGTGCACTTCCCAAGGTTACCAAACAAATGTGCATCACGTAGAGCAATAAAAACAGCACGTAAATGTTCCAAGTGTTCCTCCATAGATCTACTATAAATCAATATATCATCAAAATAGACTACCACAAATCGTCCAATGAAAGCACGTAAAACATCGTTCATTAATCTCATGAAAGTGCTAGGTGCATTAGTTAAAGGCATGACTAACCACTCATATAATCCAAACTTAGTTTTAAATGTTGTTTTCCATTCATCTCCCAATTTCATACGAATTTGACGGTATCCACTACGTGATACTTGTGATCTGCGTTGGGTTTTCCGTGAAGAGGAACAGGTGATGCAGCACAATATAGATAAGTATTTTCCTTGAGAACCAAGGTTTATCGAACCAATAGGAGTAGCACGCAACCCCTGTCTTCAGCGACTGCACACAGAGAAGCAAACACTTGCACAAATTACTGTTGGACAATCAATTTATATAAAAAAGTAATTGATGGGTTAATTAGAAGTAAGATAATTAGTCTAGAAAATTCTATGTTAATTAGAATATACTGGCCCTACATTTGGTGGGTCTTCTAAAATTACGATTATATAACCGTTAGATATGTGTAACATATTCCATCAAAAAAGATATGCGTAACATATATATATATATATATATATATCATTGTCCTAATGGACCAGGGGTCGTGCCATACCTTAGCTTATTTACATGCTAATGTGTCATACCTGATCTCTCTCACAAAAACTCAACTTGCTTTTGAAAGGTCTCCTACGGAAGGGTGTCTATCCCTAAAGCCAAGTAACTGGATATTGGTCCACCCTTCATAACGAAACTAGAGAATTGCATCTAATTTTTTTTGGTCCAGCAAGGGCGGCATCATCGAGTTCCCAACAAACGTGATGATCCCCTCACCGACTCGCTGACGTTCATAGATTCGCTGGAGGACGACGACTCTGCACGTAGCGGAACGACCGGATGCGTTGGGAGAAAGAACCTCCACAAAGGACAGCTTGTGGAGCTACCGCCACAGGCCACCCTAGCACGCAAACGCAAATCCCTGGCTATCTACCATCAGACGCTACATGGTTGTGTTCCCGGGATGAAATCGGCATCATGCGTCTTCACATGATCTCTTGGGCGGCGTAAGCGAACGAGGCCATGGCAATGCATACCTCGCCAAGCTACAGGTACATGAGCAGCGTGGCGAGCATTGTTTTCCAAGCTGCAAGATGCAGACCTCACACTTGAGCGGCGTAGAAGAAGCAGTCCTCGGCAAGCTGCAAGATTGGAGCATGGATTGCCCCTGGTATCTAGCTAAGATGAATTGGCACATACATCTGGTAATGCCTCCTTGCATGTTTGAATTTTTCATTAGCAGTAGTTGGCTTGAACATGTGTACGTAAGAACTAAGAAGGGTGAGGAGGCATTTACGGTTCGCCTTGCAAATAACTGCCAAGAGGAACGTGAAAGGTCTATCCGAAGTAGTAAAATCTCTACTATCAACCATTCCATGTAGTACATAGGATTCTGAAGGACGTAAAAATCTGAGAAGCATGAGCATCCCATCTGCATCTCCACGCATCCATAGGCATTTTAGTTTGGCCATGCAAGTCAGATCTCTACACAATATACAGTAATATTGAGACATATTTCACTTTTTACACTTACAAGGAGGCAAACAAATTGAATGGTAATTTCCTGTGTACTACCCCACCATACAGTGGAACCGAATAAACGTGTGAACAACTTACCTTTACACCCTAATGGAAAATAATACAACTCTTCCTACATCCAACATACCTGAGAGTTCGATAGTTGTCCATCCAGCATTAGATTCATATAAGATTCCACGTTTTTGTAACTATGAGAAATTTGTCTATAATTTGTTTGCACTATATGTATATAAATTAATGCATGGACGTGAATGTATTTTTGGGTATGTATAAACAAATTTGTAATGTCAACTAACAAATAACTTTTTATCTCAGCCGACATCCAAGAGCAGATCCTTCTACTATATTTTGCACTATATGAATCCATTATTATACCAAGAGGAATACATTTTAAATTGGTACAGAAAAAATCCAACCAAGAAGTAGAGGTTTTTGTATTTATAGAGTATATAATTGCATTATTTTACAGGGACATATTTATTTTTTTAATGGACATGCAATCATATCAAGTTCTATTTATATATAATCAAAGTTTATTATGAAAATTCTATATAAAGTGAAAAAGGAAATCATATGCCAATGTGTTGCATTCACAATTTGGGTTCCTGGCTTTAATTCCAGCTAATAACATATTGTCAGGAAGGCAGTACAAACGATTTGTCATCTCAATACTTCCATTTGCTTGAATACGTTACTGATGCTGAATTATTTCGTCCGTATTCAATATTTGATGCGAGTGAAAGGTTGAAGTAAGAGATGGGACTGATTATACAACGTTCTGGTATGAAATATATTTTTTCCAACCTACATATGCAACTGTACTTGTTTATAGTGTTAAGAATTATGAAATTTATGCATATACTTCAGTATGTGTATGTGTATCTATATATTTGTTTGCATCAATTTTGTTTCTAGGTCATCTAATCATGTTCAAATAATACATGTAATATGGAATAAAATATGCTTACACACATATATGACATAAAACATAATCTCTTCGATTTATTTGTACAATGACCATAACATCTTGGAGTTAGGGATTTTAAATGTCATATACTCCCTCCGTTTAGAAATATAAGAGCGTTTAGATCACCAAACATAGGGAGTTCTCCAATGAATCATATGGCATAATATTAACAGAATAACTCATGGTCAAGAAAATCTTGCACGAACCCTTATTAAGCGGGTTGGATATCTATGGGTACGCAAACTCATGGTGGGTTGACATTTTTCCGTATTACCAAGTATGAATTTGTTTATACTTTACTGTTGGGGAACGTTGCATGGGAAACAAAAAAAATTCCTACGCACACACAAGATCTATCCATGGTGATGAGCATCTACGAGAGGGAGAGTGAATCTACATACCCTTGTAGATCGCTAAGCGGAAGCGTTAAGAAACGCGGTTGATGTAGTCGAACGTCTTCGCGATCCAAATCGCCGAGTGTCCCGCGATCTCATCACGACCCATCTCGCGATCCAATCTCGATCCGTCCCACGATCCCATCACGATCCGTCCCGCGATCAAATCATGAATCGTCTCGCGATCCTGATCACGGTCCTTCCGATCTAGCGCCGAACGGACGGCACCTCCACGTTCAGCACACGTACAGCTCGATGACGATCTCCGCCTCCTTGATCCAGCAAGAGAGAGAGCGGAGAGGTAGAAGAGTTCTCCGGCGGCGCGACGGCGCGACGGCTATGGTGGTGGAACAATTCCGGCAGGGCTTCGCCTAAGCACCGCTGAAACTAGACTAGAGGAGAAACCGATCTAGATGAAGTAGAGGGAGCACGTGGCAATTAGGGTTATTTTTCTCCTCTAAATCCTCTAGTATATATAGGAGGGAGGGAGGGGAGGAGGCAGCCTCAAACCCTCAAGGGCTGGCCGAAATTGGAGGTGGAGGAGGTGGACTCCTCCACTTCAATCCTAGTCCAAATAGGACACCTTCCATATTTGGTCTCCCTTCCCTTTTCTTTGGGGTTTTTCCTTTCCCACTTATTCCTAGCCGCATGGGCCTTGTAGGGCTGGTTTGCCCAGCCCACTAAGGGCTGGTGCAACCCCTCTCAGGCCCATGTGGCCTCCCGGCGTGGGTGGCCCCTCCCGATGGCCCTCCGGTACTCCCGGTACACTACCGGAAATACCCGAAACTTTTCCGGTGGCCAAAACGGGACTTCCTATATATCAATCTTTACCTCCGGACCATTCCGGAGCTCCTCGTGATGTCCGGGATCTCATCCGGGACTCCGAACAACCTTCGGTCACCAATCATACATAACTCAATTCTACCGAAACGTCACCGAACCTTAAGTGTGCAGACCCTGCGGGTTCGAGAACTATGTAGACATGACCGAGACACCTCTACGGCCAATAACCAATAGCGGGACCTGGATGCCCATATTGGTTCCTACATATTCTACGAAGATCTATATCGGTCGAACCTCTATGTCAAGGATTCAATTAATCCCGTATGATGTTCCCTTTGTTCTTCGGTATGTTACTTGCCCGAGATTCGATCGTCGGTATCTCTATACCTAGTTCAATCTCGTTACCGGCAAGTCTCTTTACTCGTTCCGTAATACAAGATCTCATGGCTAACACTTTAGTCACATTGCTTGCAAGGCTCATTGTGATGTTGTATTACCGAGTGGGCCCTGAGATACCTCTCCGTCACACGGAGTAACAAATCCCAGTCTTGATCCATGCCAACCCAACAGACACCCTCGGAGATACCTGTAGAGCACCTTTATAGTCACCCAGTTACGTTGCGACGTTTGATACACACAAGGTATTCCTCCGGTGTCAGTGAGTTGCATGATCTCATGGTCATAGGAACAGATACTTGACATGCAGAAAACAATAGCAATAAACTGACACGATCATATGCTACGTTTATAGTTTGGGTCTTATCCATCACATCATTCTCCTAATGATGTGATCCCGTTATCAAATGACATCTCATGTCCATGGCTAGGAAACCTTCACCATCTTTTGATCAACGAGCTAGTTAACTAGAGGCTTACTAGGGACACAGTGTTGTCTATGTACCCACACATGTATTTGAGTTTCCAATCAATACAATTATAGCATGGATAATAAACGATTATCATGAACAAGGAAATATGATAATAACCAATTTATTATTGCCTCTAGGGCATATTTCCAACAGTCTCCCACTTGCACTAGAGTCAATAATCTAGTTCACATCACCATGTGATTTGCATTGTTATGAATCTAACACCCAATGAGTTCTGGGGTTCGATCAGATCATGCTTTGCATGTGAGAGAGGTCTTTAGTCAACGGGTCTGCGACATTCAGATCCGTGTGTACTTTGCAAATCTCTATGTCATACTGTAGACACTTCTACCACACTCCACTTGGAGCTATTCCAAATGGCTGCTCCACTATATGTATCCTGACTACTATTCAGAGTCGTCCGGATAGGTGTCAAAGCTTGCATCGACGTAACCCTTTACGACGAACTCTTTATCACCTCCATAATCGAGAAATATTTCCTTAGTCCTCTAGTTACTAAGGATAATCTTGACCGCTGTCCAATGATCCACTCCTGGATCACTCTTGTACCCCTTGACAGAATCATGGCAAGGCACACATCAGGTGCGGTACACAGCATGGCATACTATACAGAGCCTATGGATAAGGCATAGGGGACGACCTTCGTCCTTTCTCTTTCTTCTGCCGTGGTCGAGCTTTGAGTCTCACTCAACTCCACACCTTACAAATCAGGCAAGAACTCTTTCTTCGACTGATCCATTTTGAACTCTTTCAAAATCTTGTCAAGGTATGTACTCATTGAAAGTCTTATCAGACGTCTTGATCTATCTCTATAGATCTTGATGCCCAATATTTAAGTAGCTTCATTCTAGGTCTTCCTTTGAAAAACTCTTTTCAAACGACCCTTTATGCTTTCCAGAAATTCTACATCATTTCCGATCAACAATATGTCAACCACATATACTTATCAGAAATTCTATAGTGCTCCCACTCACTTTATTGTAAATACAAGTTTCTCATAAACTTTGTATAGACTCAAAAACTTTGATCACCTCATCAAAGCGTATATTCCAACTCCGAGATGCTTGCTCCAGTCCATAGAAGGATCGCTGGAGTTTGCATATATTTTAGCATCCTTAGGACTGACAAAACCTTCCGGTTGTATCACATACAACTTTTCCTTACGGATACCGTTAAGGAAACGATGTTTTGACATCCATCTGCCAGATTTCATAATTGAAAAATGCAGCAACTGCTAACATGATTCCAACAGACTTTGAGCATCGCTACGGGTGAGAAAGTCTCATCGTAGTCAACTCCTTGAACTTGTGATAAACCCTTTGCCACAAGTCGAGCTTTATAGACGGTGACATTACCGTCCGCGTCCGTCTTCCTTTTAAAGATCCATTTGTTCTGAATGGCCTTTCGCCCTTCAGGTAATACTTCCAAAGCCCATACTTTGTTTTCTTACATGGATCCCATCTCGGATTTCATGGTCTTAACCATTTCTTGGAATCTGGGCCCATCATCGCTTCTCCATAGCTCGTAGGTTCGGTGTTGTCCAACAACATGACCTCTAAGACAGGGTTGCCGTACCACTCAGGAGCAGTACGCGTCCTTGTCGACCCACGATGGTCGATAGTAACTTGATCCGAAGTTTCATGATCATCATCATTAACTTCCTTTTCAACTAACGTAGGCTCCACAGAAACAACTTTCTGCGCTGCGCTACTCTCAGGTTGAAGTAAAGGTTCAACAACCTCATCAAGTACTATCTTCCTCCCACTCAATCTTTCGAAAGAAACTCTTTCTCGAGAAAAGACCCGTTTTAGCAACAAACACTTTGTGCTTGGATCTAAGATAGAAGGTTTACCCAACTGTTACGTTAGGGTATTCTATGAAGATGCATTTGTTCGCTTTGGGTTCGAGCTCATTAGGTGAAAACCCTTTTTCACATAAGCGTCGCAGCCCCAAACATTAAGAAATGACAGCTTAGGTTTCCGCCAAACCAAAATTCATACGGTGTCATCTCAACGGATTTAGATGGTGCCCCTTTTAAAGTGAATGTGGTTGTCTCTAATGCATAACCCTAAAACGATAGTGGTAAATCGATAAGAGACATCATAGTTCGCACCATATCCAATAGAGCATGACTACGACGTTCGGACACACCATCACACTATGGTGTTCCAGGTGGCGTGAGTTGTGAAACAACTTCCACATTGTCTTAAGTTGTATACCAAACTCGTAACTCAGATATTCACCTCCACGATCATATCGTAGACATTTTATCTTCTTGTCACGATGATCTCAAACTTCACTCTGATTTTGTTTGAACTTTTCAAACGTTTCAGACTTGTGTTTCATTAAGTAAATATACCCATATCTACTCAAATCATCAGTGAAGGTAGGAAAATAACGATATTCACCGCACACTATAATACTCACTGGACCGCATACATCAATATGTATCATTTCCAATAAGTCAATTGCCCGCTCCATCATACCGGAAAACGGGGTTTTAGTCATCTTGCCCATGAGGCATGGTCCGCATGTCTCAACCGATTCGAAATCGAATGAGTCCAAAGATCCATCAGCATGGAGTTTCTTCATGCGTTTTACACCAATATGACATTTAGCGGCAGTGCCACAAGTATGTGGTACTATCATTATTAACTTTGTATCTTTTGGCATCAATATTATGAACATGTGTATCACTACGATCAAGATTCAATAAACCACTCTTATTGGGTGTATGACCATTGAAGGTATTATTCATGTAAACAGAATAACCATTATTTCTTTTTAAATGAATAATCGTATTGCAATAAACATGATCTAATCACGTTCATGCTTAACGCAAACACCAAATAACATTTATTTAGGTTCATCACTAATCCTGAAGGTAGAGAGAGCGTGCGATGGTGATCACATCAACCTTGGAAACACTTCCAACACTCATCGTCACCTCACCCTTAGCTAGCTTCCGTTTATTCCGTAGCTTTAATTTCGAGTTACTAACATTTAGCAACCGAACCGGTATCTAATACCCAGGTGCTACTAGGAGTACTAGTAAGGTACACATCAATAACACGTATATCAAATATACTTCTGTCGACATTGCTAACCTTCTTATCTACCAAGTATCTAGGGTTGTTCCACTTCAGCGACCGTTCTCCTCATAATAGAAGCACTTAGTCTCGGGTTTGGGTTCAACCTTGGGTTTCTTCACTGGAGCAGCAACTGGCTTGCCATCCATGAAGTATCCCTCCTTGCCCTTGCCCTTCTCGAGACTAGTGGTTTCACTAACCATCAACACTTGATGCTTCCTTCTTGATTTCTACCTTCGTGGTGTCAAACATTGCGAACAGCTCAGGGATCATTATTTCCAACTCTGGCCTTATATAGTTCATCACGAAGCTCTAGTAGCTTAGTAACAGTGACTTGGAGAGCTATATCAATCACTATCTTATCTGGAAGATCAACTCCCACTCGATTCAAGTGATTGTAGCACTCAAACAATTTGAGCACATGCTCAACGATTGAGCTATTCTCCATCATCTTGCAGTCAAAGAATCTTGTTGGAGGTCTCATACCTCTCAACATGGGCACGAGTCTGAGATCCCAATTTCAGCTCTTAAAACATCTCATATGTTCCGTGACATTCAAAACGTTTTGGAGCCTCAATTCTAAGCCGTAATGCATGACGCACTGAACTATTAAGTAGTCATCGGAACGTGCCTGTCAGATGTTCACAACATCTACAGACGACGCTAGAGGGGGTGGTGCACCGAGCGGTGCATTAAGGACATAAGCCTTCTGTGCAGCAATTTGAGGACAATCCTCAGATCACGGACCCAGTCCGCATTATTGCTACCATCATCTTTCAAATCTATTTCTCTAGGAACATATAAAAATTCAAGGGAGCTACAGCGCGATCTAGTAATCTACAACATAATTTGCAAAGACACTTTGACTATGTTCATGATAATGAGTTTAGTTAATCATATTACTTAAAACTCCCACTCAAATTGACATCCCTCCGGTCATTCGAGTGTAACATGATCCAAATCCACCAACTCAAGTCCGATCATCACGTGAGTTGAGGTGGTTTCAATGGTGAACATCTTCATGTTGATCATATCTACTATATGACTCATGTTCGACCTTTCGGTCTCTTGTGTTCCGAGGCCATGTCTGTACATGCTAGGCTCGTCAAGTTTAACCTGAGTGTTCCGCACGTGCAACATGGCTTACACCCGTTGTATGTGAACGTAGAGTCTATCACACCCGATCATCACGGCGTGTCTCGAAACGACGAACTTTCGCAACGGTGCACACTCGGGGAGAACACAATTTATCTTGAAATTTAAGTGAGGGATCACCTTATAATGCTACCGTCGTCCTAAGCAAAATAAGATGCATAAAAGGATTAACATCACATGCAAATCATAAGTGACATGATATGGCCATGAACTCGTGCTTTTGATCTCCATCTCCAAAGCACCGGCATGATCTCCATCGTCACCGGCATGACACCATGATCTCCATCATCTTGATCTCCATCAACGTGTCGCCATGAGGTTGTCGCGCCGACTGTTGCTTCCACGACTATTGCTAACGTTTAGCGATAAAGTAAAGCATTACATAGCGCTTAATGATTGACACGCAGGTCATACAATAATTAAAGACAACTCTATGGCTCCTGCCAGTTGCCGTACTCATCGACATGCAAGTCGTGATATTCTATACAACACATGATCATCTCATACATCACATATATCTCATCATGTAATTGGCCATATCACATCACAACATACCCTGCAAAAACAAGTTAGACGTCCTCTAATTGTTGTTGCATGTTTTACGTGGCTGCTACGGGTATCTAGCAAGAATGATTCTTACCTACGCAAAAACCACAACGGTGATATAAAAGTTGCTATTTCACCTTCTACAAGGACCGCCTCTGTCGAATCCGATTCAACTAAAGTGGGAGAGACAGACACCCGCCAGCCATCTTATGCAACAAAGTTACATGTCAGTCGATGGAACCGGTCTCTCGTACGTGGACGAGTAAGGTTGGTCCGAGCCGCTTCATCCCACAATACCGCTGAATCAAGAAAAGACTAAGGAGGGAAGCAATCTGAATATCAACGCCCACAAACTCCTTTGTGTTCTACTCGAGATCTCATCTACGCATAGACCTAGCTCAGATGCCACTGTTGGGGAACGTTGCATGGGAAACAAAAAAATTTCCTACGCACACACAAGATCTATCCATGGTGATGAGCATCTACGAGAGGGAGAGTGAATCTACATACCCTTGTAGATCGCTAAGCGGAAGCGTTAAGAAACGCGGTTGATGTAGTCGAACGTCTTCGCGATCCAAATCGCCGAGTGTCCCGCGATCTCATCACGACCCATCTCGCGATCCAATCTCGATCCGTCCCACGATCCCATCACGATCCGTCCCGCGATCAAATCATGAATCGTCTCGCGATCCTGATCACGGTCCTTCCGATCTAGCGCCGAACGGACGGCACCTCCACGTTCAGCACACGTACAGCTCGATGACGATCTCCGCCTCCTTGATCCAGCAAGAGAGAGAGCGGAGAGGTAGAAGAGTTCTCCGGCGGCGCGACGGCGCGACGGCTATGGTGGTGGAACAATTCCGGCAGGGCTTCGCCTAAGCACCGCTGAAACTAGACTAGAGGAGAAACCGATCTAGATGAAGTAGAGGGAGCACGTGGCAATTAGGGTTATTTTTCTCCTCTAAATCCTCTAGTATATATAGGAGGGAGGGAGGGGAGGAGGCAGCCTCAAACCCTCAAGGGCTGGCCGAAATTGGAGGTGGAGGAGGTGGACTCCTCCACTTCAATCCTAGTCCAAATAGGACACCTTCCATATTTGGTCTCCCTTCCCTTTTCTTTGGGGTTTTTCCTTTCCCACTTATTCCTAGCCGCATGGGCCTTGTAGGGCTGGTTTGCCCAGCCCACTAAGGGCTGGTGCAACCCCTCTCAGGCCCATGTGGCCTCCCGGCGTGGGTGGCCCCTCCCGATGGCCCTCCGGTACTCCCGGTACACTACCGGAAATACCCGAAACTTTTCCGGTGGCCAAAACGGGACTTCCTATATATCAATCTTTACCTCCGGACCATTCCGGAGCTCCTCGTGATGTCCGGGATCTCATCCGGGACTCCGAACAACCTTCGGTCACCAATCATACATAACTCAATTCTACCGAAACGTCACCGAACCTTAAGTGTGCAGACCCTGCGGGTTCGAGAACTATGTAGACATGACCGAGACACCTCTACGGCCAATAACCAATAGCGGGACTTGGATGCCCATATTGGTTCCTACATATTCTACGAAGATCTATATCGATCGAACCTCTATGTCAAGGATTCAATTGATCCCGTATGTTGTTCCCTTTGTTCTTCGGTATGTTACTTGCCCGAGATTCGATCGTCGGTATCTCTATACCTAGTTCAATCTCGTTACCGGCAAGTCTCTTTACTCGTTCCGTAATACAAGATCTCATGGCTAACACTTTAGTCACATTGCTTGCAAGGCTCATTGTGATGTTGTATTACCGAGTGGGCCCTGAGATACCTCTCCGTCACACGGAGTAACAAATCCCAGTCTTGATCCATGCCAACCCAACAGACACCCTCGGAGATACCTGTAGAGCACCTTTATAGTCACCCAGTTACGTTGCGACGTTTGATACACACAAGGTATTCCTCCGGTGTCAGTGAGTTGCATGATCTCATGGTCATAGGAACAGATACTTGACATGCAGAAAACAATAGCAATAAACTGACACGATCATATGCTATGTTTATAGTTTGGGTCTTGTCCATCACATCATTCTCCTAATGATGTGATCCCGTTATCAAATGACATCTCATGTCCATGGCTAGGAAACCTTCACCATCTTTTGATCAACGAGCTAGTTAACTAGAGGCTTACTAGGGACACAGTGTTGTCTATGTACTCACACATGTATTTGAGTTTCCAATCAATACAATTATAGCATGGATAATAAACGATTATCATGAACAAGGAAATATGATAATAACCAATTTATTATTGCCTCTAGGGCATATTTCCAACATTTACTTCATGAAGAATTACAAGATTTTTCCATTAGTGAAGTGGACCAGACAGTAAAGTTATTGTCAACTTGAATGTTGGCATCCATATTGTTTTAACATCACATGAAAACTATCAGCTAGCTTGTGGACTAATCTTCATTTCTATCCAGCGATCCAATGTAACATGTAGATATACATATGTATAATTTGGTACTTATAGGAATGCTATAATTAATAATCATTATTCTAACAAAGTAGCATAATAATATTAGTTGTGGTTATACATATGTATTATTTCCTACACAAAATGTGAACATGTAGAAAATCATAAATTTCTTTTTCGATTTCTTTGAAGTCTGAATAAATTAAAGATGGCGCCCTCGCATGTGCGAGGGCCACTCTGCTAGTTGATAGAAAAGCGCATAGTTATGTGATATTGACGGCAATGATCATGTGTATATAGGCATCACGTGCATAAGCAAATAGGCCGACTCCTGCCTGCACCTATTACTATTACTCCACGTCGAGAGCGCTTCTATGCTTGCCTCTCTAAGTATTAAGTTCATGACAAACAGACTAATGCTTGGAGAATGACGACATGATGTAGACAAAGAAAACTCAATCAATATGAATTAACCCCATCATTTTATCCTTAGTGGCAACAATACAAAGACGTATCATGTCCCCTTCTGTCACTGGGATATAGAAACCCGTCAGATTGAACCCACTACAGCCACCCCTCTCACTTAAAAAATATCAATCTAGTTGGCCAAACTATTTCAATAGATCGGAGAGATTTATGAAGCTATTATAATCATGCAAATAAGAATCATAATAGAAATCATAAAAGACTCAAATCTTTTTCATGAATAATCTGAACATAAACCAACAATTCATCGAATCCCAACAAACGCACCGCACAAAGTGCTTACATCGAATAGATCACCGCGAAGATGTGGTGAACTTTGTATTGAAGATCAAGAGAGAGAGAGAGAGAGAGAGAGATAGCCATCTAGGTACTAACTACGGACCCGGTGGTCTATAGGGAACTACTCACACATCACCATGGGAGCAGCAAGGTTGATGTAGAGGCCCTCCGTGATCGATCCCCCCTTCGGCAGGGCACCGGAACAGGGCTCCAGATGGACACACGGCGGAACAGAGACTTGTCGCAGAGGAAAAGGTGTTTCAGAAGGCTCTCTAGGATTTTGGGGATTTATTGGAATTTATAGGCCAGAGAGGGGCACCGGGAGACGCCCGAGGGAGCCACCACATAACAGGGCGCAGCCACCCCCCTGGGCACGCCCTGTTGTGTGGTGGCTCCCTCGTGGAGCCCCCGGCCTCCTCCCGAAACTTCTAGGTCTTCTTTTTGTCCAGAAAAAATCATAAAAAAGTTTCAGAGCAATTGGACTTTGTTTGGTACTGTAAACCTGAAAAGTCAAAAACATGCAGAAAATCACAACTAACACTGGGCACTAGGTTAATAGGTTAGTGCTCAAAAAACAATATGAATTGGTAAATAATCATCCAAAAAGCATCCTAGAATAATAATATTATAGCATGGAACAATAAAAAATTATAGATACGTTGGATACGTATCAAGCATCCCCAAGCTTAATGCCTACTCGTCTTGGGATCGATAGAAGGGACGTCTAGAGGGAGGTTGAATAGACTACTTGACAAATTAAAAACCTAACCTTTTCCCAAGTTAATTGGTTGGCATATTTTAGCAATTCTAACAAGTCTAATGCACCCTACGCATGCTAGTCAACAAGTATGGTAGCGGAAAGTAAAGACAAGCATATGTAAGAGAGTAGAGATAGGAAGATCAAACGCAATATGGAGACACGAAGATTTTTCCCGTGGTTTCGATAGGTGGTGCTATCGTACGTCCATGTTTATGGAGTCTTCAACCCACGGAGGGTAGCGGTCGCGAGAGTCCATGAAGGGCTCCACCCATAAGGGTCCACGAAGTAGCAACCTCGACTATTCCATAACGGCTTCCGTCCACAAAGGACTAGCCTCGCTATGGGTAGATATTCACGAAGTAGGCGATCTCCTTGCCCTTACAAACTTCTTGGTAACCCCACAACACGAAGTAGGAGGCTCCCAAGCGACACCTGACCAATCTAGGAGGCACCACCCTCCAAAAGGTAATAGGCTCGATAGTAACGATGAACTCCTTGCTCTTGTGTTTCAAATGATAGTCTCCTCAAAACTCAATCACTCTCTCACAAATTTGGCTTGGGTAGAACAGATTGATTGGGTGGAAAGCAACTTGGGGAGGCTAGAAATCAAGATCCATATGTTTGGAGTGGATGATCTTGACCTCAACACAAGGATAGGTGGTTCTCTCTCAGAAATTTGGATATGGGAAGTGTGGGTCTGTTCTGAGTGCTTCTCTTGCGAGTGGGATGTGGTGGAGGGGTATATATAGGCATCTCCAAAAATCCAACCGTTACAACATTGTTGCCCAACTCGGTGAAAACGAAGTAAAACTCGATTGCACAGACTAGTGCAAAATGTGGCAACTTTAGGCTTTTCGGTGAGACCGATATGGAATTCTCGGTGGTACCGATATGAGTGGCCGAGGGGAGTTACACAACTCGGTGAGACCGATTCACAATTCTCGGAGATTTCGATTCTTGTGAATGAGGTAACAGAAAGTTGGTCACTGAAACTCGGTTGCACCGTTATGGAACTTGGTAGTACCGAGATGTGGGACTTGGCTAGGGTTTCTGTCTGGGCTTTTGACTCGGTGTAGCCGATATGGAATTGTTGGTGGCACCGATTTTGAGTGGTAGGCTCTATGATAGAATATTTGTGGGAGAGCTTGTGGGTGTTTTTGGTGACTAACACTTGATCATTTTGAGCATTTCATTCACTATTATTACCTCACCCCCTTTTGATAGTATTGGCTTCCCTATGGACTCAAAGTGATTTCTCACAAAGTAAAATGTAGAGTCTTCATGCTTGTAGCTTTGCCAATCCAATTCCTTGCATCTTGGGGTCTCCTCACAATCATTTGCCAAAACTCTCTGTGGACTAAACCTGAAATAAAGTAGGTAGAGATATTAGTCCAAGAGACAATGTATGTTGTCATGAATTATCAAAACCACCAAGGGAGCATATGTGCTTTCAATCTCCCCCTTTTTGGTAATTGATGACAACATACAATCAAAGCTTCAAATCTTGATATGAAGGAATATGTGATAGCTTTGAAGGATACATGACCAATACAAGCTCCCACTAAATGTGTGCAATCCATTTTAAAGGATAGTTGCTTTGGAATGCATGAACACACACATAGTAGAGAGGATATGAGAAGTCATGTATATCTTGGCTATATGCATCAAACATATGTGAATGAAGTATCTCCATGTTCAAGACTCGCTCTTGCAAACAATGTGTGCAAGAAGCAAGAGATCATCTTGACCAAGGATATGATGCATATACTTACCTTGAACATCTTGAGCATGATCTTCCCCTCCTCTTTCGTTTTGCTTGAGAAGTCAACACTGAGATCATCGATAGCAGTTGTGCGTATCTCTAGCATCGTTGTTGTAGGGGTTAGGATGTTGAGGTAATTTGAGGTGATAGCAAGGCTCCGCTCCCCCGCTCCGGAATCCCCGCCCCAACGCCGGTGGTCACTCCGGCCCCAGCGGCCACCAACTCCGGCACCGGCCGCTCGGCCCCGCCGTCCACCCCAGGAGCCATGGCTTCCTCTCCTCCTGCCGCCCCGGGGAGCTCCCGCGAGATCCGCTGGCTGGAGTCTAGCCCTTCCTCGGGTGGTTCCGCCGGCTCCGGCCCGTCGTACCGCGACATGCTCTGCCGGTCGCCCTCCTCACCACCGGCCGCCTCCCCGATGGCGCCCAGCCCCCGGGCCGCATCGCCTGCTCTCGCCTCCCCCTCGCCCCCGCCGCCACCTGCGCCCCCCCTGCGCTCCGAGATCTGCCGGACGGAGGAGGCGGCTGACCCGCGGGGCGGCTGGCAGATGGCCCGCGGCAGGAAGTGGCCCCGCCCCTGCTCCCCTCCCCGTCGTCTACGCCGCGGCTCCGGCGAGCCTTCCCGCCAGCACCCCTCCTGGCTGCGCGAGGGTGAGTACCCCCGCTGCTTCAGCACGTCGCACCCCCGCTCTGAGTGCCGCCACGCCATCTGCTGTGCGCGCTGCCGGCTCCCCGGGCACATGGCCAAGCAGTGCACCGCCCGCCTCTCGCCCCCCTCCTCGTCCGGTGGCTCCCCTTCGCCGCTACGTCGTCGCGCCTCGCCTCCGAGCTCCGAGTGCCCCGGCCTCCCGATGGCCTCCTACGGCTCTGTGGCGACCACTCGCACCTCCTCGGGCCTGCCGACGCCTGGCTCCTCCCCCATTGACCGCCCGAGCTCCCGTTCCTCCCTGCCCGGGTCCTCCGGGCAGGCTGCTCCCTCGCGCTCGGTCTCTCTGACGGCCTCGGCCTCGTCCAGCGCGGCGCCGCTCTCCGGGCACCCCTCGTGCCGTCCGGCCGCGGCCATCTACTACTTGCCTTGCGGCGCCGAGGTCATTGCCGCTGAGCAGGCTCTGGAGCGCGCCCTGCTCGCCACGGTGGCGGGATGCCGCTCCGGTGTCTCCTACGAGGAGGTGGATGTGGTCCTGCGCTCTCAGTTTTAGTGCTCCGCCCACGACTTCTCCGTCCACCGGCACGCTCCCGAGGATTTTTTCATCCGCTTCTCCAGCCTCGCGCTGCGCGCCCGCGTCGCTGCCAGCCGGGTGAGCACGCCCCGGTTCCGGCTCATCTTCCACCCTTGGAGCAGAACGGCGGGGTCCGAGCCGTTGTCCGCGCGCTTCCTCGTGTCTCTGGAGCTCTACGGCATCCCCGACCACGCGTGGCTTCGCTCCTCTGCCGAGTTCGTGCTTTCCCCGTTCTGCAAGGTGGAGAACCTCGCCCCCGAGACGCGCAACATGTCCGACATGTCCGTCTTCAAGCTCACCGCCTGGACCACCAACCCCGACGGCATACCCCGCTCCTACGAGCTCCTCCTCCCCGACGACGACGCGGTGATGCCCGAAGCCGACCCCGACAGTGCCGAGCGCCTCGCGCTCGGACTCGCCCGCTTCCCCATCTGCATCCACCTGGCAGAGTGCCTGGACTACCGCCGCCCTCTACCACCCCCTCCTCCGCCGTCGGCCTCCGGGGACGACGAAGCCGGCCCCGAGCCTGGTTCCCCGCCACTGCCCCCGGTGGCCTCAGCGCCACGTGTTCCCCCCCTCTGGTGGAGCTACCACCCGTTCGTCAGCCTCGCGCCGGGGCCACCGAAGACTCCTCCGCCGCGCCCATGGCCCACCCGCTTGCCGTGGTTGGGGTGGCATCCTGGGGCCCCACCCACGTGCCGTTGTGGTAGGCCCGCGGGTCCCTGTGCTGATGCGACTGGGCGAGCACGTTTCTTTGGGCAAAGCTGGGGCCCCCACGACCCGTCTGGTGCGCGTGTTCAGCCGCCACCTGTCGAGTTGCCTATGGTGGGGCGTGATCCCAGGCCAGCTTTGCTTTCGGTGGAGCTGACCACCGCGGACCCGGTCTCCCCTCTCCTGCTGGGCTTTGACCAGCCGACCAATGGGCTCCTGGCTCCAACGGTCCCTCCGCCAGCTGCAGCTGCTGCAGCAGCCTCTGCTGCACCATCCGCTGGCACTGAGCCCTGCGGGCCAGCCCCTACGCCTGTGACAGCCTCGGATCCGGTGTGTCCCGATGCTTCCCCAGCGCTGGCCTGCCCTGCCTCTGATCCTGCGCTGGCCCCACCATGTCCACAGGAGTCGCTCTCGGATCCCTCCCCCCAGCCTCCAGTCAAGCCAAGCCCAATCATTGCTGGTGATGGCCCCATGCCCATGCATGGCCCCCGGGCTGCCCCCGCGCCCAGCAGCCCATGCACGTCTGCATGCACCCCGCAGGACCGACTCGCGGCGTTCGTGGACGTGCTTTCCATCCGCACCCAGTCTCTCCTCCCCGCACCTACGCCGCGCCGTCGCAAGAAGGAATTGCCCGCCAACTTCACACCCCGCCGCAGCTTCCGGATCGCGAAATCAGATCTTGGGCTCAATTCTGAGATGAAGGCCAAACGTGTGCTGCTGCGACGTCTAGGACTGATCAAAGATGACGACGCGACCATCCCGCACGAACTGTTGGACAAGTATGCGCTCCTCTTCGAGCGACCCCTCGCCGAAGATGTTGTCGAGGCGTTTGCGGACTTCTTCGGTTGGCAGATTCCCGGCCGTGCCGGTTCCGCCGACGAGGCCTCCTGCTCACGTGCTGTGCCCCGGTTGCTCACGGCTTAGCAATCCTCTACACCCCCCCCTCTCTCCCATGTATCACGACCTCAAGATTATATTTTGGAACGTGCGTGGCTTGAATTCTGGCGCTAAACGCACGGCCGTCCGTAGCGTGATCTCCGCTGCCGCCCCTTCGATTGTGTGCCTCCAAGAAACCAAGCTCGCTCTCCTCACGGACTCCATCGTCGCCGATACCCTCGGCCCGCTCTTCGAGGACTTCTTCTTCCTCCCGGCCAATGGCACCCGCGGGGGTGTGCTGCTTGCGTGGCGTCGATCCCACGTCTCCCTCTCCAACCCCCTGATTGGCGAGCATCACGTCACCGCCTTGGTCACTCCTACCACCGACGAGGGTCATTGGTGGATCACCGGCGTGTATGGCCCGCGGGACGATGACGCCAAGCTGGAGTTCCTGGCTGACCTCCACGACGTGCGGGAGTCCCGCGTTGGCCCCTGGCTCCTTGGCGGAGACTTTAACATGATTGCTTCGGCATCCGACAAGAATAATTCCAACATCAACCACCACGTCATGAGCCGGTTCCGACATTTCATCGCTGATGAGGAGCTCCACGATATGTACATGCACGGGCGCCGCTACACCTGGTCCAGCGAGCGTGACACGCCAACCCTAGTGCGGAATGACCGGATCTTGTCCACCTCCGGCTGGGAGATCGCCCACACCCATTACCTGCTTCACTGCCTTTCCTTCGTAGCCTCCGACCACTGCCCTTTGGTCGTCGACTGTGCTGCGCACCCCTTGGGTGCCCGAAGATTCCACTTCGAGCGCTTCTGGCCCAAGTTGGATGGGTTCCACGGTGTGGTGTCCGAGACCTGGCACTCAGTTGCGCCTGAGGACGACCCTTTCAGACGCATCGTGTCCCGCATGAAGGCCACCGCACGATGCCTCCAGCGGTGGAGTGCTCGCACGATAGGTGGCGTCTCGCTGCAGCTCCTGGTCGCGCGGGAGCTGATCGCTCGCCTTGATGCCGCCCAGGACTTCCGTCCCCTCTCCCCCTCCGAGACTTGGCTTAGGCGCAGGCTTAAGTGCACCTACTTAGGGCTTGCCTCCCTCGAGCGCTCCATTGCGCGCCAGCGGTCGCGCCTCTCCTGGCTCCGCAGCGATGATGCGGCGGTCTCCGTCCACAAGGTGCACGCCTCGCGCCGGATACAGCGTAACATCATGACCTCCATCCGGATCGGCACCCGCATCATCTCCGAGCACGACGCCATGGCCGAGGCGGCGTTCGAGTACTTCTCGGGTGTCCTGGCCTCGTTTGGTGATCGGGCCTTCACCATCGACCAATCCTTGCTGCGTGACACGCCATTCCACCTTTCCGACCTTGAGGCTCCGTTCACGGAGGAGGAGATCTGGCGAGCCGTCAAATCCTTGCCAACGGGTAAGGCCCCCGGCCCGGACGGGTTCACTGTAGAGTTCCTCCTCTCCTGTTGGGACATCGTCAAACTTGACATATGTGCGGCATTTGACAAGTTCTACACCACCAATGGGAGAGGATTCCAAAAGCTCAACGAAGCACTCCTCACCTTGCTCCCCAAGCGCCCGGACGCCGTGACCCTCTCCGAATATCATCCCATCAGCCTCATCCACCTCATCGCGAAGCTTTTCACGAAGGTGCTGTCTCTTAGACTCGCGCCCAAGCTTGGCGCCATGATCTCGACCAACCAGAGCGCCTTCATCGCCGGGCGGTGCATCCACGACAACTTCCTGCTGGTCCAGCAGACGGCACGCCTCCTCCACAACCTCAAGGTTCCGCGCATGCTTCTCAAGCTCGACATTGCGCGGGCCTTCGACAGCGTCTCCTGGCCCTTCCTCCTCGAGACCCTCCGGCACCTGGGCTTCGGCCAACGCTGGTGTGACTGGATAGCGATCCTTCTTTCCACCGCTTCCACGCGCGTCATGATCAACGGCCACCCGGGGCCCCCATTATCCATGCTTGCGGTCTTCGACAGGGTGACCCGGTATCACCGATGCTCTTCACCATTGTCATCGATGTTCTCAACTCCATGCTTCTCCGCGCCGTCGAGCTTGGACTACTCCAGCGGCTCACCCGGCGACACGCGGCCTCGAGCATCTCGCTATACGCCAACGAAGTGGTCATCTTCTGCCACCCAGACAAGCATGACATCTCCACGGTCCGTGAGCTGCTGCGCGTCTTCGGGGTGGCCTCGGGCCTCTACACCAACTTCAGCAAATGCTCGGCCACCCCTATTCAGTACTCCGATGCCCACATCGCGACCATCACTTCCGAGATGCATTGCCCGGTGAAGCAGTTCCCGATCTAGTACTTGGGACTTCCTCTTTCCATCCGCAAGCCGTCTACCTCGAGCCTTATGCCGGTTGTCCACAAGCTCGAGAAGAAGCTCTCCTCCTGGCGCGCCTCCCTCCTCTCCAAAGGAGACCGCCTCGCGCTGGTCCGTCACGTTTTGTGCGCCATCCCCACCCACTTCCTCATCGCCATCGCCTTCAACCAGTCCATTCTCAAGAAGGTGAACCGTGTTATTCGTGGCTTCCTCTGGGCTGGGAGCAAGGAGGCCAACGGTGGGCAGTGCCTCGTCAGCTGGCAAAAGGTCTGCCGCTCGCTCTCCCTCGGCGGGCTTGGTGTCCACGACGTGTAGCGCGCTGGCATCGCGCTGAGGACCCGCTAGCTTTGGCTGCAACGCACTGACCCGATGAGACCCTGGAGCCATCTTCACATCCCCCATGACGCGGAGGTCAGCGCGATCTTCCGGGCTTCCACCTCCTGGCTCCTTGGTGACGGGAACACGTTTAGATTCTGGTGCGACCACTGGATCGGCGGGCATTCCGTGTCTGAGATTGCGCCTCTCGTCCTCGCCCTCGTCCCGCGTCGGCGGCGCAAGTCCCGTTCAGTCCAGGAGGGGCTTCACAACCGATCCTGGGTGCAGGACATCCATGGTGCCCTCGGCCCGGCTGCCCTGGTTCAGTACATCGAGCTCTGGCGTTGCGTGCGCCACGTCACGCTCTCCGACTCGCCAGACACCCTCAGCTGGCGTTGGACCCCCTCCGCCACGTACTCTGCGCGCTACTGCTACTGCGCCCTATTCATTGGTGCCTGCGAGGACCCGTTCTGGAGACTCACTTGGAGGCCCTGGGCACCGCTGCGAATCAAGCTCTTCGTGTGGCTTGCACTCCAGGACCGCTGTTGGACGGCCGAGCGCCTCGCCCGCCACGGCTTACCCCACGCGGATACCTGCCCTCTGTGCGATCAGGACGCGGAGACGATCCAGCATCTCCTCGCAGGTTGCTCCTATTCTTGCCAAATATGGCATGAGGTGCTAAGTTGGATCCGATCCACCGCCGACCTACCGTGTGCAGCCACCGACTTCCACTCTTGGTGGGCTACCTCGTGCGAGCACGCACCCTCCCCCACTCGTAGAGGACTCGCGTCCCTCTTCATCCTTACCGCCTAGTGGCTATGGAAGCACCGGAACGGATGCATCTTTGACGGCGAGCAGCCATCGGTCACCCGTCTCTCCGACATCATCAAGGACGAAGCGTGCCTATGGGCTAGGGTCGGCGCCACCGGGATGCAAAACATCTTACCAGAGAGCTAGTCTTGTTTCAGGTTAGGGGCTGAGCACACCCGTCTTTGTCATGCTCCCAGCTCGCTTCCATGCCATCCTGTGTACATGGCATAGCGAGCCGTTGTAATCCCCTGCTGTTAACTCTCCTCTCCTATCAATGAAAAGATACGCAATCTTTGCGTATTTGCAAAAAAAACATCTTGAGCATTCTAGTAGTAGAAACACACTTGAGAAAACAATGTTAGGAAACACAAGGGTATTCTACTCATCCAAATGCAAAAGGATTCAAGAGTACCAAGATATGGAAGACATATGAAAAATAGAATTTCTTAAGATAGATATGTCTCCCTCAATAGAATATATAGAACTTTCTCCCCTTAAGTGTGGATTTGTAAATCTTCCTCTCCCCCTGAATCTTAGCATGTAGATATTGGGAGTAGGTAGGGTGAGACAAGTCTAACACTAATAGGCAATCAAATCAAAGATTTCTCCCTCTTGAGTAAGCATAAGCTTCCTCCTTTGATATTCTCCCCCTTGATATTTCCCCCAAATACAAGCATAAGCTATATTCTTCCCCTTTGGTATGAGCATAAGCTTTGAAGCTTTGATATTTCTCCCCCTTTAGCATTAATTTCCAAAAAGGGTCACACAAAGGGTCAGACAAAGAGATCATGGAGAGGGAAGGGATCATTGAGAATACTTGAGTTTTAAGGGATCATTGAGTAGAATTTCTCCCCCTTTCACTTATCTGAAAGGATTAAAGATCTCTCCCCCTTTACCATAGGGATCCTTGAAGAAGTTGGACCTAATGGATCCTTGAAGACCTTTTTTTACATAATCAAAGGGATCCTGGTAAAGAAAAGATTTGCTAAATTTGACAAAGAACACAGAAGATAGCAAAATCGGTGACTCCGGAGAAAATAAGTCGGTGGAACCGAGAAGTGGTTGTGCAGCCTATCTGCAATATCGGTGACACCGAGAATTTTGAGTCGGAAGCTCCGAAGTGCTAAACAGAAACTTGGCAACATTTAGCAAAGGTAGAATAAGGTGATTGCAGAGAATCTTAAAAGAAAATTTGCAAGAAATTCTCAACTAGATAGAGACGGAGTGGTTCAAAGAAACTATGCAACTATGAAGTGAACCAAATAAGATTCTTCGTCTAGATGATGGTCGGTGACTAGGTCACCTATATTAGAGTATATTGACTTAAGGATCCAAGCAAGAATACTTGATCATAGGTCATACTCTTCATTATGCTCAAAATAGGGTTACCATTTTTCGTTTAAGCATTTTAATGTTCTCATATCACTTGAGTTGCTTTATCTCATGACTTGAAGAGCTATTTCAAGGATATGAGTACATACCTTTGAGTGATGCTGATGACTTAGCATGTAGGATCTTGTTGTGGATGCTCGAAGTTGATGAGGATCATCTTGAGTTGGGAGCAATCCTTGACCGTATTAGTTCTCCTTCCACGTACATGGGTTAGTCATGCAAGCAAGAACATGATATATCCAAATGGCATGATACCAATTGTGAATTTTGCAATTGTGATCGTATCAAATGAATGTCAAGGATATGTTTTGTTGTCTTCTTCCTTCATCATCAAAGAGGGGTTGTGGATACTCGGCTATGACAAGATTGCTTGTGATGTGAGTTGTTGGCAATCTTGTGGAGTGTAGTTCATCCAAGTACCTACAAAAGATTAGTTGCAATACAAGGGAGCATATATTTCCAAGATATAAGATAGTATCATATCAAGTGCATCAGGGAATAGTCATGTAAGCTCATGCCCTTGCATGCATCTGAGTGAGTCTAGCTCAAGTTTGAAGCATCAATGATGTTCAACTCACTCCTCAAGTGACAAAACACTTTCTCATCAAGTGGCTTAGTAAAGATATCGGCCAATTGCTTGTTAGTGCAAACATGTTTGAGATTAATGTCCCCTTTAGCAACATGATCCCGAATGAAATGATGACGAACTTGAATATGTTTAGATCAAGAATGTTGCACGGGATTATGAGAAATTTTAATAGCACTCTCATTGTCACACAACAATGGAACATGTCTCACATGGATTCCATAATCCTTAAGAATTTGAGTCATCCATAGCAATTGAGCACAACATGATCCGGCGGCAATGTATTCCACTTCGGCGGTAGATAGAGATACCGAGTTTTGTTTCTTAGATGACCAAGACACAGGAGATCTACCAAGTAATTGGCAAGTACCTGAGGTGGATTTTCTATCAACCTTATCCCCGGCATAGTCCGAGTCGGAATGGCCAACAAGGTTAAAAGAAGATCCCTTGGGATACCATATGCCAAAGTTTGGTGTTTGTATCAAGTATCTCACAATTCTTTTCACGGCCTTAAGATGACACTCTTTAGGTGCAGCTTGATATCAAGCACACATGCACACACTAAGCATGATATCGGGATGGGAGGCACATAGATATAGCAATGAACCGATCATTGATCGATAAACCTTTTGATCAACCGGTTTGTCCTCCTTGGTAAGATCAACATGTCCACTAGTAGGCATAGAAGTTTTCATACCTTTACACTCTTGCATGTTGAACTTCTTGATCAAGTCCTTGGTATACTTGGTTTGAGATATGAAAGTTCCTTCTCTCGTTTGCTTGATTTGCAAACCAAGGAAAAATTTCAGCTCACACATCATGGACATCTCATACTTCTCGGACATCAACCTTCCAAATCTTTCACTGGATTGTGGGTTAGTAGATCCAAAGATAATATCATCCACATAAGTTTGGCACGCAAATAATTCACCATTAACTCTCTTAGTGAATAAGGTTGTGTCAATTTTACCAATTTCAAAACCCCCTTTTCAATGAGAAACTTCGTTAAGCATTTATACCAAGCACGTGGGGCTTGCTTAAGTCCATAAAGTTCTTTACGAAGCTTGTAGACATGATTAGGTTTCTTAGAGTTCACAAAACCAGGGGGTTGTTTAACATAGACTTCTTCTTCAATCTCACCATTTAAAAATGCACTTTTAATATCCATTTGATAAAGAGTGATATCATGGTGATTAGCATAGGCAAGAAGAATGCGGATAGCTTCAAGTCTAGCAACGGGTGCAGAGGTCTCACCGTAGTCCATACCTTCGACTTGGGTGTAGCCTTGAGCCACGAGACGCGCCTTGTTGCGTACGACTTGACCGTCTTCGTCTTGTTTGTTCCAAAACACCCATTTGGTTCCGATGATGTTTTGCTCGTCCTTGGGCTTCTCCACTAGTGTCCACACTTCATTCCTCTCAAAGATGTGTAGCTCCTCGTGCATAGCATTCACCCAATCCGGATCCTGAAGAGCTTCTTCTACCTTCAAAGGCTCAATACTAGAGATGAATGAATAATGCTCACAAAATTTAGTTAATCGAGTTTTAGAGCGAGTTATCCTCCTGGTTTGTATGTCACCGAAGATTTGATCTAGAGGATGATTTTTGTTCACTCTTGCTCGAACTCGGGGTAGCTTTTTCTTGTTGGATGGTGGAGCTTCTTCATCATCATCTTGTTCTTCGTTGTTGTTGAAGGTGTTGTTGCCTTGAGGTGGTGGTGAAGGTGGTTGCGGTGGATCATCATGATGAACTTCTTCCTCCTCTTCATCTTGTCGTGTACCGCTTGTGGATGCCTCCATGTCGTGTTGAGCTTCACCTTGACGTTAAGTAGGGGCTTCCACTTGAGTCGATGAAGTACTTTCCTTCACCTCCATGGGACGAATCTTGCCGATGGGCAAGTCTTGGATAGCTTCCGAAGGTTCCTTATCTCCTACATCATTTGGCAATTGTTCGACTTGCAAACCATTAGATTCATCAAACTTCACATCTACCGTCTCTTCAACTTTTCGAGTGAAGTTGTTGTAGACACGGTAAGTGTGAGAATTTGATCCATAACCGAGTAGGAAACCTTCATGAGATTTAGGAGAAAATTTAGAACGACGGTGCTTATCAAGAATGTAACACTTGGAGCCGAATACTCGAAAGTATCCAACTTGGGGCTTGTTACCGGTGAGTAGCTCGTATGTCGTTTTACCGAGAAGCTTGTGTAGATAGAGACGGTTTGTAGCATGACAAGATGTTTCCACGGCTTCTGCCCAAAAGTGTCTTGGCGTCATGTATTCGTCGAGCATCGTTCTAGCCATCTCTATAAGAGTCGGATTCTTCCTCTCAACAACTCCATTTTGTTGAGGCGTGTACGTAGCCGAGAACTCATGTGAAATCCCTTCTTCGTCAAGAAAGGAATCCACATTTGTGTTCTTGAACTCCGATCCGTTGTCGCTCCGAACTTTCTTGATCTTCACTTCAAATTGATTTTGCGCTTTGTGAGCGAAGTTCTTGAAGATCTTTTGTACCTAGGACTTATCATCAAGAAAGAATACCCACGTAAATCTGGAAAAATCATCAACTATAACTAGACCAAAAGAATTTCCACCGAGGCTCTTGTAAGCATTGGGACCAAAAAGATCCATATGAAGCAACTCGAGTGGTCTCCTAGTAGTCATGATATTCTTTACGGGATGACTTCCACCTACTTGCTTTCCAGCTTGAAAAGCACTACAAAGTCTATCTTTGTAAAAGATGACATATTTAACACCAAGTATATGATCACCTTTGATGAGCTTGTCTAGATTATGCATACCAACATGTCCTAGCCTTCTATGCCAAAGCCAACCTTTAGAAGATTTTGCAATAAGACAAGTGCGAGGTTTGGATCTCTTAGTGAAATCAACAATGTATAGATCACCTCTACGGAATCCGGTAAAGACCATGCTATGATTATCTTGACGAAACACTTGGCAATCTACTTTGGTAAATAGCACATTAAAACCGAAGTCGACAAGTCTAGATACGGAAAGGAGATTTTAGCCAAGGGATTCAACAAGCATGACGTTTTGAATAGAGATATCATGGGATATGGTCACCTTACCAAAACCAAGTACCTTACCCTTGGAGTTGTCTCCAAAAGCCACATACCTTCGTGGTCCATGGTTTGGTGTGATCTCTTGAACATATCTCTATCTCCGGTCATATGATCGGTGCATCCACTGTCGAGAATCCACTCTTTTCCTCCGGACATGTAATCCTTGAAGTTTGCCATGAGACTGAGATTCTTCATAGTCTTCTCATACTCGATGTCGAACAACTCATCTTCATCATAGTAGCCATGTTCCACATTGTCATCATCAAGTGGGAAATCCTCGTCATAAGAAACAAAAGATTCGTTAGAGTTGTGATCATGACAATGTTCAAGTTTATGAATGTGAATGGCTTCAACAATGATGTTGTTGATAGTTATGACATCTCCTTTAGCACGCATGAGGTCTCTAAGCTCAAATAGATAATCATCAAACTTAGGATCACTAGGCATCATTTTGTGAAAAGCAATAGATTTATGAAGAATTTCATCAAGATTACTTAATGAATAATTTAGATATCGTTTCTCCAAATCATTCCACAAAGTATAAGCACATTCAAAATTCTTAATTTGATCAAACACAATTCTAGGCAATCCTCTAATGATAAGATTAACAGTTCTAAGATTGCGTAGCATATCAATTTCCTCTTCATGTGTGGGATGTAAGGGATCAATGGGAGATACATAGGGGTTCTTAACATACTTGCTCAAATGGAATTCGTTGAATAGCTCAAGCATCTCATATTTCCATTGACTATAGTGCTCCCCATGGAGAATGGCCACTCTACAACTAAGACTCCCCAAACTAGACACATCCATCTTCCTCCAACAGTGATGAAACCGAAGCTATGGAGACCAAAGCTCTGATACCAATTGTGGGATCGATAGAAGGGATGTCTAGAGGGGGGTGAATAGACTACTTGACAAATTAAAAACCTAACCTTTTCCCAAGTTAATTGGTTGGCACATTTTAGCAATTCTAACAAGTCTAATGCACCCTACACATGCTAGTCAACAAGTATGGCAGCGAAAAGTAAAGACAAGCATATGTAAGAGAGTAGAGATAGGAAGATCAAACGCAATATGGAGACACGAAGATTTTTCCCGTGGTTCCGATAGGTGGTGCTATCGTACGCCCACGTTTATGGAGTCTTCAACCCACGGAGGGTAGCGGTCGCGAGAGTCCACGAAGGGCTCCACCCATAAGGGTCCACAAAGTAGCAATCTCAACTATTCCATAACGGCTTTCGTCCACGAAGGACTAGTGTCACTATAGGCAGATCTTCACGAAGTAGGCGATCTCCTTGCCCTTACAAACTTCTTGGTTCAACTCCACAACACGAAGTAGGAGGCTCCCAAGCAACACCTAACCAATCTAGGAGGCACCACCCTCCAAAAGGTAATAGGCTCGATAGTAACGATGAACTCCTTGCTCTTGTGTTTCAAATGATAGTCTCCTCAACACTCAATCACTCTCTCACAGATTTGGCTTGGGTAGAAGAGATTGATTGGGTGGAAAGCAACTTGGGGAGGCTAGAAATCAAGATCCATATGGTTGGAGTGGATGATCTTGACCTCAACACAAGGATAGGTGGTTCTCTCTCAGAAATTTCGATATGGGAAGTGTGGGTCTGTTCTGAGTGCTTCTCTTGCGAGTGGGATGTGGTGGAGGGGTATATATAGGCATCTCCAAAAAACCAACCGTTACAACACTATTGCCCAACTCGGTGAAACCGAAGTGAAACTCGGTTGCACCGACTAGTGCAAAATGTGGCAACTTTAGGCTTTTCGGTGAGACTGATATGGAATTCTCGGTGGTACCGATATGAGTGGCCGAGGGCAGTTACACAACTCGGTGAGACCGATTCACAATTCTCGGAGATTCCGATTCTTGTGAATGAGGTAACAGAAAGTTGGTCACTGAAACTCGGATAGGGGCTTAATGTTTCGCCTCCCAACTCATTTATCATAGAGATAATTGTCAACAATAATAAGTCATGATCAAATATATTTGACTGGCCATATGTGCCTAGATCTTTCCCCACCACATGATGCTTGCCAACTAGAGAATAATTGAGGTTGAAATGAGAATGCATACTATTGACTCTTGCATAAAAGTAAATACTGAAAGGTTAAAGATAGGCCCTTCGTAGAGGGAAGCAAAGGCTGTCATGCGTTTTTTGGTTTTGTATGCACAATCCCTTAATGCAAAAGAACGTCACGTTATATTGCCCCTTATGATAGCAACCTTTATTATGCAGTCCGTCGCTTTTATTACTTTACCATCACAAGTTCGTACAACGCTCAATTTTCTCTTACACTAAATGATCAAACACATTTAGAAGCAATTTTTATTGCCTTTTTGCACCGATGACAACTTACTTGAAGGATCTTATTCAATCCATAGGTAGGTATGGTGGACACTCATGGCAAGAAACTGGGTTTAAGGGTTTTTGGATGCACAAGTAGTATCTCTACTTAGTACGAATTTTTGGCTAGCAAGAGATCCTAAGCAAACACCACATGTTGGAGGATCCATAACAATATAACTTCTATGCAAATATACACAACCATAACTCATTACGTTGTCTTACTTGTCCAACTTTGACTAATTTGCTCCAGTTTGAAAATAATTAATTGGTATTCAAAATCATAGAAGATGTCCAAGATAATATAAGTGTATGTGAAAGTTCTCTTCCTTATACTAATCATTCACGAATTGCTTGTATGACCAATATTGTGATTGTCATGCTTCAAAAGATTTCACTTTCTAAACCCAATGCGAAGCTACTACTAGGCATGATATGAACATATAATTTCAACTTCATGGTATTCAATTCATTCAACAATTTACTCATAGGATATAAGTGAAGCACAAGAGTAAATGACAAGCTACTCCAAAAAGATATAAGTGAAGATCAAGCGAGTAGTTAAGTAAATGGGTAGCCATTTGTGAACTATCTCTCATCTAAAAACTTTCATATCTAAGTATTTTATTGAAACAGCAAGCAAAACAAAATAAAATGGCATTCCAAGAATAGCACACATCATGTGAAGAAGCAAAAACTTAGGCTCAACCGCTACTAACCGATAATTGTTGATGAAGAAAGGTGGGATGCCTACCGAGTCATCCCCAAGCTTAGATGCTTGAGACTTCTTGAAATATTTACTTGGGGTGCCTTGTTCCTCCCCAAGCTTGAGCTTTTGTATCTCTTTCAATCCTCTCATATCACGGTTTCACCTATTCTCAAAAAACTTCATCCACAAAAACTCGAAAAGAACTCGTGAGATAGGTTAGTACACATAAGAATAAGTCCACACTTCTTGTACTGTCAAGACAAGTTGCACAATAATTTCCAAACATCATCTACTGTTTACTGTAGTTTCCACAATTTATATCTACCAATATAGGCTATGGAAACTATAGGATAAGTAGATAACAAAACTATGACATCAATCTGTCCAAACAGAACAGTCTGTAGCAATTTATGAAAATAGTGTACTTATGTAACTCAAAAAATTATGCAAATTTAGGACGTGATAAAGAATTTATATGAAAACACTGTGTAAATCTTTCATAAACTTTCCACGTTCCAGTAAAATATGAAAATTCAAACACTACAGAGAAAGTTTATGTTTTTACACAGCACACACCAAACATGCAATGCAAGCATCCTAAGGCAATTCTTGGAACTTTTTATTGAAAAACAAGATTATAAATAACACCTAACAGAAAATAACAAGATATAATGACGATCCCAGCAAAGCACATATTAAGTGACGAATAAAAATATAGCTCTAAGTAAGATATACCGATAATGTTGAAGACGAAAGAGGGGATGCCTTCCTGGGCATCCCCAAGCTTAGGCGCTTGAGTCTTCCTTGGATATTACCTTGGGGGTGCCTTGGGCATCCCTAAGCTTAGGGTCTTACCACTCCTTATTCTAATTATATCGGTGTCTCACCCAAAACTTGAGAACTTGAATCACACAAAACTTAACAGAACTTCGTGAGATGGGTTAGTATAATAAATAAAGATCATTCACTTAGGTACTGTCAAGACAAGATTCATAATTGTTCTCACATAATACCTACTGTATTCTACCATTCACATAATTTATATCACTGAATATAAGCTTGTGGCTTTGCATATCATTAGCATCATGGATATTTAGAGAATTCATACTAGCAACATTGCAATCATGCTCATCATTCAAGGAACTATCATGAATCACCTTATAAATTTCTTCTTTCAACACTTCACCAAAAATTTTAGATTCATAGAGATAATCAAGTGCACTCAACTCACTAGCAATTGGTTCATCATAATTTGACTTTTTGAAAAGATTAGCAAGTGGACGAGGATCCATATCAATAGATTTTTAGCAAGCGAAGATGCAAGCAAAATAGAAGGCACATGGCAACACAAGCAAAGATAGCAAACAAGCAAAAAGGCAAACGGAAAAGAGGGCGAATAAAAAGGCAAATCTTTTTGGTTTTTTCTGAAAATCGTTTTAGAAGTGGGAGAGAGGAAAACGAGAGGCAAATGGCAAATAATGTAAATGCAAGAGATGAGTTTGTGATGGGTACTTGGTAGGCTTGATGTAGATCTCCCCGGCAACGGCGCCAGAAATCCTTCTTGCTACTTCTTGAGCTTGCGTTGGTTTTCCCTTGAAGAGGAAAGGGTGATGCAGCAAAGTAGATAAGTATTTCCCTCAGTTGTTGAGAACCAAGGTATCAATCCAGTAGGAGATACAAGCATGTCCCCAATCTTTGCACCTACACAAACAATCAAACACTTGCACCCAACGCTATAAAGGGGTTGTCAATCCCTTCACGGTTACTTGCAAGGATGAGATCTGATAGAGATAGATATAAAAGATTACTAAAACGAAAAGTAAAACAAAAGTAAAAAGATTGCAGCGAAGTATTTTTGGTATTTTTGGTTTATAGATCTGAAAATATAATATGGAAAATAGACCCGGGGGCCATAGGTTTCACTAGAGGCTTCTCTCTTGAAGAAAAATAATACGGTGGGTGAACAAATTACTGTCGAGCAATTGATAGAAAAGCGCATAGTTATGACGATGTCCAAGGCAATGATTATGCATATAGGCATCACGTCCGTGTCAAGTAGACCAAAATGATTCTGCATCTACTACTATTACTCCACACATCGACCGACTCCTGACTGCATCTAGAGTATTAAGTTCATGAAGAACAGAGTAACGCATTAGGTAAGATGACATGATGTAGAGGGATAAACTCAAGCAATATGATGAAAACCCCATCTTTTTATCCTTGATGGCAACAATACAAATACGTGCCTCGCTACCCCTACTTTGTCACTGGGTGAGGACACCGCAAGATTGAACCCAAAACTAAGCACTTCTCCCATTGCAAGAATTACCAATCTAGTTGGCCAAACCAAACCAATAACTCGAAGATACTTGCAAAGATATGAAATCATGCATATAAGAATTCAGAGAAGATTCAAATAATATTCATAGATAATCTGATCATAAACCCACAATTCATCGGATCTCGACAAACACACCGCAAAAGAGTATTACATCGGATAGATCTCCATGAAGATCATGGAGAACATGGTATTGAAGAACATAGAGAGAGAAGAAGCCATCTAGCTACTAGCTATGGACCCGAAGGTCTGAGGTGAACTACTCACGCATCATCGGAGGGGCAATGGAGTTGATGTAGATGCCCTCCGTGATCGAATCCCCCTCCGACAGATTACCGGAAAAGGCTCCAAGATGGGATCTCATGGGAACAGGGGCTTCCGGTGACGGAAAAGTATTATCGTGGCTCTATTTGGTATTGGGGGAATATTTGGGAATTTATAGGCGGAAGATTAGGGTTAGGAGGCCTGCAGGGGGGGCCACAAGCCAGCCCCCCCCCCTAGGGCGCGCCCTGCAGGCTTGTCGTCTCCCGGCAGATCTCCTACCCCCCTCTCCAAGTCTGGTAGGTTTATTCTGGTCCAAGAAAAATCACCGCGAAGATTTTATTCCGTTTGGACTCCGTTTAATATTCCTTATCTGCAATACTCAAAAACAAGGAAAAAACAGAAACTGGCACTAGGCACTAGGTTAATAGGTTAGTCCCAAAAATAATATAAAATAGCATATTAATGCATATAAAACATCCAAAACAGATAATATAATAGCATGGAACAATCAAAAATTATAGATACGTTGGAGACGTATCAGTCATCCTGACCTCAACATGTATCAACAGTAGTAAAGTTAAGTAACCGTGTGTCCATACATCAAGGGGAAACCCGAGGAATCAACCTCGGAGGATCCCACCCGATGTAACCGTCAAGGTGACCATAGAGGATTCACCCTCGATGGTCTACGCTTGAGGGGTTGCACGACAGAGTCGTCGTCAGGAATGGTGAAGGAGGAATCACCCTCGATAACCACGACCGACTAGCTACACTACAGAGTTAGCATCATGAGTACTTTACGAGGTGTCACCCTTGGTACTCGATAGTAGCTCTGCAGAGTCGTACAACTAAGGGGGAAGCGTGGTGAATGTGACGGGTCATGGCTTGTCGATCAGTTGATCGAGTCTTCGAGTCGCCGATGATGAAGCAGGGGCAACTAGGACTAAGGGGTCACAGGGGATTCATTGATCAACCTATACTAAGCATGTGATATAACAACAGGTACGCTAGCAGTTTAACAAAAACAGGCTATGCATCAGAATAGGAGCTATCTACAACATTAGCAAAAACTAATGCAAGTATGAGAGGGAAAGAGATGGGCGATATCGGAATGATCAAGGGGGGTTGCTTGCCTTGTTGCTCTGCTGCAAAAGGCCCATCGTCAGTGGTGTAGTCGTACCCGGTAGCAGCGTCAGTCTCGGGGTCTTGTTGCTTGTCTTGTTGCTCTGCTCCAAAATACTAGCTGCCACTGATCTTGCTAGATGTCGTTGTTTGCTTTGTATTTATTTGCTTTGTATTTATTGTTTCTCCCCCCTCTTCTCTCCGGTAGACCCTGAGACTGACGCTGCTGCCGGGTACGACTACGCCACTGACGACCAGCCTTTTGGAGCAGAGCAACAAGACAAGCAACCCCCCCTTGATCATTCCGATATCGCCCATCTCTTTCCCTCTCATGCTTACATTAGTTTTTGCTACTGTTGCCCTGATGGGTTGTTCCCTCCACGGGGCCCCCCTCCATCGCCTCTGATGCCTATAAATTCCCAAATATTCAGAAAACCCTAGGGGAGTCGACGAAACACAATTCCAGCCGCCGCAAGTTCCAGAACCTCGAGATCCAATCTAAACACCATCACGGAGGGGTTCATCTTCTTCATAGGTGCCTCTCCGATTATGCGTGAGTAGTCCACCATAGACCTACGGGTCCGTAGTCAGTAGCTAGATGGCTTCCTCTCTCTCTTTTGATTCTCAATACAATGGTCTCTTGGAGATCTATTTGATGTAAACTTTTGCGGTATGTTTGTTAGGATCCGATGAATTTTGAGTTCATGATCAGTTTCTATCCATGAATATTATTTGAGTCTTCTTTGATCTCTTATATGCATGATTACTTATAGCCTCGTATTTCTTCTTTGAATCTTTGGTTTAGTTAGGCCGACTAGATCGATTTTTCTTGCCATGGGAAGAGGTGCTTTGTGATGAGTTCGATCTTGCGATGTACTTTCCCACTGACAGAAGGGGCAGCAAGGCACGCATGTATCGTTGCCATTAAGGATAACAAGATGGCGTCTATTCCTACATGAATAGATCTTGTCTACATCATGTCATCGTTCGTATTGCATTACTCCGTTTTTCCATAAAATTAATACACTAGATGCATGCTGGATAGCGGTCGATGTGTGGAGTAATAGTGGTAGATGCAGGCAGGAGTCAGTCTACTTATCTTGGATGTGATGCCTATATAATGATCATCGCCTTGGATATCGTCATGATTATTTGATCTTCTATCAATTTCCCAACAGTAATTTGTTCACCCACCGTGTGCTATACTCATGAGATAAGCCACTAGTGAAACCTACGGCCCCCGGGTCTACTTTTCCAACATAATGCTTTCTGATCTATCTTTTTGCCTCTTTGTTTTCAGATCAACTAAACCCAAAACCCAAAAATATATTGCTGCACTTTTTATTTGCTCTTTTTATTTTGTGTTCTTGAGAGATCTATCTCTCCTATCTATCACTACCTAATCTATCTTTTTACCGTAGAGAGATTGACAACCTCTCTTTCGCGTCAGGTTGCAAGTATTTGTTATTTGTGTGCAGGTGCTGCTTATTGGGTGGCGGTGATCCTCCTACTGGTTCGAGAACCTTGGTTTCATAACTGAGGGAAATACTTTTCGTCGCTATGATGCATCATCCCTTCCTCTTTGGGGAAATACCGACGCGGTCTCAAGCCACGTCAAAGGAATTTCTGGCGCCGTTGCCGGGGAGGAAGCGGTCTCTTCTACATGCCAATCTCAGGCGCCGAGGAGACTCCATCATCATCTACCAGGTTTCTAATCACAAATCTCATCTCCTTGCAATTACATTATTTGCCATTTGCCTCTCGTTTTCCTCTCCCCCACTTCACCAATTTGTCGTTTTATTCGCCCTCTTTTTCGTTTTCCTTTTTGCTTGTTTGTTATCTTTGCTTGTGTTGCCATGTGCCTTCTATTTCGCTTGCATCTTCGCTTGCTAAAAATCTATTGATATGGATCCTCATCCACTTGCTAATCTTTTAAAAAATCCAAATTATGATGAACCAATTGCTAGTGAGTTGAGTGCACTTGATTATCTCTATGAAGTTTTGCTTGAAAATCATGAATCTGGAAATTTTGATGAAGTGTTGAAAGAAGAATTTATAAGGTGATTCATGATAGTTCCTTGAATGATGAGCATGATTGCAATGTTGCTAGTATGAATTCTCTAAATATCCATGATGCTAATGATATGCAAAGCCACAAGCTTGGGGATGCTATGTTTGACGAAGATGATATTTCTAGTCCCCCAAGTTTTGATGAGCAAATTTATTATGATGTTTGCATGCCTCCTATTTATGATGATGGTGATGACACGTATACTATAGTGAGTAATGATAACCATGAAACTCATCATGGTTTTAATTTGCAATGTGGTTATGTCAATCAAGTGTCCCGTGATAGTTATTTTGTTGAGTTTGCTCCCACTACCATGGATGATAAGGAATTTGCTGATGTGGAGAGTAATGAAAATTATATGCTTGTGCATCGTGAAAAGAATGATTTATGTGATAGTTATATGGTTGAATTCCTTCATGATGCTACTAAAATTTATTATGAGGGAGGAATATATGCTTGTAGGAATTGCAATAACATCAAGTTTCCTCTCTATGTGTTCAAAGTTTTGAAGTTATGCTTGTTTTGCCTTCCTATGCTAGTTGATTCTTGTTCCCATAAATTGTTTGCTCACAAAATCCCTATGCATAGGAAGTGGGTTAGACTTAAATGTGCTTTTCATGAGATTCATGATGCTCACTTGCATATTTCAATTACTACTTTTTATGTGAGCATCATTGAAATCATCATGCCTAGCTAGGGGCGTAAAACGATAACGCTTGTTGGGAGGCAACCCAATGAATAAATTTATTTTCATATTTTTCTTTATGTTTTTGAGTGTTTACACAATTATGCCTCTGTTATGATTGTGTTTTATAGTTTATTTAGTGTTTGTGCCAAGTAGAGCCTTTAGGATGATTCATAAGATGAGTAGAAGCGATGCTGAATCTGAAATAGAAAGTTTACATCCAGTATTTGAATTTTCATTTTTTTACTGGAACGTGATCTTGAGCTGAAATTTTAACACGGTGTTGCTATACAAATTCCTTATGTTGTCCTAATTTTTCAGAATTTTAGAGTTTCATAAGTATGATTAGAGTACAGATTACTACAGACTGTTCTGTTTAAGACAGATTCTATTTTCGTTGCATTGTGTGCTTGTTTTGATGAATCTATGGGTTATATTGAAGGGTATGAGCCATGGTAAAGTTAAAATACAGTAGGTATAATGCAATAATAAAATATGAATGGGTTTGCAACAACACCTAAAGTAGTGATTTACTTTATTATACTAACGGATCTCACGAAGATTTTGTTGAGCTTTGTGTGATTGAAGTTTTCAAGTTTTGGGTGAGATCACGATGGATGAAGGAATAAGGAGTGAAAAGAGCCTAAGCTTGGGGATGCTACAGCACCCCCAAGATATATCCAAAGAGAAACAAGCAACTAAGCTTGGGGATGCCCTCGAGTGGCATCCCCTCTTTCTTCTAACAACCATCGGTATTTTACTTGGAGCTATATTTTTATTCGTCACATATCATGAGTTTTGCTTGGAGCGTCTTGTATTATTTGAGTCTTTGCTTGTTTTGCTTGTTAATTTTTCACTTGTATCCTTGCTGGACACACCTATTTGAGAGAGCCAAAATTATGCTATGATTTGTTAGAATTGCTCTATATGCTTCACTTAAACTTTTTGAGCTATAGGATTGCTCTAGTGCTTCACTTATATCTTTTTGAGCACAATGTGCTTGGAAATCTTTGTAGAAATACTCTCATGCTTCACTTAGATTAATTTGAGAGTTAGTAAATTTTGAAGAAATCCTCTCATTCTTCACTTATACCTTTTTGAGAGATGAAATCTTTATGCTCATGTGCTTCACTTAAATTTGTTTGAGCTTGTAAAAAAAAGCAATGGCAATATATGAAACTAGTCCCAAAGTGATAGATATCCAAGGAGGATATAATAAAAACTTTCATGAAGATCATTGGACAAATTAAACTTGATTCCTTGTAATAGTTTTGAGACATGATGATAGTAACATGTGAGTCATGTTAGTGAGTAATTATGCTTTAGTAGGAATATTGGTGTTAAGGTTTGTGATTCCCTATGCATGCACGAAAGTCAATGGTTATGCAATGAAGTTACATCCTACTTATTATGCATTATTCGGTGTTAGTTATGCTCAATGCTCACTTATGTGAATTTTCGTTTCTTGGTTTGGTTGCTTCTCAATCTATTTGCTAGCCTCCATTTGTACTAAGTAGAAATACTACTTGTGCATCCAAAATCCTTAAACCAAGTTTTGCCTTATGAGTCCACCATACCTACCTATATGCGGTATTTCCATGCCGTTCCAAGAAAATTTGTATGTGCCATCTCTAAATTTTCAAAATATTTTTTCTCTTTTGTGTGCCCGTACCGCCCATGAAACGGTGGGGAGTGTCCAATATTTTTCCATGCTAGATGTGTTATTCTCAAGATGAGTGTTTATTCACTTGTCATTGCACGAGAGTGCGGCGGTAATAGGGATGCCCATTCCCGAAATGAAAAAGAAAAAAAATATTTACTTTATGTTGTCAAATAATAAATTCCTTGGAAAGTGTTGGTATGGAAGGCAACCGTGGATACGGCCCGCCATGGAAAGTGAAAGTTTGGTGGAAAAAGAAATAAACTTTATTTTCTGTTTGGGAACCGCCTATGATATATCTAGCATGGAAAGTATTGTGAGCTACTTTGTCGTTTTCGTTGAAAGGAAAGGCATGCCACCCAAAATATTTCTCTCTCTCAATTTAAACCTTGAGCTCTGGCACCTCTACAAATTACTACTTCCCTTTGCGAAGGGACTATCTATTTACTTTATGCAATTTTTATTTTTACTTCGAGTCTCCATCTTCTATTAAAGCACCAACTAGGGGGCACTATGATCGTACTTGAGCATTGGGCATAGCTAATATTTGAGTGTGTTTCATGAATGGATCAATGATTGAGCATGATGGGCTAGGGATAACTTTCTTTAGTGTTGATATTTTGAAAGACATGGTTACTTGTTGGCAAGCTTGAGTATTGAAGTCATTATGTTAAAACTAGACTATTGCTTTGAATCATCTACAAGTCCAAATGTCCATGCTATACAAAAGAAAATAATATGAGATGAACATGTTAGGCAACATTCCACATCAAAAATTCTGTTTTTATCATTTACCTACTCGAGGACGAGTAGGAATTAAGCTTGGGGATGCTGATACGTCTCCAACGTATCTATAATTTTTGCTTGTTCCATGTTGTTATATTATCATTCTTGGATGTTTTATAATCATTTTATAACAACTTTATATCATTTTTTGGGACTAACCTATTGACATAGTGCCAAAGTGCCAGTTGCAGTTTTTGCTTGTTTTTTACTTCACAGAATATCAGTACCAAACGGAGTCCAATCGCGATGAAACTTTTTGGAGATTTTTTCTGGACCAGAAGACACCCAATGGGCCAAAGAAGTACCACAGAGGTGGCCCCCGGCGCGCCCTGGTGGGTTGTGCCCTCCACGGGGCCCCCCTCCACCGCCTCTGACGCCTATAAATTCCCAAATGTTTAGAAAACCCTAGGGGAGTCGACGAAACACAATTCCAGCCGCCGCAAGTTCCAGAACCTCGAGATCCAATCTAAACACCATCACGGAGGGGTTCATCTTCTTCATAGGTGCCTCTCTGATGACGCGTGAGTAGTCCACCATAGACCTACGGGTCCGTAGGCAGTAGCTAGATGGCTTCCCCTCTCTCTTTTGATTCTCAATACAATGGTCTCTTGGAGATCTATTTGATGTAAACTTTTGCGGTGTGTTTGTTGGGATCCGATGAATTTTGAGTTCATGATCAGTTTCTATCCATGAATATTATTTGAGTCTTCTTTGATCTCTTATATGCATGATTACTTATAGCCTCATATTTCTTCTTCGAATCTTTGGTTTAGTTAGGCCGACTAGATTGATTTTTCTTGCCATGCGAAGAGGTGCTTTGTGATGGGTTTGATCTTGCGGTGTCCTTTCCCAGTGACAGAAGGGGCAGCAAGGCACGCATGTATCGTTGCCATTAAGGATAACAAGATGGGGTCTATTCCTACATGAATAGATCTTGTCTACATCATGTCATCATTCTTATTGCATTACTCTGTTTTTCCATGAACTTAATACACTAGATGCATGCTGATAGCGGTCGATGTGTGGAGTAATAGTGGTAGATGCAGGCAGGAGTCGGTCTACTTATCTTGGACGTGATGCCTATATAATGATCATCGCCTTGGATATCGTCATGATTATTTGATCTTCTATCAATTGCCCAACAATAATTTGTTCAACCACCGTGTGCTATACTCATGAGAGAAGCCACTAGTGAAACCTACGGCCCCCGGGTCTACTTTTCCAACATATGCTTTCCGATCTATCTTTTGCCTCTGTGTTTTCAGATCTACTAAACCAAAAACCCAAAAATATATTGCTACACTTTTTATTTGATCTTTTTATTTTGTGTTCTTGAGAGATCTATCTCTCCTATCTATCACTACCTAATCTATCTTTTTACCGTAGAGAGATTAACAACCTCTCTTTCGCGTCGGGTTGCAAGTATTTGTTATTTGTGTGCAGGTGCTGCTTATTAGGTGGTGGTGATCCTCCTACTGGTTCAATAACCTTGATTTTATAACTGAGGGAAATACTTACCGTCGCTGTGCTGCATCATCCCTTCCTCTTTGGGGAAATACCGACGCAGTCTCAAGCCACGTTAGCTAGCAAGAGCAACAGCAACGCACCTAGCAACGGCAACGCGGAGCAGCGGCAGCAGCACGACGCGCAGCATTGCAGTTAGCAGGAGCAGGGGCGGACATACGACGACGCTAAATGGCGGTGGAATCGAGGGGAAAAGCGGGGGAACGGACACAGGGGCTCACCGCGATGCCGAATGCGAGCTCGAGGAATCCGGGGACAACCGGGATGCGACGAATTTGGCGACCAATGGCGGCGATGGGAGGTTGGAGACGAGCTCGATCCGCTCAGCGTGGAGCTCTCCAGCTCAAGCTAGAAGGCGTGGACGACAGAGAAGGTCATGGCGAAGCGACTGAACACCTCGGCGGGGCGCGGGGCCGACGGTGGTCACGACGACGATGCCGGCCATGGCGGGCGGAGCTCGGGCGTGTGTGCGGGAGAGGAACGGGGGCCAGGGAGGGGAGGATTGGGTTCTAGGGTTGCAGGGGGTGCCGAGGGGGGCTATATGCGCCGCGGGGAAGGCTTGGATGGCCGCCAAGCAAGGCATGGCGTGGCCATGGCCTGCAGATGGACGCCACGACCTCCCTCGGTTCATGTAGTGAGGAGGAAGGTGACCCGGTTGGGCTGGACTAGGCATAGTGGGCTTAAGTGCACAGGGGGGTCTCTATTTACCTTTTTTCTGCTTTCTAAATTCTGCCTCTGTTTTGCATTTAATTTTATTGCCAAATTATTTTTATAAAATATAAAACTTGCTCCATAAATTGTGTTGTAATATAAGTCATTGTCACAAAAAGTTTGGCACTTAAATAAAATAGTTTACAACTTTTATATTTTAACAAAGTATTTAATTTATTGTTTTGGCACATGTCTTAATTATTTTAGGGCACTTAATCATTTTATAAATTGTTGGTTTCTACCCCACCATTACTCAGGGATTATTTTCAACAGTATGAACATTTTTGTTTCTACGTTTGAAGAATTAATAATTTGACTTTGACTAGGGTTTTTATTAAGAGGCAAACAAGCTTAGCAAAATATGATGACATGGCATCATTAGCATGAGTTTACCGTAGCATGACACTGGGGGTGTTACAAATCTCCTCGACTACAAGAAATCTCGTCCCGAGATTTAAGAGGTGGAGTAAGGAGGGAAGTTCTGGTTACGAAATTCTAACGAATCTTCTCATTCTTGTTGCTCTCATCGAAGAGGTTGATCCATTACGTTGAGGTCTTCAATTCTCTGTTTCAGGTCATCCTGATGAAGTCGTCATCCTTTCTTTGGGATCTTCATCGTCCTACGAATGTGATAAGAGGGAAAACGCTGGAAGAACGTATCTACACAAAGTTGGGCATATGACGGTGAACTCATGGAAGAAGACATGAATTATTTCTCGAGTTGTGACTCAAGGGATTCATTGAGAGCAATATGCGATGGTACAAAAGTTTCAAATGGGTAGGCATTCATTCGGTGCCTATTCAGAAGGGGAAAGGGGGGTTCAGAGCAACGAAAATAAGTATTGCGTCTGATACTAGAATAGATCATCCCTTGGACGGTGGTTCGGGAATTTCATACGAAGCCAAGTGCAAAAGATACTTTGGAAAACAAAGATGTATAGGAGAGCCAGGTTTTGATCTTGTGGAACTGTGGGTTATGGACCCACCATGTGGGTTAGGAGTAGGAAGAGCGGGGACATCCTGTACGGTCATGGTAGCAAGACATGTCAGAAAAAGCTTGTCAGTTATGTTTGTAACAACGTCGGTACCAAGGGCGGGGGACGAATAGAACCATTTTCCTGCTCATTGAAACGAGGCGGACCAATAGGCAAAGTTCTCGTACACCGGCGGTTACCGGAATGTTATCAATAATAGTAACAGGATCTTACTGACAAAGTTGTTCACCGAGGTGTTTACCTAAGCAGGGAATTACCACTACTCAGATAAGTTTAGGTTACAAGAAAGGTTAAACACACCAATGGAAAGGAAAATGTGTTTATATCTGCATATCAAGACTATATCTTTCCCAAGGAAAGGCAGAGCATGATATACATGATAGGGCTCCAAGTATGTAACCATTTAGACAAAGGGGCAAGGAATTTACGAGGTTTACCCATACAATGATGTTTGGATAATTGATCAAGAAACATTCAACATTATCCCCCCAATGTCCTTGTTGATGATTGGAGTATCACAGTCATGCTTCGGGGAAGCATCAACATGGTCACCAGGCAAAGGCCAGACTTTAGATACGCAAGCGATCCATCAAGAACAACTTATAAAATAAATCTTACAATTTCCTCATGGAAGAATGGCGAACCTTGTTGAACAAGATACTATAACAATAGGTCCTACGGCCAAGTGTGGTAGCCATAACATCACCTTACCGAGTCACGTAGAGACCAATGTTATACCTTTTTGAAAATGTTCCAACCATCATATCTGACTGAGATTCAGATCTGGTTTGTGTCAGGATTCACTACAGGAATCAGCTGCTTTGCCGTCTGCCATAGCAGACGGCAAAGGCATACTTTGCGGACGGCAAAGCCTTTGCCGTCTGCCAGTAGACGGCCAACACTCCGGCTGAACGGCTGCCGGCAAAGGCCTCTTTGCCGTCTGCTGGCAGACGGCAAAGAAGCAAAGCTCTTTGCCGTCAGCTGGCAGACGGCAAAGCACCTGGACGGCAGACAAAAGGTGCCAGCCCCGTTAGAGGGCTAACGACGCTCTTTGCCGTCTGCCAGCAGACGGCAAAGAGCTGCAGCTGACATCAGCTGACGTCATGCGTCAGCTGGGCCAACGCAGGCTCTTTGCCGTCTGCCAGCAGACGGCAAAGAAGCAAAGGTCTTTGCCGTCTGCCAGCAGACGGCAAAGAGGCCAAATAGGCCAGCCCAGGTTGCACAGGCTGCTGCCACGTGCCCACTTTGCCGTCTGCTAACAGACGACAAACCTCTTTGCCGTCTGCTAGCAGACGGCAAAGTGGCTATATAGCAACTGTTTTTTCTTATATCAATTCATTTTCACAGAAATTCAAACACACATATATATATTCAGAATCACATAATAAGGCAAAACATTATGTCTTATCCACCACATAATATGTCTCATCCACCACATAATAAACAACACATATGCAAATAATATGCAAGCCATATGGATATGATCATCCAACACATACCAAATCAAAACATATGCAAGTCTCATCCATACATATGCAAGTTTCATTCATCTATACATACATATGCAAGTGTCACATTGTTGATCCTACAAAATCAAAAGAAAATGGAAGGACAAGGACTCCATGAACGCAAGCTTCCGTGAAGTGAATCAAATCTGCAAAATGAGAAAGAAGAAAGTTAGAAGAAGAAGACTAGAAGAAGAAGAAGAAGACTAGAATTTTTCTCCTCTTCTTGTTCTTCTTCTTATTGCTTACTTGTGTCATTTTAGAGCTAACCTAGGTAAATAGGCCATTTTTGACCTAAATATGCTAAGTATATCATAAATGAACTAAAAAAAGCTAAGTATAGGTCATTTTTGTGCTAACATAAGTAATTATGCCATTTTTGAGCTAATTAAGCATATTAAGTCATTTTGGAGCTAAATAGGTCATTTCTTAAGCATATTATGTCATTTTTGAGCTAGCTAAGCATATTAAGTCATTTTGGAGGAATAAATGCTAAGTATAGGTCATTTTAGAGCTATCCTAGGTTAAATAGGTCATTTTAGAGCTATCCAAGGTTAAATAGGTCCATTTTTTAGCTAGCTAAGCATATAAATTCATTTTGGAGGAATAAATGCTAAGTATAGGTCATTTTAGAGCTATCCTAGGTTAAAGAATGAATACCTGACATGAATAATATGTATATAATTTAAGTGTATCATCATCATGAACATAATAAAAAATTGAATACCTAACATGAACTAATTAATAATATATATTTACATAATAATAATTGAATACCTGGCATGAACTATAATATTAATCTTCATCGTCATCATTAATAAATGCATCATCATCGTCTATATATGCTTCGGGGTCAATAAATGCATCATCATCATGATCACTATCAGTAATGACGTGCTCATCATCATCATCAATAAACGCATCAACATGTGGAAGGCCTCCTGTACGTAATCGGTCAAGCATTGACAGGTCATCCGCAGCAGTAACCACTTCTTGTTCCGGCTCTTCTTGTTCCGGCTCTTCTTGTACCGGCTCAGGCTCGGATTCACTGCCGCTGTCTACTTCAATGTTCTGGTGTGAAGTAGAGCGGTTCTTGAAACGTTTTTTGGAAAGACGTGTTTCTTGGAAGAATTCTCCTTCATATGTGTCTGGGTTAATGTGAGGTTCATAATCCTCTTCATTGGGGGGAGGTGGTCTAACACGTGGCGGCACTTCATAAACGACATCCCAACCATTCAGATTTGGATCAGTTTGGCAGGCCCACGGTAGATAGAAAACTTGGGTCGCCTGTTGAGCCGTAATATAGACATCGGGAACATCCAAATGGGTGCTTTGTTTGATTTCGACTAGCCCTAGATGTTCATGAGTCCTTCTAGTCTCCTTCGGCTGGAACCAATAACATTTGAAGACTACGACGTTCGGTGGGTTTGCACCATAGAATAGAAGTTCATAAATTGCTTCAACTCTTCCATAATACTCGGTACCTCCTTCGCCGATAGCAGAGACACAACAATTTGTAGACTTTCGGTCGGCCATAGATAGCTCTTTGCCATAGGTACGAAAGCGATACCCGTTGATGTCGTATTTGTCAAATGAACGGACCTTATAGTCAAAACCATTTGCGACTTGTCTCAATTCGGCGTCCATAGACTTTGAACTAGCCTACAAGTTTAATACGAAAGGATTGTTGCATTAGCCGGAAATTAGACGAAGAAATGAAATGGTCTAATGGAAATTACCGTTTGTTTGAACCAAGAGAAGAAACCGGGATAGCCGCCTCCATTCATTGCCAGAAGCTCATACTCTTCGACGGAATCCTTTTGGATCACCGCTCCATACGAGAATTCGGCGACGTATCGACTGTATCAAATATCCGGGAATAAGAGTAGTTCAAAGGAATTAGAGGTTGCGAAACAATGTACCGAGAACTTACTCGATGTACGGCCGCACTTTTGTTAGGTTGTTCAAGATATACAACGTAATGGTCCGCCATTCATCGACATCCAACGGTAAGGAAGTATAAGCACCGGCTGGTGCGAGCTTCCCTTTGAATAGGCTGAGGTTGGATCCACCCTTTTTAGGGTCGCCAGCATTGTACCGAGGCTTCGGATTATGCAAATGACGATTTTTGGCTTCGTAGTGTGCTGTCACGAAGTTTGCCGCCTCCTCAGTAATGAATGCCTCGGCCATCGATGCTTCAATTCGACGTTTATTTTTACATTTTTCTCGAAGCGTCTTCTGCATCCTCTCAGTTGCGTAGCACCAACGATTCTGCTCGGGCCCCCCCAATCGTGCCTCGGTCGGGAGATGCAAAATCAAATGCTGCATTGGATTAAAGAAGCCCGGTGGAAAGATCTTCTCTAACTTGCAGATCAACTCCGGCGCCAACTCTTCCAGTTCTTCTAGCAAGCCAGGCGATAGTTCTTTCGCACAAAGAACACGGAAGAAATAGCTCAGCTCTGCCAGTACTAGCCATTCATCCTCAGGGATAAAGCCACGCAACATCACCGGCATTACCCGCTCAAGCCATATGTGCCAATCATGACTCTTGAGAACAAATATTTTCAATTTTTCAAGGCTCGCTCCCCTCTTTAGATTCGCTGCATACCCATCGGGGAACATCAACTCATTTTTCACCCACGGGAGTATTTCCCTCATAACTGGCCTTCCAAGATTGAACCATGCCTTTGGCTTCGTCCAGTTCTTCTTTCCTTTCGGTTGTCGCATGTTTTGTAGTGGTCTATCACATAGAGCCTGCTGATCGACTCTAGCCTTAGGATTATCCTTTGTTTTCCCCTCTATGCCGAACAATGTACCAAAGAGGGCCTCGCCGACATTCTTTTCAGTGTGCATCACGTCGATGTTGTGTGGGCAAAGGAGGTCTTTGAAGTAAGGCAGATCCCACAAGCATGTCTTGTGAGTCCAGGCGTGTTCCGAATTATACCCCTTGAAATACCCTGGACGCTCTGGATCCGGCTCGAGAGAGTTTAACTGATCCAGGGTCTGTTGGCCTGTCAACGCAGGTGGTGCAGAGTTTTTGACAACTCTACCTTTGATGAAGTTCTTCTTGTCTTTTCTGAACTTATGGCGAGGATCCAGGAACTGTCTATGCATGTCGAAGCAAGAAAACTTGCCACCCGTCTGCAGCCGACGAAACTCAAGAGCTGCCTTGCATGTGGGGCACGGGAACCTTCCATGCACACACCAGCCAACGAATAGCGCATACGCCAGCAAGTCATGCATCGAGTACATGTACCACACACGCATTAGGAAGTTTTTTTTTTGTAGCGGCGTCGTATGTCTTGATCCCATTATCCCAAGCTTCTTGCAGTTCATCCTTAAGCGGCTGCATGTACACATTCATACTCTTCCCCGGATAGTTGGGCCCCGGAATTATCAACGTCAGGAAAATGTTCTTTCTTTGCATAATCTGTCCGGGGGGGAGATTGAGTGGAATGACAAATACAGGCCAACAACTGTATTGGGCTGCCATCATACCAAACACATTGAACCCATCCGTGCTTATGGCGATTCGAGGATGCCTTGGATCTGCCGCTTTAGCATGATGTATTGCATCGAAGCGCTTCCACGCAAAAGCGTCCGATGTGTGTACCAACATCGGCTCCCCATCTGCATCTAGTTCGGTTCTTTTGCCCAATTTGTGCCATGTCATCTGTCTGGCCGTCTCTTCGACCATGAAAAGACGTTGAAGTCTTGGTATGATTGGCATATACCGAAGAACATTAACTGGGATTTTTTGTCTGACTCTTCTCACCCATACCGTTGTCTACCTCAACATACCTGGAAGACTGGCAAACGGGACAATACTTCAAGTCTGCATACTCAAGCCTAAATAAGGCACATCCTTTCTCACAAGCATCTATCTTCTCATAGGGCATCTTAAGTACACGGAGGATTTTGTCCGACTGGTACAGGTTTGCAGGCATTACATGGCCTTTGGGTAGAAAACGTCCAAATAGTGTCATCATCGCGTCGTAGCATTCTCTGCCCAAGTTGAATTGAGCCTTCAGAGCCATTACTTGTGCGATGGCATCCAGCTGACAAAGCTCAGTGTGCTCGTGGAGAGGACGTTTTGAAGACTCCAACATATCATTGAAGGCTTTTGCAGATTCCTCCATCTCATCGTCCGAATCCCGAGCATCATCAAAGTCTTCCACCATGTCTTCCATCCCGGTACCATGCTCGTCGGTGCGACGACGGCCCTCCTCAGCTCTGGCACGTTGGGCAGACTCACCATGAAATGTCCAGACCTTATAATTAGGCGTAAAACCCAACTTCTGCAGGTGTTTGATCATTTCAAACTCTGACTTCTTATGAAAGTTGTCGCACTCGACACAGGGGCACCAGGTTGTTTCCTGTCCATTTGCAAATGCGACTCTCACAAACCCCTTGGTTTTTCTTATCCATTCATGGGTCATGTCTTTCTGACTAGTGTGACCGGTGTACATCCACGCACGATCACTCATCTTGCCTAGCTACTGGACACACAAGAAATATATACATAATTCAGCAAACCATATTCATCAGTTAATAGAGTTTGTTAGTTTTATTACGTCCATGCAACCTAGACGCTAGTAGGTAAAGATAGGTCCTAATCCCACCCGAGTATGTGTAGATGGGTTCGTTTTCCCATGCTCGGCTCCGGATCTGACGCAAAATTTCGGCAGCACCTCCCCACTGTTCTCCTGATACACGTCTCGGCAATAAGCAGAGAGGATGTGTACCCGGAGAACAACAGGGAGGCACTGACGAAATTCTGCATCGGATCCGGAGTAGAGCATATGGGAAAATGAACCCAATCTACACATACTCGGGCTGTCCATGGATAACGTTGGACAATTCGAAAGAATCACGGTTATAAATATGCAAATGCATGCATATTTATAGATGTAACCCTTTCGAACGGGAGACGCATAGTGGTCACGCATACTGATGATTGACACCTATAGCTAGCAAGTTTCATCGGCACGAAGACCGGAACAGAGCAAATGAAGGGGGGAGGAGGAGATGTCATTTGTGCTCACCCACGAAAGCAGGGGCGGAGCTCGTCGTACGCACGGGGAGGTCGTCGAACACCAGACCCTCGCAGCAACAAAAGAACTGCACATTTAAATCCACCCGATCAACACAAATATATATGATGTTTTTCATAACAAAATAGGGAAATACATGACCCCGTCGGCCTCTGGAAGGCCGAAGAGCACCTTTTCGGTCAACAGGAGGCCGAAGAGGTGTCGGCGTCGGGGGTGTCGTGGTGTCGGGCTGTCGTGGTGTCGGGGTGTCGGGGTGTCGGGTCGGGGTGTCGGGGTGTCGTGGTGTCGGGGTGTCGGGGTGTGTCGGATGTCGTGTCGGGGTGTCATGTCGGGGTCGGGGTGTCATGTCAGGGTCGGGGTGTCGGGGTGTCGTGTCGGGGTCGGGGTGTCGTGTCGGGGTCGGGGTCCGGGTGTCGGGGTCTTTTTTTCCTCTTTTTCCTTTTCTTCTTCTTCCTCTTCTTCCTTTTCTTCCTTTTTTCCTTCTTCTTCTTCTTCTTCTTCTTCTTCTTCTTCTTCTTCTTCTTCTTCTTTTTTCTTCTCCTCCTCCTCTTCTTTTCTTCTTCCTTTCCTTTTTCCTCTTCTTCTTCTCCTCCTCTCCTCCTCCTCCTCCTCCTCTTCTTCTTCTTCTTCTTCTTCTTCTTCTTCTTCTTATTTTTTCTTCTCCTCCTCCTCTTCTTCTTTTTCTTTTTCTTTTTCTTCTTCTTCTTCTTCTTCTTCTTCTTCTTCTTCTTCTTCTTCTTATTATTATTATTTTTTTCTTCTTTTCCTTTTTCTTTTTCCTTTTTTTCCTTTTTCTTTTCTTCTTTTTCTTTATTCTAGGTTTCTTTCTACCTAAATGTCTAAATATCTAAAAACCTAAACATCTAAGTATCTAAACTCCTAAATGTCTAAATATCTAAAACCTAAACAGAAAAAATAATAAAAAAACAGAAAAAAAGGGGCAGGAGGGGGAGCTCACCAGAGGGGGGCAGAGGGGTTGGCCGGCGAGGGGGCGGCGACGGGGCTGGCCGGCGTCCGGGCCGCGACGGGGCGGCGAGGGGGCGGCCGGGCCGCGACGGGGCGGCGAGGGGCAGGCCTGGGCGCGGCCGCGCGGGCACGGGGCGGGGCAGTGGGGCGAGGCAGTGGGCGGCATCGGCAGTCGCGGGTGCGGCGGCGGCGAGCGGCGGGCGGCGGGCCGGGGCGGGTCGGGGGCGGCGGCGGGCGGCGTGGGGTCGGGGTCGGGAGGGGAGAGGCAGAGAGAGTGGAGAGAGTGGAGGGGGGGTTGGCCGTTAGGGCCGTTAGTAGGTATTTTCTTTGCCGTCTGCTAGCAGACGGCAAAGATTCTTTGCCGTCCGCTAGCAGACGGCAAAGAGGTGGGGTGGGCCGTTGCAGTTAACTGGCCTCCACTGGGCCCCACCCCACCTCTTTACCGTCTGCTAGCGGACGGCAAAGAAACTTTGCCGTCCGCTAGCAGACGGCAAAGAGCTGGCTGATGGCAAACAGTGTCTTTGCCATCAGCCAGATCTTTGCCGTCTGCTTTCCCAAAGCAGACGGCAAACAACCTCTTTGTCGTCTGCCAGCAGACGGCAAAGACCTGGCAGATGGCAAAGTCCCTGATTCCAGTAGTGATTCTTCAGATTTAGCAGGCTTGAGAAGGAAAATAGGATGCAACACACATCGACAAGCAAATTTAAGTCTAACCCACTTCCTATGCATAGGGATTTTATGAGCAAACAATTTATGGGAACAAGAATCAACTATCATAGGAAGGCAAAACAAGCATAACTTCAAAACTTTGAACACATAGAGAGGAAACTTGATATTATTGCAATTCCTACAAGCATATGTTCCTCCCTCATAATAAATTTCAGTAGCATCATGAAGGAATTCAACAATATAACTATCACATAAATCATTCTTTTCATGATGCACAAGCATAGAATTTTCATTACTCTCCACATAAGCAAATTCCTTATCATCCATGGTAGTGGGAGCAAACTCAACAAAATAACTATCATGAGACACTTAATTGACATAACCACATTGCAAATTAAAATCATGATGATAAGTTTCATGGTTATCATTACTCATTATAGCATACGTGTCATCACCATCATCATAAATAGGAGGCATCCAATTATCATAATAAATTTGCTCATCAAAACTTGGGGGACTAGAAATATCATCTTCATCAAACATAGCATCCCCAAGCTTGTGGCTTTGCATATCATTAGCATCATGGATATTTGAAGAATTCATACTAGCAACATTGCAATCATGCTCATCATTCAAGGAACTATCATGAATCACCTTATAAATTTCTTCTTTCAACACTTCATCAAAATTTTCAGATTCATGATTTTCAAACAAAACTTCATAGAGATAATCAAGTGCACTCAACTCACTAGCAATTGGTTCACATAATTTGGCCTTTTGAAAAGATTAGCAAGTGGATGAGGATCCATATCAATAGATTTTTAGCAAGCGAAGATGCAAGCAAATAGAAGGCACATGGCAACACAAGCAAAGATAACAAACAAGCAAAAAGACAAACGGAAAAGAGGGCGAATAAAACGGCAAATTTGGTGAAGTGGGGGAGAGGACAACGAGAGGCAAATGGCAAATAATGTAATTGCAAGGAGATGAGATTTGTGATTAGGAACCTGGTAGATGATGATGGTGTCTCCTCGGTGCCAGATATTGGCACGTAGAAGAGACCGCTTCCTCCCCGGCAACGGCGCCAGAAATTCCTTTGACGTGGCTTGAGACTGCGTCGGTATTTCCCCAAAGAGGAAGGGATGATGCAACACAGCGACGGTAAGTATTTCCCTCAGTTATGGAACCAAGGTTATCAAACCAGTAGGAGGATCACCACCACCCAATAAGCAGCACCTACACACAAATAACAAATACTTGCAACCCGACACGAAAGAGAGGTTGTCAATCTCTCTACGGTAAAAAGATAGATTAGGTAGTGATAGATAGGAGAGATAGATCTCTCAAGAACACAAAATAGAAAGGGCAAATAAAAAGTGCAGCAATATGTTTTTGGGTTTTGTAGATCTGAAAACAAAGAGGCAAAAATATAGATCGGAAAGCAATACGTTGGAAAAGTAGACCCGGGGGCCGTAGGATTCACTAGTGGCTTCTCTCATGAGTATAGCGCACGGTGGGTGAACAAATTACTGTTGGGCAATTGATAGAAGATCAAATAATCATGACGATATCCAAGGCGATGATCATTATATAGGCATCACGTCCAAGATAAGTAGACCGACTCCTGCCTGCATCTACCACTATTACTCCACACATCGACCGCTATCCAGCATGCATCTAGTGTATTAAGTTCATGGAAAACGGAGTAATGCAATAAGAACTATGACATGATGTAGACAAGATCTATTCATGTAGGAATAGACCCCATCTTGTTATCCTTAATGGCAACGATACATGCGTGCCTTGCTGCCCTTTCTGTCACTGGGAAAGGACACCGCAAGATCGAACCCATCACAAAGCACCTCTTCCCATGGCAAGAAAAATCGATCTAGTCAGCCTAACTAAACCAAAGATTCGAAGAAGAAATATGAGGCTATAAGTAATCATGCATATAAGAGATCAAAGAAGACTCAAATAATATTCATGGATAGAAACTGATTTTGAACTCAAAATTCATCGGATCCCAACAAACACACCGCAAAAGTTTACATCAAATAGATCTCCAAGAGACCATTGTATTGAGAATCATAAGAGAGAGAGAGGAATCCATCTAGCTACTACCTACGGGTCATGAATCCGTAGGTCTATGGTGGACTACTCATGCTTCATCGGAGAGGCACCTATGAAGAAGATGAATCCCTCTGTGATGGTGTTTAGATTGGATCTCGAGGTTCTGGAACTTGCGGCGGCTGGAATTGTGTTTCGTCGACTCCCCTAGGGTTTTCTGAATATTTGGGAATTTATAGGCATCAGAGGCGATGGAGGGGGGCCCCGTGGAGGGAACAACCCATCAGGGCAACAGTAGCAAAAACTAATGTAAGCATGAGAGGGAAAGAGATGGGCGATATCGGAATGATCAAGGGGGGGTTGCTTGTCTTGTTGCTCTGCTCCAAAAGGCTGGTCGTCAGTGGCGTAGTCGTACCCGGCAGCAGCGTCAGTCTCGGGGTCTACCGGAGAGAAGAAGGGGGAGAAACAATAAATACAAAGCAAACAAATGCATCACGATGCGTGCATGGAAATATGCAGTGCTAGGCATGAGCTAATGCAGTACTACACGTCACAAACGGAGCGGGAAAATATCTGACGATATTTCCCGGGTCTCGGGCTACTACCGGACAGATGATCCTAACGCCAAATGTCCGTGTTCATCATGCTAAGAGCATGTGACAGATGAACGGAAAGCGTATTCGGATTCGTGGGATTTTCAGAGCAACTTTCATATATAAATTATTTTCATCTCAGTTACGGTTTATTTTATATAAATCTCCAAAGTTTTAACAATATTATGGAATTATTCTAATTCAAAAATAAATGCAAAAATATCTTTCTCACATGGGGTTGTGCTAGCTAGTGTGCATGACAGTGGGGCCATGGGCTTGGGTTGACCCAGTCAAAGATTGACAAGTCAATTGGGGCATGCGGTCCACATGTCATAGGCTATTAGGCTAACTGATTTATTAACTAGTCTACCTAAACACATGGGGCCACTTAACATAGACTAAATTAGTCCCTATTGAACCTAAACTGGGATTAGTCCTAACTAACTAAGCGGGCCACCCACACACTTACACCCACACGCTGCACACGCAACAACACACATGTTGGACACACACACACACGGCCAGGCCATGGCCATGGCCAGTAGCAACGGCAGCAGCACGCAATGGGAGCAGCGGCGCAGTAGCAGCTAGGAGTAGCAACAGCGGCTAGCAGCGGCAAGCAAGGAGCGACACCAGCGGCTAGCAGCAGCAAGCGGCGGCATGAGCAACAGTAGCGAGCAGCGCATCAGTAGAAGTAAGCAGCATCAGCACGGCAGGCAACGGCATCTAGCAAGATCAGTGGCAGCTAGCAAGAGCAGCAACAACGCACCTAGCAACGGCAACGTGGAGCAGCGGCAGCAGCATGACATGCAATAGTGCAGTTAGCAGGAGCAGGGGCGGACATACGACGATGCTAAATGGCGGTGGAATCGAGGGGAAAAGCGGGGGAACGGACACAGGGTCTCATCGCGATGCTGAATGTGAGCTCGAGGAATCCGGGGACAGCCGGGATGCGGCGAATTTGGCGACGAACGGCGGCGACGGGAGGTTGGAGATGAGCTCGATCCGCTCAATGTGGAGCTCTCCAGCTCGAGCTCGAAGGCGTGGACGACGTAGAAGGTCATGGCGAAGCGGCTGAACACCTCGGCGGGGCGCGGGGCCGACGGTGGCCGCGGTGACGACGCCGTCCATGGCGGGCGGAGCTCGGGCGTGCATGCAGGAGAGGAACGGGGTGAGGGAGGGGATGATTGGGTGCTAGGGTTGCAGGGGGCGCCAAGGGGGGCTATATGCGCCGCGGGGAAGGCTTGGATGGCCGCCACGCGAGGCATGGCGTGGCCATGACCTGCACATGGTCGCCACGACCTCCCTCAGTTCCTATAGTGAGGAGGAAGGTGACCCGGTTGGGCTGGACTAGGCATAGTGGGCTTAAGTGCACAGGGGGTCTCTCTTTACCTTTTTCTGCTTTCTAAATTCTGCCTCTGTTTTGCGTTTAATTTTATTGCCAAATTAGTTTTATAAAATGTAAAACTTGCTCCATAAATTGTGTTGTAATATAAGTCATTGTCACAAAAAGTTTGGCACTTAAAAAAATAGTTTACAAATTTTATATTTTAACAAAGTATTTAATTTATTGTTTTGGCACGTGTTTTAATTATTTTAGGGCACTTAATCATTTTATAAATTGTTGGTTTCTACCCCACCATTACTCAGGGATTATTTTCAACAGTATGAACATTTTTGTTTCTAGGTTTGAAGAATTAATAATTTGACTTTGACTAGGGTTTTTATTAAGAGGCAAACAAGCTTAGCAAAATATGATGGCATGGCATCATTAGCATGAGTTAACTGTAGCATGACACTGGGGGTGTTACATATGAGCACAACACCTGACTGATGAGGATGACAGTGCCCCACATGCTACCTCCACGGTGTCGTCGCTAATGATGATCTCATGGAGGATGATGAGGAGTCCGACGATGAGGAGGCTACCGAGGAGTCTGAGGAGGAGTGATGAGCCGTGGGACGTTAGCATCACTCTTTTTCTTTTTGGTGTCTTGATGCTAAAGGGGGAGAGAGTTCTATTAGGCCGGGATTTGCATGGGTGTGTTTATTTGCTTTACTTTCGTTGAACTATTTGGTTTAAGTTGGTTTAAGAACTTGGTTTATGTGGATACCTTTATTATGCATGGTGTGAGACATGCTATCACGCTTTATCTATTATCTTTTATCTTTGTCTCGTATTATTATTGAGCTACTACTTTGGTTGCCACTACATGCTCAGTGTTCACTCTATTCCTTATGCAACTTATGCTCGGTCTGTAAAGTCTAGGGGGAGCATTGATCCTAGTCGTGAGCACCTTGAAGTCCAAAGCAAATTCTAAATGGTGCTTACATCTAGGGGAAGCACGTATGGACTTTGTAGACCCTTTGTGTAAATCTGTGTTTGTCATCAACCACCAAAAAGGGGGAGATTGTAAGGGCATGTTTTGCTCTAAGTGTTTTGGTGTTGATGACAATGCAATTTGCGGACTAATCGTGTGCCTAAGCTCTCAGGTCATCTTCTTATGACACAAGATGGTTAGGACTTCCCTCCGAACGGAAAAGATCAATGACGGTGTTTCTGACGCGTTTATTTCTTTGGTCGTATGAAATCCGTAATATTAAGAGGGAATGCACATCGTAAGATATTGGGTGAATTAATGCACGTACACACTCATATTGCACCCACCATAACCTTTCGTTCAAGGAGAGAATGCCTCATTTCTCTAATGGGACTGTGTTTTTACTAGCCAACGGTTGTACCGCCTACCTGAGCGGTTGTACCGGTGTGGCCAGTACTTCTAGCACAACCACCACCCTAGGGGTGATGCCATAGGGTTTGCACCCTCCAAGAAGGTCTCAAATGGCTGTACCGCCTGGTCCTCGACCGTTTCCCTAGAGGCTCTGCAGGGCGGTTGTACCTGCCCAACTACCGCTCTACCACCGGAATGGGGTGTCCCCGGTTCTGGTTTAGTGGCGGTTGTTGGCGGTGGTGGCCCGGTAGTTTCGGTATGGGATTTTTTTTGCCACTCTAGATTTTGCCTATTTTTCTTATGACACTCTAAATTTTGACATTTCACTTTTGCCACTCTTAGTTTTTGACAATTATCACATTAGCCATTTAGTGGCAAAAACAAAACAATTCAGAGTGGCAATTGTGATAATTGTCAAAAGCTAAGAGTGGCAAAAGTGAAATAAAATCATTTTACTTTTGCCACTGAATGTCAATTGTGATAATTGTCAAAAGCTAAGAGCGGCAAAAGTGAAATGTCAAAATCTAGAGTGGCATAAGGAAAATTGGCAAAATCTAGAGTGGCAAAGACAAAATTTTCCATTTCAGTATAACCGGTACTACCGGTGTCTTAAGCGGTAGTACCGCTCAAGACTTAGCCGCCACCGCGTACTTATGTCAGCCGGTTCCACCGGCCCTTGCACCCATCCTATACCGGAGTCAGGGTGCCCCAACTCTGTTGTTGGTCCGGTGGTTGGGCGGTAGTGGACCGGTAGTTCCGGTATAACCGGTATTACCGGTACACCAGGCGGTTGTATCGCTTAGTGCTTTTCTGTAGGGTACCCCGTGAATCTCGTTTGTACCGGTGCTTCAAGAGGTTGTACTGCTACAGTGTAAAAACTGCAGCAACGGTTGGATTTGTGGTCACCTATATAAGTGGGTGGTTCTCCACCTCCCACTTACCTCTCGTCTCTCTCTTCTTCATTGTTGCCCCTTAAGCTTTCTTGCCCAATCTCTCTCTCTAGCCACTCAAACTTGTTGATTTGCTAGGGATTGAAAGAGGAGACCTAGATCTACACTTCCACCAAAGGAAGATTCCCCCCATACTTTCTTGTGTGGATTTTGTTGCTCTTGGGTGTTTGGGCACCCTAGACGGAAGAGGTCACCTCGAAGCCATATTCCATTGCGGTGAAGCTTCGTGCTGGTGTTGGGAGCCACCAATTAAGTTGTGGAGATTGCCCCAACCTTGTTTGTAGAGGTTCGGTTGCCGCTTTCAAGGGTACCACTAGTGGAATAACGACATCCGGAAATGTGTGAGGGCATGAGGAGAATACGGTGGCCCTAGTGGCTTCTTGGGGAGCATTGTGCCTCCACACCGCTCCAATGGAGAAGTACCACCCGATAAAGGGAGAAAACTTCGGTAACACATCCTCGTCTCCATCGACTCCACGCGTGGTTACTTCTTACCTTTACTTTGTGCAAGCTTTGTTGTGTTTTGTATATCGTGCTTGCTCTTGTTGTTGTTTTTGAGCTCGTCATACAGGTTGTCCACCTAGTCGCATATGTAGACAACCTTTTATTGTTGAGCCGAATTTGTTAAAAGAAGCTAAAAATTGTTAGTCGCTTATTCACCCCCTCTAGTCCACCACAACGATCCTTTCAACAACCAACCTACTATAAGCGAATTATGAACGTATTGTAACACCCTACGACGGTAATCCCACACGCTTGCGCGACATGGGGCACCATAGGACACCAACATAATAACATACAACTAATATCAATCACATCATACCACAATTAACCCGTAGGACAAAATGATTTACTCGAACATCATAGGATGGCCACAGATCATTAAGTAATAATATATAGCATAAAGCACCACGTTCAAGTAGAGATTACATCAGAGAGAGAGAGAGAGGGAGAGAGAGAGGTTACACCATTATAAGGAGAGGGAGAAAGTTGGTGGTGACTGACGAAATTGTTGGTGTAGATCGCTGTCACGATGGTTTCCGCGATGGCGCTCCGGCGCCACCTGGAGAGAGGGGAAGAGAGCCCCCTCCTTCTTCTTCTTCTTCCTTGGCCTCTCCCCTAATGGGAGGAGGGTTTTCCCCCTGGTCCTTGGCTGCCACGGCCCCCGGAGGGGAGAAGCCTCCTCCGAGATTGGAAGAAGGGCTCCAACCGACCTAAGGGGTGGCCGCAAGGCATCAGAGCGTGGCCATCCCCAGGTTGCGTCCTGTTGTCTTGTGCGGCCCTCTCTCGAAACAGTCTTTCGCCCCGCTTTATATATAAAGCAACACAACGAAGAATACACGGTCGAACGATACAAGGTGGAGAGAAAACTCTCTTACAAAGCGGATCGCAAGATACAACAAGAAGCTTAGAGCTAGCCTAACAACTCGCCTAGGACCAACATACGACACCAAAACTCCACGATAACGCCCCCAAGAGGGTGACGGCGCGATGCGTCACCGCTGCCGAGTCTGAGAACAGACAAGGGTTTTCACCCGGAGCCCTGACACAAGAACGAGACCCACGACTACGCCTTCAAGAAGAGAACGACACCCACGGGTGTCGCCGGCGCCAAGCACTAAGCTTTCGCTCGGGAACTCGCCAAAATCACCAGGAGGCGCCGCTGCCACCACCGCGCGAGAGTCAGGCCAGCCCCGCCAGATCCGGGCACGAACAGAGCATGTGTCACGCCCAAGATGCGATCCTATCCTTATTTTGGCACGAGGACCTCGACAGGGATAGAAGCGCATCTCGTCGTTTCGCAAGAATGGATATCATTACAAGTACATGTAAAGAAGAGATGAGTATACGGAATTGGCTTACACTCATCACAAGCTACATCAATATCACATCAATACAACAACATAACAAGCATCATACAGAAGAGCAAGGTCCGACTACGGACGAAATCAAACGATAAAATGACATCCATCCTTGCTATCCCAGGCTGCCGCCTGGAACCCATCCTAGATCGATGAAGAAGAAGAAGAACTCCAAATCAAACAAGCATCGCGCTCACGTCAAATCATCGCATTACCTGTACCTGCAACTGTTGTTGTAGTAATCTGTGAGCCACAGGGACTCAGCAATCTCATTTCCAAGGGTATCAAGACTATTAAAGCTTAATGGGTGAGGTATGGTTAAGTGGTGAGGCTGCAGCAAGCACTAATCATTTATTTGAGTGGCTAACTTACGAGTACAAGAATAAGGGGGGTGATCGTCGCATAAACGGTTGTGAACTAGTAATGATCTCTAAGAGATCCTGAACACCTACTTACGAACAAACATAACCCCACCGTGCTCTCTCTCGGTTCAGAAAACACGAGAAGAGACAGTCACGGTTACGCACATGGTTGGTGTGTTTTATTTGAGTTTACTTCAAGTTTACTATGACCGGGTGTTAAACAAAGTTTCCAAGTTGCCACATAACCGCGAGTACGGCTTTCTGAAAGATTTAACCCTACAGGGGTGCTCCAACTCATCCATCACAAACTAACCACATGCCACGGGAATAACCTCGACCACGAATCCTGTGATTTCCTAGGCAATTCCATTGGAAAACCGCAACTTCAAGATAGCCCGAAGTATTATCGTAATTCCTCGCACAAGACATTCGAGAAAGGTAAAACAAGTCCAGCAAGACCGCCCGACGTGTCGACGAACCCGATAGGAGCCGCGTATCTCGTTCTCAGGACACGACGGATGAGCGATGGTTACCACGCCAATCACCGAGTTGCCCCGGGTAGCATTAATAAGCTGCTCTGGGTTGGACCAACACTCATGAGGAGCACTGGCCCGGGTTGTTGATTAATTATCCACGGGGTCCGGAAAGTCCCTATGCAATTTTATTAGTTATTAGGCAAATGTAGTACCAATGTTGTGCCTTGCCAGACAAGCTTTATCCTAAAACGAAAGTCAAGGGGGTCCCCATAACAACCCCGAGCATGTTAGGAGCGCAAATTATGGAACATAACACCGGTACACAAGTAACTAGGGCGGCAAAAGTGGAACAAAACACCGAGCAAAAGGCCAAGCCTTCCACCTTTTACCAAGTATATATGTGCATTAAATTAAATAGCAATAATATGGTGATATATAAAAAATATCCATGTTGCACATGGAAGGAACTTGCACCTGCAACTAGCAACGCTATAAGAAGGGCTGAGCAAGCGGTAACAAAGCCAAACAATGTTTTGCTGGGATATGGAGGGGTTAGAGGCTTTTCATGGCAATTTGGGAGGCTTGACGTACAAGTGGTAGGTAGCGAGACAAGCGATAGAAACGAGACATCTAGCATGGCAATGATAGTAATGGTATCCAGGGAAATGATCATCTTGCCTGAGATCCCGCTTGAAAGAAGAACGAGTCCGTGAAGAAGACGATCCGTGAAGTAGACGAATGAATCCTCACACTCCGAACGCTTTCGGAACTCTATCGAGAAGAAGCAATCCAGAACAAACAATCAACACACGATACACCACAACATATTCATGACATGATGCACAAACAATTATGATGCATGGCATGGTTGATTATGCAATGCAAGGAAATCACAACAATCCAACACTACACATTAAGTGAAGCTCAATATGCAAGGAGTTGCATATTGACGAAACTCCACGCTTGAATTACTTAGTTCATTCCCGTTTAGGTACACGACAATATTAAATGTTGGTGAACATGTCAAGAGGTGAAGCATAATGAAACTACACTACCTAGGCATCTTAAATGAGGTCGAAAACAACATATAGTATTTCCGAAACGACCCCATATGTTAATTTCGAAATTGGTCCAGATCTGAACTAATAATATTTTATATTTATTAAACAGGGAAATAAAATGCACAATGCGATTCTACTCATCATTCTAGTCGATTTACATATATAGAACATCTAAAACGGAGCTACGGTCTAAAAGATATGACCAACACAAGATGCATATGACATGAATGCAAAATGCATGCAAACAACCACCACAAACATGTTAAATCATGGATGCAACAAGATAACATGATACTACATGCAATTCTAGGCAAGATTCATATATGGCATGCCCAAAACGGAGCTACGGTTCAACTACAATCACCAATACAAGTTTTAGTTCAAATCTGCCAAAAACAGCGACATGGCATATTGCACACATGAAAACAACAAGTTGCAATATTCTAAAATGCACAAACTAAGCATGGGGCAGTAGCATATAACACACACTTCATTTCAACTTCATATATCACACTCAAAAGAGTCATGGATCATATGGTAGGAAGCACACAACATGTCAATAAAATATAGCAGATTAGGACTTAGTGAAAACAACAGTTTTTAGCATAGCAGATTTTTACGAAGGCATATTGGCAGAGACCGCACGCCAAGTTTCGTCGCAATCAGAGTCCGTTTGATACCCGAACGGTCGACCGTAGCGGTATCGTCATCGGTTTAATTGTCGAGCGTGACAGCATGCCGCCCATACGACCGAGAGGTGTAGGCACCACCGTCACCACGAAGCCTACCGGAAAGCTCATCGTGGATCCCGCCATCCAGGACCGCCGTCCCGGCTTCCTCCGACAACTCAACACCGACGCCAAAACACGCGGCCGCCTCACCAACCAAGCCCCGAGCCTCCACCTCGACCGGGACAGAGAAGGACGAGACATGCGCAAGATAGCAACCAACCCATGGTTGGGGGACCAAGTCAAACCCCTGCACCGGCGGCCAGCCCACGCCGTCGGCCAACTGCCAACTAGCGCTACCGGGAGAGGAGGGGGTCGCCCCATCAGATCCGGCACCTCCAGATCCAGACAGGGGGACCCCATGGCATCCGGCACCTCCGGCTACCCGGCGGTAGCCGGTACCTCCGGTCGCCAATCACCCAACTCCGTCGGCTCCCCGCGACATGCTCCACCCCTCAACACCACACCCGAGGGCCACCGCTCCCACCGACAACACCCAGCCACCACGCGCCCGCGGTCGAAGATCGTCACAGCCTCCCGACGTTGTCAGGGCAGCGCCACCACCACCAGGCCGCAGCCACCTCCGCCCAAGAGCAAGGAGGAGGCCTTCGCCCGTGCCACCCGACAGCTGCCCCAGCCGCAACCAGCCATCCAAGGCAGCCCCGGTCCGCACCGCCGCCACCACCACGCCACAGCTACCTCCGTCCATTGGCAAGGAGGGAACCACAGACCGTGGCCCAAGCCACCCGCAACCCATGGCCACCGGGAGCCGCAGGCAGGGCCTCGTCGACCCTTCGCCCCAGGCCGCACCACCACCGCCACCACCACGCCTCCCCAACCCCAGCCAACAATAGGGCGGGGACGGCCGTGTGCCTCGCTGCCTGCAGCCCTGGCCAGCCGACGGGTCGTCGGCGCCAGACCCAGCCAGATCTGGACGCGGCCGACCCCACCACCACCTGGAGAGGATCACCCGCAGCCGCCGCGCGTCGACGGAGCTCCAGAGCGCCGCCATGATACGTCTCCAACATATCTATAATTTTTGATTGTTCCATGCTATTATATTATCGGTTTTGGATGTTTTATATGCATTAATATGCTATTTTATACTATTTTTTGGGACTAACCTATTAACCTATAGCCCAGTGCCAGTTTCTGTTTTTTCCTTGTTTTTGAGTTTTACAGAAAAAGAATATCAAACGGAGTCCAAACGGAATAAAAATTTACGGTGGTTTTTTATGGACCAGAAGAGACCCACGGGGCATCGGAGTTGGGCCAGAAGAGCCACGAGGCAGCCACAAGCCTAGCCCCCCCCTAGGGCGCGCCCCCTGGCTTGTCGTCGCCTCGTGGCCCCCTTGACTTGTTTCCGACGCCCAAATTTCTTATAAATACAGAAACCTCCAGAAAGAAACCTAGATTGGGAGTTCCGCCGCCGCAAGCCTCTGTAGTCACGAAAAACCAATCGGGAGCCCGTTCCGGCACCCTGCCGGAGGGGGAAACCATCACCGGAGGCCATCTTCATCATCTCGGCGGTCTCCATGATGAGGAGGGAGTAGTTCACCCTCGGGGCTGAGGGTATGTACCAGTAGCTATGTGTTTGATCTCTCTCTCTCTCGTGTTCTTGAGATGACACGATCTTGATGTACCGCTTGCTTTATTAATATAGATGAATCATATGGAGTTTTCCCCTCTCTATCTTCTTCTGATGAATTGAGTTTTCCCTTTGAAGTTTTCTTATCGGATTGAGTTTTTAAAGGATTTGAGAACACTTGATGTATGTCTTGCGATGGGATATCCGTGGTGACAATGGGATGTTCCATTGATCCACTTGATGTATGTTTTGGTGATCAACTTGCGGGTTCCGTGACCTTGGGAATCTATGCATAGGGGTTGGCACACGTTTTCGTCTTGACTCTCCGGTAGAAACTTTGGGGCACTATTTGAAGTTCTTTGTGTTGGATTGAACATGATGAATCTGAAATTGTGTGATGCATATCGTATAATCAAGCCCATGGGTACTCGTGGTGACATTGGAGTATCTAGGTGACATTAGAGTTTTGGTTGATGTGTATCTTAAGGTGTTATTTTAGTACGGACTCTAGGGCTGTTCGTGACACTTATAGGGATAGCTCATACGATTGATCGGAAACGATAAACTTTGAGGTGGTTTCGTACCCTACAATAATTTCTTCGTTTGTTCTCCGCTATTTGTGACTTTGGAGTGAACTCTTTGTCGCACGTGAGGGATTTACATATGATTCAACTATGTCAGTATTGTTGAGAGAACTTGCACTAGTGAAAGTATGAACCCTAGGCCTTGTTTTCAAGCATTGCAATACCGTTTTTGCTCACTTTTGTTACTTGCTACCTTGCTGTTTTTATATTTTCAGATTACAAAAATCTATATCTACTATCCATATTACACTTGTATCACCATCTCTTCACCGAACTAGTGCACCTATACAATTTACCATTGTATTGGGTGTGTTGGGGACACAAAAGACTCTTTTTTATTTGGTTGCAGGGTTATTTGAGAGAGACCATCTTCATCCTACGCCTCCCACGGATTGATAAACCTTAGGTCATCCACTTGAGGAAAATTTGCTACTGTCCTACAAAACTCCGCGCTTGCAGGCCCAACACGAGTCTACAAGAAGAAGGTTGCATAGTAGACATCACGCCACACCACCGCGAAGCAGAGGGACGGCCGCCCCGCACACCCGCCACTGCGCCGTCGGGCCCCGCAGCAGCCCGGCTCCCCCGCCCGCCGCGCAGACCCGCGCCTAGCACCGCACGCGCCGAGAGGGAGAGGCGCCCCGCCGCCACCCACGTCGGCCGAGCTTTGCCCGATGGCGCCTCCGGGCGGCGGCGGGGGAGGAGAGATGGGGGGAGGGGAACGAGGGGTGGCGGCGCTAAGGTTCCCTCGGTCGCCCGCGGGAGCGACGCAGGGGATGGAGGGGAGGAGAGCTGGATCTTCGCGCATCGTCTTGCCTTGATTCTTCTTCTCAAGAATCACATATATTCAAGAAAAAAACTCCATAAAATTTGATCACATTTGGGCTTCGTTTGATATGAATTTTCTGCGAAACAAAAACATGCAAAAAACAGAAACCGACATTGGGCACTGGATCAATATGTTAGTCCAAAAAATAATATAAATTATTGTCAAAAATATATAAAAGTTGTAAAATATTGACATGAAACAATAAAAAATTATAGATACGACGGAGATGTATCATGAGCCACTGAAGGGCAACGACGAAGGAGACTCCTGGCGACGAGTCGCCTTTTATTTCTTTAGGGGAAAGAAAAGCGAACACGTCGTCTTCAGTCCAGGAAAAGGGAAATTGGTTGGCTGCACACATATTGATATTTTTTTTGCAGGGTACACATATTGAGTTGTGGAGGACATGTTATACAAGGAGTATACCTAATTTTTTTCCTTTTTTGAGAATAAGAGTATACTTATCGAGTTGTGCAGATTAATAGGCTGTCTATATATATGCACCGGCGTTCTAACAGTAGAATTATATAGACACCCTCCCTCCCGTTGTTGTCTCTTCTCCTTCCATTGCCTCCGCTTCGCCTTTTCCCGTTCCGTCCAAATAAAACGCTCGAGCTACCAAACCCTAGGTAGGCTCGTTTCGATCCGATTCGACTCGATCTCAGTTGGTCGCGAGATTGGATTGGAGGGGGATGACGATACCTAGTGCTGAGGGATTCCTCCCGGCGGCGAGCTGCCTGCCGTGCACGGCGGCGGAGGAAAGGGCGGCCGTCGACGCACTCACGCGGGAGGCCGACACAAATGTCAAAGACGGCGATCTCCGCTATCTCATCTCACAAAGGTGGGCGCAGTGCAGGACCATCTTCCTACTTACCCTTTTAAATTTTTTCTGCGTATGTTTCCTTACTCGTGGAATGGGTTCGAGTTTCCGGTTTATAAGGCGGATGCCGTGCGGATCTAACGCCGGGCAGCAATTTAGGGATATGGGATCTGGCGTCTTAGTCTGTGTTACGGCCTCGCGATCGAATCTTTGTGTTTTCGGGGCTGTGTTGCGCAGCAGTAGTAATCTAATCGTGATACCCCTCTCGATTTGCCTCTGTATCATTTGGAAATCGTAGGTTTTGTAGGGGATGGTCCTATATTATGATATAAGACAAATTCTCTTTTATGTTGGCGATTGCTGATTATTTGAGTGACTCAGTTCTACGCAGGTTGCACTGCTGCATGATTCCTTGTTGTTATAATAGAAGTGTACTTAACTGTTCCCTCCCAGTTTTGACTATCAGTATCTGGTGATACATTTTGATAGGTTATCTGTGAGGGACTGCAATTATGATATTAGAGACAACTCATCAGTTCACCTGTTCATTGAACAGATATTATGTATGAGTGTATATTGCGACTCATTTGTCATAGACCTCTGCGCCTCCTTCATACTCGCTGGCTACCGACAATATGATTTGGTGTCCAGTTAAGGATGCCGAGCTAGAGGAAATCAAATTACATTATACCGACAATATGTGCTCCGGCTTCTCCCTCCCATTATCTCCCCGACTCCATCTTTCTCTCTCTCTCTCTCTCACACACACACTCACAGCTCACAGCTTTTCTCATCTCCTTTCTCATCGATCCTCCTGATTTCCTGGCGCGCTTGTTCGTGGCGACGGCGAGGTTGTCAGCGGCTAGTAGCGATGGGGTACTATGTTCGGGGAAAGGTCGTTTCCATCGATACGAGTATCGCAGATCCCAGATCCATAGTTAGCGTTGATTCTGGTGGCCAAAACACATGAACCCGACATACCCCTTGTCTCTGGCAGATGGAGAGGGCAGCTCAGGTGTGCCCCTTGTCTCCGGACGTGGATTCAGTGAGCCTTGCGTCTCTGATGGTTAGTGGGTGTGGGTCTGACGTGTCATGTGTTACTGCTTGAACCCAGCCAGATCCATTGCAGTGATGTCTGTCCCGGCGATGTTCATCACCCTGTGCATCAGGCAAAATTGTGCAGAGGAATGCTTGATGGAATGGAGCACACGGTGGCATCTCGCTGTTCTTCATGATATTGCATTGTTCCTCTTCTTTGGGTCTTCTTTCAACTGATGACGAATCAATTAGTATGATGCTGCAGCATTGCAAATTGTAATAGTTATGTTGATTTGATCAATTTTTTTTGCATAGAGGCGAGACTGGACGGTGAGGCTCCTTTCTTATTGGTGTCAAATTTGTTCATGGGTGATGCATTTTGTTTGTTCATGGATCAATTGATTCCACTGTCCAAATCATTTTGTTTTCATCATCCTTCCAAAAGTTCATGGAATGAGGCATCAACTAATCCTACTGGTGAAGCTCTCTTTTTAATGGTTACACATTTGTTCACGGATGATGCATATGAACTAATCCTGACGGCGCATCAAGAAAATTTGCTCTAATCAGAATGAATCGTGTTAAGATTTATTATGACATTCTGAATAGCAGCTTTTTTTTAAGCTGAGAGTATTTTTTCGAAGGTAAATTGTGTGTTAATGACAAGGTAGACTGGTAAAAAGTAAATGCACCCTCCAAAAGTTCATGGGACCAGCCAGAGAGAGCATGCTCCCTCGTGCACAGCGGTGAGAATTTTTAAAGTACAAAGCAGAAGAATATGCAGAAATACAGCCTCCTATAAACTGTGTGGCGCACATCTCCACACACTTGAGCAGCTTAGATATCAGGCTCACATGTGCTTGGGGGCTGCCTTGAGTATCCATCATTTATACTGTTATTCTGTTTGTACTGGATGTATAAAGCCGTACTGAAGGTTGTAGAGGAATGACATCAATGTCTGTTCCTTCTTACCTAACTATTAGTATAACAAGGAAGCGACCTCCCCAGCATACACGTACTTCAATCTAGTAATATGTTCATGGAAAACATGAAGCACATGTTTGATTCACTACAGCATTGTGCGGACCTTAGGTAGGCAAGTTTTACTATCTGTGCCAGAGTTTTGCTTCACCACACTTTATTCTTGCCTTGCAGTCAACGTGTCATAGGACAATGTTAGGCCAAAACTCGCCAAAGGCATGGCCAACAGTTTGTTAGCCATATAAAGTGTGGCTTGCCGCATTTTGTCATGACTACACGTGCCACTATTTGGTAGCCAACCAAACAGGCCTGGAACCAACTTAGGGACTTTAAAGCCTTGAATTTCTGTTCCTGACTTCCTGTCCTTTATTCTAATTTCCATAACTTGTCTGTATTGGTGAACACTTAGATGTTTGAATTCACTCTTCAATGTGGAACGAGTAAATGAACTACGATGAGAACCACGTGTTTCAATATTACTGTCTGCAAGGTTTTTGAGTCGCGACTTGGCGAGTCGCCGCGAGCCCTGCGGCTCGGCGATTAGTCGACGAAAGTCGCTGTATAGTCGCCATAAGTCGCTGTATAGTCGCGAGTCGCCCTGATTTTTGGAAAACGACTTGGCGATTAGTCGGCGACTATACAGCGACTAATCAGCGACTCAAAAACCATGACTGTCTGTGAACACATATATTGACATGCAATCCATTGACAGTGGAAATTAGAACTTCCGTTTAAAACCCTGCAAATTAATGTGTACAACAGTGTTTATATTTATGTTTTCAAACAATTCAATCCATATACGCTTCTTGCTCGAGGTTGCCTGTAAGTATTACTATCTCTGGATTGCACTTGTGCCTGTAAATATCATATCTGCATTGGAGGTTGTATTGCCGGTTTGAAGTTAAAATATAGAGCTATCTGCTTTTCACTGAATTAATTACTTGGACATTCTGATTCCATGCTTTGGCCATTCAACTACCTGCTGTGTAAATGTTGCAGCTGGTGGACCAACTGGCAGTCTTATGTGGGCTTACTCAGTTATGGGGAAAATGACACTGACATTCCTCTTCAACCTGCAAGTAGACCTGGAGAGATTGATAACAGGAAGCTTGTTTTGGAGGGAACTAGCAGTGGCAGTGAAGCTACAGAGCTCCAAAGAACCTTAAGAGAAGGGGAGGACTACACTTTGGTGCCACAAGATGTCTGGAGAAAACTATATGACTGGTATGCAGTTGCAATGACACGTAATATATGTTTTTCTTTGTTTTTAGCCCTGTTTACTGCACTTTGTAGCAGGAACTTTGCTAGACCAATAATATCACCTCTGCCATCCTGCTTGTTGACATTAGTTGTTGCCTTCTATTTTCTCTCGCCTGCCACTACTAGTTTTGAACCACATTATGTAAATACTTCAGTATATGTATCTCCCACCATTTTTGGTGTGTGTTTGCTCCTTGGTGGTCGGTTTGCAACCCATGCACATGCATGCACAATCGAGAAATACATGTTGATCAGTTCCATCGTTGGAAGTTGCAACTAGTAGTAGGTATAGGTTGCAGATGGAAAAGGGGCAAGAAGAATTCTGTGCCAATGAACAAAATGTGGAGAGCTACAATGACACGTATTTAGTGAAAAAAGGGGGTAAAAATGAAGTGGGAAAGAACAAAATTTGGAGAGCTACAATAACACGTATTTAGTGAAAAAAAAGGGGTAAAAATGAAGTGGGAAAGAACAAAATTTGGAAAGCTAGAACACATATTGGGAACAGAAGAATTTACTTGACGCATCTCTAGTTGACAAACAAATAAGTAATGTTTTGGACAGTAACATGGTCTTCAAGGGATAACTAGAAATTTATACTACTGGTTGATATTTGTAAGAGAAAGAATAATAGTAAAGCCAGCAGCTGGATATATAAAGTTGCCATTTCATCAAGAAGCCAGCCTTGTTAGAGCATCTCTAGCAGATCACGCAAAAGCTCGCCGGCCCGTAAAATTCTGTCCGCTTTGTAGGATCTCTGTTTTTTTTAGGCCCGAACAGATCTGTTAAAAGTAGCCTGGCCTGTAATTTTTTTACGGGCGGCCCGCATATCCATCCCTCCGTATATGTACGGGGCCGACCGGGTTTTAGGGTTAGTAAACCCTATCCCCTCCGCCTCAGGATGGGAATGGGCCGGGTCGGCTGTTAGACCCGAGCTATATGGAGGTGTTCGAACTTCTAGCAATTTCAGACAATTTCAGACAAGCATCAAGAACAGAGGAAATTGGGGAAATTTAGCTTACGGTTTTCTCACTCAAAAAGGAACAGCTTGGCCAGTTGGAACACGGCGGTTAGGGGGAAACCCCAATACAGTTCTAGATGATCCTCTCAAATCTCCAAATCCTGGCTTTATAGCCATTACAACGCTGAAAGTAAAAAGGAGCAGGTGAAGTTGTCGGGTGATCAGCAACGATACTTGACACACATGTAGCCGTCTGATGGGAGATCAACGCCTCTCAGCAGTTGGTTCGGGCACGAAGCGGTACGGAACAAATGCGGTCGTTAGATGAGGATCGGACGGTGCAGTGTGAATCTTCTGGCGAAGCAGTAACTTGATCATATCTGAAGATAGGCTGCTCTCGGTCATCTTCAGTTAGGGGCCTGACAATCCCGCAGAGTGAGACCATACTTGCCCTCAAGGATTGAAAGCAGGAAACACCTTTTAAATAAAACCCGAATCCTCCCAAGTGGCTTGATCCGCAGGTAGGTTCTTTCACTTGATGAGCCAACACACAATTGGAATGGAGATGTCCCCTTGTTTGCGTGGAACTAATTTTCTGTCCAGTAGTTGTTCAGGTTCCAGCAGGATTGAACCATCAGGGTTGAGCAGTGGCAATTGGGGATTTGGAACAGCATGTGGCCCCAAATGCTTCTTCAATTGGCTGACATGGAAGGTGTCATGGAGTTTGCAGTCTTCGGTCAACTGTAATTTGTAAGCAGCTTTCCCAATTTTCCCAGCACTCGGCAAGGGCCATAGTACTTGGAGTGTAGCTTTAAGTGCCTATGAACACTCAGAGGTGTGCCTATAAGGTTGAATTTTAAGGTAGACCATGTCTCCTTCAAAAGACCTTTCAGTCCTCTTCTTGTCAGCAAAGAATTTCATTCTTTCTTGATCTTTTCTTTAATAATAACTGCAGTTTCTTCAGGGGAGAGTGAAATGAGAATCTTCGGAACTCTGTTCAGGATAGAGAGCAGCCTCAACAATCATAGTTGGTTTCCTGCCATACACAGCTCGGAATGGTATCAGCTGTAATGCAGTGTGGAAAGAAGTGTCGTACCAATCCAGTAGCACCATTTCTTAGGCTGGTTGAAAGCCATACATCTCAGATAATTTTCCAAGCACTAGTTCACCCTTTCTGTTTGACCATCAGTTTGAGGATGGTGGAAGTGCTGAAATGCAGTTTAATGTCCAATCTCTTGAAGAGGTCTTGCCTCAGTTGGCTTGTGAAAATTCTGTCTCTATCAGTCACAATCACACAAGGGAGGCCATGTAACTTGAGTATGTTGTTTATGAAAGCAGAGGCCACTATCTGACAGAGATGGAGTGTTTCATAAGGATGAAATGACTGTATTTAGCAAATCTGTCCACAACTACCAGAATGAGATCTTTGTTGTTGGACAGTGGTAATCCTTCTACAAAGTCCATTGAGATGTGTGTCCAAGCAAACAAGGGAGTAGGCAGGGGTTGGAGCATGCTAGGGTACTTGCAATGTTCAGGCTTGTTAATTTGACTTGGAGCATGCTAGGATACTTACAATGTTCAGGCTTGTTAATTTGACACACAGGGCACTGCTGAATAAAATCTTGGACAGTTATCTTCATATTACCAGACCAATAGAACAACAACTTCAGTCTGTTGTAAGTGGCTCTTTGTCCAGAATGACCACCTAATTCACTGCTATGGAAAGCAGTTAGAATGTTATTTCTGTGGTCATTTGCATTGCCCACTACCACTATTTTTATATCTGAGAAGCCCTTGGTGTAGCTTATAATTTGGAAAGTCTTCAGGAGCTACCGAGAGTTGTGTGAGTAGCTCTTTGCATTTTGCATCATGTTGATAACTGGCAACTACTTCTGTTACCTGAGCTGGATGAACCACACTTTCAATGAGTGTTTGTAGCTGCAGCTTTACTCTTGAAAGAGCATCTGCCACTTTGTTAGTTTTACCTCTTTTGTACTCCACAATATGGTTGTACCCTAGCAATATGACCAATAATTTGTGTTGCACTCCCTCATTTAATTTTTTGTCTTGGATGTACTTCAAGCTACCTTGGTCCCTTCTGATAATGAGGAAGCAGCAAAGTAATGCTTCCAATTCGTAAGGGCTTCCATAATGGCAATGGCTTCTTTGTCATAAGTTGAGAGAGTTTGTGCCCTAGGCCCCAAGGTTTTGCTGAAGTAAGCCAGTGGCTTCCCCTGTTGCATTGCTCCAATGCCATAGTTGCAAGCATCAACTTCCAAAACAAAAGGCTGGGAAAAATCAGGGAGGGTCAGGACAGGAGCTTCTGTCATCCTATGTTTGAGGATGTTCACCCCAAATAAATCCCTCTTTTTTAAGAGCTTGAAAAAGGGGTTTGCAGATGTAGCCATAGTTCTTGACAAATCTCCTGTAGTACCCAGTAAGACCCAAGAAACTCCTGAGTTCAGTGACAGAAGTAGGAGCAGGCCAGTTGATCACAGAGGAGATTTTCATAGGGTCAGTGGCAACTCCCTCCTTGCTAATAATGTGGCCTAAGTACTCTACTTGAGGCTGTCCAAAGATGCATTTCTTTTCATTTGCCACTAGCTTGTGCTTTTTGAGAGTTTCAAACACAATACCTAAATGTTCAGTGTGTTCTTCCTCTGTTTTACTGGACACTAATATGTCATCAAAGAAAACAAGCACAAAACCCTTAAGTAGGGAGCCAGAATAGTGTTCATCAGCTACTGAAAAGTGGCAGGGGCATTAGTAAGTCTAAATGGCATAACCAAATACTCATAATGTCCCATATGTGTTGCAAATGCTGTCTTGTGAATATCCTCTTCAGACATCCTTATTTGGTGGTATCCACTAGTGAGATCTATCTTGGAGAAGATAGTTGCACCAAAGAGCTTATCAATGGGGTCTTCAATTATAGTTAAGGGGTACTTGTTCTTAATAGTCTGAGAATTGACTTTTCTGAAATCATTGCACAGTCTCCAGCTGGAATCTTTCTTTTTCACTAAGAGAGCTGGTGAGGAATAAGGGCTAGTACTGTCCCTAATGATTTCTTGTCAATCATGGTTTTGATATTGCCTTCCATCACATATTTCTGGTGATGTGGTAATCTATAAGGTCTTATGTTGACAATTTTAGCACTAGGGTCCAGAGGAATTTTATGATCACAGTCTCTTTTGGGAGGCAAGTCAGTACTCCCTCCGTCTCGGTTTATAGGGCATGCGCGTAGTTCTAGATCATCAATTTGACTAGTTAAATATGAGTTATATGTCACCAAAAGTATATCATTGGATTCTTAAGCGGATGTTGTTTCTAAACATATTTTTTTTATCAATATAATATATATTTAGCTAGTTGAATTGTCAACCTAGAACAACGTGCATGCCTTGTAAACCGAGACGGAAGTAATCTCCTTAAAGACATCCCTATATTTGGCGAGGAATTTTATGATCAGTCTCTTTTGGGAGGCAAGTCAGTAATCTCCTTAAAGACATCCCTATATTTTGCGAGGACTGCTTGCACTTTTGGGGAGGAGCTGGATGCTTCTTCTTCTTCAGGTAGTACATGTCTGATCAGCAAGAAAGCACCACCCACAGCATCATCCATTACAGTGTGCAGGGCAGTGCCATCCTGTATTTCCACAGTGGAAGGGAGGTTTCATCTACTAACTCTGCTCTAGTTCCATCAGGTAATTTGATTTCCATGATTATTTGCTCATAATCCATAAGGACTGGGTTGACTTGACAAAGCCAATCAGCACCTAAGATCACATCATAACCCAAGAGCTTGAAAACTCTGCAGTCAGATTGTAGCTCATGGCCTTGGATAGTATAAGTGCATTCTTTGGCAATCTGTTCAGTTGTCAGGTACCCTCCATTGGCCACAGTGACTTTCATTCTCCTTGTGGCTTGCAGAGGACATTTTGATTTTTCTGCTATTTGAGGAGAAATGAATGTGGCAGTAATGTCATTATCAATAAGAGCAAGAGCAGTACAATTGTTTATGTTCACTTTGATAGTAGAAGTGTACTTATTCATACTCAAACCCATTAGAGCATGAATAGAGATCTGCAGTGATTGATCAGGCATCTCAGCTACTATATCTTCCAATTCTTCATAACCTTTGAAGTATATGATGCCCGCATTTCTGGGACTTGTGTTTGTAAAGCTTGCACTTGTCCTTGTTGAGACATTTTGCAAACTTTCCTATGGCCTGGAAACCATTTTCCATTGCATTTGTAGCAGACTCCCTTCTGTCTAGCTTGCTCAGTAACAACAGATGGAGTTATATTGTGAGGCCTGTTAGCAATAAACTGCACTTGTCTTCTGATAGGAGGTGGTTGAGCAGTGGGTGTTGCTCTTCTAGGGGGGCTGAGTTTGTTCCATTCTTCTTGCAAGCCATATTGTTTTTTGCAGAGTTTTGAGCATTGGATTAAATGCTGAATACTGTCATGCAAACCAGAACTGAAACTATTCATGTAGTAGAAGTCTGGCAGAACAGGGTTATCTCTCCTCATTAAATTCATGAGTTGTTCAAACTGCAACACATACTCTTTAACTGAAGCTGTTTTTTAGAGCATGAAAATTTTCTAACATTGTCACAGACATAAGATTCAGAAAATCTGTCCCCCAAGTGTCTACAGAACCTGTACCAAGGCATAGTAGCTGCAATATAGCCTGTACCTCTCCACCATTCAATAGCAGGGCTCTTTAAGTAAGTCGCAACAATTTATGTTTTGTTTCAGGAGGGGTCCTTGCTGAATTAAAGCACAGTGCCATTGTTTGTATCCAAGAGTGTTTTCTCCTTCGAACTCAGGCATATTCATCTTAGCAGGCTTAACAAGGGCTTGATTTCTTCTGTCCTGCTGTTGTTGCTCCCTTAGAACTCTTCTGTTTGCTCCATCCAGGATTTCCAGCTGCTGGTCCAAGGTGGGTGGTTGGTGCTCCTGAGTGACCTGCGGCTGCTGTAATCGTTTTTCTTCAGGTAGAGTTGTCCCTTGTCTGGCTTGACCAAAGTGAGGGTGTCTGTAGGGCTGCTTGTTTAAGCCATCTAAATTCAGTTCTCTGCCAGTACCAACATCATGCAGTAGTCATAATCCACTGGTTGGAGGGGTGTTTACCACCTCTTGAGCATTTATGGGAGGGGCTTGTGGAGTGTGCTGATGCACGCTGCCTTGTGCTCCTAGTGGTCTATCTGGACCTGCCTCTCTTGGATGTAATGCAGTGATCAAGTGAATGAGCGAGGATTGCATCTCTTTCAAGGTTTTCTGCACATTAGTGAAGTTGTTGACAATGTAGTTCTTGTTGACAGTGGCCTGAAAGTCCGGAAACTCTCTTCTATCTTGGTCACGACCTTGCTGCAGTGCCTTAACATCTAATTTGAGCGACTCCATCTCAAGCTCAGTCGTGGCCGAGGATTCCGTTGCTTCCACCATCAGATCCGTCGAGGTTTTAGACAAAGCAAGGTGCTTTTGTGATCCAACAGACAAGAAAAGAACAAACTGAACCGAGCGAGGAATTTTACCATAGCAACGCTGCAACCCGAGCTCGACGAAGTTGTTCTTGCCGTCGTCGTCGCCGCGCTGCTGATGGTGTTCAAGAGGGAAGGGTGGATGGGATTCTGGGCTGAAGAAATGTTCTCCAGCAACAACTACCTGACTATCTCTAACACTCGAACTGTCTACCGCCACCAGTGCCACAGGAGCTTCACCGCCTCTGTATATCTGGACAAGGGAAGGAGGCTGGACGGCCAAACCTTCTCTTAGATATTACATGCCACCAAGAACCATAGGTTCTGAATCCAAGTCTGCTATGGAGGTGTTCGAACTACTAGCAATTTCAGACAAGCATCAAGAACAAAAGAAATTGGGGAAATTTAGCTTAGTGTTTTCTCACTCAAAGATAGCCTACCCCAACTTGTTTGGGACTACAGGCTTTGTTGTTATTGTTGTTGTTTTCTCACTCAAAGAGGAACAACTTGGCCAGCCGGAACACTCAAAGAAAACGATTTTGCAAAATCGTTCTCTAGCAGATCCGCTAAAATCCAGCATTGCAAAATCGTTTTAGGGTTCCTCAGAAAACGATTTTGCGGGAACGCGAAGCTCCGGCAGAACAAATCATGTAAATCTTCTACTGCATATTTAAAAGCATCTACGCGCTAGAAAATAGTTCATCACAACCATAGTGCATACATAGGAAATACAAACTTCGCGCTACAAATTAAACCTAAAGTCGCCGGTCACTCGTCAACACAGAGGTAGAACTGGGCGGCGGTCTCGTGGAGCGCGTTGACGAAGGCATGCTCCTCGGTGACGCGTCAGTCGCCGACACCTTCCTCTAAGGACGCCAAAGCATTCTCCGCGGCGAAAGCATTCTCCGAGGCGCCGATGCGGATCATTCTCCGAGGCGACGAGCTCCGCATCGGCCTCCCGACACCTCTGGAAATGCGAAAAGAGTTGGTCATGGAGCTCATGGAAGCCGGCCCGTCGAGAGAGACGGCCGCTGTCACCCGCTTGCTTCGAGCGCCATGGCTCGACGGCCGGGCGACTGGAGCTGTCGGCCTCCATGTCGTGCCGTGTGAGCTTGCGCGGAGGCGACCCGTCACGCCAGCCAGCACCATCGGCCATCGAGGAGAAGAAAAAAAGGGATGAGATGTGGCGGTATTTGTCGTCGGAGTTGGGGAGGGGTAGCAGCGAAGTGGGTGGATTGCGGCGGAGGTCGGGATGGGAATGGGCCAACCCGGACCTGGCCTTGGGCCCCTATGGCCCCAAGGCCACTTTTGAGAGGCCACGGGTCAACCCATATAAAGAATAGTTAGTGGCCTTGTTGGCCCGATTGGTATTTTCGGTTTACCCAAATTCTTGATTTACATTGTCTTGTGGACAAACAAGATGCTAAAATTAGGCATGGTTTAATGGAATCCGACTAGTGCAAGAATTAACAAGATTCTAATACGTGGTTGATAGAAAAAAACAGGCCGCCTGGTTTTAATTTTGTACGTGCGCATCTTGCCGAAACATATCAAGTCAAAATTGTTGTTCATATACAGGAGAGTTCGCCGGAAATTGTACGACAAACTGCGTCGCAAAATTGGGTCCTACAACAACGCCGGCGCAACGAAGATTGCAGCTACTGTGAGATATAAGATTGTAAGGTGGGTTGACCCGGCTGACCCAGCGGGTCGCCCGGTGCCGGCTCTGTTGACCCAAATCTCGTTTGAGACCGACCCACATGACCCATTGGCCTAGATTTTTTGGGCCGGGTCAACTACCCGACAGGCTGATGTCAGGCCCCTAGCTTTGAGCCCTTATCTTTTTGCCTTGGTGATGGATGAGGTCACAAGGGATATACAAGGGGATATCCCATGGTGTATGCTCTTTGCGGACGATGTGGTGCTAGTCGATGATAGTCGGATGGGGGTCAACAGGAAGTTGGAGTTACGGAGGCAAACCTTGGAATCGAAAGGTTTTAGACTTAGTAGGACTAAAACTGAGTACATGAGGTGTGCTTTCAGTACTACTAGGCACGAGGAGGAGGAGGATGTTAGCCTTGACGGGCAGGTGGTGCCTCAGAAGGACACCTTTCGATATTTGGAGTCAATGTTGCAGAAGGATGGGGATATCGATGAAGATGTGAACCATCGAATTAAAGCCGGATGGATGAAGTGGCGCCAAGCTTCTGGCATTCTCTGTGACGAGGGTGCCACAAAAGCTAAAAGGCAAGTTCTGTAAGACGGCGGTTTGACCCGCAATTTTGTATGGCGCTGAGTGTTGGCGGACTAAAAGGCGACATGTGCAACAGTTAGGTGTGGCGGAGATGCGCATGTTGAGATGGATGTGTGGCCACACAAGGAAGGACCGAATCCGGAATGATGATATATGAGATAGAGTTGGGGTAGCGCCAATTGAAGAGAAGCTTGTCCAACATCATCTGAGATGGTTTGGGCATATTCAGCGCAGGCCTCCAGAAGCCCCAGTGCATAACGGACGGCTAAAGCATGCTGATAATGTCAAAAGAGGCCGGGGTAGACCGAACTTGACATGGGAAGAGTTCGTAAAGAGAGATCTGAAGGATTGGAGCATCACCAAAGAACTAGCCATGGACAGGGGTGCGTGGAAGCTTGCTATCCATGTGTCAGGACCATGAGTTGGTCGCGAGATCTTATGGGTTTCACCTCTAGCCTACCCCAACTTGTTTGGGACTAAAGGCTTTGTTGTTGTTGGCTACATACGGATTAAAATGAGTGAACAAACACACTAAACCGCGTCTATATACATTTGATTCAGAAAAAAAGTTGAATATCTTATAATTCGGAACGGGGGAGTAGATCTTAGCACCAAATCCTAGACATCACATAACTTTTCTCTCACAAAAGGCATTAAATGATGTTGTTTTAGACACAACACGATATAGTGCACTAGGACTACTATGTCTAAGCATCTATTTAATGCCATTAGATATAGCTTAAGATAAAGTGCATTGGGACTGCCCTTATGGGTTTCAACTCTAGCCTACCCTGACTTGTTTGGGACCGTAGGACTTTGTTTTTTTTCTCTCTTTCTCTTTCCTCCATTTATTTTCTTACCTAGGAGCACGTGTAGAGGTGGGCTCTTGCATGAGAGCCAACTCCTCTTTTTCCTTGTCTCTCTCCTCCACATTGGCAAAAATGCCATGTAAGGGGGCTTATAGCCTACGAGAGTTATAATGTAATATACTTTTCAAGACGAATCTATCCATATGATACTCAAGCTTCTAATTTTAAATGTTTAAAAGGATATTGGCGGTCAAAGTTTAGCGTCACTTATTTGTTAACTGAGGAGTACTTACATTATTTAATCTTTGGCATCATCTGTTTACTTATGAGGTGGGTTGATATTTTCAGGTATAAAGGTGGACCAGAGATATCTAGGAAAGTAATATGCGAGGATCCAACTTCCAGGAGATACATAGTCGATGTCTACCCCCTTCATTTGACACTAATTGATGAAAGAGACAACTCTGCGCGGACCATCAAACTAAGTAGGAAGGTGAATTGGCGCTAACATATTCTTTTAAAATATGATGATCATGTGTAACTATCCATCCACATACAAATTAAGGCCGTTATGATATCTTTATGACATGTGATAGATGCATCTATCCACATACAAATTAAGGCTGTTATGACATGTGATAGATGATCTGCTGACCAGTAGGTTACACTGCTACGTTTGGCCAGTCGTAGTTGTAAACATCTTTTTGATTGTATGCATGGAAGATAATAAGTAAAACCCTGACTTTCTCCTTTGGGATGGTAGTGCCAAAAAAGAAGAGAAAGAGACATAATGGCTGGTCTTTCTTCCCTTATCCCTCCTTTTGTTCTGTCGAACACTATCCTGGGTATTCATACTTCTTGTTTACTAATGTGGCATGTTTTTTTTGTAACTATGGATTGGAAGTGCATGAAATAAGATGAATTTATGAGCAATTTTATTCTCAGTCATTTATTTTTTTGACACCTGCATTCTGATGCTTCCAGGCCAAAGTTAATGAGCTTTATAGATTGGTTTGCTCACTTTTGTCTGTGGAGCAGTCCAAGGTATACTCACTACCACCTATGTATCTCACATATTGTGCCCTGTATCTTCAGTACAGCTGCAGCATTGGTCTGCTTGTACCATACAGCCTTTGATCCTTGTGTTTTAATGGTTCAGATTCACATCTGGGATCATTACCAAAAGTTGAAGAACAAAAAGTTGACCAATCTCAATGAGACACTTGAGGATGCTCAACTTTTGATGGATCAAGAGGTATCGTGTTTCTGTTCATGCACTCCTTTCTTTGCTGAAACATGTGAAGGTTCATGTTATGCTCAGCAACGGCATGGCTCCTGTTCATGGTCAGCTGTTGCATGTCACCTGTTTATAGATGAATATAGCGTCCACAATCAAGTAGCGACAAACCCTCAAGTTTGCTTCTCCTCTAACGTTTGTGCACATTTAGTAGGCTATCATATGGTATAACTCGTTTTGTAACACTGGTATGAAGTTGCGAGATGAAAATCTATTTTGAGTTTATTGGTGCTATATGTAAATGTAATAATTGGTTGGGTCAACCCTTTCTATTTATGCAAGAATGCTTGTGGCCTTCTCAAATTATATACTTTCGTTGTGCATGATTGCCCTGTGTTAACTACAGGCCCGTAACTTATTTGCTATTTTCTCTAGCTTGGCTGAAAGCCCTTCGTTCTTGCTTTATGCTTACAGATTCTCTTGGAGGTTAGTGCAGATGATATCTGGTCTTCCGATCTTCGTACAAGATCTACCAGCAATGAATTAGCATTACTTCCACTGGAACCCACATCATTCTCAATTGCTGGAGGCCCTAACTTTTCAAATGGCTATTCATCTGGAATCGGTTCCAGTCTTTCACAAGATAATAGCTTTAATCCTTTAGTAAGGGACACCGAAGATGGGTATAGTAATTTCAGCAGTGGAACGAAAGATGACATCCATGGATTGACTGGGTTACATAACCTGGGTAATACATGCTTCATGAATAGCGCCATACAGTCCTTGGTCCATACGCCTCCACTGGTGGAGTATTTTTTGAAGGAGTACACTCAGGAGATAAACACGGAAAATCCGCTTGGGCTGCAGGTACGAGTTTATTTTTACCCACTTGGGCTACATGATGATGTTATTCATGATATTTGAGGAATTTTGATGGTGCAGGGTGAACTCGCAGTAGCATTTGCTGAACTACTGAGAAAACTTTGGTCCGCTGGTCGCACTTCTGTACCTCCACGTGCATTTAAGTCAAAACTTTCTCGTTTTGCTCCTCAGTTTAGTGGATATAATCAGCATGATTCTCAGGTTCTTGTTGCTCAGAATGCATTGGTCCTTTGGATGTTTATGCTATTTCAACTTGGAAGAATTAAACACATTTATCCAAGTTTATTATAGTATTGGTTCTTTTTTTTACTGTGTAATACTATAATAAACTTGGATAGTAATGTAGCGTCTTTTTTTCTTTGATGCATTTTCTAACGGATCTAATGAATTTCGTCTGTAGCATTTTTTTCTTTGGTGCATTTTCTAATGGATCTAATGAATTTCTTGTACAGCTAGGTATCTCACTTTGTGTCATTTTTTGTAGATATTAGAAAATATCCTCTTCTGTTTTTGATTTACATAGATTCTAATTCATGACACCCTGTTTATTTTTCTTGTGTTCTTTAGATTTACATAGATTCTAATTCATGATTCCAACCTTTTGTCTGCTTTGATCAAGCATGCATCCTTATGGCATCGATACCATATTGCCCTTTTGATTACTTGGTATCATTTGTGACCCTCAGTTCCTGAAGCATTGACTATTTGTATTATCTACATGCATGCGTTGTCTATACTTCTTTAGATATAGCCATAGTGGTAGCTTAGCCACTTCTGTTTTTGACCGAATAGGTTAGCCACAATCTTGTCTCATTGGTATAAGTGCAAAACAGAATGCACCCCATATTTCGTATGGAGTATCATCTCCTTCGACATTTAAATTTCTTCGATGTATGCTTCTAATCTATTTCACTTGGCCACTCTTGCTTCTAAGTTCTAATCTACTTTCTTATCTACAACTCAGTGTCTGTTACCCATTTGTTGAGATCTACTTCCCTGTTTACTTTTATATATATATATATATACTATGCTCTTTGTAAGTAGAGCATGGTTTCTTTTGAATCTGCCAATCACAAGTTCTCAATGATTTTGTCACTAGTAATCTTGCATGCACAGTGTGCGCCTATAAATCAGGTCAAACTTATTACAAGCACAACAAAAATAGAAAATCACAAATCACAACACACTATCAAAATATTGGTAAACATTTCTACTCCCTCCGTTCCTAAATACAAGTCTTTTTAGAGATTTCAATATAGACTACATACGGAGCAAAATGAGTGAATCTACACTCTAAAGTATGTAATCCGTATTGAAATCTCTAAAAGGACTTATATTTAGAAACAGAGGGAGTACAAAATTACAAGCATAATGCATGATGCGAAATTATTTACTTGCACAAATAAAAGATAGGAAGTTTACACATAATTTTCCTGTCCAATATCATGGCAATTATATCATACAAAGTCAATTTAACCAACCAATGAGAAGTCACTCCATGATTGTTATTCATCTTGCTACCGACATTAGCATATACTACCCCCCTCCATCTCATATCATACAAACGTCTTATATTTTGAGACGGAGGTACTACTTTCAAGTTTCAAGCAAAAACTGGAACTCACTCATGTCACGTCCAGATGCAATTCACTCCATGTTACCACTCCCTGGGAATGCACAGAGGGTATTTAGGCTAATTTGGAAACATAGTAAGTAAAACTTTACGTTCAGAAGATGCAAGTCAAATGGTTAAGAGTCATATATCGTAATATTCAGGAGGGAAAATACCTAATTATATGATTGCAGACCACATTCAGGAGCGTACATATCAGTTTCCTGCACAGATAACAAAGCAAATAAATGGCTATGATATCATCAACCACATTGTTGCTCCGTAGAAAAAGTTTGTCCTTTATATGTTTCAACATTTTTCAGTCTCATCTCATTTATCTATAACTCTATTCCTCAATATGTTGTTGTTAGAGGCGTTGATCTCATCCCTTAGTCCACTAGAGATAATTATAGTACGTTAGTAAGGGTAATCTATTTAGTTAGGAAGAGATTGGTTTAGTTAGGAAGATAAAGATATGATTTGTTAGGAAACTCAAGATTATATTCTTAGGCATCAAGTCGAGTCTTCCCTGTAAAAGGGACATGATGTACCCCATATGGATTGTCCAACAAAAGAGTATAAACTAGTAAAGATGGTAATCTATGTTCCCAACCTTTTCCCTCTCATCCTCAGCACCATGGCATGCCAACCTTCACTCCTCGGAGCTGTACCCCCAACCTTGTTACATTCATCGGTCTCAGGACCGGTACAAATCCTTGCACGTGGCACAGTTGTACATATCGACCTTGCATTCTGTTTTTGTTTTGCTACATTTTGTGAAACATTTAAATATGCCATTTTTTCTTATGTAAGAATTGCCTCTCTTTTCTTCAGGAGTTGCTTGCATTTCTGTTGGATGGTCTACATGAAGATCTCAACCGCGTGAAGAAGAAACCATATATTGAAGCAAAGGATGCTGATGATCGTCCTGATGAAGAATTCGCTGAAGAATGCTGGAATTACCATAAAGCTCGAAATGACTCCATAATAGTAGATAAGTTCCAGGTAAGTAATTTTCAGACTTGAATGATTAGATAATCATGCTTAGCTGGAGAAACTATTCTGTTTGAATCCTACTTTATTTTGAATCCTTTTCAAATTATTCGATGCCTGTTACTGCGATTTAGGTATTTTATAATAATGGGAGCTCATCAAAGCTAAGTTAACTAATTAGACGTACTAGTGAAAGTTAACCACTTCTGGCCGCGAGATCTTATGGGTTTCACCTCTAGCCTACCCCAACTTGTTTGGGACTAAAGGCTTTGTTGTTGTTGTTGTAGTGAAAGTTAACCACTGCTAGGTGACACAAGGAACTTGTCCATGCTGTAAACTGACGCTGTTGATGTTATTTTCTCGGGGTTTGTCTATATATATTAGTTACTACTTCTGGAGTTTATGTGTTTATAAATGTAGTTTGCAGAATGTATGAAATAATGGGAGCTCATCAAAGCTAAGTTAACTAATTGGACGTACTAGTGAAAGTTAACCACTGCTAGGTTACACAAGGAACTTGTCCATGCTGTAAACTGACGCTGTTGATGCTATTTTCTCGTGGTTTGTCTATATATATTAGTTATTACTTCTGGAGTTTATGTGTTTATAAATGTAGTTTGCAGAATGTATGAAATTTCAGTTTTCTTTCACCAAGAAAGCCTATCTATATTTATCACATGATGTTTATCATCTTTGTGGCTTCTGATCGTAAAGACTGCATTGTTGTTTGTCTGGGTATTATTTAGTTGTCAATGGGAGAATCAAAGTTGCCAGCACGGTGTTAGGCCACATCTTCTAATTTTGATTGTCGACTGTTAAGAGTTGCACCGTTGGTCTCTAAACCTGCACAGATGGTTCAAGTAGGTCCCTCAACTTGATATTTAGGTCCTTCAGTGTCAGAACTTGTTTTGCTTGTTGGCATTGATTATATCTGGGAAGTGGTACTGAATGCTAATTGGGTGACTTGCTCTTATGGAGATAGTAGTAGACTAGTAGGTGAACCTAAGAGAAAGCAATCGCAGCAATCTGCCGTCCTGCAGCTATCTGATGGGCAAGATAAAAGTTGCCCTGCAGTTGCTTACCTTGTTGCTTCTCACAATGTGATAAGAAAAGACACACATAGAAGTACAGGGCCCATCATTTGAGTAGGTCTGATAGAAATAGAAAATTTGGTTAATGACAAATGCTAACCGAAAATGGCAACATAAAACAGCACACTGAAAATTTGGTTAACCGACTAATTCGGTTCGGTTTACAGTTCATACCCTAATGCATTGTTTGCTTTATACCCACCACGAAGCTGCGTGCCTTCCACCGCATACACCTCTCCCTCATATAGGCGGTCTCTGCCCCCTTCTGATTAGCTAGGCGAGTTGGGACTAAATTATGCTGCAGCTGCACGCTTTACCAAGAAGGCCAAGTATTGCGTTATGTTTGGTTTTGGCCTTCCTGCAGCTGGTTGGCCCATAGGAGGCAGGTTTTTGGACGTTCGTTCCTGGTCGGATAATCGAGATAAATACCAAATTGACCGGATTTAACTCGGTTATTGAAAGTAACAACCAAATATATTAGTCTCGGTTATTGAAAGTAACAAACGAATATATTAGTGCCAATGATACAAACCGAAAGAGCGGTTTTTCCATTGTCGGGGTCGGTTCGGTTTCTAGTTTGGCGGTTTTTATTCCCACCCCTAGTTGTGATCCTAGGTTCCAGGCATTCGCCATGTTGTTGGGTGGAGATGCTTCGAAGTTAATTGGTTTCTCTTGATACTCTAGTTATCACTGTTAAGTACTCCCTCCGTCCCAAAATAAGTGTCGCAGATTTTGTACTAAACTAGTACAAATTTTGTACTAGATCATCGACACTTATTTTGGGACGGAGGGAGTATATTATATCTCGTCTTCCTATTAGAGCGGTCTTTTGGGATAGATGGTCAGATGACTATATCGTAACATGGTATCAGACCTGAGGTCTTTGGTAAAAGTCTCGTTCCCCGCATTTTCCCCAATCATCATCATTTATCCACGCCCACGTCGGCGTGGGGGAAGGTGTTGATCATTCCATATCCACATCAGAGGTGAAGGGTGTTAAGTATATTATATCTCCTCTTACTATCAGATCGGTCTTTTGGGACATTGATATTAGAGCCGAGGTCTTGGGTTCAAGTATCGGTCCCCGCATTTTCCCCAATCATTTAACCACACCCACGTTGGGCGTGGGGGAGGGGGGTGGGGTGGTTAAGTATACTAGAGGATACCCGGCGCGTTGCTGCAGGAATCTATTGACAAAATTTTGGGTTGATAACATGATAGTGAAAATTAAAAATACATTTGACATGTTATATTTGATTATGTAGAGTTGCAAAATCTGTATTGAATATAAGTATAATAATTGAATGGAAAACATTTTTCCATGCATGAATGAATGCTGTGGTGGGTCTTTCTCCATGCATGGTTGCATGCTGAGGTGGGCCTTATTCCATTCATAATTGTATGGTGAGGTGGCATGCTTGCATGTTGACATAAATAAGTTAGTGGGGATCAATCACTTATGTATATAGGATTATAGCTCCTCTTCCTATCAGATCAGTCTTTTGGGATAGATGGTTTGATGACCATATCTTAACATTGGTATCAGAGCTGAGGTCTTGGGTTCTAGTCTCGGTCCCCATATTTTCCTCAAGCATTTATCCACGTCGGTCGTGGGCCGAGGTGTTGATCATTCCATATCCACATCGGATGTGGGGGGGGGGGGGGTTGTTAAGTATATTATATCCCCTCTTCCTATCAGATCGGTTGGGATTGATGGTCAGATGACTATAGCATGGCATCAGAGCTGAAGTCTTGGATTCAAGTCTCGGACCCCGCATTTTCCCCAATCATTTATCCATGCCCACGTAGGGCGTGAGGGTAGGTGTTGATCATTCCATATCCACATTGGATGCGAAGGGGTATGTGTGTTAAGTATATTATATACGGAAAGTCATCTTCTACTCCCGAGCCCATTTGAGCTCGGGATGAACAGTAAAATCGAATTTTTTTTGAAAACTCATTTAAAAAATTCTGATTTTTTTTTATGCAAACATTGACAAAAGTTTTCCACGCTCACAAAATTTCATCTTGAAAAGACATTCGCGGAGGTCGTGCCAAAAGAAACAAAAACAAAATCAGCACTCCAAAATGCTTTTGAAAATAACACATTTGGAGCATCAATTTTGTTTTTTTTGCCACAATTTCCAGGAATGTGATTTCAATATGAAATTTTGGGAGCACATAAAACTTTTGTCAATGTTTCTACCAAAAAAAATCAGAATTGTTTGAATCTGTTTTGATTTTTTTGGATTTTACTGTTCACCGGGCTCAAATGAGCCCGAGCTAAAAAACTCCACTTCCATTATATACCTCCTTTTCCTATTAAATCGGTCTTCTCGGATAGATGGTTAAATGACTATCTTAACAATCACTACTTGGAAGCTATGATTCTACGTGGAGCAGTGCGATTAGGCAACAACAGATATGCCACACTTGTCAGATTGTGTGCGTAGCTGACGGGGTTGTCTTGATTCGTTGCCCACCGCTATTATGAGCCTCATGAAATCTCCATTGCCTTCCACCATCATGCATAATTTGTTTTGTCTAATTCACATGGTGTCCAAATCAGATGTGTTAGTGATCGGTGTGCTGATTTATTGAATAGGAGAATTTAGATCTCATAAAACAAAAAAGAGAAACCCACTGTTGAACATGGCAAAGTTGCTGCTCTGGTTCAGCAACATGGTGGCCATGGTTTGGTGGGTGGCATTTAGATGAGGCTGGTGGGACACTCTTAGCTGGGCTCACGATGAAGATGTGTTAAGTGTCTGAGAATGATGTTTTTGTCTCCAGGTTTTGGTTCAAATATTCCAAGGAGAGGAGGGAAAATGTGCGCTACATCAGCCAGTAAATATTTCTGTAGACCTCACTTGACCAGTCTGTCCAATATAGAGGACCTAAATGCCTAGTTAGCAAGTCTAGGGATCTACACGAACCATCCATGTAAATTTAGGGGCACACACTGATATTAATAACTCTTTAAAGATTGTAAGTACTTGTGTTCTCTAGAAATAGAGAACAGAAATAAAGCTAAGTATAATATTTAAATTAGCACTCTTTGTTTGAATTATATAGCAGTTATTTTACATTTTTTCTTGCGTCATATGCGGGGACTGTCTGCCAACAAGGTTTATTTGTTCGTGTTCTCTGCCATAACTATAATTTCTTTGCTTGATGTTTCAGGGGCAGTACAAGTCCACCTTAGTCTGTCCAGAATGCAACAAAATCTCTGTTACCTTTGACCCATTCATGTATTTATCGCTACCATTACCCTCAACTGTTACTCGAATGATGACTGTGACTGTATTTAGTGGTACTGGGAATTCTCTTCCCATGCCTTACACTGTTACAGTACCGAAAAATGGAGTTTGCAGAGATCTTTGCAAAGCCCTGAGTGATGCATGCTGCTTAAAAGAGTCCGAGACATTGTTACTTGGAGAGGTAAAATACTTGTCTTTTTTTACTTGCCTAGTCATTCGTGAAACTCGAGTGTAGGTTTTTTCAGCAAGTAACTAACTAAAGGTTATTGACATTTATCAGGTATATGATTATCGGATTTACCGTTATTTCAGTCCATTGGAGCTACTTCATATTATAAAAGATGGCGATCAGCTTGTTGCTTATAAGCTTCCTGTTGGCCATGAAAAACTTTTGAGGATCGAGATCCTACATCGGAATGTGGATAGGTGAATGTCATGCGAATGTTATTTTTTCATATCTTAGGCTCAGTTTTTGGTTTATGTGGTGTGCTGCCCCAAATGCTGGAATGTAGCAACTTAAGTGAATTTTACTAAATTTGTTGAACCGGTATGGGCCCAAGCCCATCCTCTCTTATCTTAGGGCCCAAGCTCATGTGAAGGGACTGACCTAGAAGGGGGCATCCGGCCCTCCTGTTCCCTGTAGAGCCGACACACACATATCACGCTAGCCACCAGACATGTCTACAGGTACTCCTCTCTCGTTCAACATGGTATCGAGCCAGGTTGCGGCGGCGCCGGCGCCGGCGTAGTCGCTCGCCGGTGAGGCGGTGGGGCCCGGCGGGGTCAGTCGAGAGGAGGATCCTGCTCGCGCTGCTGCGGAGGGGCGGCTGCTCGCGCGGCTGCGAAGGGGGCTGTGCGCGCAGCACAGGGGCTGCGACGCGGGGAGGCGGCCTGGGTGCTGCTGTGCGGCAGAGGAAGAGGAGTCGGGCGAGGTGCGGCTGCGTAGGGGAGAGCAGAAGAGGCCTGCTGCTGCGTTGCGTCAAGGGGGAGAAGGACTGCTGTGGATCAATTTTTTTCTCTCTCTCCTTCAAGGATCGATCTGTTCCTACTGGAGCTGCTGCTGTGCTGTTCCTACTGAAGCTGTTGTGCATCCGTTGTGCTGTTTTGCAGCTGTGTGCGGGTACTGCTGTGGAGAAGTGTGGCTGTGGTGCTGCTGGAGCTGCTGCTGTGGATTTGCTGCTGGGCGTGCTGCTGCTGCTGCTCAATTTGCTGGAGCTGCAGCTGCTGTTTGCTGTTGGTCTGGGTTGAGCGGCTGCTGTTTCTGCTGTCCTCCTCCTGCTGCTGCTGGAGAAAGAAGGCTAGCGGAGTCTCTGCTACTGCTGGGAGTTGCGGCTGCTACTCCTGAGCAAAGATGGGTGAACCAAAAGCTCTCGCCTAGGCTTTCGAGAAGCTTGCTAAGATCCTCGCAGACTCCAACTCCCAACTCTGGGGCCATCGTTCCTCGACACGACGTGGCTCAGAAGCTCGAAATGTCGCCTCTGGGCTTCACCCCTGTCTCCAAGTAATTGCATGGAAATGACCTAGTAGTTTCATTGGCTAGTGCAAGGAAGTTGACTGGAAGTCTCCTTAGTTGTACATGCAAGACTAGTGCATGGTATTTTCCTAGGAGTTTACTTAGCTTGACTTAGCTTGACCAGGGCTGGTTTGTAGCCTATATAAGGACGTGTGCCCCTTTGTAACAACTCAAGCCAGTGTAATAGATCAAATCAATTCATCCAGCTTCCACTAGTACTAGTACCACCGTATCTCCTCACTAGTTAGTGAGTGTGTGTGCTTACTAGTGTTCGTGTCCTAGTGTTCCTCGTCCAGATATTCTGCTCTTTTTAGTCTAGTACTAGCTAGCCAGTAGTTTGGGCTGACATCGCCCTTGGACATGAAGCTAGAGGGGGCCACAAGTTATTTGAGCTGGTCCAGGAGGGCTTTGTAGGCTGTTGAGCAGAAGGAGCTTGTTGGATACTTGTTGGGCACCGTTGCAGAACCATGAGACAAGAGTAGTGCAGAGGGAAAGAGGTGGAAGATCATCAACTCTGTACTGATGGTGTGGTTGTTGAACTCCGTCGTGCACTCCATATGGAAGACTCTGTCCACCCAGTACCCAAGGGCAATGTCATGCTCAATGCTCAGATTGAGGACAAAATTAGGTTGTTGCGCCAAGAGGATGGCATGTCAGTGATGGCATACGTGGCAGAACTACAGGCTCTGTGGGCAGATCAGGATAACTGTGATGCTCTGGAACTCTATGATGCAGCTTTAATCGGGTCAGGGCACAAGTGGATGGCACGCATGCGTGTGCTGAAACTTTTGGCTGGCCTCAAAGGTTGCTTTGATGGCAGGAAAGCCTCCCTGCTGCACCAACCTAGTCTGCCTACCATTGTTGGGGCTATTGCAGCGATGACTCAAGACGAGGTGCGCCTATCTCTTGAGCATGCATACGTGAAGGGTTTGCCAACTTCGACATTTGCAGTCACTCAACGCATGGGGTGGGGAGATCCTAACAAATGTCACATCTGTGGGGAGGTAGGACATTGGAAGAGAGAATGTCCAACTCGTGGCAGAGGCAGGGGATACAACAGAGGTGGAACTGGCAGAGGTAGGAGTGCAAGAGGCAGAGGTGGATTTTCACAAACCTTAGGGGGTCAGGTTTCTAGGGGCAAAGGTGGCTACTTAGGACACTCAGGGGTCAGAGGGCTCACATGGCCGTTGCAGGAGACACGGGGACGTCACAGTGCGAGGAAGTTGATGTGGCTGCCTATGGAGACTTTGCTCATTGGGCCTCCACCGATGAAGGTAATCTGACAAAGGCACCTCTTACTCCTAATGAGGGTGCTTCACAATGGGTCCTAGACTCTGGAGCATCTAAGCATGTTGCGGGTAATTCCTGTGTGTTTGAGTCTTACCGTAAGCATGCTCCTACTCACGAGGGCACTATACAAACTGCCGATGGTACAAATCCAGCCTGTTGTAGGGGTTGGCACAGTCGAGTGCACTTCAACCATCTCCTTATCGTCAGTTCTACATGTGCCAGCTTTTCCTGTCAATTTGGTCTCTTTCAGTGCTCTCATTGATCAAATAGACTGTCGTGTGATCCTTGACAAGTTCGGTTGCTTGATTCAGGAGCGACTGACGGGCCAGACGGTTGGGACTGGCACCAGGCGTAGGGGGCTCTGGTACATGAACCAGGAGGTGCAGCCGGACTTGTGTGTGCTGCGACCATGGAGGACAAGGAGAAGCAGGCGGTGACCCATCACTGTAGGATGGGTCATGTATCTTTGGATAAGATGAGTAGAATATTTCCGGATGTTATGTGTGGAATAGGCAAGGGCAAGTTGACATGTCATGTTTGCGAATATGCAAGACACACACGAGCCTCATATGTGAGTAAGGGGCTTAGGAGCATATCTCTTTTTATGCTTATTCATTCGGATGTATGGACTAGTCCAGTGGTATCAATGAATGGAAAGAAGTATTTTGCTACCTTTTGACTACTATTCTCGTATGACTTGGATTTACTTGATGCGTCACAAGGATGAGGTGTTTAGAGGATGAGGTGTTTAGCTGTTTTCAGAACTTCCATGCTCTTGTAAAGAACCAGTTTCAGGTGCAGGTCAAGGTGCTCAAGACTGATAATGGCATAGAGTATGTGAACAATATATTTGGGGCTTTCATGGCTGACCAAGGGATTCTTCATCCAACTTCATGTCCGGACACCCCACCTCAGAATGGAGTGGATGAAAGGAAGAATCGTCATATTCTTGAGGTTGCTCGGTCGTTGATGTTTACCATGAATGTGCCTAAGTTCTTATGGGATGAAGCAGTTATGACAGCCACATACCCGATCAACCGGACACCTTCCAGGATACTAGGTATGAAATCTCCTTCCGAGTTGCTCGTTGGAGATAATAAGTTTGTTGTTTCCCCAAAGCTGTTTGGCAATACTTGCTTTGTTCGTGATCATTGGTCATCTGTTGGAAAGCTTGATCCTCGAGAAGTGAAGTGTGTCTTTCTGGGATACTCTTCTAGTTAGCAGGGGTATAAATGTTGGTGTCCCTCTGAAAAACGTAGGTTTGTGAGTATGGATGTTACCTTCAGGGAGTCTGAGCCATTCTATGGTGAGCCGACTCATTTCAGTCTGTTGTTTGCAGAGCTAGACCACCTACGCCCTGTGCAAGATGGTCAAGAGGGGGAGAAGGATGTGTCTCATGCTCGGGGTGATTCTGTGGACATTAACACTGATGATGATGTGCAAGTTCAGGCCCAACCAATAGTGGGTGCAATTCCGGTTAGCACTCTCACCGATGATGATGTGTAGGTTCATGTCGAGCCAACTGTCGATACACTTAAGATTGGTGCTCTCTAGGTTCCTGTTAGGGATCGATGGCAGACGAATACCCTGGTGTACTCTCGACGGCAACCACACGTGCAGGGGGAGCAGCAAGGCAGTGAGGCAAGAGTGCAGGGGGAGCAGCAAGGCAGTGAGGCAAGCTCATTTGACACAGTGGAGCTGCCCATTGTGTTGCGAAAGGCTACACGTGAAGCGGCAAGAAAGGGTGAAGTAGCAAGGAAGGCTCTACCAAAGAATGATGCTTGTGATGATCTTGATATTGGCAATTTTGTGTCTTATAAGGCTTTTGTCACCTTCATATAAAGCATTTGTCGCCTCTCTTCAAACTGTGTCAATTCCAAAGGATTGGAAGGCTGCAAAGCAAGATCCGAAGTGGCGTGAAGCGATGATAGAAGAGTTGGAAGCACTGAGGAAGAACAAGACGTGGGTGCTAACCACATTGCCGACAGAAAAGAAAGCAATGAGTTGTAAGTGGATCTATACAGTGAAGCAGAATCCCGAGGGGAAGGTGGAACGGTATAAGGCCAGATTGGTCGCCAGAGGATATAGTCAAACTTATGGAATTGACTATGATGAGACGTTTTCTCCCGTGGCAAAGATGAACACAATAAGGATATTGGCCTCCTGTGCTGCAAACTTTGGGTGGAAGTTGCATCAATTTGATGTCAAGAATGCCTTCTTGCATGGTGAGTTGCAGGAAGAAGTGTACATGGAGATGCCACCAGGTTTTGGTACTTCAGAGACTACGGGGAAGGTATGCAGGCTGAAGAAATCCTTGTATGGACTAAAGCAATCACCAAGGGCATGGTTTGATAGGTTCAGACTGTTACAGTATATGTGGATTGTACTAGCCCTTTCCATCAGTTCGGACTTTTGGTTGCGTTGTCTAGTGCATGAAGCTTAACATGGTATCGGAGCTAAGGTCTTGAGTTCAAGTCCCGGCACTCGCAATTTATTTAAAAAATTGCTGGTAGCCCCCCTTTGTGTCCACGTATAGGCCTCTTGAGCCATACGTGAGTTTCGCTCACCGTCACTCTCTTCCGGTTGCACGTGTTGACTTGTCTTCCCCGTCACACGTGAGAGGGGGTGTTACAGTATATGTGGATTGTACTAGCCCTTTCCATCAGTTCGGACTTTTGGTTGCGTTGGCTAGTGCATGAAGCTTAACACAGATGTGTCGTCCGTGGTATGGGGTATGGTCAGTGTAACGGTGACCACACGCTGTTCTACAATCACTTTGATCGGAAGATCACCATTCTTGTTGTTTATGTGGATGACATTATCATCACTGGAGATGATAAGGAGGAAATAGAGAGATTGAAGGGCTGTCTGAGCAAGGAGTTTGAGGTAAAGGATTTGGGTAACCTAAAATACTTCCTTGGCATTGAAGTGGCTCAGACAGTGAAGGGAATCTCTATGTGCCAACGAAAATACACCTTGGATCTCTTGAGTGACATGGGCATGATGGGATATCGTGCTGCCCCTACTCCGTTTGAACAAAATCACCAAGTGACAGCACAATCAGGAGAGCTAGTGAATAAGGAAGATTATCAGAAATTGGTTGGGAGGTTGTTGTGCTTGTGTCATACCAGGCCTGAAATTACGTATGCCGGGGGGGGGGGGGGGGAGGGGCGAGCAGATACATGCATGAACCAAGTGGGCATCTTGATATTGTGCACAAAATCCTGAGATACTTGAAGGGGACTCCGGGTAAAGGGTTGTGGTTTGGGAAGAGTGGACATCTTGAGGTGAAGGGCTATGGTGACTCTTGTTAAGCTTCATGCACTAGTCAACGCAACCAAAAGTCCGAACTGATGGAAAGGGCTAGTGCAATCCACATATACTGTAACACCCCCTCTCACGTGTGACGGGAAAGTCAAGTCAACACGTGCAACCGGAAGAGAGCGACGGCGCGCGAAACTCACGTATGACTCAAGAGGCCTCTACGTGGATACAAAGGGGGCTTACCAGCAATTTTTTAAATAAATTGCGAAAGCCAGGATTTGAACTCAAGACCTTAGCTCTGGTACCATGTTAAGCTTCATGCACTTGCCAATGCAACCAAAAGTCCGAACTTTTGGAAAGGGCTAGTGCAATCCACATATACCGTAACAACTCTGACTGGGCCAGTTGTCAAGATGATAGAAGATCAACTTCTGGCTACTGCGTGTTTGTGGGAGGAAATGTGGTGTCATGGAGAAGCAAGAAATAACCGGTTGTGTCTAGATCAACGGTAGAAGCTGAGTATAGAGCATTATCTCAAGGGTTGTGTGAGATGCTCTGGGTGAAGTACCTACTAAGCGAGTTGAAACTTCTGAGGAAGGGACCCTTGAAGGTGTGGTGTGACAATCGGTCAGCTATAACCATTGCTAATAACCCAGTTCAACATGATAGGACAAAGCATGTGGAAATTGATCGCTTTTTCATTAAGGAGAAACTTGATGCTGGGATCATCAACCTTACTCATGTCAGCTCTGGGCAGCAATTTGCAGATTGCTTGACAAAGGGACTCGGAACAAAGAACTGTAACTTGGCATGTGACAAGATGGGAATGATAGATATCTACCACCCATCTTGAGGGGGAGTGTTGAACCGGTATGGGCCCAAGCCCATCCTCTCTTATCTTAGGGCCCAAGCCCATGTGAAGGGACTGACCTAGAAGGGGGCATCCAGCCCTCCTGTTCCCGGTAGAGCCGACACACATATCACGCTAGCCACCAGACATGTCTACAGGTACTCCTCTCTCGTTCAACAAAATTCTAGTAAGTTTTTCTCTTTCCTGCAAAAAAAAAAAAAGATTTAAGTTTTTCTCTTACACCAAAAAAATATGCTTGCAAGTTTCAACCAACTGCTATACCTATATAGAAACACATACGTAAATTTGGAGAGGCATCACAATGCCAAACAGAGCCCTTATCATTTTCCTTGTGATATTTGTCACTCCCTCCATCCCAAAATAAGTGTAGCTTGAGTGCTAAGTGGCCCTACTCTGCATAAGACACTTGAGTGCTAAGTGGCCCTACTCTGCATCCATTGCATACATGTGTTCATTACAATGATCGCACCATTTTCAAAACAACAACAAAGCATTTTATCCCAAGCAAGACAACAAAAACCCAAAAAGGAAGAGATAAAGTACAAGTAAACAAAGTGAAGGAAAGCAAATTAAGGTTCTGGTACATCTATCACTGATTTCCGTAGTCCTATCAAGCGCCAAATCCCTGGGCACATTCCAATCCTTCAAGTCTCTTTTTACCATATCGGTCGCCCCCTACCCCTCGTATTATTGCTACTCTTTAGACTACTGCTATTCATTCACTAGTGCTTCTGCTGCCCTCTGATGAATATGTCCAAATAACCTCAGCCGGTGTTGGACAAGCTTCTCTTCAATCGGTGCCATCCCTGCTTTATTATGTATTCCATCATTCCTAATTCGGTCCTTTTATTATATGCCACACATCCACCTTAGCATGCACATTGTTGGGTATGTCTGTCTCTTAATAGGCCAACACGCTTGGTCCATATAGCATCGCAGGTCTGACGCCGTCTATAGAACTTACCTTTGAGCTTTTGTGGGACCTTGCCATGGAGGGTGTCAGATGCTTGCCGTCACTTCATCCAACCCGCTTTGATTCTATGGCTAACATCCTCATCGATACCACCATTGCTTTGTAGCGTTGATCCTAAAATGATTTATTAATGTTATACATATCAGAATTGGGTCTTCTAAAATGCCTACGCGGGGCTGGAGGCTGACAACAGTGTTGATTGTGGTTTCAGTCTCTTATGGCCACAATACTGTAGAGTCTTTACAGTATGGTGGACTTTTCTTGCGGCTGCATATTTAGAATGGGGTTAGGAGGATTGAGATGTGGATTGGGTCCAATGATGTGGAGGGGGTGGCAGCACTCTGATCTAGCTCTGCAGCAGAGAGCACGAGATTTGGAGTGGATGGGACATATTCTTCTACATTTTGTTGTCAGAGGATGCCCTTATGATTTACGATCTGCCATAGTAAATGTTTTATAATGGTTTATGCTTTATGCTACACCACTGCACTTGACAGATTTTCCCTTCTGTAGTACAATTTTATGCATTATTTTTACTTGCAGATAGCACCGAAAACTGAGATCACCTATACCTCGTTTTTTGTCTCTTCTCTGATGCTGTATTTTTTTTTAATTCTGTTAGTATGGATGCGAGAATTACTTTCCAAATTAGGCTTATGTTGGTATGTGCTTGTTAATTCACCCAGATGTACTCCAGAGCCCCAGTTTAATGTGCGGAAGCTCATTGGAAGCCCTCTTGTGACTTGTATTCCCAATGACTCAACAAGAAAAGCTGATATTTATGCGGCTGTCTCTGCGGTTATGGCTCCATTTGTACGAGCAAAAGTGCATGCTCCAGGTGAGTCTCTGTTGAATGGCGGCGGGCCAAGTCTGGATGGTATTGTACTAAGGGATAATGGCGCCTCATGTGAGAAGGGCCTTTCTACGTCGAATGTGGATGAAGCAACGAGTGCTGCTGAGTTTTTGCCGTTTAAGCTTTACTTGAGTGATGATAAAGGTCATATAAGAAATCCTGTAGAAGAAGATTCTGATCATGTTTTTGGTTTGCCCATGAGGTTATTGATGGGTTGGTCCGATAAAGAACATGAAACATATAACCTTAAATACATGGATGATCTTCCTGATGTTTTCAAGCCAGGATTCATGTCAAAGAAAACACGGCAGGAAGCAGTCAACTTATTTTCATGCTTGGATGCTTTTCTGAAGGACGAACCTCTAGGCCCTGATGACATGTGGTTAGCATTTTTTCTTTTGACTAATAGTCCAGCTATTGGTACCAACTTTCTTCAGTCTGATGGCTTAAACTGGTGCCTTGCCTATCTGCAACAGGTACTGTCCTTGCTGCAAGGAGCACAGACAGGCTAGCAAGAAACTCGACTTGTGGAGGTTGCCTGAGATATTGGTGGTTCACTTAAAGAGGTTTTCATACAGCCGTTATATGAAAAATAAACTTGACACCTTTGTGAACTTTCCAATCCATGATCTTGATATGAGCAAGTACGCAAAGCACACATCAGGAGGTGACCAGCCCCACATCTATGAACTCTATGCGGTGATAAATCATTATGGTGGTTTGGGAGGTGGTCACTATTCTGCCTATGCGAAGGTGCTTGACCCATCTTTTGTGCTATATTGTTATCCATCAATGTCTTGCATACAATTTGTAGAAGTTCACCTGTAGTTGCCTGAAATTCATTTGCTGTCCATTTTACACTTGCAGTTAATAGATGAAGATAGCTGGTATCACTTCGATGATAGTCATGTCTCCTCTGTAAATGAAGAGGAAACAAGGACATCTGCTGCTTATCTGCTATTTTATCGACGTGTTGTTGGCAATTCCTGTGCAATGTCTGAAGTTGTTCCAGTCGACACCCATATGGTTGATTCACTTGACACATAGATTCAAATGCGAACATCAGTATCATGTAGTTTTGTGGCACTTATGGTGTTCGTGCTACGAATATTGTTTGACTGCAATTTTGCTGGTTTTGGGGCACTATTGGTGTATGGTAGGTCGTTGAACAATTGAAGATTAGGGTTTCCGGTATCTCCAGTCTTGTTGGTTTAAAAGTAGGATTCATCTTGACAAGTTCTGAAGTGTAGCTGGCTACAGGCGGTATGCTGAAGTTCCTTCTGAGGATGCGTTGTGGGCTTGGGTAAAATATATACTGTTACTATTGGTGTGGATGAGGTTGGTAAACTGGTACGGTATCCAACTGAATGGAAACTATTGAAACTGATATGCTGCATGTAACTTCATCTTTAAAAACTTCATATACTCCCTCTGTTCACTTTTATAAGATGTTGTAGACATTTCAGACAGCATGCAAAACAGCTCAGTTTCAGCTGTTTGAAACGACTTGTATGAAAGAACAGAGGGGAGTAGTAATTCCAACAACGAGCGTGAAGAAAGGTTTTGTCTTTGGACCTTTTCTCTCCTCCCCAAGGGTGCATCAAGGGTCAAACATAGTTTTAATAAGAATGATAGTAACATAGTTTTGATGTGAATGGTCTCATTTAAGGCACTGATGTGGCTGCTAAGGTCGTGTTCTGGAGTGCTACAGCTGCCAGCTTGAGAGCTGGGCCGAACCTAGAAGTTGGCGATCGTTTTAGTGCAAAATAAAGCTACGAAAGCTGAGCCCCTTGACAGCTCTTTAAGCAGCACTGCCAAGTGAATGCAATATATAGGTTTGATTGTCTCATCCCCTTGTCTCCTCGCATCTCATTGTGACTCGTGTCAACCTTGTCTTCATTCCTCATTTGCACAAGTATTACCAAGATTCAAAGGGCTTTCCTGTGGGAGGGGACTGAGGAGGTCTCAGGCGCCAAATGTAAAGTCAACTGGAAGACGGTCTGTCGCCCCACCAACCTTGGCGGTCTAGGCATTCTGGATCTTGACAAGTTCGCTAGAGCCCTCAGGCTTCGCTGGCTTTGGTTTGCCTGGGTGGATCCGCTGAGAGCTTGGGTTGGCCTTGAAACCCCTTGTAATGACGATGACAAGGAACTTTTCTTCGCAGCAACGACAATTACCATTGGCGATGGCTTGACGGCTCCTTTCTGGCACTCTCCATGGCTCAATGGTCAAAAACCAAAGGACATTGCGCCGGGCATCTTCGCCCGTTCTCGGCTCAACAGTTGCTCGGTGGCCAAGGCGATGAACAACAATGCATGGATACAACACATCAACCTTGAAGGTGGCATGGCGGTCAACATCATACAAGAATTCTATACTCTATGGACTCTATGCCTCGAGGTACAGCTCACCCCAGGAATCAACGATGGCATTCGATGGAAATTCACGGCGGACGGTTGTTACTCCGCAACCACCGCTTACAAGATGCAATTTGCTGGTCTGATCAAATCTGAGATGCCCTCGATGGTGTGGAAGATCTGGGCACCTCCCAAGGTCAAACTCTTCTCTTGGTTGATTCTTCAAGACAGAGTCTGGACGGCGGACAGACTGCTTCGCAGAGGGTGGCCAAACTGTGGCATCTGCCAGCTCTGCAAGAGGGAGCCGGAAACTGCGGCCCACCTGATGTTCAAATGTCGCTACACTGTAAGGGTTTGGAACCTGATTTATGTTTGGTTGGGTCGGCAATCTGTGACACCGTCTTGGCACGACTTACACACGGTGAAGCAATGGTGGAATTCAGGCGAAGGACAACCGGGATACTCCAGAAAGGCGAGCAACTCACTACAGATGCTCATATGCTGGGAGATTTGGAACGAAAGGAATGCCCGCGTTTTCCGCAACAAGGCCTCGCTGCCCACCAGGGTGGTGGCGAAGATCAGGGAAGAAGCTAAAACTTGGGTAGTGGCCGGGGCTAGATTTATGGGTAACATTTTACCGGGAGAGTGATCCCACTGTCCGGACCTTTTGGTCCTGTAACACCTTTAAAAAACCTTGTTCTTCTCCTTCTTATTTAATGAGATGAGGCAAAGCTTTTGCCTCCGTTTCAAAAAAAAAAATTCCTCATTTGCACCGTGCTTTTGCTCTTACTAGCACATATGTCCGTCAGTCCGTGAGTTGCAATTGCAACAGGAAAGAAATGAGCGTGTCCATCAAAGCAGCATTGGTGTCGCCCGACGGTGACAAAACCTAGATAAAATGCATATTAGCTGCTCAATTAGTGTTTGTTTTTCTCTTAAAAGAATCAGATTATCAACGCTGGTTGGACTCAGGAAGAGTTAAAGCCTCGCTTTCTCTTTAAATATCAACTTGGCAGCCCTATTTGCAAGGGCGACCATTTCTATTAGGCCGGCTTAATTAGAGACGTTTGCTTTTGCTTTGATACTTGTTAATTCATGCACATCTTTGATTGGGTATATAGAGTACATTGTGCGAAAGAGAGACTTGGAATCACACATGGTTTAAACCTGTTCTATTTTTAACACCTTATCTCTAGCTTTAACACAATATACTTTTAACATTGATCGCCCAAAAAGCTTCCCACGATACCCCATAAAAAGAGGACCTAGACACCCATGAAGAAAATGGATCTCTGTTTTTCGCTAGTAAAAAGGAGGGAATTTCAATCATAAAAAGGCACTCCCTCTATAAACTAGTATAAAATTGTTTAGATCAGAAGGAGCAGGAGAAAAGAGCTACCCAGTGAGTGACACCACATATAGGTTCTCCATCATTTCAATGTCGATGATGCGATGATGCCTATTTACTGCGCATGTACTCCTACAGTAGTGGTAGTGGAGTAATTTAGTTGCCTGCCTGCCTGCCCAATCCTTTATTCGAAGGGTACGGGAAAGGTGAATTGTGGAGCATGTGACTTTCGGATGCAGGGTTTCTGCACCTGGGCTCAACTAAACTTGCTGATGAATAGTAAAATCTAAAAAGTAGCAAATTAATTCAAAAAAATCTGAAATTTTTACCCATGAAAGTTGAGAGAATCTTCTAAGTGCGTGCCAAATTTCAAGGTGTTTGGACATTTGAGAAGCTCGTGGCAAAAATAACAAATTTGGCATTTCAAAGGAACTTTCAAAAAGTGCATTGTAGACCGGATTTTTTTCCATGAGCGCCTCAAATGTCCAAGCACCTTAAAATTTGGCATGCACCTAGAAGATTCTCTAAAATTTTATGTGTAATTTTTTAAGATTTTTGTTAATTATTTTGCTATTTTTTGAAGTTACTGTCCATCGGGTGTACATGAGTCCAGAACTGAAAATCGAATTTTTAGTGACTTTTTTTTCCTGGAAAGAGATGAAGACGACAGCAGCGGTTTGGCCTTCACTTTCCCCCATATCTCATTCTCATCTCATCCACGCCATCTCTCTCTTAACTTCTTCTTTCCGTGTCCGCCGCCTCCACAACACCCAAGTGGATCTTGCCCGAATCTTGACGAACAAAAATTTACACTCCCAACGAACGGAAAATTAGAGAAACGACACAGACGAAACCAAGAATAGCACCTCTCTTTATTAGTAGGTGTAGGTTGTTCCTGGCCATGAATCCATCGTCCAAGGTCAGAACCACCCTAGTACCACCGCCATTTTTCCCATGGCTGGCCCGCTCCTTTGGCTCCGGCGTGCGTGCTCCCGCCTCAAGTCGGTCGTCCGTGACTTGCATCATCGCCACGGGCCTGTCCCCTCCTTGGGTTCCTCTCACTGTGCCTCACCATCTTCATGTCTAGTCGTCGTGTCGCCCACCATGCACTCACCCAATGCGGGCACGCCTTCGCTAGCCGTCCATCTGCCATCTGGTGTTGTATGGGGAGTCGCATCACCCCAGTGGCACATGATTGTCCGTCTCGATCGGACCGGATAGCCTCGAGATTGACCTCGCACGTGTCGTCGAGATCACCATGCTCTGCCTGTTGTTCGGCGAGGAACCATGACCACTCGCTGGTTCCCTCGCCTTCACGCTGCTCACTCCCCTGACTCACCGATGCAATTGAGTTGGTGGATAGAGATAAAAAAGGTCATCATGATGTATTTGGATAAACTCACCCCCACTCCATATCTAGCTACACATGGCTGCTTCTTGGGCTGAAAGCCCAACCAGTCGATCACATCCAAAAGTTGTGCCACCGAACGAAAAAGGGCTCCTGGAATTTTAACAAGAGTCGGAAGCCGGCGAAGGAGTTGAGATATGAGGATATGGAAGCGGTGGTGTGTTATTGATCGTGCCCTAAGTATAAAGGTTTTAGTGCAAGTGCGATTAACGACCCCCCTCCTCTCTAAAGCATAGATTCCTGATATTATCTTAGGCCTAATCGATAAATATGACCTTTTACCGAAAGAGTTAAGCTATCTGACGCCTAGATTAGATGGGTAAACTCTATAGTAAATGTGTTTCAAAATACTTGAGAAATTTTGTGAGCAAAACACATTCTGTAGGGTATATGCCAGAGGGTGTCGGTGTCAAAACCGGCAAACCTCGGGTAGGGGGGCCCGAGCTGTGAGATCGGATCGATGGTAACAGGAGACAAGTGAACACAAGGCTTTTACCCAGGTCGATCAGGCCCTCTCTATGGAGGTAAAACCCTACGTCCTACTCTTGTTGTATTATTGGTGTAACAAGTAAATAGTTGATCTACCTCGAGATCGTATGTTCATGGTCTAAACCCTAGGGGTGATGATGATGTGTATGGGTGTCCTCTACGGGCTAAACCCTTCGGTTTATATAGGCACCGGGGGTATCTAGGGTTACATGAATGCCGGTTACCATCTATGGATTACATGTTGAACGAATCCTCCCTTTCCTAGAGTACACGCCAAGTCTTAAGTAGAATCCGATGTGCTCACGCCCCGTCCTAGGGCCTCCGAAGTCCTTCCTCCTGGATGGGCCTCCAGCCCGACCCATGGACTAGTCCAGCTCGGATGGGACCCTCTAGTCCAGGACTCCCTCAGTAGCCCCCGAACTTGTCGTCGAAGCCGGAGATGACAGCTGACTTCGGATAAACGTTTCAGATCGATAGTCATCGGCTTGGCAGGCAAGTTCAACATCCCGGCCTCGAGCAACCGTGCAAAATCTTCCCTTGTCCGAAGTGTATGTTTAAGTCCCGAGGACTAGAAGCATGGACGTGCCCAGCAGCAAGATATTGATTTTTTTCTGAATCGTCATACTCATGACATCATGTATATCGGTCACAGCTTACTCGAACCGTGGTTCGAGGCGACCGCTGGCATGTTGTATCAAAACAGAGATCGTGCCCCGCGTTTTAGGAGACATCCTCAATCGATTGCTTTACCCCGTGCGTCCACAACGGTTTGATCTAGCCAAAACATGGTGATTTTCTCAGCGCAGTTAAGGGGACTCTTCACCTTTCACCAGCCTATAAAGGTTTGGGCTCGTTAATCCATTTTCCCCACGCTCTTCCCCTGCTCCAGCACCGAAACCTCCTCTGCTTCCAGCGCCCTCAAACCCTTCCACCAAGCTCAAAGCTTTTCCACCGCCATGGCTGAAGCAAATCTGAAAGGGCAATGGGTCCCTTCGAAGGTCGATGACGGCACCATCAGTGAGCTCCGGGCAGCGGGGTACATCCCCGAAGGCTTGGCCTATAGGGCTCCAGAGCCCAACCAGCGCATCCCCACTCCCCAAGCTGGGGAGCGGGTCATCTTCATCACCCACCTCATCAGAGACCTGGGCTTCCCCCTGCATCCTTTTGTGCGGGGGTTTCTCTTTTACGGGCTTGATTTCTATAATCTTGCCCCAAATTCCATTCTCCACCTCACTGCCCTCGTCGCTGTATGTGAGGCCTTCCTGAGGGTGCCGCGGCTTATGGCTGAAGACGTTTTGTGTCAAGCCAAAGAGTGGTGGCGGCCGCGGCGGCGACACAATGATCAGCAAGCTCCAGAAATCAGAGTGGCTGTAGGGGACCTTCGTCAAAACGGTGAAGATGTGGCAATGGGACTGGTTCTACATCACCGAGCCCCGCATCGAGAACGAGGCCAAGCTCCCACCCTTTATGGGCGTGCCTCCGAGGAAGCTGAACTCCTGGCAGCCAAAGAGCTTGGCGCGGGGTGACCCAGAGGAGGTTACCATCCTCCAGAAGAAGATCCGCACCCTCAGGGACAACGCCAAGCTGGTAGATGTGATCGACGTGATGCTACATCGCGACATCCTACCACTCCAACTTAGGGCTAGCCCGATGTGGTTCTACAAGCCCGAGGATCCTCGGACGATCCGACAATTCTTCTGCACCGACATGGATGGCATGTGGACGTCACTCTTCAAGCCAAAGAAGAACGAGTTCCCCGTGAACGGGATAGACAACGGCTACTCGGAGGCGCACTCTCCGAAAGAGGTAACCATCCACGCCGCTGACCCTTTTACATCGAAGTTGTGCTTCATAGCTGACGCATTTTCCTTCATATGCAGAAGTGGTTGGCTCGGGCAACCAGCATTAGCTTCCCCGCGCCCTTGCCCGAAGGCGCCATCTACTCCGACCTCCAGGCGCTTTTGTCCGTGGCACACCCAAAGGGCCCGACCAAGGCTAAAAGGGATCTAGGGAGAAAAAGGAAGAAGACGGGAAGTCTTCGGATCGATGATCCCTTAGACTCCAAGTACAAGGACCTAAAGTCCGTCTCCTCGGAAAGAGGAGGAAAGCGAGGATAACTCCTACCCCCCGAGGAAGAGGGCGGCGTTTGAGGACATTGTGGGGGCGGAGACCCCTCGGAAGCGCCTCCTGAAGGCATCTGACGCTGCATCCCGCAAGACCTCAGCCAAGACCCGGGTTGTCCTCTCATCCTCGTGGAGTGAGCAATTCGAGGCGGGCAGGAGCAAGTCGCCATCGAGGAGGCACGTCCTTGGCTCTTATCTTACGTTTTATATAGCGTCTCCTTTTGCCTCTAGTTTTCTGATTCATTCCTTATGCCTTTTTTGCAAGACCCAAGGGGCGGTCCCTAGTGACGGGGGATCGAGCGGGCTCCCTCCGACAGTTTGTCTGATGGGCGTCGCCCCTCCCCTCCTGCTCTCGAGGTGTCGGGGGAGGCGACCTTGCTAGCTCCACCCATGCTAACCACGGGGGAAACCTTCGGCGCACCCGTGACCAAGGTAGCATCCTCGGCCACCGAGAACCTGCCGACGAAGGTTCCTTCTTCCACGGAAGGAACAAAGCTTGGAAAGCTAGCGTCTTCGGCACCCGAGGACACCGAGGCACCTCGGCCGCCTACCCAAGTGGCACCCTCTCCACTAAGGGAGGGAGCTGAGGTGGTCCGCTCACCCCCGCCTGCTAGAAGGCATGCGTCCAAGGGGTGGACTGAAGAGGTGGAAGCAGCTATGGAGGGCTCTTCCATCCGCGCCGAGCACCGCACACTAATGGGTGTGGCGCTACAAAGTTACTGGTCCGCAGAGGTGTAGGACCGAAAGTATGTCTAGAGGGGGGGTGATTAGACTACTTGACCAAATAAAAGTTTTGCCTTTTCCCAAATTTTAGTGGTTGCAGTTTTAGCATTTCATGGCAAGTCAAGTACACCCTACACATGCATGTCTAAGAGTATAGCAGCGGAAAGTAACAACAAGCATGTATAGAAAGGATAGGGTAGGAGGATCAAACGCAATTGTAGACACGATGATTTTTCCCGTGGTTCCGATAGGTGGTGCTATCGTACATCCACGTTTATGGAGTCTTCAACACACGGAGGGTAACGGTCGCGAGAGTCCACGGAGGGCTCCACCCATAAGGGTCCACGAAGTAGCAACCTTGACTATTCCATAACGGCTTCCGTCCACGAAGGACTAGCCTCACTATGGGTAGATCTTCACGAAGTAGGCGATCTCCTTGCCCGTACAAACTTCTTGGTTCACTCCATAACACGAAGTAGGAGGCTCCCAAGCGACACCTAACCAATCTAGGAGGCACCACCCTCCAAAAGGTAATAGGCTCGGTAATGACGATGAACTCCTTGCTCTTGTGCTTCAAGATGATAGACTCCTCAACACACAATCACTCTCTCACAGATTTGGCTTGGTGGAAGAGATGGGATTGGTGGAAAGCAACTTGGGGAGGCTAGAAATCAAGATCCATATGGTTGGAGTGGAAGATCTTGACCTCAACACAAGAATAGGTGGTTCTCTCTCAGAAAACTGGATGGGGCAAGTATGGAATAGTTCTGAGTGCTTCTCTTTCGAGTAGGTGGTGGTGGAGGGGTATATATAGGCATCCCCAAAAATCCAACCGTTACACATAAAATGACCAACTCAGTGACACCGATGTGTTAATCTCGGTGGTACCGAAGTGATCAAAAGGTGGCAACTTTTGAATCTCGGTGAGACCGATATAGGAAACTCGGTTGCACCGATAAGGTGACCAACGGTCAGATTGACAATCTCGGTGACGCCGATCCAACAATCTCGGTTGCACCGATATTGTGAATTTGCGTAACAGAAAGTTGGCAACCTAAACTCGGTGGCACCGGTATGGAATCGGTTGCACCGAAGTGGCTAGGGTTTGGCTGAGTCTGTCTGAGGTTTTGAATCGGTGGCACCGAAATGGAAATGTTGGTTGCACCGAATTTGAATATATGACTTTGGACAGACTTTGGTGGGAGAGCTTGTGGGTGTTTTTGGTGACTATCACTTGTGCACGTATGAGCATTTTGTTCACCAACAAAACCTTACCCCCTTTTAATAGTATTGGCTTTCCTATGGACTCAAAGTAATTTCTCACAAATGTAAAATGTAGAGTCCTCTTCCTTGAAGCTTTGCCAACCTATTTCCTTGCATCTTGGGGTATTCCACAATCTCCACAATCCTTTTGCCATCCCTATCATTGAACTTTTCCTGAAATATACTTAGTGGAAACATTAGTTCAATGACTTATATGTTGTTATAAATTACCAAAACCACCAAGGGAGCAAATGTGCTTTCAATCTCCCCCTTTTTGGTAATTGATGACAACATATAGATCAAAGCTTCGACAATGATATAATCAATGAATATAATCGTCGCTTTGAGAAGTATGTGATAAGAAAGAGCTCCCCCTAAATTTGTGCATTATTTTAAATTTGCGTTTGAATGCAAATGCACAATCGATTAGGTACATGGGGCACTTCTTCCATGTCACATACAACTTGGTGGTGTGCGAGAATAATTAGAATGAACATCATAGCACAACACAATCAAGCAAAGGTGAATGATCATCTCATAAGCATTAAGATGATAGGAAATAGTAGCACAACACATAAAGCGTATGATCAAACACCAACAAACGTGAGTTCAACACAAGCAACCAAAAGACAATTGTTTTGAAACAGTGAATAAAAACCAAACGCTCTCTCACTCGAAGCCTAAAGATCTATATACACTTCTCCCCCTTTGGCAACAAGTTACCAAAAAGTTCAAAGGCATATATCTAAGCGTTCTTGGGCTGATCTCCTCCGGTTGTTGATGAAAGAGTCGAGAGAACAACGTCGGCGAAGATCTCTGCAGATGTCGTGGATGGAGTTGGAGTGGCAACTGGAGGAACTGGAGCTGATGGAGCAGGAGCTGAGGTGACAGTGACTGGAGCTGATGAAGAGGGCCTCAAGTCTGGAGCTGGCACAGTGGCTGATCTGGCCTGAGTGGTAAACTGTGTGCCTGGCCTGAGAGGTGATCCATCCTCATCATCATCATCATCAGAAGAAGAAGTCTGAGGAAGAGGCACTGAGTCAACTTCCTTCTTGAGCTCATTAACTGTCTTAGTCAGCCCATCCACCTTATCATTAAGGGTCTTGATCCTGTTCTCGAAGATTCTCACAAGACTGTTCTGGTTGTCCAGAATCCCCTTAATGTCCTTCTTCATGTCCTGAACTGATGAGATCAAAAGATCCATTTGCTCGTTCCTGGATCTGGGGACTTGAGCACTAGTGGCTCTAGCTGCCTCTGCTTCTGCCTGAGCTGCAGCAGATGTGAGATGTTCAGCATCCATCACCACAACATTGTCCTCGAAATCTGGCTGTAGGGGCAAGTGGGGACGATCTAGAGCAAAAATGTGCTTCTCCAACTTTGAGTTGATGAGCATCTGGATATAGGGTGCATAACAGCAAGAGCGCTTCTGATCAGCAGCAACCCTCTTGACTGTCTCAACAATCAAGTCCATGACTCTGATCCTGGTGTGTCTGTCAAGGTGGATCAACATATTAATGGAGTAGCCTCGGATCATCTTGTCATCTCCTGACTCGGGCATCAAAGTATGCCTCAGAATGGTGTTCATGATGCGGAGGCCAGCCTGAAGAAAGTAAATAGATCCTAGCCTGTGAGACTTCACGTTAGCAGCAGGGATCTCCTTATACATGTTGGCCATAGCATTGTGGCTCTCCTTGGATTCTGAGTAGACATCCAAATCACCATCCTGTGCTTCTGGGACTCCTAAGATGGCAGCCCACTCCTCAACAGTAGACTCGTACCTTGCACCTTCAGTCATCCATACAATCCTACCATCTCCATAGAAATGTGCAGTGGAGTAGAATTGCATGATCATCTCATCATTCCAAGCGGTGAACTCTCTGCCAACAAACTCATCCAAACCAATGCAGTGGAAATTGTCTTGGACACTTGGAAAGTAGTCCTCATTCTCCTTGATGAATTTCCAATCAACATACCGCATATCGCTCACAACTGGACTCTTGTCAAAAAGCACAGTCTCATAGAAATCCCGTTGCTCTTTGGTGTAGAATCTGTAGTCCACAACTGTCTTCTTTCTTTGGGCATATGGATCAGCAGCTCTCCATGCCCTCAAGCCAGAGTCCTTCCTCTTCTTCATATCCTCAGCAAGTGGGTAGCTGGCATTATGTACTGGAAGGTGTGGCCTAAGCTTTATTAGGGTAGACATAGCATCCTCATCCTCAACTCTGGAGGTGGTTCCTTTGTTCTTCTCAGAAGCTGGTATTTGCCTTGACAATCTCTTGGGCTTCTCAGCAGCAGGCTTCTTTGCAGCAGACTTAGTGCTCTTGGAAGTTCCAGTCTTTGGCATAGCATCAGACATAAGCTTCTTTTTCTTCTTGGGAGGGGCTTTCTCAACATGTTCTTCCTCCTCCTCAGTATCAGCAGCAGCAGCAGCCTCCTCAGGGTCCTCAAACATGGAGGTCTGCCTGCTAACATCATAAACAATCCTTTTCCTGGAACCCTTCTTCTCACCTGCCTTCTTAGGCAATGACTTCTTTGGGGGTGACTCAAGGTGAAGAGCCATCTTTGTCCTAGCACCTTCAGGTGCTCTCCTAGCTTCAGAGCTAGCATAGACTTTGCCAACAACTCTCTTGGAAGAAGTAGCTTCACTTGCAGACTTCTTGGCAGCCTTCTCTTGCTTCTTAGCAAGAACCTCCTCTGGCACAAAATCTGAATCCTCTTCATCTGAATTCAGCTTCTTCCTAGCCCTTGTTGCAGCCTTGGGAAAATCATGGGAACTGGGAGTGCCTGGATCTGAAGATGAACTAGACTCAGGACTAGTGCCTGAATCCATCTCAACACTCTGCTCTCTGAAGTTGTTCTCACTGTCCTCAGCACTTGACATACTGACCCTGTGAATAGAGTATAGAGGAGCAGAAGAAGATGAGTCATCACAAAATGAGGCTGGTTTTTGAAAGACTGAACAAAAGATTTTCAAGATTTTGCATTCTGTCACATGAAAATCGGTACAACCGAAGTAAAATTATCGGTGCCACCGAGACTGACTATCTCATTAACAGAAACTTGGCACTCTTTTCGGTGGGACCGAAAAGAAGTACTCGGTTTCACCGAGACAGTTCTCAGCAACACAGACAGACAAATCGGTGAGACCGATTGGTTCACTTCGGTTCTACCGAGTTTCATCGGGCGGAAGGCAAACCCTAGAAAATCGATGGTTCGCTAATCTACGGAGATTTCTTGTGGATAGAAAGCTGTGCAAACTGTGGCTTATAGAGAAAAACAACTTTATTGCGCAAGAATCGGACGGGAGCGCAAGAAAGATCGAATCCGTACCCTAGCTTGGTGACGGATCCGCTACGGCGGCGACGGCGGCGAAGATGCCCGTGGACGGCGAGGATTCCCAGCGGCGGAGAGGCTCGGGAAGGCAAGGCGATGACCGGGGGGTCCTTCTGCGGCAGCTTAGGGTTTGAGGCGCGACGATTTGAAGATTGAATTTTCGAACCGTCGGGACCACAGACTTTATACCCTTCACTGTCGGTGATACCGAGTCTAAATTTTTGGTGTCACCGAGTTCCTCAACTGTCAGCTGACAGGGAAACTCGGTGTAACCGAGAATATGGAATCGGTAGTACCGAGATAGAAAACCAGATCAACCCTAGGCATTCGGTGAGACCGAGAATTGTGGGTTGGTTCCACCGAGATGCACTTGGGAGGTTTTAATGGTCAGTCCTTGTCGATACGGAACTCCGAGTGCTCCACACACAGAGGGATCGAAAAGTACTTGTTCAAATTTTGTGATGCAGCATGAATAGAATATGAGGTGAGAAAGCATAGATAGCTAAGGAGTGGTCCTAGGCATTCTTGTCCATCCAATTGGCAAAAGATAAATCAAAAACCAAATAGCAACAATTGGATGTCCTTGAATGAGAAAACAAATGCAGACCAACATGCTCACACAATAAGATGTCAAATGAAATCATGACAAACATGCACAAACACACTAGCATCTAACAAGCACTTGGGCGATGACGAAGTCATCTATATATGAGTATTTGACTTAGGAGCCAAGTAAGAATACTTGATCATAGGTCATACTCATCGTTTAAGCACAAGTGGGGTTACCACTTTTACATAAAGCATTTAATGTTGTCACATACTAAGAGATGCTTAGACTCAAGTCTTAGAGTAAAGCTCCCCCTTGATGTGATATCCCCCCATAAGAGGGATAAACTAACCTTGGGTTTTGTCGATGAAGACTTCACATTGGTGAGGTAGTGGTGGATGCTCAAGGTTGATGAAGATCACCAAGAATTGGGAGCATCCTTGTTGTTTCCTTACTCTTTTCACCTACATGGGTTAGTCCCAACACACAAGAGACAAATACAAGGATATCTATGGACATGGAGTGCAAAACATGTGTTATGATGTCCATTGATTTGTTGATTACCTTGTCCCTTGCTTACCTTTGAGGGAATGTGTGACTCCTTGAACTATTGCATAGAGTTGATGTTGATTGCAAATAGTTCTTGCCAATAATGAATGTGAGTGAATTTCATTGGCGGAGTCACCCCTCAAGAACTTACTAGTTCTTCTTCTTGGGGACCCACATCAAGTTGATGGGGATCCTTGGTGTTGTAGTAGCCTTTATAGAAGTTGAGCTTGACGTAGCCTTGGGAACCCACTCCACCATAGCTAGGGATTCATCTTCATATGAGTCAATGTCCTCTTGAAGCTTGTTCTTGCCCTTGAGCTTGTGGTCTTGTGGTGGAAGGTCATCTTGAGTGCTTGTTCTCTTGGGAAGAGTATTTTCATACTTCTCCTTTTGAGGAACAAACTTTGGCTCGGGATATTGACCTTCTTCCCATTCAACTCCATTTGCGTTGAAGTAGCCAACACCACGATTCTTCCGGTATCCTCCGTGCTTGCGTACAATTTCCTCAAATTGCTTACACCCGGCAAGACTCTTGTAGATACCTTTCTCTATAATTCCTTTCAATAAAGCATTTTCTTGCTCAAGTGTAACTTGGCTAAGAGAATCATCATTGGTGGAATCAATAGAACTACTAGGAGCAACATCATTAGGTTTAGCATTTTTATTGTTGCTACTAGATGAAGAACCTTTATTGCCTTTGTTACTAGTTTGTTTAGATTTAACTTGTGGCATGAAGGTAGACAAGAGTAGTCGTTTGGCTAGATAAGATGAAGTCTTCTTTCGGAGATCGTCATTGATAGCTTTAAGAAACTCATGCTCTTGCTCGAAATTGAGCTTCTCGAAGCGTAGCTTCTCATGAGTTCTTATAAGCTCTCTATGATCTTCAAGAGTAGATTCATGAGCTAACTTAAGAGAGTTTAGTTCTTTAGTTAGTTCTTCTATTTTCATCTTATCATCATCAATTGACTTATCTTGACTAGCATGAGAATTATCAAGTTCATTTTGACTAACATCACTAGTTTTATCAAATAGCAAGTCATCATCACAAAGCAAGTCATCTTCATCACTATTGAAATCAAGATACTCGGGGTGTGATACCTTGGGGCCTTTAGCCATGAAGCAACTTCCACTCCCTTCATTTGGTGAATCGAATAGATCATGGGAGTTGGTAGTCACTAGAGCAATTCCGGCAACACCATCATCTTGACTATAGTCGGAGTCGGAGTGATAGCTTCTCTCGGAGTTGTTGTCGGAGTCGGAGTCGGAAACCCATTCACCAACATGAGCTTGATGTTTCCTTCTTGTGTAGCTCTTGGTGTGCTTGTCCTTCTTCTATGAATCTCTACTTCTCCTTGAGTGTCTTCGTTCATAACGATCATCTCTACTCCTTCTCTCTCTTTGAGGTGATTCATTCCTTGAGCTTCGTCTTCTTGGTGACTCTTCTCTTTGTTTGTAGGGAGCCGTGCACTCATTGGAGTAGTGTCCGGGCTTCCCACAATTGTAGCAATTTCGATCACGACTTGACGAACGCTTCTCATCATATCTTGAGTTGGAGCTTCTTTCTTTGCCTCTACTCTTGTAGAACTTGTTGAATTTCTTGACCATGAGGCTTATCTATTCATTGGTGACAAGGTTGTTGCTTGAAGTTGCGGGAGCATCACTTGTGGCTTTGTAAGCACCGCTAGACTTGTGATAAAGCTCTTCCTTGTCTTTGAGTGTCATCTCATGAGCAACAATCCTTCCAATGACTTCCGTAGGCTTGAGATCTTTGTAGTTGGGCATCATTTGGATCAATGTGCACACGGTGTCGTATTTCTCATCCAAAGCTCTAAGTATCTTCTTGATGATGAATTTGTCGGTCATTTCTTCGCTTCCTAAGCCGGCAATCTCATTTGTGATGAGAGCTAGCCTAGAGTACATCTGTGCGACTCCTTCACCATCCTTCATCTTGAACTTGTCAAGCTGACCTTGAAGAACATCCAACTTGGATTCTCTCACGGACTCGGTTCCTTCGTGCATATCAACCAAAGTATCCCAAATCTCTTTTGCATTCTCGAGACGGCTGATTTTGTTGAATTCTTCTGGGCATAGGCAGTTGAATAGAATGTCGCATGCTTGAGCGTTGTATTGCAACATCTTCAATTCTTCCGCGGTCGCTTCACGATCCGGTTCCTTTCCATCACCAAAGAATTCACCTTGCAAGCCAACACGAACAACAGCCCAAACGGCGGGGTTATGACCAAGAATATGCATTTTCATTTTGTGCTTCCAACTAGCAAAATTAGTGCAATCAAAGTACGGACCTCTACGGTGATAATTACCCTCACTAGACGCCATACTCTCCTAGGTTGTGAGACCAATGCAATGGAGACCAAAGCTCTGATACCACTTGTAGGACCGAAAGTATGTCTAGAGGGGGGGTGATTAGACTACTTGACCAAATAAAAGTTTTGCCTTTTCCCAAATTTTAGTGGTTGCAGTTTTAGCATTTCATGGCAAGTCAAGTACACCCTACACATGCATGTCTAAGCGTATAGCAGCGGAAAGTAACAACAAGCATGTATAGAAAGGATAGGGTAGGAGGATCAAACGCAATTGTAGACACGATGATTTTTCCCGTGGTTCCGATAGGTGGTGCTATCGTACATCCACGTTTATGGAGTCTTCAACCCACGGAGGGTAACGGTCGCGAGAGTCCACGGAGGGCTCCACCCATAAGGGTCCATGAAGTAGCAACCTTGACTATTCCATAACGGCTTCCGTCCACGAAGGACTAGCCTCACTATGGGTAGATCTTCACGAAGTAGGCGATCTCCTTGCTCGTACAAACTTCTTGGTTCACTCCACAACACGAAGTAGGAGGCTCCCAAGCGACACCTAACCAATCTAGGAGGCACCACCCTCCAAAAGGTAATAGGCTCGGTAATGACGACGAACTCCTTGCTCTTGTGCTTCAAGATGATAGACTCCTCAACACACAATCACTCTCTCACAGATTTGGCTTGGTGGAAGAGATGGGATTGGTGGAAAGCAACTTGGGGAGGCTAGAAATCAAGATCCATATGGTTGGAATGGAAGATCTTGACCTCAACACAAGAATAGGTGGTTCTCTCTCAGAAAACTGGATGGGGCAAGTATGGAATAGTTCTGAGTGCTTCTCTTTCGAGTAAGTGGTGGTGGAGGGGTATATATAGGCATCCCCAAAAATCCAACCGTTACACATAAAATGACCAACTCAGTGACACCGATGTGTTAATCTCGGTGGTACCGAAGTGATCAAAAGGTGGCAACTTTTGAATCTCGGTGAGACCGATATAGGAAACTCGGTTGCACCGATAAGGTGACCAACGGTCAGATTGACAATCTCGGTGACGCCGATCCAACAATCTTGGTTGCACCGATATTGTGAATTTGCGTAACAGAAAGTTGGCAACCTAAACTCGGTGGCACCGGTATGGAATCGGTTGCACCGAAGTGGCTAGGGTTTGGCTGAGTCTATCTGAGGTTTTGAATCGGTGGCACCGAAATGGAAATGTTGGTTGCACCGAATTTGAATATATGACTTTGGACAGACTTTGGTGGGAGAGCTTGTGGGTGTTTTTGGTGACTATCACTTGTGCACGTATGAGCATTTTGTTCACCAACAAAACCTTGCCCCCTTTTAATAGTATTGGCTTTCCTATGGACTCAAAGTAATTTCTCACAAATGTAAAATGTAGAGTCCTCTTCCTTGAAGCTTTGCCAACCTATTTCCTTGCATCTTGGGGTATTCCATAATCTCCACAATCCTTTTGCCATCCCTATCATTGAACTTTTCCTGAAATATACTTAGTGGAAACATTAGTTCAATGACTTATATGTTGTTATAAATTACCAAAACCACCAAGGGAGCAAATGTGCTTTCAAGAGGCCGGCATGAGGGAGGTCTATCAAGGCCTCTTTCAAGGCTTTGAGGTAAGCCTTGTTCCCGCTTTTCCTTATTAATACAATGAATGCATAGAACCGCTAGGAACTAGAATGTAATTAATAGTTCCTAGTAGGATAAAGAATAATTGGTCCGAGGACCGTAAGTGTCTAACCACAGTAGCCCCTGAGCCCTGAGTGAGATCCGAAGATCTTACTCGAGGGTCTAAAAGATGAGTAAAAAGCAAATAACAGTAGCCCACGAGACCCTGATCTGATAAAAGTATCCAATCAGGGGATCGATGTCATCCGAGGAGTTTTAATTTCCGCTTTTGTGTTCTTATATGAATCGGCCTCGGTTTCAACTTCCACCTCCCAGGAGTAGGAAGAGATGAATCGTAAGTTCAAGATGTCCAAGAAGGACATGGGGCGGATGAAGAAGCTAATGGAGGAGGCTCAAGGTAACATATAGAATATGATTTGCATTCTTGTACCTGCATCCGTTCTAATGTTCGGAGGTAGGCTCTAAAGAACAAGTGCACTGATCTTGCAGCTTCCTCCATGGTACTTGAGAAGCTTTGGGCCGAGCAGCAAACAGCTCGACAGGAGGCCGAGCAGCACAAGGCTACAGTGGAGCAGACCAACAAGGAGCTGGCTGTGGCAAAAGAGGCCGACGAGAAGCACGCGACTCGGGTCCTGGAGGTGGAGGTAGACCTGAAGGGGGTGTAGGCTGAGAACGACACCCTTCAGGGAGATAAGAAGAAGCTTTCCGCTGATCTTGCCAAGGCGATCTTGGATTATAAGGAGGCCAAGACCCAGGCCCGAGAAGATCGTGAGGTGCTCAACCAAGTGAGCAAGATCACCGCTGGTAAGCCCTATCTGCTTCGCTATGTTTTTGGCGATAGATATTTTGCCAATCGTACGCAAGACTGCTATTCCTCAAAGGCTTTCAAGGACCTTCCGATCAGTGTCGTGAATGCCTGCGCTCACTATGCCGACCGTCCTGATGAGCCAGTCGAGAATATCTTCTGGCGCCAGTTCCAGGCGCCCGAGCACCTGCCTCAACTCAACAATCAAATGAAGCAGTTGGCGGAGCTGTTTTGGGCAGCGTGGCCTGATAGAGGCAAAGGTGTCCCGTCTTTCGATGAGATGGTGGCTATCGTTTTCGGTGGAGTAGACTTTGACGATCTGACTATGAACGTGCGAGGACGTCGTGCCTTAGCAATCGCTAAACCAACTCCGAGATGTTATTGACCACGCCGGAGCACGATCAACCTGACCACGAGGGTGTATTTCTTGCACGCAAACGAAGAACAAGCAAGAAACTGAAACTGCAATCTGGATATTGCGAATATAAGAGGAAAGCTTTATTGATGAAAGTGGGTTTCTGTGACATCTTGGTCTGTTCGTAGAACACAAACGAAGGACGCGAAGTTGCTGCTATGGCGAACTTTTAATCTAAACAAAACCCAAGTCTAAACGGTGCCCTAAGGGTTGTATATATGGGAGAATAGAGGGGGATTTCATGACCCCTTGGAGGAGGGGCCCGAAACCAACCCTAACTCGGTTTCCCCACACATACGGACTCTAAAAACAGCCTATAATGTGGTATTTCGAAATTATATGGGCCTGGCCCAAAAATAAGGTGGCGCAACACCTAGAATAGCCTATGGACGAAATTTATGAAGTGGCATCTTGAATATTTCGTCCAAGCCTTCATGCTCTCATTATGGTGACTTCAAAGTGCAGAAATCATCACTGGAAGCTTCATTGTTCTTTCCCTCATGCGCACCTTCTTCTCCATGCTTGTTCCCGCTCCAATGGCCATCCTTCTTGTCCATGCTAGGTCCTTCATTCATAAGTAAAACTAAACTATCTAATTTAGGCAGCATCATATGTTCATGAACATTAGAAGGATTTCCAAGAAACGAAAGTACCTAGTAATTCAATTGGCATGCGCGAGCTCTAGTAATTGGTCCAGTATGTATAGCAACAGGGGCTTTGGGTGTAACATTAGTAGGGATGTCCTCATCACCCTCCCCTTTTTGAAATGAAGTCGCCCTCGATGGAAGCTCATCTTCCTCACCCAAATAAGGCTTCAAATCTGCAATGTTAAATGTGGGACTAGCCCCAAACTCTGCAGGCAGCCCTAGTTTATATGCATTATCATTTATTTTCTCTAACACCTTAAAAGGACCGTCAACACGCGGCATTAGCTTTGACTTGCGCAAGTCAGAAAATCTATCCTTACGCAAATGTAACCAAACAAGATCTCCAGGTGCAAAGACAACATGTTTTCTACCCTTATCTCCAGCAAGTTTGTATTTAGCATTCATACGCTCAATGTTTTCCTTAGTTACCTCATACATTTTTAGGATCAATTCAACATGTTGTTTAGCATCAAAATTTACCTTCTCCGAAGATGGAAGAGGCAACAAATCAATAGGGGCACGAGGTATGAAACCATACACAATTTCAAAAGGGCACATCTTAGTAGTAGAATGCAATGAGCGATTATAATAAAATTCAATATGAGGCAAGCATTCTTCCCACATTTTCAAGTTATTCTTCAAAACAGCCCTAAGCATAGTAGACAATGATCTATTGACTACTTTAGTTTGTCCATCAGTTTGGGGGTGCCATGTAGTACTAAAAAGCAGTTTAGTCCCCAGCTTAGCCCATAAACATCTCCAAAAGTGGCTAAGAAATTTAGCATCACGATCTGAAACAATTGTATTTGGCACACCATGCAAGCAAATAATTTCACGAAAGAACAAATCAGCAACATTAGCAGCATCATCACTTTTATGACATGGTATAAAGTGTGCCATTTTTGAAAATCTATCCACGACAAAAAATATGCTATCCCTCCCCTTCTTTGTTCGAGGTAAACCTAAAACAAAGTCCATAGATATATTATCCCAAGGAACACTAGGTATAGGCAAAGGCATATATAAACCATTACAATTGAGTCGTGACCTAGCTTTTTGACATGTAGTGCAACGAGCAACAAAATGCTCAACATCCCGTCGCATCATTCGCCAAAAGAAATGTGTAGCAAGTACGTCCTCCGTCTTCTTCACGCCAAAGTGTTCCATTAATCCTCCTCCATGCGCCTCCTGCAACAATAAAAAACGAAAGGAGCTAGCTAATGCATAGCTTGTTAGCACGAAACACAAATCCATCATTAATGACGAACTTGTTCCATGTTCTCCCTTCTTTAGAATTCTGCAACACATCTTTAAATTCAACATCATGCACATATTGATCTTTGATGGTCTCCAAACCAAATATTTTAAAGTCAAGTTGTGAAAGCATAGTATGATGACGAGACAATGCATCAGCAATAACATTTCTTTTCCCTTCTTTTGTTTAATGATATAAGGGAAAGTTTCAATGAATTCAACCCATTTAGCATGTCTACGGTTTAGTTTTGCTTGACTTTTAATATGTTTCAAAGATTCATGATCAGATTATATAACAAATTCTTTGGGCCATAAATAATGTTGCCATGTTTCCAAAGTCCAAACAAGAGCATATAATTCCTTATCATAAGTAGAATAATTCAGACTAGGCCCACTTAATTTTTCAGAAAAGTAGCAACAGGTTTACCATCTCGTAATAACACACCTCCTAGTCCAATTCTACCAGCATCACATTCAAGCTCGAAAGTCTTATTAAAATCAGGAAGTTGGAGTAAGGGAGCATGTGTTTACTTATCTTTCAATACCGTGAAGGCTTCTTCTTGTGTGGTACCCCAAGCGAAAGGAACATACTTATTTGTAAGCTCATTGAGAGGTGCAACAATGGTGCTGAAATCTCTCACAAAAGGCTTATAGAAACCAGCGAGGCCAAGAAAACTCCTCACCCGTGTGACCGTTTTGGGCCGCGGCCAACTCTCAATAGCTTCAATCTTGGCTTTATCAACTTCAATTCCTTGTGGAGTAACAACATAGCCAAGAAAAGATACTCGGTCGGTGCAAAAGGTGCACTTCCCAAGGTTACCAAACAAACGTGCATCACGTAGAGCAATAAAAACAATACACAAATGTTCCAAGTGTTCCTCCAAAGATCCACTATAAATCAATATATCATCAAAATATACTACCACAAATCATCCAATGAAGGCACGTAAAACCTCGTTCATCAATCTCATGAAAGTACTAGGTGCATTAGTTAACCCAAAAGGCATGACTAACCACTCATATATTCCAAACTTAGTTTTAAATGTTGTTTTCCATTCATCTCCCAATTTCATTCGAACTTGATGGTATCAACTACGCAAATCAACTTTGGAGAAAATTATAGAGCCACTTAATTCATCAAGCATATCATCTACCCTAGGAATAGGATGGTGATAACTAATAGTAATATTATTAATGACTCTACAATCAACACACATACGCGATGTACCATCCTTTTTCGGCACTAGAATAATAGGAACAACACAATGACTAAGGGATTCACGTATATAACCTTTGTCGACCAGCTCCTGCACTTTACACACAATCTCCTTCGTCTCCTCTGGATTGGTATGGATGGCGTACGGTTGGGTAGCGATGCACCGGGAATTAAGTCAATCTGATACTCAATCCCTGTAATAGGTGGTAATACCGGTGGCACGTCTTGTGGAAAGACGTCAGCGAACTCCTGCAAGATGTTAGTGACAGCAAGAGGCAAGGAGGGAGGCACATCCTCGAATGAAAATAATACCTTTTTGCACACAAAAGCATAGCAAACAGATGTAGTAACATCCAAATCAGTAATATCAGATTTAGTGGCAAGTAAACAACCACTCTTCAGTTTTATTTCAGATGCAACACTAGATGATGGTTTATTAGGCTTATTATGTTGCTCAAATTCCTTTGCCACAATCTGATTTTCACTCTTACTTTGCTCATGTTTTGCTTTACTAGCTCTAGCAATGTCATCTTTCATAATATGTTCAGGAGACATAGGAAGCAAAGTTATATTTTTATCCTTATGAACAAGAGTATACTGATTTGTCCTAGCATGGTGTACAATTTTTTTATCAAATTGCCATGGTCTACCAAGTAAAACGGAGCATGCTTGCATGGGTACCGCATCACAATCAACATAATCAGAATATGTAGCAATGCTAAAGTGCACACAAACAGTACGTGTTACCTTAACCTTGTCACTGTTGTTGAACCACTGGATGTAATATGGATGAGGATGTGGTCTGGTGGTTAGAGACAGCTTCTCCACCATCTCCATCCTAGCCAAGTTGTTGCAACTCCCTCCATTGATGATGACGCGAATAGAAAGTTCCTTCACAACTCCCGTCGTATGGAACAAGTTGCGCCTATGATTTTTCTCAGCCTGTGTAACCTGCACACTCAAAACACGCTGAGCCACTAAAGTTTCATATCTGTCAGCATAGTCAGTAGCCATGTATTGTGTCTCTTGTTCAGTACCTCTATACCCTGTTCTTCACTTGCAATAAGAGCCAACATCTCCTCATCATAATCACTAACGGAGTCATATCCTCCATCCTTAGTAATAATCATCACACGCTTAGATGGGCATTCTCTCGCATAGTGACCTCCACCCTTGCAACAACGACATATAACCTCATGTGTTTGTCGTGTCAATGCAATGGATGAAGAAGAGATCTGTGCAGGCCCCAAAGGTGTGCTCTTGGCGAAGGGTGGTGGAGGTGCCTGTTTCCTGGTATCGCGGTTGGAGTTGGCGGCTGAAGTAGGTAGTGCTGCAGCAGGACGTGTGGATGTAGATGAGGTACGTGGCGTCAATGATGAAGTTCGACCTGCAGAAAAATTAGTTCTTGCCAATGCCTGTCGATCCCGCACTTCACGTTCAGCTTTGCAAGCAAGATGGAATAAATGAGTGATAGTGTTATACTTCTTATACTCTAAAATAGTCTGAATCGCCCTATTTAATCCACCCATAAAATGTGCAAGCATAGCCTCATTTTCCTCAACAATACCATATCTAATCATGCCAGTTTGTAATTCATGATAATATTCCTCTACAAAAAAAATTCCTTGTCTTAAACGCTGCAATTTTTGAAGTAATTAACGTTGATAATATGGTGGAACCCAACGAGTATGCATAGCAGTTTTCAAAGCAGCCCAAGTAGCAGGGATATTATCATGATGTATTCTACAATGTTCAGACCACCAAACACAAAGCAAAACTAGTGAATGCACAAACAACAGCAACAACACGTCCATCCTCAGGAAATTGTAAGCATGTAAAACGTTGTTCTGTTTCTAACTACCAAGTAAGATACATACCAGGAACGTATCTACCCTCAAATGTCATAATATTCAATTTTTGTTTAGGGAGATGGTCATGATCCCGTAACTGAGGGGGTGGTGCAACCCTACCATTGCAATTGTATGCATGTGGACGACCTGGTGCTTGTGCTGGTGGTTGCCCCTGGCGCTGATTGGGAGGAACCTCTCCCTCATCATCGTAATCACCATCGTAGTCCTCATTCTGCTCAACCATAGCAGCAGCTACAGCCACAGAAACCGTAGCAGTAGCAGCAGTAGCAACGGCACCCAAATTTTGGCCTTGACCGATAGGCACACGTTGCGCGCGTCCCGCAAAATTCGGGTGATGATGTTGTTGTTGCAGAGGTATGACATGTGCAGCTGGTGGTGGTAGACGTGCAAGCACCTCATTGAACTTAGCGTCCATCTTGGTGTCGAACGTCTTCTCTAAATGATCTAACTTCTCCATGGCCTCTCCCAAGCTGGTCACCAAGTCATCCACCTGTTGACCCATCATTTGCTGAAATTTATCATGGAGCTCCTTGTTGGCCATGCTCTCCTAGTCGATCTTGTCAGCTTGTGATCCTGTCATGGTTAGTAGCAATAGGAACACACAAGAATATGAACCTACAGACTACTGGGAAGTGGTGGTGGTGTTGTGTCACAAATTCGTCAAGCAAATCTCAAATTCTTACCAGTTTTTACCCAACAGCAGGCGGTGATCGACAACCGTTGTAGTCAAAAACCCTCAAAGCTTGGATAGAGCGATTGCCAGGTGTTGTCAAATGCACGAAGTAGATGTATGTGGAGCTGAGAAGGCTTATAATATGGTAGCAAAAAGGGTTAGCAATGATCAATTCAGAGATACAAAGTTGAATAAACGCTCAACGACGGTACTGTGCTGGTCCTAGGCTAGACCGTGCTAGAGACGTGAGCCTAGAACACTAGCAAAATCATGGCACTGCACGTAAACAAGGGAGGAGCACACTCTGAATCTCTTTTTTTTGCTTCTCAACATTTTTTCCGAAAAAGTTTAGAAATGGTCTGAAAACTGCCTAGCTAGAATTTTCCAGACTTACTTTTTTTGAAACTGGAACTATTTTTTCTTCTGCGGGCATCACGGAAGTTGGGGAGTCTGACTTGCCCACGACACATACTAGGGCATGATCTGGAAATCGAAAACAGAGAAGCAAACATTGGACTCGGACTAGGACTGGTGGCGGAGATGAATCTGGTGGAACTCGTACTAGTGGCAGAGATATGTAAGGGTGATGGAACCTGGACTGGTGGCGTATCTGTGATGGAGGTGGACTCGGATTGGTGTGATGGCGGATATGTGGTGGTATATATGGACTCGGATTGGTGGCAGATATGTGGTGGTGGTATATGGCAGCGGGATGTATCTGGTGTGGTGGTGGTATATCGCAGCGATGAAGATGGTGCGGCGGCGGCGTGACAACTTGTGAGTAGAACTCAAAACTCTAAAAGACTAGATGCTAAGACCAGCAACTCGACATGACGATACAACCGCAAATTCAACAAAGCAAAACACCGAACAGAAAACTGCAAAAGGCTCAGATTGGTTCGGATAAGATGAACTAACCCTAATTCTTTGTGTGGCTTTTTCATGGAATATAGGTATGAAGAACATTGGCGATCTAAACTACAAAAAACTGGTAAAATCTCACTAAGCAACCTGGAAATCTGATACCACTTGATAGAGGCAAAGGTGTCCCGTCTTTCGATGAGATGGTGGCTATCGTTTTTGGCGGAGTAGACTTTGACGATCCGACTACGAACGTGCGAGGACGTTGCGCCTTAGCAATCGCTAAACCAACTCCAAGAGGTTATTGACCACGCCGGAGCACGATCAACCTGACCACGAGGGTCTATTTCCTGCACGTAAATGAAGAACAAGCAAGAAACCAAAATTGCAATCTAGATATTGCGAATATAAGAGGAAAGCTTTATTGATGAAAGTGGGGTTCTGTGACGTCTTGGTCTGGTCATAGAACACAAACGAAGGATGCGAAGTTGCAGCTATGGCAAACTTTTAATCTAAAAAACACCCAAGTCTAAAAGACGCCCTAAGGGCTGTATATATGGAGGAATAGAGGGGGTTTTCGTGACCCCTTGGAGGAGGGGCCCGAAACCAACCCTAACTCGGTTTCCCCACACATACGGACTCTAAAATCAGCCTATAATATGATATTTCGAAATTACATGGGCCTGGACCAAAAATAAGGTGGAGCAGCATCTAGAATAGCCCATGGACGAAATTTATGAAGTGGCATCTTGAATATTTCGTTCAACCCTTCATGCCCTCATTATGGTGGCTTCAAAGTGCGGAAATCACCACTGGAAGTTTCATTGTTCTTTCCCTCGTGCGCACCTTCTTCTCCATGCTTGTTCCCGCTCCAATGGCCATCCTTCTTGTCCATGCTAGGTCCTTCATTCATAAGTAAAACAAAACTATCTAATTTAGGCAGTATCATATGTTCATGAACATTAGAAGGATTTCCAAGAAACGAAAGTACCTGGTAATTAATTGGCGTGTGCGAGTTCTAGTAATTGGTCCAGTATGTATAGCAACAAGGGCTTTGGGTGTAACATTAGTAGGGATGTCCTCATCACGGCCTGTGATGGAGGACCTCTGCATCAACCTCTGGCTGTCCAGGCCAATGCCCAACAGCTTCTTCGGCTTGTTGAGAAGGTTGCGCGAGGCCAACCCCTAGGTCGCTAACTGGAAGAGGTCGGCCTGTCTGGAGGGCGCCCAGCAGGTGTATGCATCAGTGATGGCGCATTACTAGAAGGTCAAGCTATTGGAGATCGTGTCCGGGCCCCCGGAAGGAAAGAACCAAAAGCCCGAGCAGTTCTTACCCGAGGTCCTGGAGGGCGCTAAACAGACGGAGGCGCGGTGCTCGAAGTCCGAGCTATACTTCCAATAGATCCCTTGGTATGCCGAGGAGGGTTTTGTAAAGACAATTTTAAAAATATGCAGTAATCAGTTCGGCTTTTATACGATGTGTTTATATTCTCCTCCTTTGTAACTGTTTATATAACTGAAAGTTTCTGGTCGTCGGCTTCTGCCCCCTTCTAGAGACTACGTGACGTGTTCTCTAGCACACGTAAATCCTTAGCCGACCTCTCAGGACCTTACCGGCGATTGTGTGCTTAGATGAACGAGGCAATCAGACCATAACAACTTTATCTCTTTCACTTAGTCATAGGAGCTCTAATTTGTGGGGTAGTTTAACTAGCCCCCGGTGTAATTGTGATCGGACCATCCGAGGTACGCCATTATGAACACCTCGGTTCTTATAAGAAGAACCCTTCATTTAGCACGGTTCCACCACTATTGGCGCATTAGTTTTACACTGTCTCTGGATCGCTTGCCCGTTTACGCTTATCGTGACAGTCGATTTTCGGCTTTCTCAACTGAGGCGCTTAACCATCCAGGCTGGAAGCACAATCGCAGTGGTTCTCCCTTTACACTCTAAGCTGAACAGAGCGGAACGTAAGAGGTAAGCACATGAGCCGGGCAACCCAATCTTTGACCAAAATCTTGATTCGAAACAGATGCATATAATGCAATATCAAAGACGCCGATAAGACATCGGACTTGAACATGGGCTCGTCTATAGATCCGAGCCCCCGGTCCAAAACCGAACTCTACTGTATGTGGGAGTAAACCACTTCGGGGCAATTTTGAAACAGAAAACAACACGTAAAAATGTGTAGGGACCGAAAAGAGGCCTGTTTTATTATTCATAGGGCTTGGCCATGCAGGCCGAGTTCTAAGCAGATACAACGAGTATGTTGAAGAAAAAGATAGGTGGGGATAGTAGTAGAAGGGCTTTAAATAAGCGGGCGTTGTCGCCCGGTGCTCCCCTGCCGCATGTCTGCGCCTTCGAGCTATTGACCAACAAGACCTTGTCTAGTCCAATGCTGATGTATATGGCCAATTCCCCGCGATGCCTAAAGAATTTGAAAGCGGGGCCTCCGAAGAGGCTGGAGCCATGATTTGGCAGATTGATGCTGCCGAGATGTTCCTTTTGGTGGGCCTTTATGTGCCGAAGAAATCACCAGGCGTCAGGTGTGTTCGGATTATCCGAGATAACACCCCTTGTGTGATAAAATTTTGCTACCCAATTCCCCAAGAAATTTTAAGCGTGAAGTTGTGTACTCGAAGTACGTAATCTACAACCAGATGGTGGAGGCGGGGGAGCGCGTATCCCTATTTAGGGGGGTGTGGGTTCGACCAGTGGCCGTGCAGACGCACTTGGAGGAGCCCGGAAGGTTGTGCCGAGCTTCTTGTCTTGCCACCTCTTCGGTCGCCTGGGAATCAGCTGCATAAGCCGCTGTCTGCTCCTCTGTACGTAGGGAGCATTCCATGTTGCCGTTGATGGTAATGACCCCATTTGGCCCCAACATTTTGAGTTTAAGGTAGGCGTAGTGTGGCACCGCGTTAAAGCAGGCGTAAGCAGTACGACCAAGTAACACATGATAGCTGCTACGGAGGGGGACTATATCAAAGATTTAGTCCTCACAGCGGAAGTTGTCGCGGGAGCCAAAGACAAGTTGCAGAGTTATAGTGCTCATGCATTGGGCCTCCACGCCGGGTATTACTCCTTTGAACGTGGTTTTGCTGGGCTTGATTCTTGACGAGTTGATACCCATTTTCCGCACCGTGTCTGCATATATCAGGTTCAGACTACTCCCGCCATCCATAAGGATGCGGGTAAGGTGAAACCCATCAACAATGGGGTCCATAACCAAGGCGGCTGACCTACCATGACGGATACTGGTCGGATGGTCTTTCTTATCGAAGGTGATCGGGCAGGCCATCCAAGGGGTGCGCCTCGGGGTTACACACTCTAATGTGTAGACGTCCTGAAGTGCACGTTTTCTCTCCTTTTTAGGAATGTGTGTGACATAGATCATGTTCACATCCTTATCCTCAGAGGGGGACTATTTTTGGCCATCACTGCCCGGCCTTCGAGGTTCATCCTCGTTGTCGTCGCTCCGGGACTGGCCCTTGCTTGACTCCTCGGCTAGGGTTTTTCTGGCCTGCTTGAACACCCAACAATTTCTGTTGGTGTGATAGGCAGGCTTCTCTAGAGTGCCGTGGATTTGGTAGGGCTTGTCCAGTATTTTATCTAGAGCGCTTGGTCCGTCCTTGTTTCCTTTAAAGGATCTCTTTTTGGGTCCACCCCATGAGCTATTGAACCCTGCATTCATTGTTGGGTCCTCGGCGTTGCTATCGTTGTTCTTGTTTTGGCGCTTATGTTTGTTGCACCCGAGCTTGCTATTCCCATCTCGGACTTCCAAGGTGCCGGGGTCACTCCTGTGAGAGCTACGGTCCAACCAACTGTCCTCGCCCGCGCAAAAGCGGGTCATCAATGCAGTGAGGGCCGCCATGGTCCTTGGCTTATCCTGTCCGAGTTGTCGGGCTAACCATTCGTCCCGGATGCTATGCTTGAATTCCGTAATGGCCTCGGCGTCCGGGCAGTCGACTATCTGGTTCTTCTTGGTTAAGAACCGATTCTAGAATTTCTGAGCTGATTCGCCCTCCTTTTGGATGACATGGCTGAGGTCATCGGCATCCGAAGGCCAAACATAGATACCTTGAAAGTTTGACCTAAAGGCGCCCTCCAGTTCTTCCCAACTTCCGATAGAATTTCTGGGTAGGCTATGGAGCCAATGCCATGCTGGCCCATTAAACTGGAGTGGCAAGTATTTTATGGTGTGAAGATCATCTCCTCGGGCCATGTGAATGTGTGGAAGGAAATCTTCTATCCAGACGGCTGGATCTGTCATGCCGTCGTATTGGTCAATGTTGATGGGTTTAAATCCTTCTGGGAACAGATGTTCCATGACCTCGTTTGTAAAACAGACCGGGTGTGCAGGCGCTCGGTATCGAAACACATCCTGGCGTGTGTTGGTGATCGCCCGTTCTCCTCTCAGCTCCCGAGCTCGCCCTTGCCTGTCTATCCAGACATCATACCCTTCCAAGCCGGTGGGCACGTGGTCCCATGCTCCGTAGATGGATCGGGGAGACGATTTATCCCTGCGTATCTTAGTTCATAAGTTATAGGGCTCGGGATAGTCAACCGGGATCTTGCCGTGAGGGCAAGGTTTTGCCGGGGGTTCTTTTTACACCCCTGTTGGCCAATCTCATCCTCTAGGGGGACGGTCAGCTTGCTCCTTGTGGCCGTACGTAAGAGGATCGATATTTGCCACCTTGTCCTCAAATTTGGGCAATAGGCGCTGTCTCGGGAATGACTTGGCTGCTGTGCACCGTGCTTCGAGGTCTGCTTCGGGCTCAAGTACTCGTTCCCACTTCTCGTGGATTGTGGCTTCATGGTTGTACAACTCCTGTTGCTTTCTCTTCATGCTCCGCACGGTTGCAGCTAGCCGACGTTGGAAGCGTACCTGTTCGGCTGGGCTCTCAGGTACCTCGAAATCATAAGGTCCAAGACTATTATCGTCCTCGGATTCTAGCATGTAGTCCTCGTCCGTCCTGCTATTGAAGTTTTCCTTCTCCTCGAGATCCTCTTTGGCAGGTGTACTCATAGGCCCGTTTTGCTGCGCGTTCTTGACCTGTCGTTTTTGTCCGTGATGGGGCTAGCCGTGTTATCCGCAGCGTTAGCTTCATTTTCATTTCCGTTGTTGCCCCTTCGTTTTATCTTGGGACGGCGGCGCTTGGAACTCCCCTTAAGCTTTTCACCGGGTTCTTCCTTAGAGGTATCCACCATGTAAACGTCATAAGTGGACGTTGCGGCCCACTTCCAGTTTGGGGAATGGCCGTGGGTGGGTTTGATCTGGAATTGCCATGGTCATCATCCATGTCGATGGACTCGTCGGATCCGTAGTCAAGCGCATCGGTCAAATCTTCGACCGTGGCGACTAGGTGGGTGGTGGGTGGGATGAAAATTTCTCGATCGTCGGCTCTACATCCGACCTGATCGTAAACCACATATTAGATCGCCGGGTTTTGGATCCGGTCCAGTACCTCGTCTTCCGCGTCAAGGGCCTGACGATAAGCCGGGCTGATATGAAAAGGGTTGTTTGGACCGTTTGAGGCAGGTCCGCTTTATGGGCCCTTCCGAGACGGCCGGAGTGGCTTCCTCTGACACTGCTGCTATATCCAAAGATGGGTTCGACTTCTGTCACAGCCCTAGTTTCTCTATGTCTTCTAATGCATTCATGCATGCATTTAAATTGCAATGAAATTGAAATGAGGATTTGATCAAGCCTCACAATTCAAATTTTGTCAAAAGGCATTATAAAAATTGCTTCAAATAGATGCAAGAAAATGTTCCAACTATTCTGTGAAAATATCGGGATGGGGTAAAATTGCCAACCAATATTTTGGAAACACAGAAACATTTTATATTGGACTTTTGAATTAATTTAACCACTAATTGCATTGGATAATTATTCCCCATACATAAAATAATTGTCCAATGTCTCTCAGATTTATTATGTGGCATTGGATAATTCCAATTAGTCCACATATATATTTTGAGGGTTTTATGAAATGGTTTTATATTTTAGTTATAAACCAAAACAAATAACAGAAATAGAAAAGAAAAGAAATAAAGAAAAGGGGCAAAGCACTTACCTGGGCCTTACCGGTGAAGAAGAGGCCCAGCCCACAGGGGCAGCCTCGTCTTCTACCTCCAGCCAGTAGGCAGAGGAGAAGCGTGGCGTGCACCCGAGGGCCCTCGGCCACCTCCTGCTTCCACCTGGAGGTCCCGGGCCTTCCAACCGCTCCAGCACGACGGCCAGGGCGAGCTGATCCCATTCCCCTCTCTCCCTGCCATCCCTCTCCCTCTCCTCTGCTCTCTCCCTCGCCCGGCCGATCGGATCCATCACCGTCGTTCGCAGCCACCGCGGCCAACCTTGCTGCCTCGCCTCCCTGAGCTGGCCATCGTCTTCGCCGCATCACCATAGCTCTCCCCGTTGAAGGAATCAAGCCGGAGGCCCCCGCAGCGTCGCTATCGTCGTCGTTTCCGTCGCCGGCCACCGGAGCCATTCATCGTCGATTTGCGACCACCGACGCATCCCCGAGCAAGCTGAGCCTCCCCTCGTCATCTCTATGAGCCGCACTTCGTTTTCCCCCTCGTCCCCAGCTTCTCCGCGTCCTCCTGGCCGTATCCCCGCCGCCGTCACCGGACCTCATCGCCAGCCACTTCCGGTCGCCCCGCGATGCTCCCGCTCGGTCCGATGGATGCGCGTGACCCAGGGGGTTCGAACGAGCCCTTCCGCGCATCATTTGGTCGCCGGGAGGGGTTTTCCGGCGAGCCTCCGTCGTCTCGGATGGTCACCGGAGTTCATCCGCCGGCCTGATAACGTGGCCTTTTAGCTTAGGGTTAACGACGCCGTTAATTAACCCTACTGACGCTGACACCGGGTCCCGCTGGATAATTAATCCACGGGTTAAACTAAACCCTTTTAATTTGAGCCCTAGACACTGACATGGGGGCCCCACAGTGTCAGGTTTGACCTGGCCTGGCCCTTTGACTGGCTCACGTCATGATGACGTCAGGCTGATGCAGTAAATGATTTCTGTAATAAAAATATTCCAGAAAATGATATAAACATAAAAAATTCATAGAAAATAATCTGTAAGTCAGATTAAAATAATTTATATATGAAAAATTATCAGAAAAATCCAAAGAATCTGATGGTACCATTTTCAGGCATGATAGAGCAAGTTAAATAGGCAAACTTGGACATTTTGTTCCGAACACAATAGGCCACTTCACATATGGAGTTGATTTTGAACCTTGGGTTCAAACCTTCTTCATTTAACCTGTTGATAGATGAATTAGCTCAAACCAGCAACATATTGCCATGCCATTATCATGCATCATTGTGAAGCATCTGCCGTGCTTAATTTATACCTTGTTTGACCTTGTCGATAGACTTGCGAGACGTAGTTATCGACGACATCGAAGAACAACTGAGTTCTTCTGATCTTCAGGCAAGCAACCCCCCTTGAGCATATTCGATACAATCCCACTCTCTCGCTCTTGCTCTCATTTCAATGCATTAGGACAATGCGATTCAACTGCTACTTGTGTTGCAGTAGATGAACCCACTCCTTTGCATGACCTGTCATTGTCACAGTAAATAGCTAAACCAAGCAACCTAGCATACCTGGTACATGCTTGAGCCATGTTGTGGCAGAACCCTGTTATGCTTGCTATGCTTAGAGTTGTGTCAGGTTTGATTCATCTGGGTGATGAACCGGAGTGAAATGGATGTGTCCTAATGATGAGGGTTAAGTGTTGAACCTGTTTTGGTAAAGGTAGCGATGAGAGGCCATGTAGGAATACATGGTGGGTTGTCTCATTGAAGCCGCTCACAGGAACTGAGTTCCATGTTTGTGTTCCAAGACAAATTACTACCGCACATTGGGACCGAAATCAATGGACCCTCTCGGCCTATTAACCTACCCTGTTCTCAGTCCAGGAGTCGCAGTAGTTCAAAACATTGATAGGTGTGGCACGGCCTGCGAAGTGGATGAACGGACCAATCGGGACCGGCTTGGGGCCCTGCTCACAACATTTGAGGCCTTGTTGGAAACCTCGGCCGGACTTCCATTATGGGTTCCAACTCAGATAGGCGACTGCCTTGGACGTGAGTCATTGTAAGTTAACGTCCGTGGCCGACTCCCTCGCCAGGCTTCCGCTTGAAGGTTGCCAGGTGCCTTTTTAACGTGCACATGGCGATAAGTGGCGGGAGCATGTGTGACGAAGTACACCCCTACAGGGTAAACTATCTATTCAAATAGCCGCGTCCGCGGATATGGACTACTTGGAGACTTGCATTGTTCATAGATAACTTCAACGGATACCCTAAAATGCTCTAGATAAGTGTGAGTGCTATGGATGGCCTTCTCGTAGGAAGACGGGAGAGGATCCATAGTGGTGTATTGATGTGGTGGATATGTGGACTCGTGTGTGCTCTCTCGTAGGGAGACGAGAGAGGTACGATACATTGGATACATTGTCGTAGTCTGGTTTATCCAAAGGTCAAAGCTGGCATTCTGCAGTTAACCCCACAATCCCGTTCACTGATACATGATGCATATGTAGTTAGTTCTGATGTAAGACTTGTTGAGTACCTTCGTACTCACCGCTGCTTATTTATGTTTTTGCAGAAATAGACGTTGTTCACATTATGTTACTTCTGACGATGACATCGACGGATTAGCCAGGAAACCCAGACATGAGTCTGGCTCCTTTGGTAGGGTCGTTGTAGCTTTTCAGGCTCTTCCAGCCACTTTTAGTAGATGTCTGTACTCAGACATGTAACTTCCGCTTGTTGTTTGTATGCTCTGAATGTTGGGTCATGTGACCCACCCTGCTTGTAACATTATATTATGTAGGCTCTTCGGAGCCTCCTAAATAAATGTTATGTTGTAGAGTTTTGTTGTGATGCCATGTTGTATCTACGCATATCGTGCATAGTGCGTGTATGATTGAAATGCATTGGTATGTGTGGGATTCGACACCTAGCTGTATACCTTTAGTAGCCTGCTTTACGGGGAAATGCCTCTTTGTGCTTCCACCGAGCCTTGGTAGCTTGCTACTGCTCCGGACACATTGATTGACCGGCGTGTATCCTTCTTTGCTGCTGTGTCTGTCCCTACGGGGAAATGTCTCACAGTGTAATGGAGTCCCTGTAGCCTGCTATGACTCGTCTACGTACCGTTGATGACAGATATGTCTCACGACGTAATGGAGTCCATGTAGCTTGATACGACTCGTCTACACACGCTAATGACCGACACCTGCATTGTTGGGTTACGTATGCCTGTCCCTGTATGGTTGTGCCACTTGGGTCTATAACTAGTCATGTCGACCCCGGTTCTTTGACATATGATTGCTAGCGACATATTCATATACGTGAGCCAAAAGGCACAAAAGGTCCCGGCCAAGGTAAGGTGGCAGCCGTGGGGATTACCGTGCGTGAGGCCGCAATGTGATATGATGTGTTACATGCTAGATTCGTATGGCTTAGGATCGGTGTCCCGATAGCGTTGGTATCAGAGCTGAACTGTGTGTAGGTTTACGAAGCCAAACTGGTCGATGTTGAGTCTAGTAATGCTTTAGTTATATAAGGGAATGGATTGTGGAAGGGAACGTAAGGCTCTCTTTTTACTCCTTTCCTTAAGTTACTCTATTCTGAGTCACCCTCTTCCTTTCTACGGGGATTAAGGACTAGGCTTCTTACCTATCTGCTAGGATGACGAGTTACTGGACCGCAGACTGATAGAATGGTTGTTTGTATCAAGTCATGTCCCATCAGAGTTGTGAGAAGTGATGCCTATGTTCTCACTGTGCCTTGAATCCATGATGTTGAGTCGTTATGCTGCCCAAATCTTGTGCAGGTTGCCTCATATTTCATGCCCGTACAGCCGTTATGCTGTCCGAGTTCTTCTAGGTTTAGGTATGTTCTGGTGTTCTTCCTTGTGCTGAACCCTGGTTGTTTCCTTCAGGATGCCGCCAGTTAACCGGAGGTCTGCTAGTCGTGGTCAGAACCATGGAGATGGTAGGGATGAAGAAGATCTTCCCAACCCGCCTCTGTTGGCGGAGGTTATGCTAGAAGTTGAGAGGAACAAGCGTGCTACCAACCGTTTGTTGGAGCACATCGAGCAGAATACAGCCATCAGCACAATGAGCTAGTATCCATCAGAGACTTCATCAAGTTGCAACCGCCCACCTTCCATCATTCCATTGAGCCACTGGATGCAGATGATTGGCTCCGGAGTATCAAAAACAAGCTGCGTTATGCAAAAGTGGCTGAAGGAGACAAGGTCACCTATGCCGCATATCACCTTGAAGGTTCCGCCAGTCTATGGTGGGAGAACTTCGACGCCATGCGACCTGCAGGCCAAGCTACTTCAGGATGGAATTCTGTGAGGCTTTTCGTGAGCATCATATTCCCTAGGCCCTGATAGATCGTAAACAAGAGGAGTTCTGCAATCTGACCCAAGGCAAGATGGATGTGGATGCCTATAGTCGAGAGTTTGAACGCCTCGCGCGTTATGCCCCAGAAAAGGTATCCACAAACGCCAAGAAGCAAGCAAGGTTCAGGAAAGGCCTTAGCCCGAAGCTTCGTCATGATCTCAGTCTGCATGAGTTCGCTACTTTCCAGGTTCTCGTGAACAAAGCAATCCAAGCGGAGACAAGCAGGATGACCTATGAGGAATACCGCAAGCACACCTATGATATTGGGTCATCTTCAGGTGCTATATCCCAGAATCGTAGGATATGGATCCCGAATGCCGCTCTTCCTGCTGGATATGCACCGAGGCCATCCTATGTGGCGCCTCGTCTGCCGATGCCATGTGCTCCCCAGAAGAACCTCGTCAAGAAAGTGATCAAACCAGATCCACGTCCCACTTATGGATCATGCTTCAAGTGCGGTCAGCCAGGACATTATCCAAGAGGTTGTCCCCTGCGTGGATATGTTCCACCCTCTTTAGCAAGTGGTGTTGTTCGTTGCAAGCCGCCAACCAAGAAGCGTGATGCCAGGTCAGTTGTTTATACTCATAGATGTCTGCACCATGTGACTGCAGAAGAAGCCCAAGATGATGCTGACGTCGTGCTTAAGACGCTTCTTGTTGATAACCCACAAGTATAGGGGATCGCAACAGTTTTTGAGGGTAGAGTATTCAGCCCAAATTTATTGATTCGACACAAGGGGAGCCAAAGAATATTCTCAAGTATTAGCAGCTGAGTTGTCAATTCAACCACACCTGAAAGACTTAATATCTGCAGCAAAATATTTAGTAGCAAAGTAGTATGGAAGTAACGGTAACGATGGCAAAAGTGACAGTAGCAGTTTTGTAGTGATTGTAACAGTAGCAACGGAAAAGTAACTTAGCAAAGATCAATATGTGAAAAGCTCGTAGGCAATGGATCAGTGATGGATAATTATGTCGGATGGCATTCATCATGCAACAGTTATAACCTAGGGTGACACAGAACTAGCTCCAATTCATCAATGTAATGTAGGCATGTATTCCGTATATAGTCATACGTTCTTATGGAAAAGAACTTGCATGACATCTTTTGTCCTACCCTCCCGTGGCAGCGGGGTCCTAATGGAAACTAATGGATATTAAGGCCTCCTTTTAATAGAGAACCGGACCAAAGCATTAGCACTTAATGAATACATGAACTCCTCAAACTATGGTAATCACCGGAAAGAATCCCAATTATTGTCACCTTGGGGTATGCGGATCATAACACATAATAGGTGTCTACAACTTGCAAGATAGGATCAAGAACACATATATATTCATGGAAACATAATAGGTTCAGATCTGAAATCATGGCACTCGGGCCCTAGTGACAAGCATTAAGCATAGCAAAGTCATAGCAACATCAATCTCAGAACATAGTGGATACTAGGGATCAAACCCTAACAAAAACTAACTCGATTACATGGTAAATCTCATCCAACCCATCACCGTCCAGCAAGCCTACGATGGAATTACTCACGCACGGCGGTAAGCATCATGAAATTGGTGATGGAGGATGGTTGGTGATGACGACGGCGTCGATTTCCCCTCTCCGGAGCCCAAAACGGACTCCAGATCTGCCCTCCCGAGGAAGAACAGGAGGTGGCGGTGGCTCCGTATCGTGAAACGCGATGAACTCTTCTCCTCTATTTTTTTCTCCACGGATGTGAATATATAGAGTTGGAATTAGGGTCGGAGAAGGTCTGTGGGACCCACAAGCCGCCAGGGCGCACCCTGGGGGGGTGCCCCCTGGCTTGTGGCCAATGGGTGGACCCCCTCTGATTGATTCTTTCGCCAATATTTTTTATTAATTCCAAAAATATTCTCCGTAAATTTTCAGGTTAATCCGAGAACTTTTATTTCTGCACAAAAATAACACCAAGGCAATTCTGCTGAAAACAGCGTCAGTCCGGGTTAGTTCCATTCAAATCATGCAAATTAGAGTCCAAAACAAGGGCAAAAGAGTTTGGAAAAGTAGATACGATGGAGACGTATCAACTCCCCCAAGCTTAACCCCTTGTCCTCAAGCAATTCAGTTGACAAACTGAAAGTGACAAAGAAAAACTTTTACAAACTCTGTTTGATCTTGTTGTTGCAAATATGTATAGCCAGCATTCAGGCTTTCAGCAAATATTATGAACTAACCATATTCACAATAACATTTAGGTCTCACATTTACTCATATCAATGGCATAATCAACTAGCGAGCAATAATAATAAGTCTCAGATGATAACACTTTTTCAAAACAATCATGATATGATATAACAAAATGGTATCTCGCTAGCCCTTTCTGAGACCGCAAAACATAAATGCAGAGCACCCCTGAAGATCAAGGACTGACTAGACATCGTAATTCATGGTAAAAGAGATCCAGTCACAGTCATACTCAATATCAATTAATAACAAGGCATACAAATGACAGTGGTGCTCTTTAACTAGTGCTTTTTATAAGAAGATGATGACTCAACAATAAAGTAAATAGATAGGCCCTTCGCAGAGGGAAGCAGGGATTTGCAGAGGTGCAAGAGCTCGAGCTTTTAAAACAGAGATGAATAAAATTTTGAGCGGTATGCTTTCATTGTCAACATAACAACCAAGAGATCTCTGTATCTTCCATGCTAGATACATTATAGGTGGTTCCCAAACAGAATGATAAAGTTTTTACTCCCCCTCCACCAATCAAACACACTCCACGGCTAGCCGAATCCACGGGTACCGTCCATACAAACAACAATCCTGGGGGAGTTTTGTTTCATTATATTTTGATTTGATTTTTGAGCATGGAACTGGGCATCCCGATTACCAGCCACTTTCTCGTGAATGACAAGTGAATAAACACTCATCGTGAGAATAACCCACCTAGCATGGAAGATACCGACAACCCCTAGTCACTACATGAGCGATTCGGGCATACAAAGCAGAATATTATTTGAAGGTTTAGAGTTTGGCACATGCAAATTTACTTGGAACGGCAGGTAAATACCGCATATAGGTAGGTATGGTGGACTCATATGGAAGAACTTTGGGTTTAAGGAAGTGGATGCACAAGCAGTATTCCCGCTTAGTACAAGTGAAGGCTAGCAAGAGACTGGGAAGCGACCAACTAGAGAGCGACAACAGTCATAAACATGCATTGAGATTAACCAACATTGAATGCAAGCATGAGTAGGATATAAATCACCATGAACATAAATATCGTGGAGGCTATGTTGATTTTGTTTCAACTACATGCGTGAACATGTGCCAAGTCAAGCCACTTGAATCATTCAAAGGAGGATACCATCCTATCATACTACATCACAACCATTTTAAAATGCATGTTGGCACTCAAGACAAACCATTATACACTCTTAGCTAATTAAGCATGGCATGAGTAACTATAATCTCTAATTGTCATTGCAAACATGTTTCATCCATAATGAGCTGAATCCAGAACGATGAGCTAATCATATTTACAAAAACAAAATAGGTCGAGTTCATACCAGCTTTTCTCCATCTCAATCACTTCATAATATATCGTCATTATTGCCTTTCACTTGCACGACCGAACGGTGTGAATAATAATAAGAGTGCACGTGCATTGGACTAAGCTGGAATCTGCAAACAATTATTTAAAGAAGAAGACAAGGTAATATGGGCTCTCTGTAAGATAAACAACAATGCATATGAGAGCCACTCAACATTTTCGTCGTGGTCTTCTCCTCTCGACCCAAAGAAAAAAAATTCAAAACAAGAACGAGAACAACTATTTACACGGGAAAGCTCCCAACAAGCAAAAGAAGAATGAGAAATCTTTTTGGGTTTTCTTTTAATACTACAACTAAACATACTAGAAAGTAAAACTAGAGCTATTTTTTTTTGTTTTCTTAAGGTTTTTCTGACACACAAGAAGAAAGCGAGAAAAAGAAATAAACTAACATGGATAATACAATGAAAAAGTATGAACACCGACAACTGGAATGAGTGTGTGAACATGAATGTAATGTTGGTGAGAAATACGTACTCCCCCAAGCTTAGGCTTTTGGCCTAAGTTGGTCTATGGCCACGGCTGGCCTGGTGGATACCCAAAGTTATAGTCGGGTACGTACTGGGACGCGGCAGCTACTGCCTGAAGGGCTGCAGCATGGAGGCGAGCGGCCTCCACCCCTCTCTCATACTCGTTCGCCTCCTCTCTAGTTATAAAGTATCTCCGTTTTACTTGAAAGTTAAAGAAAGCAGGAGCAGGAAGGGTAATATGGACAGCACGCTGCCTATCAAAGATTAGTCGGTAAAGGAGGGACTGTTCGTTCCTCTCAAGAAACTGGCAGCGTACCATAGCATTATAATCAAGAAAAGCAGGTGGTAACTCAATATCATTCCCCCTTATGGGTACCCCAAGATAATTAGCTAACCGGGTGGCATAAATCCCACCAAAGAAATCTCCATCCTTAGCATTAAGATGTAACCTCCTGGCAATAATAGCCCCCAAGTTATATCGTTTATCATCCATTACCGCACACTTGAGGATACTAAGATCTGATGCACAAAGGTGGCAATGATTATGTTTACCGTTAATGCATCTACCTATAAAGAGAGCAAAATAGTGTATGGCAGGAAAATGAATGCTCCCTATGGTAGCTTGTGTGATATTTCTAGTCTCTCCCTCAGTGATGCTAGCAAGAAAATCGTTAAATTCAGTTTTGCGAGGCTCACTATGAATGCCCCATTGTGGGATTTTGCATGCATCATTAAAATCTTCTAGGTCCATGGTATATGATTTATCATAAAGATCAAACAAGACAGAATGAGTATTGCACTGGGATGTAAATTTAAATCTTCACACAAATGAATCAGTGAGGTGATAGTACTGCCGACACTTATCTGACACGAAATCCTCAAGGCCAGCATTTTGTACGTATGCATAAAATTCATCCTTGAAACCTGCATGAACCATGAATTGATCCAACGACCATTCGCAAGGCCGTACTTGAGCTTCTCTTGGTGGTTCAAGGTCCGGCTCATGTATCGCGAGCCTTGGGGCTTCCTTCCTCGAGGAACCACCTTGGTATATCTTCCTAAACATTTCTTCCTCTGAAAATTTTCTAAAATTTTAGTGTCTCAAAATAAAAATGAACAAAACTCAACAAGATTTAAAGCAACTACTCCCATAAGTGCCTAGAGGCTATATCATGCATCAAAACTACTTGGGACCAAAAATTTGACATGCAAGCTCAAGAACAAGGTCACCACAGCAGCAAAAATTTGCAATATATAAAGCACTAGAACAAAAACTAATTGGACCATTGGAGGAGTCACATACCGAAGAACAATCCCCCAAAACAGTTTTGCAAAATGGAGCTTTGCACAAGGAGATCGAAAATGGCAGCAAGATGAGCTAGGACACGGGTTTGAGCAATGGTGGGATTTTTTATGGAGGAGGACGGAGCGGATGGGTGCTGGAATAAGTGAGGGGGGGCCACGTGGGACCCACAAGCCACCAGGGTGCGCCCTGGGGGTGGGGGGGTGGGCGCGCCCCTGGGCTTGTGGCCCACTGGTGCAGCCCCCTGGTGTGTTCTTAGTGCCAAATATTCTTAAATATTCTATAAAAAATCATACTAAATTTTCAGGGCATTTGGAGAACTTTTATTTCCAGGTCATTTTTTGTTGTACGGATAATTCAGAAAACAAAAGTATAATAGTATTTTTGCTTTATTTATTCTGAACAACAGAAAGTACAAGTTGGGTACAGAAGGTTGTGCTTTCTAAATTCATCCATCTCATGCCCGTCAAAAGGAATTCATTAACAAGGTTGATCAAGTCTTATTAACAAACTTCTTTCAAGTAACATGAAACCGGAGAATTTTCGAATAACACTAAGTTACCTCAACGGGGACAGGCATGTCCCCTACCATGATTATTTCATATTTCTTCTTGACAGTAGGGAGAGGGAATTTAAAACCTCCAATAGCAATTGTTGGAATTTCTCCAATAGAGTTGATACTATAAACTTGAGGTTGTTTCTTCGGAAAGTGCACCGTATGCTCATTACCATTAACATGAAAAGTGACATTGCCTTTGTTGCAATCAATAACAGCCCCTGCAGTGTTCAAAAAGGGTCTACCAAGGATGATCGACATGCTGTCATCCTCGGGAATATCAAGAATAACAAAGTCTGTTAAGATAGTAACGTTTGCAACCACAACAGGCACATCCTCGCAAATACCGATGGGTAAAGCGGTTGATTTATCAGCCATTTGCAAAGAGATTTCAGTAGGTGTCAACTTATTCAAATCAAGTCTATGATATAAAGAGAAAGGCATAACACTAACACCGGCTCCCAAATCACATAAAGCGGTTTTAACATAGTTTCTTTTAATGGAGCATGGTATAGTTGGTATTCCTAGATCTCCTAATTTCTTTGGTACTCCACCCTTAAAAGTATAATTAGCAAGCATGGTGGAAATTTCAGCTTCTGGTATCTTTCTTTTATTAGTCACAATATCCTTCATATACTTAGCATAAGGAGACATTTTCAGAATATCAGTCAAGCGCATACGCAAAAAGACAGGTCTAAGCATTTCAACAAAGCGCTCAAAATCCTCATCATCCTTTTTCTTGGATGGCTTAGGAGGAAAGGGCATGGGTTTCTGAACCCAAGGTTCTCTTTCTTTACCATGCTTCCTAGCAACGAAGTCTCTTTTATCATATCTTTTATTCTTAGATTGTGGGTTATCAAGATCAATAGCAGGTTCAATCTCCACATCATTATCATTACTAGGTTGAGCATCAACATGAACATCATCATTAACATTATCACCCAGTTCATGTTCATCACCAGGTTGTGTTTCAGCATCAGAAATAGAAATATCATTTGGGTTTTCATGTGTATCTATAACAGGTTCACTAGCAGCATGCAAAGTCCTATCATCATTCTTTTTCCTTTTATTACTGGGACGACTAGGTGCATCAGTATTAATTCTCTAAGAATCTTGCTCAATTCTCTTAGGATGGCCCTCGGGATACAAAGGTTCCTGAGTCATTTTACCACCTCTAGTCACAACTCTAACAGAATGATCATTGTTCTTACCATTCATCTCATTGAGCAAATCATTTTGTGCCTTAAGTACTTGTTCTACTTGAGTAGTTACCATGGAAGCATGTTTAATAATAAGCTTAAGATCATTAACAGTTCTACTCATATAATCACCTAAGCGATCAAGCATGTAAGCATTATGTTTCAATTGTCTACTAACATAAGCATTGAAATTTTCTTGTTTAACAATAAAGTTATCAAATTCATCCAAGCATTGACTAGTAGACTTATTATAAGGAATATCACCTTCGTCAAATCTATAGAGAGAATTTACCTCCACTACCTATGTCGAGTTATCAAGACCATGTATTTCTTCAATAGGTGGTAAATTCTTAACATCTTCAGCTTTAATACCTTTTTCTTTCATAGATTTCTTTGCCTCTTGCATATCTTCAGGACTTAGAAATAGAATACCTCTTTTCTTCGGAGTTGGCTTTGGAGGTGGTTCGGGGATGGTCCAATCATTATCATTGCTCAATATATTATTCAATAGTAGTTCAGCTTGTTCAACCGTTCGTTCACTGGAAACACAACCAGCACAACTATCTAGGTGGTCCCTAGAAGCATCGGTTAGTCCATTATAAAAGATATCAAGTATTTCGTTTTTCTTGAGAGGATGATCAGGCAAAGCATTAAGTAATTGGAGAAGCCTCCCCCAAGCTTGTGGGAGACTCTCTTCTTCAATTTGCACAAAGTTAAATATTTCCTGTAAGGCAGCTTGTTTCTTATGAGCAGGAAAATATTTTTCAGAGAAGTAATATATCATATCCTGGGGACTACGCACACAACCAGGAGCAAGAGATTTAAACCATAGCTTAGCATCACCCTTTAATGAGAAAGGAAACAACTTAAGAATATAGTAGTAGCGAATTTTTTCCTCATGAGCGAATAGGGTGGCTATGTCATTCAATTTAGTAAGATGTGCCACAACAGTTTCAGATTCATAACCATGGAAAGGATCAGATTCAACCAAAGTAATTAACTCAGGATTGACAGAGAATTCATAATCCTTATCAGTAACAAATATAGGTGAAGTAGCAAACTTAGGATCATATTGCATTCTAGCATTCAAAGATTTTTCCTTCCACTTGCATAGTAATTTCTTAAGATCATCTCTATCTTTACAAGCAAGAAAATCCCTAGCTACCTCTCCATCCATAACATAACCCACAGGTATAACAGGCAATTCATATCTAGGAGAGCTAGGTCTAACAGGTGTCTGAAAGTGTTCAGTTTCAATAATTTCATCAGTTTCAGAAATATCATCAGTTTCAGTGATCTCATTCTCTCTAACCCTAGCAAGTTGTTCATCAAGAAATTCACCCAAAGGCACAGTATTATCAAGCATAGCAGAAGTGGCATCATCAATTACTTGCGACATATCAGAATTACTAGCAGGTGGTGGTGTCGTAAATTTACTCATAACAGAAGGTGAATCAAGTGCAGAGCTAGATGGCAGTTCCTTACCTGTCCTCGTAGTAGAGGGGAAGATCTTGGTTTTAGCATCTTTCAAATTCTTCATAGTGATCAACAGATATAAATCCCAAGTTACTCAGAGAATAAAGCTATGCTCCCTGGCAACGGCACCAAAAAAAGGTCTTGATAACCCACAAGTATAGGGGATCGCAACCGTTTTTGAGGGTAGAGTATTCAGCCCAAATTTATTGATTCGACACAAGGGGAGCCAAAGAATATTGTCAAGTATTAGCAGCTGAGTTGTCAATTCAACCACACCTGAAAGACTTAATATCTGCAGCAAAATATTTAATAGCAAAGTAGTATGGAAGTAACGGTAACGATGGCAAAAGTGACAGTAGCAGTTTTGTAGTGATTGTAACAGTAGCAACGGAAAAGTAACTTAGCAAAGATCAATATGTGAAAAGCTCGTAGGCAATGGATCAGTGATGGATAATTATGTCGGATGGCATTCATCATGCAACTGTTATAACCTAGGGTGACACAGAACTAGCTCCAATTCATCAATGTAATGTAGGTATGTATTCTGTATATAGTCATACGTGCTTATGGAAAAGAACTTGCATGACATCTTTTGTCCTACCCTCCCGTGGCAGTGGGGTCCTAATGGAAACTAAGGGATATTAAGGCCTCCTTTTAATAGAGAACCGGACCAAAGCATTAGCACTTAGTGAATACATGAACTCCTCAAACTATGGTAATCACCGGAAAGAATCCCAATTATTGTCACCTTGGGGTATGCGGATCATAACACATAATAGGTGTCTACAACTTGCAAGATAGGATCAAGAACACATATATATTCATGGAAACATAACAGGTTTAGATCTGAAATCATGGCACTCGGGCCCTAGTGACAAGCATTAAGCATAGCAAAGTCATAGCAACATCAATCTCAGAACATAGTGGATACTAGGGATCAAACCCTAACAAAAACTAACTCGATTACATGGTAAATCTCATCCAACCCATCACCGTCCAGCAAGCCTACGATGGAATTTCTCATGCATGGCGGTGAGCATCATGAAATTGGTGATGGAGGATGGTTGGTGATGACGACGACGTCGATTTCCCCTCTCCGGAGCCCAAAACGGACTCCAGATCTGCCCTCCCGAGGAAGAACAGGAGGTGGCGGCGGCTCCGTATGGTGAAACACGATGAACTCTTCTCCTCTATTTTTTTCTCCACGGATGTGAATATATAGAGTTGGAATTAGGGTCGGAGAAGGTCTGTGGGACCCACAAGCCGCCAGGGCGTGCCTTGGGGGGGCACCCCCTGGCTTGTGGCCAATGGGTGGACCCCCTCTGATTGATTCTTTCGCCAATATTTTTTATTAATTCCAAAAATATTCTCCATAAATTTTCAGGTCAATCCGAGAACTTTTATTTCTGCACAAAAATAACACCAAGGCAATTCTGCTGAAAACAGCGTCAGTCCGGGTTAGTTCCATTCAAATCATGCAAATTAGAGTCCAAAACAAGGGCAAAAGAGTTTGGAAAAGTAGATACGATGGAGACGTATCACTTGTCAATTCTCATCCAACTTCAGTTCTGTTTGACTCAGGAGCATCCCACTCCTTCATCTCTGAACGTTATGCCTCCTTGCATAACATTGCTTTCGAAGTTATGCCCTCTCCGTTAGAAATTCAAACTCCAGGTTCCAAATGGCAAACTAATGTAGTAAGCCATGGGAACCAAATCCTTGTCGATGGTTTAGTATTCCTTGCTTCCCTGATAGCCCTCAAAACCTCGGACATCAATATCATTTTGGGGATGGACTGGATGACAGCTCATCCTGCCAAAATTGTTTGTTTCACTAGGTCTGTTTAGCTTACCCATCCTTCTGGCCAGATAGTCAATATCCAAACCCATGTCCCAGAAGGCCGGATATATTCCCTCAATGCCAATCCTCTTCCAGACCTTGAAAACATCCCGGTAGTCCATGACTTCCCGGATGTCTTTCCAGAAGAATTGCCAGGTGTTCCACCTGACACAGAAGTAGAGTTTGTCATAGACCTTATTCCAGGAACCGGTCCAATTGCTAGGAGACCCTATAAGATGTCCCCCCAAGAGTTAGCTGAGCTTAAAATCCAACTCGATGAATCTTTGAAGAAAGGTTTCATCCGTCCTAGTTCTTCTTCATGGGCTTGTCCTGTCCTCTTCGTCAAGAAGAAGGATGGTACGGATTGGATGGTTGTCGATTATCGACCAGTTAATTTGGTCACGATAAAGAACAAATACCCGCTCCCCAGGATCAACGATCTGTATGATCAGCTCGCTGGATCCGCAGTCTTCTCCAAGATGGATTTGAGATTAGGTTATCATCAAATCAAAATCAGGAACGGGGACATTCCAAAGACGGCTTTTGTCACTCGTTATGGCCAATACGAGTACACCGTCATGTCCTTCGGTCTAACCAATGCCCCAACCACTTTCTCCCGCTTAATGAATTCGATCTTCATGGAGTATTTGGACAAATTCGTCGTGGTTTACCTCGATGATATCCTCATTTACTCGAAGAACGAAGAAGAACATGCTGAGCATCTTAGGCTGGTATTGATGAAACTTCGAGAGCACCGCCTTTACGCCAAATTCTCCAAGTGCGAATTCTAGTTGCCAGAAGTGACCTATCTAGGTCACGTAATATCTGCAAAAGGTATTGCTGTAAATACCGAGAGAGTTCAAGCTATCCTTGATTGGACTCAACCTGAATCGGTGAAGCAAGTTAGGAGTTTCCTTGGCTTAGCGAGCTACTGTCGCTGCTTCGTTGAGAACTTCTCCAAAGTTGCCAAACCTCTAACTGAACTCCTCAAGAAAGATAAGAAGTTCGAGTGGACTCCAAAGTGTGAGGAAAGTTTTCAGGAGTTGAAAAGACGACTGACTACTGCCCCGGTACTTGTACACCCGGATTTCACAAAGGACTTTGTTATCTTCTGTGATGCCTCGCGACAAGGTCTAGGTTGCATTCTTATGCAAGATCGTCATGTGATTGCCTACGCATCTTGACAGTTGCGTCCACATGAGGAGAATTATCCAACACACGATCTGGAACTTGCCGCTGTAGTTCATGCACTTGTCACTTGGCCACATTACCTTATGGGTAATTGTTGCGAAATATACACTGATCACCAGAGTCTCAAATACATATTCACCCAACCGGATTTGAATCTCAGGAAAATATGGTGGATTGAGTTGATTACGGACTATGACTTAGGAATATCTTACACCCCAGGCAAAGCCAATGTCATGGCTGATGCACTAAGTCATAAATCCTATTGTAACAACCTCATGTTGCTACAAAGTCAATCACTTCTCCACGAGGAATTTCATAAGTTTAATATTCACATTGTTCCTCGAGGACTCATTTCTACCTTGGTGGCGAAACCGACTCTTGAGGATCAGATCATAGAAGCCCAGAAGTGTGATCCGGGTATTTCTCGAATCAAGAGGAATATTGCTAGCGGAGCTGCTAGATGTTTCTCTGTAAATGATCAAGGTGTCGTATTATTCGAGAATCGCTTGGTGGTTCCCAAGATACGAAACTTAAGGCGGTTGATCCTTAAGGAAGCTCATGAATCTCCTCTCACGATTCATCCCGGTAGTACTAAGATGTATCAGGACCTACGCCAGAGGTTCTGGTGGACCCGGATGAAGAGAGAAATCGCTTAGTTCATTGCTAACTTTGACGTTTGTCGTCGCGTTAAGGCAGAGCATCAAAGGCCTGCTGGCACCCTTCAGCCCTTGGCTATTCCCGAGTGGAAATGGGACAAGGTCGGTATGGATTTCATCACCGGCTTTCCAAAGACTAAGAAAGGGAATGGTGCCATCTTCGTGGTCATCGATCGCCTTTCAAAAGTTGCTCATTTCGTTCCAGTTCAAGAAAGTATAACTGCTAGTCAGCTAGTAGACCTATATATCTCTCGAATAGTTTCTCTTCATGGTGTTCCTCTAGAGATCAATTCAGATCGTGGAAGTCTCTTCACTTCTCGATTTTGGGAAAGTTTCAAGAATGCTATGGGAACCCATCTCTCCTTTAGCACCGCTTATCACCCTCAGTCAAGTGGTCAAGTAGCAAGAGTCAATCAAATTCTCGAAGATATGCTTAGAGCATGTGTTATCTAATTCGGAATGAATTGGGAGAAATGTCTTCCATTCGTCGAGTTTGCTTATAACAACAGCTTCCAGTATAGTCTGGGCAAAGCTCCTTTCGAAGTTCTGTATGGACGAAGATGTCGAACGCCATTAAACTGTTCAGAAACCGGTGAAAGGTGTTATCTCATTCGGAATGAATTGGGAGAAATGTCTTCCATTCGCCGAGTTTGCTTATAACAACAGCTTCTAGTATAGTCTGGGCAAAGCTCCTTTCGAAGTTCTGTATGGACGAAGATGTCGAACGCCATTACTGGTCAGAAACCGGTGAAAGACAATTCTTTGGGCCGGATATGATTCAGGATGCAGAAGAGCAAGTTCGCATCATTCGTGAGAATCTAAAAACAGCCCAATCTCGTCAAAAGAGTCAGTATGACCGTCGTCATAAGGACGTAAGTTATGAAGTTGATGAGAAGGCTTACCTTCGGGTTACACCTCTCAAGGGTACCCATCGTTTCGGTATCAAAGGCAAATTGGCTCCTCGTTACATTGGTCCTTTTCGCATTCTCGCCAAACGAGGAGAGGTTGCCTACCAGTTGGAACTACCCCTGCAACTTTCCAAAGTTCATGATGTGTTCCACGTTTCTCATCTCAGGCGTTGCTTCAAGGATCCTGTCCGCGAAGTAGACCACGAAACGCTTGATCTTCAAGATGACCTCTCATATTGAGAATATCCTGTTCGTATTCTCGATGAAACCGAGCGCAGCACTCGACGTTACAGCATCAAGTTTCTCAAGGTTCAGTGGTCGCACCATTCCGAGGATGAAGCAACCTGGGAGCGTGAAGATCGTCTTCGGCTTGAGTACCCTGCACTCTTCCCGACTACTCCTGAATCTCGGCACGAGATTCTTGTTTAGTGGGGGTGAGTTGTCACAGCCCTAGTTTCTCTATGTCTTCTAATGCATTCATGCATGCATTTAAATTGCAATGAAATTGAAATGAGGATTTGATCAAGATTCACAATTCAAATTTTGTCGAAAGGCATTATAAAAATTGCTTCAAATAGATCCAAGAAAATGTTCCAACTATTTTGTGAAAATATTGGGATGAGGTAAAATTGCCAACCAATATTTTGGGAACACAGAAACATTTTATATTGGGCTTTTGAATTAATTTCACCACTAATTGCATTGGATAATTATTCCCTATACATAAAATAATTGTCCAATGTCTCTCAGATTTATGTGGCATTGGATAATTCGAATTAGTCCACATATATATTTTGAGGGTTTTATGAAATGGTTTTATATTTTAGTTATAAACCAAAACAAATAACAGAAATAGAAAAGAAAATAAATAAAGAAAAGGGGCAAAGCACTTACCTGGGCCTTACCGGTGAAGAAGAGGCCCAGCCCACAGGGGCAGCCTCGTCTTCTACCTCCAGCCAGTAGGCAGAGGAGAAGCGTGGCGTGCACCCGAGGGCCCTCGGCCACCTCCTGCTTCCACCTGGAGGTCCCGGGCCTTCCAACCGCTCCAGCACGACGCCCAGGGCGAGTTGATCCCATTCCCCCTCTCTCCCTGCCGTTCCTCTCCCTCTCCTCAGCTCTCTCCCTTGCCCAGCCGATCGGATCCGTCACCGTCGTTCGCAGCCACCGCGGCCACCCTTGCTGCCTCACCTCCCTGAGATGTCCATCGTCTTCGCCGCATCACGGTAGCTCTCCCCGTCGAAGGAATCAAGCCGGAGGCCCCCGCAGTGTCGTCATCGTTGTCGTTTCCGTCGCCGGCCACCGGAGCCATTCATCGTCGATTTGCGACCACCGGCGCATCCCCGAGCAAGCTGAGCCTCCCCTCGTCATCTCTGGGAGCCGCGCTTCGTTTTCCCTCTCATCCCCAGCTTCTCCACGTCCTCCTGGCCGTATCCCCGCCGCGTTCGAGCCGCCGCCAGCGCCGGACCACATCGCCGGCCACTTCCGGTCGCCCCGCGATGCTCCTGCTCGGTCCGATGGATGCGCGCGACCCAGGGGGTTCGAACGAGCCCTTCCGCCCATCATTTGGTCGCCGGGAGGGCTTTTCCGGTGAGCCTCCGTCGTCTCGGGTGGTCACCGGCGTTCAGCCGCCGGCCTGATGACGTGGCCTTTTAGCTTAGGGTTAACGATGCCGTTAATTAACCCTACTGACGCTGACACTTGGTCCCGCTGGATAATTAATCCATGGGTTAAACTAAACCCTTTTAATTAGAGCCCTAGACACTGACATGGGGGCCCCACAGTGTCAGGTTTGACCTGGCCTGGCCCTTTGACTGGCTGACATCATGATGACGTCAGGCTGATGCGGTAAATGATTTCTGTAATAAAAATATTCCAAAAAATGATATAAACTTCAAAAATTCATAGAAAACAATCTGTATGTCAGATTAAAATAATTTATATATGAAAAATTATCAGAAAAATCCAAAGAATCTGATGGTACCATTTTTATGCATGATAGAGCAAGTTAAATAGGCAAACTTGGACATTTTGTTCCAAACACAATAGGCCACTTCACATATGGAGTTGATTTTGAACCTTGGGTTCAAACCTTCTTCATTTAACCTGTTGATAGATGCATTAGCTCAAACCAGCAACATATTGCCATGCCATTATCATGCATCATTGTGAAGCATCTGCCGTGCTTAATTTATACCTTGTTTGACCTTGTCGATAGACTTGCGAGATGTAGTTATCGACGACATCGAAGAACAGCTGAGTTCTTCTGATCTTCAGGCAAGCAACCCCCCCTTGAGCATATTCGATACAATCCCACTCTCTCGTTCTTGCTCTCATTTCAATGCATTAGGACAATGCGATTCAAGTGGTACTTGTGTTGCGGTAGATGAACCCACTCCTTTGCATGACCTGTCATTGTCACAGTATAGCATACCTGGTAGATGCTTGAGCCATGTTGTGCCAGAACCCTGTTATGCTTGCTATGCTTAGAGTTGTGTCAGGTCTGATTCATCTGGATGATGAACCGGAGTGAAATGGATGTGTCCTAATGATGAGGGTTAAGTGTTGAACCTGTTTTGGTAAAGGTAGCGATGAGAGGCCATGTAGGAGTACATGGTGGGTTGTCTCATTGAAGCCGCTCATAGGAACTGAGTTCCGTGTTTGTGTTCCAAGACAAATTACTACCGCACATTGGGCCCGAAACCAATGGACTCTCTTGGCCTATTAACCTACCCTGTTCTCAGTCCAGGAGTTGCAGTAGTTCGAAACGTTGATAGGTGTGGCACGGCCTGCAAAGTGGATGAACGGCCCAATCGGGACCGGCTTGGGGCCCTGCTCACAACGTTTGAGGCTATGTTGGAAACCTCGGCCGGACTTTCATTATGGGTTCCAACTCAGATAGGTGACTGCCTTGGACGTGATTCGTTGTAAGTTAACGTCCGTGGCCGACTCCCTCGCCTGGCTTCCGCTTGAAGGTTGCCGAGGTGCCTTTTTAACGTGCACATGGCGATAAGTGGCGGGAGCATGTGTGACGAAGTACACCCCTGCAGGGTAAACTATCTATTCGAATAGCCGCGTCCGCGGATATGGACTATTTGGAGACTTGCATTGTTCATAGATAACTTCAACGGATACCCTAAAATGCTCTAGATAAGTATGAGTGCTATGGATGGCCTTCTCGTAGGAAGACGGGAGAGGATCCATAGTGGTGTATTGATGTGGTGGATATGTGGACTCGTGTGTGCTCTCTCGTAGGGAGACGAGAGAGGTACAATACATTGGATACATTGTCGTAGTCTGGTTTAACCAAAGGTCAAAGCTGGCATTCTGCAGTAAACCCCACAATCCCGTTCATTGATACATGATGCATATGTAGATAGTTGTGATGTAAGATTTGCTGAGTACCTTCATACTCACCGTTGCTTATTTACGTTTTTGCAGAAATAGACGTTGTTCACTCTATGTTACTTCTGACGATGGCATCGACGGATTAGCTAGGAAACCCAGACAGGAGTCTGGCTCCTTTGGTAGGGTCGTTGTAGCTTTTCAGGCTCTTCCAGCCGCTTTTAGTAGATGTCTGTACTCAGACATGTAACTTCCGCTTGTTGTTTGTATGCTCTGAATGTTGGGTCATGTGACCCACCCTGCTTGTAACATTATACTATGTAGGCTCTTCGGAGCCTCCTAAATAAATGTTATGTTGTAGAGTTTTGGTGTGATGCCATGTTGTATCTACTCATATCGTGCATAGTGCGTGTATGATTGAAATGCATTGGTATGTGTGGGATTCGACACCTAGCTGTATACCTTTAGTAGCCTGCTTTACGGGGAAATGCCTCTTTGTGCTTCCACCGAGCCTTGGTAGCTTGCTACTGCTCCGGACACATTGATTGACCGGCGTGTATCCTTCTTTGCTGCTGTGTCTGTCCCTACGGGGAAATGTCTCACAGTGTAATGGAGTCCCTGTAGCCTGCTATGACTCGTCTACGTACCGTTGATGACAGATATGTCTCACGACGTAATGGAGTCCATGTAGCTTGATACGACTCGTCTACACACGCTAATGACATCGACGGATTAGCCAGGAAACCCAGACATGAGTCTGGCTCCTTTGGTAGGGTCGTTGTAGCTTTTCAGGCTCTTCCAGCCACTTTTAGTAGATGTCTGTACTCAGACATGTAACTTCCGCTTGTTGTTTGTATGCTCTGAATGTTGGGTCATGTGACCCACCCTGCTTGTAACATTATATTATGTAGGCTCTTCGGAGCCTCCTAAATAAATGTTATGTTGTAGAGTTTTGTTGTGATGCCATGTTGTATCTACGCATATCGTGCATAGTGCGTGTATGATTGAAATGCATTGGTATGTGTGGGATTCGACACCTAGCTGTATACCTTTAGTAGCCTGCTTTACGGGGAAATGCCTCTTTGTGCTTCCACCGAGCCTTGGTAGCTTGCTACTGCTCCGGACACATTGATTGACCGGCGTGTATCCTTCTTTGCTGCTGTGTCTGTCCCTACGTGGAAATGTCTCGCAGTGTAATGGAGTCCCTGTAGCCTGCTATGACTCGTCTACATACCGTTGATGACAGATATGTCTCACGACATAATGGAGTCCATGTAGCTTGCTACGACTCGTCTACACACGCTAATGACCGACACCTGCATTGTTGGGTTACGTATGCCTGTCCCTGTATGGTTGTGCCACTTGGGTCTATAACTAGTCATGTCGACCCCGGTTCTTTGACATATGATTGCTAGCGACATATTCATATACGTGAGCCAAAAGGCGCAAAAGGTCCCGGCCAAGGTAAGGTGGCAGCCGTGGGGATTACCGTGCATGAGGCCACAATGTGATATGATGTGTTACATGCTAGATTTGTATGGCTTAGGATCGGGGTCCTGAAAGCTTCGGGCTATCCTCCAAGGAGGCATGAGTCAGGTTAGATGTGAACACCCCCAGATCCATCTCTGGGGTCGGCTCCGTCAGGGGGTCGAATCCGAAGAGCAGATCGAGAACCTGATGTGAAACGTCTGTGCCTAAAGGATTTTCCGGTTGGATCGCGATTTGTTTCGATAGAACTAGATCGCCTCGAGCGTCGACGACGTACTCCAAGTTTCCAAACATGATGACTTGGTTCGGAGCGAAGGCCTCTATGCGGCCTGGATGGCCGGTGAGATTGGCGTGCAGTACCACACTGCAGAAAGCGAAGAGTCAGCCAGGGATGAAGATGTCGCTGCAGCCGATACAGCTATCAAATTGCAGACGAGCCATCAATCCTGATGATCACAAAACGAGCTCTTAATGAAATCACCAATGTCAGTGTCAAAACCGGCAGACCTCGGGTAGGGGGGCCGGAGCTGTGAGACCGGATCGATGGTAAAAGGAGACAAGGGAGCACAAGCCTTTTACCGAGCTTCAGGCCCTCTCTATGGAGGTAAAACCTTACGTCCTACTCTTGTTGTATTATTGGTGTAACAAGTACAAAATTGATCTACCTCGAGATAATATGTTTGTGGTCTAAACCCTAGGGGTGATGATCATGTGTATGGGTATCCTCTATGGGATAAACCTTCTGCTTGTCATAGTCGTCCATTCCGGCACGACCCCATATCGAGAGTGACCACACCACTCCCGCCACTAGTAACGCGGGCTCTCTGCTAGTATCGAGCAAGGTAATCAATAAAGCCTCTTCCCATATTGGGGTAGTGTGGTTGTACATGTAAGGTTGGGACGGTCAGCAGATATTAAATCTCTCAGTTTTTGAAAACACACACTCAACTTGGCTCGGTACACCATGAGGGATCACTAGAAGAGTGTCTAGAGGGGGGGGGGGTGAATAGAATACTAGCAGGAATTTAAAACCTAACCTTTTCCCAAGTTAATTGGTTGGCAGATTTTAACAATTATAGCAAGTCAAGCACACCCTACACATGCATGTCTAAGAGTATAGCAGCAGAAAGTAAAGACATTGCACATGAAGTAAAGAGTTGAGATAGGGAGATCAAACGCAATTAGGAGACGCAAAGATTTTTCCCGTGGTTCCGATAGGTGGTGCTATCGTACGTCCACGTTTATGGAGTCTTCAACCCACGGAGGGTAACGGTGCAAGAGTCCACGGAGGGCTCCACCCATAAGTGTCCACGAAGTAGCAACCTTGACTATTCCATAACGGCTTCCGTCCACGAAGGACTAGCCTCACTATGGGTAGATCTTCACGAAGTAGGCGATCTCCTTGCCCGTACAAACTTCTTGGTTCAACTCCACAACACGAAGTAGGAGGCTCCCAAGCGACACCTAACCAATCTAGGAGGCACCACCCTCCAAAAGGTAATAGGCTCGGCAATGTCGATGAACTCCTTGCTCTTGTGCTTCAAGATGATAGACTCCTCAACACACAATCACTCTCTCACAGATTTGGCTATGGTGGAAGAGATTGATTTAGTGGAAAACAACTTGGGGAGGCTAGAGATCAAGATTCATATGGATGGAGTGGAATAGCTTGATCTCAACACAAGGGTAGGTGGCTCCCTCTCTCAGAAAATAGGATGGGGCAAGTATGGAATAGTTCTGAGTGCTTCTATTTCGAGTGGGTGGAGGTGAAGGGGTATATATAGGCATCCCCAAAAATCCAACCGTTACACCTAAAGTGACCAACTCGGTGACACCGATGTGTAAATCTCGGTGGTACCGAGTTGCTCCAAAGGTAGCAACTTTTGAATCTCGGTGAGACCGATATATAAATCTCGGTGGTACCGATCAAGTGACCAACGGTCAGATTGCGCAACTCGGTGACGCCGATTCAACAAACTCGGTGGTACCGATTTTGTGAATCGAGGTAACAGAAAGTTGGCAACCCAAACTCGGTGGCACCGAAGTGGGATCGGTTGCACCGATGTGCTAGGGTTTGGCATGTGTCTGTCTGAGTTTGGGAATCGATGGCACCGAGTGGAAAGTGTTGGTTGCACCGATTTTGGATATTTGACTTTGGACAGACTTTTGTGGAAGAGCTTGTGGGTGTTTTTGGTGACTATCACTTGTGCACGTATGAGCATTTTGTTCACTAACAGTACCTCACCCCCTTTTAATAGTATTGGCTTTCCTATGGACTCAAAGTGATTTCTCACAAAGTAAAATGTAGAGTCCTCTTGCTTGAAGCTTTGCCAATCCATTTCCTTGCATCTTGGGGTTTTTCCACAATCCTGTTGCCAACCCATCTCTCTCCATGGACTTTCACTGAAATACACTAGGTAAAAGTATTAGTCCAAGAGACAATGTATGTTGTCATGAATTATCAAAACCACCAAGGGAGCATGTTGTGCTTTCAAGCTCCCCCTTTTTGGTAATTGATGACAACATACAATCAAAGCTTCAAATAAAGATGTGCATGGATATAATGAAGACTTTGAGAGACACATGACTTAGACTTGCTCCCCCTAAATGTGTGCAATCCCTCTAAAGGATAGTTGCTTTGGAATGCATGGACACACATATAGTAGAAGGGATATAATAAGTCATGTGCATCTTGGCTATATGCATCAAAAATATATATGAATGAGATGTATCTATGTTCAAGACTTCATTCTTGCAAACAATATGTGCAAGAAGCAAGAGATCATCTTGACCCGAAGATGTGATGCATATACTTACCTTGAGTTCTTGAGCATTCTAGTAGTAGGAACACACTTGAGAAAACAATGTTAGGAAACACAAGAGTATTCTACTAATCAAAAGCAATAGAGCTCAATAGTACCAAGATATGGAGAACATATAGAAGATAGTATTCCTTAAGATTGATATGTCTCCAAGATCATTCAGAGCTTTCTCCCCTTAGATATGAAAGTAGTAGATCATCCTCTCCCCCTGAATCTCAGCATGTAGATATTGGGATTGGATAAGGTGAGAAAAGTCTAACATGAATATAACATGAGTAGTTGTCGAAGAACGACACCTATGGGATCGCGAGGATCCCTTTACGATTCGGCAGGGAGAAAGGCTTGCATAAAGAGCAGATCCAACGAACAACGCGAGGGATTTTTACCCAGGTTTGGGCCGCTGAGAAGCGTAAAACCCTACTCCTGCTCGAGTGTATTATCAGTGTTTGGTTTCTGGCTCAGGAGCGCTATGTGATGAACAGTACACAGCCGCTACGCATGCAGAATGGGCCAGAAGATCCTCCCTCTGTAGCTACGCCTTGGGCCTCCTTTTATACGTTCGAAGGGGTCACCACAGTGGCGCACAGTACATACAAGAGGTGTAAAGTTGCTACGGTATTATCATACCTAATACTGACGGCTTAGGACAGAAACATTAAATGCTCCGTCGAGGTGTCCCTTAGCGTCTTGGGGACGGAAAAAGGGGCCGTCCCATCAGCACCGCTTAAGCCCATACGCCGTTAGCATCTGACACGTTACCAGGAGGACAACAGCTAAAAGACAAGCTGGTGGCCGCACTGGAGCGGTGACAGGGTGGCGAGGTCTTGCCGGGTGCGAATCTTGCCGGGCTCTGCAGGCCAGTCCGGCAAGATCTTGCCGGGCGCCTAGCCTTCTGTCTTCTATCTTCTGATCAGTGACTTGAATGCCTTCTTGATGTTACTGTAGTTGTATCCAGCTATCCCCCGGCAGGCCTTGCCGCTGGTGTGGCTACAACTGCCCGTGCACAAGTATGGGGTACTAAAGGACCCAAACTTTAGTACACCGACAGTAATCAAATGAAATAAACATATTTTTCTCCCCCTGCTTTGGTATTCTCCCCTTGTCTATATAAGTATAAGCTTTGATATCTGCCCTCCCCCTTGATTATATCTCCCCCTTTGCATAAGCATGTATCCCCCCTCTTTAGCATTAAAGCTTTGGTATTTCTCCCCCTTTGGCATTAATTTCCAAAAAGGTCATACACAGGGTTAGATACAGGGATCATTGATTAAGAAGGGATCCTTGAGAACAAGGGTCATTGAATGTAGGGTTCATAGAAATAAGAGTCATAGTTAACATGAAAAACTGAGGGAATCATGGAAAATAATTTCTCTCCCTTTGGCCGATCTGAGAGCTTGTAAGACTTTTCCTCCTTTAAGTTAGGGATCCTTGAATAAAGTTTTCTCCACCTAATTTTTTTAAGAAGGGATCATCGAAGAAGTGAAAATATCACAATAGGATCACTAAAGAAACAAAGATTTGCAAATATGAACACAAATGAGAGAAGAAATCAAATCGGTGGCTCTGAGACAAACTAGTCGGTGGTACCGAGATGATGTTTTGCAGCTCATCTGCTAATTCGGTAGAACCGAGTTATTTGTATCGGCGGCTCCGAGGCTAAAACAGAAACTTGGCAATGTTTTAGAAACTTGCAAATAGATTTAGATTTTTTTTAACAAAGTGTCAAAGAGAAATTTTCAGGAAAATGCAAAAGACTTTACAGAAGGATATCAACTAGAGAAGATTTGAGTGGTTCCAAGAAATCTTGCAAATAGAGAATGAACCACACAAGATTCTTAACTAGATGATGGGTGGTGACTAGGTCACCTATATTAGAGTATATTGACTTAGGAGCCAAGCAAGAATACTTGATCATAGGTCATACTCATCGTTAAGCTCAAAATGAGGTTACCATTTTTCGATTAAGCATTTTAATGTTTTCATATCACTTGAGTTGCTTTAGCTCATGTCTTGGAGTAAAGCCTTTTCAAGGATATGAGTACATACCTTTGAGTGATGTTGATGACGTGGCTTGTAGGTGAACTTGTTGAGGATGCTCGAGGTTGATGAAGATCATCTTGAGTTGGGAGCAATCCTTCTTGTTTTAGTACACTTATCACCTACATAGGTTAGTCATGCAAGGAAGAACATGATATGACACGATACCAATTGTGAAGTACAAATTTGTATCAAGGATATGTATTTGTTGTCTTCTTCCTTCCATCATCAAGAGAGGTTGTGAATACTTGGTCATGACAAGATTGCTTATGATTGGAGTTGTTGGCAATCTTGTGGAATGAAGTTCTTCCAAGTACCTACAAAAGGTTAGATGCAATACAAGGGAGCATAGAATTCCATGGTATAAGATAACATGTTAAGAGTATCATGGAAATATCAAGAAAGCTCATGCCCTTGCATGCATCCGAGTGGGTCTAGCTCAAGTTTGAAGCATCAATGATGTTCAACTCACTCCTCAAGTGACAAAACGTTTTCTCATCAAGTGGCTTAGTAAAGATATCGGCCAATTGCTTGTTAGTGCGAACATGCTTAAGATCAATATCTCCTTTGGCAACATGATCACGAATGAAATGATGTCTAACTTGAATATGTTTAGTTCGAGAATGTTGCACAGGATTATGACGAATTTTAATAGCACTTTCATTGTCACAAAGTAATGGAACATTTTTAACATGAATTCCATAATCCTTAAGCGTTTGTGTCATCCATAGTAATTGTGCACAACATGATCCGGCAGCAATATACTCAGCTTCGGCAGTAGATAGAGATATCGAGTTTTGTTTCTTGGAGGACCAAGATACAAGAGATCTACCCAAAAATTGACAAGTACCCGAGGTGGATTTTCTATCAACCTTGTCACCGGCATAGTCCGAATCGGAATAGCCAACAAGGTTAAAGGAAGATCCCTTGGGATACCAAATGCCAAAGTTTGGTGTTTGTATCAAATATCTCACAATACCTTTCACGACCAAAAGATGACACTCTTTAGGTGCAGCTTGATATCTAGCACACATGCAAACACTAAGCATAATATCGGGACGAGAGGCACAGAAATAAAGCAATAAACCAATCATAGATCGATAAACCTTTTGATCAACCGGTTTGTCCTCCTTGGTAAGATTAACATGTCCACTAGTAGGCATAGGAGTTTTCATACCTTTACACTCTTGCATGTTGAACTTCTTGATCAAGTCCTTAGTATACTTAGTTTGAGAGATGAAAGTTCCTTCTCTCGTTTGCTTGATTTGCAAACCAAGAAAGAATTTCAGCTCACACATCATGGACATCTCATACTTCTCGGACATCAACCTTCCAAATCTTCCACTAAATTGTGGGTTAGTAGATCCAAAGATAATATCATCCACATAGATTTGGCACACAAATAATTCACCATTAACTCTTTTAGTGAATAAGGTTGCGTCAATTTTACCAATTTCAAAACCTTTTTCAATGAGAAACTTCGTTAAGCATTTGTACCAAGCATGAGGGGCTTGCTTAAGACCATAAAGTGCTTTATGAAGCTTGTAAACATGATTAGGTTTCTTAGGATTCACAAAACCAGGTGGTTGCTTAACATAGACTTCTTCTTCAATCTCACCATTTAAAAAGGCACTTTTAATGTCCATTTGATAAAGCGTGATATCATGGTGATTAGCATAAGCAAGAAGAATGCGAATAGCTTCAAGTCTAGCGACGGGGTCATAGGTCTCATCATAGTCCATACCTTCGACTTGCGTATATCCTTGGGCTACGAAACATGCCTTGTTGCGTATGACTTGACCGTCTTCATCTTGCTTGTTCCGAAACACCCATTTGGTTCCGATGATGTTGTGCTCGTCCTCGGGCTTCTCCACGAGTGTCCACACTTTGTTCCTCTCGAAGTTGTGAAGCTCTTCATGCATTGCATTCACCCAATCCGGGTCTTCAAGAGCTTGTTCTACCTTCAAGGGTTCAATGCTAGAGATGAAAGAATAATGCTCACAAAAATTAGCTAAGCGAGTTTTAGAGCGAGTGATTCTCCCAGTTTGTATGTCACCAAAGATTTGGTTTAGAGGATGGTTCTTGGTCACTCTTGCTCGAACTCGGGGTAGCTTAGGCTTGTTGGATGGTGGAGTTTCTTCATCATCATCATCTTCATCTTCGTTGTTGTTGAAGGTGTCGTTCCCTTGAGGTGGTGGTGAAGGAGGTTGTGGTGGATCTTCATGATGTACTTCCTCCTCTTCATCATCTTGTCGTGTACCGCTTGTGGATGCCTCCATGTTGTGTTGAGGTTCACCTTGACGTGAAGTAGGGGCTTCCACTTGAGTTGACGAAGTACTTTCCTTCACCTCCATGGGACGAATCTTGCCAGTGGACAAGTCTTGGATAGCTTCCGAAGGATCCGTATCACCTACATCATTTGGCAATTGTTCGACTTGCGAAGCATTAGATTCATCAAACTTCACATCTACCGTCTCTTCAACTTTTCGAGTGAAGTTGTTGTAGACACGGTAAGTGTGAGAGTTTGATCCGTAACCAAGTAGGAATCCTTCATGAGATTTAGGAGCAAATTTAGTACGACGATGCTTATCAAGAATGTAGCACTTTGAGCCGAATACCCGAAAGTATCCAACTTGGGGTTTGTTACCGGTGAGTAGCTCGTATGCCGTTTTACCGAGAAGCTTGTGCAAGTAGAGTCGGTTAGTGGCATGACATGCTGTTTCCATGGCTTCTGCCCAAAAGTGTCTTTGCGTCTTGTATTCGTCAAGCATCATTCTTGCCATCTCAATAAGCGTCCGGTTCTTCCTCTCAACAACTCCATTTTGTTGAGGTGTGTACGTAGCCGAGAACTCATGTGAAACACCTTCTTCGTCAAGAAAGGTATCCACATGGGTGTTCTTGAACTCCGACCCGTTATCGCTCCGAACCTTCTTGATCTTCACTTCAAATTGATTTTGCGCTTTGCGGACGAAGTTCTTGAAGATCTTTTGTACCTGCGACTTATCATCAAGAAAGAATACCCACATAAATCTAGAAAAATCATCAACTATAACTAGACCATAGGAATTTCCACCGAGACTCTTGTAAGCATTGGGACCAAAAAGATCCATGTGAAGTAACTCGAGTTGTCTCCTAGTAGTCATGATATTCTTAACGGGATGACTTCCACCTACTTGCTTTCCATCTTGACAAGCACTACAAAGTCTATCTTTGTCAAAGATAACATCCTTAACACCAAGTATATGATCACCTTTGATAAGCTTGTCTAGATTACGCATGCCAACATGTCCTAGTCTTCTATGCCAAAGCTAACCTTTAGAAGATTTTGCAATTAAACAAGTACGAGGTTTGGATCTCTTAGTGAAATCGACAATGTATAGATCACCTCTACGGAAACCGGTATAGACCATTTTATGATTATCTTGACGAAACACTTGGCAATCTACTTTCGTGAATAGCACATTAAAACCAAAGTCGGCAAGTCTAGATACGGAAAGAAGATTGTAGCCAAGGGATTCAACAAGCATGACATTTTTAATAGAGCTATCATGGGATATGGCCACCTTACCAAGACCAAGTACCTTACCCTTGGAGTTGTCTCCAAACGTTACGTACCTTCGCGGTCCATGGTTTGGTGTGATCTCTTCAAACATTTCTCTATCTCCGATCATATGATCGGTGCATCCGCTGTCGAGAATCCATTCTTTTCCTCCGGACATGTAATCCTTGAAGTATGCCATGAGACTTAGATTCTTCATGATCTTCTCATACTCGATGTCGAACGCTCATCTTCATCATAGTAGCCATGTTCCACATTGTCATCATCAAGTGGGAAATCCTCGTCACAAGGAATAAGAAATTCGTTAGGGTTGTGATCATGACAATGTTCAAGATTATGAATGCGAATAGCTTCTACAATGATGTTGTTGATAGTTATGACATCTCCTTTAGCACGCATGAGGTCTCTAAGCTCAAATAGATAGTCATCAAACTTGTGATCACTAGGCGTCATTTTGTGAAAGGCAATAGTTTTATGACGAATTTCATCAAGATTACTCAATGAATAACTTGGATATCGTTTGTCCAAGTCATTCCACAAAGTATAAGCACATTCAAAATTCTTCATTTGATTAAGCACATTTCTAGGCAATCCTCTAATGATAAGATTAACAGTTCTAAGATTGCATAGCATATCAATTTCCTCTTCGTGTGTGGGATGTAAAGGATCAATGGGAGGTACATAGGGGTTCTTAACATACTTGCTCAAATGAAATTCATTAAATAGCTCAAGCATCAAAGTTTTCCATTGACTATAGTACTCTCCATCAAGAATAGGCACCCTACAACTCAAACTCCCTATACTAGACACATCCATCTTCCTCCATGGTGATTAAACCGAAGCAATGGAGACCAAAGCTCTGATACCAATTGAGGGATCACTAGAAGAGTGTCTAGAGGGGGGGGGTGAATAGACTACTAGCAGGAATTTAAAACCTAACCTTTTCCCAAGTTAATTGGTTGGCAGATTTTAACAATTATAGCAAGTCAAGCACACCCTACACATGCATGTCTAAGAGTATGGCAGCGGAAAGTAAAGACATTGCACATGAAGTAAAGAGTTGAGATTGGGAGATCAAACGCAATTAGGAGACGCAAAGATTTTTCCCGTGGTTCCTATAGGTGGTGCTATCGTACGTCCACGTTTATGGAGTCTTCAACCCACGGAGGGTAACGGTCGCGAGAGTCCACGGAGGGCTCCACCCATAAGGGTCCACGAAGTAGCAACCTTGACTTTTCCATAACGGCTTCCGTCCACGAAGGACTAGCCTCACTATGGGTAGATCTTCACGAAGTAGGCGATCTCCTTGCTCGTACAAACTTCTTGGTTCAACTCCACAACACGAAGTAGGAGGCTCCCAAGCGACACCTAACCAATCTAGGAGGCACCACCCTCCAAAAGGTAATAGGCTCGGCAATGTCGATGAACTCCTTGCTCTTGTGCTTCAAGATGATAGACTCCTCAACACACAATCACTCTCTCACAGATTTAGCTATGGTGGAAGAGATTGATTTGGTGGAAAGCAACTTGGGGAGGCTAGAGATCAAGATTCATATGGATGGAGTGGAATAGCTTGATCTCAACACAAGGGTAGGTGGCTCTCTCTCAGAAAATAGGATGCATGGGGTAAGTATGGAATAGTTCTGAGTGCTTCTATTTCGAGTGGGTGGAGGTGAAGGGGTATATATAGGCATCCCCAAAAATACAACCGTTACACCTAAAGTGACCAACTCGGTGACACCGATGTGTAAATCTCGGTGGTACCGAGTTGCTCCAAAGGTAGCAACTTTTGAATCTCGGTGAGACCGATATATAAATCTCGGTGGTACCGATCAAGTGACCAACGGTCAGATTGTGCAACTCGGTGACACCGATCCAACAAACTCGGTGGTACCGATTTTGTGAATCGAGGTAACAGAAAGTTGGCAACCCAAACTCGGTGGCACCGAAGTGGGATCGGTTGCACCGATGTGCTAGGTTTTGGCATGTGTCTGTCTGAGTTTGGGAATCGGTGGCACCGAGTGGAAAGTGTTGGTTGCACCGATTTTGGATATTTGACTTTGGACAGACTTTTGTGGAAGAGCTTGTGGGTGTTTTTGGTGACTATCACTTGTGCACGTATGAACATTTTGTTCACCAACAGTACCTCACCCCCTTTTAATAGTATTGGCTTTCCTATGGACTCAAAGTGATTTCTCACAAAGTAAAATGTAGAGTCCTCTTGCTTGAAGCTTTGCCAATCCATTTCCTTGCATCTTGGGGTTTTTCCACAATCCTTTTTGCCAACCCATCTCTCTCCATGGACTTTCACTGAAATACACTAGGTAAAAGTATTAGTCCAAGAGACAATGTATGTTGTCATGAATTATTAAAACCACCAAGGGAGCATGTTGTGCTTTCACACCACTTCTTTATCAAGTGGTTACCTAGCTTAACATCTCCCACAGGCATTAGTGGCACCCGATGGGATTTTCGAAAGTCTTTGATAAGGATCACTTTGTTTTCATCTCGATGCATAAGCGCGTCCCACTTGTGTAGACAACTACGTAGCACCTATCTACTTCCCACCCACATAACTCTCAACGGAAATAGAGTCATGCACAATGCAAGTACCAACGAGGAATGCAACAGAGACAAACCTAGCAAGGTTCTCACCACATCATCATGTTTTTCGAATGCAACAACAAAATGCTATAAGGACATGCATAAAAAGGTTTCATCAACATGGTCAAAGGGCTGCTTGCCTGGCTGTCGGGACCCCGATCCTAAGCCATAAGAATCTAGCATGTAACACATCACATCACTTTGCGGCCTCACGCACGGTTATCCCCACGGCTGCCTCCTTACCTGGGCCGGGACCGTTTGCGTCTTTTGGCTCACGTATGTGAATATGTCGCTAGCATTCAAATGTCAAAGAACCCGGGCCGACATGACTAGTCATAGAACCCAAGTAGCACATCCGTACAGGGATAGGCATACATAACCCAGCAATGCAAGTGTCAGCCTCTAGCGTGTGTAGACGAGTCGTAGCAAGCTACATGGACTCCATTATGCCGTGAGACATTTCTGTCATCAACTGCGCGTAGACGAGTCATAGCAGGCTACAAGGACTCCATTACACTGCGAGATGTTTCCCCGAAGGGACAGACACATCAGCAAAGAAGGATACACGCCGGTCAATCAATGTGTCCGGAGCAGTAGGAAGCTACCAAGGCTCGGTGGAAGCACAAAGAGGCAGTTCCCTGTAAAGAGTACTCCTAAGGCACATAACTAGGTGTCGGATCCCATACATACCGTTGCACGTCACACGTACGCACGACATGCCCGATATGCATAGATACAACTATGGCATCACAACATAACCATACAACAACATATCATTTATTTAGAAGGCTCCAAAGAACCTCCAGAATAATGGTACAAACAGGGGTCACATGACCCATCATTCAGAGCATACAACCAACAAGCGGAAGATACATGTCTGGGTACAGACATCTAGTAAAAGCGGCTAAAAGAGCCTGAAAAACTACAACGACCCTACCAAAGGAGCCAGATCTCTGTCTGGGATTCCCAAGCTAACCCGGTCAACATCGAACTTCACGTCGTAAGAATCACTAATGAGACTGACGTCTCGTCTGCAAAAACATAAATGAAGCAACCGTGAGTACAAAGGTACTCAGCAAGACTTACATCAGAACTATCTACATATGCATCATTGTCAACAAAGGGGGTTGTGGAGTTTATTGCAGCAAGCCAGCTTTGACTCTTGGCTAACATGTACTACGACTACAAGTACTTTCTTTGAGGTGGGGTAGCGCACACGAGTCCACATATTCACCATATCAATACACCACTATGGATCCACTCCCATCTCCCTAGGAGAAGGCCATCCATAGCACTCACACTTATCTTGCGTATTTTAGAGTATCCATTTCACTTGACTATGAACCACATAAGTTCTCCAAGTAGTCCATATCCGAGGACGCAACTATTCGAACAGATTGATAACCCTGCAGGGGTGCACTTCTTCACACACGCTCTCGCCACTTATCGCCATGTGCACGTAAAAAAGGCACCTCGGCAACCTTCAAGCGGAAGCCCAGCGAGGGAGTCGGCCACGACCGTCAATCACACAAGACCCTAGTCCAGGTTTATCGCCTATTTGAGACTGAACCCGCACGGAAGTCTGGCCGAAGTTTCCGCTACGGCCTCAAACGATGTGCGCAGGGTTCCCAAGCCCACCGTTCGGGTGCCACTTGGTACACCGTGCCACTGTGTATCTACTGCATCACAGCCCACCCCGTCGGGCAGCGCTATGCACGGCCGCCAACACTTTTCCTACAAACACCAGAAACTAGTTGCAACTCCTGGACAGAGATCAAGGCGATTAATAGGTCGAGAGGGGTTGAGTTACCGGAACCCAATGTGTGGTAGTATCTTGTCTTGGATAACAAACACATAACTCAGTTCTTAAGGACGGTCCCAATGAGACAACCCACCATGTACTCCTACATGGCCTCTCATCGCTACCTTTACCAAATCGTGTTCACACACTTAGCTCTCACACAGTAGGACATGAACACTGCCATTCCGATTCATCGCCCAGATGGATCAGACCCGACTTGACACAACTCTAAGCATAGCAGGCATAGTAAGCAAGCATGGATGAGTAAGCACAACAAGGCTCAAGCAGTTGCTACTCATGCTAAGTGGTTTCAACTATTTACTGTGGCAAAGACAGGTCATGCAAAGGAATGGGTTCAACTACCGAGAACAGGTAACAGTTGAATCGTTGTTGTCCTAATGCAGTAAAAGAGAGCAGGAGCGAGAGAGTGGGTTTATATCAGTATGCTCAAGGGGGTTTGCTTGCCTGACACTTCTGAAGATAACAATGAGTCTTCATCGGTGACAACGATCTCAATGTCGAAACAATGTCTACTGAGGGAGAACAACCACTGGCAAACAAGAAGGAACACATTCAATGCAATGCAACAAACATGATGTATGATATGCCATCTTAAAGCATTGAATTGACCTAGTGCAATAGATAAACATATTAATTGAAGTGGAATTCAAACATAGTTCAAATTCCAACTCCAATGCTATTTCATACATTACCCTAATCATGAATTGTCCTAGTTGGTGATGTTAACTTGTTCAAACATGCATGATCATGGCATAAACAGATTCATTGAATTTTTTGATCATTTTTCATATATAAATTATTTTCATCTGAGTTATGGTTGAATTACTATGATTTTTAGAAGTTTTATACATTTTCTGGAAATTCCTGAATTATTTTATTACTAGAAAATCACTTAATGCGTCAGCAATACGTCAGCATTGCGTCAGCAGTCAACGGGGCCAGGTCCAGGTCAAACTTGACCAGTGGAGCCCACTGGTCAGTGGCTCAGGGTCAGCTGCAGAGGCTGACCCGCGGGGTTCATCAGTCAGTGGCACAGAAACTAAAAGAGGTTTAGTTAAAACTTAACCGAAATTAACAGGGCCCTGGGCCCACTTGCCAGTGACTCTGGGAGCTAATTAGCTGGGGGGGGGAGGGGTTAACCCCTAATGACGGCCACGTCAGCGTCGCCGGAGCTGGCCGGCGGCGACCAAACAGGCAGCGGCTTCGCGCCGAAGCTGCACTACAGGGGGCGATTCGACGAGAGGAGACCACCAGGAGGCAGCCAAAGCTCGTCTGCATACAGGGGAGGCTCCAGGGGGTCGCAGGGTGGCCGGAGTCAGCGACCACGGCGACATTGGCGGCGGCCGGAGCTCGGCCTCGACGTGTTAGTCGCTACGGTGCACGTGGGAACTCACGGATGGGCTCTACGGCTTCCTGGGAGCTCCAGGATCACGATGGAGCCCTACGGCGATTCATAACTAGAAGAACTCGTTGGCACAACTGGACCTTATTAAAGGCCTCGGCCGAAGGATGCAAGCGGGGGAGCTCGGGAGCACAAGGCTCACCGGCCATGGCGGCGGCGGAGCTCGGGACTCGCGGGCGTCGGCACTACATCACGAAATCGATGACGGGGAGAGAGGGGAACGACTCAGCAGCTCACGGGGGTTCCGACGAGAAGGCCAGCGAGGTCGGGGCTGCTCCAGAGCGACTGAATCGAACGGCAGCGGCCGCCGGTGCCGAAGCTCGAAGATGACGACGATGGCGATGCTGCGGGGCTCCCGGCTTGCGTTGGTTGGAGGAGAGGACGAGGACGACGGCCCAGAGCTTCTGAGCATGTCTACGGGGCTTGGCGAGGTCAGTGGCCACGGCTATGGCGAACGGCGACGGCGGCCGTTCTCGGGTGGGCGAGAGAAAGAGAGAGCAGAGGAGGGGAAGAAGCATGGGGAGAGCTAGAGGGGGTCTCGGGGCATCTCCAGGCAAGGGTATTAGGACGAAGGAGGTGCTTCCAGCGCGAAGCAGGAGGTGGCTCGGCCAGCGCCGTGCGTTGGTTCGCCTCTGCCAGTAGGCAGAGGTAGACGACGAGGTGAGGAGGTGGGCTGGGCTGGGCCGAACCCACTAGGCAGGTAAGGCCCAGGTGAGTTCCCTCCTTTTCCTTTATTCCTTCTGTTTTCTAGTTTTTGCAATCTGTTTAATAATGTTTGGGCAAAAATACTAAAGTCAAAAATCCTGAAATACTTTCTGGGGTTTATACATATTATTTCCAGACCCCTCAATAATTATCAGAATTTTTGAAACAACTACAATAGTTATAGTCTTTTATTTGTCATTTCCAGCAACATTGCTGGCTTATTTAAAATGCCAAGAAGAGTGGTTAAGAGTATATCATCCCTGGTATGTTGTTGCCAACATTTATCAGAGAGGTGGAACATTTTTGAAGAGCATTTTGGGATAATTGAAAATTCAGTTGTTGGGGTTTTGTTTATTCAATGAGGTGCTAGGGTTTGCCATCCCCATTTCATTTGAAATTAAACATGATGACATGATGATTAATGCAAAGACAAGCAATGGCTAGCTAGGGCTGTGACACTAGCTCAGCAAAGTCTTCAACTCTTCTTGTCCTTCTCCAAGTTCTCCATCTACTTCGTCAACTAACATCGGAAACAACCATAATAAGAAAGACAACAAGGCTGAAAATAAAAGTGCTCATAAAATAGGAATTTCATTTTTCTAGGACATGTCTGGTTATATGAAAAATAACCAAAGTGGTTCTACTGGATTTGAAGGACTAGGGATCCCATTATGATGGAATCAAAAGGGAACAGGGACTTGTAAGGAGTCCACATAATGCCTTTTTATGAAAATGAGTGAAGACACTCATTAAATTAGGCATGATTTTAGAAACATCTAGGAGTTGGTTTCACTGGATTTGGAATTGAGATGAATACCCCAGGAGTTCCCTAAGATAAAATAAATGGAGGAGTGGACCATCTAATAGATCTAGCAGAAATAAGGTTTAGGAAAAATGTTCACTATTTTTAGATAAATAGGTCATGAAATACATGTCATAGAGAAATTTGAATCAGCCCTTTTGGAGCTAAAATGAATATTCTAGGGATTTTCAAAGTGGGCTTTAAATATTCAAATTTGAATTTAAATTTGAACAATACAGAAAAGTGTGGTGAAAAAATATGGAAGTGTTGCCAATTAATAGGTGGGATTTTTAGAAGATTATAGGAATTTGAATCAATGCATTTGGACAATTATTTGAATTTGTGGAAATTTGCAAAGATTCTGTAAAAACAGAAAAAGAAAAATTGCCAACAGAGTGGCTAGGCCAGAGCATGCGTTGCTGGGCCGGCCCGGAGCCTACCTAGCCCGGGACGAAACGATGCGCTCGCGCACCGCGTTCAAACTCGACAGGTGGGGCCTAGGTGGCAACCACTCAAAGAGGGAGGGGGAGAGAGAGAGTGGAGGATGACAGGCGGGCCCCACCTGTCATCCCCAACCTCATGGCAGGGAGGTTGAGGTGCTCACCATTGATGCTATGGGCCACGAGGGAGGGAACGGAGGGCACCGACGGACTCAGGGGAGAGCCACTATCTGGTTGGACGTGGAAGGAGTGCCAGAGATGCTCGGGTTTGCCGATGATGAGAGGCAGGGCGACGGAGCTTCGGGAGGTCATTGCCCCGGCCGTTGCAGGCTACAAAAACCACAGGAGAAGGAGGGGTTCATGTCAGAAGGTTGTTGTGGCTCCGGATAGAGCGAGAACGAAGGCGGGGGAGGTCCCTATCGAGCGGACAACAGTGACCCAACACGGCGGACTCCGAGCTCGATCTTGAGCTTGGGACCTTCTAGAGAGGAACGGGATGTGCAGGGGGTCGATTAGGGGTTGGAGAGGGTGATCAGGGGGGCGAGAGAGGCTCAGAGGTGGCTTATATAGCCGACGGATGGTGCACCGTGAGCTGAGCTCGCGGGTGCCCACGGGATCGGTCATGGGGACCGTTGGGAGTGGCCAGGCTGGGTCAGGGGTGCTCGTGGGGTTTGTCTACGACACGGGAAAGAGAGAGGGGGAGGGGATCCAGCTCTGGAGCGGATCCCGGCCTTGGACAGAGAGAGGCCGGGCTGGGCGACGCTCGGGCATGCGCCGACAGAGCAAGAGAGAGGAAGGAAGGAGGGGGCGACAACTTAGCGTGTCACAGACACCGAGGGGGTTCCAGGGGACAGGTCCCACCTCCCTAGGCTGTCGGGGGATCAGGATGGCAGCCGCTATAGTGCGGGAGCACACTATAGCGCGCTCTAGAGCTTGCAAATGGTCGGCATGGCCGCGTCTGCACGCGCTTTGGCACTCCCACCTTGTCCATTTTCTACTGGTTGTTCTTGAGATTCCCTTTGTGGCTTAGGAGGTAAGGAAAGGTGGAGGTAAATAGGAGGGGGGAGAAGAATGGTGCAGCCATGGTGAAAACAGAGATAGAGAAAGAGAGAGAGAGAGAGAGAGAGAGAGAGAGAGAGAGAGAGTGAGTTACCACCCCAATAATTGAGAAGTAGGTTTGAGAATCATACCGGAGGTAGAACTCAGTTAGTTGAAGCTAATTTTTTTACCTCAAGAAGAATAGTAGAAGTGGTGCAAAAAGCAACTGTTAAAAATCACCACAAGGTGATGAAATTTTGAGCTAGGTAAGTTGGTCTCCTATCCGTGAGATTTAACATGATTGAGAAATAGGAGTAAATGGACATGTCCACAAATTTGTAGCTCATTTGAAGAAAGTGTCCAGTGCAAAAGTTTCAAACACTAGAAATCAATAGAAACATATTTGTTTAGATCTAGCTAAGCTACACTGTTCTCCTTGATGCACCACTTTGTGTAGATGTATTATTAAAGGATTAGAACATGTCCACAAAGTTCGAGATCAATTGGTGACTCTTGGCCATGTAAAGTTGATCAAAGTTGAATCTGGACAGAGAGGGTTTTGGGGTACTTTTGTGCACCAAAACTATTTGGATGGAGATGAAGCTTGGCAAGATCATCAATTGAGGCATACTAAACGTGTTGGAGTTTTCCTGGATTTTTTGGCAATATTTCTTATAGAAATATTTGAAATACTTGAAATGTCTAGAAAGGGATTTCGAGGGTTTTGTCCAATTTCTTGAACATGACCATGTGTTGAAACTCATATATATGGAAAATATATGTCCACTGACTTTCCCTAAATTTTCTCAAATATTTTTTAAACATAAAAATAATTTTCTCTATAAAATACCATTTTTGGCCTCAAGAAAAAGCCTTTGAATAAAATATAAAAATAACTTTTAAAATATTATTTTTATGGTTTTGGGAAGTCATATATTTAATAGGTTTCAAATATATTTTTTGAAAGAATTTAAATACCCTAATTTAAGGACTTGTAGTTCAAGTCTGAACTCGGGGATTTTTCAAAACCTAAATTTAATAAATGCTTCTTGGCCAAAATAAATTTGTATAAAAATAGTTTTATGTCCTATACACATGGCATGATCATTGGACAAAGTTTGGGATCAGGGTGATGAGTTTTGAGAGTAGGAGGATTTTTATGAATTAGGAGCACACATAAACAAGCAAGCAAATAGCAATCAAGTCAAGCATCACATGCACACAAAAAGTTTTTGTTGGTCCAAATTTTGAAGCTTTACGAACATAGTGATGTGACACAAAACACATGCTGTGACAGACCTACCCCACTTACACAAATCTCGTCCCCGATATTCCTAAGCTAGAAGGTAAGGAGGTGTGGCAATTCGGGTCTGAGGTAGTCTTCACGTCCCCATGTTGCTTCTGCTCCGGCATGGTTGCTTCACTGGACCTTGAAGTGCTCGATGATATGGCTTCGAGTGCAACGCTCGGCTTCATCCAAGATGCAAACAGGGTTCTTACAATAAATTAGGCCTGACTAAAGGTCAAGGGCTCAATGAACGAGGTTCGGGCAAAGGTCTAGCTTGTCAGTGTATTCGGAATACGTGGAAAGGTAGTGTGTTTGTGTGCTGGCCCTGGGGGTTACCCATGTTGGTTAGTGACATTATAATGTCTCGTGCTAGACTAGGAGGGTGAAGCCTGGGTATAGCTTTCTGGTGACGCGGATTCGCCGGCTTCTTTAAAGCAGATGATCTTCAGTCACATGTGGTCGTCATCTATGTGAGTGTTGAAGCTTGTCAATGTAGGCTCCTTGTCGAGATCTTGTGCTTGACTAAGTTGTCCAGGCACGTTCTCTAGTCAACTGCCCTTGTTTCTTGGCCATTTGTCTGCGTAATCTTTGATGCACACTTCCGGCATGTCTTCGAGTGTTTGGTTTACTTGTCTCTTCGTACCCACTTGTGGCGAAGGTTTGGGTTGAGTCTTGTCCCTATGGCTTACCTACATATTCGGTAGCAAAACGGGTTCTCCCATCTTAGAAGGTTTTTTGAGGGGTTTTATATAAGCCGACTATCCAAAAGTATAGAAGAACCATCTAGTCCCCGAGGTTTGAGGTTTGGATAAGTGGGGAGGACTACCTTTGGCAGGTGGTCCACCATGACCCAGTTAGGGTCACCTCCTTGATTGGACCGGAGGAGGCCAGTAATGACAATTTGTCCCACTTTGGTTAAGGCTCTGGAGGGAGCGAGGTTGTAAACAAGATTGGTGACGGCCAAGGTGAAGTATTGAGCCAAGTCTTTCGACTTAGAGCCAAAGCCCACAGTCATAATTTAACCATGCTATGGCTCGGTAAAGTTTAGGGGTTTCAAGGATCTTTGGATGTGAGTGAACGTTTATCATATTATACTTGAGCACAGACCTTAGATGCCAATAGTTCTATCTAATACTCCAACCAAAATCACCTTATACTACCGAAAGCATCATTTCATATAGATCAACTCCAATCTTCACTCATGCTATTCATATCCTCATCTCTCCTAAGAAGTGGTCTAAACCAAATCATGCATGTCAACTATCCCCAAACTCATATATATTCGTATTCCTATATAGAATTCCATGGGTAGAGCATACAAGCCACTAAGCTTGAATTTAAACATCACAAATCCAAGTGCTCACCATCCATCCAAGGTCCAAGGTAGTTTGTCACTATCCTAAGGAAACACATAGTATATCAATCCAAGACCTTGCTTCCTTCCTACAAATGCAATCCAGTGGTACATGGAACCCATCAATCAAGGCACGATTCATTAATTCTACAAATCCAATATCCACACGATCCCCTAAAATTCCTATAATTCCCAAATCCTTGAAAGGGCTACCCTATCATAGTAAGCCCACCAATCTCCTTCACCGTGATCAAGTAATCCCTAATACCAAGTTTATACAGATTCCTAAATCAAACTCCAACATATAATCCAATTTCCTAGTTTATGTTCCACCGAGAAATATGGTATCATGATCGAGATCATCAGACTAAATCCAAATTACTTCGAACCATGTAGACTCACTTATCATCAACAACTTATTGAGATCACCTAATTTAATCCAAATCTCATGTCCAGCGAAATTTTTACTTGTTCCTCCAAGTCATTATCGCAACATCACCAATTTCCTATCATTATCCCTTGGTTAAGTCAAATCCTTATACTACCAAGAGACTCAACATTGTGATCATAATCGTCCTACTAAATCCAATTTACTCAAGGGTAATGCCACTCTATTAACTTGACCTGCCAAGTTCTTCTACCAACATGAAAGTCTCATAATCCACAAAAGGGTCTTAGCTATATCCTCAAGACATCTATTATATCCACATCAAATCATTTGTCTACTAATCATATATCCTCAAAATGATCTTCCCTATGGCATCGTCCGTTCAGGTGCTAGCTTAAGGATATAATGTGCTTGTTCACTATGATCACTAGCTCCATAATGAACCGAGTGCCAAGCAAAGGTTATTGAAGCTTAACTAGTTCTCTTGCAAATCCGTAGGTTAAGCTCATTGTTAAGGGTTCTAGCTGGGGTAGCTTGAGAGGTCTGGGCTCATTTATGGGAGGATTACCAATCTTGAGGGAAAAGCATAACTCCATTGAGTTGTATTTGGTTGAGTAGGTTGTCGCAAAAAGTCTTAAGTGCTAGTTGTTGTCGAGGTGGAATTCTTGGTGCATCTTGTCTCTCTAAGCTTCAGTTGATGAGATAGAGGAGAGGGAAAAGTAGTATACAGGGGATGCCTAAAGGGGGTGGTATAGTGCAAGTGTATTCAAACAAGCACCGTAAAGACCAAACACATTCATTAAGATAAGATAGGAGATCCAGTCGAGTACATGTTACCTAGGGTAAAAGTGTGAATTATATCAAAACACAAACATTTAAAATAAGCAATACACAATATGGTTCCTTTTGAACCATCACATGGACTCGACTACGCGTAGGGAAACACCTATCTTATCCATCCTAGAGGGTCATGGGGGTTGGGCATCTATTCTAGAGGTGCTTGCCTTAGTCTTCTGTCTTGAATCCTCGCCTGTTAGGATCTTCTTCTGTCGAGTCTTCGGGGTCTTCCTCAGGTGTCGTCACGTCTCTTGTCGTTGTTCGTTGAAATGATTTTGGTTGGGGCCTGAAGAAACTTTGACAACTTCTTATCCGGTGAGCTGACGGGGCGAAGGTGGTTCCTAGTGGCCGCCATCGACTGGGTCTTCTGTTGTCTTCTTGATCATAGCAAGGACTTTTGTCTTTTAAGGCGTCGAGGGTTCCCGGTAGACAACCTTTATGCAATGTCATTAATAAGGCATGGTAGAGGTTCAACCTGTCGGTTACGTCGATGACAACATCGACACCAAGAGCGGTGGATGATGAGAACCGTTTTCCTGCTCACTATGGTGAGGCGGACCGAATGGCGAGGTTCTCATCCACTGGTGGTTGCCGATACAACAATGGTAAGGACAAGGTCGATCTTTTAGCGATGAATATCATGATCTTGCATATCTTGCGCCCTGATCATCGTAGGACAAGCTTGCATCCTCCTGGGGCAGTGTCGAGGGTGTCACCATCTTCTGAGTCTTAACGTCCTCATACCTCGAGAAGGTATCTCATGTTGGTGGCGTCTTGTCGTGGTGTCACCAACCTTGTGTTCAAAGATGTGGATGAACATCTGCAAGGTGGCCAGTTTCTGGGCCATCCACGAAGATTACAGGGAATCCAGTGGTCAGGGGCATACGGATGCTAGCGACCATTTGTAGGGTTTTGAAAAAGAGGCTAGAAGAGATAAGAAGTAAAAAGCTTTTGAATATAGTCACTAGGTGTAGTTTTGAAAATATTTTTATCGTATATAACGCCCATGCTGACTAAGGCTTCCTACAATCATGATGGCTCTGATAGCAGCTCTGTGGGGACCCCGACTCATAAGTCGAAGCCACTGAATGCACGTGCACAATGATCCCAAGATCAATGCTCACTGAACACACAGAACTAGATAATCAAGAGTCTTACATCCATTACATACCATTTTACACAAATATTACCATTATGGTCAAGTCTTCATAGATAGGGCAGTGAAGGCCCATCAATAGGTAAACACTCATAGCGGAAATCTTCAATGATAACTTGGACCCATGCCATCTGCCCTAGCGCTATAGACATTCTAACTGGGAAGCGTCCTAATTCGCATGTTCATCACCAAGGTACTCTTCATCACATTCCTGTTCTTCCATGCCTGGCCAATTAAATAACCAGGGACAGCCAGTGAGTACTTTTGAATGTACTCGCAAGCAACCCATGATTGAAAGTGGGATAACATGCAAGGCTGAACACTAAGTTGGTAATTTTGCGGAAAGCTAGTTTTTGAGTGCAATGACATGTCCTACCATTTTAGAAATCATGCGTCAATAGGTTACAAATATCCATATGAACAGGTTACAAATATCAATATAGACAGAGTATCTCAACTCTAGTTTCATCATGTCGACCGACCCTCTGTCATAGCTCAAGGTTTTCCTTCACATACCCAAGTTTTTGTAAAACATCGGACATTGTTTAAGCAGGACCACCCAACTGTCCTTGACCGTGGACATGACTATTCGAATAGTTTCACACTCTGCAGAGGTTGCACACTTTACCCACAAGACTCGGGGAATCTTCGTGTCAATCCACGGCTCACGGTACATTAAGTACCCGAGGTAAGCACCCAAACAATACATTTCCCCAGACAACACTAACATAGAGTCCACACAATGGTACCAGTCCCTCATATCAAAGCCTTCCACAAGAGGATAAATACCTTTGGTCAACATCACAACTACCCGAGGGGACTCAATGGTGTGCCCGGTGTCTGTAAAAACAGCCATAGTCGTCCACTCCGGCACGACCCCGTAGTCTGAGTGACCACGCCACTCCCACCACTAGTAATGCGGGCTCTCTGCTAGTATAAGGCAAGGTAATCCATAAGCCCCTTCCTATATATGGGTGTGTGGTTGTACATGTAAGGTTGGGATGGTCAGCAGATCTTAAATCTCTCTGCTTTTGAAAACACACACTCAACTTGCCTTGGTACACCACTTCTTTATCAAGTGGTTACCTAGCATAGCATCTCCCACGGGCATTAGTGGCACCCGATGGGGTTTTCAAAAGTCTTTGATAAGGATCACTTTGTTTTCATCTTGACGCATAAGCCCATCCCACTTGCGTAGCCAACTACTTAGCACCTAACTACTTCCCATCCACATAGTCAATGGAAATGGAGTCATGCACAATGCAAGTATCAACGAGGAATGCAATGGAGACAAACCTAGCAAGGTTGTCACCACATCATCATGTTATTCCAATGCAACAAAAAAAATGCTATAATGACATGCATAAAAAGGTTTCATCAACATGGTTAGAGGGCTGCTTGTCTGGCTCAGCAAAGTCTTCAACTCTTTTGGTCCTCATCCAACTTCTCCGTCTACATCGTCAACTAACGTCGGAAACAACCATAATAATCAATACAACACGGCAGAAAATAAAAGTGCTCCTAAAATGGGAATTTCATTTTTCTAGGACATCTCTCATTTTATGAAAAATAACCAAAGTTGTTGTACTAGATTTGAAGCACTAGGGATCTCATTATGATGGAATCAAAAGGGAACAATGACTTGCAAGGAGTCCACATAATGCCTTTTTTTGAAAATGAGTGAAGACACTCATTAAATTAGGCATGATTTTAGAAACATCTAGGAGTTGGTTTCACTGGATTTGGAATTGAGATGAATACCCTAGGAGTTTCCTAAGATAAAATAAATGGAGGAGTGGATCATCTAATAGATCCAGCAGAAACAAGATTCAGGAAAAATGTTCACTATTTTTAGATAAATAGGCCATGAAATATAAGGCACGGAGAAATTTGAATCAGCCTTTTGGAGCAAAAATGAATATTCTAGGTATTTTCAAAGTGGGCTTTAAATATTCAAATATGAATCTAAATTTGAAGAGTACATAAAAAGTGTGGTGGAAAAAATATGGAAGTGGTGCCAATTAATAGGTGGGATTTTCAGAAGATTATAGGAATTTGAATCAATGCATTTGGACAATTATTTGAATCTTTGGAAATTTGCAAAGATTTTGTAAAAAGAAAAAAAGAAAAATTGCCAACAGAGTGGCTGGGCCAGAGCATGCACTGTTGGGCTGGCCCGAAGCCAATCCAGCCCGGGGCAAACCGGTGCGCGCGCGCACGCACCACGTTCAAACCCGACAGGCGGGGCCTGGGTGGCAGCCACGCAGAGAGGGAGGGAGAACAAGGGAAGATGACTGGAGGGCCCCGCTTGTCATCCCCAACATCGCGGCAGGGATGCCGAGGTGCTCACCGTTGACGCTACGGGCCACGAGTTATGCAACGGGCACCGGCAGACTCAGGGGAGAGCCGTCGTTTGGTTGGACGCAAAAGGAGCGCCGGAGATGCTCGGGTTCGCCAGCTATGAGAGGTAAGGCGACGGAGCTTCGGGTGGTCGTCGCCCTGGCCGTTGCAGGCTGCAAAAACCACGGGAGAAGGAGGGGTTCACGTCAGAGGGTTGCTGCGGCTCCGGATCGAGCGAGAACGGAGGTGGGGGAGGTCCCTACCAAGCGGACGGCAGTGACCCGACGCGGCGGACTCTGAGCCCGGGAGCTTCTGGAAAGGAACATGAAGCGCAGGGGTCCGATTAGGGGTAGGAGAGGGTGACCAGGGGGAGAGAGAGGCCCGGAGGTGGCTTATATAGCCAGCTGGCGGTGCACCGTGAACTGAGCTTGCGGGTGCTCGCGGGATCGGTCATGGGGGCCGTTGGGAGTAGCCAGGCTAGGCCAGGGGCGCTCATGGGGTTCGTCTATGGCACGGGAAAGAGAGAGGGGGAGGGGAGCGAGCTCTGGTGCGGGTCCCGACCTTGAACATAGAGTGGCCGCGCTGGGTGGCGCTCGGGCATGCGCCGGCAGAGCACGAGAGAGGTAGGAAGGAGGGGGGCAACAACTTAGTGTGTAATGGACGCCGAGGGGTGCCAGGGGACAGGTCCCGCCTCCCCAGGCTGTCGGGGGGCTCGGGGTGGGAGCCGCTACAGTGCGGGAGCGCATTGTAGCATGCTCCAGAGCATGCAAATGGCCGACGTGGCCGCGTCTGCACGCGCTCTGGCGTGCCCATCTTGTCCATTTGCTACTGGTTGTTCTAGAGATGCCCTTTGTGGCTTAGGAGGTAAGGTAAGATGGAGGTAAATAGGAGGGGGCGGGGGAGAAGAATGGTGCTGCCATGGTGAAAAAGAGAGAGAGAGAGAGAGTGAGGGAGTTACCCCCAAATAATTGAGCAGTAGGTTTGAGAATCTTACAGGAGGTATAAGCCAGTTATTTGAAGCTTTGGTAAAAATTTTACCTCAAGGAAAATAGTAGAGGTGGTGCAAAATGCAACTGTTAAAAAGCACCAGAAGGTGTTTGATGAAATTTTGAGCTAGGTAAGTTGGTCTCCTAGCCATGAGATTTAACAAGATTGAGAAATAGGAGTAAATGGACATGTCCAACAATTTGTAGCTCATTTGAAGAAAGTGGCCAATGCAAAAGTTTCAAACCCTAAAAATCAACAGAAACAAATTTGTTTAGATATAGCTAATCTACACTATTCTCCTTGATGCACCACTTGGTGTAGATGCATTATTAGAGGATTAGAACATGTCCACAAAGTTTGAGCTCAATTGGTGACACTTGGCCATGTAAAGTTGATCAAAGTTGAATCTGGACAGAGAGGGTTTGGGGGCACTTTTGTGCACCAAAACTATTTGGATGGAGATGTAGCTTGGCAAAATCAGCAATTGAGGCATACTAAACATGCTCGAGTTTTCTTGGATTTATTTGGCAATATTTCGTGTAGAAATATTTCAAATACTTGAAATGTCCAGAAAAGGTTTTGGAGGATTTTGTTCAATATTTTGAACATGACCATGTGTTGAAACTCATATATATGGAAAATATATGTCCACCGAGTTTCCCTAAAGTTTCTCAAATATTATTTAAACATAAAAATATTTTTCCCTATAGAAGACCATTTCTGGCCTCAAGAAAAAGCCTTTAAGGAAAGTATAAAAATAATTCTTAAAAAATTAATTTTGTGGATTTGGGAAGTCTTATATATAATAGATTTCAATTATAATTTTTGAAAGAATTTAAATACCATAATTTAAGGACTTCTAGTTCAAGTCTAAACTCTGGAGTTTTTGAAAACCTAAATTTAATAAATGCCTTTTGGCCAAAATAAATTTTTATAAAATAGCTTTATGTCCTATACACCTGGCATGATCATTGGGCAAAGTTTGGGATCAAGGAGATGAGTTTTGAGAGTAGGAGGAGTTTTATGAATTAGGAGCACACACAAACAAGCAACCAAATAGCAATCAAGTCAAGCATCACATGCACACAAAACGTTTTTGTTGGTCCAAATTTTTAAGCTTTACTAACATAGTGATGTGACACAAAACAGAGGGTGTGACAAATGCGGATGAAGGTTAGACCTCACAACAGGAACACCCGATTGTCTTGAAGTTCTGGCAGGATAGTCCTGAGCTGAGAGCACAAAGCATCGAAAGATGAACAAGAGTCATATGGACATATGATCGGCAAGTTGGCCTACCGATTGAAATTCTCGTCATGAGTGATGTCCACATCAATAATGATGAATTAGATATGGGTCTTGAATCATTTAAAACCAATTATGAGAGATATTGGTTTGAATGGGAGCACAATTATGAATTAATTAAGTTTAACCACTAGTGCAGCTAATTATGAACATTGTCTATGTGTAGTTTACATTATAGTTGTAGAATAATGGCTCGCAGTTCCACCTTTCCTGTTGAAATTGATTAGCTATTTTCATTATCTTATTGAATCTTTATGATTAGTAAACGTAATGAGAGGACAGTCCTTAGAGTGCTGAGAAGAATTTTGTCCTATTGCATGCTTACGATACTCTCCCGAAGATGCCATGGATGATGAGACTCACGTCCTTCGATCCAAAAGGATAGAATCCAATTACGGTCTACTTGTTTTCAAGAAACCTGAACTTTAATTTTTTTGGGATAGTCATGTGATATTCTTGGAACTGAAATTGTTTTTAGAAACTGTCGGCATACGACAACTATGGGTCCATGACATGCCCCTTCTGGTTCAGTGTGGGGAGCTCAACACACAAATGGCAGCAACAACCACAATCCGCACACAGAAAGTTTACCCAGGTTCGGGCTGCAAAGATGTGTAATACCCTACTCCTGCTTCGGGTTGGATTTATGGGTCTGAGTCCTGATTACCAAGCGTGCAACCTTGCCGGCAAGGAGCTCAAGGGCGCTAGTAACTAAGCAAGGACCAAATCCCTCTAATGGACGCCCTGGGCCACCTTTTATAGCTTAAGGGGTCACCAACAGTGGCGCAAATGTGGTTACAATGGTGACGACAGCCACAGTGTTATCATACCTAACTCTGGCGGCATAGGACAAGAGCATTACATGCGTCGTTAGGTGTCATATGCTGCTTGATGCCGGAAAGGAATCTCGTTCCACCCGTGCCCTAGATCCAACTACCTCTTATTAGAGTGACAAACGTGCTTACGGGTGTCAATAAAGGCATTTTGCATGTGGTGATTCACCATATGGTCAGATAGCCACTACCTAACAGATCTCTATGCGCTCACCACCTCTCATCAGATAGCTGACGGGTAGGTGTCAGTGGAGCGACAGTAAGCTTGGGACTTGCCGGGTCTTGGCTTGCCGGCAACATGGAGGATCCGTTCCCGGGAAGGCCTGCTTCCCGGGAACCCATGTCTCGATTAGGTCTTGATCTTTTGTACTTCTCGATGACCTTCCTGAAGGTCTTCTTCACGGTATTGATTCACCATGTCTTGAGTGCCTTGGGATGGGTCCACCTTCTGCCATGTCCTTCCTGGCATGGAGACTGCAGCTTGCCTGTGCTTGGTCAGGGGTATGGATACCCACTTGTGCAGCGATGTCCTATACAAATGGGTTTTAACCCCTTTCCGGGACAGAGTTTTAAACCGTCGCCTTGCCTGTGTGTGTGATAGGGGGGGGGTCCATCCCACACGACACAGAAAAATAGTCAGCGATAGTGACCGATGAACGCAAACTCTCTGCTAAATATAATAGTGTGCGATGGAGGAACATACACACACACTATATTTTGGTCAAACGTGTGGGATTGAGTACCAACCACACACACGACTATCACCAGTCGAATGCCTCTAATTACTCATGGAAACCAAATGGTGGTTGACCTATAACCATTTTCGAAATATCACCTAAGCCACACGGGCAATCATAGAAACTGTGCGTGATATCTGGATCATCGCACACGAGTCTTGTATGCCAAGCGTCTGCCATGTATGCTATCATTGCACAAATTTCCTGAATAATTAACGAGTGGGATTGCATTTTGCATCGGGCACGGTTTCCTCTAAGCACGTGTGGGAAATGTGCTGTGAACCGTTTGCGATTTGATGTGTATCACCAACGGTTCAGTTTGGATCATGTGTGCTTTTGTTGTAAATCACAGGTGGTTACGCTATGAGTGACGTGTGCTTTTCGTTCTGGATCCCACACGCTCAGTTTCTTGAACCGTGTTTGCTTAAATGGACAGGTTACAGAAAAATATCACATTTGAAACGCCCTGCAAAATGCAAATTCGCCATGATATGCAATTGAACAAATAGTGTCCAGAGGAGGAACACTCATCAAAATATGCTAAAATATGCAATTCAACAAATGCTAGCTAAATTCCACATATGCTAGCTACATAATCACTTACAATGTACCTCATCATATGGAAAAAGTGCATCCATGGAAATACGTTTAGCTGGTAACACTAACTGAATGCATACTTATTGTTCAAGGAAAAGGAAGGCTGAAATCTTCATAATGTTGACCGGGCTTGATATAGTGTTCTAGGAAGAAGTTGCTGATAGATCTCCTAAAAGCCAACAATTCAGTTGCGGGGAGCGGTTCAGGGGTCATCGATTCAAAGACCATCTGGAGGATTTTTAGATCAGAATGTGTAATACGTGAGAAGTATAAGACAATTATTAAGAAATAGACCTACTGGTACTATTTTTATCAGCATTGGTACAACAATGATGATATCAACATATGGAGATCATGTGTCTCCAAACATAGTATCCACAAAGGTTGGTCCCTTCTTTTTGTTGAGGACACTGGATTTTTTTGTACAGAATTAGTCATGTATTTGCCTGTTAGGAACAACCTAACCGGTGTAAGCTATTTTTGTTTTTTCTTTGGAGAGAAATAGAAAGAGATTTACTTAGAAACTTGAACATCTGACTAGCATTTTCTGAAAATATAAGGATTTTTGGTGTCTTACCGGAGAAACGATCTTGTGGTGCTGAGGTAGTTGGCGGTCGAACCGGGATCCTCCTAATGCTTGTACCTTGAGAATACACTGCAAATGAATATGAATTTTCACATACTTAATTCTTGAACCAGATATGAATACAAAATATGAATATCAAATAATTCAATACCTATCCATGAATTCCTAAAGATGGTTCAGATCCTGAGGCTTTCTAAGCCTCTAAGAGAATCTAGGTAGTAAATTGTGTTGCGCTTTGGAACAATGAGCACCAACATCCAGTGATGGCTACAGTTTAAGAAAACAGTTTTCTTACGAACTATGTCAAAAAATGAAAGACGATCAATGTATGCGTGGTTGTATATATAACTTACCCTTCATGATATGGCCACATGAAGAATTCTTCTACGTGTAACTGTCGGATTTCGGGCTCCGCAAACCCTTAAGATTCGAACACAGGGGCGTGTGCGAAGATCCCCTGCAGCCTCGCCCAACCTAGCTCGCTACTCGATGAACACAGCAACGAACTCGCACGATGACGAGGAAGAAGATGAACACGACAGTTTACCCAGGTTTGGGCCGCTGCGAAGTGTAATACCCTACTCCTGCTTTGGTGGATTGCCTCTCGAGGAGGTGGGGTGGATGAACAAGCACAGTGTTTCTGGGCCTCCTGAGGGCTCCCCAGAGGTGTTCGAGGCCCTCTGTGGCTCGGTGGTGGATGAGTGGTGGAATGGATTCGGGTCCCCCTCTACGATGCAGCCTACCCTCTATATATAGCGGTGGCTCGGGTCCTCTTCCCTTATCGCATTGGCGGGAAGGGATCCCACAACGTGCTTCCTTTGCACAAAAGGGGAAACTATGCCGTCTGGCGCGCTGGCGCCCGCCTGTCCTTCCCTGCGTCACCCTTGACTCCTGAGGCCGGGCCTTGCATAGAAATCTCCGCCGCTCCGAAGGGGACCTGAGGAGGCCCCTCCCTTGCTGGTCTTGATGCTGCCCCTCCTGGCAAGGCTTGGGCCCCCGCGAGGGCCTTGCCTTGGGTGGGGCCGCGCCTGGCTACGTTGGTTGACGAAGTGGGCCATGCCCTGGGCCGCAGGCAGGCAGGTCTGGGTACCCCCGTTCCCAGAACGCCGACAGTAACATATTCAAGATCTTGGAGACATATTCAATGGAATCCTTATGTGGACCATTGTCATGTAATAAAGTGTCGTTTGCTAATTAGGATGTATGAAATATGCATGCTCCCTTATTGATCTCTGCACCATCAATCCCCAGAGAGGAATACAATACAATTAGCCTTTGTTCGTTTACAACCTTATATGGAGAAGTTTATCAGAGTTTGTGAAGTACTTACAAGAGTGACAATGAGCATATCGAAGTACACCCAAGAAACTTCCTCCCAATGTCCATAGATTCAGAAGCAACTAATTTGCATGGAGATTGGCATTGACAACGAGCAGGACGATCTTCAACTAGTGAGCGACAAGAGGAAAGAATGGATCAAATCGGCCGCGGCATTAAAAATCCCCAATTCGAAACCATAACCCTAGGTGAGAGAGAGAGAGACGAGAGAGGAATACCTGGCTGGTGAGAAGTTCATCGTCGGAGGACATACCGCTGGAGGGGTCATCTGAGGAAACCATGGCGTCCACGGTGGTCATATGTGAGACGGAGAGAGAGAGCAAGCGAGGAAGTGGATAGAGCACTTAGGAAGGAAGGAGGAAACAAGGGAAATGTGGCCCTTGGTGGGGGGGAGGGGAGGGCTGGGAGAGGTAGATATTTCGGCTGCAGACGAAATTTTTCGCTGGGTGCAGGGAAACTTGGCACACAAAGTTTCATCATACACGATTACATCTGAACAAACGTGTGCGATGACATACCATCGCAAATGATTCTTCTGCTTTGAGCACATGCGATGAATTATAACATACAAATCCCCCCTGCCCCCGGTATTCCCTGGTTATAGTACTCATGCACGTTGTTGCATAATTTAACATCAGCTACTAACTTGGGTAAACAAATTAGCCGACACATAGCTCATAGTTACTTAATTGGGCAAATTTAGTAAGTAAATAGGGCTACCTGACCTAGGCATAACGCTAACAAAATACCGGCTCTCAAAAAAAGGCTATTAGTACTACGCGTAATTTTAACAAAGACGCCGACACACCGCAAATGCCTCGCCGATGTATGAGGAGATGTCGACGACTTGCCAGGGCGACATTCCGCCGGTGCTGGACTCCGCGTCCCCTAGGTTGAACTCGACCATGGTGACGTCCTCGTCCTCGGCTCCACCCTCACCATTTTAGTACTTGTAGTAGTGGCGCCGCCAGAGTTCGCGTTGGTACTCCACCGCCAATTCCTCGACGGAAAGGCACATCTCAACTTCCTCCTGAGCCACGTGCAACTTGTATCCGCGCTCTCGGATGACTCCCACATCTCTAGCTTTGCTTGCCGCCGCATCGACAACATGCATCTGGTCCTCCGCATTCACCGCCTCTTCGGACATGGGGTGCAGGCTGGATTCTAAGGAGGCCTGAAGTATCTTGGCGTGGGCGTCCTTGATCTTGGCTTGGATGGCCTCGACTCGGGCAAGGGCGACCTTGGCGGCATGGAAGGCTGCTCGAGCACTCTAGGTGTTGGCAGCCGTTGTAGCTGCCATCTCTGCAGCTGTAGACGTCCAGTCGGCCGCCGTAGATGCCCTTTCGGCGGATGCGGTCGTGGTCAAGGAAGATACGGCTGCGCTCTTGACTTAGGCGGCCACGCTATCGGTGGAGGTGGAAGCACTCGGAGCAGAGGCGGCGGTCGTACTCGCCCTCATGAAGCGTTTCCATGGCTTCATTCTTGGAGGAAAAGGGTTCGTTGGGGAATGGGGATCGAGGGTGAACAGAATCCGAGCTAGACGAAGTCGACGAAGCTTCCGGCGTAAGCCATAAACAGATCCGTGAATTTTCATCGCAAACGGTTCCTATATAGAACCGTGTGTATGTAGTTCACTTTTTGTATTGATTTGTAAACTAGTTTGGAATCAACAGGAACAGGTAGTGTTTTAGTTGTAAGAAAAACATTCCTTACTGTTACAATGCATGAATACAACCGTTATGCTAAGATTTCAAAAATTTCAATGTTCATTTGGCCTTTTAAGACATTTAGTGAGTTTCTAGCCATTTAATAGTTATAATTAAAATTTGAAATACAAGAACACGCAAGATGAAGCCAAAACTGGTTGCAAAAATCATATTTGTGTCGCTGCATGCATCCTTATGCTTCGTGCAATAAATTGATAGGAATTTTAAACATCTTGGAGTCACTCTTTGGACACAGACATTGAAAATCTAGGTTTTCAAAATCAGAAAATCAAAAGATGCTCTTAAATACATGTAAATTTCCATGATTTCATGACATGGCACCAAGATGGCGTGGTAAAAATTATGGCTTTGTTTGAGATAAGATTTAACACATCCCTCTAACAAACCAGAGCATCACACAAAGTCTAGCTCGTGGTTCCGAGAGGGAACAAGGGTGATGGTTGATGAGGAACTGCCAGCCACTGCCTCACTTGGCCTTGCTTTTTTTTCACCGTTAGAATGCACGAATACAACCGTAATGGTAAGATTCGAAATTTTTAGTGTTCATTTGTCCTTTTTAAGACAATAAGTGAATTTCTAGCCATTTAATGGCCATAATTCAAAATTGAAATACATGAACATGCACGATGAAGCAAAAACTGGTTGGAAAAAATCATATTTATGTCCTTGCATGTGTCCTTATGCACCATGCAATAAATTGGAAGGAATTCAAACATCTTAGAGTCTCCCTTTGGACACAAACGTTGAGAATCTAGGTTTTCAAAATTAGAAAATAAAAAATGCTCTGAAATACATGTAAATTTGCATGATTTCATGACATGACACCATGGTGTCATGGTAAAAATCATGGCTTTGTTCAAGATAAGCTTTGACACATACATGTAACAAACCGGTGCATTACATGAAGGCTCGTGGTTCCGAGAGGGAACGGGGCCCATGTTTGATGACGAACCGCCAGTCGCTTCCTTGTTTGACCTTGCTTCTTTTCACCATTACAATGCACGTACAACCGGCATGCTAAAATTTGAAAAATTTCGGGGTTCATTTGGCCTTTTTTGGACACTAAGTTAGTTTCTAGCCATTTGATGTCCATAATTAAAATTTGAAATACATGAACACACAAGATGAAGCAAAAAACTGGTTGAAAAATCATATTTGTGTCCTTGCGTCCGTATTTATGCCCCATGCAATAAATTGGAAGGAATTGCAAACATGTTGAGTAACGGTTTGGACACGAACATCGAGAATCTATGTTTTTAAATTCAAGAAATGGAAAAAAGCACTGAAATACATGAAAATTGCATGATTTCACGAGATGGCGCCAAGATGTCATGGTAAAACAATTGACTTCTTTGAGATAAGCTTTGACACATACCTCTCACAAACCGGTGCATCACACGAAAGCTCATGGTTCCGAGAGGGAAAGTGCGGGCATGTTGGATGATGAACCGCGAGTCGCTGCCTCATTTGGCCTTGATTGTTTTCACCGTTACAATGCACGAATACAATCTACACGGTAAAGTTTGAAAATTTTCAGGGTTCATTTGGCCTTTTAAGACATTTAATGAGTTTCTATCTATTTAATGGTCATAGTGCAAATACGAACTACATGAACGTGCACGATGAAGCAAAAATGGTTGGAAAAATCATATTTATGTCCAGTGGTGCGTTCTTATGCCCCACACAATAAATTGGAAGGAATTTTAAACATCTTGAAGTATTGGTTTGGAGACAATTAAACATCGAGATCGAGTCTAGGTTTCAAATTTGAAGAAAATGAAAAAAATGTTCTGAAATACATGAAAATTTGCATGATTTCACGAGATGGCGCCAAGATCTTGTGGTAAAAAATTTGGCTTGTTCGAGATAAGCTTTGACGCATACCTCTCACAAACCGGAGCATCACACGAAGGCTCATGGTTTCGAGAGGGAACGTGCGAGAATGTTGGATGATGAACAGCGGGTCGTTGCCTCATTTTTGGCCTTGATTTGATTTCACCGTTACAATGCATGAATACAACCGACATGCTAAAATTTAAAAAATTTCAGGGTTCATTTGGCAAACATTTGAGTAAATTCAAGATAAGTGAAAAATGCTCTGAAATACATGGCACCAAGATGCCATAGTATCTTTTTCTTCCAATTTCAGTAAAACAAAAGTATTTATTTATTAGACTTGACAATAATACCAGAGTATAGTATGTTAGTAACACAAATCGCACGCATGCATTACATTTGGAAAGAAAATCTAAATATCTGGCAAGACAACCGGGTCCCACATGATTGGTACTCTGTTTCGTGTTTTGAGTTTTAGAAGCCTATTTTCACGAGCTTTTAATCCCACACGGTCATGCATTGGGAACCGTCGGTGATATTAAGTCACACATGACTTTTGACTCGGCAATCGTGTGCAATCGAGGCCATTGAATTCCGGGGACCGACGCGTCCATTGCAGTCTCCCCCCGTTTTACCGCTGGCGTCGATCAAGATTCCAACTGCCTATAAATGTTACCCACCGAGACGTCATCTTGCCTGCATTCTCTCCTTGCTGCCCCAACCCTCACACAAAACTCTACCATGGCCCGGCCAGTCTGTCCTCAAGCAGAGGAGGAGGCGCCACCCACGAGGACGTTAGGGCGCAGAGCAGTGACGAGGAGGACCCCTACTCGCCGCCAGACGAGCTCGTGCTAGATCCCCCAACAAAAGAGTGGTTTTGGGGACAGTTCAATCTGGCTATGTGGAAGGCGCTACCGCCGGCTGAGAGAGCCAGGCAGGTGGCATTCAAGAAGGAGTTGGCGGCCAAGCACGCCAGGTACCTTGCGGCCTGGAATGCCCGTAGTGCCACATCATAAAAGGAGGAGCTGGAGCTTTGGTGGCGGGTGCGTTGACGAGTGGAGGAGGTGTATGAAGACGGCCGGTACCACACAATGAAAGCCAGATGAACTAGGCACCTCACTGCTGCGTGGAGGTGGGCCGATAAGCTCGAGCATGCCACCGCCAAAGAGTTCCGGTGGGCACCGAGTGAAATGAACGACATGGTCGCACGCTACGAGCCAGAGGAGGCGACGAACTTCCTCTGCGTTGGGAAGCCGTCGTGTATTAGGGAGTTGCTGGCGAGAGGCTGCGGAATACTGCTCCCCTCTCAAGGAGGGATTATTATTAGTTTATTACTAACGTTCATATTTAGTTTTTGTTCACTGTACGTATTAGTTAAGTACTATAATCACGTATATGTGATGATATATTATATCAGCAATGAGCTATTGAACAATCAATATATATTATTAATTGCACATTTCTATCTGTTTTCATACTCATTTCTAGCTCTAGTTGTTAAACATATTGAAACATAACAATAGAACAAAAATCATTCACACATTGAAACATAACAATATTATGATTGTTGCGCAGACATTGCGATCGACATAGAAATGATTCAACAAAATAAAACGCGTCCATGACTACCACCCTAACCTACGGAAGCTCTTGGCTCTGCCTGAACTCATGCAGGCGTTTGTCCAAGCGATTGACATGCTCGTATTACAGCTAGAGCACGATCTCAAGCTCCAAGATGGCTATTTCGTCGAAGATTACCATCTCGAGGATGCGAAGGCCATCTTGTTCTACTACACATCGTTGGACTCATGGGCCAAGGAGGCGCTCGAGTCTACCGACCAGCCCGTTGGCATCGAGGGTGCCGCGGACAAGGCGAATGGCGCGACCCATGCGAACGGCACGACCGGTGTCCGGTGCAAGTACGGTGAGGCTGGGCCCTGGTGCTCAACAGCGCTACCGCGCCCTGCACCAAGGGTCTGCTCAACCCTCGCGATGACACGCAACACAGCATTGTCCGGTGCGTTGCTGGGACCACCCTTGGCCTCGATGAGCCGTCGCCTGCCCTGGATCATTTTCTTCATCGACGAGGTTGATGGCAGAGGCGGCGCTTCGTCGGGTTGGCATGCTTGGAAATGGTAGTGGGGCTAGGCTGCGCTAGGTGTGCCCCCGCGTGTGTCACGCGCCACCTTGGCTCTTATGCTCAATCCTTGTGGCGGGAAACCGATGGGGAAGTGGCGGCAAATGGTGGCATGTTCCGATAACGCCATCAATGGAAAACTTAGGAAAGAAGGAAGCCTAGTAAGGCTGTTTTTTGGGGATTTCGGCGAGCCGGGCGGGAAGTTTCACGGTTGCGGGGGAACGGGCTCAATGATACGTGGCCAAACGAAACACCTGTGCCATGCTCAAGCGTGCACTGAGGAATCCTTCGGCTGCAACGCGGTGACAAGACGTGCGACAGGAGGACAGATGACGCGCAGGCAGACGGGTAATAATAAAAAAACGTCTGTGATTTTAATACATAGAACGGCCGTTCCCTAAGTAGCGTCGGTAATGATTTCATCGATCGCAGACAATTGTTTACCAGCAAGCGTTTGCCCACAACACACACAACTTGTTAGTAGGAATTGTCCGTGTTATTTTTGGTGTTCGAAGGCGATTCTGATTACTGACTTGTTTGCCGGGTATCACACACATATTCTAACACCGAATCATTTGTGTTATTTTGGCTCATGGCAAACAGTTCATCTGAGTGAACTATATGCCGTCTATCGCACACATCTTTATATGGTTAACCGTTTGCATTCCTTTGGCTCATCGCAAGCAGTTCATGAGGATCAACTATATGCCACATATCGCACATACAGGTCTTATCCGAATCATGCTTGATGGATCAGCCATTGCACACAGTTCGTTTTATTGGGGACAAACCTAGAACTATACCGTTTGCGATTCATGCATCGCACACAGTTTGGTCGAAGGGTCTCTGATAGATGTGTCATCTTAGGACCTTCCTGAAATAGTGACCCAATGTTCACTACATCGACAGAAACAAACAAAGACTAAAATATATGTGATATCTAAATAAGTGTTTGTTTGCAAGTTCTAGTTAAGCGTTCAAATATGTTTAAGACTAAAATACATAGGATCCGAAAGAACCCTAGTCATGTGTTGATGGTGAGAACTTAAGGAGAAATAACAAATCCGAAGGATGTAGTGAGACTTACATGCCTAGGGAAGTTCAGGGCTCACACCACTCCTAAATTTGGATGCTTCTTTTGTGAGTAGGAGAAATATTGGAAGTAAAACTATAAGAAGTAAAAAGGCAGAAAGAAAATAAGACTAGAATGTGCAGCTCAGGTATGAATGTCATACAAGTTATGATATGTAGAGAAAGGTGGTCAAGTAAGTGTAATACTTGGGAATTATGATTAAATTGTTAATAACTCAATTCTTCGGGATTGTGGTTAAAAGGTTGATCACAAGGATACAAACTCGATTGCATATTATTGCGAATTGAGGTAAGAACTACTACGACTTATATGACCAACAAATAATGTGGTTAAATATTTGATGGACACTTTGTAAAAGTTACAATGTTTCCCATCAGCATATCACCTTTGTATTTATTGTCATAATTAATTTTAGAGTTTTGTACACTCTAGCCCATTGCATAGAAGTTGCAAGAAGAACAATAGTTGTTCAATGTTATGAACAAAAGGCCATACTCCTATAGTGAATAGGATGTATGTTATGAGTATTAATGATAAAATAGAACATCCATAACACTGACGGTAAATGTCGTAAGACTAAAAGAATACCACACATGTGTGGCACTACATTTAGTCACATTGGAGACACCAGCATAAAGAATTCCATAGTGATGGATTTTTGAAGTCCTTTGATTATGAAGCATTCCACACTTGCATCTTCCGTACAAATAGTGAAATAAACTAAAATACTATTCCCATGACGTAAAGAATGATCAACAATTTTTTTGGAAACATGCATGTTGATGTGTATAGTCAAATAAGTGTTGTTGCAAGCACTGCATTTATCTATCTTCAAGGATGACTCAAGTTTATAATTATATTTACTTATTAATACATAAAATAAAGATCATTTGAAATGTTTCAAAAGGTTTCCACAATTAAGTAGAACTTATTGTAACAAGAAAAATTATGTTTCTATAATTGGATTGCAGAAATGAATATTTGAGTTACAAGTTTAGTGAAGGTATGATGAAATGTGAAAAGAATTTTACAACGTGCACTTTCCAGAACATTACTAAGATTAGAATGTTTTGAGTAGATGTAATCAAACTATGGATGAAATGGTGAGATCAAAGATGATATTAATCAATTTGCCCACTTTTCATTGTGGTGATTTACAGACTGCGGCTTTTACAATAAAAAGAGCAGCATCAAATCAGTTGAAATGACACCATATAATATACGGAATGGTATGCAAAACCATTTGGTCTTTTCTTTACATTTTGGAATAAGAGACATAAGTAAAATTATTTACGAATTTATATTCCAAATCAGATTAGTGCTACTTTGTTGGTTTCCGATATTGGGAAGTCCTACACCACTTTGTCGAGGCAAAGTGTTTTTCCACAGAGTGCGGAAAGTTTTAAGAAAATGTTTTCTGAAAAAGAGTGAGTGGGAGTGCAACTTGACGAGATTACAGAATCTTCGGTATCATGTCAAAGAAACGAAACACTAGAAGTGGTTCAAAAATTTCATACCACGACTGATACGGAAGCCTTTGAATGAGACATAGAGACTTTGGTCAAACTTGCAGCTGAACTATATAGGTTGGGAACATTTGTGCATACTTCAAGGTGTGCAGACGAAATATCGTTGAACAACAATGAACTTGTAATACATAGAGAAGCGTTGATGGGCACTGACTCTGGAAATGGCTATATGCCAATTTAATCTAAGATAGTATCCATATATTTATTTCAAGTTTAGAACTTGATAAACACTTTGGAAGACTCAGACTAGTATAGTAATGGATCTATAAACTGACAAAGATAAAAGTGTTTTATGGAGTTTGACTTGTTGCAAATATTTTATGGCAAGATCAAAATTGGCTATGATAAGATTGTCTCGTCATAGGAATGCTTAAAGTCAGTTCGGATTAAACTAACAATTACTAGATATTTCAATTATGAGATATAATAGATGGATGTCAAAAGGATTCCCATGCGATGGAAATAGAACCAGGGTTGCATATATGATACTGTATAAGGTAATTTTCTCAATCCAGAGGATGCTATAAAGTGTTCAAACTTCAAGAGATCGTATAATGGACTGAACCAAGCATAGTCGAGTTTGAATCTTCATTTTGGTGAAATCAAATAAATTTGATTTCATCGAGGAAAGCGTAGATGCTTGTGTTTACAAGAAAGTAAGTGGTAGCATGATAAGATTTCTAAACACTTTGTGTGCATGACACATTGTTGATTGGAAATTATATAAATTTGTTGACACATGTTAGGACTTTATTGAAACTAGTTTTGCAATAAAGCACTGAGGCAATATAACACTTCTATTAGGTATGATAATCTAAGGAGATAGTAGTGCCCAATCGGGGATAGCCGAATACATATTGACAAGATACTAAAGTAGTTTAGTATGATAAAATGTCAAGAAGTGTTTCTTGTCGAAGTCTCGTGGAATATTCCATGGTATGTAAAACAACTAGAAATGTCCAGTACTCCAAGTGAGTTGTGAGTGAAGTTACCAGAGTGATCAAATTGTTGATCATAGGACAATAGTGAAAATGTTGTTAAGTACTAATATAAGAAAGATGACATGTTTCACACAAACGGAGAAAATGAAGAGATTGGTGTAAGGAGTTACATTAATACATGATCATTGTAAGTACTTACATTGATAAAATCTTCATCGTGCTCCAAGAGATTCTCGCTTTCAAATTAAAAGGATTTGTGTCAATTGGTGGTATGGTAAGGAATTGGTCCAAGAAAGTTACTGTAGCGAATTCTATAACAAAGGCTGAGTATATTGTCACTTTAGAAGCAACAATGCAGGGTGATGAATCAAAAGTTCATTTATGAACTTGGTATGGTTTCTAGATGATTGTGCTAATGGAACAATGTTCTTAATAGTGGTTCCATAGCTCAATCTAAGGAATCAAAGGTCCTGCGAGTGATTCAATATATACAAAGCCTTCACAAAAATTATGAATTCTTGTGAATGCATGATAGATGCATTGAAATGAAAATGATACACGCAGTTCTGAACTTTTCTGATTCAATAGGACTAAGGCTATTAGCTTGCAAAGATATAAATAACTTCAAGTGGAGTCGATGGGGACGGGGACGTGTTACCGAAGTTCCCTCCCTTTAGGGGGAGGTGCATCTCTGTGATTGCGGTGTGGAGGCACAATGCTCCGCAAGAAGCCACTAGGGCCACCAAATTCTCCTCACACCCTCGCACAATGCAAGATGTCGTGATTCCACTAGTGGTGCCCTTGAATTTGGCAACTGAACCTTTACAAATAAAGTTGGGGAAATCTCCACAACTTACTTGGAGGCTCCCAACACAACCACGAAGCTCCACCACAATGGAATGTGGCTTCGAGGTGACGTCTTCCGTCTAGTGTGCCCAAAACCCAAGAGTAACAAGATTCGCAAGGTATTAATGAGGGTAATGAAATATCTCTTGGTGGAAGTGTATATCGAGGCCCTCTCCTCCAAACCCTAGAAGATCAACAAGTTTTGAAGGACAGGAAGAGAGATCGGGCAAAAATGAGCTTTGGGGCAACAATGGAGTATGGGGGATAAGACTGGAATGTGCAACTCATGTATGAATGTCATACAAGTTAAGATATGTAGAGAAAGATGGTCAAGTAAGTGTATTACTTGGGAATTATGGTTAAATTGTTACTCACTCAATTCTTCGGGATTGTGGTTAAAAGGTTGATCACAAGGATACAAACTCGATTTCATATTATTGCGAATTGAGGTAAGAACTACTACGACCTATATGACCAAAAAATAATGTGGTTAAATATTTGATGGACACTTTATAAAATTTAGAGTGCTTCCCATCAGCATATTACCTTTGTATTTATTGTCATAATTAATTTTAGAGTTTTGTACACTCTAGCCCATTGCATAGAAGTTGCAAGGAGAACAATAGTTGTTCGATGTTAGGAACAAAAGGCCATACTCCTATTGTGAATAGGATGTATGTTATGAGTATTGATGATAAAACTGAACATCCATAACACTGGCGCTAAATGTTGCAAGACTAACAGAATACCACACATGTGTGGAACTACATTTAGTCACATTTGAGAAACCAGCATGAAGAAATTCCATAGTGATGGATTTTTGAAGTCATTTGATTATGAAGCATCCCACACTTGTATCTTCCGTCCAAATAGTGAAGTAAACTAAAATACTGTTCACATGCCGTAAAGAACAAGCAACATTTTTTTGGAAACATGCATGTTGATGTGTATAGTCAAATAAGTGTTGTTGCAAGCACCAGGTTTATCTATCATCAAGGATGACTCAAGTTTATATTTATATTTACTTATTAAGACATAAAATCAAGATCTTTTGAAACGTTAAGGTTTTCAGAATGAAGTAGAACTTATTGTAACAAGAAAAATTATGTTTCTAAAATTGGATTGCATAAATGAATATTTGAGTTACAAGTTTAGCGAAGGGTTGATGAGCTGTGAAAAGAATTTTATAGCGTGCACTTTCCAGAACATTACTAAGAGTAGAATTTTTTGAGTAGATGTAATCAAACTATGAATGAAATGGTGAGATCAAAGATGACATTAATCAATTTGCTAATGTACTTTTCATTGTGGTGTTTTAGAGACTGCGGCTTTTACAATGAAAAGAGCACCATCAAATCTGTTGAAATGACACCATATAAGATATGGAATGGTATGCAAAACTGGTTGGTCTTTTCTTAACATTTTGGAATAAGAGACATACGTAAAATTATTCATGAATTTATATTCCAAATCAGATTGGTGCTACTTTGTTGGTTTCCGGAATTGGGAATTCCTCTACCACTTTGCCGAGGCAAAGTGTTTTGCCATAGAGTGCGGAATTTTTTAAGAATTTTTTTCTACAAAAGCGTGTGTGGGAGTGCAACTTGACGAGATTACAGAACCTTCGTTATCATGTCAAAGAAAAGAAACGCTGGAAGTGGTTCTAAAATTGCATACCACGACTGATACGGAAGCCTTTGCATGAGACATAGAGACTTTGGGCAAACTTGTAGCTGAACTATATAGGTTTGGAACACTTGTGCATACTTCAAGGTGTGCAGACAATATATCGTTGAACAATAACGAACCTATAATACATAGAGAAGCGTTGATGGGCACTGACTCCGGAAATGACTATATGACAATATAATCTAAGATAGTATCTATATATTTATTTCAAGTCGAGAACTTGATAAACCCTTTCGAAAGACTCATAGTCGTATAGTAATGGATCTATAAACTGACAAAGATAAAAATGTTTTATGGAATTTGACTTGTTGCAAATATTTTATGACAAGATCAAAATTAAATATGATAAGATTGTCTCGTCATAGGAATGATTAAAGCCAGTTCGGATTAAACTAGCAATTACTACATATTTCAATTATGAGATATAATAGATGGATGTCAAAAGTATTCCCATGCGATGGAAATAGAACCAGGGTTGTATATATGATACTGTCCAAGGTAATTTTCTCAATCCAGAGAATGCTATGAAGTGTGCAAACTTCAAGAGATCCTATAATGGACTGAACCAAGCATGGTGGAGTTGGAATTTCCATTCTGTGAAATCAAATAAATTTGATTTCATCGAGGAAAGCGAAGATGCTTGTGTTTACAAGAAAGTAAGTAGTAGCATGATAATATTTCTAAGCACTTTGTGTGCATGACACATTGTTGATTTGAAATTATACAAATTTGTTGACACATGTTAGGACTCTATTGAAATTAGTTTTGCAATAAAGCACTGAGGCAATATAACCCTTGTATTAGGCATGATAATCTAAGGAGATAGTAGTGCCCAATCGGGGTTAGCTGAATAAATATTGACAAGATACTAAAGTAGTTTAGTATGATAAAACGTCAAGAAGTGTTTCTTGTCGAAGTCTCATGGAATATTCCATGGTATGTAAAACAACTAGAAATGTCCAATACTCCAAGTAAGTTGTGAGTGAAGTTACCATAGTAATGAAACTGTTGATCATAGGACAAGAGTGAAAATCTCATTAAATACTAATATAAGAAAGATGACATGTTTCTCGCAAACGGAGAAAAATGAAGGGATTGGTGTAAGGAGTTACATCCATACAGGATCATTGTAAGTACTTACATTGATAAAATCTTCATCGTGCTCCAAGAGATTCTCGATTTCAAATTAAAAGGATTTGTGTCAATTGGTGGTACAGTAAGTTGCAATTGGTCCAAGAAAGTTACTGTAGCGAATTCTATAACAAAGGCTGAGTATATTGTCGCTTTTGAAGCAACAATGGAGGGTGATGAATCAAAAGTTCATTTATGAACTTTGTATGGTTTCTAGATGATTGTGCCAATGGAACAATGTTCTTAATAGTGGTTCCATAGCTCAATATAAGGAATCAAAGGTCCTGCGAGTGATTCAATATATACAAAGCCTTCACAAAAATTATGAATTCTTGTGAAAGCATGATAGATGCATTGAAATGCAAATGATACACACATATCTGAACTTTTCCGATTCAATAGGATGAAGGCTATTAGCTTGCACAAAGTAAAAGATATAAATAACCTCAAGTGGAGTCGATGGGGACGGGGATGTGTTACCGAAATTCCCTCCCTTTAGGGGGAGGTGCATCTCTGTGGGAGTGGTGTGGAGGCACAATGCTCCCCAAGAAGCCACTAGGGCCACCAATTTCTCCTCACGCCCTCACACAATGCAAGATGTCGTGATTCCACTAGTGGTTCCCTTGAAGGTGGAAACTGAACCTTTACAAACAAAGTTGGGGAAATCTCCACAACTTAACTAGAGGCTCCCAATACCACCACGAAGCTCCACCACAATGGTATGTGGCTTCGAGGTGACGTCTTCCGTCTAGTGTGCCCAAAGCCCTAGACTAACAAGATCCGCAAGGTATTAATGAGGGGAATGAAATATCTCTTGGTGGAAGTGTAGATCAAGGCCGTCTCCTCCAAACCCTAGAAGATCAACAAGTTTTGATGGATAGGAAGAGAGATTGGGAAAAAAATGAGCTTTGGGGCAACAATGGAGTATGGGGGGATAAGAGATGGGTCTTCTTGGGGAAGAAGACCCCCTTAATATAGGTGGGGCAAATCAAACCATTTTTTACCTACAGCCCGCACACAAGCGGCAGTACCGCTCCTTGGAGCGGTACTACCGCTTAGGCGAGTACACTAGGTACATGGGCAGTAGTGCCATCGGAGCGGTACTACCATCTCCTCCAGCGGTACTACTGCTTAGAGGCGTAGAACAAGGGGAACTATATGTAGTGGGGTGGTGCAGGAGTGGAGTACCGCCTAAGAGGTATTACCATCCTATTACCATCCTACTACTCGAAAGGCAAAATGGCAACCGAAACATGCACATACGAAATTCTCCATGTGGTAGTTGCCACGGTAGTAGATTTTGGAAGTACCTATTAAGCGGTACTACAGATGTACTACTGTTAATTAAAAATAGGCAACAAAATGTTGCACATAGAACATTCTCCAAGGTGTAGTCACAACAGTAGTACACAATGGTAGTACCATATTAGCGGTACTACCGTGGTACCCAGCAGTACTACCGCTTGGGTGCTGTTAGAATGCCCAAGGAAAACAGAGTGATCTCCATGTTGCGGGAAGGGCAGTGCATATGTGGTTGGGTACGTGTTGATTCCACCCATACCTTTCCAAAGCAGACCCCCTCTTAATAGTATGGTTTTCCTATGACTCAATACCACCGAAAAAGAATGTTCGGAAAAACCTTCTTCAATCTCTATCATCGAGGAATAAAACCATCTTGTGCTATGCATAGAAATATCTAAAATGCTCAATGCACACTGTTAGTCCGCAAATAGCATTATCATCAATCATCAAAACTATCAGAGAGAGAGAGAGAGAGAGAAATGCTCTTTCAATCTCCCCTTGTTGTTGGATTGAAGACAAAACCCGATTTGCACAAAAGATAGCAAGGAATAATATGCAAACCAACAATGTACAAATATAGACGGGCTCCCCCCTAGATGTGCACATTATTTAAAATATGCGTTGGAATGCAAATATTGCAACAAACATAAAATAGACACTAAGCAAGGTTGCAAGTATAAGCATGTGAGCATGAAGATAAAGGGCACAATATAAGCATAGCTTCAAACACATTAAGACATATTTATGGGTAGAGAAGATAGTGTATGTCTCAGACCATACATAGGTCTCATAGTATCAAACCAAAGCAAAGCAAATAAGGTAAAGAGTTCACAAGCATAAAACCAAAGCAAATAAGACAAGCTTGTGACTCAGTAACCCAGCAAATCACCCGGTGGTCCTACACTCTCTCCCCCCTCTGCCATCCAGACGCCAAAAAGGCAAAGAGGGACTAAAAGCCCTGAGGTGACTTATTGGCTCAACACCCTGCTCTCGACGTTTTCTCGGGACGGGAGGCTATGAAGTTACTCGCTATCCATGGGATCGTCAGACTCCTCCTCATCCTCATTATCCTTAGAGTCCTCCTCAATCTCCTCATGATGATCAGGTGTAGGTGCAGAAGTGCCAGTGTTGGAGTCATCAGAATCGGTCCAGCTGCTCCTCTGAGCAACTCTTGGCCTCAATATTCATCTTCCTAATGATGGCCTTCCTCTGTTGGTGTCAGTCCGGTGGAAACCGGGGTACCATGGTCCGTCTGCCTGCGGCCCAGGTAGCGACACCTGGCGAAGGGCCTAGGAGGCGGCCCACTCATGAGATCCATAGACAAGACACCTCGTGAGGGCCATACCACTCGAGGTCCCTCTCCGCGAGTGGAGGCTCTTTAAGACGATCCTCTACAACATCAGGCATCCTTGCGAGGCCCCCCTCGCAAGGCGGCTTCCCATGAGGCCCTCCACTTGGAGGAGCCGTGCGACGCTGGTCGTGCGGCTGCGTGCCCACCACGTGGGTGACACGCCCGCACAGACAAGGACAACAGAGGCCGTGCCAGCAGGCACACACAGGGAGGATTTCCTCTTTGGTGATCAAAGGGCAGCGCCTGTTGCCTCCCCCAAAGCAAAGTCCCAAAGCTTGCCATTTTGGTGTAAGAAGACCATGGTGACACAATGCACTGGGGAAGAGGTCATCACTGAGCTCGCCGGCGCGTCATGGATGGCACCTTTAGCAGGCGAAGACCAACTTTTGTCAGGATAAGACTAAGCGCGTGTCCCTCTTCGAATTGCCGCCGTCTGGCAGCCGTTTCCCGCCAATATTTTTGGGGAAGAGGACCAAGGCTGCTATAAGAGGGATAATGCTGCTACCTTAGCGAAGGTCGGCCATTTTCCAACTTCTTCTACCTTGTAACACTTGTGTGCCTCTCCAAAGAGCAATCCCACCAAGAAGGAGGGTTTTACACCGCTTGGTGGCCCGAACCTAGGTAACTCCTCGTGTCCCTATCGTGCCCTACGTGTGTGTGTGTGTGTTCTTGCAAAGCACCGCTCATCCGTAGCCTTGCCAAGGTCACCATTGGGTCGAGAGGTAGCTGGCAAAAGACCCAGAGTTCGAACAAGGGTTTTGGAGGGTGTACCCTAGCACAAACCACTCTCCGACATTTGGCGCACCAGGTAGGGGTATTTTCTATTTTACTGCCTTAGACCTCGACATCGACATGGCCGACCCGTGATTCGAGCGTGCCCTGCGCAGAGCTAGCAGGGTCCACACGGAGCCCATCGTTAACGACAACCTCCGCGGCCGCGCCGGCGCCGCCACCGAGCCGGTAGCGGGGGAATGGCAAGCTTCCTCTCTCCACTCATCCGTGCAGCCGCCCGCCTGAGCGCACCACCACCGATTCCTCACTCGCAAGCCACGACCCGCTGGCTCCGCAGGCCGGGCTGCTCATGGCGCGCGAGCTCCTGCGCTACCATCACACCGCGGCCGGGTAGGACGCCTGGCTTGCGTGCATCACCGAGCTCGTCAACAACGCCGGAGATGTGCCGGTGCTTTCTCGTCCACTTCTGCCTCTGTCATCGCATGGCGCTCAAGCAGAACATGACGCTCCTCCTCCGCCCCCTCCGGCTGGCAATGATGCGGGACCTCGCCGCGGCGTGCACGCACCGGTGCCGTCCCAGGGTGTGTCCTCGCCCAACCACGTTGGTACTAGCTGCCATATCATCCAACGCGCACAACCAGATGCGCGCGGGATCCTAGAGAAGCAGCGCGACCGCCAGAACCGCACCATCCAGGACGTCGCAGTGGTCGGGCGCCAGAACTGGGCCGCTCTCGCCGGTGGCGTCGTCACCTACTGCGGGGGCTGCCTCTCTTTCACTCACGAGCTACGTCGCGTGGTGTGGCCCATGAAGTTCAAGCCTGAACTGCCCCCACGCTGCAACAGCACCCCCAACCCCATGGAATTCCTACAGCTCTACAACATGGGCATCCAGGCTGCAGGCGGCGATGACAAGATCATAGAGAACTGGTTTACCATGGCCCTCAAGGACGTCATGCGCTCGTAGTTGATGACCCTTCCCGAGGGATCCATCTCCTTGAGGTCCGAGCTATGCACACAGTTCGTCGCCAACATCAAGGGCACGTACGAGTGCCCCCTCACACTCAACAACTTGCACGCAGTGCGCCAACGCCTGGCAAGACCCTTCGCAAGTACATCCAACACATCTGGAAGTTCTACCCGTGACCTCACGGGCACGAACGAAATGGAGCTGTACACGCTCTGGGAGCCTCTCTTTCTGCATCGGTGAGAGCTCCCGCCCACAACCCAGTGTGGCCCCATGCTCATACATGGCAGACTGTTTACTTGAGGGTGCCGCATGGCCGCTACATCCTCAAGCTGCTCCGTGCGCATCACGGCAGCATTCTCTTTTTTGGTTGTGTAATGAAACTCTTTCATGCAGCAGTAAAATTTTATTTCCTAAAGTATTGTGTGTGTGTGTGTGCTTGGTAAGCACTTTGTTTCCGGAGCTGTGCGCGCTCGCATTTTCCCTCCTGTGTATCACGCGAGCGGGTCCTGGACACGGTGCATGTGCTTGGGCCAGTCCAAGCAGTCCCAGCAGCGCTGCTAAACCAAAGTGAATGAGCTCTGTCTCGCGGGCCTGCTCCCGTGCAGGTCACCTCACCAAGGTCCTTGGTAATTTATCTCCCCGCGCGACACCCATGAGTGAACTGGCGAGCACGTGGCGATCAATCACTTGTGAAATTTGTTGGCATATCGCTGTCGCTGATGCAGGGCACAGCTTCACGAATGCTGACCCACAAGGCAATCCTCAGTGTACCGCCTCCTCAAGAAGTCTACAGAAGGCCCCGCGAGCGCTGCCTCGTGAGGCAGCCTGCACCACCCGTATTCGCCAAGAGCCATCAGGAGGCCTCACTACGTGGCGCCTCGCGAGGCGCATCCTACAAGCTGTGGCATGCCAAGACTCACACCCCAAACAAAGCTAAGTCCAAGCGCTTCGCAAACTCTTTAAGCACCTCTCGAATTCTTTTCTCCTCGTGATCTCGTGAGCGCTGCTAGTTTTTCCTTTACACAAGCCGCTTGCACGTCAAAGGGGGGCTTCCCGAGCATCGCGCCTCAGGATCCCTTACCGCCCTGCGGAGCTCTAGACCCTCTGGCCTTGTTAGGAAAGCTTTCGAACATACCAACGACGGTCGTAGCACGCTCGGGGGCTGAATCCTAGCAACATAGAGCACAAAGGCATGTAAAAAGAAAAAGCGGGCCTCGCGAGGGAACATAAAATCACAACAAATAATTAAGACTTAGTGCAATTATAAAACAAATGTCGTCACACCCCCACGGGGATATGCCTACTTGGATAACATGATGAAAAGGGAGAAAAAGTGCCAAAGTAGAGGAGGCACTGTCGCTGTTGCCCTCGTTGACGTCCTCTTCTTCACTGCCTGCATCGGAGCTCTCATCGACGTGCGCGAATTTCTGGACCAAGGCATCCACGTGGTCCCGCACCTCCTTCTTGAGCCCATTGTGAAGCTCCTTCGGGACAGGGCTCATCACCTTGTCAAAGTTCAAGTTGGCGTCGGTGCAGTAGAGTTTGCTGAAGATGCGCATCAACGCCTGGCCCAGGAGGTTGTGACACTCCGCCTCGACGGCATAGTCCACGAGAGGACCCCCCCTCCAGCGCCTCCACGAGCTTGGAGAAGAAGTCCAAGTAGCCAGCGTCGGCATCAACAATAGGGAAGTGGGGGACCTTGTCAACAAACCTGGACACAACACAGCAGGCATGCCGGGCGAGGGCGCGGAGCACCTTAGCGCGCTCGGCCTGCAGCGTCTGCGCCTGGGCTGCAGAGTCCTAGACCTTCTCAATGACATTAGAGACGTCACCCACCTGGATCCGGAGGGACTCCAGCTCCCCCTCGGCACCCCCTGGGAATTTAGCGCGAGCTGGCGGGAGGCCTCCACCTCCCAAAGCTGCTTCTTGAGGCTGGCGACTTCATCCTGGAGCTCGTTCCGCTTATTGATGAAGCGGTCCTCCTGAAGCTTCAGCTTCTGGCCGTGGTCCATGGCGAGCACTGTGTGGTCCTGCTTGGCCTTCGCCTCGGCGCCCGCCTTGATCTTCTCCTCCTTCTGTGCCAACTGGGCATTGGCCTTCTGAAGGCGAGTGTCGTAGGAGGCTTGGGCGGCTGCCACCTCGCGCTCCAGCGTCCCCAAGCGCTTGCGCTCGGCCTCCTGCTCGGACGTGGTCCATGCGAGCTCTCGCTCCTAGATCCCGATGTCCCCCTTGCGGCCCGTGAGCTCCTCGCGGGAGGCAAGTTTCCCTTTGCTGGCTGCGGCAGCGTCTTCCCGCGCCTGGAGATTTTGCTCCCTGGTGGCGGCCTCCTCTAGGAGGGTCTTCTCGCGGTCCTCCTCCACCTCGCGCTGCAGCTTTGCCTGCTCGGCGTCCCGTACGATGCTCTCAAAGAGCTCCTTGGTGTCCCTAGCGGCCTTTTTGCGCCGTTCTTGAGCGGCGTCCTCCTGCCAGCGATCCAGCTTGATGGCCACGCTGTGTTGGCGCCACCCTTCCACGAGGCGCAGGTGCTCATCGGCGAGGAGCGCCTCCACCTAAAAATATGCCTCGAGCGCATCCAGGGCCCCTGGCACCCCTCAAGGTCCCACGCTTGAGCATGGCGCTGCCGCTTACCAGCCGCAGGGCCCATCCGGAGGGAGGCTCCGCGCCGCCATCCACCATCATGGCCCATGAGGGCCTGAGGTTAGGCCCCCTCTCGGGCTCCTTGCCCTGCTCCTCACGAGGGTCGCATCCTTCGTCGAGCGCTGGGGGCTCCTCGTGGCCTCCTCCTCAGCTTGTCACACCTGTGCGAATTGTGGGCTCATTGCAGCGAGGTCGGGAGCATGGTCCATGGGCGAGCACCAGGGGCTTGCCGTAGCCCCTCCTCTGCGTGGACCTCCCTGGCAGGTGTGCAGTGCCGCGGAGGGATTGGCTCGTCAGCCCCCTCCATCGCTGTGGTGCCCCTCACGTCACATGCTTCCGGAGGCATCACCCCTCCTCCAGAGGGTTCCTCGCGAAGCTTGTTTCCTCTAGTCGGAGGAGGCAAATCCTCGCGCGACACAGGAGACACGGCACGCTCCTCCTCCTCCTCTAATATGTTTCCAACGTATCTATAATTTTTGATTGTTCCATGCTATTATATTATATTCTAGGATACTTTTTGAGTAATGATTTACCAATTTATATGATTTTGAGCACTAACCTATTGACCCAGTGCCCAGTGCCAGTTACTGTTTTCTGCGTGTTTTTTTACTTTTCAGGTTTACAGTACCAAACGAAGTCCAATTGCCCCGAAACTTTTTTATGATTTTTTCTGGACCAAAAGAAGACCTGGAAGCTTTGGGAGAAGACCAGAGGCCACATGAGGGAGGCACAAGCCAATAGGGCGCGCCCAGGGGGTGGGCGCGCCCTGATGGCTTGTCCCTCCCTGGTGGCCCTCCTGATCCCGTTCTCTGGCCTATAAATTCACATATATTCCAAAAACCCTACAGGGCATCCCGAAACACTTTTTTTGCCGCCACAAGTCTCTGTTCCACCACGATCCCATCTGGAGCTCCGTTCGAGCACCCTGCCGGAGGGGGGAACGATCACGGAGGGCCTCTTCATCAACCTTGATGCCCTCATGTTGATGTGTGAGTAGTTCACCACAGACCTACGGTTCCATAGTTAGTACCTAGATGGCTATCTCTTTCTCTTTTGATCTTTAGTACAATGATCATCGCATCTTCGCTTTGATCTATCCGATTTACTTCTTTTGTAAGGTGTGTTTGTTGGGATTCGATGAATTGTGGGTTTATGTTTCAGATTATTCATGAAAAGTATTTGAGTCAAACCTGAATATTAAGATTCTTATTTGCATGATCATTATAGCTTCGTAATTCTCTCTGATCTATTGAAATAGTTTGGCCAACTAGATTGATATTTCTTCAGTGAGAGGGGTGCGTTGTAGTGGGTTCAACCTGACGGGTTTCTATATCCCAATGACATAAGGGGACAAGATACGTCTTTGTGTTGTTGCCAGTAAGGATAAAATGATGGGGTTAGTTCATATTAATTGAATTCTCTTTGTCTACATCATGCCATCATTCTCCAAGCATTACTCTGTTTGTGATGAACTTAATACGTAGAGAGGCAAGCATAGAAGCGCTCTTGAAGTGGAGTAATAGTAATAGGTGCAGGAAAGAGTCGGCCTATTGCTTATGGACGTGATGCCTATATATACATGATCATTGCCATGAATACACATAACTATGCGCTTTTCTATCAATTTCCCAACAATAATTTGTTTACCCACCGTATGTTGCCTAGAAGAGAGATGTCGCTAGGCAAAAACTATGCCCCCAGGTCTATTCACTTACATCTTTACAAAACCTATCTTTACCTTGCTGCCATTTATTTACTTTTTATTTTATTTTGCAATTTACAATTGTTTACCATTATCTACACACTTCACTTGCTTGCAAATAAAGAGATCAAGGGGATTGACAACCCTCTTGCCTGCGTTGGGTGCAAGTTGTTTGCTCTTTTGTGTGCAGCCGCTAAAGACGGTTGTGGATTTATATTCATATTGGTTCGATAAACCTTGGTTCATAACTGAGGTAAATACTTACCCGTATTGTGTTGCAATTACCCGTTCCTCTTCACGGAAAACCCAACGCAGATCACAAGTATCAGGAAGGATTTCTGGCGCCGTTGCCAGGGAATATCGTCACCAACTATCAAGTAACTTCACACAAGTTATCATTCACTTGTTCTTCTTTTTATTTGCTGTTATATTTAGTTTGCTTCATAAAAATAAAAATACAAAAATATTTATCTTTGCTTGTTCGGTCACCATGTCTCAAGATAATACTAAGTTGTGTGACTTCTCAAATACTAATAACAATGATTTTATTAGTACTCCTATACCACCTGCCACTAGTGCCGAGGCTTTTGATATTAATGCTGCATTGCTGAATATTGTGATGAAAGATCAATTTTTGAGAAGTCCTAATGAGGATCCCGCTGCTCATCTTAATAGTTTTGTTGAACTTTGTGATATGCAAAAGAAAAAGGACATGGATAATGATGTTGTGAACTTAAAATTATTTCTTTTTTCACTAAGAGATAAAGCTATGGCTTGGTTTTCATCTTTACGACGTAATAGTATTGGAACATGGGATAAGTGTATATATGCTTTTATTTCCAAGTACTTTCCTCCTGCTAAGATCATCTCCCTTAGGAATCAAATTAAGAATTTTAAACAACATGATCAAGAACATGTTGCACAAGCTTGGGAGAGGATGAAATTGATGATTAGGAATTGCCCTACTCATGGTTTGAACTTGTGGATGATTATCCAATTTTTTATGCTGGACTAAACTTTGTGTCTAGAAATCTTCTAGATTCTGCTGCAGGTGGTACCTTTATGGATGTGATGTTAGGAGAGGCCACAAAACTTCTGGACAACATCATGACAAATTATTCTAAATGGCATACCGAAAGAGCTCCAACTGGTAAGAAGGTAAATTCTGTTGAGGGAATCGCTACTTTGAGTGAAAAAGTGGATGTTCTTATGAATATGGTTGCTAGCAAAAATACTCATGTTGATCTAAATGATATGCCTTTGTCTACTTTGATTGAGCAAAATAATGATGCTATTGATGTGAACTTTATCTCGCAAAACTATTTCAACAAAAATACTTATAGAGGAAATTTCAATGCTAGACCGTATCCCGGTAACTCCTCTAATAACTATGGCAACTCTTATGGTAATTCTAATGGAAATTCTTCTACAAATGCTAATAGGATACCCTCTGATCTTGAGAACACAATTAAATAATTTATTAGTTCTCAAAAGGTTTTTAATACTATGGTAGAAGAAAAGTTGCATACGATTGATATTTTGGCTAAAAACATGGATATAATTGCTCTTGATGTAGAAACTCCCAAAAGTAATACTTTGCCACCCAAGCATGATTTTAATTAGACTATTAAATCTATCCAAATATCTATTAATGAAAGTAAGGAGAGGACCGCTAAGTTGAAAGCTAAGCGGGAATTCCTAGAAAAAGCTCTCCCACCCGGTTTTTACCGGAATCATGATGAAGATCTTACAATTATTGGTACTTCCCCTATTGAATCTTTATTTACTAATCTTAAAGTAAATAATAAAGGGTCTGGAGATGAGTCAACTTTATTTAGAGAGCGTCCTGTTTGCTTGGAGGGTGATGATTTTAATGCTGAGACTGAAAAAAGTGGGTTTGGAGAGGTTAAAACTTTAACTAGTGATGTGCCCACTATTTTGGAATACAAGGACTTTAATTATGAAAGTTTCTCTTTAGTAGAATGTATTTCCTTGCTGCAAACTATTATTAGCTCACCCAATGCTTATGAACAAAATAGGCTTTCACTAATCATATAGTGGAAGCGATGAAAAAAGCTTATGATGAGAAACGTGAGCTTGAAGTTTCTATTCCTAGAAAATTGTATGATGAGTGGGAAACTACTATTAAAATAATGATAAATAAATATGAATGCAATGCTTTGTGTGACCTTGGTGCTAGTGTTTCAACTATATCTAAAACTCTTTGTGATGTGCTTGGTCTCACCAATATTCAAGATTGTTCCCTAAACTTGCATCTTGCGGATTCTACCATTAAAAACCTTTAGGTAGAATAAATGATGTTCTTATTGTTGAAAATAATAATTATGTGCCTATATATTTCATTGTTCTTGATATTGATTGCAACCCTACTTGTCCAATAATACTTGGAATACCTTTCTTACAAACTATAGGTGAAATTATTGATATGAAAGAGGGAAACATAAGGTTCCAATTTCCATTAAAGAAAGGGATGGAACACTTCCCTAGGGAGAGAATTAAACCACCTTATGAATCAATCATGAGAGCCACTTATGGGTGGAGTGTAAAGGATGACAATACTTGAAACTTTGCATTATGCCTAGCTATGGGCATAAAACGATAGCGCTTGTTGGGAGGCAACCCAATACTTATATTTATTTTTGCTTTTTACTTTCTGTTTGTGAGTGATAAAATGATTATTGCCTCTGTAATGATTGTGTTTTTATATTTTAATTAGTGCTTGTGCCAAGTAAAGCCTTTGGGATGACTCACAAGATGAGTAAAATTGATACGGTGCAAAAACAGAAACTTTAGCATTCAGTGAAGAATTTTTATTATTTTACTGTAATGTCTTTTTGATCTGAAATTGTTACACAGTATGTCTATACAAATTCTTCAGGCCGTCCTAATTTTTCAGAATTTTTAGAGTTATATAAGTATGGGTTCTTTACAGATCTTTACACACTGTTCTGTTTTAGACAGATTCTGTTTTTGCTTGCATATTTTGATTGTTTTGATGAAACTATGTATTGTATCGGGGGGTATAAGCCATAGAGAAGTTACAATACAGTACCTATTATGCAATAATGAAATATGAAACAATTTATAACAGTACCTAAAGTATTTGATATGTTGCTTATACTAACGGATCTCACGAAGTGTTGTTGAGTTTTGTGTGATTGAAGTTTTCAAGTTTTGGGTGTTATCACGACGCACAAAGGAATAAGGAGTGGCAACAGCCTAAGCTTGGGGATGCCCAAGGCACCCCAAGGTAATATTCTAGGAAGACTCAAGCGTATAAGCTTGGGGATGCCCCGGAAAGCATCCCCTCTTTCGTCTCAATCCATCGGTATGTCACTTGGAGCTATATTTTTATTCGTCACATGATATGAGCTTTGCTTGGAGCGTCATTTTCTTTTGTTTGTGAAAGTGCGTTATATCGACTAGAGGGGGGCGAATAGGCAATTTTTACAAATTTGTCACTGAGGAATTACTAGATGAGGAATTTGCTAAGTGGTGAAATACTAGCAGCGGAATAAGTACTCAAGTGCATGCGAAACATGGCAGTAGCACAGTCATCATGATGAAATGAAGCATACATAGAGCATAAGAAGCATGAACAAGATAAGCAGGCAAAAGATAACGTGACTGAAGAATTTGAGATGAGGAAATTGAGAAAGTCTTCAGTCAAATTCTTCAAACAGTAACGATCAGTTTCATCAACAAGTACTTCGAGGAAATGAAAGGGTTGAGGAAATAGAACAAGTAGCTCGATGAAGACAAGGATTTGATGACCCAGTTCCAACTACTGTGACAGTCATATGCCTGGTTCAGAGCGGCTTGGTATTTAGACCAAACGACACACAGTTCCAGGACACACAGTCCTTACTGTATTCTCCTTGAGCTAAGGTCACACAGACCTTGCCCAACACTCGTGGTAAGTCTTCAGGGTAGACTTCCAAACCCTCACAAACTCGGTCACCTGGCGATTCACAATTGACTGCTGGATGCTCTAGACCATGACACCTAACCGTCCAGAAGATGCACAGTCTTCAAAGGTAAAAAGCGTCGGTTCCACACAGGAACAATCTCTTTAGTGATGCTCAATCACTTTGGGTTTTGGTGGTTTGGGTTTTGGGTATTTCCTCACTGATGATTTTCTCTCAAAGTCCTCGGAGGATGGGTTGCTCTCAAATGACAAGTGTCAATCTCTCTGAGAGCAGCCAACCAGCTAGTGGTTGTGGGGGGCGGCTATTTATAGCCAGGGTGCAACCCGACATGATATGACATAAATGCCTCTAATGATATGAATGTTATGTGGATAAGATATTTGGACAGCTGGCGCAAGGCACAACAGCGATCAGAGATTTGAACTCTCAAATTCCTCAGGGCTGTCATATTCCTCACGATAGGCAATTCGCACTGGCGAAATCCTAACTCCTCAGTCAGACAAATTCCTCAGAGAACAGAAGAACTTCGTCTCTCTCACTAAAGAAATTTGACTGAACTGCAAGAGATTTCCAAAGGCTTCACTCAAAGGTTTTGGGTATGTGTAGGCTTTGAGATGAGCACCACTTGGAAATTATGCCTTAGTATTACCTCGACCCCCTTTAACAGTACGGTGTTTCCTATGACTCAAAGAAAGGAAATGAAACTACGAAAACAAAAGTCTTCACGCTTCATAGTCCTCGTATCAATATCTTCAAGGTCACACCAATTTCTTCATTCTTCAAAGTCTTCAACATAAGACATTCATTTTTAGGGGTCGACATTATTCGTATATATCAAACTCCTCAGCGACTTATAGAGCCCGTGTACACTCACACAAATATTAGTCCCTTAACCTATAAGTCTTCAATACACCAAAATCACTAAGGGGCACTAAATGCAATTACAATCTCCCCCTTTTTGGTGATTGATGACAAATAGGTTAAGTTTTCAACGGGGATAAACATATGAAGTGTAAGTACTGAGTTTGAGGAATTTGATTGCAATATATAGAGGAACTCCCCCTGAAGATGTGCATATTTGAGGAATTTGCTTTGGACTGCAAATGTAGATGGCAGGATAAAATCTTGGAGATCTCCCCCTATATCTTGTAATCCATACACGCATTTAACATTTATCATGAGGAAATTGAAATGCATGATGGAAAATGGTGTCTGACGAAATTCAACATGCGTGCATTAAGATACTTGAGGAAATAAGCATGCAGAAAGCAGTTCAAAAACGTCAGACCACCATCGGACTTAAGTTTACAACTCAATCAACAAACACTTCAGAAGAGCGAGAGTTGTAACTTAAACAAAAAACAGCCCATGTATAGAGACCCGCTTGAAGACTAACTCAAATTTCTCCCCCTTTGTCATCAAGTGACCAAAAGGGACGAAATTGAGGACTAACGCCCCTGAAGAATTTCATCTTGAAGGTGGTGGAGGAGCGCCAACGTTGTCGGGATCGGGTTGTGGGGTAGGGCCTTCAGCAGTATCCTCAATGTCTTCAGCTTCATCCATCTCGCGCGATGAAGAATATGAACTTGTGAGTTATTTAGGAGTCTTGAGGTGAGAGAGGATAGCCCATGAGCGGTTGAGGATTTCATGCACATAGTAATGATTTTTCCTCACTGAGTTCTACGTCAGAGTCATGTTCTGAAGAATTTATTTGAACTGACGTTTGACCCACTTGTGATTATGATCAACCTTCTGATGAATACTTAGAAGAAGCTCACGACCAGTCATCACTCGAGGGGCAGAGGCTTGAGGATTTTGAGCTGAGGCTTTTGCGGCAGAATCTTGGGTGGCAGAGTCATCATTGGTGGAGTAAGATGCAGCCGTACGAAATTGACCATACAATGGGCGCATGCCTTCATCAATTACAGCTTTGCCTTTTCCTTCAACTAAAGAAAATGTCTTCTTGAGGACTTCAATCGGAGGCAGAAAACTGAAGTGATTCTGAAAGTCAGCCTTAAAGGGAATTCAAGACCTTGATCTGATGAATTTCATGATCCAGGGAGCATAAGGCTTCAACTCGAATGGTGACGTAGCTATATTTGCCAGAGTCCTCATGAAGAAGTCATGATAATTGATGGGAATCCCATGAATGATGTTGAACAAAAAATTCTTCATGATGCCAACAACTTCTTCTTCTTCAGAGTTGCGGCCTTTGATAGGACTGAGGATTTTAGTCAATATTCGGTATGTTGTCCTGGGCACATATAGCAAATCCTTCACTAAGAAGGTGGTCCTTGGAGGTTTGCCTGGCGCCAAAGGCTTCATCAGCACTTGCATCATGTGATTTTGCAGTTCAGGTTCATCATAGATGCATCTTTCTCCTTCTGAAGGAATTGGAATTGGGACACAGTGAAGCAATTCAGTTGCTGGAGCAGTGTAGTGTGTGTTACCAGACATCCAATCCAGGATCCATGCGTTAACATCAGAAGCGTCACCAGAAATGTGCAAGGTTGAATAAAATTGAAGAATTAGCTCTTCATTCCAATCGCAGACATCAGCACAGAATGACAGAAGCCCGACGTCATGAAGAACTGTGAGCACATGAGTGAAGCAGGGGATGGACTCCATATCCACATGAGGAATTTGATGATGCTGGAAGACTTTGTCCTTGTCAAATAGTACAACAACAAGAAATTCATCTGGGAAGGAGTCCAGAACCTTGAATGTCGAACCCTTGCAGATTCATAAGGATTTGATCCTGTGAAGAAAATGTGTTCGTTGAAGAAATTTGCCTTGATGAATTTGGGGCACTTTGTGCCTTTAAATGGTAACTTTGGCTTTGGATGAAGATTTGGCTTGAAGCGACCCACAATTTCCTTAGGCATGGCAGCAACTTCTCCAGACTAAGGAACTTGTGTAGAAGTTTCTTTAGGTGCAGTCTGGGTATGAATTTCTTCAGCTTATGCAGCTGGAATTTCTTCAGGAACAGTCATTATGGGAGTGGACAGACCATCAGACCCTGTTTGAATTTCTTCAGTCTGGGCAGGTGACTAAGGAATTTGAGCAAGAGGACTGGTCATTGGTGAATAGGGGTGAGCAGCCTCCCAATAGACATCATTGATAAGTGGAGTTGTATTACCAATGTCCACATCCTCATCCATTTCTTCAACACCAGCCTCTTCAGCAGTTAACTAAGGCTGGGGCAATGATATCATAGGGGTTGAAGCATTTGCTTCCACCTCTATTTCTTCATCAATCTGCTCTGAGGAAGCAGCAGAGTGATTATCTTCATCTTCTTCATTTGGGATGACATAGTCTTCACCAAATGGAACAATTTCATAGGCTGGGACAGATGAGATAGGAGTTGCATCAATTGGTTCATTTGAAGAACTTGGCAAAGTCTTCAATTTCTTCACAGCCGAGGAATCAACAGATGGTGATGCCTTCCTTTTCAGTGCAGCTTCCTTCTCTGCAGCCTTTGTTTTCTTCACTTCTGATTCAGAAGGAAGTGTGACTTTCTTCACCCTTGAAGATTTTGCTTGAGGAGCACGGGGTTAAGTGGGAGCAGTTTCTTCAGGCATGACTGATGCAGTCGCCCTGGCAGTTTCTTCAGGCGCAACATTGGGAGTTGCCCTAGGAATTTCTTCAGCAGCATGAATTTCTTCAGCTGCACTAGTAGTTTCTTCAGCACGCTGAGCAGAAGTGCTTGCCTGAGGATTTTGTGGTTGCTGGTGAGCAGCAACCCTTGTGTTGTGGTCTTTGATGACTTTGTCAGCAATGTTAACAAATCGGGCCTTGGCACCTTTCCAATCAGCATAGTACCTGTCAAATTCATCGCTGAGGCCTTTAATGTCCTTTTGGACAGAGAGGAGTTGTTCAGGCGTCAGGTTGAGAACATTGTTCTTCATGAAGCACTCTTTCTTGAGCTGAGCCTTCTTTGCCTTCCTGGCCTTCTCAAACTTCCACTTTTCTTCACCGATGAAGGCGGTGAGGACATGACTCGGACCAAGAGGAAGCTTCAAGTCATCAATGGGAGTGTTTGGATCATTGTGCCATATATCAATGAAGTCTAGCACAGTCCTTGGATCTAACATGAGAGGAATTTGAGTGCCCTTTGCTTGAGCCACTCTCTCTTGTTTGTTTCTGACAATTTCAGCAAGTTCACGTCATTAGCTTCATCACCCTCAGATTCTAAAGGAACTTGAAATATCACTTTCTTCTGGTGAGGACTTGGCCTCCTACCTCGTCCAGCAGTAGCTTTCACTTTCAGCAAAGTGGGACTGCTTGAGGAATGTGCTTGGGCTAATGAGGTTGCTGATGCCCCTGAGGCAATTGAAAAACCGGCAGTCCTCTGACATGTTTCAGGGTGCACTGGTTTTGAGGACTGGGCAGCAGCAGCTGAAGATTGTGCTGCTACTGAGGGCATTGTAGGAGCCCTTGATGATTTTGCCTGAGGTATTTGCTATGAAGAACTTGGCCGTGAGGGCATTTGACCTGAAGATTTAGGCTTTGAGCCAGATTTCTTCATCATGGCTTTCTTTGGTGCAGATCCACTTGTAGAGGCCCAAACAACAACTGCAGAGTCATCATTTAATTTCTTCACAGCCTCCTTGGCAGTTCTAGCCAACTTGGCATGAAGCTTTTCCCACTCATGAGGAAAGTCTTCACCAGTTTTGAGACTGGTGGGATCAGCACGTTGGCCTTCAGCCAAAGGTGGTCTTTGGCATGGGGGTTTGAGAGCAAATTTCTTCATGTACTTTGGGGTAACATAACGATAATCTCTCCATTCCCTTGCCCATCTCCTCCCAATCTTCTGAATGCATATTTTACGCTTCTCTTTGGTTTCCTTCCCATATATTTCCTCATCTGGTGTGCAGTACTCAGCATATAGGTCATCAGGAATTTTAGGAGTGTCCACTTCAGGTTTCTTTCCTCCTTTCTGAGGTCTTTTCCCATTTGCCATTTTCTTCAGCCGAGGATTATGAACTTTTGAGGATTCTGACGAAGTATGCAATTTTTCTTCAAGGAACGCTGCAAATGAGTTAAGTTGATGAGAACCTAGAGATTCATCAGCTGACATTTGCACCTGTGAATAGAGTATAGGTGCGAAGAATTTGAAGAGGTCATATGCGTTCTCAGAAATTTTGCAAAAGTATCAAGTTTGAGGAATTTGACCATAGATGACATGAAGAATTTCACTAAGTGTTCTTGACTTAGGTTCCAGATTTGTGCAGATTTGAAGATCCACACAATTGAGGAATCTTGAAGAAAATCATAACTTAGCGAAATAAATCAAGAGGAGTTTTTTTGGTGCTTTAGAGATGGATTGCTGAAGAATAAACACCTTTTGAGGATTTTGTGAAAATCATCAGGATCAAAACTGGTAATAAAACTAGATTTTTTTTACCGTATGCGATGAATACGATGAACTGGGAGTGGAACTGGAGGAAGTTCATCAGTCCAGATCTTCCGCACCCTAACTTGGCGACGGAAGACAGCTATGGCGGCAGCGGAGTGAAGATTTCTGCGGCCGGCGCGAGTACGACGACGGGGAGTTCAAAGTAGTGAAGCTTTTCCTCTTCGGCGGCGATGAAGTTAGCGGCGGCGCTAGGTCTGAGCTCGAGTGGGGAAGATGCGGTCAAGCGGAGTAAAAGATGTAAGGTAAGGGGAGGGGGGTATTTATAGCCGAAGTGAAAACTGAACAATCCGAAGATTTTGGACAGGTATACCCCTGATCCTTGCCATCCACGCGACATGTGTCACCCACGTACTGAGAAGTGGAGATAGTGGGGGATCGTGGGTTATCCAGTCGTGGGAATAGGAATTGGTTTGGGCAGTAACCGCCAAAAATTGAAATTGAAAATTTAAAGTTTCGTTCGCAAATTCTTCAGCTGACAAGGACACAGTGAAGACTTTGAACGGGTTTCAAGGTAGAATGCATATGAAGAATTTGTGAACAGACTGGGTTGAGCTTAGCATAGAGGGGGAACGGGTCCGATCACATTCACTTAGAAGAAAATCAACTTGAAGAATTAGCAATAAGTTCCCGTTGAGGACATTGAAAAACTCAATATTTATATATATAGTCAATGAAGAGAAACTCACATGAAAAACACCAGTTGAAAAGTTTGAAGAATTTGAAATTTTGAGGAATTTGCAAACTTAAAGAATTTGACAATTTGAGGAATTTGCAAAATGATGAAAAACTCAATTTCTGAAGAAATTCAACTATGGTGGTGGCGTGACCCACCGTATAAGAATGATGATTTCAGACACCGCGTACAATTGTCGTAGGGTTCTGAGAATCAAATTCTTCATTATTTTCTTCACACTTAGAGAGTTAGTCTTCATTGATTGAAGCAAAACGTTACTTCGTGTGTTGCGCATCAAAGTCATCAATTTTGCATAAGTGTTAGGATGTGTGTCCTTTCAAAGAACATTCGAAGATTCTAAGATATTTAGCTCACACCGCAACTTGCAAAATATCCTCTCATCCAAGGGCTTTGTGAAGATATCAGCCAGTTGTTCTTCAGTCTTCACGTGGTCGATGAAGATATCGCCCTTCATCACATGGTCACGAAGAAAATGATGACGAATCTGGATGTGCTTGGTCTTTGAGTGCTGAACTTGGTTGTAAGAAATCTTGATGGCACTCTCGTTGTCGCAGTAGAGAGGGACATTCTTCACGTTGATGCCGTAGTCCTTGAGGGTTTGCTTCATCCATAGTAATTGAGCACAACAGGAACCAACAACAATGTACTCAGCTTTAGTAGTAGATAGTGACACGCAGTTCTGCTTCTTTGAGGACCAACAGACTAAGGATCGTCCGAGGAAATGACATGTGCCTGATGTTGACTTGCGGTCCACACGATCACCAGCATAATCAGAATCAGAATATCCAATGAGATCAAGATCTGAGCCCTTGGGGTGCCATAATCCTAGTGTTGGTGTGTGAGCTAGATATCGAAGTATATGCTTCACAGCCTTATGGTGTGATTCCTTCGGTGTTGCTTGAAAACGGGCACACATGCAAACACTAAGCATAATATCTGGCCTAGATGCACATAGATACAATAAAGAGCCAATCATGGAGCGATATACCTTCTGATCGAAATCTTTACCATTTCCGTCAGTACAGAGTTGACCAGTTGTGGGCATAGGAATCTTGATGCCTTTGCAATCCTGCATGCCGAATTTCTTCAGGACATCCTTGAGGTATTTCTCTTGAGAGATGAAGATTCCATTGCGTTGTTGACGAATTTGAAGCCCTAGGAAGAATTTGAGCTCTCCCATCAAAGACATTTGATATTCTTCACTCATCATATAGGCGAATTCGTCACTGTAACGTTTGTCAGTACATCCAAAGATGACATCGTCCACATATATTTGGCACAGAAATAATTCATCATCATATGATTTTGTGAAAAGAGTTGGGTTAAGTGAACTGGGTTTAAAGCCTTTCTTCATGAGGAATTCCTTCAGTGTGTCATACCACGCCCGAGGGGCTTGCTTGAGGCCATAGAGAGCCTTGTTGAGTCTCAAGAATTTGTCAGGATGCTTAGGATCTTCAAAACCTGGGGGTTGAGCAACATATACTTCTTCCTCAAGCTTACCATTGAGGAATGCACTTTTCACATCCATTTGATATAAGATGATATTGTGATGGTTAGCATATGATAACCCACAAGTATAGGGGATCAGTTGTAGCCTCTTTCGATAAGTAAGAGTGTCGAACCCAACGAGGAGCTAAAGGTAGAACAAATATTCCCTCAAGTTCTATCGACCACCGATACAACTCTACGCACGCTTAGCGTTCGCTTTACCTAGAACAAGTATGAAACTAGATGTACTTTGTAGGTGTGATAGGATAGGTTTGCAAGATAATAAAGAGCACGTAAATAAAAACTAGGGGCTGTTTAGATAAAGAAACAACTAAGTTAGTCTTAGTAGAGAGCTTTTTGTCACAAGAAAGTTATTTGTCCCTAGGCAATCGATAACTAGACCGGTAATCATTATTGCAGTTTTATATGAGGGAGAGGCATAAGCTAACATACTTTCTCTACTTGGATCATATGCACTTATGATTGGAACTCTAGCAAGCATCCACAACTACTAAAGATCATTAAGGTAAAACCCAACCATAGCATTATAAGGTATCAAGTCCTCTTTGCTCCCATATGCAACAACCCACCTACTCGGGTTTATGCTTCTGTCACTCAAGCAACCCACCATAGGCAAATCATGAACACATTGCAACACCCTACAGCGAGGATCCCTCACACTTGCGCGACACGGAGAGCATCATAGGACAGCACCAATAATAAAACATGCAACTCAAACCAATCATGATCATCAATCAACCCATAGGACAAAACGGATCTACTCAAACATCATAGGATAGCCATACATCATTGGGAAATAATATATAGCGTTGAGCACCATGTTTAAGTAGAGATTACAGCGGGGAGAAGGGGTGTTACACCGCTGCATAGAGGGGGAGAGAGTTGGTGATGACGGCAACGAAATTGTTGGTGTAGATCGCCGTCACGATGATGGCCCCGGCGGTGTTCCGGCGCCACCGGGAGAGAGGGGGAGAGAGCCCCCCTCCTTCTTCTTCTTCCTTGACCTCCCCCCTAGATGGGGGAAGGGTTTTCCCCTCTGGTCCTTGGTCACCATGGCAGCGGAGGGGCGGGAGCCCCTCCGAGATTGGATCTCTCTCTGTGTTTCCTTCTGTTTCTGCCTTCTAGATTTTGGCCTTTCACCGTTTCTTATATTCCCGAAGATCCGTAACTCTGATTGGGCTGAAATTTTAACACGATTTTTATCCGGATATTAGCTTTCTTGCTGTGAAAGAAGGGCACCAACCGCCTTACGGGGTGGCCACAAGCCAGCCTGGCGCGCCCTACCCCCCAAGGCGCGCCCCTATGGCTTGTGGGCCCCTCGGGCACCGCCTTCTGTTGATTCCACTTCCCAAAATTCACATATATTCCAAAAAAAATCTCCGTAAGTTTTTATCCCGTTTGGACTTCGTTTGATATAGATTTTCTGCGAAGCAAAAAACATGCAACAAACAGGAACTGGCACTGGGCACTGGATCAATATGTTAGTCCCAAAAATAGTATAAAAAGTTGCCAAAAGTATATGAAAGTTGTAGAATATTGGCATGAAACAATCAAAAATTATAGATACGACGAAGACGTATCAGCATCCCCAAGCTTAATTCCTGCTCGTCCTCGAGTAGGTAAGTGATAAAAAAGATAATTTTTGTTGTGGAATGCTACCTAGCATAATCTTGATCATATAATCTAATCATGGCATGAATATTAAGACACAAGTGATTCAAAGCAATAGTCTATCATTTGACATTAAGACAATAATACTTCAAGCATACTAATAAAGCAATCATGTCTTCTCAAAATATCATGGCTAAAAGAAAGTTATCCCTACAAAATCATATAGTCTGGCTATGCTCCATCTTCATCACACAAAGTATTTAAGCATGCACAACCCCGGTTTTAGCCAAGCAATTGTTTCATACTCTAGTATTCTCAAACTTTTTCAACTTTCACGCAATACATGAGCGTGAGCCATGGATATAGCACTATAGGTGGAATAGAATATGGTGGTTGTGGAGAAGACAAAAAGAAGGAGATAGTCTCACATCAACTAGGCGTATCAACGGGCTATGGAGATGCCCATCAATAGATATTAATGTGAGTGAGTAGGGATTGCCATGCAACGGATAGACTAGAGCTATAAGTGTATGAAAGCTCAAAAGAAACTAAGTGGGTGTGCATCCAACTCGCTTGCTCGCGAAGACCTAGGGCAATTTGAGGAAGCCCATCATTAGAATATACAAGCCAAGTTCTATAATGAAAAATTCCCACTAGTATATGAAAGTGACAATATAGGAGACTCTCTATCATGAAGATCATAGTGCTACTTTGAAGCACAAGTGTGGAAAAAGGAATAGTAGCATTGCCCCTTCTCTCTTTTCTCTCATTTTTTTTGTTTTTTTTGGTGGGCTTCTTTGGCCTCTTTTATTTATTTGTAAAGTCCGGAGACTCATCCCAACTTGTGAGGGAATCATAGCTTCCATCATCCTTTCCTCACATGGGACAATGCTCTAATAATGATGATCATCACACTTTTATTTACTTACAACTCAAGAATTACAACTCAAAATATGACTCTATATGAATGCCTCCGGCGGTGTACCGGGATGTGCAATGATCTAGCGTAGCAATGACATCAAAAAATGGACAAGCCATGAAAACATCATGCTAGCTATCTTACGATCATGCAAAGGAATATGACAATGATGGTGCGTGTCATAATAAACGGAACGGTGGAAGTTGCATGGCAATATATCTCGGAATGGCTATGGAAATGCCATAATAGGTAGGTATGTAGGCTGTTTTGAGGAAGGATATATGGTGGGTGTAATGCACCGGCGAAAGTTGCGCGGTACTAGAGAGGCTAGCAATGGTGGACGGATGAGAGTGCGTATAATCCATGGACTCAACATTAGTCATAAAGAACTCACATACTTATTGCAAAAATCTATTAGCTATCATAACAAAGTATTAGACGCATGCCCCTAGGGGAGAGGTTGGTAGGAGTTAACCATCGCGCGCTCCCGACCTCCACACAAAGGATGACAATCAATAAATAAATCATGCTCCGACTTCTTCACATAACGGTTCACCATACGTGCATAATACGGGAATCACAAACTTTAACACAAATATTTCTACCAATCCACAATTACTCACTAGCATGACTCTAGTATCAGCATCTTTATATCACAAAACTATTGCAAGGAATCAAACATATCATATTCAGTGATCTACAAGTTTTATGTAGGATTTTATGACTAACCATGTGAATGACCAACTCCTGTTAACTCTCTAAATAGATATAAGTGAAGCATGAGAGTTTAATTCTTTCTACAGAAGATATGCCCACGCTCTAAAAAATATAAGTGAAGCAAAAGAGCATTCTACAAATGGCGGTTTTCTATGTGTAGAGAAACAGGCAATCCGAACTTCAAATGATATAAGTGAAGCACAAGAAGCATTCTATAAAGCCATACTCAAAAGATATAAGTGAGGTGCAAAGAGCCTTCTATAAATCAACCAAGGACTTTCTCATACCAGCATGGTGCATTATTAAAAAAAAAAAGCACACGACGCTCCAAGATTTACGCATATCATGTGACGAATAAAAATATAGCTCCAAGTAAAATTACCGATGGTTGTTAGAAGAAAGAGGGGATGCCTTCAGGGGCATCCCCAAGCTTAGTTTCTTGGGAGTCCTTGAATATTACCTTGTGGTGCCTCGGGCATCCCCAAGCTTAGTCTCTTTCCACTCCTTATTCCTTCATCCATCGTGATCTCACCCAAAACTTGAAAACTTCAATCACACAAAACTTAACAAAACCCTCGTGAGATCCGTTAGTATAATAAAGCAAATTACAACTTTAAGTACTGTTGCCAACCAATTCATATTTTGTTTTTGCATTGTAGCTACTGTAATATAACTTTCCATGGCTTATACCACCGATACAATCGATAGTTTCATCAAAACGAGCAAAACAATGCATCAAAAAACAGAATCTGTCAAAAACAGGACAGTCTGTAGTAATCTGAACATTCACCATACTTCTATAACTCTAAAAATTCTGAAAATTTTGGAAAAAATAAACAATTTGCATAGCAGTACTGTGTAAAAATTTCAGAAACTTTTGACATTCCAGTAAAAAATGTAAATTCAAGCACTACAGCCAAAGTTTCTGTTTTTGCACTGCACACACCAAACAAGCAATCTAATCATCCTAAAGGCAAATCTTGGCACATTATTTTTATAATACAAGGGATTTATACAAGGGGATAATTATTTTTGTTGAAAAGTTTCTGTAATTAAGATTCACAAGGTTTTCATGGGCATGAACAAAGTTCAAGGCTAGCTCCCACTTTCACAATGCTCGTCCCTCTCACTTTCACTTTTCTTTTTGAAAAAGTTTTAGGTTCCCCTGTTTATTTTTTTTGTTTTTTAAACTACATAAAATCACACAACAGAATAAAATGACTCTCTAAAACTTCCGGGTTGTCTCCCTGGCAGTGCTTTCTTTAAAGCCATTAAGCTAGGCATAAAGTGCTCAAGTAATTGATCCACCCGGATCCCAAGGTATATCAAAGCCAATTTTAATTAACAATGATTTGTAATTTAGTAGTGAGCACAAAGTAACATATATCATGCAACAACGAAGTCTAACTCTCTTCCTATGCATCGGCATGTCATAAAAGAACAATTCATGCACACAAAGTAAAGGCCAATGCATAGTATAAACAGTTTCTTGCAATTTTATCGTATTGGAAACATAGAGAGGCGGAGATGTAGTTCCTCTCTCATAATAATTGCAAGTAGGAGCAGCAAGCACATGCATATTATATCTATCAAAATCATCATGTGTAATAGTAAAAGGCAACCCATCTATATAATCCTTAATAAGTGCAAACTTCTCCGATATAGTGTAGTTGGGAGAATTCAAAAAGATAATAGGACTATCATGTGTGGGTGCAATAGCAACTATTTCACGTTTAACATAAGGAACTATAGCAAGTTTATCTCCATAAGCATCATTCATATTGGCATCATGGCCACAAGCATAGCAAGCATCAAGTTCATCAAAAAGGGATATTTCAAACGAATCCAAGGGATCATAGCAATTATCATAGCATTCATCCTTCGGTAAGAACGAAGCGAAATTCAACAATGTATGAGTTGAAGAGTTACTCTCATTAGAAGGTGGGCACGGGTAGCTAATCCGCTCTTCCTCCTTTTGTTCTTCGCTCTCCTCCTTATCTTTTTCATCCAATGAGCTCACAGTGTCATCAATTTCTTCTTCCATAGATTCCTGCAAAATATTAGTCTCTTCTTGGATAGCGGAGACTTTCTCAATAAATTGATCAATATGGGCATTATATTCATAATTGGCATAACAATAACGAAGCATAGCCAAATTTTGAGATCGGTAAACAGCATCATCATAATCTTCATACTTTTCAAACAAAGCTTCAATTTCATAAGCACCCTTAAAAGCAACAAACTCTTCTATTTGTTCCACATCATAGTAATCATATATACCATTAGCATGAGAAGCCAAGGTTTCATTATCATTAAATTTACATGAAAAGGGAAGGTGTTTAGCCTTCATCCTAGAGCAACAAGTAATATCATATCTCTGGCATAAATTCCAAGCATACCAATGCAACATATGAATTTGATCCCATAACAATTTCCCTTTGTGAGTCAAGCGATAATCCCTAAAGTATTCACGTTGATCCAACGTGTGTCCCATTATATAATTGAATGGGGTTTTCTCAGGATTATTAAAGTAGTGCATAATATCTTTCACATAACGAGCATCGAGGGTTTTAGGAGGTTCCCCATCTCCATGAGTAGCAAGTACACCTAATTTTTTTGGTATTTCGTGTTCCATATCCATAACTAAAGATAGAGAACAACTTAGAACAGAAAATAAAATCTACTTAGTGATAAAGCAAACAAGCACACACGAGAATATTCGCCCCACGCTATTGCTCCCCGGCAACGGCGCCAGAAAAAGGTCTTGATAACCCACAAGTATAGGGGATCAGTTATAGCCACTTTCGATAAGTAAGAGTGTCGAACCCAACGAGGAGCTAAAGGCAGAACAAATATTCCCTCAAGTTCTATCGACCACCGATACAACTCTACGCATGCTTAGCGTTCGCTTTACCTAGAACAAGTATGAAACTAGAAGTACTTTGTAGGTGTGATAGGATAGGTTTGCAAGATAATAAAGAGCACATAAATAAAAACTAGGGGCTGTTTAGATAAAGAAACAACTAAGTTAGTCTTAGTAGAGAGCTTTTTGTCACAAGAAAGTTATTTGTCCCTAGGCAATCGATAACTAGACCGATAATCATTATTGCAATTTTATATGAGGGAGAGGCATAAGCTAACAAACTTTCTCTACTTGGATCATATGCACTTATGATTGGAACTCTAGCAAGCATCCGCAACTACTAAAGATCATTAAGGTAAAACCCAACCATAGCATTATAAGGTATCAAGTCCTCTTTACTCCCATATGCAACAACCCACCTACTCGGGTTTATGCTTCTGTCACTCAAGCAACCCACCATAGGCAAATCATGAACACATTGCAACACCCTACATCGAGGATCCCTCACGCTTGTGCGACACAGAGAGCACCATAGGACGGCACCAATAATAAAACATGCAACTCAAACCAATCATGATCATCAATCAACCCATAGGACAAAACGGATCTACTCAAACATCATAGGATAGCCATACATCATTGGGAAATAATATATAGCGTTGAGCACCATGTTTAAGTAGAGATTACAGTGGGGAGAAGGGGTGTTACACCACTGCATAGAGGGGGAGAGAGTTGGTGATGACGGCAGCGAAGTTATTGGTGTAGATCGCCGTCACGATGATGGCCCCGGCGGCGTTCCGGCGCCACCGGGAGAGAGGGGGAGAGAGCCCCCCTCCTTCTTCTTCTTCCTTGACCTCCCCCCTAGATGGGAGGAGGGTTTCCCCTCTGGTCCTTGGCCTCCATGGCAGCGGAGGGGCGGGAGCCCCTCCGAGATTGGATCTCTCTCTCTGTTTCCTTTTGTTTCTGCCTTCTAGATTCTGGCCTTTCATCGTTTCTTATATTCCCGGAGATCCGTAACTCCGATTGGGCTGAAATTTTAACACGATTTTTATCCGGATGTTAGCTTTCTTGTGGCGAAAGAAGGGCACCAACCGCCTTACGGGGTGGCCACAATCCAGCCTGGCGCGTCCTACCCCCCAGGGCGCGCCCCTATGGCTTGTGGGCCCCTCGGGCACCGCCTTCTGTTTATTCCACTTCCCAAAATTCACATATATTCCAAAAAAAATCTCCGTAAGTTTTTATCCCGTTTGGACTTCGTTTGATATGTATTTTCTGCGAAACAAAAAACATGCAACAAACAGGAACTGGCACTGGGCACTGGATCAATATGTTAGTCCCAAAAATAGTATAAAAAGTTGCCAAAAGTATATGAAAGTTGTAGAATATTGGCATGAAACAATCAAAAATTATAGATACGATGGAGACGTATCAGCATACACAAGTAATAGGCGAATAGCTGCAAGTCTAGAAACAGGTGCAAAAGTTTCATCAAAGTCAATTCCCTCAACCTGTGTGTAGTCCTGTGCTACAAGACGGGCCTTGTTCCTCACTACCTGACCAAGTTCGTCTTGTTTGTTGTGGTAGATCCACTTGGTACCTATGACATTGTGCTTGCGAGGATCTGGGCATTTGACAAGTTCCCACATGTTGTTGAGCTTGAATTGATGCAATTCCTCTTGCATGGCTTGAATCCACTCAGGCTCCAAGAAAGCTTCATCAACTTTGGTGGGCTCTGTGATAGAGACAAAAGCAAAGTGCCCACAAAAGTTAGACAAATGAGAAGCTCTTGAGCGAGTGAGAGGACCTGGTGCATTGATGTCGTCGAGGATTTTCTCAATCTGCACTTCATTTGCAAGTCTTGGATGAGCAGGTTGAAGACTTTGTTGAGGCTGAGCATTCTCTTCAGCGCCATTTTCTTCAGGTTTATCAGCATGAATATCTTCAGCGTTGGGTACAACTTCTTCAGAGAGTAGTTGTTCTTCAGTAGGGATCACATCTTCAGTGGCCTTGAACCTAATAGATTCCTCAGGAGACATTTCATCTAGCACAGGAGGTAGGTGCTCTCTTTGCGAGCTGTTAGTTTCATCGAACCGCACATCTACAGTTTCAACAACCTTGTTGTGATAGGTGTTGAAGACTCTGTAGGTGTGCGAGTCCTTTCCGTAACCAAGCATAAAACCTTCATGTGCTTTCGGTGCAAATTTAGAGCTGTGGTGAGGATCGCTAATCCAACATTTAGCACCGAAGACTTTGAAATAACTCACATTGGGTTTCTTGTCAGTGAGGAGTTCATATGAAGTCTTCTTGAGGAATTTGTGAAGATATACCCTGTTGATGATGTGGCAAGCAGTATTGATTGCCTCAGGCCAGAAACGACGAGGGGTCTTGTATTCATCAAGCATGGTGTGAGACATCTCAACAAGAGTCCTATTCTTGCGCTCCACAACACCATTCTGCTGAGGAGTATAAGGGGTAGATAGCTCATGAGTAATACCAAGTTCATCAAGATAATCATCAAGACCAGTGTTCTTGAACTCAGTCTCATCATCACTCCTGGTATGCTTGATCTTGATGCCGAAATTCGTTGAGGCCCTTGAAGAAAATCGTTTGAAGACATTCTGCACTTCAGATTTGTACAAGATAATGTGCACCCAAGTATAGCGAGAGAAATCATCAACAATGACAAAGCCATATAAGCATGGAGTATTTGTTAGTGTGGCATAGTGAGTGGGACCAAAGAGATCCATAGGAAGCAATTCAAAAGGACGAGTGGTAGTCATGATAGTCTTGGATGGATTCTTGGATCTGGTCATCTTTCCAGACTCACAAGTCCCACACAAGTGATCCTCGAGGAATTTGACACCCTCAATACCAATGATGTGCTTTTTCTTCACGAGCGTGTGCAAGTTCCTCAAGCCAGCGTTTCCAAGTCATCGATGCCATAACCAGCCTTCTGAAGCTTTTGCAAGTAGATATGTGGCAGGTTGTGGACCTGTAGAGAAATCAACAATATACAAGTCTCCTCTCCTAAAGCCTTCGAATACTTTGGATTTGTTAGATTCCATGATGATAACACAACGGCATTTGCCAAAGATGACAACCATATCAAGATCACAAAGCATTGAGACAGACATGAGGTTGAATCCAAGGGATTCGACAAGCATTACTTTATCCATGTGTCGATCCTTCGAGATTGCAACCTTATCTAGACCCAATACCTTGCTTTTTCCCTTGTCAGCGTAGGTGATATGCTTCAGATGTGATGGAGCAAGTGGAATGTCCATCAATAAACTCTTGTCACCAGTCATGTGGTTGGTGCAGCCACTGTCTAGGACCCACCCAGTAGCTTTAGGTGGCTCATCCTGCAGATGAATTAGTACCACTTACGAACACATATACTTCAGTGTGAAGAATATGACATCAAATTCATCAGATTGAATTTCATCACATAGTATAGTAAGCCAAGTAATGTGAGGACGTGAGAAATGAATGATTCATTTCTTCATGATTAGCTTGCGTCCCTTCAAGCATTTCCTCAGGTCTCCAGCAAATTCATCAGACGCTTAAGTTCGTCTGGAGACTTGAACCTGCATAAGAGATTAGTTCAATTTCTTCACCACCCACATCTGAAGGGGTGGTAAAGAGTTCATCATTCTGCGCGCTCCATATGAGAATGGTGGCATTGAAGCAAGTGCACTTCATTTCACAGGAGGGGGGGGGGGGGTTAGAGTACTCATATGAATAAGCAGAGAAATTCTTCGAGGACTTATGAACATAATGATTTGAAGAATAATGAACATATTCATGACCCTTAGATTTTCCCTGCGAAACAGAAGCATTGTCATGAGAATGATATGACTTTTGACCATATGAGGAATTTGGTCCATGTGAGGACTTTGGTCCTTGTGAAGACTTTGGTCGAGATGAAGAATTTGATCTGGGGTTTCTGTTCTTCACTGGTGGTGTCATGATGACATTCACTTGAAGATTTTCAAGGTACCTTTTGGGGACCCAGATTTTCTTCATTGGAGGACCGTTCCTGCAGTTAGTACCAACATATCTGGCAAATACTTCTCCATTCTGATTTTTGAACAGTTTATAGTTGGAGACAAATGACTCATCAGAGGAATATGAAGATTCACAAGTACAACCAGATAAAGTGGATGTATCTACAGGAGGTCCTTTTGCAGCAACCCATGAAGTTTTGGGGTACTGCTCAGGTTTCCAGTAAGATCCATCAACATTGAGTTTCCTCTCAAAGGCAATACCCTCTTTCCTAGGGTTCCTGTTCAGGATCTGCTTTTTAAGCACATCACAAAGGGTTTGATGCCCTTTGAGGCTTTTGTAGATGCCTGTCACATACAATTCCTTCAACCCTGCATTTTCATCAGTGACACTTGTGGTATCCTCAGATGAGGAATTTGTGACCACAGAAATAGTTGAAGACTTTGCAGCAATAGAAGCATTTGAGCTTTCAGGTGAAGAATGAGCAGTTTCACGTTCGATGCATTTCAAGCTAGGTGGAACGAAATCTTCCTGAGCGGTACTGATCTGTTGAGCAAGCAAAGTATCGTTATCCCTTTGAAGATCTTCATGAGACACCCTTAGTTTCTCAAGATCTTGCTTTCTTTGAAGAAATTCATAATAAAGCTGCTCATGATCGACTAAGAGAGCATCATGACGACTTTGAAGGTTATCAAACATAGACTGAAGACTTTGAAGTCCCTTAGTCAGAGTTTGAGTGTGATCCATTTCCTCATTCAACAGGTCATCGCTTTTGTGTAGCAGTTTCTGAACCCTTTCCAAATCAGTTTGTTGTTTGGTGGCAATATTAGCAAGTTTGGAATAGCTAGGTTTGAGGTTTTCATCAGATTCACATTCACTAGGTTCAGATGAGGAATGATGTTTGAGTACCTTTGAACCTTTTGCCATGAGGCACATAGACAAGGAAGATGAAGTTGGATCAGTCCCCTGACTTTTGAGGAAATTATTGTATTCGATGAACATGGGATCTTGACGAGTGTGAACCTTCATGAACATCGGAGAGCCTGTCCCAGATGAGCTTTGCTTTCTGAAGATGGTAGATGCTTTTGAACATGACCTTTGATAAGCTAGAGCAGATGATATTCTTCGCCTAAGCGTCCAGTTGCGTGTACTTATGAATGTCATCAGCTTTTGCCATCTTGCAGAGATCCGTTAGTCCTAGCTCAGTAATAGTCCATAACTCGCTGTTCTTCGATATGAGGTGCTTCCGCATGAGAACTTTCCATTTGGGATAGCCAGAGCCATCAAAGACGGGGCACACTGTGGTTCCCAGGGCACTTTTTGCCATTAAGCAATAGGTGGGAGCATAGTCATCGTTGCCAAGGTTGGAGTCATCATCACTTTCCTCACTGTTGAAGATTGACTTGCTGACGAAGGCAGTAGCGAGGGCTAGACTAGCCACACCGGAGTTAGACTCCTCTTCAGATTCCTACTCTTCCTCATATTCTTCAGATTTTTCTTCACAATCCATTTCCTTGCCAATAAGTGCCCGAGCCTTCCTTAAGTTGTTTTTCCTGTGCGATGAGGACTTTGAAGATGAGGACTTTGAGGATTTGAAGATTTCTTCTTTTTCTTCGAGTCATCAGAACTATCATCCTTGTATTTCTTCTTCTTTGATTCTTTTTCCCAGAGAGGACAATCAACAATATAGTGGCCAGATTTCTTGCATTTGTGAAAAGTTCTCTTCTTGTAATCGCTTGATGAAGATTCTGAGTTCTTCATGCCACTTCTTGATGACTTTCCAAACCGACCTCTCCTTGAGAACTTCTAGAATTTCCTCACGAGCATTGCAAGCTCCTAACTCAGTTCTTCAGGATCACCAAGGCTAGTGTCAGATTCTTCGCCTTCGGATGAGGAAATTTCCTTAGCCTTCAAAGCACGAGATCTTCCATAACTTGGCCCGTAGAGGTCTCTCTTCTCAGCTTGTTTGAATTCATGAGTATTGAGTCTCTCAAGAATATCAGCAGAATCTAGTGACTTGTAGTCTCCATGTTTTTGAATCATCAAAGCAAGTGTATCGAATGAGGAATCAAGAGATCTCAGTAGTTTCTTCACCACCTCATGGTCGGTGATGTCAGTGGCACCAAGAGCTTGGAGCTCATTGGAGATATCAGCGAGACGATCGAAAGTTTGCTAAACATTTTTGTTGTCAAGTCTTTTGAAGCGCTTGAAGATATTGCGAAGAACATCAACTCGAGAGTCACGTTGAGTTGAAACACCTTCATTAACTTTGGACAGCCTATCCCAGATAAGCTTAGCAGTCTCCAAAGCACTCACTCTGCCATACTGACATTTGCTCAGATGGCCACATATGATATTCTTCGCTTGAGAACCGAGTTGCTTGAATCTCTTCACATCAGCAGCATTGATAGTGGGAGTGACGGAGGGAACACCATTTTCCACAACATACCAGAGATCATTGTCAATTGCCTCAAGATGCATGTGCATATTGTTCTTCCAGTAGGGGTAGTCCATCCCATCGAAGGTAGGACACCGAGCTGAGACCTTGATCATGCCTGCAGTCGACATAACTAAAACTCCAGGTGGTTAAACCAAAATCACACAGAACAAGGGAGTACCTTGCTTTGATACCAATTGAAAGTGCGTTATATCGACTAGAGGGGGGGTGAATAGGCGATTTTTACAAATTCGTCACTGAGGAATTACCAGATGAGGAATTTGCTAAGTGACGAAATACTAGCAGCGGAATAAGTACTCAAGTGCATGCGAAACATGGCAGTAGCATAGTCATCATGATGAAATGAAGCATACATAGAGCATAAGAAGCGTGAACAGGATAAGCAGGCAAAAGATAATGTGACTGAAGAATTTGAGATGAGGAAATTGAGAAAGTCTTCAGTCAAATTCTTCAAACAATAACGATCAGTTTCATCAACAAGTACTACGAGGAAATGAAAGGGTTGAGGAAATAGAACTAGTAGCTCAATGAAGACAAGGATTTGATGACCCAGTTCCAACTGCTGTGACAGTCGTACGTCTGGTTCGGAGCGGCTTGGTATTTAAACCAAAGGACACACAGTCCCAGGACACACAATCCTTACCGTATTCTCCTTGAGCTAAGGTCACACAGACCTCGCTAAACACTCGTGATAAGTCTTCAGGGTAGACTTCCAAACCCTCACAAACTCGGTCACCCGGCGATCCACAATTGACTGCTGGATGCTTTAGACCATGATGTCTAACCGTCTCGAAGATGCACATTCTTCAAAGGTGAAAAGTGTCGGTTCCACACAGGAGCAATCTCTTCAGTGATGCTCAATCACTTTGGGTTTTGGGTTTTTCCTCACTAATGATTTTCTCTCAAAGTCCTCAGAGGATGGGTTGCTCTCAAATGACAAGTGTCAATCTCTCTCGGAGCAGCTAACCAACTAGTGGTTGTGAGGGGTGGCTATTTATAGCCAGGGTGCAACCCGACATGATATGACATAAATGCCCCTAATGATATGACCATTATGTGGATAAGATATTTGGACAACTGGCGCAAGGCACAGAAACGGTCGAAGATTTGAACTCTCAAATTCCTCAGGGCTGTCATATTCCTTACGATAGGCAATTTGCACTGGCAAAATCATAACTCCTCAGTAAGAACAAATTCCTCAGAGAACAAAAGAACTTCGTCTCTGTCACTGAAGAAATTGACTGAACTGCAAGAGATTTCCAAAGGCTTCACTCGAAGGTTTTGGGTATGTGTAGGCTTTGAGATGAGCACCACTTGGAAATTATTCCTTAGTATTACCTCGACCCCCTTTAACAGTACGGTGTTTCCTATGACTCAAAGAAAGGAAATGAAACTACGAAAACAAAAGTCTTCACACTTCATAGTCCTCGTATCAATATCTTCAAGGTCAAACCAATTTCTTCATTCTTCAAAGTCTTCAGGGAATATCAAAGTCTTCAACTGAAGACATTCATTTTTAGGGGTCGACATTCTTCGTGTATATCAAACTCCTCATCGACTTATAGAGCATGCGCACACTCACACAAATATTAGTCCCTTAACCTATAAGTCTTCAATACACCAAAATCACTAAGGGGCACTAGATGCACTTACAGTTTGCTTTTATTTTTAGTTTGCCACAATCATCATTTGTTGGACACATCTATTTGAGAGAGACACACCTTCATCATAATTTGTTAGAATACTCTATGTGCTTCACTTATATCTTTTGAGCTTAGCAGTTGCTCTAGTACTTCACTTATATCTTTTTAAGCATGTTGGCATATAGATTTTATAGAAATAATTGCACTATCATTTTTCAATTATATTTGTTTGAGAGTTAATAAATAGTAGCGGTAATTTGCATGGGTCATAAGACTAGTTCAAAAATAATAGGTATTCAATGAGTGATTGGAACACCAGATACACTGGAGGAGTACTACAGCCAAGGTCTCGATTGAGCATACTTGGAAGGATGGATGGAAAGCCGGGGCAATCATCAGCCAAGATTCGGCTATGGAAAGTGGGTGCTATGGGGGTCTTGGATGAACTGGCCATGGCTGCTGGTTTGGGGATACTAGCCTGGGTTCTCTCTTGCAGGGTCCTGGCTTACTGAATGGGGAGGGCTACGACTCGCAGAAGGAAGGGGCTTAAATAGGCAGTCGGCTGGAACACACCAGCATGGCGTGGATCCTTCTCATGCCGGGTAGAAGATACACCGGTACGGCCGACAACCAAGTGGGGTCACGGTCTAATCCAGGGTGGCTGGGTGGGCAGACAGCTGGGTAGGGTCACGTCCATTCCGACTGCGCCGCATGTTGATCCACAGTGGCCATGTCGGATGCCAGAGACGGGTCAAATCTATTGGGCTTACTACTGGTTGAAACTAGGGGTCGGGTTTGGGCTAGGGTAACCTATAGCCAGCCTGGCTCTGATACCAAGTCTTGTGGCACCCCGATAGAGGGCCGACGCATGCCAGACCCCAGGATAAGACCTGGCGCACGCCAAAGACATGATACAGCAATTCCAGGCATAAAAAAGGCTTTATTAATATAATGGAGTATTACAATACTGTTGCTTACAATAATATTACATAACTCCAAGGCTAACTACAGGGCATTGGAGGTCTTGGGTCATCGGCAACGACATCTCTGGCTGGGCTCCATAACGCACAGGACTGGCTTGGTTACGCTCTAGCACGACGGATCTTCTCCTGCAACTGGCCACGTGCAAGGCCAGGTGAGTACTTTGAATGTACTCGCAAGAGAACCAAATACATAGCAACCAAACAAGCAGATGACAAAGCAAGCACTATGCTATGCATGAATTAATCCTAAGCATGGCATGAATTCTAGCAAGGAAAGCAGGGATCAAGCATGGCATATCATGGTTCAGGCATGTAATCTATGGCAAGATCACACTAAATGCTTAGAATAATTACTGTACCGGATACCAACTTACTCTCTTCTGGGTTGTTCACAACCCTTGACCTACTCATGATCCAACCTGACCTGACTCAAATTCAATCCAAAGCAGGTGGTCATCCGACCACTCATCATATAGCCAACCTTTGGCTAACATATCATATTCCTGACATCATATGATGTCTACCCAAGATGAGTTCTCCCAATATTACTTCCACTATTATGGTTGACCATCTACTGAGGTCTGGACGGGCTGTCCAATACCGTGGACTCGGCTATTCGAATAGATTTTTGACACTCTGCAGAGGTTGTACACTTTACCCACACCATGAAGCACCTGGCCTTGTGATCCCATTCGGGTGGACCGGCGTTGCTTCAACAAAACCTGCCTGACCCGTGACTCTTTCATCGTACCACCGGCACTCTTCCTCCCCCGGAGGTCAGCCTATGGTGGCCCCTGTGTCCTCATGACACCTGCTACCGTCGTGGCCAAACTGTGTAGACCCAAACGGGGTTCTACTGTCCCAAACGGGGACCGCGCGCAAAACTCAACAACAACTGGGCTCACAGGGTTATCACCGCCTACTTCATCAGGGTAGCGCGCGTGCATAACCCTCCCTCTTTGGAGGTACCGGTGAAAGATCACGCAATCAAGCCCGGTCAGGGCCGTCCCATACCGGCAAATGTGGTTGCACGAGTATGCCCAGACAGGTGACTCAAGATCAACCAACTAAATATCCTTTATTCAACCCACTCAACATATCCATCATCGTACTATTCCACTGACAATAGTAAGTGCTATCATAGCAAGATCATAGTACTGATAATCATGGCATGAGATCAATCATAATACTAACATGGCAATGATATTAACAATATCATTATTATGGCAATATGGAAATGAGACATGGCACTAGATGAATGGAAATGCTAGTGTCTAATACCGATGTCACCACCGGTGCATGCAAGTGCAGCCTAACAAGCGATACCGATAAACACACAGGTGCAAGCAAAGTCATCACGCAAGTCTGGAGCTCATGGTAAGAGGTTGGCTTGCCTGGGGGTCGACGAATACGCCGGGAGGAAGAGCAATCACCTCGCGGAAGAATTCGCCGGAAAGGGTTCTCTCTCAGAGGGCTCGATCGGAGGGCAAGGGCAAAACGGTTATTTCCACTGTGTGAACACAATATGGAAATAGTACCATTGCAACGGGCTCGACGAGACGAAAACGTGGGCGCTGGTTTTACCTGATTCCGAGCTACGGTCGCGGAGATACGGCCGTTCGTTGTTTAGGCAGAAAATAAATAAAACTATATTCATTTTCGGCCTAACCCAGCGAACGTCCATTAATTAATAGATTCGGCCGGCGGCGGAGAGATAAAGCGTATTTCGGCATTTACGCTTTGCTGCAGTGAAAGCGCATTTTTCTGCTGAGGCCGCGGGCAAATACACTTCTGAAGCTGGAAAGCGTATTTTGAAAATACGTTTCCACTTGAAACCGGCTGGGCCCAGGGCAACAGTCGCTTACACGTGGGCCAGCCCTATCCACTTTCTCTCTCTCCTCCCTGGCCTTCTTCTTCCCCGGCAGAGAAACAGAGGAAGGCCGTAGCCGCTCGGGCCGGGCTCGTCACCGGCGCTACCTCACCCAGCCGCGCCTGCCGGCGAGCGGAGGACGGCCGCCGAGCCTTGCCGCGCTCGGGGAATGAGCTTGCGACCGCTAGGGTCGACCGAGACGGCGGCATCTGGTGGTGGACAGCCGCCACGGCCATTGGCGTAGGCGAGCATTGCGGGCTCCTCCGGCCGAATTAGATGGGGCAAACTGGGGCGGCGGCTCCGGGAGAGCTCATGGACCGGGTGTGCTGCGGGGGAGGCTTCCTTGCTCGGCTCCGACGGGAGGCCGAAGCAATGCTGATGGTGCTCGGTCGCGGTGATGAAGGGAGGGCGCTCAAGGCTCGATTGGGTGGGGGCTAGGCTCGATGGGGAACGGGAGGGGCTTGGGCACGCCCTTAAATAGGTTCGGGAGGTGGGTTCTAGGCTACACTAGCCGGCGACCGGAGCTTCGAGACGACGGCCGTAGCTTCGGGATGACGGCAGAAGCGGCTAATGGCTAGGGAACGAAGGGGAGAGGGCTCTGGGCGGTTCACGCGCGCGCTGGGCAACTCTACGACACTCCCGGACGGCCTGGAACCAGCTGGAGACGCGCTCCCGACGAAATCGATCTACAGAGCACGGTTTTGGCAGCATCAGGCGTGGTCACCACGCGGCCAGGGCCTTGCCACGCCCTACATGAAGCCAAACCATGTCTAGTCTATTCTCCTTACTATCCTGAGTTGATCTATGCAGATGAATGACTCTAGAGAGGACCGAGGTGACTGCACCATGGTCAAACAGTTGCCAACATCAACCTGTTTGTGCTGTGGTGTGGCCACCACAGTGCTTCTCTTGGCATGACCTTTGGCAGGGCTCAATCATCTACTAAGGTCATCTGCTTGGCAAAGTCTCAGCCCAAACAAACCATTCTAGATAGCACTTCCTTTGTAACTTAGCAGTCTGACCAGAAATGAAGAAGATGATGCTGGGGTCAAATGGCTAGATGGACTTGGATGATTTTTGGTGCAGGGAGATGATTTGGTCATGAGAGATGGCTGAACAAGTTTCAGATCAAATTGATCATCTATGATGGTACTTCCTTCACAGAGATGCAATCTGGTCAAAAACTTGAGAAAATTGCTGAGGAAGATTGGCTAGATGGAATGGGCTAAATTTTGGTGTCCAAGGTTAATTTATCACCATGAATCACCCTACAAAATTTTAGCCCAAGGAGATCAAGGAATCAAACACTTCCTTTGCAAATGGGAAATCTGGACAGAATTTGCAAATGGAAGTGGTGCTCAAAAATTGAATTGGGGAACTTGATATTTTGATGGAATTGGAGAATATATGGATATAAGAAGCTCCACAAATTGTTTGGGATTTTTCCTAGCTACCAAAATGGTAGTTCCTTTGGAAAGGCCCCAAATTGAAATATTGGCTTTAAATAGGAAAAGGCAATTTACCCTATTTAATTCTGGCCAATATTTTTATGAGAGCTCAATATGATCACAAGGAATATCTCCACAAGTTTTCATGACCTCTGGAGATGGATAAATATTTTCCTGGATTTACTTCCTTAGAAAAGCAGAAAAATGAATTAATTCTAGAAGGGAAATATTGCATAGGACTTAGCAATATTTTTGCACATCTAGGGTTTATGAGGGCATAAGGATCTCTGGAAATTTTGGGAGGATTAACAGAGCAAGGGAAATGATAGCTCTTTTGTAGACACAAAGGCAGGATTTCCAGTTCCAATAATTCGGAACTAGGATTGGAATAAGGCTCGGGGTTTACTGACGGAGGGTTGACTGGCACATGGGCATAGGAAAAGCACTGAGAGGTTGAGGATTGATTGGATATACCTGGTCACTTGCCAAATTCCAGAGGAAAAAATTCGGGAGAGAAAAGCTAGGAAGGAATAACAGCACAAAAATCGATAACCCGGTTTTTGGGGTGTTACATGATATTGATGTGGTAATATGAAAAAGGTGTGAGTGCATCATTGTTGATTCATAGAAGTATCGATATTAAGAGGTGCTAATTTTCCATTTGTTTAAATATTAAAAAGGCATGGTGGGGATGCGTGAGCATTTCTATTCCTCGTCAAAATCCTAGTGTTGTTTCGGGTCGGAGGCGCGCGATGGTTAACTCTTCCCAACCTCCTCCCACGGTGTCGGTGTCAAAACCGGCGGATCTCGGGTAGGGGGTCCCGAGCTTTGAGACTAGGATTGATGGTAACGAGAGACGAAGGGGACAAGGTTTTACCCAGGTTCGGGCCCTCCTATGGAGGTAATACCCTACGTCCTGCTTGATTATATTGATTGTATGGAGATTACAGAGTTGATCTACCACGAGATCGTATGACTAAAACCCTAGATGAGTTCTGTTGTTCTACAACCTAAAACCCTCCGGCTTATATAGACCCGAGGGTACCTAGGGTTTATACATTGCCGGTTGCACGTCGAAGGGATAAACATGCCTATTCACTACTCCAAACGTGGAGGACAAGCCACGATTCTCGAAGCTTCCTTCTTGGAGAAGAGGTCTTCAACTCTTCCAGTATTCAGCAAGTGGCCCATACAGTCCAGCCCATAAGACATAGGCCGGCCTCCCGAGGACCCCTTAAACCAGGACTCCCTCAGTAGCCCCCGAACTAGCCTCCAACGCCAAGGGTCCAGGCTCCAGCTGCTTCGAGCGATCAGAGTCTTCGGCTTGCGAGGCGAGTTCCTTTCTCCAAACAGTGATCGGCCCGGGATATAGTTCAGCCTCCGTCGACGTGTAATGTTTCCGATCATAGATCATCCGTATACCATGAGTAATTCGGCCTTAAAGGCCAAACGTTAGAGAACCAATAGTGTTTTTTGACAACTTTTCAGATGAAAGGCCACGACCCACCACGACCTCTAAACCAGTCGTGAAGACTCGATTCGCGGTTCGAGGCCGTTTCCACCAGCATGATCCATTAATGCACAGATCGTGCCCCGTTTTACACGGGATATGTTTAATCATACGCATATAACGGCACGCACGCCTTGGGAAGCGAAGAGATTCACGGCTTCGTGAAGGGAGGCTAACCAGCAGCAAGTCTCAATAAAAGGGGAAGAAAACCCCAAGGCTTATCCGCACCTTCCCATTCGCATCCCAGCTTCCCCAGTCTTCCGAGCTTACCGAGCCCAGATCTAGGTCTTCCATTCTTCCCCCTCCGAGCTTAGCCATGGCCAGCTCCGGCTCCAACGGCAAGTGGGAGGCGTCCACGGTCACAGACCAGGACATCCGGGATCTCAAGGACGCCGGCTACCTCCCTGCCAATGTCTTCCACCGCGCCGCAGAGGAGGGCCAGGTGATCCCCACCCCCAAACCAGGCGAGAGGGTGGTCTTTGTCCCTCACTTTATCCGGGGACTGAGCTTCCCGCTCCACCCCTTCGTGAGGGGCCTCATGTTCTTCTACGGCCTCGACTTCCATGACCTCCCACCGAACTCCTTCATGCATATATCGGCCTTCATCATAGTTTGTGAAGCTTTCCTGCGAGTCGAGCCACACTTCGGACTGTGGCTCAAGATCTTCAACATCAAGCCGAAGTGTGTCGCTGGCGCACACGCGGATTGCGGCGGGGCAGTCATCGGCAAGCTTCCGCGCGCAGTGTGGCCATCCGGTACCTTCATCGACACTATCAAGACTTGGCAAAAAGAGTGGTTTTACATCACCGAGCCAAAGGAGGAACTATTCCTGCCGAATTCAGATCTGCCCCCCCGACCAGATTGACGTCATGGGTCCGAAAGGGCCTCGACTGGGGGACAGACACAGAGGTGGAGGACCTGCAGAGGGGCATCGCCTCCTTGATCAGAGAAGGAGTCGGCCTGACCAACGTGGTCCAGGTTATGCTTCGGCGGCGCATCCTCCCCTGCCAGCGCCGGAGCTCTCCTATGTGGGATTATCGGACTGACGACGATCCTACAGTTCGTCAACTCTTCCGTACCACGCGGGAGAAGCTATGGAAGGCGCTGTTCAAGGCGCAGGAGAACTGGCCGGGCAAGAAGGAGGACAAGGGCTTGAGCGCCATTAGGCCCGCACCCGAGGTATAGCATAGTCTCATTTCACCGGTTCTATCTTCCCAAAGATAGTCTAAGCACTTTCCGATCACCTTTCATAGGAATGGTTGAGCAAAGCCACGGGCATCAAGTGTCCGGCTCCACAGCCAGAACACCCCAAGTCTCCGCTGCTGTTGGAGATGCTCGTCGTGGCGCCTTACAAGGCGCCAGAGAAGAAGGAGAAGAAGAAACCAGGCCGAACGGGCCTGCGCAACAGGGACTAGCCAGGGGCTGCGTCCGAAGAGACTCATGCCTCCTCGAATCAAGAGGAAGAGCATGAGGGTGAGGAGGGAGGCGATTCCCCCCTCGCAGGAAAGAGGGCGGCGTCATCGGACGCCCCGGAGGACTTAGATCCCCCCGCCCCAAAGAAAGCGCGCCGGACACAGGTTATCTCGTCCGACGACAGCTCGGACTCGGATACTGAGTCCGAGGACTTCGAGAGGGTGCCGCGAAGGAACCTCAGGGTCAAGCCCCCACCTCGAAGGTACAGATCCGAAGACCTTTCCGAGTTATTAGTGCTAAGTTTTGAATATTACTAATCATGTGAGCGCCTTTGTGACTTGCAGCCCACCACAAGTTGTCCCCACCGATCAGGCTTCAGATGGGGAGACCCCGCCTGCCGAGCTAGCGGAGAGCGGGACTGCGTCGCACCCCTCTCCTCCGGGCGCCGCAAAGGATGCCTCGGAGGTGTCCTCCCAACAGGCTCCTTTGGAGCCGAACACTGGAGGTGGGGGCGACGACGTTATGACCGAGGCCAACACCTCGGCCGCCGAAGACCCGGGAGAGAGGCCCCTCCCGGATACTGAGGAGACCGGACGAGAAGATGTCCAGTCGCCTCCAAGGCGGTCTCCGGAGCGTACCATGCCTCCGAAGGCACCGATTCAATCTCCGATCGGAGATCGGATCAATCGATCCCCAGCGGCGCCACCGACCAACGGGTGGCTGGCTATGGGGGAGGCTCTATCAAGCGCCTCCATCTCCGGGGAACACCGCACTCTTATGAGTGCGGTACTGCAGAGCATTCAGTCCGTGGATTCCGGACTGAAGGAGGCCTTCAACGGTCTCCTGACGGGCTTTCAGGTAAGCCAAGTAATGCTCTACTTTGTAAAATATTAATTTCTGTAAGTTATGATTATATGCATGGCAGCCCCCGAGCCCTAGGTGAGTTTGGAAAAACTTACCTGGGGGTCAACTCATAGCTCCATATCCGAACTATGCATAGGACAATATATGTTCGGATCGTTCTGTCGGCCTTTAAGAGGACCGTTCACAGGATTATTTTAGTGACAGTTCGGAGGTTGTAAGCTCCTGTAACGTTATATGATGTTGTTTGTTACAGGCTTCGTCGATGGCAGCGGCTAATAACGCTGCCGAGCTAGAAGAGCTAAATCGGAAGCTCAAGAGCTCCGAAGACGAGCTTGACGCTCTAAACAAGAGATTCGACGAGGCGCAAGGTAAGTCGAATTAGAGTAAAAAACTCTTTGTTATCGTACTGTCAATGCAGTGTTGTTTGATATGCTTAATGCTTGTGCAGCCTCGGGAAAAGAGATTGAGAAGCTCAAGATCGAACTTGAGAAGGCCAAGCAGGAGGCTGCGGTGGAGAAGGCGGCTGCCAAAGAAGCAGCTACCGCGCTATCCGCCCTAAGAGCCACCAGCGACAAGCACGAGGCTCGGGTGGAGGAAATCCAGCAGGAGCTCAAAGACGCTGGGCGGAAGTGCGAGGATCTGGAGCGGAAGGGCAAGGAGAAGGCCGCCGAACTATCCACCCTGAAAACCAATATCCAAAAGGAGCAGGTGGATAGGCGGTCATTTGAAGAGGAGCTCCGCCAAGCCAAAGCTGTCCTGGATGGTAAGCCGTATTCATTGCAGTGTATCTTCGGGGACAGCAAGTTCGAGTTGCTTACCCAAGTATGGCGTTCCTCAGGCGCCTGCTCGGACCTCCAGAAGGACTTAGAGGACGCGAAGCAGTTCTATGCTTCGTGGGGAGAAGGAGATGAAGCTCGGCTATTCTGGGCGCAATTCGAAGCCCCCGAGCGTTCTCCTCTCCTTGTGGAGCGGCTGAAGCAGCTGATGGAGCTACACCGGATGGCGGAACCGGCCATGAAGGATCTCTGTATCCGGCTATGGCCCAATGAGCCACTGTCGGGCAGCTACTTCGGCCTGGTGCAGAAGCTGAGCGACGCCACTCCTCGGATCGACGCCTTGAGGCGGTCTTCCTGCATCGAGGGGGCTAGGATGACCTTTGCGAAGGCCAAGGTGCACTGGCCGGGGCTGGATCCGATGAAGGTAGCCACAGCTCCGCCGCCTCCCGGAAAGGGTCATAGGCGCCCCGAGCTGTACTTCTCCGGAGTTATGGAGGGTGCTCGGGCCATAGAATCACAGTGTACGAGAGAGAATGAGTATGAATAGATTGCTGTACTATCCGAAGACTTGTCAGCGTGTATGTATTTAAAATGCATGGTTTATCATGTCTTATATGTTTTGCATCCTTTATAACTCCTTTGTGGCTGTTAACCCTGAAAGCTGCGAGTCGTCGGCTTCAGCCCCCCGTGTAGATACTACACAAGGTGTCTCTTATAACCGCACTATAACCCTTAGCCGAACTATCGGCACCCGAAGGCGGTAGTGTGGAGCGGACAAGGCAATCGGACCATAATGCTTTATTGCTTTCACTTAGCCATAGGGGCGCGAGAAAGGAGTGCGGGAGCTGATAACTAGCCCCCGGGTGTTTGTGATGTTCGGATGAACCGCAGCCGAAGCCTATATCACCTGGTTTGTGCTAACACCAAACCCATCGTATGACACGGAATAACCTCTGACGAGATTTAGTTAAGCTCGGATTCGCAGACCGGTTCTCGCATACCATGACAGTCAGTTTTCGGCTTTCTCCGCTGAGGCGCTTAACCAGACTAGCCGGAAGCACAATCGCAACGGTGCTCCCTTTGCCCTTTTAGCCGAACGAGCGGAACATAAAGGGGCAAGCACAGGAGCCGGGCAACCCAACTATTGACCCAAGACACGGTTCGGAACCAATGCATATAAAGCGGAATTCCAAGACGCCGAACACTTAAAGAAATTGTGATTAGTGCAATTTTTAAGGTCGAGCCCCCGGTCTATTAGCCGGTTGCATCGTACAGTATACCAAACAGGTTCGCAAGAAGAGGGAGAAAACAGAAAAGTGTTCCGAAAAGGGACATCAAAGAGAAAATGATATATCTGTATTTTACTCAACAACTCTTATCGCTCAATTTGCCTATGCAACTGTTTACAGGTATTTGATAAATGAAATATAAATTTTACAGGAGAGTTTGTACCAAGGGCCTTTGATAGGTGACCGGACGTCCTTGATGTGCTCCGTCGCTTATCTGCTCCTGCAGCTCCTAAGGAGGTGTATGCCTTTATGGGCTTTGTTAGTTCGGCGAACGGACCTTGAAGAAAGGGTCTTGAGAAGTCGCCGAGGTATGGATGAGCTTGACGCCTTTAGCAGGCACTTTATGGTACCTGTAGTGTGTCCGAAGATGTGTTGACGGTAATAGTTCGGTCAAGCCAAACACCTACCCTCTAATGGTATGTCCCCACCGCTGCCCATGGAATTTTGAGCGTGAAGTTGTGCCTCCGTGGCACGTACCTTGCCGGTTCTAGGGCCGTGCGATGGGGGACGAGTCCCTATTTACCGGGGGTGGAAGGTTCTGGTACCTCGGATTGAGACCGAGCTCTTTTCCCAGCTTTGGGTGCCTTGACGGCAGATGTCGGCGATTGCCAATCATCGGTGTAGTGGAATTCGGCCGCCAGGGCCAACGCATGTTCCTCAGTTCGGAGGGAGCGCTCTGTATTGCTATTAACTGTAATGACCCCCCTAGCGCCGGGCATCTTGAGCTTGAGGTATGCGTAGTGAGGGACGGCGTTAAAGCGAGCGAACGTTGTACGACCGAGCAGGGCGTGATAGCCGATGCGGAAAGGTACGATGTCGAAGATCAAGTCCTCGCTTCGAAAGTTGTCGGGCGAGCCGAATACAACCTCCAGGCTTACGTAGCCTGTGCACCGGGCTTCAACGCCCGGGATCGCTCCTTTGAAGGTAGTGTTGACGGGCTTGATCCTTGACGGATCTATGCCCATCTTTTTCACCGTGTCTGAGTAAATCAGATTGAGGCTACTTCCACCGTCCATTAGGAATTTAGTGAGGTGGTACCCATCTATTATCGGGTCTAGGACGAGTGCGGCCGAACCCCCGTGACGGATACTAGTCGGGTGGTCGCGTCGATCGAAAGTGATCGGATATGCCGACCATGGGTTATACTTCGGGGCTACAGGCTCTATGGCGTAGACATCTCGAAGGGCGCGCTTCCTCTCCTTTTTGGGTATATGAGTGGCGTAGATCATGTTTACTGTCTTTACCTCTGGAGGGAATTTCTTTTGACCGCCACCGATCGGACCACGGAGCTCATCCTCTTCCTCGCTGCGTGGGCTCTTGCCTTGGTCCTCGGATGCGAGCTTGCCGGCCTGTTTGAAGACCCAACAGTTACGGTTGGTATGATTGGCGGGCTTCTCTTGAGTGCCGTGGATCTGGCAAGGACTCTCTAGGATCTTATCCAGCGGGGTGGGTCCGTCGTGTTTGCCTTTAGAAGGCTTCTTCTGCTGCCCAGGACGGGAATTGCGGAAGCCGGCATTGACAGCCGTGTCATCGGCATCGATATTATTGTGCCGGCGCTTGTTCTTGTTGCGCTTCGGTTTCCCGTTTCCATCCCGAACTTCAGAGGTTCCGGGGTCTTCGGGGTTATGGCTACGTCTAGCTAGCCAATTATCCTCGCCCGCGCAAAAGCGGGTCATGAGTGATGTGAGGGCAGACATGGTCCTGGGTTTGTCCTGTCCGAGCTGTCGAGCCAGCCATTCATCCTGAATATTATGCCTGAAGGAGGCTATAGCTTCGGCGTCCGGGCAGTCTACGATCTGGTTCTTCTTGGTCAGGAAACGATTCCAGAATAGCCGCGCGGACTCTCCTGGCTTCTGTACGACGTTGCTTAGATCGGAGGAGTCCGGTGGCCGAACATAAGTGCCCTGGAAGTTAGATCGGAATGCCTCTTCTAGGTCCTCCCAACACCCAATAGAGTTTTCGGGGAGGCTATTTAACCAGTGCCGAGCTGGCCCCTTGAGCTTCAGGGGTAAGTACTTGATGGCGTGGAGGTCATCTCCTCGCGCCAAGTGGATGTGGAGGAGGAAATCCTCGATCCATACGGTTGGGTCGGTTGTCCCATCGTATTGCTCTATGTTTACGGGTTTAAACCCTTCCGGGAACTGATGCCGCATTACCTCGTCCGTGAAGCACAGTGGGTGGGCGGCGCCTCTGACCCGAGCTATGGCGCGCCGGTGATCGGTGTCTATCCTAGCTCGGGTTCGTTCCCGATCTTCATTGTCGCGGTCGAACCAAGGCCGGTACCCTTCCCGTCTATCGGGTGAGTATCCTCTGGATCCGTAGATGGATCGCGTGCGGCCTGCTCTATAGTCCAGGTCGTGTCGCAGGTCGAACCTGTCATCGGGCTCTAGTGGCTCCTTTCCCCGTTTACGGGGTATCGTCGGCCTATAGCCGGTATATTCAGCCGTCCTGTCGCGTCCTCGAGGGGGGCGGTCTGGCTTGTCATATGGGGTATGCTTGGGTGACGGCGTATCAGTGAGCTCGTCATCGAATTGCGGCAGTAGCCTTCTACGTGGGTAGCTCTTAGGTTGGTCCGATAGGCAGGTGCCGTGTCCTTCCTCAGCTGAGAGGACTCTCGTCCATCGGTCGTTGAGGTCGTCTTGTTCGGCTCTGAGCTGCCGCTCTTTTGCTTTCAGGCTGCGAGCTGTGGATATGAGCTGTTGCTTGAACAATTCCTGATCTTCAGGATTGTCTGGGATGGCGAAGTCATCGGCATCCGCATTATCCTCCCCCTCGATAGAGCGGAGGTAGTTGTCGTCCTCAGGATCATCTGGATCATCGGGGTTGTGACGGTATTCGGGCCTCTCCTGACCCTCTAACGTGTGTTCGGAGATTTCGGGGCCGCCGATGTCTTCCGGGGTATCTCCGTCCCCGGTGCCATCGGTAGACTTTCGCCCCTTTTTCCCTTTTGACCGTTTATGCGGCTTTCGGCGTCTTGACGGCGCTTCGTCCGATTTATCACCGTTGTTTTTCGGAGTGTCCACCATGTAGACGTCGTATGTAGAGGTGGCAGTCCACTGCCCGGTCTTAGCGGGGGTGAGGGAGTGATCTTCCTCATCCATATACTCTGCTTCCTCAGAAGCGTAGTCTAGCATGTCGGTTAAATCCTCGACAGTGGCTATCAAGTGGGTGGTGGGTGGGACGAAAAATTTGTCCTGACCCGTCTGAGGCCCGATCTGAGAATAGATCGGGATTGGGTCGTCGTTGATCTTCATCGACGAGATCCGATCTAGAGCCTCGTCGAGTATCGAGAGCTCGATCGGACCGGTCTGCCCAGAGCTTCCGGAGTGAACCTCCGATGCGTCCGTGCAGGGAGTGTGTTCGGCAAGAACCGATGTCCGGACGTCGGGTACTATGACCTGATCCGGACTGAAGGTCGGGCCCTCGCCCGGGTGGATCCCATGGGCGGAGCCGAAAGATGGGTCTGGGGTTGAGGCCTCAGAGTCTTTCGGGCATGGCAGGCAAGACTGCAAGCCCGGCTAGTGACAGATCACCTCGAGAGTCTACGGAGAACTCTAAGTTCCCGAATCTGACCTCTTGATCAGGGGCAAAACTTCCGACGCGGCCTAGATGGCCGGTCGGGTCGGCGTGCAGCACAACGCTGCCGAAAGCGAAGATCTGTCTGGGGACAAAATTGCCTGGATTGCGGACCTCTTCGTTGATGACTAGGCCAGCCATCGATTCCTTCTGGCGATCACAGTGGAACTCTCAATGAAAGCACCAATGTCGGTGTCAAAACCGGCGGATCTCGGGTAGGGGGTCCCGAGCTGTGAGACTAGGATCGATGGTAACGAGAGACGAAGGGGACAAGGTTTTACCCAGGTTCGGGCCCTCCTATGGAGGTAATACCCTACGTCCTGCTTGATTATATTGATTGTATGGAGATTACAGAGTTGATCTACCACGAGATCGTATGACTAAAACCCTAGATGAGTTCTGTTGTTCTACAACCTAAAACCCTCCGGCTTATATAGACCCGAGGGTACCTAGGGTTTATAGATGGCCGGTTGCACGTCGAAGGGATAAACATGCCTATTCACTACTCCAAACGTGGAGGACAAGCCACGATTCTCGAAGCTTCCTTCTTGGAGATGAGGTCTTCAACTCTTCCAGTATTCGGCAAGTGGCCCATATAGTCCGGCCCATAAGACATAGGCTAGCCTCCCGAGGACCCCTTAAACCAGGACTCCCTCACACGGGGCATGCAAGTAGTAATTTGATTTGTGATAAACTAATGAAATTTTGTAATAAGTATATGAGTTCTTCATGACTAATGTGAACCCGTGGATATATGTCGGGTGTGTGATTCACGACGATCTATGGGACCAGCGGGGTCCCTTTACGGTTCGGCAGGGGCGTCGCGTGCACAAAGAGCATCAGTCGGCCATGACTACGCGCGGGATTTATACAGGTTCGGGCCACTCGGGAGCGTAAAACCCTACATCCTGTCTGTGTGTTTGTATATCTGGGTCCAAATACAGGGGAGCAGTCACTCGGCAAGGATGCTCGAGAGGTGCTGCTATGCGTGCAAATGGACAGGGTGTCGACCTTTGTCAAGGTAGCCATGGGCCTCCTTTTATAGCTCAAGGGGTTTCCACAAGGGCTACAATGGTCATTTACTAGGTGTATAGTGCGCTCTTACAGCTACAGGAGCTGTCGTCAGAGTGGTAGTGGGAAACACCTAACTCTGACGGACTAGGACAGGCGCATTGAATGCACCGTGAGGTGGCGTGCTGGCGACGTTTCCCCGGCAAGGATTGCCTCTCCTTCTGTGCTGTCCGCCCAGCTACCTCTTATTCTTCTACCACGCCGCGGGACGGGTGGCATTAAAGCTGCAACAGGCCCGCCGCTATAGCCACGTGCCCCGGCCAGTTACGCCCGCCCGCCTGCCCACTCGACACCTCAGCCGATGTAGACTATCGTCCCTGGTGAGGTGGAGCGGCGGCCTGGCGGGTTGGAATCCTTGCTGGGGATGCTTGTGGACGGGCTATTCCACTTGGTGAAGGGCCTGGGTGTCTTCCCCTGGTCTTGACTTTGGTTTGCCGTGGAGGCTGGTGCGAGCCCAACAAGAAGTTGTCGGCCTGAGGCAACGGCCCGTGCACAAGTCTGGGTACTAGGGACCCCCAGTTCTTAGTACACTGACAGTAGCCCCCGGGCCTGGGCCATACACGCGCGCGCGTCGTTGTTGGGCTAGGCCCAAAACAGTGCACGGCATGCGTGGCCAATTTCCCTGTAGTTATGATGAACTTTTACTGACCTTTCCCACGATGCACATTTACCACGGGTAATGGCATTGGTGGAGAAGGGCGGTCGCCCAAGCGGCACGCTTGACATTGAGTGGTCACATCGGTGCACGAGCGGCCAACCCCGAACCTTCATTGGGGAATGCAGCAGGAGAAACAATGTGTCGCCCGCCCTGCTCCTTGCCATTTAATTGGTGTCGTTCCTCCTCTCGTGTTGACAACGCCTCGGGCGACGCGTGGCGCGCGCGACACTTGCCATTGGCCGAGGAGGGCGGTCGCTGAAGCCGTGGGCGTACGAGCGTGCGCTCGTTACATCCTGCGGAGAGTCGCCCCCTCTTCTTCCCCTTGCCCCTATAAATAGGGAGGGTTTAGAGAGGGTGCCACTCATCCGCGACTTCGTGCTCTTCTTTAGCTGCTTGGTGCTCCTTCCTTCTTTCTCTCGCCACCGTTTCCAGCGTGCCCCCTCTGCGATGGCGAGGGTCCGCGGCCACGCTCGGTGTCCTAGGGGCGCCGGGAGGGGCAGCCCCCGGAGCCCGATGTGCATTGTGGTGACGGTGGCGGAGGTTGGGTCCAGCCCCCATGACCGGTCGGCATCTGCGGTCGGCGGGTTGGCGGCTCCGTCTACGCACGATGGCCGTGGAGGTCGGGTAGCCCCGCCGAACCGCGGCGGTGGCCGCGGTGGTGCGCCTCTCCCTCAACCCCATGCAAGCATCCCTAGTGGAGAGGAGGCGCAAGAATTTGTCATGGCGGTCCCCCACGGCCCTCGGAGCTGGCTGAGCATCCCTGACCCGTTCGCCCGGGCCGTGGAGGACAACCCGCCCAGGGGCTATGGCTGCGGGTGGATGGCGGCTGCAATGGTCCCGCCTGGGTGGCTGTAGACCTCTCCGTCGGCAGCGCCATGTTCCTGACGCGCGGGTGGAAATCATTCGCCCGCTCCCATGGCTTAGGCCCCAGGCATCTCCTCCACTTCAGGTGCGACGGCGCCGCCACGCTTTTTGTGAAGATCTTCGGGGCGTCCGACGCTCGTTTGGAGTGCTGCACGAAGAGCTCGAGCAGGAGCGACTTCGATTCCTCCAACGACAGCAATGACGACGGCAACGTCTTCGGCATCAAGCGGGAGGAGTCTGACTAGACTCGTACGGCGCCGTAGCTGGGATTTTAGAGATCCGAAAACAAGGCTTCATCTGTGAGGGCTCGTTTCCAGATCAATTGCCACATTGTAATGGAATATCTCCTGTCGGCGGCCGACGGGGTCGTAGGTGAAGTCGTGCTCTGGCTTGACACTGTTGTCACCGCCACCAAGCCGATGCGCCTTCCTCTTCGGAGTCCGGCGGGGACGTTATAGGAAGTCATACTCCGACTTGTCCCCGTCGCCATTGTTACTGGGTTTGGCGCCCTCCTTTTGTACTTAAGTTGTACCCGATGAAGTCCTGAAAGAAAATCAAAGAAAACGTTGGGTACCACTGATATATCAAGGATTTATCCCATATGTTTGTGTGTTAATCCCTTTTTTCCTTCCCTTCTTTGCGAAAAATTGCGTTGCGATGCCTTTCCGACTTTTACGCTTGCCGGGGATCCTTGCCGATGTGGGTCATCTTATCGAGGGGCGCTTCTAAGGATAAATCCCGAGCACTCTCCCGTAGTGCCACTTTCGGCAAGGTTCCCTTATCGTCCTCATCATGGCTATCCCGGGGGTTGGGCATGCTTCCAACCCCCGACGCGCAACGATTTCGATAAGGGCCCACCCGCGCGCAGGTCTTTCCTTAGGCCGCAGTTTGTAGCAGGGAAAGAGTAAGGGTTTCACTTATCTTCTTCTTTCCGAGTGGTTGTCGCTCCGAACGCGTCCGCCCTTGATGTCCGCTTCTTCCCCCGGGATGACTTGCGCGTGGGGGGGGGATAATCCTGCTTCCTTTTGAGAAAAAGAAACAATAGAAAATAGGGTGCTCTTATGGGCTTTTAGCGGTTCAACAACAACCTTATGCTGGCAATGAGCTACCACAATAACCCGCATAGCGAAACATATTGCAAATATGTATCTAGGCAGGGAAAAAGTTGCGGCATAACTAACTTTACTGACTGCGCACAGGGTCATCACCTGGCTTTGCACAAAGGATTACACGCATTGCTGCGAGACTTGCACAAAAGTGGTTGCCGGGGAGCACGACAACCGCGCCTTACGGGTAGAACTTGTGAAGATGCTCGATATTCCACGAGTTCTGCACTGGGGTGCCATCTTCGGTCTCCAGGCGGACTGCACTAGGCCTAGTGACTCGTGCCACTCAGTAAGGGCCTTCCCACTTCGGCGTCAACTTGTTCACCCCCTTCACGGACTAAATCCGTCGAAGGACAAGGTCGCCTTCCTCAACAATCCTGGCGCGCACTTTGCGGCTATGGTAGCGGCGCAAGGCCTGCTAGTACCTAGCGGCGCGCAGTGCAGCTTGGAGATGATATTCCTCGAGGAGCGTGGCATCGTCATGCCATAGCCACTCTTGCTGGTCCTTGTCAAAGGCCTGCACTCTCGGTGACCCGTACGTGAGTTCTGTGGGGAGAACTGCCTCTGCCCCGTAGACCAGGGCAAAGGGTGTTTCGCCGGTGGCTCAATTTGGCGTCATTCTATCGACCAAAGAACCGCCGACAGCTCATCAATCCAGCGCCTTCCATGCTTGCGCAGCTTGTCGAAAGTCCTCGTCTTGAGACCCCGCAGCACCTCAGCATTTTCCCTCTCTACTTGCCCGTTGCTCCTGGGGTGAGCAACCGAGGCGAAGCAGATCCGGGAGCCGATGTCTTGACAGTATTGCATAAAAGTGCTGCTGGTGAACTGTGTGTTGTTATCGGTGATGATCCTGTTAGGGACCCCGAAACGGCAAACAATCCCTCTGAGGAACTTGACCGCTGCCTGCGCCGTTACCTTTCTCACTGGCTCAACCTCGGTCCACTTCGTGAACTTGTCGATAGCGACGAACAAGAACTTGAAGCCCCCGGTAGCACGGGGGAGGGGCCGACGATGTCGAGCCCCCAGACCGAGAATGGCCAGGAGAGCGGCACAGTTTGAAGGGCTTGTGCTGGTTGGTGTATTTGCTTGGCGTGGTATTGTCATGCTTCACATGTCGTTACCACCGCCAAGGCGTCTTGAAGGGTTGTGGGCCAGTAAAAGCGTTGTCGGAACGCCTTCCCGACAAGGGCTCTTGATCCTACGTGGGAGCCATAGATCCCCTCGTGTATCTCTGCCAGCGGCTTTTGTCCTTCCTCCCGAGCGATGCACCTCAATTTCACCCCATTCGGTCTCCTTCTGTACAGATCGTTGTCCACGAACTGGTACATGCTTGACTGTCGGGCTACTTTCTGGGCCTCTTCTTGCTCTTCGGGGAGGTCTCCTGTCTGGAGGTACTGGAAAATCTGTTGTGCCCATGTTGGAGCCCGTGGCTCGACGACAAGGACTAAAGGCGTTTCTTCTGCCGCGGGATTGCTAGCTTCGACGATGGGGACCGCCTGTCCCGCTGGGGCTCGTCGCTCACCGTCAAGCATTTCGTCGTCTCCGGCAACCTTCTTGGAGGCCATCGGTGGCTCTGCTGAGAAATATTCGCCGGAGCTGATCTTTCTCTTCTTGGTCCGCCGCCCTGATGGTGTGACTGGTGGTTGAGTGAGTTGGAGCACAAAGGTGCCTGGTTCCACATGCGACTTCTGAGCTGCCCGTTTCGACAGGTCGTCGGCGATGTCATTCTCTGCCCTGGGGACGTGTTCCATCTGCAGACCTTCGAAACGTGCTTCCAAATTACTCACTTCATCGATGTATTCTTCCATCAGGGGGCTCTGGTAATCCTTGTTGACATGGCGTACGACAAACTGCGAGTCTCCCTGGACTATCAATTTCTTGATTCCCAAATCCGCTGCTAACTGCAGCCCGGCAAGTAAACCCTCATACTCAGTTGTGTTGTTGGTCGACACCTCCCAAGGGAAGTGCATTTGGACCACATACTTGAGGTGCTCTGCGCTGGGTGCTATGAGCAGCACTCCGGCACCGGCGCTTTGCAGCGAAAAAGCCCCGTCAAAGTACATGATCCATACCTGAGGTGTTTCCTTGCCGTGAAGGGCTGTCTCCGGGGTTTCCTCATCTGGGGTCGGCGTCCATTCAGCGACGAACTCAACCAGTGCTCGGCTTTTGATGGTTGGTGTGCTCTAAAAACTCAGATCAAAACTGGCCAGCTCCAAGGCCCATTCAGCAATCTTGCCGGTTGCTTCCGGGTTCCTCAAGATCCGCTATACCGGGAAGCGGGTGACGAATGTAATGCGTTGCGCTTGGAAGTAGTGGCGCAGCTTACGGGAGGCCATGAGGAGGCCGAAAAGCAGCTTCTGAATCCCAGAATACTTTGATCGAGCCCCATGCAGGAGGGAGCTGACAAAGTACACCGGTCGCTGCATCACCCTTGTCTTCTGCAGCGCTCGCTATTCCGCTTACTGTGTCATCGTCGGCTCTTGTTCGCTGGCTGTCAGTTTGGAGGCCGCTGGTTCATTGTCCTCGGCTTCCCTCTCCGCCACTAATGCGGCGCTGACCACCTGGTTCGTCGCTGCCAAATACAACAACAACGGTTCCTCAGGCTTGGGCGCAACTAGGACGGGGGCTGAGGACAGGTACTTCTTCAGGTCTTGCAACGCTGCCTCTGCTTCTGGAGTCCACGTCATTGGGCCCGCCTTCTTCAAGATCTTGAAAAATGGCAGGGCACTCTCCGCGGATTTGGAAATGAATCTGCTGAGGGCGGCGATGCAGCCCGCCAGCCGCCGTACATCCTTGATGCGCTTTGGTGCCTCCAGTTGCTCGATCGCTTCAATCTTGGTGGGGTTGGCTTCTATCCCACGCTGAGATATGAAGAAACGAGGAGCTTGCCGGAAGGGAGCCCAAATACGCACTTCTCAGGATTGAGCTTCAAGTTGATCTTTCGCAAATTCGCAAAGGTCTCCTCCAGATCCTGGACCAGCGTCGCCTTGTCTTTGGTCTTGACTACGATGTCGTGCATGTAGGCCTCCACATTCCTGTGCAACCGTGGTCCGAGGCCCATCTGGACGGCCCTCGCGAATGTTGAACCCACGCTCTTCTGACCGAACGACATACGCTTGAAGCAGTATGTGCTGCAAGGAGTGATGAATGCCATTTTCTCATCGTCTTCGTCGACCATGAAGATCCGACGATAGCCGGAGTAGCCTTAGAGGAACGACAACAGGTCGTAGCCGATAGTTGAGTCCACTATCTGGTCGATGCGTGGCAAGGGAAAGGGGTCCTTTGGGTAGGCTTTGTTGACATCTGTGAAGTCGATACAAAGTCTCCACTTCCCGCTTGCCTTACGCACCACCACGGGATTCGCTAGCCATGTCGGGTGGAGTACACCCCTGCCTAGGCATGCTCCTTCCAACTTCTTGATCTCTTTGGCAATAAATTCTTGTCGTTCTAGTGCTTGTTTTCGGACCTTCTGCTTGACGGGGCGCGCGTGGGGGCAGACAACAAGGTGGGGCTTGATCACCTCCCTGGGAACACTGGGGATGTCAATCGCTTGCCAGGAAAACACGTCAACATTCGCCCGCAGGAAGGAGACGAGCGCGCTTTCCTATTTGCTGTCGAGGGTGGAACTTATCATGAAGGTGCCGCCCTCGCCGTCTTCCCGCGCGGCCACTTGCTTCATCTTGGGGATGGTCACTTTGCCCTTCTCACTCCTACAGGCGGAGGTCTCTGGTAAGTCCTCGACGGGCGTGCTGCACTCTGCCGTGCGCTTCTCGGAGTTCTCACGAGCCTTGCCGGAGGTCTTGTCCTTGTTCCTTCCCCCGGGAGCATTGTCGGCAGGAGCGACTGCCTCGCCAGCAGACGCTGCCACTGCCTCTCCGTAGAGCTTGTTGACGCAGAGGACCGTGTCTTTCTTGTCGGCATGGACGGTGATGATGCTCATCGGCCCTGGCATCTTAAGCGTGTTGTAGGCGTGGTGGGATCCCGCCATGAACTTCGCAAGTGCCGGGCGGCCCAGGATCCCATTATACGGCAGTGACATCTTGACGACGTCGAAAATGACCCTCTCTGTCCTGAAATTGTGCTCACTGCCGAATGTGACCGGGAGGGTTATCTTCCCCTTCGACTGAGATCTTCATCCGTCCACTCCTTGGAAGGAGCCCGTCGGTTTAAGGTCGGAATCGGGGATCTGCAGCCGCTTGATCACATCGGGCGAAATGAGGTTCAGGCCGGCCCCACAATCGACCAACATCTTCATGACTCTGAGGTTGCGGATCGTTGGTGAGACCAACAATGGCACGCACCCGACCGCGGTGACGCGGTCTGGGTGGTCCTTAGCGTCGAAGATGATGGGAGTGTTGGACCATTTGAGGGGCTTCCTCACCTCTGCCACTGGCTCTGTCGCGTTGACTTCGCGGACCCACTGCTTGAGCTGCCTGTGGGAGGAGTGCAAAGATGCGCCTCCGTCAACACACATGGCATCCATGGCCTTCTGGAACTCTTGCTTATTAGATCCCTCTTCATCTTCGTCATTGTCATCACCATCGTCGGATTTGTCGCCTCGGCCTCTAGCATGTTTTTCCTTCTGCTGTTTGGCCTTGCCGCGGCGGTCGCTCTGACCGTTGCGGTTCTTCTTGTCGGGTCCACCGGCACCATCTCAGCCCCTTTCCTTGTCGCACCTTTCGTACTCTTGCTTCTGTTTCTCAGCAAGCTGTTCTACTTGGCGGCATTCGTTGATGTCGTTGCCTTTGGAGAGGTGGATCTTGTAGTAGGGCTTGCCGGTCTTCTCTCCTGCCGCGGCCTCATCGTCTCTGGAGCACACGACAACGTCTTGTCGGGCTCCTCTGACTTGGCCTTCTTGCCGGCGTTAGGCTTGCCGGAGCTCTCGACAGCCATTACTGCCTTGCCCTTGCATTTCTTGTTGCACTTGCACCCTTTCCTCAAGGAGGCAGGTGCATTCTCGTTGTCGTGAGAGTCGACCTCTGTGCCAGCATCCTCCCCCGGGAGTCTCCTTCCTTCCTCAGCCCACGCGCACTTGTCGGCCAGAGCGTAGAGCTTGACGTCCCACACCTTGTTGATGCTCATCTCCTCGCGCATGCAGTGATTGCACATGTTCGTGCGGAACACAGTGATCACCGTAGCGGGGTTGATGTCCGGGATGTTGTACTGCACGTGGCCGAACCTCTAGATGTACTTGCGGAGGGTTTCGCCGTCTCTCTGGGGGAGCACGTGCAGATCGCTGGGTTGCCCTGGGAGCTTGTGGCCCCCGTGGTAAGCCCCGATGAACTGATTGCACAGGTCCGCCTAGGAAGAGATGGATCCCTCCGGCAAGTTCATTAGCCAGCTCCTCACGTTGGGCTTGAGCACTAGCGCGAAGTAGTTGGCTAGCACCTTCTCGTCTCGTCCCTCGGCAGCCTGCACCGCAATGGCGTAGATGCTTAGGAACTCCGACGGGCTGACTGCGCCGTCGTATTTGTCCGGCAACTTCTTCTTGAAGGCCCTATTGGAGGGCCAGTGGACTTTCCGTAGTTCACGGGAGAACGCCGGGCATCCGACCTCATAAGGTAGGCTACCCGATGTTGGGGAACGTTTCATGGAAAATAGAAATTTTCCTACGAACACCCAAGATCTATCCATGGAGATGCATAGCTACGAGAAGGGGAGTGTATCTACATACCCTTGTAGATCGCTAAGCGGAAGCGTATATAACGCGGTTGATGTAGTCGTACTCTTCATGATCCAATCGCGATCTGATCCGATCTAGCGCCGAACGGACGGCACCTCCGCGTTCCGCACACGTGCGGCTCGATGACGTCTCCTCCTTCTTGATCCAGCAAGCATGAGAGGAGAAGTAGATGTGATCTCAACCAGCACGATGGCATGGTGGAGATGGTGGTGGAGCAATTCTGGCAGGGCTTCGCCAAGCGCTACCGTAGATGCGATCTGAGGAGAAAAACGATCTAGGAAGAGAGGTAGGGCTGCCACCGGGGCGTGGGATTGTTGTGTCCAGCCCTCCCCCTCTCCTCTAATATATATAGGAGGCAAGGGGCAGGGTTTGGTCGCAGCCCTAGGCCCCTCCTCAAAGGAGGGCCGGCGGCTAGGGAGGAAACTTGCCTCCCAAGGCAAGTGGACTCCCTCCCACTTAGGGTTTCCCCTTCCCCTTGGGCATGGGCCTTGTGGGGCTGGTGCCCCTGGCCCAATAGGCTAGGGCGCCCCCCTACAGCCCATGCACGCCCTAGGGGCTGGAGGGATCCTTCCGCACTCCTCCGGACCCCCCCGGAACCACCCGGAACCTTCCGGAAGCTTCCTGGTACAATACTGGCAAAGCCCGAAACTTTTTCGGTAGCCAAAATATGACTTCCCATATATAAATCTTTACCTCCGTACCATTCCGGAGCTCCTCGTTACGTCCGGGATCTCATTCGGAACTCCGAACAACATTCGGTCGCCAACGTACATATCCCAATACTACTCTAGCATCACCGAACGTTAAGCGTGCGGACCCTATGGGTTCGAGAATCATGTGGACATGACCGAGACACCTCTCCGGTCAATAACCAATAGCGGGACCTAGATGCCCATATTGGTTCCCACATATTCCACGAAGATCTTTATCAGTCGAACCACGATGTCAAGGATTCAATCAATCCCTTATGTAGCTCCCTTTGTCTAGCGGTATGTTACTTGCCCGAGATTCGATCGTCGGTATCTCCATACCTAGTTCAATCTCGTTACCGATAAGTCTCTTTACTCATTCCGTAATACAAGATCCCGTGACTAACTCCTTAGCCACATTGCTTGAAAGCTTCTTGTGATGTTGTCTTGCCGAGTGGGCCCAGAGATACCTCTCCGTCATACGGAGTGACAAATCCTAGTTTCGATCCATGCCAACCCAACAGATACCTTTGGAGATACCTGTAGAGCACTTTTATAGTCAACCAGTTATGTTGTGACGTTTGATACACACAAGGCATTCCTCTGGTGTCCGAGAGTTGCATGATCTCATGGTCGTAGGAACAGATACTTGACATGGATAAAGAGGTAGCAATAAACTAACACGATCAACTGCTATGCTTACGGTTGGGTCTTGTCCATCACATCATTCTCCTAATGGTGTGATCCCATTATCAGATGACAACTCAAGTCTATTGTTAGGAACCTTGACCATCTCTGATCAACGAGCTAGTCTAGTAGAGGCTCACTAGGGACATGGTGTTGTCTATGTATCCACACATGTATCTGAGTTTCCGATTAATACAATTCTAGCATGGATAATAAACGATTATCATGAACAAGGAAATTTGATAATAACCATTTATTTTTGCCTCTAGGGCAAATTTCCAACAGTCTCCCAATTGCACTAGAGTCAATAATCTAGTTCACATCACCATGTGATTAATACCCATTGAGTTCTGGGGTTTTATCATGTTTTGCTTGTGAGAGAGGTTTTAGTCAACGGTTCTGCAACATTCAGATCCGTGTGCACTTTGCAAATCTCTATGTCATACCGTAGATGCTGCTACCATGCTCCACTTGGAACTATTCCAAATGGTGCTCCACTATACGTCTCCGGATTGCTACGAAGAGTCATCCGGATTGGTGTCAAAGCTTGCATCGACGTAACTCTTTACGACGAACTCTTCATCACCTCCATAATCGAGACACATTTCCTTAGTCCTCTAGTTACTAAGGATAATTTTGACCGATGTCTAGTGATCCACTCCTGGATCACTCTTGTACCCCTTGGCAAACTCATGGCAAGCCACACACTAGGTGTGGTACACAGCATGGCATACTATACAGAGCCTATGGCTAAGGCATAGGGGATGACCTTCGTCCTTTCTCTTTCTTCTGCCGTGGTCGAGCTTTGAGTCTTACTCAACGTCACACCTTACAAATCAGGCAAGAACTCCTTCTTTGACTGATTCATTTTGACCTCTTTCAAAATCTTGTCAAGGTATGCACTCATTGAAATTCTTATCAGGCGTCTTGATCTATCTCTATAGATCTTGATGCCCAATATTTAAGTAGCTTGTAACAGCCCGAGACCGACCCTCCAGAAGATTCCCCTTTTATTCCCATTCTCGTCGTGTGGTCTGTTCGGTTGTCGCATTCATCATCGCATCATTCGCATCATCTGCATGGCATCGTCACTCATTTTCTAAAAAACTTGCATCCGTTCGTAGTTACCGGTTCTCTCCGTTCGTGTCGACGACCGTTTCGAGACCAACCACACTCGCACGTGCCCGCGGCATTCGTTTAAAAAAATGTTCTAAAAGGCGCGTGAAAAATATTCTCAAATTGGGTCGAAAGTTGGCATGCGGTCTTGTTATATTGTAGGTAGACCGTCTGCCAAGTTTCGTCGCAATCAGAGGTCGTTTGATACCCGAACGGTCGACCGTAGAGGCACCTTCATCGGGTTATTTATCGGGAGTTTTCGGTGTTTTAAAACTCGGTGCCGGGCCACATATTCCCTCTCATCTCAGCCCATGGACCTCTACACAGCCCCTAGACCCACCTAGCCTATCCCGCTGTCCGGAGTCGTCCGATCTAAATCGTGTGGCTTCTATTAGACTGCATTTAGTTCCACCTAGTATATATATAACAGTGCCACCCCTAGTCATTTATGTCCAACCCTAAATTCTAGGTGGTTTGTCCCTCCTCCGCCGCATTCGCCGCCGCCATCCTCCACCTTGGGATCCCCCTGATCCAATCAGTGCACCGCCCTGTCTCCTCCTCGCTTTGCTCGCCGAGCCAACTGCAGCTCCCCCAAGTCTCTGGACGCGTCCGCTCGCCCGCAGCAACCTTCGTCCACGCGGGCAGAGGAGCGCTCGCAACCAAGGCCCCGCTGGAGCCCCGCGTCGCCGATGCCCAGGTCATGCCCCTGCTTCCTTCTCTTTCCCTCGGTCTCTCTCCGGTCTCTCATCTCTCTTGTTCTCTGTTGTTCACAGGGAATTGGAGCAGCCATGGCGCCGTGCGCCCACACTCGTGCCCGAGGCAAGCCAAGTCGTCGGAGCTTGCCTCCTCGCGCCGATGACCGCCGGAACCACCGGTGTCCACCCAGGTCACGTCGTCACAGCTCCCTCGCCTCCTTTCTTCCATCTTTTCATTCTTCTTCCCTGCTGCTCCTCACCTCTTTCTCTCGCTCTCTCTTCTTGTGTGCAGGGAACAAGCCCATGTCCATCCCCGAGCTCCATTGATGGTCCGCCGAAGCTCGTCCCTAGCCAGCCTCCGGCGACGCCACCGCCGGTAGGAGCCCCTACCCCTTCATCTCTCTTGTCTTCCCTTCCCCTGTTCCTCTCTGAACTCTTTCTCTCTCTCTCTGCCTTTTTTCTTTCTTCAGGCAACAGCAGCTGCCATGGCGCCACCGGCCTTGTAGCCCGCCGGCCAGGTCAGCCGCCCCTAGCGCGGATCTGCTTCCCCAAGCTCCGTTCCCGCCAGTCCCCTACCTCGCCCTGCCTCGCCCCGCAACGCGTCGTGCTCGCCGTCCTTTGCTGCGCCGCCGTCAGCCTCCTGCATGAGCGGGACGACCGAGGAGGACAGAGCCTCGTGCATCGACCAAGCTAGCGCTTGGCTCCTCTGCCTCGCGCCCAGGATCTAGCCCAGCTCCATTCACCCGCAGCCTCGCCATGGCCGTCGGCCTTTTGTTTGTCCGCTGTAGGCAACTCCCGTCATGGCTGAAGCTCCGTCATTTTTTCTTAGATTCGTTTTTCCATGTCCATGTCATTTGCTATTGCCACCTTGTTAGAACACAAGCAGAGTTCTAGCCGAGTTGGTTTGCACACTCAGGCTCCACCCAAGAGGTACTGGGTTCGATTCCCAGGAGCCTATGTTTTTGTTTTGTTTTGTTTTGCCCCCCCCCCCCCCCACACACACATGGCCGATTGGGCCTGATCCAGTCCTGGGTTGCTCCAGATTTGGCCCGATGGATATGTTTTTTTCTGCTCTGCATTTTGTCAATATTCAAGGCATGCATCAATTACAGATTTTGCCACTGTTTTAAAATGCCTATAATTAGATATTCATGCATCCAAATAAAACATGTCATATATGTTTTATGTTCAGAATTTGTGTACATTAACAATATGCAACATTCAACCATGATAAAATATTTAAACTTGTTGTTTGCAATTATTTGCCTAATGCCATGCTAAAACGGTTTATGTCAACACACACATGGCCGATTGGGCCTGATCCAGTCCTGGGTTGCTCCAGATTTGGCCCGATGGATATGTTTTTTTCTGCTCTGCGTTTTGTCAATATTCAAGGCATGCATCAATTACAGATTTTGCCACTGTTTTAAAATGCCTATAATTAGATATTCATGCATCCAAATAAAACATGTCATATATGTTTTATGTTCAGAATTTGTGTACATTAACAATATGCAACTTTCAACCATGATAAAATATTTAAACTTGTTGTTTGCAATTATTTGCCTAATGCCATGCTAAAACGGTTTATGTCATAACTAATTAACCGTAGCTCCGATAAAAATATTCCACATATGTAACTTGACTAGAAAATCGTGTAGAATCTCATGGCACACTTTATATTGCTGTTTAATAACTATAAAACATGTTTTGTACAGATCTGGACCAAATTCATAATATGCATATGAGGTTGTTTCGGAAATGCTATTTGTTGTTTGCGGCCTCATTTAAGATGCCTAGATAGTGTAGTTTCATTATGCTTCACCTCTTGCCATGTTTAATAACATTTAATATTGCCGTGTACCTAACTTTCTGCTCTGCGTTTTGTCAATATTCAAGGCATGCATCAATTACAGATTTTGCCACTGTTTTAAAATGCCTATAATTAGATATTCATGCATCCAAATAAAACATGTCATATATGTTTTATGTTCAGAATTTGTGTAGATTAACAATATGCAACTTTCAACCATGATAAAATATTTAAACTTGTTGTTTGCAATTATTTGCCTAATGCCATGCTAAAACGGTTTATGTCATAACTAATTAACCGTAGCTCCGATAAAAATGTTCCACATATGTAACTTGACTAGAAAATCGTGTAGAATCTCATGGCACACTTTATATTGCTGTTTAATAACTATAAAACATGTTTAGTACAGATCTGGACCAAATTCCTAATATGCATATGAGGTCGTTTCGGAAATGCTATATGTTGTTTGCGGCCTCATTTAAGATGCCTAAATAGTGTAGTTTCATTATGCTTCACCTCTTGCCATGTTTAATAACATTTAATATTGCCGTGTACCTAACTTTCTGCTCTGCGTTTTGTCAATATTCAAGGCATGCATCAATTACAGATTTTGCCACTGTTTTAAAATGCCTATAATTAGATATTCATGCATCCAAATAAAACATGTCATATGTGTTTTATGTTCAGAATTTGTGTAGATTAACAATATGCAACTTTCAACCATGATAAAATATTTAAACTTGTTGTTTGCAATTATTTGCCTAATGCCATGCTAAACGGTTTATGTCATAACTAATTAACCGTAGCTCCGATAAAAATGTTCCACATATGTAACTTGACTAGAAAATCGTTTAGAATCTCATGGCACACTTTATATTTCTGTTTAATCACTATAAAACATGTTTAGTACAGATCTGGACCAAATTCATAATATGCATATAAGGTCGTTTCGGAAATGCTATATGTTGTTTGCGGCCTCATTTAAGATGCCTAGATAGTGTAGTTTCATTATGCTTCACCTCTTGCCATGTTTAATAACATTTAATGTTGCCGTGTACCTAACGAGAGTGAACTAGATAATTCGAATGTGGAGTTTCGTCAATATGCAACTCGTTGCATATTGAGCTTCACTTAATGTGTAGGAATTGATTGTTGTGCTTTGTCATGTCATGCATAACATGTATCATCCTTGTTGTGCATCATATCATGAATATGTTGTGGTGTACCGTGTGTTGATTGTTGTTTCCGGATTGCTTCTTCTCGATAGAGTTCCGAAAGCGTTCAGAGTGTGAGGATTCGTTCGTCTACTTCACGGATCGTCTACTTCATGGATTCGTTCTTCTTCCAAGCGGGATCTCAGGCAAGATGACCATTTCCCTGGATACCACTACTATCATTGCCATGCTAGTTGTCTCGTTTCTATCACTGTCTCGCTACCTACCAATTGTTTGTCAAGCCTCCCAAAATGCCATGATAAGCCTCTAACCCCTCGACATCCCAGCAAAACATTGTTTGGCTATGTTACCGCTTGCTCAGCCCTTCTTATAGCGTTGCTAGTTGCAGGTGCAAGTTGATCCATGTGCCAACAAGGATATCCTTTTGTTATATCACAATATTATTGCTATTTAATTTAATGCACATATATAGTTGGTAAAGGGTGGAAGGCTTGGCCTTTTGCTCGGTGTTTTGTTCCACTCTTGCCGCCCTAGTTACTTGTGTACCGGTGTTATGTTCCATAATTGAGCGCTCCTAACATGCTCGGGGTTGTTATGTGGACCCCCTTGATTTTCGTTTTAGGATAAAACTTATCTGGCAAGGCCCAACATTGGTACTATATTTGCCCAACATAATAATACTGAACACCGTTACTAAAGCATAGGGCGTCATGAACCCGAGGAGTTAATTCAACATAATAGAGGGGGGCCAGTGCTGCTGGTGCTGGTCCAAACTAGAGCACTGTGCGGGCCCACCCCGAGGCAACTCGGGGGATTTCTATCAGGCCACTGTATGCGTCGCTTATCCGCTGTATCCTGAGAACGAGATACGCGGCTCCTATCGGGATCGTCGACACGTCGGGAGGTCTTGCTGGACTTGTTTTACCTTTCTCGAACGTCTTGTGCGCGGGATTTCGACGACACTTCGGGCTATCTCGAAGTTGAGATTTTCCATCGGGATTCCGCAATACTACGGGTGTTTCCGCGGTTGAGGAATTCCAACGCAACTTGTGGTTAGTTTGTGATGGATGAGTTGGAGCACCCCTGCAGGGTTAAATCTTTCGGAAAGCCATGCCCGCGGTTAAGTGGCAACTTGGAAACTTTGTTTAACACCCGGTCATAGCAAACTTGAAGTAAACTCAAATAAAATACACCAACCGTGTGCGTAACCGTGACTGTCTCTTCTCGTGATTTCTGTACCAAGAGAGAACACGGTGGGGTTATGTTTGTTCGTATGTAGGTGTTCAGGATCTCTTAGAGATCATTACTAGTTCACGTCCGTTTATACAACAATCACCCCCCTTATTCTTGTACTCGTAAGTTAGCCACTCAAATAAATGCTTAGTGCTTGCTGCAGCCTCACCACTTAACCATACCTCACCCATTAAGCTTTAATAGTCGTGATACCCTTGGAAATGAGATTGCTGAGTCCTTGTGGCTCACAGATTACTACAACAATAGTTGTAGGTACAGGTAATGCGATGCTTTAACGTGAGCGCGATGCTTGTTTTGATTTGGAGTTCTTCTTATTCTTCATCGATCTAGGATGGGTTCCAGGCGGCAGCCTGGGATAGCAAGGATGGTTGTCCTTTTATCATTTGTTTTCGTCTGTAGTCGGACCCTGCTCTTCTGTATGATGATTGTATATGTTGTTGTATTGATGTGATATTGATGTAGCTTATGGCGTGTGTAAGCCAATTCCATATACTCATCTCTTCTTTACATGTACTTGTAATGATATCCATTCTTGCAAAACGACGAGGTGCGCTTCTATCCCTGTCGAGGCCCTCGCGCCAAAATAAGGATGTGATCGCATCTTGGGCGTTACACAACGGCATTAAATCAGTCATCGATGGCTTAGTAGTTCCCATGGGCAAACCGAGGTAGGTAAAAGGCATTTTGCCAATATCACAACCAAACACAGCAGCGGTTACGTGGCAACTTGGAAACTTTTTTTAACACCCGGTCATAGCAAACTTGAAGTAAACTCAAATAAAATACATCAACCGTGTGCGTAACCGTGACTGTCTCTTCTCGTGAGTCCTTATCCGGGAGAGAACACGGTGGGGTTATGTTTGACGTATGTAGGTGTTCAGGATCTCTTAGAGATCATTACTAGTTCATCTCCGTTTATTCGACAATCATCCCCCTTTATTCTTGTACTCGTAAGTTAGCCACTCAAATAAATGCTTAGTGCTTGCTGCAGCCTCACCACTTAACCATACCTCACCCATTAAGCTTTAATAGTCTTGATACCCTTGGAAATGAGATTGCTGAGTCCCCGTGGCTCACAGATTACTACAACAACAGTTGTAGGTACAGGTAATGTGATGCTTTGACGTGAGAGCGATGCTTTGTTTGATTTGGAGTTCTTCTTCTTCTTCATCGATCATAGGATGGGTTCCAGGCGGCAGCCTGGGATAGCAAGGATGGATGTCATTTTATCGTTTGTTTTCGTCCGTAGTCGGACCCTGCTCTTCTGTATGATGTTTGGATATGTTGTTGTATTGATGTGATATTGATGTAGCTTGTGGCGAGTGTAAGCCAATTCCATATACTCATCTCTTCTTTACATGTACTTGTAATGATATCCATTCTTGCAAAACGACGAGATGCGCTTCTATCCCTGTCGAGGCCCTCGTGCCGAAATAATGATAGGATCACATCTTGGGCGTGACATAGCTTTATCCAGGTATTGCTTTGAAAAACTCCTTTCAAACAACCCTTTATGCTTTGCAGAAATTCAACATTATTTCCGATCAACAATATGTCATCCACATATGCTTATCAGAAATTCTATAGTGCTCCCACTCACTTTCTTGTAAATAAAAGTTTCTTATAAACTTTGTATAAACCCAAAAGATTTGATTACCTCATCAAAGCATATATTCCTACTCCGAGATGCTTGCTCCAGTCCATAGAAGGATCGCTGGAGCTTGCATGCCTTTTAGCATCCTTAGGGCCGACAAAACCTTCTGGTTGTATCCCATACAACCTTTTCTCATGGAAATCATTAAGGAAACTCTGTTTTGACATCCATCTGCCAGATTTCATAATCGAAAAATGCAGCAACTGCTAACACAATTCCAACAGACTTTAGCATTGCTACGGGTGAGAGAGTCTCATCGTAGTCAACTCCTTGAACTTGTCGAAAACCACTTTGCGACAAGTCGAGCTTTATAAATGGTGACATTTACCATCAGCGTCTGTCTTCTTCTTAAAGGTCCATTTGTACTTAACGGCTTGCAGTTCAACGGGCAAGTCTACCAAAGTCCATACTTGGTTTTCATACATGGATCCTATCTCGGATTTCATGGCTCCTAGCCATTTGTTGGAATCCGGGCCCACCATCACTTCTTCATAGCTCGTAGGTTCACTGTTGTCTAACAACATGACCTCAAGACAGGATTGCCGTACCACTCAGGAGCGGTACGATTCCTTGTCATCCTATGAGGCACAATAGTAACTTGATTTGAAGTTTCATGATCATCATCATTAGCTTTCCTCTTCATTTGGTGTAGGCGCCGTAGAAACATCTTTCTGCGTCGTGCTATCATCCAACTGAAGTGACGGTTCAATAAACTCATCAAGTTCTACCTTCCTCCCACTCAATTCTTTCGAGAGAAACTCTTTCTCAAGAAAGGACCCGTTTTTAGCAACAAACACTTTGCCCTCGGATCTGAGATAGAAGGTATACCCAACTGTTTCCTTAGGGTATCCTATGAAGACGCATTTGTCCGCTTTGGGTTCGAGCTTATCAGGTTGAAGTCTTTTCACGTAAGCATCGCATTCCCAAACTCTAAGAAATGACAGCTTAGGTTTCTGCCAAACCATAATTCATACGGTGTCATCTCAACGGACTTTAGATGGTGCCCTATTTTAAAGTGAATGTAGTTGTCTCTAATGCATAATCCTCAAAATGATAGTGGCAAATCGGTAAGAAACATCATAGTACGTACTATATCCAATAGAGCACGGCTACGACGTACGGACACACCATCACACTATGGTGTTCCAGGCGGCATGAGTTGTGAAACAATTTCCACATTGTCTTAAGTTGCATACTAAACTCGTAACTTAGATATTCACCTCCACGATTATATTGTAGACATTTTATCTTCTTGTTACGATGATCTTCAACTTCACTTTGAAATTGCTGGAAGTTTTCAAATGTTTCAGACTTGTGTTTCATTAAGTAAATGTACCCATATCTACTCAAATCATCAGTGAAGGTAAGAAAATAATGATATCCACCGCACGCTTCAACACTCATCGGACCGCATACATCAACATGTATCGTTTCAAATAAGTCACTTGCCTGCTCCATCATACCGGAAAATGGGGTCTCAGTCATTTTGCCCATGAGGCATGGTCCGCATGTCTCAACCGATTCGAAATCGAGTGAGTCCAAAGATCCATCAGCATGGAGTTTCTTCATGTGCTTTACACCAATATGACCTTAGCGGCAGTGCCACAAGTATGTGGTACTATCATTATTAACTTTGCATCTTTTGGTATCAATATTATGAACATGTGTATCATTACGATCGAGATTCAATAAACCATTCACATTGGGTGCATGACCATTGAAGGTATTATTCATGTAAACAGAATAACCATTATTCTCTGACTTAAATGAATAACCGTATTGCAATAAACATGATCTAATCATGTTCATCCTCAACGCAAACACCAAATAACATTTATTTAGGTTCAACACTAATCCCGAAGGTAGAGGGAGCGTGCGATGGTGATCACATCAACCTTGGAAACACTTCCAACACACATCGTCACCTCACCCTTAGCTAGTCTCCATTTATTCTGTAGCTTTTACTTCGAGTTACTAATATTAGCAACTGAACTGGTATCTAATACCCAGGTGCTACTAGGAGTACTAGTAAGGTACACATCAATAACATGTATATCAAATATACTTTTGTTGACGTTGCCAGCCTTCTTATCTGCCAAGTATCTGGGGTAGCTCCGCTTCAGTGACCGTTCCCCTCATAACAGAAGCACTCAGTCTCGGGTTTGGGTCCAACCTTGGGTTTCTTCACTGGAGCGACAACCGTCTTGCCATTCTCGAAGTATCCCTTCTTGCCCTTGCCCTTCTTGAAACTAGTGGTCTTACCATCAACACTTGATGCTCCTTTTGATTTCTACCTTTCGTGGTGTAAAACATCACGAATAGCTCAGGGATCATCATCTCCATCCCTGGCATGTTATAGTTCATCAAGAAGCTCTAGCAGCTTAGTGGCGGTGAGTTGGAGAACAATGTCAATCACTATCTTATCAACTCCCACTTGATTCAAGCGATTGTAGCACCCAGACAATCTGAGCACATGCTCACCGATTGAGCTATTCTCCTTCATCTTGTAGGCAAAGAATCTTGATGGAGGTCTCATACCTCTCAACATGGGCACGAACCTGAAATCCCAATTTCAGGTCTTGGAACATCTCATATGATCCGTGACGTTCAAAACGTCTTTGGAGCCACAATTCTAAGCCGTAAAGCATGACGCACTGAACTATCAAGTAGTCATCAAAAACGTGCCTGTCTGATGTTCTCAACACCCATAGACGATGCTTTAGGGGGTGGCGCACCGAGCGGTGCATCAAGGACATAAGCCTTTTGTGCAACAACTGAGGACAATCCTCAGATCACGAACCTATTCCGCATAAGTGCTACTACCATGTTTCAACTTAGTTTTTCTCTAGGAACGTATCAAAAATAGGGGAGCTACAGCGTGAGCTATCGATCTACAACATAATTTGCAAAGATATTTTCACTATGTTCATGATAATGAGTTCAATTAATCATATTAATGAAGAACTCTCACTCAAATCAACATCCCTCAGGTTGTCTAAGTGTGACATGATCCAAATCCACCAACCCAAGTCCGATCAGCACGTGAGATGAGGTGGTTTCAATGGTGAACATCTCCATACTGATCATATCTACTATATGACTCATGTTCGATCTTTCGGTCTCCTGTGTTTCGAGGCCATGTCTGTACATGCTAGGCTCGTCAAGTTTAACCCGAGTGTTCCGCATGTGCAAAACTGGCTTGCACCCGTTGTATGTGAACGTAGAGTCTATCACACCCGATCATCACGTGGTGCTTCAAAACGACGAACTTTCGCAATGGTGCACACTCGGGGAGAACACAATTTTATCTTGAAATTTTAGTGAGGGATCACCTTATAATGCTACCGTCGTCCTAAGCAAAATAAGATGCATAAAAAGGATTAACATCACATGCAAATCATGAGTGACATGATATGGCCATCATCATCTTGTGCTTTTGATCAAAGCACCGGCATGATCTCCATCGTCACCGGCATGACGCCATGATCTCCATCATTGTGTCGTCATGTGGTTGTCGTGCCAACTATTGCTTCTACAACTATTGCTAACTCATAGCGATAAAGTAAAGCAAGAATGGCAAAAATAAATTAAAGACAACCCTATGGCTCCTGCCGGTTGCCGTACTCATCGACATGCAAGTCATGATAATCTATACAAAACATGATCATCTCATACATCACATATATCACATCATGTCTTTGGCCATATCACATCACAACATGCCCTGCAAAAACAAGTTAGACGTCCTCTACTTTGTTGTTGCAAGTTTTACGTGGCTGCTATGGGCAACTAGTAAGAACTGTTCTTACCTACGCAAAGCCACACCGGTGATATTCAAGTTGCTATTTAACCTTCTACAAGGACCGCCTCTGTCGAATCCGATTCAACTAAAGTGGGAGAGATAGACACCCGCCAACCATCTTTATGCAACAAGTTGCATGTCAATCGATGGAACCGGTCTCATCCCACAATACTACTGAATCAAGATAAGACTAAGGAAGTAAGCAATCTTAACATCAACGCCCACAAACTCTTTTGTGTTCTACTCGTGCATATCATCTACGCATAGACCTAGCTCTGATACCACTGTTGGGGAACGTTGCATGGGAAACAAAAAATTTCCTACAAACACCCAAGATCTATCCATGGAGATGCATAGCTACGAGAGGGGGAGTGTATCTACATACCCTTGTAGATCGCTAAGCGGAAGCGTATATAACGCCGTTGATGTAGTCGTACTCTTCACGATCCAATCGCGATCCGATCCGATCTAGCGCCGAACCGACGGCACCTCCACGTTCCGCACACGTGCGGCTCAATGAAGTCTCCTCCTTCTTGATCCAGCAAGCATGAGAGGAGAAGTAGATGGGATCTCAACCAGCACGACGGCATGTTGGAGATGGTGGTGGAGCAATCCCGGCAGGGCTTCGCCAAGCGCTACCGTAGATGCGATCTGAGGAGAAAAACGATTTAGGAAGAGAGGTAGGGCTGCCACCGGGGCGTGGGATTGTTGTGTCCAGCCCTCCCCCTCTCCTCTACTATATATAGGAGGCAAGGGGCAGGGTTTGGTCGCAGCCCTAGGCCCCTCCTCCAAGGAGGGCCGGCGGCTAGGGTGGAAACTTGCCTCCCAAGGCAAGTGGACTCCCACCCACTTAGGGTTTCCCCTTCCCCTTGCGCATGGGCCTTCTGGAAGCTTTCAGAAGGTTCCCGGTACAATACCGGCAAAACCCGAAACTTTTCCGGAAGCCAAACTATGACTTCCCATATATAAATCTTTACCTCCGGACCATTCCGGAGCTCCTCGTTATGTCCGGGATCTCATACGAGACTCCGAACAACATTCGGTCACCAACGTACATATCCCAATACTACTCTAGCGTCACCGAACATTAAGCGTGCGGACCCTACGGGTTCGAGAATCATGTGGACATGACCGAGACACCTCTCCGGTCAATAACCAATAGCGGGACCTAGATGACCATATTGGTTCCCACATATTCCACGAAGATCTTTATCGGCCGAACCACGATGTCAAGGATTCAGTCAATCCCTTATGCAGTTCCCTTTGTCCAGCGGTATGTTACTTGCCCGAGATTCAATCGTCGGTATCTCCATACCTAGTTCAATCTCGTTACCAGCAAGTCTCTTTACTCGTTCCGTAATACAAGATCCCGTGACTAACTCCTTAGCCACATTGCTTGCAAGCTTCTTGTGATGTTGTATTACCGAGTGGGCCCAGAGATATCTCTCCGTCATACGGAGTGACAAATCCCAGTCTCGATCCATGCCAACCCAATAGATACCTTCGGAGATACCTGTAGAGCACTTTTATTGTCACCCAGTTACGTTGTGACATTTGATACACACAAGGCATTCCTCCGGTGTCTGGGAGTTGCATGATCTCATGGTCGTAGGAACAGATACTTGACATGGATAAAGAAGTAGCAATAAACTGACACGATCAACTGCTATGCTTACGGTTGGGTCTTGTCCATCACATCATTCTCCTAATGATGGGATCCCGTTATCAGATGACAACTCATGTCTATGGTCAGGAATCTTGACCATCTCTGATCAACGAGCTAGTCTAGTAGAGGCTCACTAGGGACATGGTGTTGTCTATGTATCCACACATGTATCTGAGTTTCCGATCAATACAATTCTAGCAGGGATAATAAACGATTAATATGAACAAGGAAATATGATAATAACCAATTTATTATTGCCTCTAGGGCATATTTCCAACACCCGGCGCCCCCGGCGTGGGCTCGTCGATGGCCGGATCTGCGCGACCATCGGATTGACGACGCGCTTCCCGCCGTCTTTTGATGACGGTGCGTGCATCCTCCTTGCGCCTATCCTTTAGGACTTGGCGTCAGTCTTGCTTCAGTCGCGGGTCCGTCGATGCTTGAGACACTTCGTCTTGCATGTCGGTGCAGTGGGAGGTCCGCTGTTGTCGTGGGGCCGACTGCATCGTATATTCCCCGTCAGTGTCGTGTCTGGTGGTGGATTTTGTGGGAGACGCACGGCGCCCACGAGGAATCCGCCGCGTCTGGTTTGTCGTTGTTGGCAAAGCTCAGCAAGCTTTGTATGGTCGCCCTCCACTCCTCCATCACCTCCGGTGCGGGGGGAAGTTTTGCAGAAGCTGGGACTGCGCCAGAGCTTCTCCTGCGGTTTTGGGGACCGGACGGGGCGAGGCCTGGGTAGCGCTCTTATTCCTGGCAATGCTAGAAGGAATGCTTTCCCTTGCCGTCGCCCACCGTTTGCCCTCACCCGGAGGGGGTCATGGAGCTCGGCCCTGCGCCCCTGGGGAGCGGCGCATGAGGGCCCTGATACTTGCGATCTGCGTTGGGTTTTCCGTGAAGAGGAACGGGTAGTTACAACACAAGGTGGGTAAGTATTTCCCTAAGTTATGAAACCAAGGTTTATCGAACCAATAGGAATATCACTTCTCAACCGTCTTCAGTGACTGCACACAAAAGAACTAACGACTCCCACCCACTGCGAGCAAGAGGGTTGTCAATCCCCTTGATCTCGTTTTTGCAAGCAAATGAGTTGTGTAGATAATTGTTGATGAATATAAATTGCAAAATCAAATAAAAGGTAAATAAAGGCAGCACGGTAGCAATTGCGTTTGCGAATATATAAGTGAATAGACCCGGGGGCCATAGTGTTCCCTAGCGGCATCTCTCATGTTAGCAACGTACGGAGGGTAACAAATTACTGTTGGGAAAGTGACAAAAAGCGGGTAGTTATGCGATATTCACGACAATGATCATGTCTATATAGGCATCACGTCCATAAGCAAATAGGCTGACTCCTGCATGCACCTATTACTATTACTCCACCCATCGACCGCTATCCAGTATGCATCTAGAGTATTAAGTAAAACAGAGTAATGCTTGGAGAACAATGACATGATGTAGACAAAGTAAACTCAATCAATATGAATAAACCCCATCGTTTTATCCTTAGTAGCAGCAACACAAAGACGCATCTTCTCCCTTTCTGTCACTGGGATATAGAAACTCGTCAGGTTGAACCTACTATAACACACTACTCCCACCGAAGAAATATCAATCTACTTGGCCAAAGCACATCAATAAATCAGAGAGCATTACGAAGCTATAATGATCATGCAATTAAGAGACAATATATATCAGTATCTCAAATACTTTTCATGAATAATCTGAACATAAACCCACAATTCATCGGATCTCAACAAACACACCGCACAATAGGATTACATCGAATGGATCAAAGCGAAGATGCGATGATCATTGTATTGAAGATCATATGAGAGAGATAGCCATCTAGGTACTAGCTATGGACCCGTAGGTCTGTGGTGAACTACTCACACATCATCATGAGGGCAGCAAGCTTGATGAAGAGGCCCTCCGTGATCGACCCCCCCTCTGACAAGGTGCCGAAATGGAGCTCCAGATGGGATCGCGGCGGAACAGTGACTTGCGGCGGTTGTCGTGGTTTTGTCAACCCGGCAGATGTCCTCGTAAAAGGACTTAGGTGTGAGGCCATCGCCACTAGGTGGCGACTCAAAGGGGTTGAACGGGAAAGAGAGTCGAATTTACCCAGGTTCGGCCCCTCCGATGGAGGTAATAGCCTACGTCCTACTTTTTGTGTATTTGATGGATAGATCTCGATTACAAGGGTGCGGAATCACTAACCTAGCTATCGAGAGATTGTAACTTGAGTCTTTCGGTCCTAGGGGCCTACCTTTATATACATGTCAAGCCCTAGGGTTTACAATAGAGTTCGGGTCATATCGTGACCCATAACTTTACAATGTCTCTAAGTTGCCTTGCGACTTAAGCAAGGAAATTCAGCCGCCGTCTTCAGCTTTGTGGGCCTCGAGCCGTTGTCTTCAAGTGTTGGGCCGCCTGGCGACTTTTGCCAGCCACCGCCTCGCTTGCCTCGTCATCATGACACGACCCATCTTAAACTTGATCGTAAAGCTGTCAATATGTTTAACCTAGCCCAGTAGGGAGGGTTACACCGTGGAGTTATATCCCCGACATTAGGCCCCAGATTGATTTGAATCCATTCATGTCAATATCTCTTCTCTTCCTTTGGCGGCTCATTATTGAACTTGTGTCTTCCATGAACCTCATAACGCCGGCTTATAATGCTTCCAGACTTGTCACCTTTCCAACGTCTGTCTTTTAATGACGCCATCCTTGCTGACCGTTGTCTTTTAAAGTCATCATAACGCATCCCTTCGAAAACTGCGCCAAATCTAGGCAGACGCGAAAATCGAGGCGTGCTCCTAGCCACAAATTTACCGCGTTCGTTTCGTCTTTCTCGGCGCTGTTTCACTTTCTTCTTCTTATAAATAAGCCCACTGAGCTCCACAGTAACTTTTTCCTATCGTCTTCCTCCTCTTGCTTCTCTGTCAGCCAAGCACCACCAGAGCTCCCGAAGCGACTCCGAGGTCTTCGACTCCATTGCCGACGTCATCGAGCCCTCTTGCGACCGTCAGAGCGAACGCGATCATCTTCGTCTCTGCTTCAACGTAATTTGGTATGAATCCCCTCCATTTAGGGTTCAACGCTTTTGTTTTCTTGCCGTATTCATCGTGTTCATCTGAAATTTATTTAGTAGATCCACATGTTGTCCATTCATTACTGCATTGTCTCAGAATGATCCCCGCCATATTTTCCTCATAAGTAGATCTAAAATGAGCCATCCAGGGTTATTCTTTGAATGTCGTAGTTTCGGTTGTTCCGTTAACTAGAACATATATCTCGACGTTTTTCTTCGTTTAATCAGATCTGCCCGTAGGGAAACTTTCATAGAAACTTGTTTGCGACCCAACATCTTTACTAAGTGTTTGTAGACGTCCCTTCGGCCTTCTCTGATTCTGACGGCCCATAATAGTTCCTTAGTATGGGCGACTTATAATTCACCCCGGCTTATTTTCCCTGTTACCTTTGTAGTTGCTGCATAACCCGCAATGGCTCCAAAAAACTCCAAAGTTTGCAACTAGGCCAAGACCAAAGAGTCCAGGCTTACCTTGGATAACCTCGTGGACCAAGGTTTCTTGCCGGCTCAAAAGATTATAATGGCAGGCCCCCGAAGAAGAGCCGTCCCCACAACCACGGCTAGGGGAAGTTGTGATTTTTACTGATCATTTGCGTAGAGGCTTTCGTCCTCCCAGCTCAAAATTCTTCAGGGACCTCTTGCATTTCTTCAAACTCAGGCCCCAAGACATTGGTCCAAATTCTATGACCAACATTTGTCAATTTCAAGTGCTATGCGAAGTGTACCTTCAGATTGAGCCGTCCATGACTCTGTTTAGGGAATTCTTTTACGTTAACCGCCAAACTGAGGAAAAGAATGGTGTTGCCTGTGAGCTCGGTGGCGTTTCTATCCAGAAATAAAGAACAGCGCCTTCCCAGAATCAAAACTGGCGAGTCACCCGAAGGGGTGGAACAAAACCTGGTTCTACTGCCAAAACACAGCACCTGAAGGATAAAATCCCCTGCTGGGTTTCAGATTGGAGAGACTTAGTGGTAAGGCGGAATTTCCGGGTTGGCCAACTGACGAAGAGAGGGCTCCCTTAGCACTTCTTCATGCAAAACCGAGAGTTCTGACCACACATGGCCTGACCGGGATAGATCTGATTCGTTGATGGTTGAAGTGGCGAATCCAACCCGTCAGCCTGAGGGATGGTTTGATGTGTGACTATTCAGGCGCTTCAAACGATCCTCGGCGCTTTTCTCGTGAAAATCTTTTTGACGATGCTCTCACTAAAGAGACTAAAATGTTCTTCTCTGTCTCAAAAGAGCAATGCAGCGTCACCGGCTTCGATCCATTCTATCTTCTCAACCCGCCACCTCAGGTATTGACCATTTTCATTGTCTTTTGTTGATGTTATCTTTAACTCGCCATTATTTATCATATACTTTATATATTTGCTGGCAGATTCTAACTTTTGGAAAGTTACTCCTCAAGCTTCTGTTCCTTCGACGGGTAGAAAATATACCCCTGCTTCTGTGTCATCTTCAGGGGAGGAATCTGAGGTAGAACTCGACTCTCTCGGCCTCCTGTTTAATGAGCTTGCTGACACACCTTCTTATCAGGGTGACTCGGAGTCTAGCCAAGCCGGCGAACCCGAGGTAACTCCAATTTCTCCCAATTCTTCAGAAACATTTGTTCCCCGAAAACCAAGACAAACCGTCCGGAAAATTAAATTGTCACACCCGGAAGCTCATTTGGCTCCTGATTTTCCTTTGAAGAGAGCACAGTTTGCTGGCTCATCAAAATGCAGAACCCGGGATGATATGAACGATGAAGACCCTAGTTTGTCTGACGCGCCACCGGCTCGCAAACCACATCTTGAGGTGTTTCATAGTCCAACCGATTCTCAGCCTAGAGCCGGTTCGTTTAAACAACCTCTCAGTCCTTCAAATTCCCTTTATCAGGACTCTCCTTCGTCATCGGGCGACTCAAGTGTGTCACAACTTCGCCCTTTCAATGTTAATCGCGGTTAAGTTACTATCTTTGCAGTGTTACCTTATGCTCTTCTTCGTTTAATTCCAACTTGTCATAACTTTTGTTTTACTGACAATCCATAGGCCAAAACTGTTGTGTCCAAACGGGCTGGCGCGTCGTCCTCTGGGACATCAGGCCAAGAGGCGCCAATTCTTCTGAAGACAACTTCAATGGTTGGCCCTTCTGTTGAAAAGGAGCTTGATATGAGGGTGGAGCTGGCAGCTGCTACTGAGATGTCCGGACCAGATGAGCCGGTTTTTATGGATGTTCCTCCTGAGACTGAATCATTCATCCTTCCTCCCAAGTCGGCTCATGCAGATGAACTTATGGCATCATTTGACCACAACACTTCAGATGTTGTGTTTGTTAAAGAAAGTTTCCAAGCCCCAACTGTTTCCCCCTCCTTGGCTAAAATCATGAGCAAGGATGAACCAGTGACTTTGGACAAAGGAAAGGCCAAGATGGAATTCCCGGACTTGCCCACACTTGGTGTTGAAGATCTGTATCAGTAGTACTTGACCCGGCTATCTGAGAGCCGGGAGATTGAGAAGAGCATGATAAATGCTATGAAGGAGAATATGAGGTAATCTTCTCGTTTTACCATTATCTTGTATACTATCATTAGCTTCCAAAGACCAGCTTGTTATGATAAGCTAGTTTCATAAAATAGCCAAGGCCAGTAATAGTGTAGCCCCCAAGGGCCGGCTCATCTTCTTGAGATGAGTCGGGTCTTGAAGATTAAAGGATTTCGACCTGTAGCCCCCAAGGGCCAGCTCATCTTTTTGAGATGAGGCGGGTCTTGAAGATTAAAGGATTTTGACCTATAGCCCCCAAGGGCTGGCTCATCTTCTTGAGATGAGTCGGGTCTTGAAGATTAAAGGATTTCGACCTGTAGCCCCCAAGGGTCGGCTCATCTTTTTGAGATGAGGCGGGTCTTCCCCACATCTTAATTTCGAAAGAACTGATATGCATTAGCCCCCAAGTGTCAAGGATATTGCTTGCAATCTTCTTGGGACTTGTAGAAATAGTTGGTGATCCGTCTTGCTTGTCCACCAGGGATATGTTGAAGACGCTGAGTCGGTTGCTGTGAGACTGCAGAAACGGCTCAAGGAAGAAAGAAAATTGAAAACTGAAGCCGAGTCCATGGCGGCTCATTTTGAAGATTCTGCACGTCAAGCGAATGAATGTCTGGAACAGGCCATAAAGCTGTTTGAGGTGGAAAAGGCTGTCCTGACAAAACGTGCGGAAAAGGCTGAGAAGAACTTCGGCCTCGTGAAGGAAAAATATGCCACGCTCGTGAAACAGATCAACAAGATGTTGATAGCAATCTTTGGTATGTGTTCCGTCCCGCTTTTGCCAATGTGCCGGCTTATGACTCTTGCGGTGGCTAATTGTATCTTCTTTTGTTTGAAGGGCGAAAAAATCATAACCTTGTAGAGCTGCCAATTGTGAAGTTGAAAACTATTTTCACGTACGTAGAGCAACTGTTCACATGCTCTGTTTATTCCATCATGGCCGTGAAAAACCTGAAGCACCCGCCAAGAAATATCAAGGACATGCTGAAGCAACTCTCTACCGTGCCACAATGGGTGGCTGAAGACCCAGAAATCGACGGCTCGAGCAGGGGCGAACATGGCACTTGCTCGGGCAAAAGATTATCTGCCAAAATTGGATGTGGAGCTCCTAAAAGGCGGCTTCCCAGAGTTTAAACTCGATGGCTCTACATTCACTCCTACAGATTACGCAAAGTGTCTCACGGAAACTCGGCCACTGGCGTCTTTGATAGCTGAGGAGGTGGATCTCTCAAAATATCATCCTGCGTACACCGTCGACAATGAGCGTGTTAACGCGCCCAAGGACGAGCCATCTGACCTGGTGCCTCCTCGCCGTAAGACAACTTTTGCTCCTGACATTGATGCGTCAGCTCTTGTTGAAGGGACAACAAATTTTGAATCTTTGATCTCAATTCGATGGCAACAGAAAGACCAGCAGGGATGACAAGCCGGCTGAGTCAGATCCAGAGGCGGCTGATGATAGAGCATGAAGACACCTCAGAAGCTGGATGAATCGCCCCTACAAAGCGAGCCCCCTTGTGTAAGAAAAACTGTTGAAGAAATGTGTGGCCTCCTTTGCGAGCCTGTAATAAGAGTAGTGTTTTCCAAAACTTCAAATTTGCTCTGTCGTGCCATCGTGCACGTTGGCGCCTTTTGTTGGTGCTGAACTCCAATCTGTCAGTCTTTTGTTAATATGTTTATGCTATTCTTATTACCTGTTCCTGCTCTTTTCTTGCTTCGTGCTCAATGAGTCTTGTCTCATCTATAAGGCAGGTGAGGAATAAGCTGGCAAAATAACTTGGTTTTCGAAACTCAAGTCTATCGGATTCTCCTTCAATGATATTGAAGATAGATGATCTGGAAACTGGTCATAATATGAGCTCAGTTGTGTAACCCATTGTACCTGAAAAATATGAGTACACACACACACACACACACACACACACACACATATATGTATATATATATATATATATATATATATATATATATATATATATATATTTCTTTTTAAATAAGCCGGTTCAGTGAGACTCGGAAAAAGGAGACTGGCTTTCGAGGTGCAGGTCTTGCTTCAATGAAGCGGGTATAATAACCCATGGTCTATCCTAGCTTTCTGTATGCCGGCTCTCACATGACTCAAGCCAATGTTTTAACCTTAAAAGTCCAGGGTCCCAAAGTATTAACTTTCAAGAGTACATGGGGTCATCTGATCGGAGTTGCATCAAGCATACAGGCAGGTTTAACCATATTAATGGTGTTTTTGCCGGGTCAAGAGGGTGAGAAAGCTAAACTCGATGAGTTGGAAGCCCCCAAGTGACCTATGTTCCAAAAAATAAAGACTCATGCTCAGTTTATAGGCTGAAACGGCAGAGACCCCGAGTTTCGGGGATGCCGGCTTTTTTATATTTGAACATAACGAAGTATATACAAAATTTTGCAGGGGGGGGGGGAGATTACAAAAAGGTGAGCCGGTGGCTCCTAAGTGTAATAAGGCCGTAGGTGTGCAATATTCCAAGGTCGGGTTGTCTCCTCCTCAGAAGTGTATGATCCTTCTCGTAAGTCGACCAGGTAATATGACCCATTATTGAGGTTTCGACTGATGACGAAGGGACCCTCCCAAGGCAGGGAGAGCTTGTGCATCCCTGTTTGATCTTGAATCAGACGGAGCACTAAGTCGCCTTCTTGAAAAGTGCAGCTTCGGACTCTACGGCTGTGATAATGACGTAGGTCTTGTTGATATATAGCAGATATGGCTGCTACTAAGTCACGCTCTTCTTCCAAGGCGTCCAGGGAATCTTGGCGTGCTTGCTCATTGTCTGCCTCAATATAGGCAGTAACCCGAGGCGAGTCATGACGAATATCACTTGGTAGAACTGCCTTGGCTCCGTAAACTAGGAAAAAAAGGAGTGTATCCTGTTGATCTATTTGGTGTTGTTCGAATACTCCAAAGCACTGAAGGGAGTTCCTCAACCCAACAACCCGGCATGCGTTCAAGGGGCAACATGAGCCGGGGTTTGATTCCTCTCAAGATCTCCTGGTTGTCTCTCTCAGCTTGCCCATTGGACTGTGGATGAGCAACTGCTGCTAAATCGAGCCGGATGTGCTCTCGTTGGCAGAATTGTTCCATGGCTCCCTTGGACAGATTGGTACCATGGTCAGTAATGATGTTGTGAGGGTAGCCAAAACGAAAAATCAACTTCTTCAAAAACTTGACCACAGTTTCTGCATAACAATTACTGACCGGCTCTGCTTCAACCCACTTAGTGAACTTATCAACCGCCACTAACAAGTGGGTTTTCTTGTCAGAAGACGGCCTAGACGAACCAACCATATCTAGCCCCCAGACCGCAAACGGCCAGGTAATTGGGATCATACGTAATTCCTGGGCCCGTACATGAGCATGTCGGCCAAACTTTTGGCATCGATCACACTTGCGCACAATCTCCTCGGCGTTAGCATGAGCCGTCAGCCAATAAAAACCATGCCGGAAAGCCTTGGCTACTAGTGATCGTGAGCCGGCATGATGTCCGCAATCGCCAGAATGAATTTCATTAAGTATTTCCTGGCCTTCCTCAGGCGAAACACACCGTTGAAACACGCCAGTGCTGCTTCGACGATGTAACTCGCCATTGATGATTGTCATTGACTTTGACCGCCGAATGATTTCACGAGCGTCGACTTCCTCCTCTGGGAGTTCCCCTCGGGTCACGTAAGACAAATACGGCATAGTCCAATCAGGGGTGACATGTAGAGCCGCCACCAAGTGTGCCTCCGGGTCAGGAATAGCTATGTCCTCCTCAGATGGTAATTTGACTGATGGATTGTGAAGGACATCCAGAAAGACGTTGGGTGGCATCGTCTTTCTCTGTGAGCCAAGCCTAGACAGAGCGTCAGTCGCTTAATTGAGCCGGCGATCTATATGATCGACTTGGTAACCTTGGAAATGACCCGCCACATCAGTGACCGCTCGTCGGAAGCCGCCATAAGAGGGTCTTTAGAATCCCAAGTACATGAAACTTGCTGAGCCACAAAATCTGAGTCGCCCAGGCATCTGACCTGGCTAAGATTCATCTCTTTGGCTATTCTAAGCCCATGTAGGAGGGCTTCGTACTCAGCTGCATTGTTAGTACATGGGAACATGAGCCGTAAGACATAACAAAATTTGTCACCTTTCGGAGAAGATAATATGACTCCAGCCCCCGAGCCCTCCAGCTGTCTAGACCCGTCAAAGTTTATAGTCCAGTACGTGTTATCTGGCCTATCTTCCAGAATCTGTATCTCTGTCCAATCGTTGATGAAATCCACTAGCACCTGGGATTTGATAGCGGTTCGGGGCATGTATTTCAAATGATGGTCGCCAAGCTCAATGGCCCACTTGGCAATCCTTCCTGTGGCCTCCCGGTTTTGTATGATGTCACCGAGAGGCGCCGAACTGACCACGGTGATTAGGTGTTCCTAGAAATAATGCTTCAATTTCCGGCTCGCCATGAAGATCCCGAAGACCAGCTTCTGCCAATATGGGTACCGCTGTTTGGACAGGGCTAAGACTTCGCTGACAAAATAAACCGGATGCTGGACTGGATATTCCTTTCCTTCCTCTTTCCGCTCAACCACAACTGCAACGCTTACCACCTTGGAGTTGGCAGCAATGTACAGGAGCATAGGCTCTTTCTCCGTGGGAGCAGCCAAGACGGGCAGGTTAACAAGCTGTTGCTTGAGTGCTTCAAAGGCTTTACCAGCTTCGTCCGTGCACTTAAAGTCGCCTGATTTCTTTAACAACTGGTAAAAAGGAATCGCCTTTTCTCCCAGGCGGCTTATAAACCGGCTTAAGGCCGCAATGCGTCCGGCGAACCGGTGAACTTGATTTACGTTAGCCGGCTCGGACAGCGAAGTCACCGCTTTGATGTTGTCCGGGTTGGCCTCGATGCCTCGCTCGGAGACCAGGAACCCCAGTAGTTTGTCCGCAGGGATGCCAAAGACACACTTCGCCGGGTTAAGCTTCATCTGGTATACTCGAAGGTTTCCTTGATGTCATCCAAGAGCGTCTCTTTCTTCTGAGATTTCACCACGATGTCATCAACGTTGGCGTGAATGTTGCGCCCTATCTGTGGCTTAAGGCAGTTCTGGACGCAGCGCTGGTAAGTCGCCCCGGCGCTCATGAGCCCAAAAGGCATGGACACATAGCAGAAAGCCCCAAAAGGGGTAATAAAGGCCGTCTTCTCTTGGTCCTCAACAGCCATCTTGATCTGATGATACCCAGAGTAAGCATCCAAGAAGCATAAACGCTCGCAACCCGCCGTAGAATCAATAATCTGATCAATACGCGGGAGGGCGAAAGGATCCTTAGGACAAGCTTTGTTGAGATCTGTGTAGTCAACACACATGCGCCAGGTGCTGTTCTTTTTCAGAACGAGCACCGGGTTAGCCAACCATTCAGGGTGAAAAACTTCCACGATAAACCCGACAGCTAGGAGCCGGGCCACTTCTTCTCCAATGGCCTTGAGTCTCTCCTCATTAAAACGACAGAGGTATTGGTGCACTGGTTTCATCTTGGGATCCACATTAAGGTGGTGCTCAGCAAGTTCCCTCGGGACTCCAGGCATGTTAGATGGCTTCCATGCAAAGATGTCCCAGTTCTCACGGATGAACTTGATGAGCGCGCTTTCCTATTTGGGATCCAAGCCGGTCCCAATAGTGAACTTCTTGGACGAGTCGCCCGGCGTGAAGTCGATTTGCTTTGTATCCTCGGCCGGCTTAAATTTAAGCGGGGGTTCAGACTCAGTATTGGGCTTTTTGAGCGGGCTCATATCAGTCGGGTCAACATTGGCTATGTAGAACTTCAATTCCTCGGCTGCGCAGGCTGACTCGACATAGGCCGCATCTCCTTCCTTGCATTCCAGAGCTATCTTTCGGTTCCCGTCTACGGTTATGGTGCCTTTGAGTCCTGGCATCTTGAGCTTGAGATAGACGTAGCACGGGCGGGCCATGAGACGAGCGTAAGCCGGCCGTCCAAAGAGAGCATGATAAGGGCTCTTTATTTTAACAACTTCGAACATCAAAGGCTCGCATCTGTAGCTGAACTCATCTCCAAAGGCCACATCGAGTTTAATCCGCCCGATCGGCTAAGCAGACTTTCCATCGACGATTCCATGAAAAACTGTCGTTGAAGGAAGCAACGTGCTCTCCGATAGATTCATCCGGCGAAAGGTTTCATAATATAATATGTTTATGCTGCTGCCTCCATCCATTAGAACCTTGGACAGGGTATACCCGCCAACTTGAGGCGCTACCACCAAAGCTAAGCCGCCCGGATTGTCAACTCGGGGGGGGGGGGGGGGGATGATCCTCCCCGCTCCAGGTAATTGCATGTTCGGACCAGTTGAGGTACCTAGGGACCGCCGGCTCAGCCATGTTGACGGCCCTACTCTTGACCTTGTTGTCCCTCTTGCAGGTATTGGTGGTGAACATGTGGTATTGACCACAATTTAGCCGCGTTGTTTTTTTAGAAAGTACCTTGGCTATCATGCTACTGAAGCTCCGTTTTTGAGTCACCGTGCGCCCTCTAAGAGTCGCTCGATGCTCCAAACACGAGCGATGCTTGCGCCGCCGCGCTTGTCGTGGCACGGGTTGAGGACTGCAGGGGGAAACCGCAAAGTTCCTCGGAGACCTCTGCTACACACGAGCACCCAAGCTTGGCATCCGAATTGATGATGTTTGCTCCCTCGACGGCCGGTTCATCCAAGGGACTGACCTGCCGAGAGGGCCTGACCACGTCTTGACTTTGGCCAGCTTGACGCCGGCTAGATTGGGCACGGCGAGACGGCTCGATGATGTCGGTGCAGATGTCCGGCTCGGGTACCGTTGCGCCGATCTTGCCGATGAAGACATGGATCTTGCCAAAGGGGACTCGATAACCGTACTCGATCGAGTCAGCCTTGGGGCCCCAGCCAGAGTCGTCGATGTAGATCTTGCCGCGGCGGCTCTTGGTCATACGACCAACCGCGTAACTCCCGAACCCTGGAAGGGCTCCCTTCGAGAACTCAACTCCACCGGGCGAGAGCCCCACAGTGGGCGCCAACTGTTGTGGTTTTTTCAACCCGGCAGATGTCCTCGTAAAAGGACTTAGGTGTGAGGCCATCGCCGCTAGGTGGCAACTCGAAGGGGTTGAACGGGAAAGAGAGTCGGGTTTACCCAGGTTCGGCCCCTCCGATGGAGGTAATAGCATACGTCCTGCTCTTTGTGTATTTGATGGATAGATCTTGATTACAAGGGTGCGGAATCGCTAACCTAGCTATCGAGAGATTGTAACTTGAGTGTTTCGGTCCTAGGGGCCTGCCTTTATATACAGGTCAAGCCCTAGGGTTTACAATAGAGTCCGGGTCATATCGTGACCCGTAACCTACAATGTCTCTAACTTGCCTTGCGCCTTAAGCAAGGAAATTCAGCCGGCATCTTCAGCTTTGTGGGCCTTGAGCCGCCGTCTTCAAGTGTTGGGCCGCCTGCGACTTTGTCAGCCACCGCCTCACTTGCCTCGTCTTCATGACACGACCCATCTTAAACTTGACCGTAAAGCTGTCAATATGTTTAACCCGGCCTAGTAGGGCGGGTTACACCGTGGAGTTATATCCCCGACAGTAGCGAAAAAAGGTTTTCGAGGCTCTCTTGAGGGTTTCCAGGATTAATAAGAATATATAGGTCGGAGAACGAGGTCAGGAGAGCCACAGGGGGCCCACAAGCTATCAGGGCGCGGCCCCCTGGGGTCGCGCCTTGTTGGCGTGTGGATCTTCCCTGAGGCTCCCTGCTATCCTTCGAGGCTTGTTGGTCTTGTTTTGCTGCAGAAAAAATCTGCAAAGTAAAGGAAATCTGCAAAGTAAAAAACACGCAGAAAACAGCAACTGGCACTTGGCATTGGGTCAATAGATTAGTGCTCAAAAATATTATAAATTGGTAAATAATGACACAAAAAGTATCTAAGAATGATAATATATCAGCATGGAACAATCAAAAATTATAGATACGTTGGAGACGTATCAAGCATCCCCAAGCTTAATTCCTGCTCGTCCTCAAGTTGGTAAATGATAAAAATAGAATTTTTGATGTGACATGCTATCCACTATGTAATCTTTATGCATGTATGCTCAATGAGAAACGATGAACGAATAGACATTAACATTTAATACTTATACGTATAAGAAACAAAATCATTAACTTTTTCAAAGCATACGATCCTCAAAAGATGTCTACCCCTTATTCATCTTATTTAATTAGCAAGGCATGGCTCCATCTTCACCACATTAATACAAATGTCAAGCACCATGGTGCCCAAGTCAGGCAATTGGATCGTACTTTTTCAAGGTGCATAAACTTTTTATTCTTCACGCAATACGTAAGCGTGAGCCATTGGACATAGCATTTATGTGGAATAGAATATGGTGGTAGATATCAATAGGGTAAAGGTGGAGAAGATAGTCTCGCATCAACTAGGCGTACCAATGGGCTATGGAGATGCCCATCGATAGATCTCAATGCAAGGAGTAGGGATTGCCATGCAAAAATGATGCACTAGAGCTATAAGTGTATGAAAGGTCAAATGAAGCTAAGTGGGTGTGCATCCAACTTGCTTGCTCATGAAGACCTCGGGCATTTGAGGAAGCCCGTCATCGGAATATACAAGCCAAGTTTTGAAATAATGAAATTACCACTAGCAATATGGAAGTGATATATCATGAGACTCTCGACATATGAGGAACATGGTGTCACTTTGAGGCACAAGTGTGGTAAAGGATAGTAGCAAAGTCCCTTCTCTCATTTTCTCTCATTCATTTTTTAATATATGGTGGGCTCATTTGGCCTCCCCCATTTTCATTTTCGTCCGGAGACTCTTCCCGACTTGTGGGGGAGTCATGGTCTCCATCATTCTTTCCTCACTGGGACAATGCTCTAGCAATGATGATCATCACACTTTTATTTACTTACAACTCAATATGGAGAACTGATATGAAGATATGACTCTATATGAATGCCTCTGGCAGTGTACCAGGATGTGCAATGATCTAGCGTGACATGTATCAAAAATATATATGAACGGTGGCTTTGACACAAATACTATGTCAGCTCTATATGATCATGCAAAGCAATATGATGATGAACGGACTAGTCATGTGAAGTGACGATGGAATTTGCATGGCAATATATCTCAGAATAGTTGTGTAAATGCCATGATAGGTAGGTATGGTGGCTGTTTTCAGGAAGATCTAATAAGTCTTATGTGTGACAGAGCGTATCATGTCATGGGGTTTGGATGCACCGGCGAGAGTTGCACCGATCCTCGAGGTGAGAATGGGCTATGCACGACAGCGAAGAGGCTACCAAACATGGGGAGGTGTGATTGCGTATGTCCATGTTTTCACATTAGTCATAAAGACCTCATATACTTATTGCAAAGTTTTATTAGTTTTAACACAAATCAAAGCATTCTCCGCATGCCCCGAGGGAAGAGGTTGGGAGGAGTTAACCATCGCACGCTTCCGACCCGAAACAACACTAGGATTTCAACGAGGAATAGAAATGCTCAGACATCATCACCATGCACTTTTAATTTTTAGACAAATAAGAAATTAACATCTCTGAATATCGAGACTTCTAAAAATTAAATTTTTTGGACTCACACCTTTTCAGATTACTACATCAATATTATCAATCCTCATTCTCTATATGTGCTACATGATGGTTTTGATTGTCACTCATTGGATACCTAATATTTTTGGACTAGTCTTATGACCCATGCAAATTACCGTCACTATTTGATAACTCTCAAACAAATATAAGTAAAGAATGACAGTGAAATCATTTCTATAAAATCTACACGCCACCGTGCTCAAAAAGATATAAGTGAAGTACTAGAGCAACTGCCGAGCTCAAAAGATATAAGTGAAGAACATAGAGTATTCTAGCAAATTATGATGAAGGTGTGTCTCTATTAGATAGGTCTGTCCAGCAAACAATGATTGTGGCAAACTGAAAGTAAAAGCAAACTAAAGCAAAAGACGCTCCAAGCAAAACTCATATCATGTGACGAATAAAAATATAGCTCCAAGTGACATACTGATGAATTGAGACGAAAGAGGGGATGCCTTCCCGGGGCATCCCCAAGCTTAGACGCTTGAGTCTTCCTTAGAATATTACCTTGGGGTGCCTTAGGCATCCCCAAGCTTAGGCTCTTGCCTCTCTTCATTCTTTAGCTCATTCTGATAACACCCAAAACTTGAAAACTTCAATCACACAAAACTCAACAAAACTTCATGAGATCCGTTAGTATAAGCGACATATCAAATACTTTAGGTACTATTATAAATTGATTCAAATTTCAATTTTGCATAATAGGTACTGTGTTTTAAATTCTCCATGGCTTATACCCCCCAATACAATCCATAGCATCATCAAAACAAGCAAACTACACAAGTAAAACAGAATCTGTTTAAAATAGAACAGTCTGTAATGATCTGTAAGCACGCATACTTCTCTAACTCTAAGAATTCTGAAAAATAAATACAACCTGAAGAATTTGCAGAGAAATACTGTGTAAAATTTCAGACAAAGATCACGTACGAGTAAAAAATGAAAATTCCTGTACTGAACGCTAAAGTTTCTGTTTTTGCATCGTATCAATTCTACTCATCATGTGCGTCATCCCAAAGGCTTTACTTGGCACAAACACTAATTAAAACATAAAAAAATAATCATTACATAGGCAATAATCATGTTATCACAACCAAACAGAAAGTATTGGCTTGTCTCTCAATAAGCTCTTTCTTTATAGCCATTAAGATAGGCTTGAAATTTCAATGATGCTCACATAATAGACACGAATTGAAGCACAAAGAGAGCATCATAAATCATGTGAAAAACACATTGAGGGAGTTTGGGATTAAGGGGTCCTCGGAAGGCCAACTTATCTCAAGTGGGCCGAACTAATGAAGTATTCGGTGGCTGCTGTGGATAGACCGAACTATAAGGCATTCCGTGGTTGAGAAGGAATCCTCAGGTGTCGTGGGGCGTCCGTCAAGTAACGGATGGGCACGTTTAAACCCTCGGTAGAAACCGACTACATGTAACACTAGGTACCCCTGGTCTATATAAACCAGGGAGCTTAGTTCGTAGAGGGACAAGTCAACTCATCTAGGGTTTAGCTCATTTGATCTCGAGGTAGATCAACTCTGTAACCATCATACTCATCAATATAATCAAGCAGGACGTAGGTTTTTACCTCCTCCTGAGGGCCCGAACCTGGGTAAACACCGTCTCCTTCATCCCCTGTTAACCATCTATCTTAGATTCATAGTTCGGGATCCCCTACCCGAGATCTACTGGTTTTGACACCGACATTGGTGCTTTCATCGAGAGTTCCGCTGTGAATCGCCAAAGGATCGATGGCTCGCTTAATCATTGGTGATGAAGTCTGTAACAAGAACGTCTTCGTTCCTGGTCAGATCTTCGCTTTAGGAAGCATCGTGCATCATGCCGATCCCGCTGGCCGCCTTGGCCAGATTGGAGGTTTTGCCGCCAGTCTAGAAGTCAGGTTCGGGAACCTAGAGTTCACCGCCGACTCCCGGGGAGATCTTGTTTTAACAAAGACCTTTGCCCTCCTTGAAGGGCCCACAACCCCGACGCCTTGACTTCGGAGGCAGGAAACCCCGCCACTGGGATGACCTCGGTCTCTAGTTCTGTCTTAAAACCTAACTTGGTCGATGCACCCGAGTCAGCCACGGCCGCGTACACCCCGGGAGCGCCATCGAACGACCCTGGGATGGTGGCGCCGCAGACCAACCCCAGGCGCGCCTGTAGCGCCGACCCAACCGAGGCCCCGTCGCTGGACGAGCTACTCGGTCGGATTCAAGCCTTGAGCATGACCGATCGCCAGCCCTCGGTTTACGACCATATCGGGCTAAGGCCCGACGATAGGGAAATTCATGTCCCCCATTAACACACTTGGTCGCCACCGTAGAGTGCCCGGCCGAAGGTACATCCCACCAACCGGCGATGTTAAAAACAGTTTACGTCCTGATCTCCGATCACCTGGACCCTACTCATGACTCGGGATCTGGACTCCCCTCAGATATCGATTCGAGGCTGGTAGCCGACCTAGCGCACAACCCGAAGTCCGCTCAGCAAAGCATGACTAGTGCCACACACTCCAAGCCCGTTGAGGCGGAGATCGGAAGTATCGCGCCTAACCCCACAACGATACAAAACATGGCCGTCAGTACGCCGAACACACACCTCGCCGGGGCACGAAACTTTTCCCCACCCACCACCTAGATGGAGCGCTTTCCAAGTGCGGGAGAGCCCGACACAATGGGCCTATGGGAGGTCAAACAACAGACAGGGGAATCGGTCCATCATTTTTGTGCCAGATTCCTCCTCAACAAAGACATGATTAAGGGCCGTAACGGCCAGGAAATGATTGCAGCCTTCCAGCGCAATTGCCATGATGAAGGAATTCTAAACGCCCTTGCCCATCGCCGCATCCAAAACTTCTCCGAGCTGACGGACCTGGTGGGAAAGTACTGTGCCATGGAGAGCGTGTGGAAAGAACAATAATTTTACACGGAGCCAGTCCGTCCCGAACAACCTAGAGGAGTTCGGAAAAGGCTCGTACCCCCACAATGCCCCGCCAGACACAAGCCTGCCGAAAAGAGGAACAAATATCCTATGAAAGAAAGAACAGTCCTTGATGTACTACTGGACAGTCCATGCCCCATACACTCCGCCTCACTAAACGCAAACTCGACTCACAGCCTCCAAGCTTGCTGGGTCATTAGGCAAGTCGTGAAGAGCGGAGAGGACATCCTCGTGGCCTCACCCCTAGGCAGACGTTTAGCGACGCCACCCAAAAACAGCACCGAGGTCCTAATGATCTACAAGACATTCTCCTCCAAAGGTCAGAGGAAGAGAGCTTCTCGAGAGCTCGATCAGATACACCAGGTGGAATCACGGAAATCATGGGCAGATGTACCGATAACTTTTAGCGAGGATGACCAATCGATAACCCGCACAGAGCGAGCACCTGCCGCTCTGGTCCTCAACCCAATAGTAGATGGCTTCAGGTTGGACAAAGTACTAATGGATGGCTGCAGTGGTCTAAACCTCATCTACGAGGGTACATTGGACAAGATGCAGTTCGATAGATCTCGAATAGAACGAAGCAACAGAACTTTTCGAGGAATCATCCCCAGAAGAGAGGCACGTTGTACAGGACGAGTAACCCTTGACGTAGTGTTCGGTACCCCCGACAACTACAGATGCGAAGAACTCCTTTTTCATATCGTGCCCTTTCATAGCGGTTATAATGCCCTCTTATGGCGCGACGCCTTCACAAGATTTCAGGCCATACCACATTTTGGTTATATGAAGCTTAAAATGCCGGGGCCCAATGGTGTGAACGCAGTTGCAAGTGACCCGGATAGAGTCCTTCGAGCCGAAAATAAAACATCATTGCTTGCCCTCGAGGCACTAGCTGAGACCCTTGCTGCAGAAGAACTGACCACACTCCGTTCTATCGTAGATAAGGACGACGTAATCCTTGGCAAAAGGCCAAAATCCACATCGTTCAAACCTGCAGATGAAATCATAAAATTTCAGGTACACCCAACGGACCCCAATAAAACAGCGTCCATCGAAGCTCAGCTGGACCCCACGATTGCTGAAGCACTCTGCACATTCTTGCATGAAAATTGGGACATATTCGCCTGGCACCCATTAGATATGCCCGGAATCCCGCGAAGGCTGGCAGAACACAGTCTGAACATAACCACAGGCTTGAAGCCAGTCAAACAGGCCTTACGTCGATTTTCCGAGGCCAAGCGTTAAGCTATGGGCGAAGAACTCGCTAAACTACTTGAAGCCGGATTCATCAGAGAAATTAAGCACCCTGAATGGTTGGCGAATCTAGTCATGGTGCCGAAGAAGGACAAATCATGGCGGCTTTGCATCAATTTCAAAGACCTCAACGATGCCTGCCCTAAGGGTCCTTTCCCTTTACCCCGCATGTACCAGATCATCGATGCCACTGCCGGACACGACTCACTTTGCTTCCTCGATGCCTATTCCGGATAGCATCAGATCAAGATGAAGGAGTCTGATCAAGCCGCAACTGCCTTCATCACCCCCTATGGGCCATTCTGCTTTAACACAATGCCTTTCGGGTTAAAAAACGCAGGCGCCACATACCAGCGCATGATCCAGACATGCCTGGAAAAACAAATCGGCAAAACAGTCGAGGCATACGTAGACGACGTGGTCATCAAGACTAAGAACATCAGTCAGTTGGTGTAGAACCTCGGCCAAACCTTCGCTAGCTTACGGGAGTACGATATACGGCTCAATCCAGACAAGTGTGTCTTCGGAGTCGCTGCTGTTAAACTGCTCGGATTCATTGTCTCCCACATGGGAATAGAGGCCAATCCAGCCAAGATCCGAGCTTTATCACAACTAGCGATCCCCACGGAGCTAAAGCACGTTCAAAGACTAGCAGGCTGCATGGCAGCGTTAAGCCGCTTTATCTCCCGCCTTGGCGAGAAGGCCCCGCCACTCTACAGGCTGTTGAAACGAACCAAAAACTTTGAGTGGACCGATGAGGCAGCAGCCGCGCTAGAGGAAATTAAGACACTGCTGGCCAGTAACCCCATATTAACAACCCCTGGTACTGGTGAACAGATGCTGCTATACATCTCAGCCACCAACCAGGTCGTCAATGCGGTCCTCGTGGTAGAACAGGAGGCCGAGGGCCATAAATTCCGGGTACAGAAACCAGTCTACTACATGTCGAAAGTGCTTACTCCGTGTAAGTCCAGATACCCACATTATCAGAAGATATCCTACACAGTGTTCATGGCGTCACGCAAGCTCAGACCCTATTTTCAAGAGTGTTCGGTCACGGTGGCCTCCGAGGCACCCCTGAATGATATAATCAATAACTGGGATGCCACCGCCGCATAGCCAAATGCGCCATCAAACTCCTCCCATTTGAAATCAATTACAAGCCACGTCGAGCTATTAATTCTCAGGTGTTGGCCGATTTTCTCGCCGAATGGACGGAGGCCGAGCTCCCAAGAGAATACAACACGTACTCACACTGGACAATGTACTTCGATGGATCCAAGACACTCGCCGGAATGGGGGCTGGAGTTATTCTCACATCCCCCACCGGACACAACATCTGATATGTCCTCCAGATCATGTACACTGAACCAAATAATGCGGCCGAGTACGAGGCTCTGTTGCACAGACTCCGGATGGCAACATCGATGGGCATACAACGACTCGAAGTATGGGGAGACTCTAATATCACCATCTCATAAATCAATGGCGAATTCGATGCCAAAAACCCAAAAATGGCAGCTTATAGAAATGCCGTCCTCAAGATATCCGCACGTTTTGAAGGGCTAAAATTCCACCATGTCTCCAGAGACAGCAATCAAGCTGCCGACATCCTCGCCCGCATGGGCGCCAAGCGCGACCCCGTCCCTAAAAACACCTTCCTAGAGAAGCTCTTCAAGCCCTCTGTGGTATGGCAGGACGACGGCAAGGACACTATAACTAATGGAGCAGAACAGGTCATCCCTCCCATAGTCAAACCAGATGAGAAAATCATCGGCGGTTCTGCAATTGAAGAAACACCCTCGGCCCATGAGGTCATGGCAGTAATCGCACCATGGACAGAACCCTTCATTGCGTACCTTCTACGCAAAGAACTCCTCGACGATCAGACGGAGGCGAGACGCATAATCCGATGATCAAAAGCCTACAAGGTCCATGAAGGAGAATTATACAAAAAGAGCACTACGGGGGTCCTCCAACGGTGCATATCCGAAGAAGAAGGAAGGCAGATCTTGGCAGAGATACATGCAGGCATGGGTGGCCACCACGCAACAGCGCAGGCCCTGGTAAGCTAGGCCTTCCGAGCTGGGTTCTTCTGGCCCACCGACCGAGCGGACGCCCACACACTTGTCCAACATTGTGTCGGCTGTTAGCTCTTTGCAAATCAAAGCCACATGCCTCCTACGGCTCTTCGAACGATACGCATTACATGGCCTTTTGCGGTTTGGGGCTTAGACATGGTCGGACCACTTAAAGGGGGGACAAAGAAAAAGAAATACCTACTGGTCATGGCCGACAAGTTCACTAAATGGATCGAAGCAAAGCCAGTAAGTTCGGCAAAGTCGGGGCCGGTCATCGACTTCATATCCGGCGTGGTGCACCGTTATGGTGTCCCGCACACTATAATAACGGACAATGGATCCAACTTCACCGCCTAGGAGGTAAAAGACTAGGGCGCTAACTTGGGCATCAAACCTGATTATGCCTCGGTGTATCATCCGCAGACCAATGGACAAGTCGAACGGTCCAACGGTCTTATTATGAGTGGTATTAAACCTCGTCTGGTACGATCTCTTCAAGAATCTGATTGTCATTGGGTGGAGGAACTCGATTCTGTGTTGTGGGGCATGCGTACCACCCCGAATCGATCAACGGGATACACACCATTCTTTACGGTGTACGGGGCCGAAGCGGTCCTCCCGTGTGATATCATTCACGACGCACCCAGGGTGTGCATGTATGAGGAAAAAGATGCCGAGTTAGATCAGCAGGACGACCTAGACGCCTTGTAAGGGGAACGCGATATAGCTTGGGCTTGATCTACTTTCTATCAACAGCAGGCTCGGCGGTACCAAAGCAGGGAAGATCCAGCTAAAGTATATAATGGGGGCCAGTTGGTCTTACGCCTCCTAGAGAAACAGAAGCGTAAACTCAACCCCAAGTGGGAGGGCCCTTTCATAATTGATGAAGTACTGATAGGAGGAGCTTATCATCTTCGCAACCCACAGGACAATCGCCTCGAACCGAACCCATGGAACGCAGCTCGCCTTCGGCGCTTCTACGGCTAGACCGGTGTCGTCACCTTCTCTAAAAACCCTTGTATTTTCCTCCCTTTTCCTTGTTTGCCTTTTTAGGATTGGCTAGATTTTTCTCAGGTTATGTTCGGCTAAACCGAACTATGTTAAGATTTTATCTGCATACATTCTTAAATGTTTTACCCGATAACACCTGGGGGCTCTTTAATGAACTAAAGCTATATTGCTTTATCTAGCTATTTGTCTTATATGCACTCTTCTAGCATCATTTTTGCACCGTTTTATTCACCAATTAGGCTTAAGATTTAGCCAAGCCGGGTTGCCTTGCTCCTGTGCTTACCCCCTACGTTCCCAATTGTTCAGCTAGGGGGTAAAGGGAGCACCTCTGCGATTGCTACGACCGGATTACCCGGATACGTACCTTAGACAGGTGAAGCCGAAAGCTAGCATTCTTACAATACAAATTGGTCAGCCAAGAAGGAAGAAAATATACTTGGTGCTTCTCGCCGTAAACGGAGGTTATCCCCCCCCCCCAAATAGCAAAATTATCCGCATAATACGGATACATGGCTATGACATCTACGATCTACGTAGTAACGCAAAGAAAGGAACCCATAGAGGAACTATTTTCTTTGGAAGATGTTTCTTACGTTAAACAGTAATATAACATACCTCTCTATGCGCGTTTTGTCTGTTAGCACCAGAAGGCCGGATTGCCTAGTTCCCTGAAATGATTCCCTGATATCGCAGGATGCATAGTATGGAACACTCCCTAGGTATCGGCGACGGAGGCAGAAGCCGATGGCCGGTTAAGACAACGTTTACAAGGGTGGAGACGGTTTGATAAAATGTACATAGTTACATAGATTCAAAACACACGGCTATCATTCAAGATGGTCTATTATGGTGTCCAGGGCACAATCCTCTTGTGACATACGAGCCGCGGGCATCACTTGGTCATAAACCAAGTGCACATGTACCTCTTTACCATCCGACCCTACCGGCCCAACCCGAGCCAAGTGCTCTGGGTTGAGTTTGGTAAAGTGGGTCTTCACCATGGCCTATGCCTCCCGCGCTCCCTCTTGACAAGCCGAAGTCTTCCATAGCTCAAAGCGACTCCAAGCTTCTCTAAATTTATCTGCTAGTTCTGTCATCCCTTCCGGAGGCGTCTGAGCTGGCCAGAGTGCCTTGATCGTGCTCTTCATAGCCTTCCGAGCCCGCTCATGCACAACGGACAGTTCCTTTAACAGGTCCCCTACGTATGAGCTAACTTCTTCCTCGGGACGCCCGGTTAGGAGACCTAGGCAGGGAATCAACGATGTTCCTTACACTTGACACGATAGAAACACTTTACGGAGTTTTAGATTAGAATTTCGCTTATAGAACATGCCACCCTTTAATCTCTGGTTCTCTTCGCGGGCTTGTGTCAATTGAGTTTTCAAACTCTCAATTTCTTCGTCTTGTCGCTGATTTTCCGCTTTGAGCTGGTTCTTATCCTCTAGACTTCGAGTCATTACGCGATGCCCGGCCTCCAGCTGTGACTTAGCATACCTTTGAGATTTTTGGGAAGCATCCAAATCCTTCTGCAGCTGCCCTATGAACTCGGCTGCTACGAAACAATCTTTTGTCAGAAAGATATGTCCTCGACAACTTCCGCACAATAAGCAATACTTTGTACTCACCGTGCGCCTCTCTGGTGAACTTTTTCACCTGCTCAATTTCGGCCTTAATATCCTGCAGCTTTGCTCGACTTGACTCGAGGTCCGCAGACAACTTCTCGTTTTGTTGCTTTGAAGCCTACACATGCACAAAAACAATATTTAGACCCTTGAATTCGGCCGTCCCGTCCAAATTAAGGCTCGGGGGCTACTGGGTTAGGAATTATGTTCGACCGTCAAAGCCGACCACTTACTTGCATGCTAGCGGCTCCATCAAGTCCCGCTCGATCGGCTCCGAGGTATGAGTCCACGGAATTAAGAGCGTTAAACTCTTGGTCAGAAAATATGGGGTGACGCAGTGACTCCCTCCGCCGTCGATGGTTCATCGCACTCTCAACCTCGGAATTGGTAACCGAGACATCCCCCGTGTCCTCGGGAGGTTGGCCAGTAACAGGAGCTCCCGCATCCACTTCGACGTGTGCCGAAGACCTTGGTCGAGGACAATCCGATGCCTTCTCAACATCTTCGGATGGAGGTGGTTCTACTCGCCTCCTGAGTACGTCAGTCAGAGACTGTGAGTGTTTGAAACGGATAAAACAAAGATCAGATTGCAAGATTAAGTACCTCTTGGTAGGGGGATCGGTCGGTGTAACTCCCGCTGTAGTCTCTTGCTCGGGAGTCTTGCCGCTGTTTGGCGCAGACCTTGCCGGGGTAGCCCCCGAGAGTGTCCGGCGCGTAGACCAGCGACCCTTGGGGACAGAGGTCGGTGAGATCGGAATGACGGGAGGCGCGTGTCTTTTCCAAGGAGAAGCCTTCTTTTTGCTTGTTCTGGAGGAAGGGAGCGATCTGGGGTAATCAGCCTGAAGGGCCACCTTGGACTCGTCGACACTCCTCTCGTAAAAGGTCCCGTCCTCAAATTCAATTGAAATCTCCAGATCATCATGAAATCCGGGGTCATCGCTACGTGAATAATCCTTCGGTTGTGGGGCGGGACATCTAACTGTCTCGACCCAACGCCCCCATTGCCGTTCGGAGAGACACGTGGTTCCGATCAGCCGACGCAGTTCTCTCGACTCCTTCATCAACAACCGGAGGAGATCAGCCCAAGAACGCTTAGCTATATATCTTTGAACTTTTTGGTAACTTGTTGCCAAAGGGGGAGAAGTGTATATAGATCTTTAGGCTTCGAGTGAGAGAGCGTTTGGTTTTTATCGCTTTTTCAAAACATTTGGTCTTTTGATTTGCTTGTGTTAAATGTTTGTTGGTGTTTGATCATACACTTTATGTGTGATGCTACTATTTCCTATCATTATGCTACTTATGAGATGATCTTTCACTTTTGCTTGATTGTGTTGTGCTATGTTGTTCACTCTTATTATTCTCGCACACCACCAAGTTGTATGTGACATGGAAGAAGTGCCCCATGCACCTAATTGATTGTGCATTTGCATTCAAACGCAAATTTAAAATAAGGCACAAATTTAGGGGGAGCTCTTGCTTATCACATACTTCTCAAAGCGACGATTATATTCTTTGATTATATCATATGTCGAAGCTTTGATCTATATGTTGTCATGAATTACCCAAAAGGGGGAGATTGAAAGCACATTTGCTCCCTTGGTGGTTTTGGTAATTAATAACAACATATAAGTCATTGAACTAATGTTTCCACTAAGTATATTTCAGGAAAAGTTCAATGATAGGATTGGCAAAAGGATTGTGGAGATTGTGGAAATACCCCAAGATGCATGGGAATAGATTGGCAAAGCTTCAAGCAAGAAGACTCTACATTTTACTTTGTGAGAAATCACTTTGAGTCCATAGGAAAGCCAATACTATTAAAAGGGGGTAAGGTATTGCTGATGAACAAAATGCTCATACGTGCACAAGTGATAGTCACCAAAAACACCCACAAGGTCTTCCACAAAAGTCTGTCAAAGCCAAATATTCAAAATCGGTGCAACCAACACTTTCCACCCGGTGCCACCGATTCTCAACCCTCAGACAGACTCAACCAAACCCTAGCCAATTCGGTGCAACCGATTCCATTCCGGTGCCACCGAGTTTGGGTTGCCAACTTTCTATTACGCAAATTCACAATATCGGTCCTACCGTGATTGTTGAATCGGCGTCACCGAGTTTGGGCAATCTGACCGTTGGTCACCTTATCGGTGCAACCGAGTTTCATATATCGGTCTCACCGAGATTCAAAAGTTGCCACCTTTTGGTCACTTCGGTACCACCGAGATTAACACATCGGTGTCACCGAGTTGGTCATTTTGTGTGTAACGGTTGGATTTTTGGGGATGCCTATATATACCCCTTCACCACCACCTACTCGAAAAAGAAGCACTCAGAACTATTCCATACTTGCCCCATCCAGTTTTCTGAGAGAGAACCACCTACCCTTGTGTTGAGGTCAAGATCATCCACTCCAACCATATGGATCTTGATTTCTAGCCTCCCCAAGTTGCTTTCCACCAATCCCATCTCTTCCACCAAGCCAAATCTGTGAGACAGTGATTGTGTGTTGAGGAGTCTATCATCTTGAAGCACAAGAGCAAGGAGTTCATCATCATTGCCGAGCCTATTACCTTTTGGAGGGTGGTGCCTCCTAGATTGGTTAGGTGTCGCTTGGGAGCCTCCTACTTCATGTTGTGGAGTTGAACCAAGAAGTTTGTAAGGGCAAGGAGATCGCCTACTTCGTGAAGATCTACCCATAGTGAGGCTAGTCCTTCATGGACGGAAGCCGTTATGGAATAGTCAAGGTTGCTACTTCGTGGACCCTTATGGGTGGAGCCCTCCGTGGACTCTCGCGACCGTTACCCTCCGTGGGTTGAAGACTCCATAAACGTGGATGTACGATAGCACCACCTATCGGAACCACGGGAAAAATCATCGTGTCTACAATTGCGTTTGATCTTCCAACCCTTCCTTTCTACTCATGCTTGTTGTTACTTTCCGCTGCTATACTCTTAGACTTGCATGTGTAGGGTGTACTTGACTTGCCATGAATGTTAAAATCTACCAACTCTAAAATTTGGGAAAAGGTAGAATTTTTATTTGGTCAAGTAGTCTAATCCCCCCCCCCCCTCTAGACATACTTTCGGTCCTACACCGACCGAGCACGAACCCGCCGAGAAAAAGAATAGACCCCCTACGGGAGTCAGAACTGTCCTTGACGGACTATTAGACAAGCCATGCCCTATACACTCTGTATTACTGAACACAAGCCCGACTCACAGCCTTAGAGCTTGTTGGGTCGTCTGGCAGGTCGCAAAAAGTGGAGAGGCCATCCTCGAGGCCCTACCTCCAGGTAGACGTTCAACAGCGCCACCAGAATGCAACGCCGAGATCCTTACGATCTACGAAACGTTTTCCTCCAGGAATAAAAGGAAGAGAGCTCTTCGAGAACTCGAACAAATGTATCAGGTGGCAGCAATGAATTCATGGACAGACACACCGATCACCTTCGGAGAAGCTGACCAACCAATCACCCGCCCCGGCTGAACACCTACCGCATTGGTCCTCAATCCCATCGTCGATGGTTTCAGGTTACAAAAGGTGGTAATGGACGGCGGCAGTGCTTTAAACCTCATTTACGAGGATACCTTGGAAAAAATGCAATTCGACCGACCCCGCATCGAACATAGCAACACAACCTTTCGTGGGATCGTCCCTGCGAAAGAGGCACGTTGTTCCGGACGTGTTACCCTCGATGTGGTATTCGGCATGCCCGAGAACTACAGATCTGAAGAACTTCTCTTTCATATCGTGCCCTTTCAAAGTGGTTACCAAGCTCTGTTGGGGCATGACGCTTTCACAAGATTTCAGGCTATACCACATTACGGGTATATGAAGCTCAAAATGCCGGGCCCAAACGGGGTGATCACAATCACAAGTGACCCGAATAGAGCCCTTCGAGCCGAAAACAGAACAGCAACGCTCGCCCTCGAGGCACTAGCCGAGACCTTTGCAGCAGAGGAATTGACCGCACTCCGGTCAACAGTGGACAAGGATGATGTGGTCCTTAGCAAGAGGCCCAAGCCTACGTCCTTTAAACCTGCAGACGAAATCGTCAAATTTCAGGTACATCCAACGGACCCCAATAAAACAGCATCCATCGGAGCTCAGCTGGACCCCATGGTGGATGAAGCACTGTGAACATTTTTACGAGAAAACTGGGATATCTTAGCCTGGCATCCTTCAGATATGCCAGTAATCCCACGACGGCTAGCAGAACACAGTCTGAACATAATCGCAGGCTTCAAGCCCGTCAAATAGGCTCTACGCCGATTTTCCGAACCCAAGCGACAAGCTATGGGCGAAGAACTAGCAAAATTGCTGGAGGCCGGATTCATAAGAGAAATCAAACACCCCGAGTGGTTGGCAAACCTGGTGATGGTACCGAAGAAAGATAAATCCTGGCGGCTGTGTGTCGATTTCAAAGACCTTAATAAAGCTTGCCCCAAGGACCCTTTCCCCTTACAACGCATAGACCAGATTATTGACGCCACAGCAGGACACGACTCATTGTGCTTCCTCGACGCTTATTCCAGATACAACCAGATCAAAATGAAGGAATCCGATCAAGCCGCAACTGCATTCATCACCCCCTACGGGCCATTCTGCTTTAACACAATGCCTTTCGGGCTAAAAAACGCAGGTGCTACATACCAGCGTATGATTCAGACATGTCTCGAAAAACAAGTCGGTAAAACAGTCAAGGCATACGTGAATGACGTGGTCATTAAGACCAAACACGTCAGCCAGCTGATAGACGACCTCAGGCAAACTTTTGCTAGTCTGCGGGAATATGATATACGGCTCAATCCGGACAAATGTGTCTTCGGAGTTCCCGCCGGTAAACTACTCAGATTCATTGTTTCCCATAGAGGAATAGAAGCGAATCCTGCTAAGATCTGCGCCCTATCTCAACTTGCGATTCCTACAGAGCTAAAGCACGTCCAAAGATTGGCGGGCTGCATGGCGTCTTTGAGCCGCTTTATCTCCCACCTTGGTGAAAAGGCTTTACCGCTCTACAGGCTGCTGAAACGGACCAAAAACTTTGAGGGAACCGATGAAGCAATGGCTGCTCTAGAGGAAATTAAAACACTGCTCGCCAGCAACTCCATACTCACGGCGCCAAGCGCCATTGAACCAATGTTACTGTACATCTCGGCCACCAATCAAGTGGTTAGTGCAGTACTCGTCATCGAACGAGAGGACGAGGGTCACAAATTCCGGGTGCAAAAGCCAGTCTACTATGTGTCAGAAGTGCTAACGCCATGCAAGTCAAGATATCCGCACTACCAGAAGATAGCCTATATAGTGTTTATGGCATCACGAAAGCTCAGACATTACTTTCAAGAATGTTCGGTCACGGTGGCATCCGAAGTACCCCTGAACGATATAATCAATAACAGGGATGCCACCGGCCGCATAGCCAAATGGGCCATTGTGACACCCTGGTTTTTGGCAACTTTTTCTTGTCAAAATCTTTTTGGTTTTATTTGCAAATTTGGTTGATTTTCGAATCTTTTCAGTTGATTTGGACCTAGGAAACCTCTGAACTTTTTCCTAAGTGATCCAGAGCTTCTAACATCTTACGAACACCATGTCACACACCTTCTGGATCACAATCCATTTTTCTAATACTTTCCAATAATTCTTTTATTCCTTTGGGAATTATGTCATCACTATGGGCTGTGAAGCAACCTATAGTTTGGATGATCAATAAAATCCCAAACTCTTGTCACACCTTCTTATCATCATATAATCCCATAATCTTCAAAAATATTCCATTGTCCAATACAAAATTTTGGCCAGAATAATTATTTTCTTTCTGGTCAGAATTGGTCAGTTGTGAAGCAACTCCTATTTTCCTAACTTAGAAAATTCCCAATAAATTTCCTGAGATATTAGGCATCCTATCTAGCCACAATATCCAAAAATATCACATTGGCCAGTACAACTTTTTAGCAACAAGGCTCTGCCAAGTTACTGCATTTCTGAAACCCTTGTGAAGGAAGTGCCAGCTAGGAGCGGCCAACTGCCATGAAATTTTTATGGCATCCTCTCTACCTCATATGACTCCACCATGCCAAATTTCAGCTCCATCAGATCTACCATATGAGTGCCACGAGCAGATCAAGTTTCTAGACCAGTATGGCAGTTTACATATGAACCCTATTCAAAACTTTTCCAAACAACTTCAAATTTGGTCAGCCTGTAGTCCTTCCAAACTAAACCACTCCAGACATCTCCATTGGCCCTATCTCCAGCTCACTTCTCCTCTAGATCTCTCTCAATATTGCTGTCACAAACTGTAGTTGAAGCTACACTTCACAGCAGAGTGAACCTAGCCAAACCAAGCATGCAGGGGCACTAAGTGATCAAAGGAGAAGGCACTGGACATGGTGCACTGAACCTGCACGGCCTCTAGGCGCCAGACACGGTGGTGAGCATGACGATGGCATGTCAGTACGCGTGCTCTGTAGCTCGCCCGCGTCGGGTGCTGTCACTCTAGCCGTCCCGCGTGGCCAGACGGTGTCCGCTGGTGCCGACTTCGCCGATGCCGTCCACGCACACCTCTCCCAAAGCCTCCCCTCGCCGGAATCCTCCCCGACGGCCGCCACGCACTTGGGCACTGTGGCGCCCGTGCGGCCACAGTGGCTCTGGCGCTCGTCTTCTTCCCCCGCTAGCCTCCACTGTGCCATTACTCCCTCCTGCTCTCTCCCGTCCCGTCGCCCGCAAGCAGCCAGCCAGCGCGGCGTCCTCTCGCCGGCGACGTGTCCCGCACCTCGCCATTTCCAGAGAGCTCGCTCGAGCTCCGCTCCGGCCTATATAAAGCCACGGCCAGCCCTCCGAGCTCCTCATCCCACTCCCTCCACCACAAATCGACTCCCAGAGTGCTGAGCCATGGCCGAGAGGCCCTCTGGCCTCGTACCCTCGCCGGAGTTCTGCCGCCAGAAGGAGCTCCGCCACCAGCACCTTCCACCCCATTCCAGCCTCGTCCGACTGCTCCCACGAGCTCAGTGAGGTCCCCTGGTCCTCCTCGACCCCTTGGCCAGCCGAATCCTCGCCGGATTCGCCACCGCCGACGAGTCCCGAAAGCTGCCGCCGTCGGAGAAGAAGGGGACGATGCCATCCGGCCACCTCTTGCTGATCTGCGGGTACGTGCGGGTTCGCCACGGTGATCTCGTCCCATCCCCACTCTCTCCCGACCTCACCGCCGCCTGGATCTCCGGCGGCGATCGCCGGAGCCCCGCCTCCCTCTGTTCCCACTCTCCCTTCTCTGTTTTAAAACGAGCGGACCCCATCCGTCAGCAGCTCAGCCGCGCGCGCTCGAAGCGGTAAGTGGAGACGCCTCTCCACTTTACGCCTTCGACGTGCCCCCCTGTCAGGTTTTTCTGTTTTTATTTAAATTTCCAGTTTGACCAGTACCTTTGACTGGCCATATCTTTTTATTCCTAAACCCAAATTGATTGATTCTTTTTGCACTTGGTTTGTCTTGAGCTCTTCTAATTTCTGGTAAAGTTTGGTATTTTTCTCTTACTCACAGAATTTCTGGTAGCCAAAACAGTGTTATGTGACATTTTAAATTGTTGTTTAAAAATATTTTCGGAGGGAAACTTTGGTAACTTTGAAGACCAGGAGTTCTTGGGCAACCCAACAGAGCAAGGCAAGCCAGGACATCCATCTTTTGAAGCATTTCAATAGCATTGCATATTTCAATGCATTAAGTTCATTTATTTGCTATGTAATAATTCATAGCAATTTAATTTAAATGCTTAGTTGCTGCTATTTTAAGTTATTGTGATAAACCACATGCTTGCTTAATGAAACTTAGTTGGTTGATCTGGAGTCACCTGTCTGAGCTTATCCGTGCAACCACATTTGCCGGTATGGGATGGCCTTGACTTGGTCTGGCTTCGTGCTCTTTCACCGGTACCTCCAGACAGGGAGGGTTATGCGTGCGTGCTGTCGTGATCAGGTAGACGGCGGTAACCCTGTGAGCCCAGTTGAGTATTGTGCCGGCGTCCCCGTTTGGGACAGTTTAGTTTGGCCACGACGGTGGCAGGTGTCACGAGGTGACACAGGGGCCACCCAAGGCAGGACTCCGAGGGAAGGATGAATGCCGGTGGTACGATGGGAGAGTCACGGGTCAGGCGGGTTTCGTTGGAGCAACGCTGGTCCACCCGAATGGGATCACGAGGCCAGGTGCTTCATGATGTGCGTAAAGAGCGCAACCTCTGCAGAGTGAAAAATCTATTCGAATAGCCGCGTCCACGGTATTGGACAGTCCGTCCAGGCCTCACTAGGTGGTCAACCGTAACAGTGATAATAATGATGGAAGAACTCGTCTTGTGTTCAGAAGTACTCGCTGGCTTATGAGTATTCCGAGGGTTGTGGGACAACCCGAAAGAGAGTAAGTTGATAACTGATGACAGTAAGTGAATCACTTAAGAATTTAACATGTTGATTGCCATGCTATTGTTTGCTGCATTACTTGGTTGTCGTGAGCTTGCGAGTACATTCAAAGTACTCACCTAGCGTACCATGCCAGATGCAGGAGAAGCCGAGGACGGAGGTCCCGATGGTTCGTGCTACGCTAACTAGGCTGTGTCCCAGCAGTGTCCCTGTGGATGGAGTTTCCGCTATGTTCCGCTACGCCATAGAGTTTCCCTAGTAGTTTCGAGGCCTGCTATGTTTCATAAATAATGTAGATATTGTCATAGCACCAGGTGTGCCTTTGGCCTCGCTATCGATGTATAATATGAGCTTGTACCCGAAGTTTATCAATAAAGTTCAGTTCAGTTCTGTTCCAAGTTGTTGTGTGTTTCCAGAAGACATGATCTCTGGGTTGGAAACACTGGTAATCCAGTTCGCTGAGCCGGGGTGCCACAGCCATCGAACTCCTTCCTTTCGAAATCACCTATAAGCCACGTCGAGCTATTAAATCTCAGGTGTTGGCCGATTTCCTTGCCGAATGGACAGAGGCCAAGCTCCCCAGAGAATATAATACATACTCCCATTGGACGATGTACTTCGATGGATCCAAGACACTGGCTGGACTGGGGGCTGGAGTTATCCTCACATCTCCCACGGGAGACAACGTCCGGTACGTGTTGCAGATCATGTATGCCGATTCCAACAATGCGGCCGAATACGAAGCACTATTGCACAGGCTTCGGATGGCAGCATCGATGGGCATACAACGGCTTGAAGTACGGGGAGACTCTAATCTCACCATCTCTCAAATCAATGGCAAATTCGATGCTAAAAACCCAAAGATGGCAGCATACAGAAATGTCGTTCTTAAAATATCCGCACGGTTCGAGGGGCTAGAATTCCTCCATGTCGCTAGGGACAGCAATCAGGCTGCTGACATACTCGCCCGTATGGGGGCCAAGCGCGACCCCGTCCCGAAAAACACCTTCCTTGAACAGCTTTTTAAGCCATCGGTGGTATGGCAGGACGAAAATAAGGGCGCTGGAGCCATCAGTACGGAAGAGATTGTCCCTCCTATAAATGAACCAGACGAGCAAATCATCGGCGGTTCCATAATTGAAGAAACTCCTTCGGCTCATGAGGTCATGGCAGTTATCGCACCTTGGACCGAGCCCTTCCTTGCCTACCTTCTCCGCCAAGAACTCCCTGATGACCAGACAAAGGCGAGATGCATAATTCGGCGGTCCAAGGCCTATAAGGTCCACGAGGGTGAGTTATATAAAAAAAGCACCACCGAGATACTCCAATGGTGCATATCTGAGGAAGAAGGAAGGCAGCTTTTGGCCGAAGTCCACGCGGGCATGGGCGGCCACCACGCCGCAGCACGGGCCTTAGTAAGCAAAGCCTTTCGAGCCGGATTCTTTTGGCCCACCGCTCGAGCGGACACCCAAGCACTTGTCTAGCATTCTGTTGGATGTCAGCTATTCGCAAATCAAAGCCACATGCCCCCGACAGCTCTTTGGACTATTCCGATCACCTGGCCTTTCGCGGTCTGGGGGCTGGATATCGTCGGACCACTTAAAGGGGGGACCAAGAAAAATAAATATCTACTGGTCATGGTCGACAAGTTCACCAAATGGATCGAAGCAAAACCAGTAAGATCAGCTAAGTCCAGACTGGTAGTCGACTTTATATCAGGCGTGGTACACCGTTATGGTGTCCCGCACAGCATAATAACGGACAATGGATCCAATTTCACCGCCCAGGAGGTGAAGGACTGGTGCGCAAACATGGGCATCAAGCTCGATTACGCCGCGGTGTATCACCCGCAGACCAATGGACAAGTCGAACGGGCCAATGGCCTAATCATGAGTGGCATCAAACCACGCGTGGTCCGATCTCTTCATGAATCTGACTGCCATTGGGTAGAGGAGCTTGACTCCGTTCTGTGGGGTCTGCGTACCACCCCGAATCGATCAACGGGATACACACTATTTTTTATGGTCTACGGGGCAGAAGCAGTCCTTCCCTGCGATATCATTCACGACGCACGTAGGGTGCGCATGTACGAAGAAAAGGAGGCCGAGTTAGATCGGCAGGACGACTTAGACGCCTTGGAAGGAGAGCGCGATATAGCTCGGGCCCAATCTACTTTCTATCAACAACAGGCTCGGCGCTACCAAAGCAGGGAGGTTAGAGCGAAGGCATATAATGTGGGCGAACTCGTCTTACGCCTCCCAGAGAAGCAGAAGCATAAAGTCAATCCCAAGTCAGAGGGCCCTTTCATAATTGACGAAGTACTTACAGGAGGGGCTTATCGCCTCCACAACCCGCCGGACAATCGCCTCGAACCAAACCCATGGAACGCATCTCGTCTTCGTCGCTTTTACGGTTAGACCGGTGTCGTCATATTTCTTACCTTTCTTTTTCTTTTTCTTTTTTTTCTCTCTTTCGTATTCCTTCCCTTCCCTTTTAGCTTTACAGGATTGGATATCATTTCCCAGTATGTGTTCGGCTCAACCGAGCTTGCGTTAATTTTTTCAGCATACATCTTCAAATGTCCTATCCGAAAAAACACTTGAGGGCTTCTTCTCGAAGCCAGTTATTATATATTCTATGCACCGATTCACATGTATTGTTCATGCACACTTCCCTTATCGTTTTTAAGCCATTATATGCATCAATTGAACCTAAGATTTTGGCCAAGATGGGTTGCCTCGCTCCTGTGCTTACCCTCTACGTTCCCGATTGTTCGGCTAGAGGGTAAAGGGAGCACCTCTGCGATTGTTATGACCGGATCATCCGGATACGTACCTCAGACGGGTGAAGCCGAAAACTAGCTATCTTAAGAAGAAAATTGGTCGGCTACGATGGAAGCAAAAAACTTGTGGTGGTTATCACCACTACCTGGGATTATTTTCCCAAAGAAGCCATTATTCGCATACTAGTAGTATACAGTCATGATATCTACGATCTACGTAGCAACCTAAAGGAAGGTACCGATAGAGGAACTATTTTCTTCGGAAGACGTTTCTTACGTTAAGCAGTAATATAACATATCTCCCTATGCACGTTTTGTCTGTTTGCACCGAATAGCCGGATTGCCTGGTTCCCCAAATAAGTTCCTTTTATCGGAGGACATTCGACACGGAACACTCCCAAGCTCTTAGTGAGGGAGGTCAAAGCCGATGGCCGGTTAAGACAACATTTACAGCATAGACAGAGCAGTTTTTGATTTAAAGTACATAGTTACATAGAATCAAACACCTGGCTGCTGGTCAAGATTATCTATTAAGGTATCCAGGGTGCAATCTTCTTGCGAAAGACGAGCGGCGGGCATCACTTGGTCGTAAACCAAATGAAGTGGCACTTCTTGCCCATCCGGCCCTACCGGCCCAACCCGAGCCATGTGCTCTGGGTTAAGTTTGGTAAAGCGGGTCTTGACCATTGCCCACGCCTCCCGCGCTCCCTCTCGACAAGCCGGTGTCTTTCATAACTCAAAACGACATCGGGATCCTTTAAACCAATCAGCCAGTTCGTACATCCCTTCTGGAGGCGTCTCGGCAGGCTAGAGCACTTTGATCATGCTCCGCATGGTTCTCTGGGCCCGCTCATGTACGACGGACAGTTCCTTCACTCGGAATGATTCGATTTCTTCCTCGGGCCGCCCAGTCAGAAGACCTAGACACGAGACGAAGCATGTCCCTTACACTTGATATAATGAAGGTGCTTTTCGGAACTACGAAGATATAAGTGCACTTACAGAACATGCCCCTCTGTAATCTCTGGTTCTCTTCTTGGGCTTGAGCCAATTGAGTTTTCAAACTCTCAAGTTCTTCGACTTGCCACTGGTTTTCCGCCTTAAGCCGGTTGTTTTCCTCCAAACTTCGGTTCAACACACGGCGCCCAGCCTCTTGCTGAGATTCGGCATAGCTCTGAGATTATCGGGCTGCATCCAAATCTTTCTGCAACTGCCCTATGGACTCAGCTACTAAAGTACTCTCTAATCAGTACGGGAATGTCAAATAATTCGGCAAATTGACATACTAACTGTGCGCCTCTTGGGTGAACTTCTTCACCTGCTCAAGCTTGGCCTTCACGGTTTGTACCTGTGTTCGGCTCACCTCGAGTTCCTCGGCCAGCTTCTCATTTTGCTGCCTTGAAACCTACATTATAAATAAAACAATATTCAGATCCTTAACTCGGCCGTTCTGACCAAATCAAGGCTCGGGGGCTACTGGATTAATATTTGTGTTCGGTTGTTAAAGCCGATTACTCACCTCCAGGCTGGACGTTATCAGTTTGGCGGCTCCCTCAAGCCCGGCTCGGGTAGCTCTGATGTATACGTCCACCAAACTAAGGGCATTAAATTCCTGATCGAAAAACGCTTGGTGGCGCAGGGTTTCCTTTCGCCGCCGGTGATTCATCGCACTCTCTACCTCGGAGTTAGTGACCGAGACGTCCCCAGAATCTTGAGGGGGCTGATCCGTCACAGGGGCCTCCGCGTCAAGTTCAGCCTGAGCAAGAGACCTTGATTCTTGATGGTTTCCTGGAGCCTCCACGACGTTCCCTGAAGAAGGTGGCTATACTCGTCTCCTGAGTATTTCGACACGAGATTTTGTGAGTACTTGTTGCAATTATGACAATGGCCGAAATAAATGGTTAAATGAAGTACCTCTTGGTTGAGTGCACGGTCGAGGTGGTCCCCGCGGTTGGCTAATGATGAGGATTCCTGTTGTTGCTCGGTACGGGCCCTGCTGCCGTAGACGACGTTCGACGCGTGGACCGACGACCCTTGGGAGTAGAGATCGGCACACTCGGGTTGGCAGGGGTCGCTTGCCCTTTACGGGAAGAGGCCTTCTTTTTAACAGTGGTGGAAGAAGGAAGTGGTCTATGGTGATCGGCTAGAAGAGCCACCTTGGAGCCGTCAAGGCTCTCCTGGTAAAAAAAAAACCATCCTCGTATTCGATGGATAGCTCCGGATCGTCATGGAATCCGGGATCGTCATCGTGAGAATAACTCTCTGGTTGAGGCGCCGGACAGCTGACTGTCTCAATCCAGCACCTCCAACTCTGTTCAGACAGATCGAAAGTTTCGATCAGAAAGATTATACATAAATATCCAAACTCAGAAAACAAAGCCAAAGGCTTACCCATTCAATGGGGTTATGGCTCGAATAGCCGTCCTTGGCTGACAGTCGAGCAAAATCTTCTTTTTCTCCTTTGAAAAGATCGACCAGTATGGCCGCCATTGCCGCCTGATTGGCAGGACCTGCCGTTGGGAATGGGTGGTGTCACTTGTTCCGTTGTAACGCCACAGGGGGTGTATCCTTTGCTGAAGGGGTTGAACGCATCGAGCAATGACGGCTGCCATCACGTCGATGATGGTTAACTTACTGTGAACTAGCAGCCTCACTTGGGTGGCTAGGCGTTTTACTTCGGCACTTTCCTCTTGGGATGGACTCTTCGGTCGCCAGTTGAACCTTTTCTTCAAAGTGGCATCGGAGTATTCGGGCAGGCCCCTCCGAGCTGGGTCGAACAGGGGAACGTCCTCAATATAGAACTATTCCAAGGCCCATTCTTCGGACTCTTTCTTCGGAGTCCCCATGGGATACCCCGTTCCGGCTATACGCCATACTTTGGCTCCACCCAGTTCCCGAATAGTCCCACCCCGAGTATGGGGGACAAGGCAGAAGTACCTCCTCCATAAACCAAAATGGGCCTCACAGCCCAAGAACATCTCGCAGAGGGCAAAAAAGCCCGAAATGTGCAGGATGGATCCAGGGGTGAGATGATGGAGTTGGATCCCGTAAAATTCCAATAGTCCTCTCAAGAAGGGATGAATTGGGAATCCTAGGCTCTGTAAGAGGAAGGACATGAAACATACCCGCTCTCCCTGTGTGGAACAGAGAAATTCTCTGCGAAGGCCTCGCCGTTCGAAGAAGTCAATCCGGCGCGGGTAAACGCCAGATCCGAGGTGGGAAGATAACCCTGGGTCTCAAGGTTGCGCAGCCGGAGGAGAGATACTGAACAACTTGCCCAATCTCCGGGAAGGGGGCCGTGAGGACGCGAGGAGGAGCCAGGGATGCTCGCCATATTTTCAAGTTCTCTCGCTTGGGGCTTTTCGATGGTGAGGAAGAGGAAGGGGCTGCCTAAGCCATGATTCAGCCTGCTTAAATGGGCGATTCCTCCCCATCACTTGCAGGAAGGGCAGTCCTGTAAAAGGCTGCTGGGTCGCCCATCTCCCATTGGCGCGTAGGGATCGAGGGGCGTCGTTAATTCTGAATGGCGAAGTTAATGCTATGGACCCCACGACGTCTCGACGATCGAGAGCTCACTGATGACCAGATTATTGCTTACCGAACATAGAGGAGGGGAAGAACTCGCCTCGCAAGCCGAAGACTTTCGGAGCGCAGGACTGTCCGGACTATATACCTCGGCATTGGAGGCTAGTTCGGGGGCTACTGAGGGAGTCCGGGATTAAGGGGTCCTCGGACTGCCAGCCTATTCTTTGTGGGCGGGACTCGTGGGCCACTCGTTGGAGGATCGGACTGACCGAATGCCCCGTTACCAAGGGGGAGATCTCAAGAGCCGTGGCGTGCCCTTCAAGCTTAAGATGATAGAATAGGCATGTTTTATTCCTACGATAAGCAATCGACTATGTGTAACCCTAGGGACCCCTGGTATCTATATAAGCCAGAGGGTTTAGTTCGTAGAGGCAGGTGAACTCATCTAGGGTTTAGCTACTTGATCTCGAGGTAGATCGACCCTGTCATCTTCATACACATCAATACAACCAAGCATGACGTACGGTTTTATGTCCGTAGGAGGGCCTGAACCTGGGTAAACATCGTCTCCTTCGTCCCCTGTTACCCATCGATTCTAGATCCACAGCTCGGGACCCCCTACCCGAGATCCGTCGGTTTTGACACCGACACCTGTCGCTCCATGAGCAGTCCAGGCATACAAAACAGATGTTCATTTGAATTTTTAGAGATGGCACATGCAAATTTACTTTGGAACGGCAGGGTAATACCGCATATAGGTAGGTATAGTGGACTCATCTGGAATAACTTTGGGTTAAGGGTTTTGATGCACAAGCAATATTCCCGCTTAGTACAGGCGAAGGCTAGCAAATAGATTGAGAAGCGGCCAGCTAGAGAGCGAAAACGGTCATGAACATGCATTACATATAATAAACATTAACTACTAGCATGAGCAGGATATGGACACCATGAACATAAATATCATGAATGCTATGTTGGTTTTGATTCAACTACATGCGTGAACATGTGCCAAGTCAAGCCACTTCAAACTTTCAGAGGAGGACACTATATCATCATACCGCATCACAACCATTTTAATGCATGTTGACATCCAAGATAAATCATTATCCACTCCTAGGTACTTAAGCATGGCATGAACAACTATAATCTCTAATGGTCATTGCAAACATGTTTGATCATAATATGCTGAATCAAGGATACTAGGTTAAACATATTTACAAAAACAAAAACAAGTTGAGTTCATACCCGCTTTTCTCTACCGCAATCACTTCATCAAATATCGTCATTATTGCCTTTCAATTGCATGACCGAATGATAAGAAAATAATAATAGTGCAAGAGTGTCGTGGACTAAGCTGGAATCTGTAAACATTTATTCAAGACGAGAAGACAAGGTAACATGGGCTCTTTGTTAGATCAACAATGATGCATATGAGAGCCACCAAACATTTCCATCGTGGACTTCTCCTTTGTACGACTCAAACAAAAAGAAAAGAAATTTAGAGAAACACACTGAAATATTTTTGGAGTTTTTGGTTTTTCTTGAAGAAAGCAAATTAAAGAGGAAAAACAAAAACAAGATAAATTATTTACACGGGAAAGCTCCCAACAAGCAAAAGAAGAAACGAGAAATCTTTTTGGGTTTTCTTTCGATACCAGAATTTAAACTAAGCTAGAAAGAAAAACTAAAAAGAAGTAGGAAATGTTTTTGGGTTTTCTCAAAGTTTTTCAAACACACAAGAAGAAAGCGAGAAGAAAAATCTAGCATGGATATTACAATGAAAAAGTGTGAACACCGACAACTGGAATGAAATGTGTGAACATGAATGTAATGTCGATGGAAATACGTACTCCCCCAAGCTTATGCTTTTGGCCTAGCTTGGTAATCACCATCCGTATGAATAATAATCTGGGCGATGGCTCACCGAGGCCCTTGGTGCAAACTCCACAGCCCTCCTGGCAGCTTCAACCTCCGCATTGTACGCATGGGCCTCACTCTCAAGAACATAGTATCTTCCCCTATTGTGAAAATCAAAGAGAGCAGGAGCAGGCAAACTGACAGGCACAACATTTTTTTATTAAATCTCAAGTTATAGGTGTAGTTAGTGGCCGTGCCTATCAGAAACTTATGGCGCTTCATGGCCTCAAAGTCTAAATACTGAATAGGTAGGATGGGGTCACTAGGCCATGGTGAAACATTGAGTCTCTCCGCTACACGGGAGGCATAGATTCCTCCATAAAAGTTACCACTAGCAGCATTGTGTTGCAGTCTCCGTGCAACAATTGCACCAAGATTATAATATTTATTTCCTGTTATGGCAGTGTGTATGAGACTCAAATTAGGAGCACACAGTGTGCTACAATCTTGTTTGCCTATGATACATTTGCCATTAAAGAGTGCGAAATATTGTATTGATGGGAAATGGATGCTCTTAATTCTCCCTTGTGCTACTCCCCTATCTTCACCAAAGCAAAGATTAACTAAAAATAACTCGTATTCAGATTTTGTTGGCTCATCAAGAGAACCCCAAGATGGAAGTTTGCATGTTTCACTGAATAATTCTAAAGGCATGGTGAAGGAATGGTCATAAAGATTGAATGAAACTCTAGACTCTCGAGGGAAATATTTAAATTTCTTTGTGAATGTTTTCGTGAGTTCGAGATGCTGAGGACACTTATCTGCGATGAAGGGAGCAAGTTCTGCATTGTGGATAAATTGATCAAATTCCCCCTTAATACCTGCACCTTCCATGAACTCGTCGCACGGCCACAAGCATGATTTGGTGGCGGCATCTCGCATCAAGATTTCACTTGGCTCAACATAAGATTGTCGAACTGAGCTTCCACTTGATGAGGCCTCCGAGGATGTCCTCCTCGAAGAACTCCTAAAGAATTGCATTTTTATTCACGAAAAATTTCTGAAATATTTTTGAGACACAAAATTTTGTTAACAAAACTTCGTGTAATGGATAGCAGCTACTCCTAAGCATGCATAGAGGCCATATTAAGCATTCAAACTACTTAGAGCTCTAAGAATTCAACATGCAAACTCATCTACAGCAGCACCAAGAGTAGCTAATTACTCTAAGGATAACCCACTAAATCAAAAACTAATTGGAGCAATGGTGGAGTCACATACCAAGTAGCAATCCCTCCAAACAGTTTCAGAAACGGAGCTTCGAGCAAAGAGATCGAAATCCGCAGGTTTGAGAGCAAGAACACGGGAATGGTGGCTGTGGTGATTTTTTTCTGGAGATAGGGGATGATGTGGGCTAAAGATATAAGTGAGGGGGCCCACGTGGGGGCCACAACCCACCAGTGCGCGCCTGGGGGTGCTGGCGCGCCCTGGTGTCTTGTGGGCACCAGGTGCACCCCCCTCTGGTATTATTTGCACCAGAAATTCAGAAATATTCAGAAAACAATCGTATCAAATTTTCAGAACATTCTGAGAACTTTTATTTTTGGGTCATTTTTTTATTGCACGGAGAAAACAGAAAACAGGATAATCATGGCATTTTATTTTATTTGACTAACTAAAACATAAAATAAAAGGTGGGAGCAGAGAGTTGTGCTTACTAGGTTCATCGACTTCAGACCTTTCAAAAATGATCCATTAATAAGGTTGATCAAGTCTTATTAACAACCACTTCCGATTAGCTTGAAACCGAAGAACTTCGTAAAACACTAAGTTACCTCAATGGGGATGTGCATATCCCCAACAATAAGTATATCATATTTCTTTTTGGCAGTAGGTAGAGGTAATTGAAAGCTTCCAATAGTGATGGTCGGAGATTCTTCAATAACATTTATACCATTCACTTGGAATTGTTTCTTCGAAAAGTGCACTGTGTGCTCATTACCATTGATATGAAAAGTGACTTTGCTTTTATTGCAATCAATAACAGCCCCTACAGTATTCAAAAAGGGTCTACCAAGGATAATCGACATGTTGTCGTTCTCGGGCATCTCAAGAATAACAAAGTCCGTTAAGATAGTAACATTTGCAACAACAACGGGCACATCCTCACAAATACCGATAGGTATGGCAGTTGATTTGTCAGCCATTTGCAATGATATTTCAGTAGGTGTGAGTTTATTCAAATCAAGTCTTTTATATAAGGAGAAAGGCATAACACTAACACCGGCTCCCAAATCACACAAAGCAGTTTTGACATAGTTTCTTTTAATGGAGCAAGGTATAGTTGGTATTCCAGGATCTCCAAGTTTTTTAGGTACTCCATCCTTTAAAAATAGTTAGCAAACATGGTGGAGATTTCAGCTTCGGGTATCTTTCTTTTATTTGTGATGATGTCTTTCATATACTTTGCATAAGGGGCCATCTTTAGGATATCAGTTAAGCGGGTACGCAAAAAGACTGGCGTAATCATTTCAGCAAAGCGCTCAAATTCTTCATCATCCTTTTTCTTAGATGGCTTAGGTGGAAATGGCATGTGTTTCTGAACCCATGGCTCTCTTTCTTTACCATGTTTCGTAGCCACAAAGTCTCTTTTATCATAACATTTATTTTTAGGTTGTGGGTTATCAAGATCAATAGCAGGCTCTATTTCAACATCATTATCTGGTTCTTTATCATGATTAGGTTGATCATCTTCATGAACATCATCATTATCAGTTTCATTATCACTAGGTAAATGTTCATTACCAGACTGAGTTTCAGCATCGGAAATAGAGACATCATTATTATCAGGAGGTTTTTGCATCTCAGGTTCACTAGAGGTATGCAGAGTCATATCATTTTTCTTTTTCTTTATCTTTTTAGAAGGACTAGGTGCATCAGTATTAATTCTCTGAGAGTCTTGTTCAATTCTTTTAGGATGACCCTCAGGATAAAGTGGTTCTTTGGTCATTCTACCTCCTCTAGTTACTACTCTAGCAGCAAAGTCATTCATATTATTATTCATTTCATCAAGCAACTCCTTTTGAGATTTAGCAACTTGTTCTAACTGAGTTTGAACCATAGAGGCATGCTTTCCTACACCTCTAACATCATTACTGATTCTGAATAGCAAGTCACACAAGCGAGCAATCATATCAGAATTATATTTCTATTGTTTCAGAACATGCGCATTGAAATGATCTTGCTCCATAATATAGTTGTCAAACTCATATAAGCATTGACTAGGATGTTTATTGTGAGGGATATCACCTTCATCGAACTTTAATAAAGAATTTACCTTTACCACTTGTGGAGGTGGTGGTGTGTCAAGGCCATGTATTTCTTCAATAGGTGGCAAATTCTTAACATCCTCAGCTTTAATACCTTTTTCCTTCATAGATTTCTTTGCCTCTTGCATATCTTCAGGACTGAGAAATAAGATACCTCTCTTCTTCGGAGTGGGTTTAGGCGGTAATTCAGGAAGAGTCCAATCATCGTAATTCTTCAATATGTTATTCAATAATTCCTCAGCTTGTTCAACAGTTCATTCCCCAAAAACACAACCAGCACAACTATCTTGGAAGTCCCTAAAAGCATCAGTTAGTCCATTATAGAAGATATCAAGTATTTCATTTTTCTTGAGAGGGTGATCAGGCAAAGCATTAAGCAGTTGGAGAAGCCTCCCCCAAGCTTGTGGGAGACTCTCTTCTTCAATTTGCACAAAGTTAAATATTTCCTGTAAGGCAGCTTGTTTCTTATGAGCAGGAAAATATTTTCTAGAGAAGTAGTAAATCATATCCTGGGGACTATGCACACAACCAAGAGTAAGAGTATTGTACCATGTCTTAGCATCACCCTTTAATGAGAACGGAAATAACTTAAGGATGTAATAGTAGCGAATCTTCTCATCATGAGCAAAGAGGGTGGCTATATCATTCAGCTTAGTAAGGTGTGCCACTACAGTTTTAGTTTCATAGCCATGGAAAGGATCAGATTCAACCAAAGTAATTAACTCTGGGTTGATAGAGAATTCATAATCCTTATCGGTAACAAAGATAGGCGAAGTAGCAAACTTAGGATCACATTTCATTCTAGCATTCAAAGTATTTTCCTTATACTTGCGTAGCAATTTCTTAATATCATTTCTATCCTTGCAAGAAAGAATTTCTCTAGTTACCTCCTCGTCCATAACATAACCTTTAGGTATCTTAGGCATTTCAAATCGAGGAGAACTAGGACTAATAGGTGTTTCATAGTCATCATTAGTTTCATAGGCTTCAACAGTTTCAGCAGTTTCATTCTCTTTAGCTCTAGGAATTTGTTCATCAAGAAATTCTCCTAGTGGCACATTATCATCAAGCATGGTACTAGCATCATCATAAGCATCATTCATAGCAGAGGTGGCATCTTCAATAACTTGCGACATATCAGGATTACTAGCATGTGGTGGTGTTGCAAGCTTACTCATAACAGAAGGTGAATCAAGTGCAGAGCTAGATGACAGTTCCTTGCTTCCCCTCGTCTTAGAGGGGAAAATCTTAGTCTTTGGATCCTTCAGATTCTTCATAGTGATCAATTGATATAAATCCCAAGTGACTCAACAAATATAGCTATGCTCCCCGGAAACGGCGCCAGAAAAAGGTCTTGATAACCCACAAGTATAGGGGATCGCAACAGTTTTCGAGGGTAGAGTATCCAACCCAAATTTATAGATTCAACACAAGGGGAGCCAAAGAATATTTGAGAGTATTAGCATTTGAGTTGTCAATTCAACCACACATGGAGATTAAATATCTGCAGCAAAGTGTTTAGTAGCACAGTGTATGATAGCAGTAGTAGCAGTAACAGTAGCGGTAAGAGTAGTAGCAATAGTTTTGTAGCAATAGCAGTAGTAACTTAGCAAGAACAATAAGTGAAAAACTCGTAGGCATTGGATCGGTGAACTTGTTGGATGATATTCATCATATAACAGTCATAACCTAGGGCGACACAGAACTAGCTCCAGTTCATAAATGTAATGTAGGCATGTATTCCGTAAATAGTCATACGTGCTTATGGAAAAGAACTTGCATGGCATCTTTTGTCCTACCCTCCCGTGGCAGCGGGGTCCATAAGGAAACTAAGGGATATTAAGGCCTCCTTTTAATAGAGAACCGGAACAAAGCATTAACACACGGTGAATACATGAACTCCTCAAACTATGATCATCACCGAAAAGTATACCGACTATTGTCGCTCCGGGGTTTGCGGATCAGAACACGTAATAGGTGCATATGACTAGCAAGATCGGATCAAGAACATAGATATAATGGTGATAACATAAACGGTTCAGATCTGAAATCATGGCACTCGGGCCCTAGTGACAAGCATTAGGCATAGCAAAGTCATAGCAACATCAATCTCAGAACATAATGGATACTAGGGATCAAGCCCTAACAAAACTAACTCGATTACATGATGAATCTCATCCAACTCCTCACCGACTAGCAAGCCTATGAAGGAATTACTCACTCCCGGTGGGGAGCATCATGGAATTGGCGATGGAGAAGGGTTGATGATGACGAAGACCGAAGATTCCCCTCTCCGGAGCCCCAAACGGGCTCCAGATCTGGCCTCCCGATGAAGAACAGGAGGTGGCGGCGGCTCCGTATCATAAAACGCGATGAAAGTTTCTCCTTATTTTTTCTCCGAAAATAGGAATTTATAGTGCCGGAATTAGGGTCAGTGGGGCCACGAGGTGGGCACAACCCACCAGGGCGCGCCTGGGGGGCTGGCGCGCCCTGGTGTATCTTGCCCAGCCAGGGGCCCCCCTTCGGTGGTTCTTGGCTCCAGTATTTTTTATTTATTCTAAAATAAATCTCCAAAAAGTTTCGTCCAATTCCGAGAACTTTTATTTCTACACAAAAAACAACATCATGGTAGTTCTGCTGAAAACAGCGTCAGTCCGGGTTAGTATCATTCAAATCATGCAAATTAGAGTCCAAAACAAGGGCAAAAGTGTGAGGAAAAGTAGATACGACGGAGACGTATCATGTGCCCATCTGGAGCCTTGTTCCAGTGCCCTGTCGGAGGGGGGATCGATCACGGAGGGCCTCTACATTAACCTTGCTGCTCCCATGGTGATGTGTGAGTAGTTCACCGCAGACCTATGGGTCCGTAGTTAGTACCTAGATGGCTATCTCTCTCTCTATGTTCTTCAATGACAAGATCACCATGACTCCCGCGGTGATCTATCTTATGTAATCGATCTTTGCGGTGTGTTTGTTGGGATCCAATGAATTGTGGGTTTATGTTCAGTTTATTCATGAAAATATATTGAGTCCTTGCTGGTATTTTATATCCATGATTATAATAGCTTCGTAATGCTCTCCGATCTATCGGTTTGGTTTGGCCAACTAGATTGATTTATCTTCAAGTGGGAGTACCGCGTCGTAGTGGGTTTAATCTTGCGGTGCTCAATCCCAGTGACAAAAAGGGACATGAAATGTATTGTATTGATTAAACTAAGGGTAAAATGATGGGGTTTATTCATATTAATTGGATTTACTTTGTCTACATCATGTCATAATCCTCCAAGCATTACTCTGATTTTACTTAATACTCTAGATGCATGCTGGATAGTGGTCGATGGGTGGAATAATAGTAGTAGATGCAGGAAGGAGTCAGTCTACTTGTCTATGGACGTGATGCCTATATACATGATCATTGCCATGAATAAGTATTACATAACTATGCACTTTTCTATCAATTGCCCAACAGTAATTTGTTTACCCATCGTATGGCTTCTTCGAGAGAGAAGCCTCTAGCGATCACTATGCCCCCTAGTCTCCTCACAAATATAATTACAAAAACTCATACGATATTGTTGCCATTATTTAGTTTCTTTTTATTTTCAATTTATATTTATCAAATTATCTATCTATCAGTACTTATTGCTTACAAGTAACGAGTTCAAGGGGATTGACAACCCTCTTGCCCGCGTTGGGTGCAAGTGTTTGTTCTTTTGTGCGTAGACGCTGAAGATGAGAGTTTGCATGGATCTCCTATTGGTTCGATAACCTTGGTTCTCACTAAGGGAAATACTTACCTCTACCGTGCTGCATCATCCCTCCTCTTCGGGAAAAATCCCAACGCAGTTTACAAGTATGAGGCACCACCAGGAGGGATTTCTTGTGGTGTCCCTCCTGGCCTGCGGAACCAGACCCCACTCATTGAACCACAGCATCATCGCCACGATCGTGGCCCTTCACAGAGGTACAATGGATACCCGCCTTCGGGCAGGTTCAACACTTCATCGGCAAACAGGATCTTCATGACCTCCTACAACACCAACGCCTGAAGGCTGTCGGCGCACAGCCTCATCCGATCCATGGGGCCGGCGTAGGTCCACACCGGGCATGAACGCTTCTGGGGAGGGGTGATGCATCATTGCACAAATTCCCTGGCAATCATGGCCCCTGTGAGGCTATCTTCCTTCAGGGCCTTCATCCTCTCCACGAGCGGCTTCATCCCTGGGTAGTCGAGCTTGGTATGCTCCCATTCGGAGCTCTTCTAGGTGGGCGCAGCCGGAACCAGGAGTAAGGGCTGAACTAGCCTGGGTCCATGTAGATCTAGTGCACCCCGAGCGGTGATTCGCTGCTGTCAGCCGCAGGCTGTAGAAGGTCCTGAAGAGAGCTACCGAGGGCATCATCCCCAGGAAGCCCTCACAGAGGTAGGCGAATATGGCGAGGAGGAAGATGGAGTTGGGTTGGGTTGAAGATGCAACACATGGATCTGATAGTGGGCTAGGTTGGCACAGAAGAAGTCGGAGAACGGCAACACCAGGCCAGCATAGATGGAGTGGAGGAAGAAGGGGAAGTTGGTGGCCTCTTGCTCGCGGGCGGGGGGCGCCGCCGGCCAGTTCTTCATGGACTTCCACTCGTTGTGGTCGCAGGCCATCATGGGGATCACCTTATCCAGTGCCTCCTGGTTGAGGACGATGGACTGCTACAGGGCTGGCTCCAGCACCACCTTTGCAGGCTCCTTGTTCTTCCTGATGGTGGGAGCCATGGAGGCGGAGAGAGCTTCGGAGTGCGAGGAAGGAGAATCAGCAGGCAGCATGCGAGGGAGGCAAATATTGCAGCGAAATGCAATGATTGCGCCGTGCCGCGGGCGGGTCAGCTTTTATATGAGGCTGGGCGGTTACCAAGGCATCGTGGGGGAAGTGGTGGTGTCCCCGTCCCATCGTGCTGCCACGCGTCCCTGCCTGGACTTGGCAGTCCACTAAGGCCCCGCGACATCAAAGTTGTTAGAATCAAGATCGGAGCTCCGTTGGTAGGATCGTGAGTCGTAGAATCATAACTACCAGGATCGTAGAAATTTAGATTCTATGAGAAAAATCATAGAATTGGAGGGGCTAGTTTGAATCATAAAGTTGTAAGATTCTAAGACTTGAGTCGTGATTCTGACAACCTTGTGCGTCGTTTCGCCCCATGCCGTTTCGTTCTCAACGGGAGGAACGTGCACACCGTGGGCCCGGGGGCTACTGTCGGTCCAGTGGAAACAGGGGTACCACTACATGTCTGCCTGCGGCCGAGGAAGCGACACCTGATGAAGGGCCTAGGAGGCGGCTCACTCATGAGATCCACACGCAAGACACCTCACGAGGGCCAGACTTTGCGAGACCCCTCTCTGCGAGGGGAGGCTCTTCAAGACGATCATCTACAGCAACAGGCTGCCTTGCGAGCCCCCCTCGAGAGGCGGCATCCCATGAGGCCCTCCGCTTGGAGGAGCCATGTGGTGCTAGTTGCGCGGTTGCATGCGCACGGACAAGGACAACAGTGGCAGTGCGAGCAGGCGTGGACATGGAGGATTTCCTCTTTGGTGATCAAAGGACAGCGCCCGTTGCCTCCCTTAAAGCAAGTCCTAAAGCTTTCTATTTTGGTGCAAGAACACCACGGTGACACAGCACGCCAGGGCGGAGGTCATCATCGAGCCCGCCAGCGTGTCATGGACGGTGCCTTTAGCAGGCGAAGACCACCTTTTGTCAGGATACGACTGAGCGCATGTCCCCCTTCGAATTTCCGCTGTGTGGCTGCCCTTTCCCGCCAATATTTTCGGGAAAGAGGACCAAGGCTGCTGTAAGAGGGAAAAGTTGCAACCTTAGTGAAAGTCGGCCATTTTCCACCTTCTTCTACTTTATAACACTTGTGTGCCTCTCCAAGAGCAATCCTACCAAGCAGGAGTAGGGTTTTACACCGCTTGGTGGCCCGAACCTGGGTAACTCCTTGTGTCCCTGTCGTGCCCTGCTTGTGTGTGTGTTCTCGGTGAAGCACCGCTCACCCGTAGCCTCGCCAAGGTCATCGTTGGGTCAAAAGGTAGCTGGCAAAGGGTCCCAGAGTTCGAACCAGGCTTTTGGAGGGTGTACCCTAGCACAAACCTCTCTCTGATAGCTGGTGAGCAATCTTCGCATCCACATGAGCTAGGTGTATCTTGTGCTGCACATTGGTCTGGAGGTAGAAGAGATTCTTCACCCCCCTCTTGAGCTTGGCAGCCCAGCCTGACTTCACTAGAGCATGCTCATAGTCAGGTACATAGTCTAGCTCATAACCCTCATAGAAGTCAGCAGATGGAATCTCAATCTCAGGCTAGCAGACTAGAGCCCAGCGCTCCTTCTGCCTCAACTTGAGCACCTCATGGCTCACCAAAGTGCCAGTACGTAGCCTCTCCTCAAGCAACGTATAGCTCCAAGTGTCCACATCTTGTGTCGGTTTTTATCGACGCTACGTTAAGGACTTTAGCACCATTGCTTCACCTTTGCATGCCTTGAGTAAGAAGAATGCACCATTTATTTGGGGACCATCATAAGATGCCATATTTAATGAACTTAAAGCTTTGTTTACACATGGCCCATTACTTGCATTACCCAACTTTGACAAAACATTTGAAGTGCATTGCAACACTAGTGGTAATGGTGTGGGTGGCATGTTGATGCAAGAGATGCGGAACATTGCATACTTTAGTGAGAAATTTTCCGGCGCACAACTATTGATTCCTTGTTTAGTAATATTAAGATTGATGATTAAGGGACTGAGGTAGAGTCAACTTTAGCTAGAAGGTGTCCCAATAATTTGGAGGGTGGAAATCTTGATGAAAGTGGGTTTGAAGAGGTCAAAACTTTAACTAGTGATGTGCCCACTATTTTGGATTGTAAAGACTTTAATTATGATAGTTTCTCTTTGATTGAATGTATTTCTTTGCTGCAATCCATGTTGAATTCACCCTATTCTTATGAACAAAATAAAGCTTTTACTTAACATATCGTTGATGCCATGATGGAATCTTTTGAAGAAAAGTTGGAGTTGGAGATTTCTATTCCTAGAAAATTACATGATGAGTGGGAACCTACCATTAAGGTAAAGATTAATAATTATGAGTGCTTTGCTTTATGTGATTTGGGTTCTAGTGTTTCCACGATTCCGAAATCTTTATGTGATGTGCTTGGTCTCACCAATATTGAAGAATGTTCTATTAAGTTGCACTTGGCTGATTCTACTATTAAAAAGCCTTTGGGAAGAATTAATGATGTTCTTATTCTTGCAAATAGGAACTATGTGCCCATAGATTTTATTGTTCTTGATATTGATTGCAATCCGTCTTGTCCCGTCATACTTGGTAGACCGTTGTTACGAACTATAGGTCCCGTGAGTGATATGAAAGAAGGCAATATTAGATTTCAATTTCCACTAAGAAAGGGTATGGAACACTTCCCTAGAAAAAGAATTAAGCCACCATATTAATCAATCATGAGAGCATCCTATGGGGCAAAAACCAAAGATGACAATACTTGAATCTATGCGTTATGCCTAGCTAGGGGCGTAAAACGATAACGCTTGTTGGGAGGCAACCCAATGAATAAATTTATTTTCGTCTTTTCCTTTCTGTTTTTGAGTGTTCACACAATTATTCCTCTGTTATGATTGTGTTTTTTATGTTTTATTTAGTGTTTGTTCCAAGTAGAGCCTTTAGGATGATTCATAAGATGAGTAGAAACAATGCTGAATCTGAAACAAAAAATTTGCCTCCAGTGTTCGAATTTTTATTTTTTACTGGAGCGTGATATTGAGCTGAAATTTTAACACAGTATTTCTATACAAATTATTTACGTCTTCTTAATGTTTCAGAATTTTTAGATTTACAGAAGTATGGTTAGAGTACAGATTACTACAGACTGTTCTGTTTAATACAGATTCTGTTTTCGTTGCATTGTGTGCTTGTTTTGATGAATCTATGGGTTGTATTGAAGGGTATGAGCCATGGTAAAGTTAAAATACAGTAGGTATAATGCAATAATAAAATTTGAATGAGTTTGCAACAGTACTTAAAGTAGTGATTTGCTTTATTATACTAGCGGATCTCACGAAGATTATGTTGAGTTTTGTGTGATTGAAGTTTTCAAGTTTTGGGTGAGATCACGATGGATGAAGGAATAAGGAGTGAAAAGAGCCTAATCTTGGGGATGCTACAGCACCCTCAAGATATATCCAAAGAGAAACAAGCAACTAAGCTTGGGGATGCCCCGAGTGGCATCCCCTCTTTCTTCTAACGACCATCGGTATTTTACTTGGAATTATTTTTATTCGTCACATATCATGAGTTTTGCTTGGAGCATCTTGTATCATTTGAGTCTTTTGCTTGCTTTGCTTTTTAGTTTTCCACTTGTATCCTTGCTGGACACACCTATTTGAGAGAGCCAAAATTATGCTATGATTTGGTAGAATTGTTCTATATGCTTCACTTAAACTTTTTGAGCTATAGAATTGCTCTAGTGCTTCACTTATATCTTTTTGAGCATGGTGTGGTTGGAAGCATTTGAAGAAATACTCTTATTCTTCACTTAGATTAGTTTGAGAGTTAGTAAATTTTGAAGAAATCCTCTCATGCTTCACTTATACTATTTTGAGAGATGAAATCTCTATGCTCATGTGCTTCACCTAAATTTGTTTGAGCTTGTCAAAAGCAATGGCAATATATGAAACTAGTCCCAAAGTGATAGATATCCAAGGAGGATATAATAAAAAACTTTCATGAAGATCATTGGACAAATTAAACTTGATTCCTTGTAATAGTTTTGAGACATGATGATAGTAATATGTGAGTCATGTTAGTGAGTAATTATGATTTAGTAAGAATATTGGTGTTAAGGTTTGTGATTCCCTATGCATGCACGAAAGTCAATAGTTATGCAATGAAATTATATCCTACTTATGGTGCATTATTCGGTGTTAGTTATGCTCAATGCTCGCTTATGTGAATTTTTGTTTCTTGGTTGGTTGCTTCTCAATCTATTTGCTAGCCTCCACTTGTACTAAGTAGAAATACTACTTGTGCATCCAAAATCCTTAAACCCAGTTTTTCCTTATGAGTCCACCATACCTACCTATATGCTGTATTTCCATGTCGTTCTAAGAAAATTTGTATGTGCCATCTCTACTTTTCAAAATAAATTTCCTTTTTGTGTGCTCGCACCGCTCATGAAATGGTAGGGGTGTCCAATATTTTTCCATGCTAGATGTGTTATTCTCAAGATGAGTGTTTATTCACTTGTCATTGCACGAGAGTACGGCGGTAATAGGGATGCCCAGTCCCAAAATGGAAAAAGATTTTTTTTACTTTATGTTGTCAAATAATAAATTCCTTGGAAAGTGTTGGTATGGAAGGCAACCGTGGATATGGCCAGCCATGGATTGTGAAAGAATGGTGGAAAAAGGAATAAACTTTATTTTTTGTTTGGGAACCGCCTATGATATATCTAGCATGGAAAGTATTGTGAACTACTTTGTCGTTTTCGTTGACAGGAAAGGCATGCCACCCAAAATATTTTCTCTCTTAATTTAAACTTTGAGCTCTGGGACCTCTACAAATCCCTACTTCCCTCTGCGAAGGGCCTATCTATTTACTTTATGCAATTTTTATTTTTTACTTTGAGTCTCCATCTTCTCTTATAAAGCACCAACTAGGGGGCACTATGATCGTACTTGAGCATTGGGTGTAGCTAATATTTGAGTGTGTTTCATGAATGGATCAATGGTTGAGCATGATGGGCTAGGGATAACTTTCTTTAGTGTTGATATTTTGAAAGACATGGTTGCTTGTTGGCATGCTTGAGTATTGAAGTCATTATATTAAAACTAGACTATTGCTTTGAACCATCTAAAAGTCCAAATGTCCATGCTACAAAAGAAAGGAATATGTGATGAACATGATAGGCAGCATTCCACATCAAAAATTCTATTTTTATCATTTACCTACTCGAGGACGAGTAGGAATTAAGCTTGGGGATGCTGATACGTGTCCAATGTATCTATAATTTTTGCTTGTTCCATGCTGTTATATTATCAATATTGGATGTTTTACAATCATTTTATAGCAACTTTATATCATTTTTTGGGACTAAGCTATTGACAAAGTGCCAAAGTGCTAGTTGCTATTTTTGCTTGTTTTTTACTTCGCAGAATATCAGTACCAAACGGAGTCCAATCGCGACGAAACTTTTTGGAGATTTGTTTTGGGCCAGAAGACATCCAGTGGGCCAAAGAAGTGCCAGAGGGGAGGGTCGAGGAGACCACAACCCACCAGGGCGCACCAGAGGCCCCGGGCGTGCCCTGATGGGTTGTGCCCTCCTCGGGACCCCTCTCCACCGCCTCTGACGCCTATAAATTCCCAAATATTCCAGAAACCCTAGAAGAGTCGACGAAAAACACATCCATCCGCCGCAAGTTCCAGAACCTCGAGATCCAATCTAACACCATCATGGAGGGGTTCATCATCCTCATTGGTGCCTCTCCGATGATGCGTGAGTAGTCCACCATAGACCGACGGGTCCGTAGGCCGTAGCTAGATGGCTTCCTCCCTCTCTTTTGATTCTCAATACAATGGTATCCTGGAGATCTATTTGATAACTTTTGCGGTGTGTTTGTTGGGATCCGATGAATTTTGAGTTCATGATCAGTTTCTATCCATGAATATTATTTGAGTCTTCTTTAATCTCTTACATGCACGATTACTTAGAGCCTCGTATTTCTTCTTCGAATCTTTGGTTTAGTTAGGCCAACTAGATCGATTTTTCTTGCCATGGGAAGAGGTGCTTTGTGATGGGTTCGATCTTGCAGTGTCCTCTCCTAGTGACAGAAGGGGCAGCGAGGCACGCATGTATCGTTGCTATTAAGGATAACAATATGGGGTCTATTCCTACATGAATAGATCTTGTCTACATCATGTCACTGTTATTAATGCATTACTCCATTTTCCCATGAACTTAATACACTAGATGCATGCTGGATAGCGGTCGATGTGTGGAGTAATAGTAGTAGATGCAGAATCATTTCGATCTACTAATCTTGGAAGTGATGCCTATATAATGATCATCGCCTTGGATATCGTCATGATTATTTGCTCTTCTATCAATTGCCCAACAGTAATTTGTTCACCCGCCGTGTGCTATACTCATGAGAGAAGCCACTAGTGAAACCTACGGCCCCCGGGTCTACTTTTCCAACATATTGCTTTCCGATCTATCTTTTTGCCACTTTTGTTTTCAGATCTATTATTCTAAAAAACCAAAAATACCTTGCTGCACTTTTTATTTACCCTTTGCATTTTGTGCTCTTGAGAGATCTATCTCTCCAATCTATCACTACCTAATCTATCTTTTTTCCATAGAGAGATTGACAACGTCTCTTTCGCGTCGGGTTGCAAGTATTTGTTCTTTGTGAGCAGGTGCTGTTTACGTAGTGGTGGTGATCCTCCTACTGGTTTGATACCTTGGTTTCATAACTGAGGGAAATACTTACCGTCGCTGTGCTGCATCATCCCTTCCTCTTTGGGGAAATACCGATGCAGTCTCAAGCCACGTCAAACCTTCGCCGGTGCATCCAAACCCCGAGACATGATACGCTCTTTTGCACATAAGCCTTATTATATCTTCCTCAAGAGAGCCACCATACCTACCTATCATGGCATTTTAATAACCATTCTGAGATATATTGCCATGCAACTTCCATCGTTACATCATATGACTAGTACTTTCATTGTCATATTGCTTTGCATGATCATATAAGCTGACATAGTATTTGTGGCAAAGCCACCATTCATCGTTTTTTATACATGTTACGCTTGATCATTACACATCCTGGCACACGGCTAGAGGCATTAATATAGAGTCATAATATAGTTTTTCATGTTGAGTTGTAAGTAAATAAAAAGTGTGATGATCATCATTATTAGGGCACTGTCTGAGTGAGGAAAGGATGATGGAGACAATGATTCCCCCACAAGTCGGGATGAGACTCCGGATGAAAAAAAAGAAAAAAAGAAGAAAAAAAAGAAAACAGAGAAAGAAAGAAAGAAAGAAGGAAAGGAGAAAAAAATAAAAAGAAAAGAAAAAAATAAAATGAGAGAAAAGAGAGAAGGGGCAGTGCCACTACCTCTTTTTCCACACTTGTGCCTAAGAGTGGAACCAAGTTCTTCATATAGAGAGTCCCTTGTTTTGTCACTTTCATATGCTAGTGGGAATTTTTCATTATAGAACTTGGCTTGTATATTCCGATGACGGGCTTCCTCAAATGCCCAAGGTCTTCATGAGCAAGCAAGTTGGATGCACACCCGCTTAGCTTCATTTGAGCTTTCATACACTTATAGCTCTAGTGCATCTGTTGCATGGCAATCCCTACTCCTCGCATGGATATCTATTGATGGGCACCTCCATAGCCCGTTGATATGTCTAGTTGATGCGAGACTTTCTTCTCCACTTTTACCCCTTTAAAACCTACCACCATATTCTATTCTACCTTTATGATATATCCATGATTCACGCTCATATATTGTGTGAGTAATAAAAAGCTGATGCGCGTTAAAAAGTACGGTCCAATTGCCTGACTTGACACTGTGGTGCTTGACATTTGTATTTATGTGGTGAAAACGGAGCCATGCCATTCTAATATGATAAAATGAATAGGGGGTGAACATTCTTTAAGGATCGTATATTTTGAATCTTGATGATTATGTTGCTTATGTTTATAAGTATTACTATGTTGATGTTTATTAATTCATCACTTCTCAATGATCATACCTGCAATAGATTACATGTTGGGTAGCATGTCACATCAAATATTCTGTTTTTATCATTTACCTACCCGAGGACGAGCAGGAATTAAGCTCGGGGATGCTGATACGACTCCAACGTATCTATAATTTTTTATTGTTCCATGCTATAATATTATCATTCTAGGATGCTTTTTGGGTGATTATTTACCAATTCATATTATTTTTGAGCACTAACCTATTAGCCTAGTGCCGAGTGCCTATTGTTGTTTTCTACATGTTTTTGACTTTTTAGGTTTACAGTACCAAATGAAGTCCAATTGCCCCGAAACTTTTTTATGATTTTTTCTGGACCAAAACAAGACCTTGAAGATTCAGGAGGAGACCGGAGGCCGCACGAGGGAGCGAGCACACAACAGGGCGCGCCCAGCGTGCGTGGCCGCGCCCTGTTATGTGATGGTCCCCTCAGGCGTCTCCCGACGCCCCTCTTTGGCCTATAAATTCCAATAAATCCTAAAATCCCTAAAGAGCCTCCCGAAACACTTTTTCCGCTACCGCAAGTCCTTGTTCCGCCGTGTGCCCATCTGGAGCCCTGTTCCTGTGCCCTGTCGGAGGGGGGATCGATCACGGAGGGCCTCTACATCAACCTTGCTGCTCCCATGGTGATGTGTGAGTAGTTCCCTACATAGTTAGTACCTAGATGGCTATCTCTCTCTCTCTCTCTTTATCTTCAATACAAAGTTCACCGCATCTCCGCGGTGATCTATTCGATGTAACCACTTTGTGCGGTGTGTTTGTTGGGATCCGATGAATTGTGGGTTTATGTTGAGATTATTCATGAAAAAGAATTTAGTCTTCTTTGATTTCTATTATGATTCTTATTTGCATGATTATTATAGCTTCGTAAATCTCTCCGATCTATTGAAATAGTTTGGCCAACTAGATTGATATTTCTTTAGTGAGAGAAGTGCGTTGTAGTGAGTTAAATCTGGCGGTGCTCTATATCCCAGTGACAGAAGGGGACAAGACACGTCTTTGTATTGTTTCCACTAAAGATAAAATGATGGGGTTAATCCATATTGATTGATTTTTCTTTGTCTACACCATGTCATCATTCTCCAAGCATTACTCTATTTGTCATGAACTTAATACTTAGAGAGGCAAGCATAGAAGCGCTCTCGACGTGGAGTAATAGTAATAGGTGTAGGCAGGAGTCGGCCTATTTGCTTATGGACATGATGACTATACACATGATCATTGCCGTGAATAAATATTGCAAGACTATGCGCTTTTCTATCAATTGCCCAACAGTAATTTGTTAACCCACCGTATGCGTACTACATGAGAGATGCCACTAGAGAATAATACGCCCCCCGGGTGTATTAACTTATATATTTACAAAAGCTTTTAGTACCTTGCTGCCATTTATTTGCTTTTATTTTATTTTGCAATTTAGTTTATTCAACTATCATCTACACACTTCATTTGCTTGTAAAAAAGGAGTCCAAGGGGATTGACAACCCTCTTGCTCGCGTTGGGTGCAAGTGTTTCCTTCTTTGTGTGTATGAGCTGAAGAAGGGGGTTGCGTGATACTCCTATTGGTTCGATAACCTTGGTTCACACTGAGGAAAATACTTATCTCTAATGCATTGCATCACCCGTTCGTATTCATAGAAAAACCAACGCAAATCACAAGTATCAGTATGTGGACGGAGCTGTGGCTGGAGGTAGCGGTTACGCACCCAGATGAAGGCGAGGAGGCACCGCATCTCTCCTCTCCTAGTCCTGAGTGGTAGCGACTAGCGGAGGACATAGGAAGGTGGCGACCGAGGTGGGGCTCGGAGGTGGGTCCGTGTCGTGGTTTTATCAACCCGGCAGATGTCCTCGTAACAGGACTTAGGTGTGAGGCCATCGCCGCTTGGTGGCGACTCGAAGGGGTTAAGCGAGAGAAAGAGTCAGGTTTACCCAGGTTCAGCCCCTGCTATGGAGGTCATAGCCTACGTCCTGCTTTTCGTGTATTGGATTGATGGATCTCGATTACAAGGGTGCGGAATCGCTAACCTAGCTATCGAGAGATTGTCACTTGAGATTTTCGGCCCTAGGGGCCGGCCTTTATATACAGGTCAAGCCCTAAGGTTTACAACAGAGTCCGGGTCATATTATGACCCGTGATTTACTATATCTCTAATTGTCTTGCACTTTAAGGAAACCTTAACCGGCGTCCTTAGCTTCATGGGCTTCGAGCCGCCATCTTCTGGTGGTGGGCCGTCCGACGTCTTGACCAACCGCCACCTTATTTATTTTGCACTTGGAACACGGCCCACCTTGAACTAGGTCACAAGCCTGTCGTCATGTTGACCCGGCCCAATAGGGCGGGTTACACCGTGGAGTTATATCCCCGACATTAGGCCCTAGATTGACTTGAATTCATTCATGTCAATAGATTTTTCTTTCTTGTGCCGGCTCATCTTTACCTGCGGCGACTCATCTTTGGACTAGTAACTTCAACCAATTTTGTCAACACCAGCTTGTTCTGCTCCCACACTTGTCATTTTTTCATCATTCATCTGTCGTGACGTCACCTGTTGTCAGTCTGAAACAACAACAATGACATCATGGCGTATCTGGTTGTATCCACTTATCCCGAAAACCGAGGCGTTTTTGTTCACCGAAATTTACTGTATTCCTTCGATTGTCGTGCCTGTCAGTTGCCTCTTCGGGCTCCTTCCCTTTAAATATTCACCGAAGGGCCCTGGATTCACTTTCCACTTCCCTTTCTTGCTTCTTCTTCTTCCTTGAATCCGGGAGCTCCTCGCGCCACCACCACAACTTCCTCATCTCGCCGAGCTTTCTTGAGGTCGACACGTCATTCCTTCGTCAGTCGACTCTTCGCGCTCTTCCCCCGTTACCGGTCAACCGCTTCAGGTAAGTCACCTCCCTTCCTGCTAGATCCATTATAGCACCTCGAGGTTCTTCGAGTTCTTCGACAAATTTCCTCCGGTTCATCGCCATTGCCGATTCTGTGGGTAGATCTTACGAACACATTCACCCAAGTAGGGCGGTAGAAGCACCAATGTCGTTTCTGCGTATGACATGTCTTAATCTTTCTTTAGATGAATCATACTGTCGCTGCTCCCATGCCCTCTTGCTAGGGCTAGCGATTATTTTCGCCTTTTTGAGCTATTTCTGATCCACAATTGTTGCTACTTCGAGAGAAACTTGTTTGTCTCATACTTAGCCAAATTCCCAAGATCTTATTGCCTTAACGAGCCGCCCTTACTACTGTCGGCTTAGTACTCGTAGTTTGCCATGCATTTAGGCCATTGTGAAGATTCTGGTCTTTTATCAGACTTGCCCTTTTATTGCAAATATTTAGAGCAATTTACTTGAACTATTCACTTAAGCCGCCATGTTTTTACTTTATCCAGGCGACTCATTATGTCGGAGTCAAAAGCCCACAACTGGGTGGCGACTCAAGTTTCTGATATCCATTTAAAGGATTATGAGGATCATGGGTTTCTGCCGCCTCAAAATGTGGTTGGCTGGCGGGTCATCCTTGGAGAGGAGATCCCACACCCCCAAGAGGGAGAGGTGGTGATATTCTTGGATCACCTACAAAGGGGTTTTTCACCCCCTGGGTCGAAATTCTTCCGGGATGCCTTGCACTTTTTCAACCTCCGTCCTCAAGACTTGGCTCCCAATTCCATATCGAACCTTTGCCAGTTCCAAGTTTTCTGCGAGGTGTATCTTTAGAAGGAACCCACTGTCTCCCTCTTCGGGGAGTTTTTCTATTTGAACCGGCAAACAAAGTGCGCGGATGGCCCCGGCTTGGAACTTGGCGGGGTCTCGATCCAACGGCGGAAGGATGTCCTTTTCCCTGCTGCCACCTTGCCAAGCCATCCTAAAGGGTGGAGCAAGACTTGGTTTTATTGCCGAAACACCGCGCCTGCCGATGAGAACCCCCTGCCGGGTTACAGGCCCAATCGCCTTCCAATGGACCTCGAGCTTCCGGGTTGGGCTCCTGCCGAGGAACGCTCCCAACACGCCCATGTATATCCAAAGCTGAGGGCTCTGCTAGCCAATGGGTTAACTGGGGTCGACTTAACCCGGTGTTGGGTCTCTTGGAGAATCCTTCCATTAAGCTTGCGCAATGGCTTAATGTGCACCTATTCTGGCGATTTGAATGACCCTCAACGGTATAGCAACTTTTCTTTGGAGGCTGATGAAATAAATCGGAGGGTGAAGAGATTACTAGGTGAAAACCAGGAAACTTGTAGCAAGGACGGGTTGAAACCCTTCTAAGTCCACAACCCGGCTCCTCCGGTATAAAACCTTTTTTAAAGCATTAACCCGGTTTTTTGAACAAACTTTAATCCTTTGCTTCTTTGGTCTGGCTTTTTAATCTTGGAGGTTACCTCGTCTTTCTAGAATCGGAGACGCCTCAAGGCTACGGCCAACAAGCCCAAAGCTGCCCCGAGCAAGAAGAAGAATAAAGCGGCCGCAGAAGGACCGTCTCAAATGGATGAAACAGCCGCCACCGATACCCGATCATAGGTAAAACTAATTCCTTTGCTTATTTTTCATTGAATCTTATTTGATGCCCTTCTTTTTTCTGAGGGTAATGTTGAGACAAGCCGTGTGGACGATGTTGAGGTAATTTCCATATCTTCCGACTCAAAGCCTTTGGCTCCATTGAAAACAAGGCAGGTTGTCCGGAAAGTAGGCTTTTCTCACCCAGATGCTCATCTAGACCCTTGCTTTATTTTGAAGAAAACCCAGCACCAATCTAGACGTCAAACCCAAAGTGGGAGTGGCGATCTTGTTGAGGGTTTACCCGTTAAATCAGTCGCCAGGAAGCGATCAACCAAGGTACTTAATGTTCCAATATTTTCGAGGAAAAACTTCGGCTTGTCGTATTAATGCTTTAATTCCTGTAACTTGATTAATCAGGAAACACCACATTCGTCGGATGATTCGACTGCGTCCAAGCTGGCGCCCTTTGTCATCAATCATGGGTGATGAGGACATCAATACCATTGTTACACCCACAGCCCCTGCTGCTATACATACTGGACCAATTACTAGAGCTCGTGCACGTCAATTGAATTACCAGGTACTTTCGTTTCTAGGGAATCCTTCTAATGTTCATGAACATATGATGCTGCCTAAATTAGATACTTTTGTTTTACTTATGAATGAAGGACCTAGCATGGACAAGATGGATGGCCATTGGAGCGGGATCAAGCATGGAGGAGAAGGTGTGCACGCGGGAAAGAACAATGGAGTATCCAGTGGTGATTTTCGCACTTTGAAGCCACCATAAACAGAGTATGAAGGCTTGGACGAAATATACAAGATGCCACATCATAAATTTCATCCATAGGCTAATATAGGTGCTGCGTCACCTTATTTTTGGGCCAGGCCCATGTAATTTCAAAATACCACTTATTAGGCTGCTTTTAGAGTCCGTATGGATGGGGGAAACAGAGTTAGGGTTGGTTTCGGATCCCTCCTCCAAGAGATCATGAAATTCCCCCTCTATTCCCCCATATATACAACCCTTAGGGCACCGTTTAGACTTGGGTTTTGTTTAGATTACAAGTTCGCCATAGCTGCAACTTCACGTCCTTCGTTTGTGTTCCACGACCAGACCAAGATGTCACAGAACCCCACTTCATCAATACAGCTTTCCTCTTATACTTGCAATATCCAAATTGCAAGTTCAGTTTCTTGCTTGTTCTTCGTTTGCATGTAGGAAATAAACCCTCGTGGTCAGGTTAATCGTGCTCCGGCGTGGTCAATAACCTCTCGGAGTTGGTTTAGCGATTGCTAAGGCGTGACGTCTTTGTACCTTCGTAGTCGGATCGTCAAAGTCTACTCCACCGAAAACGATAGCCACCATCTCATCGAAAGACAGGGACAACTTCGCCTCTATCAAGTGGTATCAGAGTACCAGGTTGCTCGGTGAGATTTTCCAGTTATTCATAGTTTAGATTGCATCTGTTCTTCATACCTACAGTCCACGAAAAATCCACAAAAAAAATTAGGGTTAGATCATCATATCCGAACCAATCTGAGCCTTTGCAATTTTCTGTTCGGTATTTTCTTTGTTGAATTTGTGGTTGCATCATCGTGTCAAGTTGTTGGTCTTAGCGTCTAGTCCTTTAGAGTTTCGAGTTCTATTCATAAGTTGTCACGCCGCCATATCCACCATCATCATCAGCACCGCCTCCATACCCACCACCATTATCAGCACCACTGCCATACCCACCACCATCATCACCGCTGCCATACCCACCATCATATACCACCACCATATATCTGCCATCAATCTGTATCCATATATACCATCATATATCCACCACCAATCCGAGTCCATCCCATATTCGGATTGATTTCGAGATCCCTTTGATTTTATTTTCACGTTTCCTTGCCTGAGTAGGTCTCGAAAAAAAGAGGCTGGCACAGTTTCCAGAGCACTTTTTAGGCCAAATTTTCGGCGGGTGAATTTTTTCCCCTATCCTAATTTTAGGCTTTTGGAGCGTTTTGAAACACTCGCCATCATAGTGATTTTTGTCGCAATTTTTGGTCGTCGCAGCCCCGAATCGCTCCAGAAAAAAAAATTAGTCAATTTTTTTTCGTGCCTATCCTGTTTTTAGACCTTTGGAAGAGTTTTGAGACACTCGGCATTATAGTGATTTTCTGAGAAAGAAAAAAAGAGCGCAAAAAAAAGAGGCGCCAAAAAAACGAAAATAAAAGTTCAGAGTGTGCTCTTCCCTTGATTACCTGCAGCGTCGTTGGTGTTCTAGGCTCGCGTCTCTAGCATGGTCTAGCCTAGGACCAGCACGGTACCATCGTTGAGCATTTATTCAACTTTGCATCTCTAAACTGATTATTGCTGACCTTTTTGCTACCATATTATAAGCCTTCCCAGCTCCACATACATCTACGTCGTGTGTTTGACACCACCTGGCAATCGCTCTATCCAAGCTTTGAGAGTTTTGACTACAACAGTTGCCGATCACCACCTGCTGCTGGGTAAGAACTGGTAAGAAATTGAGATTTGCTCGACGGATTTGTGACACACCACCACTTTCTAGTAGTCTTTAGGTTCATATTTTTGTGTGTTCCTATTACTTCTAACAATGCCAGGATCACAAGCAGACGAGGTCGAATGGGAGGTTATGACCAACAAGGAGCTCCATGATAAATTCCAGCAAATGATGGCTGACCAGGTACAAGACTTCGTGACTAGCCTGGGAGAGGCCATGGAGAAGCTAGATGGTTTGGAGAAGACATTCGACACCAAGCTGAATGCCAAGTTCAATGAGGTGCTTGTCCGTCTACCACCACCAGCTGCAGCTAACGCCCCTGTCCAACAACAACATCAACAGGGTGCGATTTTCGAGAGACGAGCGCGACATGTGCCTCTCGCCCAAGGCCAAAATTCTGGTGTCGTTGCTACTGCTGCGATTGCTGCTACTGTTGCGGCTTCTGTTGCTGCTACTGTCTATGAGCAGAATGAGGATTATGCTGAGGATTATGATGGTGCTGACGATGATGAGGGAGAGGTTGCTCCAATTCAGCCCCAGGGGCAACCACCACCACAAGCACCAGGTCATCCACATGGCTACAACCGCAACGGTAGGCTTGCAGCACCCCCTCAGGTACGGGATCATGACCATCTCCCTAAACTAAAATTGAATATTCCTACATTTGATGGTAGATATGTTCCTGATATATATCTTACTTGGGAGTTAGAAACAAAACAACGTTTTACATGCTTACAGTTTCCTGAGGATAGACGTGTTGCTGCTGCTGTTTGTTCATTCACTAGTTTTGCTTGTGTTTGGTGGTTTGAACATTGTAGAATACATCATGCTAATATCCTAACTACTTGGGCTGCTTTGAAAACTGCTATGCGTAATCGTTGGGTTCCACCATATTATCAACGTGAATTGCTTCAGCGTTTAAGACAAGGAAAAAATTTTGTAGAGGAATATTATCAGGAATTACAAACTGGCATGATTAGATGTGGTATTGTTGAGGAGAATGAAGCTATGCTTGCACGTTTTATGGGTGGATTAAATAGAGAGATTCAGACTATTCTAGAGTATAAGGAGTATAATACTATCACTCGTTTATTCCATCTTGCTTGCAAAGCTGAACGTGAAGTGCAGGATCGACATGCATTGGCAAGAACTAATTTTTCTGCAGGTCGCACTTCATCATGGACGCCACGTACCCCATCTACTTCCACACGTCCTGCTGTAGCACCGCCTACTTCAGCCACCAACTCCAACCAAGATACCAGGAAACAGGCCCCCACCCCACCCTCCGCGAGGAGCACACCTTCCGGGCCTACACAGAGCTCTTCTTCATCCATTGCATCCACAGGGAAAACACATGAGGTTATATGTCGTCGTTGCAAGGGTGGAGATCACTATGCGAGAGAATGCCCTTCCAAGCATGTGATGATTGTTACTGAGGATGGTGGATATGACTCCGCTAGTGATTATGACGAGGAGACCCTGGCTCTTATTGCGAGTGAAGAACAAGGTGTAGAGGAGACTTAACAAGAGACACACTACATGGCTGCTGACTACGCTGACAGGTATGAAAGTTTAGTTGCTCAACGTGTTCTGAGTGTGCAGGTTACACATGCTGAGCAAAATCAGAGACACAACTTGTTCCATACAAAGGGAGTTATGAAGGAGCGTTATGTTCGTGTCATCATCGATGGAGGGAGTTGCAACAACTTGGCTAGCATGGAGATGGTGGAGAAGTTGTCTCTAACCACCAGACCACATCCTCATCCTTATTACATCCAATGGTTCATCAACAGTGGCAAGGTTAAGGTAACACGTACTGTTCGTGTGCACTTTAGCATTGCTACATATTCTGATTATGTTGATTGTGATTGGTACCCATGCAAGCATGCTCCGTTGTACTTGGTAGACCATGGCAATTTGATAAAAATTATGTACACCATGGTAGGACAAATCAGTATACTCTTGTTCATAAGGATAAAAATATAACTTTGCTTCCTATGTCTCCCGAACATATTATGAAAGATGACATTGCTAGAGCTAGTAAAGCCAAACAGAAGCAAAGTGAGAGTGAAAATCAGATTGTGGCAAAGGAATTTGAGCAACATAATAAGCCTAATAAACAATCATCTAGTGTTGCATTTGAAATAAAACTGAAGAGTGGTTGTTTACTTGCCACTAAATCTGATATTACTGATTTAAATGTTACTACATCTGTATGCTATGATTTTGTATGCAAAGAGGTATTATTTTCATTCGAGGACATGCCTCCCTCTTTGCCTCCTGCTGTCGCTAACATTTTACAGGAGTTCGCTGACGTCTTTCCACAAGACGTGCCACCGGGATTACCACCTATTCGAGGGATTGAGCATCAGATTGACTTAATTCCCGGTGCATCGCTACCCAACCGTGCACCATACCGTACCAATCCAGAGGAGACGAAGGAGATTATGCGTCAAGTACAGGAGCTGCTCGACAAAGGTTATATACGCGAATCTCTTAGTCCTTGTGATGTTCCTATTATTCTAGTACCAAAAAAGGATGGTACATCTCGTATGTGTGTTGATTGTAGAGGCATTAATAATATTACTATTCGATATCGTCATCCTATTCCTAGGCTAGATGATATGCTTGATGAATTAAGTGGCTCTACAATTTTCTCCAAAGTTGATTTGCGTAGTGGATACCATCAAATTCGTATGAAATTGGGAGATGAATGGAAAACAGCATTTAAAACTAAGTTTGGATTATATGAGTGGTTAGTCATGGCTTTCGGGTTAACTAATGCACCTCGCACTTTCATGAGATTAATGAACGAGGTTTTACGTGCTTTCATTGGACGATTTGTGGTAGTCTATTTTGATGATATACTGATTTATAGTAGATCTTTGGAGGAACACTTGGATCATTTGCGTGCTGTTTTTATTGCTCTACGTGATGCACGTTTGTTTTGGTAACCTTGGGAAGTGCACCTTTTGCACCGACCGAGTATCTTTTCTTGGTTATGTTGTTACTCCACGGGGAATTGAATTTGATAAAGCCAAGATTGAAGCTATTGAGAGTTGGCCGCAGCCCAAAACGGTCACACAAGTGAGGAGTTTTCTTAGACTCGCTGGTTTCTATAGGCGTTTTGTGAGGGATTCTAGCACCATTGCTGCACCTCTCAATGATCTTACAAAGAAGGATGTGCCTTTTGTTTGGGGTACCGCACAGGAAGAAGCCTTCATAGTATTGAAAGATAAGTTAACACATGCTCCATTACTCCAACTTCCTGATTTTAATAAGACTTTTGAGCTTGAATGTGATGCTAGTGGAATTGGATTAGGAGGTGTGTTATTACAAGATGGTAAACTTGTTGCATACTTTTTTGAAAAATTGAGTGGGCCTAGTCTGAATTATTCTACTTATGATAAGGAATTATATGCTCTTGTTCGGACTTTGGAAACATGGCAACATTATTTATGGCCCAAAGAATTTGTTATACATTCTGACCAAGAATCTTTGAAACATATTAAAAGTCAAGCAAAACTAAACCGTAGACATGCTAAATGGGTTGAATTCATTGAGACTTTCCCATATGTCATTAAACACAAGAAGGGTAAAGAAAATGTTATTGCTGATGCATTGTCTCGTCGTTATACTATGCTTTCACAACTTGACTTTAAAATATTTGGTTTGGAGACCATCAAAGATCAATATGTGCATGATGCTGAATCTAAAGATGTGTTGGAGAATTCTAAAGAAGGGAAAACATGGAACAAGTTCGTCATTAATGTTGGATTTGTGTTCTGTGCTAACAAGCTATGCATTCCAGCTAGCTCCGTTCGTCTTTTGTTGTTACAGGAGGCGCATGGAGGAGGATTAATGGGACACTTTGGCGTGAAGAAGACGGAGGACGTACTTGCTACACATTTCTTTTGGCCAAAGATGAGACGGGATGTTGAGCGTTTTGTTGCTCGCTGCACTACATGTCAAAAAGCTAAGTCACGACTCAATCCTCGTGGTTTATATATGCATTTGCCTGTACCTAGTGTTCCTTGGGAGGATATATCTATGGACTTTGTTTTAGGTTTACCTCGAAAAAAGAAGGGGAGGGATAGCAAATTTGTTGTCGTGGATAGATTTTCGAAAATGGCACACTTTATACCATGTCATAAAAGTGATGATGCCGCTAATGTTGCTGATTTGTTCTTTCGTGAAATTATTCGCTTGCATGGTGTGCCAAATACAATTGTTTCAGATCATGATGCTAAATTTCTTAGCCACTTTTGGAGATGTTTATGGTCTAAGTTGGGGACTAAACTGCTTTTTAGTACTACATGTCACCCCCAAACTGATGGACAAACTGAAGTAGTGAATAGATCATTGTCTACTATGATTAGGGCTGTTTTGAAGAATAACCTGAAAATGTGGGAAGAATGCTTGCCTCATATTGAATTTGCTTATAATCGTTCGTTGCATTCTACTACTAAGATGTGCCCTTTTGAAGTAGTGTATGGTTTTTTACCTCGTCCACCTATTGATTTGTTGCCTCTTCCATCTTCGGAGAAGGTTAATTTTGATGCTAAAGAACGTGCTGAATTTATATTAAAGATGCATGAGTTAACTAAGGAGAACAATGAGCGTATGAATGCTAACTATAAACTTGCTGGAGATAAGGGTAGAAAACATATTGTCTTTGCACCTGGAGATCTTGTTTGGTTACATTTGCGTAAGGATAGGTTTCCTGAATTGCGCAAGTCAAAGCTGATGCCATGTGCTGATGGTCCTTTTAAGGTGTTAGAGAAAATAAATGATAATGCATATAAACTTGAGCTGCCTGCAGATTTTGGGGTTAGTCCCACTTTTAACATTGCAGATTTGAAACCTTATTTGGGTGAGGAAGATGAGCTTCCGTCGAGGACGACTTCATTTCAAGAAGGGGAGGATGATGAGGACATCAATACCATTGTTACACCCACAGCCCCTGCTGCTATACATACTGGACCAATTACTAGAGCTCGTGCACGTCAATTGAATTACCAGGTACTTTCGTTTCTTGGGAATCCTTCTAATATTCATGAACATATGATGCTGCCTAAATTAGATAGTTTTGTTTTACTTATGAATGAAGGACCTAGCATGGACAAGAAGGATGGCCATTGGAGTGGGATCAAGCATGGACGAGAAGGTGTGCACGCGGGAAAGAACAATGGAGTATCTAGTGATGATTTTCGCACTTTGAAGCCACCATAAGTAGAGTATGAAGGCTTGGACGAAATATACAAGATGCCACATCATAAATTTCGTCTATAGGCTAATATAGGTGCTGCGTCACCTTATCTTTGGGCCAGGCCCATGTAATTTCGAAATACCACTTATTAGGCTGTTTTTAGAGTCCGTATGTGTGGGGAAATGGAGTTAGGGTTGGTTTCGGATCCGTCCTCCAAGGGATCACGAAATTCCCCCTCTATTCCCCCATATATACAGCCCTTAGGGAACCGTTTAGACTTGGGTTTTGTTTAGATTACAAGTTCGCCATAGCTGCAACTTCGCGTCCTTCGTTTGTGTTCCACTACCAGACCAAGATGTCACAGAACCCGACTTCATCAATAAAGCTTTCCTCTTATATTCGCAATATCCAGATTGCAATTTTAGTTTCTTGCTTGTTCTTCGTTTGCATGCAGGAAATAGACCCTCGTGGTCAGGTTGATCGTGCTCCGGCTTGATCAATAACCTCTCGAAGTTCGTTTAGCGATTGCTAAGGCGACGTCTTCGTACGTTCGTAGTCGGATCGTCAAAGTCTACTCCACCAAAAATGATAGCCACGATCTCATCGAAAGACAGGGACAACTTCGCCTCTATCAATGGGTAAATCTCTTATTAACTTTGCCTGTTTTGAATAGACTATCGTTCCTTTCCATTTTTCACATCATACCTTTGACTTAATAGGGCCAATGCCAAGAAAGGGAAGACTGATGGGTCTTCTGTTGACCCGGAGGCTTCTGAGCCGGAGCTTCCTGATCCGGCGGCTCGTGAAATGCATGTGGATCAGCCTGAAGACCCTCATGATATACAAAATGATTTACCCCTTCATCTGAATCAATCAATACTGAAGCCGTAACTGTTGAAGCCACTCCAGCAGTTAATATTGACCCGCCCAATCCATCAGTGACAAACATAGATAACCCTGAGGTTATTATTACTGGGACGAATTATGCTGCTCCTGAGACTTCCAGTCTGTTAACAAAGGTGGTTGCTAAGGATGAAGCAGTATTCCAAGAAAAAGGGAAGGCCAAGTTGGAACTTCCAAATTATGAGAACTTTAGTGTCGAAGACCTTCATGCTGCCTGCTTAGATCGCTTGGCTACAAGCCGTGAGATGGAAATCAGCCTTGTCAGCATGATGAAAAATAAATATGAGGTATGTTCTCCTTCTATATGTTCTCATCTTATATCCTTTGGTAGCCCCCCCAAGGCCCATCTTTATCTTAAGATATGCTGGGTCTTGCGAATGTTTCTCTGATTTTGCCTGTAGCCCCCAAGGGCCGGCTCATCTCCTTGAGATGAGTCGGGTCTTGTAATAACTTTGAAAAACTTTCGACCTGTAGCCCCCAAGGGCCGGCTCATCTCCTTGAGATGAGTCGGGTCTTGTCTCATCTTCATCGTTAAAAAAGAGCTGAGATACATTAGCCCACAAGTGCAAAATATATTGCTTCGCAATTTGTTTTGGACTTGATGTAAATTTCATTCATAATGCAGGAAGCTCTGAAGACAGCCGAATCCAGCGCGGCCAATTTGAAAAAGGACCTGGAAAAAAGGCAGACTTCCCAGGCAGAAGTGGAAGAAAAACTTCGCCTTTCTTTGATTGAACTGGAAAACACCAAGGCAGGCTTCCTAAAAGAGAAAAAATCCTTTGAAGATGAGAAGACTGCTTTGGTTAAGCGTGCAGAAGATGCTAAGAGCCGGCTCAAACCCATTATCGAAGAATTATCCGGGTTAAAGCGACAGATTGCCCAGATGGCCCAAGCTGTTTTTGGTAATTGTACATTCATATCATCCTGTCCTCTTTGGAACATAGATATAATGTGTTTAGCGACTCATGTATTGATTCTATTGTGTAGGTCCCCGGACCAGCAGCTTTTATGATAACAGTCTGCTCATGCTCAAGGCTGTTTACTCGTTGAGGGAGCAGCTCAACACTGGGAGTCATCTCGCAATTAAGGTGACACTGGGGGAGAAGCAACCCTTAAAATATATCAAGAATGTATTGGAAAATCTCTCCATCATCCCCCAGCATATTCCAGAGTTGAAGAGATCAGCCGCCCGATCTGGCGCTATATATGCATTGAGCCGGGCTTTGGCTTACGGAGAAGAGCTTGATCCAAACGAGCTGGCAAAGGGTTTTCCCGAATTTAAAAATGACGTGTCAGAATTTTCCCAGGAAGATTACGCAGCTTGTGTCAAGGACGCTCAAATTCTGTGAACTCAGCTGGTCTCCGAGATGAAGCCGAGGAGCTACCAGGCGGCTTATGGTGCCAACCATACTTGGATTCCTCCGCCTGATCTGATAACAAAAAAATTGGCTCCTCAACGGCGTGAGCATGTTTTCGCCCCTGAAGTTGACCCGTCTTCAATTCTTGATGACGAAGCTGTGTTCCAGGCCTTATCTCATTGTAACTGGGATGCGGATAACCTTCAGATTCAGGAGCCAAAAGACCAGTCGGGGAATAACCCAGAGGCGTCTCATGCGCGAGGTTAGCTGCTACTGACCCGGATCATGTGATCGGAGAATTGAGCCTCCTAAACTGTTACCTTGTCAACTTAAGCCCCCATGTATGGGCAGAAAAAAAATTGTGGCCTCATGTAATAGGGATAGCTGAACACTTGTCGTGCCATCGTGCACATTTTGCATCTTTGATGCTAGATACTTTATCTGGCGTTTCTTCACCCTATATGTGCAATATTTCCATTTGACGGGCCCTTTGATAAGATATAACTAGGCAAAATGACCCGGTCTTTGATTTTGATTTTAACTTATTCCTCTTTCAACAATGTTGAATTTGTAGGATAGTTCGTCAATTGGCTGCTCATGCAAACTCAATTGTTTAACCCTGTCTTTGGAAACAGGGGCGGGTAATAACTTTTGTACCTGAAACTTTTCTGTAATAAACAGGCCAAATAGGACAAAGTTGTTAAGCCGATTCAATGAATCTTGGCTAAAAATTGATGTCCAAGCTTGATGTCCTATGTTAGCCTCTTCAAGCAATAACATAATTGTCACTGTCATGCAGCCGATAACCCGGTTATTTCATATAGGGTCACGCCCAAAGTATTTTCATCGGATAGTTATTCATGTTGGGGGTCATTTCCCGAAGATTAGAAAAATAAAGGTAGCCCCCCTTGAAGGCACCTTTAGTGGTCCTTAGCCTTAAAGGACACATAATTATGATGCCGGCTTTCGAGGCTTGACAAAAAGAAGACCAGCTTTGGAGGCTCCGGTCTTGCTTCAATGAAGCGGGTATGATAACCCATGGTTTATCCTAGCTTTCCGTGTGCCGGCCTCACATGACTCAAGCCTGTGTTTTAACCTTAACAAGTTCAGGGTCCAAAAAGGATTGACTCGTCAAGATTTCACGGGGTCATCTGATCGGAGTCGCATCAAGCACACAGGCAGGTTTAACCATATATGGCGTTTTATTTTGCCGGGTCAAGAGGGTGAGAAATCTAAGCCCCCAAATGCCCTTAATAAGGTGGCATTGATATGCCGGGTCACAAGGGTGAGAAAGCTAGACTCAATGAGTCGGAAGCCCCCAAGTGCCCATTGTTCCAGAAAATAAAGACTCAAACTCATCTTGTAAGTTGAAACGACAAAATACGCCGGCTTTATTCATAACTGAAACATAAAGAAGTATATACAGAATTCTGCAAGGGGGGAGGAAATTATAAAAAAGGAGCCGGAAGAGCTAAGTTTAAGTAAGGCCACTGGATTTCCAGGTCCGGCTTATTTCCCTCTTGGAGACTTAAGATTTCATCTTTGATATCCTCCAGTATATGAATTTTATTCAGGGATTTAAGCGCTAGTGATACTGACCGCTATTCAACTGCTTGGGATTACTTTGAAATCCTCCTTGGTTGTTATGCGACTGCTCCGGCCAGGATGTTGTCCGTTGCCATGATTTCCTTGGTGTTGAAAACTAGCCCCTGGGCCTCCTTGTGACCCGCCGGGTCCATGCTGACCCAGATGTGGTCCACCACTGCCTCCCGAATTATTCTGGAAAGCCTGGCTACTGAACTCTTGCATGATATAGCAATTCTCCCAAGAGTGGCTGGCCGACTTATCTTGGGTGTTGTGCTTAGGGCAAGGTGCTTTAAGTGCCTCTTCATAATTGCGAGGTTTGTTCACATTGTAAGTTCCTCCGGGTCGACCATTCCGGCACTGGTTCTTAAAACCTGTATTAGTGTTGGCCACGAAATCGGACCCGCCATCCGGCTGCTTCCGCTTATTGTTATTCTGAGCCCCCTGGTTTCCTCCATGGCCGTGCTAGCCTTTTCCTCCTTCAGCTTTTTTGCCTTTGGAGGTTTTTTCCTCGTCTGACCCGGGGTCCTTTGTGCTATCTGACTCTGCATATCTGGTGAGGACGTCCATCAAGTCGCCCATGTCTTGCACCTTTCGCTTGAGCCGCCTGAGCTTCTGGACCAAAGGCTGAAAGTGACAGTTCTCTTCCAATATCAGGACTGCCTAAGCCGCCGTGATGCTATCTGACGAGTGGATGATTTCTATGACCCGATGTGTCCAATGGTGCGCCAACTCATCTACTCGTTGAACGCAATGTTGTAGATCCACCATCGTCATAGGCTTCTTGCAGGTCCCTTGGAAATTCTTGATGAATCGTTCTTTCAACTCGGTCCATGTGTTGATGGAGTTAGGCGGAAAAAATTTCAACCACGTCTGAGCCGGGCCTTCCAACATCATGGTTAAATATTTAGCACACACAACATCGCTAACATCCAGCATGTCCATTGCCAACTCATAACTCTCAATCCAAGACGCCGGCTCAAGATCTGTCGTGTAGTTTGGTACCTTACGAGGCCCCTTGAAATCTTTGGGCATGCGCTAAGCGCGTAGCGTCGGGGATAAGCATGGTATGCTAATCGTTCTACTGTTGGACCCAGCCCCCAAACTTGCCGGTTGAGGGTGAAGCTGTTGGATCACCCGTGCTGCTGCTTCCGCCTCTGCCTGTCGCGCACCTCTCGTCGCGTCAACAACCGCTTGGGCGTCTGATGGCAGGGGACGAGTCGGAGAGACCTGATGCTGCTGTCTTCGCCCACTGCTAGAGACGGCCGGGGATTCCACATGATGGCCCTTTCTTGCATAGGGGGTGGAATGCATCCGATCCCGACTATACGAATACTGTGCTTGTTGTACCACAACAATCTTCAGCATCTCGATGGCGTTCCTGGCTTCAACCTCGAGCGGAGAGTTTCCATTAATGTGCAATGCTTCCAAATTCCAGGTTGCAGCCAACATGTTATCAACAGGATTTGAAAAGTGGCCCCATGGCGTCTGAAATCGCTGAGGGGGAGATTGAGTCGGCAGGGGTTGAGTCGGTTCCTCCTGCCGATTCCCAGGTTGCTAAACAGTTCCTGGTGTCTGATGTGGGGTATTAAAAAGCTATTGAGGCTCAAGGTTCGGGGGGACCCCTTGGTGGCATCTCCTCTCATAAACCGCCTCCGATGCTTCTCTTTGGACCCCTAACTGCCAGGCCTCAGCCTTAAGGCGTTCCGTCTCCTGATGTATGCGCATCTGTAGATCTGCCATCCATGCGTTTTTAGCATCTATCTCCTTTTGCACCTCAATCATTTGAGCACGCAATTTGGCTAGCTCCACATTGCGCTCCTCTTGGTTTTCCATAGTGACTGGGGTATCCACGAGTTTTGCCATCTCGGCCATAAGTTCGGTCATAGCCTGAGCCGGCGTTTTGGTTGACCCGCCAGAACCTCCAGCCGCGGCTGGATCTAGAACCGCCGTAGCTCCCGCCATGTAAACAGCGACTTGTCGTGGCGACTCATTGTATTCCTCAGGGGCTTCATTCTCCAATGAGCCTCCAAGTCCGCCATCATGAAGAGGGCAGATTGACTCCGTATCTCCTGTAGATGATGTGTCGTCCGAATTGATGAGGACGTCGCCGCTGGAGGCTGGCTCATCCGAAAGGTTGACCCCCTGTGTGAAGCCGACGAATACACGTCGAAAGCCGCCATGACGTTGATTGGATTGGGTGCTCCGAGCCGGCTCGTCGATGTCGATGTAGATGTCTGGCTTGAAGATTCCTGACCCAATCTCCCCTGCGGGATCTTGAAACCTGCGTCCGATTGGGTCGTCCTTGACGCTCCAAACTGGCTCGTAGACCTGATCGCGATGGCTCTTGATCATCTGCTTCACCGCAAACTTCCCGAATCCTGACTGGATCCCCTTCGAAAACTCAACTCCACCGGGCGAGGGCCCCATAGTGGGCGCCAACTGTCGTGGTTTTATCAACCTGGCAGATGTCCTTGTAACATGACTTAGGTGTGAGGCCATCGCCGCTTGGTGGCGACTCGAAGGGGTTAAGCGAGAGAAAGAGTTGGGTTTACCCAGATTCAGCCCCTCCTATGGAGGTAATAGCCTACGTCCTGCTTTTCGTGTATTGGATTGATGGATCTCAATTACAAGGGTGCAGAATCGCTAACCTAGCTATCGAGAGATTGTCACTTGAGAGTTTCGGCCCTAGGGGCCGGCCTTTATATACAAGTCAAGCCCTAGGGTTTACAACAGAGTCCGGGTCATATTATGACCCGTGATTTACTATATCTCTAACTTATCTTGCACTTTGAGGAAACTTGAACTGCCGTCCTTAGCTTCATGGGCTTCGAGCCGCCATCTTCTGGTGGTGGGCCGTCCGGCATCTTGACTAACCGCCACCTTATTTATTTTGCACTTGGAACACGGCCCACCTAGAATTGGGTCACAAGCCTGTCGTCATGTTGACCCGGCCCAATAGGGTGGGTTACGCCGTGGATTTATATCCCCGACAGTCCCGGCAGATTGCGAGGTCCTTTGTTGTGGTGAAGTCCAAATCCACCTCAAGCTAGAACGAGGGGGCGATGCCACGCCAAAAGGAGTCAGGGATGACCTCTTGTCTGAGTAGGCAGGGGCATCCTCGCGCCGCAGGAGGCTGGGGCGATGGCTCGCCGGAAGGAGGCGCGGGCGGTCTCTCACCGAAAGGAGGAGGGGGTGGCCTAGCGCCAAGAGGAGGCGAGGCGGCCTCACGCCGGAGGAGGCTGGGATGGCATAGTGCAAGGAGGAGGGGGCAATGGCTTGCTGGAAGGAGGCGTAGGCAGCGGCGCGCGAAGAGTAGGCGGGGTCAGTAGCGTTGGATCGAGAGATGGTCATGGCGGTGGGTGGGGCGTGGAGTTGTGGGCTGGTACGGGAGGTGGGGTGTGTTTTCCATTTTCATTTTATTTCTTTCTCATACCCGTTCGGGAACATGTTCGTCGGGCCCTATATAGGACTAATTGTTATCAAATATTATTCAGATCCTGTGATCAGAATAGTGTTAGTATACTCACACACTGTCAGTCAAACCAACTGAAAAATTTCAGTGGCTCCGAAGTGAAGTAACCGAACTTTGATGAGTGCTTTGGTGAGACCGAAATGTTGCAATCAAGATGTCAGAGGGGAAAATAACAAATCAATCTGCATGGCTCGGTGAGACCGAAGTGAAAGAGTCAGTCGGACCAAGACACAAACAGAAGGTTTTAATGTTCAGCCCTAGACAAATCAAAGGCTCCGAACTTTCCTCTTCGGAGGGATCGAATAGGAACTTGTTCAAATTTTATGATCAGGAAGAATGAATGTGAGACAAGATACAAGATAGATAGCTAGGAAGGGTGCTTAGGCATTCTTGTTCATCTAGTTAGTCAAAATAACCCAATCAAACAAGCAACATTGGGATGCCCTCGAATGAGAAAATATGCATACAAAACATGCTTAGCCAAAAGAAGGATAGGAAAATAAAATATGACAAACATGCACCTCCAACCTAACAACTATCAAGACAATGGTCGGAAACAAAGTCACCTATATATGAGTATCTTGACTTAGGATCGAAATGAGAATCATTTAATCATAGGTCATACTCATCGTTTAAGCACAAAATAGGGTTACCATTTTTAGATTAAGCATTAATTTGTTCACACCATTAGAGTTGTTTTAGACCAAGTCTTATAGTAAATCTCCCCTATATGTGAGATCTCCACCCCCCCCCCCCCCAAAGAGGGATAAACCAACCTTGGGTTTGTCATTTATGACTTTGTGTAGGTGTAATTGTTGTGGAAGTTCAAAGTTGATGATGGCCATCATGATTTTGGAGCATTTCTTAGGATTTGTAGCACTTTCAACCTACACGGGTTAGTCCGACAAGGAACAGCAAGGATATACAATAGACATGGACTGAAGTACACATATGATGATGTCCATGGATGAATTTATTACCTTGTCCCTTGACTTACCAAAAAGAGGGTTTGTGATTCCATGAATTAGTGGATGATGTGGACGTGGTTCGCACTAACTCCTTGCCATAAATGAATGTGAGTGAAGTTTGCTGGCGGAGTCACCCACAAGAACTCTCTAGTTCTTCTTATTTGGGACCCACATCAACTTGATGGGAATCCTTGTATTGATGGTAGCACTTAATGAAGCGGAATTTGAAGTAGCCTTGGGAACCCACTTGACCAAAGTTTGAGGAGGTTCTTCACATGAGTCATACTCATCTTGTAGCATGTCATTCCCTTTTTGCTTGTGGTCTTGTGGTGGAGGATCATCTTGAGTTTACGTTCCCTTCAATTAAGTAGGATCATACTTCTCTTTTGGGAAACAAACTTCATCTCGGGGTATTGTCAGTGTACTAAAGAACGGGGCCCTCAGTACCATGACTTATGTACCAGACGACCGCGGCCTCCGGACCGGCAAAGACCCTGCCGGGCTGGATCTGGACGGCAAGGATCTTGATACAAGGGTTCGAGTGAACCAGCAAGCCGTCCTTGTCGAAGGACTCGCCTGCTAAATGCACCCGCCAAGGCCTCCGCCCGCCAAACCATCGCTCCATGTTGCCAGGCTGGTTGTCTACATCGCCTAGGTGTCGAGCGGGCAGGCGGTTAGGTGGAGCTGGTAAGGGCGCATGGCAACTCACCAGATTTACAACCGCTTTAATGACACCCGTCCTACGGCATGGCAAAGGAATAAGAGGTAGCTGGGAGAACGACACAGAAGGAGAGGCAATCCTTGCCGGGAGACGTCGCCAGCGCGTCACCTCACGGCATTTAATGTGCATGTCCTAGTCCGTCAGAGTTAGGCATTTCCCACTACAGCTCCTGCCTACGATTTTAGCAGATGGATATACATTGTTTATTTTGTGTAAAGACCATTTTAGCCACTGTGGTAGCCCATTGGATTATAAAAGGAGGTCCATGGCTACCTTTAGAAGGGTCGACACCACGTTCATTTACATGCGTAGCAACACTTCCTGAACATTCCTTGCCGGGTTGTGACACTCCTGTACTGTGAACCCAATAATCCAGAACCACACAGGATGTAGGGTTTTACGCTCCGGCAGCCCGAACCGGTCTAAACCCTTGTGCGTCCATGGTCCGGTGATGCTCTTTGTGCCAGAGGATCTCTCTAGCCAAACCACGAAAGGGGACTTGCCGGCCCCATAGATCGTCGTACCCCGAGAGGTATTGATCGTTTTCCCACTCAAGTCCATTGGCATAACTTACCTCCAAGACCCACACCTTCTCTCCTTCGACGCCATCCTAGATTGCGTACAATTTACTCAAATTGCTTACTCCCAGCAAGGCTTTTGTAAACACTTTTTTCAATATTTCCTTTCAAGACATTGTTTTCTTGCTCAAGTGTAACTTGGCTAAGAGAATCGTTAGTGGAATCAATAGAAACACTAGAAGTAACAACCTTGGATTTAACATTATATTGTTATTGTTACTACTATAAGTGGAACCTTTCTTGCTTGTCATGTGATTGCTTAGCTTTAACTTGTGGCATAAAGGTTGACAAGAGAAGTTGTTTGACAATGTGAGAGGAACTCTTATTTTGAAGGTAATCATTGATAGCTTTGAAAAACTCATGCTCATGCTCCAAATTTAGCTTCTCGAATCGTAGATTCTCATGAGTCTTTAATAGCTCTCTATGGCCTTCTTGGTGAGTTTCATGAGCTAACTTAAGAGTGTTAGTTCTTGAGTTAAATGCGCAATCTCCCTCGTTGCATTAACAAGCAACTCATCTTGACTTTCATGATTACTAGAAAGCTCATTATAGCTAACATCACTAGTTTCATCATTGACTAAGTTATCTTCACCTAACAAGTCATCCTCATCACTATTAAAGTCAGGGAACTTGGGATGAATTACCTCAGGACCATTGGCCATGAAGCATCTTCCAGTTCCTTCATTTGGTGAATCAAATAGATCATAGGACTTGGAGGACACAAGAGCTAGTCCGGCAACACCTTCATCTTGCCTATAGCCGGAGTTGGAGTGATAACTTCTCTCAGATTGGTTGTCAGAGTCGAAGCTGAATACCCATTCACAAACATGATCTTGGGTTCTTCTTCTTGAGTATCTCTTGGTGGACTATCTTTCCTCTCCGAATCCATGCTTCTCCGAGAAGGTCTTTGTTCATATCTATCTTCTCTAGTCTCTCTATGAGGTGACTCATCTCTTCTACTCTTTCTTCTTGGTGATTCATATCTTCTTTTGCGAGGAGTTGTGCACTCATTTGAGAAGTGTCCAGGTCTTCCACAATTGTAGCAATTACGATCACGACTTGAAGATCTAGGCTCATTGTATCTTGAGTTGGAGCTTCTTTCTTTGTCGCTATTCTTTACATTTTTGTTGAAACTCTTCACCGTAAGGCTTATCTCATCATTGGTCACAAGCTTGTCACTTGAAGTGGTTGGAGCATCACTTGAAGCCTTGTAAGCACCACTAGACTAGTTATGGAGCTCCTATTTGACCTTGAGTGACATTTTATGAGCGACAATCCTTCCAATGACTTTCGTTGGCCTGAGATATTTGTAGTTTGGTGTATTTTGGGTCAAAGTGTCATACTTTCCGTCCAAAGATCTTAGGATCTTCTTGATGATGAATTTATCGATCATTTCTTCGCTTCCTAAGCCAGCAATCTCATTGGTGACGAGAGCTAGCCTAGAGTACATTTCCGTAACTCCTTCACCATCCTTCATCTTGAACTTGTCAAGTTGACTTTGAAGCACATCCAACTTGGATTCCTTGACGGGTTGGGTACTTTTGTGTATATCGACCAAATTATCACAAGCTTCCTTGGCATTCTCAAGGCAGCTAATCTTGTTGAATTTCTCGAGGCACAAATTGTTGAAAAGTACGTCACATGCTTGGGCATTGTATTCTAACATCCTCAATTCTTCTGCGGCTGATTCATGATCCCAAACTTTTCCATCTTCAAAGAATTCACCTTACATTCCAACACAATCAACATCTCATATTGCAGGGTTATGACCAAGAATATGCATTTTCGGCTTATGCTTCCAACTAGCAAAGTTAGTACCATCAAAGTAGGGACCTCTACGGTGATAACTACCCCCACTAGAAGCCATACTTCTACTTGGTGTTTAAACCAAGGGAATGGAGACCAAAGCTCTGGTACCACTTGTAGGATCGTAAGTAGGTCTAGAGGGGGGTGAATATACTACTTTGCCAATAAAAACCTAGCCTTTTCCAATCTTAGTTCATGGTAGATTTTAGCAATTCAAGAAAAACTATAAACACCCTACACATGCATGTCTAATAAAGTAGTAGCGGAAAGTAAAGACTTCACACAGGAAAGTAAGTAGAGCAAGGGTTTGGAGATATGCAAACGCTATGGGGACATGAAGATTTTTTTCCCATGGTTCCAATAGGTGGTGCTATCGTACATCCACGTTGATGGAGACTTCAATCCATGAGGGGTAATGTTTGCGAGATCACACGAAGGGATCCATCCAAGAAGTGTCCATGAAGAAGAAATCTTGCCTATTCCACCATTCTTTACGCCCACGAAAGACTAGCCTCACTCGGGTAGATATTCATGAAGTAGGCGATCTCATTTCCCTTACAAACTCTTGGTTGACTCCACACAATTTGGAGGCTCCCACTGACACCTATACAATCTAGAAGACACCACTCTCCAAAAGGTAATAGATGTTGTTGATGATGATGAACTCCTTGATCGTATGCTTCAAAATATTGTCTCCTCAACACTCAAACACTCTCTCATAGATTTTTGCTATGTGGTAGGAGAGGGATTTGGGTAGAAAGCAATTGAGGTGGATAGAGATCAAAGTTATATGGTTGGAGTGGAAAGTCTTTGATATCAACACAAGAATGGGTGGTTCTGTCTCAGGAAATACGGGAAGTGTATGCTTCACTCTGGTTGCTCTCCTGAGAGTTGGGGAATGGGTGGGGATATATATTGGCACCACCAAAAATCCAACCATTACACACCTTTATGCACTACTCGATGGTACCGGGTGAAACCACTCGGTGAGACCTATTAGTACAAAAGGTTTGAACTTTAGCCTTCTCAGTGAGACCTGATGAAACTTCTCGGTAAGAGTGAAGCTGACCTAAGCACTTTCCACACTTTGGTGTCACCGACTGAAAACGATCGAAAAATCTAAGTCAATTTCAATTGGTAACAGAAGGTTGGCAAGTGCTCTTCGGTGGGACTAAAGGGCCAACTTGTTGAGACCGAGATGCTAGGGTTTAGGAACTGGCTATTTCAAGTGTATCTCGGTGAGTTCACCTAGATGTGTTTCGGTGGGACTGAAATGAACTTTAGGGTTTTGGGCATAGTGGATGGTGAGGGTGTGGGTGCAAATTTTGGAGCAATATCTTAAGCATTTGAGAATTTAGACTATTATCAAAACCTCATATCTTTTAATAGTACTGGTTTTCCTATGGACTCGGTAAGATCTTGGATCTCTGAAATACAAATGTAGAGTCTTGAAGCTTTACCAACACTTGTACTTAGCATTTTGATGTTCCACATTCACAACGAATTGTTGTACCTAGATTCAACTTCTTTAAATATTTTTTGAGTAGGAATATGTTGTGATGAATTACCAAAACCACCTATGGATTAGATTCACGTTCACCCTTCCACCATGAGAATGCTCGTTTATAATTCCACACTTCCGCGTCGCCCTGTTGTGAAAAGGATAGACGACCGTCATGCCTGCAGAAACCACTCGATCCCCTCACTCTCAAAACCCTGAGATCCAAGCACCCCAAAAGCAACAGAGAGGTTGAAGGGGCAGCGTACCTCAAACACCCTAGCAAAATACCCATCATGGGAAATGGCGATTCCGATGCCGGCAGGTGACATCGCACGAATCGCCATTGGGAATGAAGAACCGCCATGTGAATCCCTTGCCAGCGGAGAACGAGAGGGGAGAGAAACGAGTGGGCAGGGCAGCATGAGGAACATATGGATGGGTTTTTGTTGTTGCCTGTCCGAGGGAACGGTTGCCAACCGTTACCCAGCAACTGATGTGGCAACTCCCCCACGTCGAGATTCATCTTTGCCAAGTGTCAACCAATAGTGTGGACATGGCCAGTCCTAAGGGGGTAGAGGGGGCGGCCGCCCCGGGGCACCCAAAGTCTAGGGGGCCCACCCAGGTAGTATGCATGTAGACCACGACCCAGGGATGGAGGGCAACGCTTGCACATAGGGTCTGTAACGCGTTATCTTTTGATACATGTAGCTAGCCCACAGAGCCATTGGTTCCTCGTCGATCGATCTGCTCGCTTGTATGCGTTGCCCTAGCTCGGATGCCTTCTAATCACGATGTTGTTCCCTAATCATCTATTCCTCAATTTCGCATGCTCATGACCGAACCGAACAAACGGGAGGCATCCGCCGTTGCTTGTTTCCCTTCCTCTCACGGCAAGCCAGTGGTGGGGATGGATGGGGGAGCGACATTCAGGATGGACTTCAAGGGGATGTGGTGACCTGCGCGGTTGTATCGAACGATGGCCATGGTAGGTCTGAGTGCAGACAGAGATCTGACAGTGCAAACGCAAGTCACAAGTTGCACGGAGATGAACTAGGCTGCTCTCCGGTCTCCAGGTGATACGCATAAATAGTGACGCAAATTGCCAAGTGCCTCTCACGTCTAAATCACATCATGTCCTTTTCCTGATCAGATGATCACCGCTGATCCAATCAATCCAAGGTAACATCAGACTATCTACTTCCTATGTCTATATTTCTAATTAAGTAATTTACGTTCGCATGCATGATACATAGCTTGCCGTGTTCAAGCTTTGACCGAATTTAATGTTTTTTACCCGAAACCATAGAACAATTGTTCTACAGTAATTTCGTTAATAATAAAATATAATTACAAAAATTAAAAGAAAGAAATGGTTATCGAATGTCTACTGTAGGGATCATCGAATTATATTACAGTATCTGTTCGATCCAACTATTGATCTTCTCTGCCTTTGCTGGTTTGGCTCTGAGCGGTGTAACTTGTAAAGCCGATTTCAGATAAAATTTCCAGGTGTTAATACCGGGCGCAGCAAATCTGAAAATCTTGTCATTCTTGCTCCTCCAGGTACTCCAACAGCCCATGACGATAATGTCCATTGCAATATCTGAGGGAAGTTTGTGTCTTGTGAGCTGGATTTCATCATACATAGAAATGCCTCTTTGTTTATCAGGTGCAATTTCATTCCAGCATGATAAGGCAAACTGGCAGTCCCAGAAAAGATGTGAGGATGTTTCCTCAGTGTTGTCAGAGCAGCGGGCACAGGTATAATCATCCAGGTGCATGCTCCTCCTATGTAACATATTTCTTGTGCTGACTCTATCATGGAGTAGAAGCCAGAAGAAATTTTTCTGTCTCAATCTGCATGCAGTTTTCCATAGAAGTTGGAAAGTGCAATGAGCTGAACTGTGCCCAATGATGGCTTTATACATCTTCATAGAAGAATATTTGCATGCAGGCCATGAAAATGTCCATTGATCTCTGTGTGCTGAGGCGGGTCAAGTGGTGATAATTTGCATCACTGAATTATATTGGATAAAGGCCTGCTGGGACAATGGTATGTGAAAGAGTTGATCAAATTCAGTGTGCTCACTAGCCTGAAGCAGTGTAATCTATTTGTTGATAGCAACGGAGTGTAATTCAGGACATTTCACATAAAGTGCTTGATCATTCCAATTATCTGACCAGAAGAGGGTGGTGTTACCAGGCCCAGCTTTGCAAATAGCGTGTTGCTTAAAGATTGGTAAGAGTTTTAGAATTGCTCTCCACCAAAAGGAACCAACCATTTTATTACCTGGGAGCTTGTCCTGATACTGAGTTTCCCAAATAATGTTCCCCCATGGAATATCCATTTGATTATAGAATTTGTAGAGATATTTCATCAGTAAGGCTATGTTGTGCTCTTGGATGCTTAAAACCCCAAGTCCACCATGTGATTTTGGCTTGCATACTTTCTCCCAAGCAATGAGCATAGCCCCTCTATTTTGTGAACCATATTTCCTCCAGAAGCAGTTAATGAGATAAGAATTGATTTGTTTGACCACAGTTGCAGGAACCCTCAAAGTGCACATGATGAAAGTTGGCATGCTTGAGAAAACTGATTTTACGAGGGTGAGCTTAGCTCCAGAAGACAGAAGGGTGGCCCAACTTAATAATCTGCTTTCAATTCTTTTCAATAGTGGCAGGAAATCCTCAACTCTAGGTTTGGAAATGTATAATGGGATACCTAGGTAGGAGTGAGGGAGAGTACCAATCTTGCAGCCTAGAAGGTTGGAGAGTACTGTCATTCTATCTGGTGGTGTGTTAATTGCTATCAAAGTAGACTTTGCATAATTTACTTTGAGACCAGTGAAATCAGCAAAATGAAGGAGGAGGTTCTTAATGTGTTGGAGCTATCTGGAGTCTGCTTTTGCAACCAAGATGGTATCATCTGCATACTGAATGATAGGGAAATCAGGGCATGAGTGATGGATCAAAGGTGATTCAATCAGTGAATTTGGCATAGCTTCATCGAGCATTGTCTGAATCATATGAGCTGCAATTACAAATATTAGGGGTGTAAGTTGGTCGCCTTGTCTAACTCCTTTTTTACATAGGAACTGTTTCTCTGGTACTCCATTAAGCAAGACATATGAATATCTTGTTCCATAAATCATCTTTATCCAGTGGATCCAATTAGCTCCAAATCCCTTTGCTTGTAGGATGTCAATGATGATGTCATGATTGAGCATATCAAAAGCCTTTTCAAAATCCAATTTCAATAAAATAAGTTCCTTTTTGCTCTGGTGGCATTGGTGAATATATTCATATGCACATGCTAAGCAGTCTTGAATGCATCTGTTCTTGAGAAAGCCATATTGCTTTTGATGTACCAGGCTGAGAATGATTTTCTGCAATCTGTTAGCACGCAATTTTCTTATAATCTTCAGGGTACAGGTCAATAGGGAGATAGGTCTGAATTCATTGGGACTGGAAGCTAATTCTGTTTTGGGGATAAGAGTGATGAAGGAATAGTTAATACTTTGCAGATTGACAGTTCCTGAGTGGAAATCCTCAATGGGTTTATAGAAATCAGAGGCAATGATATCCCAGCAGTTCTTGAGGAAAGTAGCATTAAAACCATCTGGTCCAGGTGACTTATCAGCAGGCATATGTTGGATGGCTCTGTCAATTTCTTCTTTAGTAAATGGGGTTTCCAGTTCTGACAGATCCATGGTAGGTTGAAGTAGGTGATGCAGAAGAAGTGGGTTGCCTGTTACTCCAGAAGTTCCCATTCTCTCTTTGAAGGACCTATATAAAATAGCAGCTTTTGTAGAGTGTTCATAATGATCATCTCCCATTTCATCCTTTAGCATAGTAATGCAATTATTCCTGAACTTGAGGGTGGCCTTGGCTTGAAAATATTTAGTATTTGCTTCTCCCATTTGGATCTGTCTAGTAGTGGCTCTCTGTTTCCAATATTTCCTCTGATGGTCCAGTATCTTTTCCAAGTGTGCCTTGAGTATGTTCGTGCCAATGCTTTCCTCACTTGAGAGTGTCCTATATTCCTCCCATGTATCAAGACAAAGAATCATAAAATTGGTGTTCTCAATAATTTTCTTCAGATCAGACAATCCTCTGGCCTAGTTCTTTAGTCCTTTTCTAAGCCTTTTGAATTTAGTTGCAATAATCTTAGCACTGTCAGTTACATTGACCTCTTGAGACCAAATGCTATTAACCATGTAACTGAATTGGTGATGTTCCAACCAGTAATTTTCAAACATGAAAACCTTTGCTTTGGGTATAGAAGAACCAATTTTTATTTGGATAGGAACATGATCTGAAGTGGTTTTGGCAAGAGGAATAGCCAAAGTAGCAGTGAAGGTTAGAGTACATGCCTCAGATGTAAAACAACAATCTAGCTTCTCCAGTAAAGGGGCCTCTTGCATATTACTCCATGTAAACTTCTGCCATTAAGTGGGATTTCAATCAGTGCTTGTTTGCTAATAGCCTCATTGAATAAGAGCATATCATTGATATTTCCTCCTCCTTTGCTTATGTTGTGTGGGTATCTGATGTAATTAAAGTCTCCTACAATAAGCCAGTTAACATCATCTTGTATGGGGAAATTCTTAAACCAGTCCAGGAAGAGAGTTCTCTCGTGTAACTGACATGGCCCATAGACATTAGTGAGGATCCATTCTTGTACATTGAGGGTAGAGGCAAACTAAATTGATAGTGAGAACTCACTGGAATGATGAACTTTTCCAGTAAAAACCTAATCATTCCATGCAACCAGCAGTCCTCCTGAGGCCCCCACAGATGGAAGAAACTCAAACTTGGTAAATCTTCTAGGACAGAAGTTTCTAATGTATGAGGTATCAAACAACTCTCTTGGTTTCTTGTAGACATATAATAGAACACCAAGATTCCTTAGTTTTATTTGTAATAGCATTCCCTTTATTAGTATCATTAATGCCTCTGATATTCCAGTTAAGAATGTTCCATTCTCTGTTTAGATTATGTTGTGTCATAGTGTAGGACATAGGGAGCAATAACACAATACCAAACAGAAAACCACATAGAATGTCTCATCAGTGCAAACTGTTTCGACATAAGAGCATAAGCAAAGTCTGCTAGGACATTGATAGACTGGTACATAATCTGATAACTGGCAAACTGAGTCTGAACTTATTACAATGCTGATATCAATAATAACCCAAAAGACATGACTCTGTTCCATGATATATGTAAATTCTAGATCCACTTCTTGGCTTGCTCCTTGGAGACCTTGCTACCCTCTAGGAAGTTGTGGCCACCTTTGCGCTTCTTTGCTTTCTTGCTCAGCATCTCTTCAGTGGTGTCTTTCTCAGTTACCTTGCAAAAAGAGGTGTTCAAACTTTTAACAACTCTAGCAGGTATATGAGGAGGAGGAGCATGACATGGAAGGCAATCTTTGTCTTTACAAACAGCTTTCTTAAAACCTTTGGCAATGCTCTGGAGTCGACAACTCCTTCTTACCTCAGACTCCACCATGGGCACTTTTTCCTTCCTTTCTTGTTCTTGTGGAGAGCAGAAGTGGAGGAGGCAGATATGACTTCAGTAGAGTTGCTTGGAGTTGAGTTCTCCTGGTCCTGAGTGGCCCGTTGAATTGGGGAGTGAGCACAAGCAAGAGATGTTGTCACAGGGCAGGTTGCTAGAATGACAAATGGAAATTTTACTGAACTAGTGTCTCCATGGTTAATAATCTCCCAAACACTAGAGGTAATAAATTTCTTTGCCCATTCATATTTGTCTGGTGACAATAGAGTAACTGATACGAAATTGACCCAGTCTACTCGTACCTATATGATATCCTCACTATCTATAGTTGCTGCAAAATGTTTCTTCCAGATTTTAGCCCCTTCAATTCCTATAAGTTTTTATTCAATGGACATGTTACAGATATTGTTGCCTTGAGGGCTTGTAACAGTATCAAGCATATCTTTTTTGCAGTTGTATTGGGCAAATGGTGTGGGCCTGATTAGCAAAAACAGGCATAGGGATACCAGGTGGTACAGATTGTTTAGATGTAGCACACTCACTAGCATGAGAAGTATAATTATGTGCTACATTAAGGTCTCCAATAACAGTTTCATTTTGCTGGTGTGATATCCTTGTATCATCCATCACAGCTATCAGTCCTGTGTTTGGTTCAATATGTTCACTTGCAGTGGTCCTTTGTTCAGTGAGACGAATTAATGCATTCATTCTGTTGGCAGTCATAGATTCATCCCCATTGGTGATAATAGTGTTCTCCACTTGTACAGTCATGTTAGGGTTGTTGTGTAATGCAAAGTTTGAAGACATGTAATTGGCCATAACCTCAAACTGCATAGGATCCACTATTCTATCCTAGTGCTGGTGTGCAGGCTGTAAAATAGCCCCCAGGCTAAGGTCAGGGAGTTGCTGAATCTTATAAGGTGGTGGCCGTATTGGAACTGCATGATTGGGCTGAGGAACATGTATCACTGCTAGTGGGTCTTTATGGGCCTGCTGTGGAGCTAGCTCTGGCCAAATAGGTTGGAGCATAATATTCAAATCTGGGATAGCCTGATTATTTGGCGCCAAAGGCCCATTAGCAGAGGTAGCCGAATTTAATGTTGGTTTTTAGCAGTGGGTATTATCATGTTGACTAAAATATATGCATTCGTAAAAAGAGAAAAAAATGAAACAAGAACTATAAAGAGGATCTATCTGTCCAATCATAAGTGAATTTTATGAAGGATTATTATAAAAGGTTTAAATGTAATATGTAATATAAATTATTTGATAAGTATATCATTTTTGGGAGGCATTTAAGTGATCATATATATTCCTATAATGTTTACTACTCCCTCCGTTCCTAAATATAAGTCTTTTTAGACATTTAAATAGGGGACTACATACGAAGCAAAATAAGTGAATCTACACTCTAAAGTATGTCTATATAAATCTGTATGTAGTCCAATAGTGGAATCTCTAAAAGACTTATATTTAAGAATGGGGGGAGTAGCACATATGCCCGTGTGTTTCAACGGGTGGGACAATTGTATGTGCAGACCACATTTGCAGTCATGCAAAAGTTAAGAGTAAATAGCAAAAAACTATCACATTACAGGTTAGGGTAATGAAAAACCCGAAAATCTACCACAAAATTAGTTGGCTGTCCCAAAAAACCAAGTGACCGAACGTCTACATTTTAATCGCAGTTATGACATGAAGGGCTCACCCGTCAGGTCCACGTGGCACACTGTTATCTTAACATTTAAGTTAGAACATTTACTGACCGGTGGGACCTGCATGTCAGTCTCAGTAAAGTACCTAATGAAAAAACATCCACACGCTGCCCTTGCCCCTCTCCTTCTTCCTCCCGAGAACGCCGCCTCCTCTCCCCGAGTCCCTGACAGGGGAGGGTTGCAGGAGAGGGTGCGACCCGACCTCGACCATCCACCAGGGCGCGACCAGACCTACCAAGAAGCTCGGCGGTGACGCAAGCATCACCAGGGCGCGATGAGGAGGCATGTAGGGCAGGAGCTCAACGGTGACGATGCCCTCGGTTGTTGAGGGCGTGGCAACGCGACCCAACCTTGACTACGAGCTCGACGGTGACTCCATCTTCACCTGGGTGCAGCGGGGGACACCAGCTTCACCAGTGTGGCGGTGCACCCAACCGTAATCTCCGTTAGGCTCTTCCCCAGTCGCACGCTAAACCGCGGTGCACCCACCAGGAGCTTAGCAGCGGCGCAATCTTCACAAGGGCGCAACAGGGTAGAGCTCTAAAGGATTCAGCAACGAGCTCGCCAGCGGCGGGAAAGCATGGGTCTACTCCACGACCGATGGAATCGTAGGGACTTGATTGCTTCCCTTGTGAAGATCGCGCGAGTTTGGCGAGGTCTTCCTCCTTCGCATGGGCCAGCACAGCCAGTCTCCTCGTCGCCGCTGGCACGCTCCATAGCCGCCCTGCTCAGCCGCTCATGCCACACGGTCGAGCTCGTCCAGCCAGACATCGTTGAGGTGGGGATGAGCTCACCATCAGCCAAGAGCAGGACGGGAGTGGAGCCAGCAGCAAGACGTCGTCGACCACCTACTGACCAACGAGCACCACCACCGCAAGGACCCGATTGTTTTTTTAAAAAAAGGCTACAGGGACTTGATTTCTTAAAAAAATTGGAGAGACCAGATTGTTTTTCTTTCAAAACTTATATGGACTTGATTTCTTTTTTAAAAAACTTACAAGGACCTGAATGCTCTTTATTTTTTTAAGGGACCGACATCTGGGCTCCACCTGTCATAACGGTGAAAGCTAGCCGTGTTGCCTTTTATGCCACGGCAGACGTGATGAGTGGGTCAGACATGTCATAATCCCGATTAAAATTTAGCGGTTCAGTCATTTCGGTTTTTTGGAACAGCGAACCCAAATAGTAGTACTCTCTTGGGAACTTAAGAAAGCAAGTAGTTTTTTGTACCCTAGCCCGTAATGTGGTTGTATTTTTCTATTTACTACAAAATTTAATGTTTACAAAAGTAACAATGATTTTTTAAACATGAACTAATTTTTTTGATGAGTGACAAAAATAGGTCAAAAAATCTAGACTTGTAGTATTATAGCTTAAAAAGAAACTTGAACCATTAGTAGAGCAGTACACTTGGCCACTAACTTAATTTTTCTTGAGGGCTACCAATAAATATATAACTTTTCCATATTTGATTGTACAAACAGAAGACTGCATAATTTGTGGTTGTACGCTTGCAAACAAGATATGGTTGAAATACATCATAGTCTGTGAGATTCACCTGAGGAAATAACGAAAAATTCTCTTTTGACTTTAGATGACTTTCAGTTGAAATGCTGCTGATAGAAAACATGTCATGACATCTTGTAATTGGTAAAATACAGCTTTGTAAATGACCTCCCACATTAAACAACCAATAATACATGTAGACTAGAAAAAAGAAAATGTGTTTAACTAGTATAACTCACACATGCATTACCTGAAAGCCAGTCCACGAAAAACTAACTGGATATAATCACCAATGAAGTAAACCGAGATCGTTAAAAAATATTCACAAAGTCTACCTAGTGTTAATTTGTAAGGCAAAAAATATCCAATCAGAGAAGGAAGAAGTAGCACTTTACCTTCGGGGACAAGGCATGCATGCAAAACAGTGATTATATGTGGTAGTAGTAACTTGGAGCGATATGACAATGGCGCGTGGCTCTGTCTGCAAGATCACCACCTCAACTTTCTTGGCCTGGAGATGGCTCACGTTCACCAAACAATAAAAGAACCTTTATAATTCAAGTCATGCAAAATTTAAATCAAAGTCTAGGTTTTCTATACTTTTGTTTAATAATTAAATTTAGAATAATCTGATATAGTACAATGTGTATAATTAGAGTTTTATCAACAATAGAAAGAATTTCTCACTATCCAAATCCTCTCGATATGAATACATCAATTAATTTCTCAGCAATTTATAGACAACGAACGATTCTCCCAGCTTCAGGACATACGCGTGCAGGTTTCTCATTGATGCATGTCATTAGCAAAATGTCCGGTCGGCGTTCCGCGACACGACATCACACCTCAGTATCTCCCTTATTCCTTTAGTTAACCGACATATAAAAGGTTATGTATTGTTGCTACCACCACAGAGCAGCGTCGGTTCTTCTTCCAGGGCTCTTCGGTCAAGCTATTGACCTACGTAGGTGTATGGGTTGTACACAGGAAGTTGACGTGGCGAGGACCTGCAGAGTTTGAGCGATCCATCTGGCATCAGTCGGGAGTGAACATGGACATGCAGCATGTGATAAGAGATCTCCTATATGGAAGACGCTGCTCCTCCTCCACTTCTGATGTGCGGGCCTGTTTATCTTGACAGAATGCCTAAGATGGCGGCTTCTCTCTCTGCCTCGTCGTCGTCCTCCCACGCATGTGACAGCGGCCCGGCCTCTCCACCAGAGGTCCTCTCTCTCTCTCTCTCTCGATCTGTTCCCTTTTTTATTTTTCTCAATCTCGTTCATGGCCTTTCTCTTCTCTTTCGATTTAATCTCCCTTTATATTTGGGAAACGGTATTGATCCCGATGATTGTTAGGATTCCTTAATACCCAGTAAATTTAAAGGCCTATATAAATTGGTAGAATAGGATGGAAGGGGCGTTTTTTTTTAACAAAGCAAGGCACCAACCGGTGCCCAAATTCATTTCAGCTCATAAGAGATGTACAAAAGATCATACATTGGCAGGAAGAAAGACAAGAAGGAGAAACTACAGCCAATGCAACATAGCTGAAAAGGAGATCTACGAAAATGTTGCAAAGAACCAACCAGTTGATCAACAGAACAAAATCATCACATGACGGGGACAGAGAGGCCTAATTTGTGCTGAAATTATCAACTCCTCATACATTTGTTGGGATCGCTCTGACGTGGCTCTCCACTCGGCCGCAAAGCAGAGCAATTAGCTGAGCAACTATGCCAGTAATGCAGATTCTGAACCAGTACTAACTGAAGCCAAGAAATAAACTATTGTTGTTGTCCTCCCCCAGAAATATGATGAAGATCTTGAGAAGGCGCATTGAGGAGCTGAGATGATATCTGCCCCTCTAGTAGCAAACACAGCAGGTGAGCAAGCCTCCATTAGCAAATCGGCAGGTCTCCTTTCATGCCATTTGTTCATTTCACTTGCAATTTAAGAAAAAGAGGAACTCCACTTCCCCTTAAGAACAGCAAATATGTAGCTGAATGCAAGCTTTGGAGATCTGCACTTGAGTTAATAACAGTGAACTGTATGCAGTTTAACACCTTGAATCTGAAAATGAGAAAGAAGAGATACCATTGGGCATGATATATGGGAATGAGTAGGGGCAAAGCAAGAGATTTGAGTGCTACCATTAGACCTAAAAACCTGTTGTACAAGATTGTGAGCAATTCCACTGATTTCCCTAGAAACAAGAAACACCTGAGAATGCAAGTTAGAAGTCGTTTTGAAAAAAATGAGCCAGCTCTTTTATAATATTCCAAGGGGTGGTAGAATCAGGGATGTTCCTCAAAGCAGCAAACTTGGCTAATGAAAGGCAGACCATTAAGAAGGTGGGGCAAGAAATATTAAGCTGAGAAGCAAAAAAGCTGCACAAGAAAGAGCAAGAGCTTCATCTTGCAAAGGAGTAGAAGTTGCAGGAGCCAAGGCTTGTATTTGTACATTGAACTCCCCTTGTTGAGATGGCACAAAAATGAAAACTCCAACACCTGTAGCCACTTCTCCTGGCCCCAAACCAGGATTTTTTTTGACCTGAAGGCTGCATCAGAAAAAACTTTAGCTCCAATAACTAATAAATCTGACTTGAGAGTAGTGCCTTGAAGAGGAAGCAAATTAGAAGAAGGTTGGTCATGAGATTGTTGCTGCTTTTTAGAAAGATATGGAGTATCATAGAAGTCTGAAGTTAAGGCTACAGCAGCAATCTGAACCTGGTAAGGAAGAGCTTTATTTCTGTCAAAAAGAAAGTCATTTCGAGCTTTCCAAAGGTACCACAAAAAATCCAACACATTCAAAATAGAACCATGAGGATGAGCCATACGAAGGGGAGCAATAAGAACTTAGTGCATCATAGAATGGCCTTGTACTAAGACAATTAATCTAAGAAACCAAGGATGGGAAAACCATGCCGCAAGTGCAAAATGATAAAGAAAGAAAAGATGGAATTCATCTTCTTGAAGACCACATCTACAGCATGTTTGCGAAATACGTATGGAGAAACGGCCAGCTCGCAAACCCGTAGGTGAAGCCTTACGAAGCAGTCTCCAAGCAAAAGTTTGCACCCTGGGCAGCAAATTCTTTTGTTTCCAAATCAACTTAAGAAGTTCTTTCAAATCCGAAGGAGTAGCAAGAGGCATATTTCTAGGATTGGCATGAATCTCTTGCAAACATAATTCGTAAGAAGTCATAGAGGAGCGAATGCCATCAGGAGAAAGGTCCCAACAAAGCAAATCCGTAGCTTCATCATCAATGATTTTCGTTTGAACAATGAGAGAAGCCAATGGCTGCTGAAAAGAGAGAAAATAAGATCATGATTCCAGCTCTTCTGGCCTGGAACCTAAAGGTCTCTAACTAAAGAAGGATAAACAAAGCCACCTTGTTGAGCAATAAGATGATCATGAATAGAATTCCAGTTAGTGCACCAAGGCATGCTCCAAATGGAAATGTTACGTTGAGTGAATTGATAAAAAGAATGATCTTTAAGATTAGGTAACATTTTCAAAATAGAAGTCCAAAAAGCAGATTTAGGAGGAGTAGCAGTAGATGTACAAATAGAAGCACCGGGAAATACTTAGCTTTTAGCACAAGGTACAAATGAGAAGAAGGTGATTTAGAAAGCCTCCAAGCAGTTGCCAAAAGAAGACTCTCATTGATGGCTTTTAAGTTCCTAATGCCTAGACCTCCTTGTTTGTAGTTGCAAATGTACTTCCATGCCCAAAGACAAAGACTTTTTTTAGAGTCATTCTCTCGAACACCTATCCACCAGAAATTTCTAATAACAGTCGTGAGCTTAGCTATGAACTTTGTAGTAGATAAAATATTAGCCATGTAGTAGACAGGAATGGCCGAGAAAACCGAACGAATCAACTCAAGTCTAGCTCCATGAGAGAGCATGTTAGCTTTATAAGAAGGCAGCTTATGCAAGAATTTGTCAAGCACAAAGTTATAAGCAACAACTCTATTTTTTGCAGGAAGAACAAGTGGGTGACCGAGGTGGGACTATAATAGATCATACAACACTCTTTTTTTAATCGAACACCTAGCCATGTTAGTTGGTAGCACAGTAGGACGCACCTTGGAGACGTCGTGAGTTTGATTCACTCACCTACAATTTTTTTTATCCCCGGCCTTTAATTCCTCTGTGGGTCGTTTTTGTTGGGCCTTGGTCGCTGGCTTAGTTGAGCTTTGGTCGGGCATTCAAACTCAAGTCGCGGATAAATGAACGTTTTTAATGAAAATTCATAACGACATACATGCAATGATACTTTTTAGCGCTAGCGATTATAGGTAACGACGTACATACAAAAGCAATAGGTATTTTATTAATAGGTAAAGATATCAAGAGGCTCGACTTTTGGTTTCACCACGGGCCCCTAAAATCTCAGGACCAGCTGAGTGTGGAGAGTGTTTGCTCGGTTTTCTAGTAGATAGAACGTCAGACCACTAGCGTTTATGAAACTTTGAGGAGCGATGCACGAGCTAGGTTGGGATGGTTGCCGTTTTCATTTGACTAGCTCATCCAGTGAGAGAAAAGAAAAGAGCAACGACACGTGCGTGAGGCAATGGCAGATTCAATCTTACGACATGTGAGATGATGATATCATCCTAAGAGCAATTCCAACTGGTCGATCCAAACGGACGTACAATTTGTTCGTTTTTTGTACGTTTGGGTTGTCTCATTCATCCTCTTTTGCGTTTGGATCAAGCTGACTCGACCAACCCTGGGTCAAGATTGAAGAGAATGCTATGAAGGATGCTCAACCCATACCTATGTCTTCAAGTGAAGAAAATGAGAGGAAATTTCTTCCAGAGTTGGTCGAGTCAGCTTTACTTGTAGCCCAAGTAAAGTTGTCGCGTGTGTTTGAAATCCGACCGTTGTGACACGTCTCAGTTGGCCATTGACCCAGGGTCAGTTTGGTCATATCATGTCGGGTTGCCCGTTGTCTATAAATAACCCACCCCCTCCACCATGAGAAGGTGGCTGCTCAGAGAGAGATACGGCTGTTGTCGTTTTGGAGCAACCCACCTCGAAGACATTGAGAGAGAGAAATATCCTGCGAGGATAAACCTAAACACCTAGAGCTAGAGTGTTTGAGCATCCCTGAAGTCGTTCTGTTCTGAGTGAACTGAAGACTTGTTACACTTGAAGACTGTGATCGTCCAGACGATTAGGCATCTGAGTCTAGGGCATCCAAGAGTCATTGTGGATTGCCGGGTGGCCAAGTTTGTACGGGTTTTGGAAGTCTCCCCTGAAGACTTACCTGAGTGATTGGGCGTTATCTAAGTGACTTCGGCTCAAGGGTAACAAGGTGAAGACGAGGTCTTTTGAGTTGAATCTCAGCCTCCCTAACCATACATACAGTTGTCACAGCAAGTGGAACTGGTCCAACAAATCACGTGTCTTCATCGAGCTACCGGTTCTATCATTCACTCTTTTACATTCTGTTCTCAACCGTGAAGCCATTGCTTGAATACTACTGTTTGAAGACATACCCCGAAGACATTCATATCTGTTGTTTATCTTCATACTGTCTAAGTTTGTCTTCGACTCATCTTAGTGTGTATGATGATAATGCTTAACTTTCTTGTATGTCTTCATTGTATTGCATGCCCTGCCTAGATCCTTGATATCATCCCTACTTGATCTTGTTCCGCTTCCGCATATTTCGAATACATTCATTGTTTCGAAGCTTTTCATAAAAAGCACCTATTCACCCCCCTCTAGTCGCTAACTAGCACTTTCAATTGGTATCAGAGCAAGGTACTCCCTTGTTCTGTGTTTCAGTTTAACCACCTGGAGTTTTAGCTATGTTGATTGCAGGGATTATCAAGGTCTCCGTTGCGTGCCCTGTCTTCGATGGCACCGACTACCCCTACTGGAAGAACAAGATGCGCATGCATGTCGAAGCCATTGACAACGACCTATGGTATGTCGTCATGGCGGGCATTCCTGGGGTTGGAGAAGGTGTTACTGCTGCTGATGTGAAGAGATTCGCACAACTGGACTCCACCACCAAGAACATCATCCATGGTCACCTGACCAAAGGACAGTATGGCCGTGTGAGTGCACTGAACACTGCAAAGCAAATCTGGGAATGGCTGTCCAAAGTGAATAAAGGTGTCTCATCTCAAAGAGACTCTTGTGTTGATGTGCTTCCCAACCTGTTCAACCGCTTCAAGAGACTCGACAACGAAAATGTCTAGCTCACGTACGATCGACTCACTGACATCTCAAATGAGTTGAATGCACTTGGTGCCACTGATATCACCAAACATGAAGTCGTGAAGAAGCTACTCAGATAACTCCACAGTTCCTTTGATACTCTCGCACTCATGATCCAAGAGCGCCCTGACTTCAAGAGTTTGGATCCTGCCGATATTCTCAAGAAGTTGAACACACATGAATTCCAACAAGCTGAGAAGAGGGATATCTACGGTCCTAGTTACAGTCGCTCTCGTGCCCTGAAGGCCAAGGCTGTGTCCTCATCTGAAGACGGCTTTGAATGCAGTTCTGATGGTGCTGAAGACTTTGGAAAAGAACTTGCTCTGCTTGTCAGGAAATTCCGGAAGTTTGCCAAATCAAAACGATATGCAAAGTCTTCAAAGCGTGATTCGAAGAGATATGGTGAAGTGTCTTCACGGGACAGCAAGAAGCAAACCTGTCACAAGTGCAAGAAAGTTGGCCACTTCATTGCTGATTGTCCTCGATGGGAATAGGAATCCAAGAAGAAGAGCAAGGACTATGACTTAGATGACAAGAAGAAGAAGTATACAAAGTCTTCATCACACAAGAAGAGTTCATCTGGCAAAGCACATGCTTTTATCGGAAAGCAGATGGATTCACAGTCTGAATCTGGCTCTGAGGCTGAGGAAGCATCTGAGGAGGAATCTGACGCTGAAGTAGCTGGACTGGCTATGGCTTCGGCATTCGTCTCCACATCTGTCTTCAAACCCGAAGACAATGTCTCCTTCTTCAACACCGAAGCCAGTGATGATAATAGTACTCCTGCCTACTGCTTCATGGCAAAAGCCTCCAAGGTATCCTCAAAAACCTCATGTCATGACTCTGAATCCGAAGCTGAATATGATGATGACATACAACCTAGCTATGCTAAACTTGTAAAAATTGCCACCAAGCAACAAAGTGCCATGGAGAAAATGCAAACTACTCTAGAGAAAAGCAATGACCTATTACGTGAAGAGATGAGTCTGAACGAAACTATGGCTGAAGACATGCGTAGTCTTCGTTCAAGGTTTGAGGATCTCCAAAGTCATCATGATGCCCTCTCAACTGAACATGAGAAGCTTTCTCTCGAATATATTCAGAAAAAGATTAATCTTGAGAAGTTGATAGAAGCTCATGATGACCTACGGAAGGAAAATGACTCACTCCTAGCAGAACAGATCAATACCATTCATGATGAGTTTGATGCTCCATGTTTAAAATGCCTTGCACGTGAAGCTAATGATTCAACTGTTGAATGTTCAAATGCTTCTGAAAATGCTCTATCTTCAACTGTACCTGTGGTGACTAACCCCTCATCTAAGGAAACCACTACTATCACTGATGACAATGACAGGTTGGAGACATTGCTTGAAACAGACATGTACAAGAGTCTAAAGGGACATCAAATTCTATGTGATGTCTTGAAGAAGACTATCTTGAACAAAAACCCTAGGAAAGAGGGTGTGGGTTTCGAAAGAAACATCAATGTTGATGGTTCTTACTGGACACCTGATTAGTATCCCAAAACCACATGGGTTGCTGCAAAAGGCCCTTCACTGGATCCATCCACATTATCTGGCTTTAGTTGTGTCATCATTGATGAGTCATTTGACTCCAACTATAAGTTGTTCTAATCTATGAATGGTGAAGTGTTTGCCAGGCACATTGGAACTAACTGCAAGAATGGTTCACCAATGAAGAGGATCTGGGTTCCCAAAAGTCTTCTTGAGAAGCTTCCAGTCAATGTCATATGAGGGATCACTAGAATACTGTCTAGAGGGGGGTGAATAGACTACTAGCAGGAATTTAAAACCTAACCTTTTCCCAAGTTAATTGGTTGGCAGATTTTAACAGTTTTAGCAAGTCTAGCAAGTCTAAATACCCTACACATGCATGTCAACGAATATGGCAGCGGAATGTAAAGACATTGCACATGAAGTAAAGAGTTGAGATAGGGAGATCAAACGCAATGGAGACGCAAGGATTTTTCCCGTGGTTCCGATAGGTGGTGCTATCGTACATCCACGTTTATGGAGTCTTCAACCCACGGAGGGTAACGGTCGCGAGAGTCCACGGAGGGCTCCACCCATAAGGGTCCACGAAGTAGCAACCTTGACTATTCCATAACGGCTTCCATCCACGAAGGACTAGCCTCACTATGGGTAGATCTTCACGAAGTAGGCGATCTCCTTGCCCTTACAAACTTCTTGGTTCAACTCCACAACACGAAGTAGGAGGCTCCCAAGCGACACCTAACCAATCTAGGAGGCACCACCCTCCAAAAGGTAATAGACTCAGCAATGATGATGAACTCCTTGCTCTTGTGCTTCAAGATGATAGACTCCTCAACACACAATCACTCTCTCACAGATTTGGCTTGGTGGAAGAGATGGTATTGGTGGATAGAAACTTGGGGAGGCTAGAAATCAAGATCCATATGGTTGGAGTGGATGATCTTGACCTCAACACAAGGGTAGGTGGTTCTCTTTCAGAAAATTGGATGGGGCAAGTATGGAATAGTTCTGAGTGCTTCTCTTTCGAGTAGGTGGTGGTGAAGGGGTATATATAGGCATCCCCAAAAATCCAACCGTTACACACAAAATGACCAACTCGGTGACACCGATGTGTTAATCTCGGTGGTACCGAAGTGACCAAAAGGTGGCAACTTTTGAATCTCGGTGAGACCGATATATGAAACTCGGTTGCACCGATAAGGTGACCAACGGTCAGATTGCCCAATCTCGGTGACGCCGATTCAACAATCTCGGTAGGACCAATATTGTGAATTTGCGTAACAGAAAGTTGGCAACCCAAACTCGTTGGCACCGGAATGGAATCGGTTGCACCGAAGTGGCTAGGGTTTGGCTGAGTCTGTCTAAGGGTTGAGAATCGGTGGCACCGAGTGGAAAGTGTTGGTTGCACCGATTTTGAATATTTGGCTTTGACAAACTTTTGTGGAAGAGCTTGTGGGTGTTTTTGGTGACTATCACTTGTGCACGTATGAGCATTTTGTTCACCAGCAATACCTTACCCCCTTTTAATAGTATTGGCTTTCCTGTAGACTCAAAGTGATTTCTCACAAAGTAAAATGTAGAGTCCTCTTGCTGGAAGATTGGCCAATGCTATTCCATCTTCTTCTTCTCCTTGGGAATAATCTTCACACTCCTTTCGCCAACCCATCTCTCCATGGACTTTATCTGAAATACACTAGGTGAGAGTATTAGTCCAAGAGACAATGTATGTTGTCATGAATTATCAAAACCACCAAGGGAGCATGTTGTGCTTTCAATCTCCCCCTTTTTGGTAATTGATGACAACATACAATCAAAGCTTCAAATAAAGATATGCATGGACATAATGAAGACTTTGAGAGACACATGACATAGACTTGCTCCCCCTAAATGTGTGCAATCCCTTTAAAGGATAGTTGCTTTGGAATGCATAGACACACATATAGTAGAAGTGATATAATGAGTCATGTGTATCTTGGCTATATGCATCAAACATATATGAATGAGATGTATCCTTGTTCAAGACTTCACTCTTGCAAACAATATGTGCAAGAAGCAAGAGATCATCTTGACCAAGGGTATGATGCATATACTTACCTTGAGTTCTTGAGCATTCTAGTAGTAGAAACACACTTGAGAAAACAATGTTAGGAAACACAAGAGTATTCTACTAGTCAAAAAGCGATAGAACTCAAAAGTACCAAGATGTGGAGAACATATAGAAGATAGTATTACTTAAGATTGATATGTCTCCAAGATATGAAAATAGTAGATCATCCTCTCCCCCTGAATCTTAGCATGTAGATATTGGGATTGGATAGGGTGAGAAAAATCTAAGATGAGAAATAAAATAAAATAAGCATATTAATCTCCAATACTTGACTGACTTTTCTCCCCCTACTTTGGTGTTCTCCCCTTGTTAACAAAGTATAAATATTGATATTCGCTCTCCCCCTAGATCATATCTCCCCCTTTGCATAAGCATGTATCTCCCTTTAGCATGAAGCTTTGTTATTCTTCCCCTTTGGCATTAATTTCGAAAAAGGTCAAACACAGGAATAGATACATGGATCATTGATAAGAAGGGATCCTTGAGAACAAGGGTCATTGAATGTAGGGTTCATAGAAATGAAAACTGAGGGAATCATGGAAAAATAATTTCTCTCCCTTTGGCTGAGCTAAGATTTTGTAAGTCTTCTCCTCCTTTGAGTTAGGGATCCTTGAATAAAGAATTTCTCCCCCTAAAGATTTTTTTTATATATATACATATTAAAAGAAGGAATCATAGAAGTAACAAAATCACAGTAGAAGGTTTACAGACGAGACACAGTTTTGCAATAAGTAAGAGAAGATATAAATCGGTGGCTCCGAGAAAAATAAATCGGTGGTTCCGAGATTTTGTAGTGCAGCTCATCTGCAATTTCGGTAGAACCGAGTTATTTGTATCAGCGGCTCCGAGGCAGAAACAGAAACTTGGCAATGTGATTTTGAAATCGAAATTTCTCAAACTTTGCCAAAAACACAGCAACAAAAGAAATTTTCAAATAATAGCAAAGGATTTTATATACAGATATCAGCTAGTGAAGGTTTGAGTGGTTCCAAGTAATTTTGCAAAATAGATAATGAACCAACCAAAATACTTAACTAGATGATGGGCGGTGACTAGGTCACCTATATTAGAGTATATTGACTTAGGAGCCAAGCAAGAATACTTGATCATAGGTCATACTCTACGTTAAGCTCAAAATGGGGTTACCATTTTTTGATTAAGCATTTTAATGTCTTCATATCACTTGAGTTGCTTTAGCTCATGACTTGGAGTAAAGCTTTTTCAAGGATATGAGTACATACCTTTGAGTGATGTTGATGACGTAGCTTGTAGGTGAACTTGTTGATGATGCTCGAGGTTGATGAAGATCATCCTTGAGTTGGGAGCAATCCTTCTCATTTTAGTACACTTGTCACCTACAAAGGTTAGTCATGCAAGGAAGACCAATAGATATATCCATTTGACATGATACCAATTGATGTTTAGCAAATATGATCACATCAAGTATATGTCAAGGATATGGTTAAGTTGTCTTCTTCCTTCCATCATCAAGAAGGGTTGTGGATACTTGGTCATGACAAGATTGCTTATGATTGGAGTTGGTGGCAATCTTGTGGAATGAAGTTCTTCCAAGTACCTACAAAAAGTTAGATGCAATACAAGGGAGCATAGAATTCCATGGCATTAGATAACATGTCACAAGATCATGGGAATATCAAGAAAGCTCATGCCCTTGCATGCAACCGAGTGAGTCTAGCTCAAGTTTGAAGCATCAATGATGTTCAACTCACTCCTCAAGTAACATAATGTTTTCTCATCAAGTGGCTTAGTAAAGATATCGGCCAATTGCTTGTTAGTACGGACATGCTTAAGATCAATATCTCCTTTGGCAACATGATCACAAATGAAATGATGTCTAACTTGAATATGTTTAGTTCGAGAATGTTGCACGGGATTATGACCAATTTTAATAGCACTTTCATTGTCACAAAGCAATGGAACATTTTTAACATGGATTCCATAATCCTTAAGCGTTTGTGTCATCCATAGCAATTGCGCACAACAAGATCCAGCAGCAATATACTCAGCTTCGGCAGTAGATAGAGATACCGAGTTTTGTTTCTTGGAGGACCAAGACACAAGAGATCTACCCAAAAATTGACAAGTACCCGAGGTGGATTTTCTATCAACCTTGTCACCGGCATAGTCCGAATCGGAATAACCAACAAGGTTAAAAGAAGATCCCTTGGGATACCAAATGCCAAAGTTTGGTGTTTGTATCAAATATCTCACAATACGTTTAACGGCCAAAAGATGACACTCTTTAGGTGCAGCTTGATATCTAGCACACATGCAAACACTAAGCATGATATCGGGACGAGAAGCACATAGATATAGCAATGAACCAATCATAGATCGATAAACCTTTTGATCAACTGGTTCATCCTCCTTGGTAAGATCAACATGTCCACTAGTAGGCATAGGAGTTTTCATACCTTTGCACTCCTGCATGTTGAACTTCTTGATCAAGTCCTTGGTATACTTAGTTTGAGAGATGAAAGTTCCTTCTCTCGTTTACTTGATTTGCAAACCAAGAAAGAATTTCAGCTCACACATCATGGACATCTCATACTTCTCGGACATCAACCTTCCAAATCTTTCACTAAATTGTGGGTTAGTTGATCCAAAGATAATATCATCCACATAGATTTGGCACACAAATAATTCACCATTAACTCTCTTAGTGAATAAGGTTGCGTCAATTTTACCAATTTCAAAACCCTTTTCAATAAGGAATTTCGTTAAGCATTTGTACCAAGCACGAGGGGCTTGCTTAAGACCATAAAGAGCTTTACGAAGCTTGTAAACATGATTAGGTTTCTTAGGATTCACAAAACCAGGTGGTTGCTTAACATAAACCTCTTCTTCAATTTCACCATTTAAAAAGGCACTTTTAATGTCCATTTGATAAAGCGTGATATCATGGTGATTGGCATAAGCAAGAAGAATGCGAATAGCTTCAAGTCTAGCGACGGGGGCATAGGTCTCACCGTAGTCCATACCTTTGACTTGTGTATATCCTTGGGCTACGAATCGTGCCTTGTTGCGTATGACTTGACCGTCTTCGTCTTGCTTGTTCCGAAACACCCATTTTGTTCCGATGATGTTTTGCTCATCCTCGGGCTTCTCCACGAGTGTCCACACTTCGTTCCTCTCGAAGTTGTGAAGCTCTTCATGCATCGCGTTCACCCAATCCGCGTCTTCAAGAGCTTGTTCTACCTTCAATGGTTCAATGCTAGAGATGAAATAATAATGCTCACACAAGTTAGCTAGACGAGTTTTAGAGCGAGTGATTCTCCCGGTTTGTATATCACCAAAAATTTGGTTTAGGGGATGATTCTTGGTCACTTGTGCTCGAACTCGGGCCAGCTTCCAATTGTTGGATGGTGGAGCTTCTTCTTCATCATCACCTCCTTCATCTTCGTTGTTGTTGAAGGTGTCGTTCCCTTGAGGTGGTGGTGAAGGAGGTTGTGGTGGATCTTCATGATGTACTTCTTCCTCTTCATCATCTTGTCGTGTACCGCTTGTGGATGCCTCCATGTCATGTTGTGGTTCACCTTGACGTGAAGTAGGGGCTTCCACTTGAGTTGATGAAGTACTTTCCTTCACCTCCATGGGACGAATCTTGCCGATGGGCAAATCTTGGATAGCTTCCGAAGGGTCCTTATCACCTACATCATTTGGCAATTGTTCGACTTGCGAACCATTAGATTCATCAAACTTCACATCTACCGTCTCTTCAACTTTTTGAGTGATGTTGTTGTAGACACGGTAAGTGTGAGAGTTCGATCCGTAACCAAGTAGGAATCCTTCATGAGATTTAGGAGCAAATTTAGTACGACGATGCTTATCAAGAATGTAGCACTTTGAGCCGAATACCCGAAAGTATCCAACTTGGGGTTTGTTACCAGTGAGTAGCTCGTATGCCGTTTTACCGAGAAGCTTGTGCAAGTAGAGTCGGTTTGTGGCATGACATGCTGTTTCCACGGCTTCTGCCCAAAAGTGTCTTGGCATCTTGTATTCGTCAAGCATCGTTCTTGCCATCACAATAAGCGTCCGGTTCTTCCTCTCAACAACTCCATTTTGCTGAGGTGTGTACGTAGCCGAGAACTCATGTGAAACACCTTCTTCGTCAAGAAAGGTATCCACATGGGTGTTCTTGAACTCCGATCCGTTATCGCTCCGAACCTTTTTGATCTTCACTTCAAACTGATTTTGCGCTTTGCCAACGAAGTTCTTGAAGATCTTTTGAACCTGTGACTTATCATCAAGAAAGAATACCCACGTAAATCTGAAAAAATCATCAACTATAACTAGACCATAGGAATTTCCACCGAGGCTGTGACGCCCCCAATTTGACCGTACGCTAATCATGCACGCAAATGAGTACGACCAAGATTAGGGACTCACTAATCAATATCACAACACAACACTAGACACAAATTAAAGTCATACAGCTTCATATTACAAGTCAGGGGCCTCGAGGGCTTGAATACAAAGCTCGACAAGCACGAGTCGGCGGAAGCAAATAATATCTGAGTACAGACATAAGTTAAACAAGTTTTGCCTTAAGAAAGCTAGCACAAACATAAGCAGCGGATTGAAAGAGGCGAGGCCTCCTGCCTGGGAACCTCCTAACTACTCCTGAGCGTCGGCACTCTCCACATAGTAGTAGATTCCAGCGGCGGTGTAGTAGTCATATCCGGCGTACTCCATCTCCTGGGCTCCATCGTCTGAATGCAGAATCGTATCGAGGGGGAAAGAGAAAGCAAAGCAGCGGTGAGTACTCATCCAAAGTACTCGCAAGACTGACATCAGAACTATGCTAAGTATGCATCAGTATCAAGGAATGGGGTTATATCTAGGCTGACTGCAGAAAGCAAGAATAGGGGGAAGGCCTAGTCCTATCGAAGACTAGCATCTTCAGCATCTTGCAGCATTAGAATGGGGTTATATCTAGGTAGACTGGTATCTCATATATAGTCATATTATTGTAGCAATTTTATTAAGTAACCATGCCCAGAGATTCTTCCTCGACTCCCTGCGATAAAGCAATCTCGGAGCCAACATTCATTTCAATTTAAAGTCACAATTATAGTTGTAGGGGTCAAAGTATAACTCCAAGTCGTCCTGTTACCGTGGACACGGCTATTCAAATAGATAAATTCTTCCCTGCAGGGGTGCACCACATTCCCCAACACGCTTGATACCTCTGGCCGGACACACTTTCCTGGGTCATGCCCGGCCTCGGGACATCAAAACGTCGTAGCCCTACCTAGGCTCAATGAAGAGGCCAGCCCGCCGGTCTAAATCCTAAGCACGCAGGGGTCATGGGCCAATCGCCCTTTGCACTCCTGCACGATGCGAGGGCGGCCGAGGTCAGCCCTAGCACACTCTAGTCCAAGAGCTGTACCGTCCAGGCCACTCGGGCGCGCGCCGCTCCATTGCTGACGTCCGAAGAGCTTTGGCTGATACAACGACGTTGAGTACCCATAACTTCTCCCACATGAAGGTTAGTGCGTAATAGGCCAAACGACCAACTCAGATCAAATACCCAACCCATTAGCATTTTATTAATGCGGGGCAAGCGCGACCCATAAAGTGCGGTCCCGTCACCCCGTCTCGAGGATGTGTGGCAATGGCCTCTCTCGCCCGTCCACGCCTCATCATCATCAAACCGTGGGTACCCCTCAGGGCCGACCCATCACCAACATGTTTCTGTAACCAGGTCATAATAACAGTGTGTATAAAACATCAAGGCGGGAACTGAGGAATCACCCTCAATGGTCCCCGCTCGATGTAACCGTCAAGGTGGACTTAGAGGAATCACCCTCGAGGGTCCCACACTTGAGGGGTTGCACGACAGAGTCATCGTCGGGAGTGGTGAAGGAGGAATCACCCTCGAAACCATGACCGACTAGCTGCACTACAGAGCTAGCATCATGAGTACTTCACGAGGTGTCACCCTCGGTACTCGATAGTAGCGCTGCAGAGTCGTACAACTAAGGGGTGTGCGGTGATGTGAAGGGCCTGGCTCGTCAGTCGGTTGACCGAGTCTTCGAGTCGTCGAGTCGTCGATGAAGAGGCAGGGGCAACTGGGACTAAGGGGGGTCACAGGGGATTCACTGATCAACCTATACTAAGCAGTTGATACAACAACAGGTATAGTAGTAGTTTATCAAAAACAGGCTATGCATCAGAAATAGGAGCTAGCTAATACAGTAGCAAAATCTAATGCAAGAATAAGAGGGAAGAATTGGCGATATCGGAATGCTCAAGGGGGGGGGGGTTGCTTGCCTTGCTGCTCTGCGGCAAAGGCCTGGTCGTCGGCGGTGTAGTCGTACCCGGCAGCACCGTCAGTCTCGGGGTCTACCGGTAAGAAGAGGGGGGAAACAATAAATATAAAGCAGACAAATGCATCACGATGCATGACATGGCAATATGCAGAGCTAGGCATGCACTAACGCAGTATTACACGTCGCAGACGGGTCAGAAGAATATCTGACGATATTTTCCCGGGTCTCGGGCTACTACCGAATAGACGAAATCGATGGAAAATTTCCATGTTCGCTATGCTAGGAGCACGTGACAGACTAACGGACTGCGTATTTGGATTCGTGGGATTTTTCTGAGCAACTTTCATGTATACATTATTTTCATCCGAGTTACGGATTATTTTATATTAATTTTCAAAGTTTTATTAATATTCAGAAATTAAAATAGATTATTTTTAATTCAATAAATAGAATTATGACATCAGCATGATGTCAGCATTGCGTCAGCAGTCAACAGGGGCTGACCAGAGTCAAACCTCACAGGTGGGTCCACTGGGACCAACATGTCAGCCTCTGTAACTAATTAACAGGGTTAATTTAAACTAAATAACTTAATTAGATGGTGGGCCCCACTAGTCAGTGTCTAATTAGTCTTTTAATTAACTAATTAATTAATTAATAGATTTTTATTTATTTTTAAAACGTTTTAGCGGTGGGGCCTGCGTGTCAGTGACAGGGCCGCCCAGTCAGCAGCGCTGACTGGTCAACGGACCCCACTGGGGCCCAGTGGCAGTGGCATTGTGGGCGGGCCCCAGCTGGCCACGTCGGCGTCGGCCGCCGGAGACGCGCCGGCGAGCGCCGGACACGGCAGAAAACTCCGGCGAGCCCGGAAAAGCGCTACGGGTGGCCGTTCGTCACGTTTTCGGTCGCGTTCGAAAGCTCTAGTTGGGCCGCATCCAGTGGGGGCGGTGGCGACGCCGGAGACACACCGGAGCGGCGACGGCGAGCACGGAGGTGGACGGCGGCGTTCGAACGTGGTGGCAATCGGCGATACGGCGCGCGCACGAGCTATCTAAGCTGCTAGGGAGGGCCTACTCGACGCGGCGAAGATGATGGGCACGAGCGCGGGGGCGTTTGGTCGCCGGAACGGCGCCGATGACGAGCACAAGTGGCGGTGGGTTCGGGCACGTCGGGAATGGCCGCTACGGCGCGAGGAAGAGCGCAGGGATATGGGGAGAGGGGGGCGGAGCTCACAGCGAGCCTGTAGTGGTGCAGAGTGTGCTCGGGGAGGGCTTGCCAGAGCGAATCGACGGCGGTGATCCCGGCAGCCGTAGGGGAAGGAGAAGGTTGAGGATGGCGATGCAGGGGCTCCCGAGTCGGTCTAGTCGTCGCAGCCGACGTAGTAGAGGGCGGCGAGGAAGAAGGACAGCACGGCGGGGCGAACGGGAGGCGGTGGCCGCGAGTTCTAGCGGCGACCGCTCATGGCACCGCTCGGGAGGTAGGAAGAGAGCGAGGCAGAGGGAGAGGAGTGGCGAGGGGAGCTCAGTGGGGCGCGGGGCCCTGCACTTATCCACCCAGCGATGGGTGCGGCCCCGCTGTCGATCAGAGCGAGGGGGGGGGGGCAGGCGCGGGTGTGCGCGCGCGCGGCGACAGCACGCGGGGATGAACAGAGGAAGGAGAAGACAGGGGAGTTGGGCCGGGCCGGCACTGTTCAAGCTGGGCCATAGTGCCCCGTAAGTCTTTTCTTTTTATTTCGTTTCTGTTCTGTTTTCTCTTTTTATTTTTATTTTTCAGTTTCATTTATTTTCTTGCAATAATTCTCTTCAGCAAAAATGTGAGACATGGCCCAACAAATATCTTGCAATATTTTGAATGGCCACAAAAATAATGGGGCTTTTTTTTGGAATCTGTCTGGATTTTCCATTGAATTTAATAGCACTTTAAAATGCAATTTGGTGCTGTTATTGATGGTGGGGTCCACACCAACATCAAGGTGATGTTGTTTTCCTTAACAACATTTGTTTTGTGAATTTTAGCAAATGTGCAACATTTTTCCCTTGCTGTTTGCCAACTTATTTTAGCACCATAAAATTTAATGCCCTTTTTAATGGAATTTGAAATGAGATATGAATTTTCAACTTGATCATATCTTGTTTAGCAAAATGATTAGGCACTGATCATGGTCATCACTGTGCTTAATTACAATGATCACTGTAGCCAAAATCCAGGGTGTCACAATTCTCCCCTACTAAAAAGAATTCTCGTCCCGAGAATTAAGAAGTGGAAGGAAAGAGCCCGGGGTATTCTGCACGAAGATGATCTTCGCGTTCCCAAGTGGCTTCATCTTCAGAATGATTTGCCCACTGCACTTTGAAGAACTTAGTAACCTTCTGACGAGTCCGACGTTCAGTTTCATCGAGAATGTGGACTGGTTGCTCTTTGTAAGAGAGGTCTTGTTGCAGCTCAAGCATATCATGATCCACTGCTCGGATTGGGTCCTTGAAGCAGCGACGAAGCTGTGACACATGGAACACATCGTGAACCTGAGAAAGGTTTGGCGGTAGCTCCAGTTGATATGCCACCTTACCACGCCTTTCGAGAACAGTGAAAGGACCAATATATCGAGGAGCCAGCTTGCCCTTGATCTCGAAATGGTGTGTACCTCTCATTGGCGTGACTCGAAGATAAGCCTTTTCGCCAGGTTGATAGACCATATCTTTGTGATGACGGTCATACTGACTCTTCTGACGAGACTGAGCAGCCTTCAGATTTGCATGAATAATACGGACTTGATCTTCGGCATGTTGGATAATATCCAGACCGATAAGTGTATGTTCCCCAGTTGCTGACCAATTCAGAGGAGTCCGACACTTACGTCCATATAACACTTCAAAGGGAGCCATCTTCAGACTAGCTTGATGGCTATTGTTGTAGGAGAACTCAGCATACGGGAGAGATTCCTCCCATTTCTTGCCGAAAGAAATGACACAAGCTCGAAGCATGTCTTCGAGAATCTGATTGACTCTTTCAACCTGTCCCTGGGATTGAGGGTGAAAAGCGGTGCTAAAGGACAAATGAGTTCCCATAGCTTGCTGGAAACTTGCCCAGAACCTTGAAGTGAATAAACTGCCACGGTCTGAACTAATCACCAATGGAATACCGTGTAGTGAAACAACTCTGGACATGTAAAGAGTTGCCAGCTGACTAGCAGTGATCGTTTCTTTGACGACTAGAAAATGTGCAACTTTGGAAAGTCGGTCAATGACGACAAGAATAGCATCATTACCTTTCTGGGATTTGGGAAAACCAGTGACGAAGTCCATTTCAACATGGTCCCATTTCCATTCAGGAACCGTAATAGGTTGCAGAGTTCCGGCAGGCCTTTGATGTTCTGCTTTGATACGACGGCAAACATCACATTCAGCAACATAGCGAGTAATGTCTTGCTTCATGTTAGACCACCAGAATCTTTGACGAATGTCTTGGTACATCTTGGTACTACCAGGATGAATAGACAGCGGAGTGTCATGTGCTTCCTTCATGACCTCCTGAGTCATATCATGGTTTTTCTCCTTACTCGGTACCACTAGGCGGCCTTTGAAGTACAAAGCGCCATCCTCAGCAATAGTGAAGGATGAGGGCTTTCCTCCTGCGAGATCGTGTTTAATCCTCTCGACTTCATTGTCACACTTCTGGATCCACTTGATGACGTCCACTAGATCTGGTTTAGCAACCAGGGTATTAAGAGAACCCTGGGAAACAACGTGGAGGTTCATTTTGTAGGACCCTTCAGGAGGGGGCACGAGATAACCCTGAGGAACAATATGGAGGTTCAGCTTACGAAATTCTTCTTGAAGCAGGGGGTGAACCTTGTGAACCTGGAGGTGATTGCAGTAAGACTTGCGGCTCAAAGCATCAGCCATTACATTAGCCTTCCTAGGTGTGTAAGAAATACCCACATTGTAATCTGCTATGCGCTCCATCCATCTCTGTTAACGGAGGTTCAAATCTGGCTGAGTAAACAGATACTTCAGACTTTGGTGGTCGGTGTAGATCTCGCAACGATTACCAACAAGGTATTGCCGCCACTCTTTCAGTGCGTGAATTACTGCAGCAAGTTCAAGGTCATGAACTGGGTAGTTCTCTTCATGAGACGCAATTGACGAGACGCATAAGCAACCACTCTGCGCTCTTGCATTAGGACACAGCCCATTCCCTGACGCGAAGCGTCACAATAAATGACAAAGTCCTTATGAGTATCCGGAGGAGCGAGCACTGGAGCAGATGTCAGCTTGTCCTTAAGTGCCTGAAAGCTCTCCTGACATTTTTCTGTCCACTCATATTTAACACCTTTGTGAAGCAGATTGGTTAAGGGCCTTGCAATCTTGGAGAAGTTCTCGACGAATCGACGGCAATAGCTGGCGAGTCCGAGAAAACTTCTGACTTGCTTGACATTCTTCGGGGGAGTCCGGTGAAGAATAGCCTGAACTCGTTCAGGATTGACCGCAATACCATCCTTGGAGATCACATGACCAAGGTAGGTTACTTTGTCCATCCAGAACTCACAGTTCGAATACTTTGCATAAAGTTGATGTTCTCGAAGCCTCTCCAGTACAAGACGAAGATGTTCAGCATGCTCTTCTTTATTTTGGAGTAAACCAGGATATCATCCAGATAAACCACGACGAATTTATCGAGGTAATCCATGAATATATAGTTCATCAGGCGAGAGAAGGTTGCTGGGGCATTGGTTAAGCCGAAGGACATGACGGTGTACTCGTATGAACCATAGCGAGTAACAAATGCAGTTTTGGGAATATCCTCTTCACGAACCCGGATCTGCTGGTAACCCAACCTCAAGTTGAGTTTCGAAAACACTGATGAACCAGCAAGTTGATCATACATATCGTTGATCCGTGGAAGCGGATATTTGTTTTGAATCGTTGCTTGGTTGATGGGACGGTAATCTTAGACCAATCGATTCGTACCATCTTTCTTCTTGACAAAGAGGGAAGGTGCTCCCCAAGCAGAGGAGCTTGGATGAATGAAACCCAGACGAAGCGAATTGTCAATTTCTTGCTTAAGTTCAAGGAGTTCATGTGGTGGCATCTTATACAGACGCTTGGCTATAGGAGTGGTACCAGGTACCAAGTCGATGACAAACTCGACAGCTCTAGCAGGGGGGATCCCTGGAAGTTCTTCCGGAAAAACATCTTGGAAATCCCGAACAACTGGAATGTTTTCAATCCCTTCAAGAGGTGACTCATTTAATGCATTCAAGGCATATAGTCGGGCTTCAGCATCTCGAACAAGATGAGCATGGTAGCTGACTATCTCATTTGAAGGATGCAGAAGGTGGACAGTTTTGGTGGCACAAACGACGGAAGCGGTATGTGCTTTCAACCAATCCATTCCGAGAATGAGATCGATATTGGAAGACTTCAGCATTATGGGGGAGGCATGGAATTCCAGTCCTCCTATTTCAATGGGGACATCTTGACAAACCATTGAGGTTCGACATTGGCCAGTGGGGGTGTTTACCACTATTGGAATGTTCATCTCCTTGTACTTAATGCCATGCATGTATGCAAAATCTTCAGACATAAAGGAATGCGATGCTCCTGTATCAAACAATACAGAAGCTGGTACTAAGTTGACGAGAAGAGTACCCATCACAGTAGCAGGCTGGTCTTGAACTTCAGACATATCAATGTTGTTAGCCTGGACACGACCAGTGTTAGGCCTGGCATTGTTGTTGCGGGGCTGGTTGGAAGGCAGTGCAAGTTGATTCTGATTCTGCCTGCATTCTCTAGCACGGTGTCCTGGACGACCACACTTGAAGCACAACCCATCCTTAGGACGAGAAAGGGGAACAGGAGCCCGTGGTGGCGGAGCTGGGAGCCTCGGCTGCCTAGGTGGGGGTGGAGGCAGACGAGGTGCAGCATAGGACGGCCTCGGAGCAGGAGGCGGTTCATGGTACAAGTTGTGGGGGATCCAAATATTGCGCTTCTGACTTCCTGAGCCTGAAGATGAGCCCATGTCACGGTTGCGCTTGCTGCTGTCCTTGTAGTCCTGCAGACCTATTTCCACTAGAATGGACTTGTTCACCAAGGTGGCAAAGTTATCGAAGTCTTGAACAAGCAGTGCCAGTTTGATATCCGGGTGGAGGCCTTCACGAAACTTTTCCTGCCTACGAGCATCAGTTGCAATGTCTTCTTCAGCATAGCGAGATAAGTCCAGAAATTCCCGCTGATAGGCATCCACAGACTTGTTGCCCTGGATTAGATTGCGGAATTCACGCTTCTTCTTGTCCATCAGTCCCTGAGGAATGTGACGAGCTCGGAACGCAGCTTGGAACTCCGGCCAGGTGATGATTGTTCCAACAGGTTGTTAGCGTCTGTGACTGTCCCACCATTGAGCAGCGGGACCCTTCAGAAAGTACGAGGCAAAGGTGACATAGTTAGCCACTGGGGCGCCTGAAGACTCCAGCTCATAAGTGATGTCATGGAGCCAGTCATCTGCGTCAAGCGGCTGAGTTGAGCTGCGGTAGATCGCAGGGTTGAGACGCATGAAGTCCTGCAGAGTCATTGGGGCTGGCTGCTGATTCATATTCGGCCTTGGGAACTGGTCCATAAGCCCTTGCATAAACTGGCGATTCAGTTCAAACTGCTGCATCATACCAGCCATGTATTCCGGTGGCGGTGGTGATTCAGGCGCACCACGAACACGACCAGCTGGCCTAACCATTCTGTCAAATATTTAACAGTGGTAGTTTAGCACTGGGTAATTGCAAAGACAAAGAATCATTCATGAAGTAAATTGCACAATTAGGGAAGTGCAATGGATACGACATAGTAGTTCAAATTCAGCATACAGATCCATACATAGGTCTATTACAAACCATAAGTTCGTTACAAAATAGACGATAGGTCCGGCATGAAATTAACCTAGATAACTACGCGGCACGCAGGCTCGCGATAGAGGGATACAACAATGAGGCATAGCGATATGCTACATCAACGTCGGGGACAACGATAGAATCAAGCCATCATCTGGAAGGAGGGGCTCTCCGGGAGGAAGAAGTTACGAGAACCTAGAGTTAGAGTTAGCAAAATCTTTAACCCGAAAGAGAAGAGAGATCAGAACCCATAGTATAGACGAGAAATAAAAGATCCTAATACCACCCGATTGAGAAGTGGGCCCGTAAGCCACACAACAATGTTAGTAAAAGTTTTTCAATGACTAGACTCAACTTCGGCCAAGGAGTTGGAAAGGGGGCTACCTACAGGCAGTCGGCTCTGATACCAACTTGTGACGCCCCCAATTTGACCGTACGCTAATCATGCACACAAATGCGTACGACCAAGATTAGGGACTCACTAATCAATATCACAACACAACACTAGACACAAATTAAAGTCATACAGCTTCATATTACAAGTCAAGGGCCTCGAGGGCTCGAATACAAAGCTCGACAAGCACGAGTCAGCGGAAGCAAATAATATCTGAGTACAGACATAAGTTAAACAAGTTTTGCCTTAAGAAGGCTAGCACAAACATAATGTAACACCCCCAGTGCTAGGCCACAGTAACCTCACACTAATGGTGCCATGTCATCAAGATTTATTAAGCCAAAATGCCGCTGATAAAAATTAAAAGGCAAATTAAAACTTGCAAGTTGAAAATTCAATATTCAAATAAAAGGTGAAATAAGAAATTCACAAACCTGAAAACAAAAATCATGGATGCTTTGCAAATATTCACCTAGTAATTATAAAATATGAAACAATATTTTTGCAAGCAATTAAAAGCTCTAAAACAAATAAAACAGAAGCTTAAAGCATTTTATAGTGCTCTTAAATTCAATTGGATAATTCAAACAGAGTCCAAAATTACTCAAACCTTGTGAGGCAGTGCAGAATATTGCATGTGAATTGTTGGACCAGTATCACATTTTTACAAAAGTGCTATAGTACTGGAATTAAAATAAAACAGAAAACAATAAAAGGAAATAAAAAGGGAAAAAGATAAAAGGAAAGAAGAGCACTGTGCACTTGGCCCATCTAAAGCCACAGTGCAGCCCGGCCCATCTACAGGGCCTTTTCTTCAACCTCTGTACGAGGGAAGGCAGGCCATGGCCTGCACGCGTGCGCGCCGTCCACGCGCCCGATCTCCTCGTGTCGAGCATCCAGCATCTCCCCCGCGTAGATAAGCACGCGCCCGACCCCGAGGACGAACCCTAGCCTATTCTTCTCCCTCCCCGTGCCTCTGCTCTCTTTCCCCCGCACCTAACCGACGCCACCGTCGCCGTGTTGTCGTCGATCCCGCGGCCTTCGTGCTCCCCGTCGCGCGCGAGGACGTCCAGGAGCTCCGCCATCGTCGTCTCTTCCACCCTCATCGAAGAGCTCGAGCTAGGGTCCCCTGTACGCTCGCCATCGAGCCCATTCCCCGCCGCGGCCGTCGCATCTGGTCGCTGAGTTTGTCGCGTCCGGTCGTCCTCGCGCCTCCAAACCGCGTCCACGAGCTCCGATGTGAGCTCCCTTGCCCATTCCCCTCCTCTCCCCTTCGATTCGTCGCCGTTTGCCACCGTCCCCGAGTGTACGCGTACGTGCGTGCGTGCTGCTTGTTGCTGCTACCCTCTGCTCCTGCGTTGTGGCTGCTGCTGCTGTACGCGGACGCCCTCGCGTGGTCGCGCCCACGCGCGCCCGCAGCTGCGCGCGCGCCCGTGCCGCCCGCTCGCTCGGCTGCCCGTGGTGCTGTTTTGCTGCCGCGCCTGCTGCTGTTGTTGTGCCGCTGCGCTGCTTGCGTTGCTACCTTGCTGCTGCTGCTCTACGTACTGCTACTGTTTAGCTGCCGCTAGCACGCTGCTGCCATTAGCTGCTGCTGATCCTAGCAACTGCCGTTGCTGTTCTGTTGCTCGCTGCATCCTGCTCGCTTCATCTTGCTGCTGCCCTGCTCGCTAGCTGCTGTTGGCCGCGTTGTGCTGCTGGCTGTGCTCGCTCCTGCCACTGCGTTGCTATGCTGCCGCTGTGGCTGGCCAAGGTCAAGGCCATGGCCGGGTGAGAGTGGGTGTGCTGTGTGTGATGCGTGAGTGTGTGAGTGTGTGATGCGTGATGAGTGTGCGTGTGTGTGCCTGTGTGCACAGCCAGCCTCTGGCCGGCTCTGTGTAAGTTAGATTAGGGACTAATTAGTAGATGAATTAGTTACTACCCTATGACCTGTGGGTCCCCTTTAATTAGATTAAATAAATCAGTTTAGATATTTAGTAAAACTCTGACATGTGGACCCCCAACACTGTTTACTTTGACAAGTCAAATTGACTTGGTCAATTCGGATTATTTAAATATAATAGTTCCAGATTTTCAAAATAATTAATAAAACTTTATAAAATCATATAAAATAAATAATAACTCGGATGAAAATACTTTATACATGAAAGTTGCTCAGAACGACGAGACGAATCCTATTACGCAGTCCATTCGTCTGTCACGCGCTCCTATCATAGCGAACATGGAACTTTTCCATCGAATTCATTGGTCCGGTAGTAGCCCGAGACCCGAAAAATATCGTCAGATATTCTTTCGACCCGTCTGTGACGTGTGGTACTGCGTTAGTGCATGCTTAGCTCTGCATATTGCCATGTCATGCATCGTGATTGCATCTGTGCTTTATATTTATTGTTTCTCCCCCCTCTTCTTACCGGTAGACCCCGAGGCTGACGGTGCTGCCGGGTACGACTACACCGCCGACGATCAGGCCTTTGCCGCAGAGCAGCAAGGCAAGCAAACCCCCCTTGAGCATTCTGATATCGCCCATTTCTTTCCCTCTCAATCTTTCATTAGATTTTGCTACTATATTATTTAGCTCTTATTTCTGATGCATAGTCTGTTTTTGATAAACTGCTACTATACCTGCAACCATATCAACTGCTTAGTATAGGTTGATCAATGAATCCCCAGTGACCCCCTTGGTCCCAGTTTCCCCTGCTTCTTCATCGACGACTCGACGGCTCGAAGACCCGAAGACTCGGTCAACCGACCGACAAGCCAGGCCCCTCACATCACCGCACCCCCTTAGTTGTATGACTCTGCAGTGCTACTATCGAGTACCGAGGGTGACACCTCGTGAAGTACTCATGATCCTAGCTCTGTAGTGTAGTTAGTTGGTCGTGGTTATCGAGGGTGATTCCTCCTTCACCACTCCCGACGATGACTCTGTCGTGCAACCCCTCAAGTGTGGGACCCTCAAGGGTGATTCCTCTAAGTCCACCTTGACGGTTACATCGAGCGGGGACCATTGAGGGTGATTCCACGGTTTGGTGATGGGTCGGCCCTTAGGGGTACCCACGGTTTGGTGATGATGAGGCGTGGACTGGCGAGAGAGGCCTTTGCCACACATCCTCGAGATGGGGTGACGGGACCGCACTTTATGGGTCGCGCTTGCCCCGCATTAATAAAATGCTAATGGGTTCGGTATTTGATCTGAGTTGGTCGTTGGCCTTATTGCGCACCAAACCATCACGTGGGAAAGTTATGGGCACTCAGCGTCGTTGTATCAGCCGAAGCTCTTCGGACGTCAGCAATGGAGCGGCGCGCGCCGGATTGGACTGGACGGTACAGCTCTTGGACTGGAGTGTGCTAGGTCTGCTTCCGGCCGCCTTCGCATCGTGCAGGAGTGCAAGGGCAAGTGGGCCCACGAACCTGCGCGCTTAGGATTTAGATCGGCGGGCTGGCCTCTTCGTTGAGCCTAGGTGGGGCGACGACGTGCTGCTATCCCGAGGCCGGGCATGACCCAGGAAAGTGTGTCCGGCCGGAGGTGATCAGGCGTGTTGGAGATGCGGTGCACCCCTGCAGGGATGATTAATCTATTCGAATAGCCGTGTCCACGGTAACATGACGACTTGGAGTTGTACCTTGACCTTATACAACTACCACTGTGACTTTAATTTGAAATGAATGTGGCTCCGAGATTGCATCCTCGCAGGGAGTCGAGGAAGAATCTCTGGGCGTGGTTACTTAATAAAATTGCTACAATAATATGACTATATATGAGATACCAGTCTACTCTCTTCTAATGCTGCAAGATGTTGAAGATGCTAGTCTTCGATAGGACTAGGCCTTCTCCCTATTCTTGCTTTCTGCAGTCAGTCCAGATATAACCCCTCCCTTTGATAATGGTGCATACTTAGCATAGTTCTGATGTCAGTCTTGCGAGTACTTTGGATGAGTACTCACCGCTGCTTTGCTTTCTCTTTCCCCCTCGATACGATTACCGCGTTCAGACGATGGAGCCCAGGAGATGGAGTACGCTGGAGACGACTACTACACCACCGCTGGAGCCTACTACTACGTGGAGGCTGCCCCCGACGCTCTGGAGTAGTTAGGAGGTTCCCAGGCAGGAGGCCTCGCCTCTTTCGATCCGCTGCTTATGTTCGTGCTAGCCTTCTTAAGGCAACACTTGTTTAACTTATGTCTGTACTCAGATATTATTTGCTTCCGCTGACTCGTGCTTGTCGAGCTTTGTATTCGAGCCCTCGAGGCCCCTGGCTTGTAATATGAAACTGTATGACTTTATATTTGTGTCTAGTGTTGTGTTGTCATATCAATCAGTGAGTCCTTAATCTTGGTCGTATGCATTGCGTGTATGTTTAGCGTACGATCGAAATTGGGGGCGTCACAAGTTGGTATCAGAGCCGACTGCCTGTAGGTAGCCCCCTTTCCAATTCCTTGGCCGAAGTTGAGTCTAGTCATTGAAAAACTTTTACTAACATTGTTGTGTGGCTTACGGGCCCACTTCTCAATCGGGTGGTATTAGGAGCTTTTATTCCTCGTCTATACTCTGGGTTCTGATCTCTCTTCTCTTTCGGGTTAAAGATTTTGCTAACATTAACTCTAGGTTCTCGTAACCACTTCCTCCCGGAGAGCCCCTCATTCCAGACGATCGCCTGACTCATCAGAAGACTTCGAAGATACTCTCCGATGTTCTCCCGAGAACTTGTGCTCATCGCTTTTGCGATTCCCTTCCACCGTCAACCCCTATGGATGACTACATGCAATTGTCGCTCATACTTTCATATCCAGTTGCTCTTGTTATTACAAGGTACGTCGAATTATCTTACCAGAGATTCGTTCTTCCTCGGTTGATCATGTGTTTCTCAGAATTCTTTGAAACGCTATTCGATCTTCCGTAATCCTCAGTAGCCTTTTGCTCTTGACTTTTCTCACCTGCTTGCATTGCGATTAATTCCATATGTCTAGCAATATTAAGTAAATCCTTTGTGGTTTTCATTTGATTTTATTGATTCAACCTGTGTGTGAATGCATGCAGTCATCAGTTGTTTATCATATATTATCTTCCCGGCTCAGACGTCTTTCCAAACATGAGTTGGTTCTTGACAAATCAACTTTGATTGAATATCCATCACAGTCCATTCAACTTACTGGTATTTGATCGGAGCATCTGATTTGGATACACCAACCTGGAAATCATAATTCCTTTGGTTATTTAAGCATCGAATTAATTGGATGTTCTATAACCTGATGCCTTGCATTCTTTCTTCCACTGATTGAGTTCCGATACTCAAATCAGATCCCTTTGTGGGATGCCAAACCAGTGTTGGGTTATTATCTGATAGCATCCTTCACATTCAAAATTCTTGTGATGTTCTTCCCCTGATACATGATGCCATTGGTAAACTGTGTCTTCTCCCCCTGATAAGTTGTATCCTATGCTTTCGTCAGCCTTGCTCTGTTTGCAAGCATGTGTTAATTACTCTTGAAGTTTGTGGTATATGTTCCTAAGACGCCCCGATGGGTTGAACCTATGCCTTCCCTAATCCGTGTGAACCCGACGGTTTTCACGAGTCTTACTCTTCTGGTGTTTTGCCAGATACTCTTTCAAATCTACAACTGTATCAAAGGCGAGGAGTAAATGGAAGGTGATGCATTGATGAAGTGGGAGTCGACCTTGAACCTCGTGTTCATGCCCATGGAAACGATGTTGATCTTATCATAGAAGCTTCTCGTAACAATAAATTTCTCTTGGTATAATTTGATCCGGTATCTGTGATCTTGTCCTTTGCAATCGTGATTCCGACCATGTTGTTCTATTTTGATCTCGTTCTCAGACAAGTTAAAGTGCTTGTCCTCCACAGATCAATACACTAGTCTAACCTCTATTCTGATCTACCTCCGAGTATTATCCCTGGTATCTTGATAAATATCATGGAGCTTTATAACTTATTATGAGCTCCTCATCAGCTATGTTTTCCTCCACTGATTCCAGTTTCCTCGTGTTCTGAGTTGTTGGACACTCAAGGACACCGATAATTGAATCGAGTCCGCATTGCAATTCAACAACTCTTAGTAATTTTCTTTGCTTATGAGTTTGTGCTCGATCATGTCTTTCCAAGCTGTTTGGCTACATCATCATCGTCATGCTAAGGCTTGACCATGCTATTTATATCCTTCATCCCCGGAACACAATTCCAACAGTGCTCTAAGCTTACATCGAGTTTGCAACGTCATGTTGGTTGTCTTGAAGGCAATTTCGACTCTGAGTTAGCACTCTAAACTATGGTTCCGACCACCCCTCGCCTCATCATTTCTTTGCTTGATGTTGTCGCTGATCGATTACATCTTCAAGAGACTTCTCGACAAATGTGTCGTGATCCTCATCAGCATTCTGGGATCTTCCAGGATATCAATTAAATTCATGATGAGAGTAGCATCCTTGCCCCTTGGTAATTGGTATTGTCGTTGACGGCATCCTTGCCTTCCTTCCAAGCGCAGACTTGGTCTAGTTTTGGTTGAACCCTAAGTTCCTTGTTAGCCATCTTGTGTTATGTTCTATCTTACAGTATTACCATCTTTTATCGAGAATGTCGTGAGAAATGCACACGTCTTAAGAATTCTTGATATAGTGATACTGCTTGCCATCACCTTTCCTTTCTTGGTCCCCGCGTTGCTTCTAACCGGAATAACCGACAAAGGGACTGTGATGTCTAAGTTCAACAATTAGGGCATAGCAACTCTATTACCTTGGAGTTAGTGAACAATAAGTCCATTCTTAGTGTGTTGGCTGTTGAATCAACATTCTAACATTGGTTGTGCCACTCAGTCCGGATTTTGGGTGCATCTTTCGATTAATGTTTAATTGTGGGTGTTTTCCTCGGACATACCTCATTATATCATCTGGTTTGACCAATGCTATCCCCTTGTTCACTCAATCGTGGAAATCCATCTTTGTGGAAATCTCGACGAATTGTTGCTGAGGCCATCAGCCACATCTTCGTCTTCTTCGTGGTTCATGATGAACATTTAAGCTAGTGCTGGAAACCTTGAAGGCATTATCTTCGTGCCTACCTCATGAAGAATATGTTTGATAAAAGGAGTGTTTTTCTCTAAGTTCACATGCATTTTTGCCGCCGTGATTATGAGAAAGTTTTGTTTCGTTTCCTTTGGAATCGTCCCAAAACATTCGCGCATGTGCGAAGTGTTGTATGTTTTGAAGATTTGCTACCTTCACTCCATATAAATTTCCTAGCACCCCAAGCCACTGATTGATTTGATCTAGGAAAAGAAGTTCTTCGTAAGAACTAATCCAGACTTACACATGGAACTTCGATATCTTCTATGATGGATCCCAACCACAACTTGATTGCTTTCCATTCTGAAGACTTCAATGTGGGCACAAATGCCTTGACATTGTATTCATGTGTCTTGCAATCCAACTCATGATTCAAGGCTTGCTTCCGTCTTTCGTTTCGAGACTCTTGCAACCTCATCTCATAGATCTGTGTTGCATCCTTTTTCTTCTCAGTCCTGCTAAGTCTGAAGAATCCTGACACCAACCAGATCTGAATCACAATCAGATATGATGGTTGGAACCTTTTCAAAAGTATAACTTTGGTCTCTACGTGACTCGGTAAGGTGATGTTATGGCTACCACACTTGGCCGTAGGACCTATTGTTATAGTATCTTGTTTAGCAAGGTTCGCCATTCTTTCATGAGGAAATTGTAAGATTTACCCTATAAGTTGTTCTTGATGGATCCCTTGCGTATCTATAGTCTGACCTTACCTGATGACCATGTCAATGCTATCCCTAAGCATGTCTGTGGTATTTCGATCATCAACAAGAACATTGGGAGCGCAATGAAAAGTTTTCTTGATCAATTATCCAAACATTGTTGTATGGGTAAACATCATGATTCTCATTGCCCCTTTTATCCAAAGGGTTACGCATTTGCTGCCCTGTCATGTATTCATGCTCTGCATTTCCGTGGGAAGGATATACTCATAATACTTGTGCATAAATACATTTTCCTTTCCATTGGTCTATTTAACCTTTCTTGAGATTATATGATCTAAACAATAATAATTCCCTGCTTAGGTAAACACCTCGGTGAAGAACTCTGTCAGTAAGACCCTGTTACTATTGTTGATAACATCCCGGTAACCGCCGGTGGATGAGAACTTTGCCTATTGGTCCGCCTCGTTCAACGAGCAGGAAAATGGTTCTCTTCGTTCCCCGCCCTTGGTACCGACGTTGTTGCCGACATAACTGACAAGCTATCCTCTGACATGTTTTGCTATCATGACCGCGCAAGATGTCACCGCTCTTCCTACTCTTAACCCACATGCTGGACCCATAACCCACAGTTTCACAGGATCGAAACCTAACTCTTCTGTACATCTTTGATTTCAAGTATCTTTTGCACTTGGCTTCGTATGTAATTCCCGAGCCACAGTCCAAGGGATGATTTATTCTAGTATCAGACGCAATATTTAATTTCGTTGCTTTGAACCCCTTTCATCTTCTGATCAGGCATCGAATGATTGCCTACCCGTTTGAAACTTTGTACCATCGCATATTGCTCTCAATAAATTCCCCGAGTTACAACTCGAGGAATAATTCGTGTCTTCTTCCTTGAGTTCACCGTCAGATGCCCAACCTTATGGAGCTACGTTCTTCCAGAGTTTTTCCCTCTTATCGCATTCGTAGGACGATGAGGATCCCGAAGGAAGGATGATGACTTCATCATGATGCCCTGATGCAGGAAATTGAAGACATCAACATAATTGATCAACCTCTTCGAGAAGAGCATCCAAGAACAAGAAGACTCGTTAGAATTTCGTAACCAGAACCTTTTCCCTTACTCTACCTCTTAATTCTCGGGACGAGAATTCTTGTTAGACGAGGAGGGTTGTAACACCCCCAGTGTTAGGCCACAGTAACCTCACACTAATGGTGCCATGTCATCAAGATTTATTAAGCCAAAATGCCGCTGATAAAAATTAAAAGGCAAATTAAAAATTGCAAGTTGAAAATTCAATATTCAAATAAAAGGTGAAATAAGAAATTCACAAACCTGAAAACAAAAATCATGGATGCTTTGCAAATATTCACCTAGTAATTATAAAATATGAAACAATATTTTTGCAAGTAATTAAAAGCTCTAAAACAAATAAAACAGAAGCTTAAAACATTTTATAGTGCTCTTAAATTCAATTGGATAATTCAAACAGAGTCAAAAATTACTCAAACCTTGTGAGGCAGTGCAGAATATTGCATGTGAATTGTTGGACCAGTATCACATTTTTACAAAAGTGCTATAGTGCTGGAATTAAAATAAAACAGAAAACAATAAAAGGAAATAAAAAGGGAAAAAGATAAAAGGAAAGAAGAGCACTGTGCACTTGGCCCATCTAAAGCCACAGTGCAGCCCGGCCCATCTACAGGGCCTTTGCTTCAACCTCTGTACGAGGGAAGGCAGGCCATGGCCTGCACGCGTGCGCGCCGTCCACGCGCCCGATCTCCTCGTGTCGAGCATCCAGCATCTCCCCCGCGTAGATAAGCACGCGCCCGACCCCGAGGACGAACCCTAGCCTATTCTTCTCCCTCCCCGTGCCTCTGCTCTCTTTCCCCCGCACCTAGCCGACGCCACCGTCGCCGTGTTGTCGTCGATCCCGCGGCCTTCGTGCTCCCCGTCGCGTGCGAGGACGTCCAGGAGCTCCGCCATCGTCGTCTCTTCCACCCTCATCGAAGAGCTCGAGCTAGGGTCCCCTGTACGCTCGCCATCGAGCCCATTCCCCGCCGCGGCCGTCGCATCTGGTCGACGAGTTTGTCGCGTCCGGTCGTCCCCGCGCCTCCAAACCGCGTCCACGAGCTCCGATGTGAGCTCCCTTGCCCATTCCCCTCCTCTCCCCTTCGATTCGTCGCCGTTTGCCGCCGTCCTCGAGTGTACGCGTACGTGCGTGCGTGCTGCTTGTTGCTGCTGCCCTCTGCTCCTGCGCTGTGGCTGCTGCTGCTGTACGCGGACGCCCTCGCGTGGCCGCGCCCATGCGTGCCCGCAGCTGCGCGCGCGCCCATGCCGCCCGCTCGCTCGGCTGCCCGTGGTGCTATTTTGCTACTGCGCCTGCTGCTGTTGTTGTGCCGCTGCGCTGCTTGCGTTGCTACCTTGCTGCTGCTGCTCTACGTACTGCTACTGCTTAGCTGCCGTTGGCATGCTGCTGCCATTAGCTGCTGCTGATCCTAGCCACTGCCGTTGCTGTTCTGTTGCTCGCTGCATCCTGCTCGCTTCATCTTGCTGCTGCCCTGCTCGCTAGCTGCTGTTGGCCGCGTTGTGCTGCTGGCTGTGCTCGCTGCTGCCACTGCGTTGCTATGCTGCCGCTGTGGCTGGCCAAGGTCAAGGCCATGGCCGGGTGAGAGTGGGTGTGCTGTGTGTGATGCGTGAGTGTGTGAGTGTGTGATGCGTGATGAGTGTGCGTGTGTGTGCCTGTGTGCACAGCCAGCCTCTGGCCGGCTCTGTGTAAGTTAGATTAGGGACTAATTAGTAGTTGAATTAGTTACTACCCTATGACCTGTGGGTCCCCTTTAATTCGATTAAATAAATCAGTTTAGATATTTAGTAAAACTCTGACATGTGGACCCCAATACTGTTCACTTTGACCAGTCAAATTGACTTGGTCAATTCGTATTATTTAAATATAATAGTTCTAGAAATTTCAGAATAATTAATAAAACTTTATAAAATCATATAAAATAAATAATAACTCGGATGAAAATACTTTATACATGAAAGTTGCTCAGAACGACGAGACGAATCCGATTACGCAGTCCATTCGTCTGTCACGCGCTCCTATCATAGCGAACATGGAACTTTTCCATCGAATTCATCTGTCCGGTAGTAGCCCGAGACCCGGAAAATATCGTCAGATATTCTTTCGACCCGTCTGTGACGTGTGGTACTGCGTTAGTGCATGCCTAGCTCTGCATATTGCCATGTCATTCATCGTGATTGCATCTGTGCTTTATATTTATTGTTTCTCCCCCCTCTTCTTACCGGTAGACCCCGAGGCTGACGGTGCTGCCGGGTACGACTACACCGCCGACGATCAGGCCTTTGCCGCAGAGCAGCAAGGCAAGCAAACCCTCCTTGAGCATTCCGATATCGCCCATTTCTTTCCCTCTCAATCTTGAATTAGATTTTGCTACTATATTATTTAGCTCCTATTTCTGATGTATAGCCTGTTTTTGATAAACTGCTACTATACCTGCAACCATATCAACTGCTTAGTATAGGTTGATCAATAAATCCCCAGTGACCCCCTTGGTCCCAGTTGGCCCTGCTTCTTCATCGATGACTCGACGACTCGAAGACCCGAAGACTCGGTCAACCGACCGACAAGCCAGGCCCCTCACATCACCGCACCCCCTTAGTTGTACGACTCTGCAGCGCTACTATCGAGTACCGAGGGTGACACCTCTTGAAGTACTCATGATGCTAGCTCCGTAGTGTAGTTAGTTGGTCGTGGTTATCGAGGGTGATTCCTCCTTCACCACTCCCGACGATGACTCTGTCGTGCAACCCCTCAAGTGTGGGACCCTCGAGGGTGATTCCTCTAAGTCCACCTTGACGGTTACATCGAGCGGGGACCATTGAGGGTGATTCCTCTAAGTCCACCTTGACGGTTACATCGAGCGGGGACCATTGAGGGTGATTCCTCAGTTCCCGCCTTGTTGATTTTTACAAACAGTTACGATGACCTGGTTACGAAAACATGTTGGTGATGGGTCGGCCCTGAGGGGTACCCACGGTTTGGTGATGATGAGGCGTGGACTGGCGAGAGAGGCCTTTGCCACACATCCTCGAGATGGGCTGACGGGACCGCACTTTATGGGTCGCGCCTGCCCCGCATTAATAAAATGCTAATGGGTTGGGTATTTGATCTGAGTTGGTCGTTGGCCTTATTGCGCACCAAACCATCACGTGGGAAAGTTATGGGAACTCAGCGTCGTTGTATCAGCCGAAGCTCTTCGGACGTCAGCAATGGAGCGGCGCGCGCCGGATTGGACTGGACGGTACAGCTCTTGGACTGGAGTGTGCTAGGTCTGCTTCCGGCCGCCTTCGCATCGTGCAGGAGTGCAAGGGCAAGTGGGCCCACGAACCTGCGCGCTTAGGATTTAGACCGGCGGGCTGGCCTCTTCGTTGAGCCTAGGTGGGGCGACGACGTGCTGCTATCCCGAGGCCGGGCATGACCCAGGAAAGTGTGTCCGGCCGAAGGTGATCAGGCGTGTTGGAGATGCGGTGCACCCCTGCAGGGATGATTAATCTATTCGAATAGCCGTGTCCACGGTAACAGGACGACTTGGAGTTGTACCTTGACCTTATACAACTACAACTGTGACTTTAATTTGAAATGAATGTGGCTCCGAGATTGCTTCCTCGCAGGGAGTCGAGGAAGAATCTCTGGGCGTGGTTACTTAATAAAATTGCTACAATAATATGACTATATATGAGATACCAGTCTACTCTCTTCTAATGCTGCAAGATGTTGAAGATGCTAGTCTTCAATAGGACTAGGCCTTCTCCCTATTCTTGCTTTCTGCAGTCAGTCCAGATATAACCCCTCCCCTTGATAATGGTGCATACTTAGCATAGTTCTGATGTCAGTCTTGCGAGTACTTTGGATGAGTACTCACCGCTGCTTTGCTTTCTCTTTCCCCCTCGATACGATTACCGCGTTCAGACGATGGAGCCCAGGAGATGGAGTACGCTGGAGACGACTACTACACCACCGCTGGAGCCTACTACTACGTGGAGGCTGCCCCCGACGCTCTGGAGTAGTTAGAAGTTCCCAGGCAGGAGGCCTCGCCTCTTTCGATCCGTTGCTTATGTTGGTGCTAGCCTTCTTAAGGCAAAACTTGTTTAACTTATGTCTGTACTTAGATATTATTTGCTTCCGCTGACTCATGCTTGTCGAGCTTTGTATTCGAGCCCTCGAGGCCCCTGGCTTGTAATATGAAGCTGTATGACTTTATATTTGTGTCTAGTGTTGTGTTGTGATATCAATCAGCGAGTCCCTAATCTTGGTCGTACGCATTGCGTGTATGTTTAGCGTACGGTCGAAATTGGGGGCGTCACACATAAGCAGCGGATCGAAAGAGGCGAGGCCTCCTGCCTGGGAACCTCCTAACTACTCCTGAGCGTCGGCACTCTCCACGTAGTAGTAGGCTCCAGCGGCGGTGTAGTAGTCGTCTCCGGCGTACTCCATCTCCTGGGCTCCATCGTCTGAACGTAGAATCGTATCGAGGGGGAAAGAGAAAGCAAAGCAGCGGTGAGTACTCATCCAAAGTACTCGCAAGACTGACATCAGAACTATGCTAAGTATGCATCGGTATCAAGGAATGGGGTTATATCTGGGCTGACTGCAGAAATCAAGAATAGGGGGAAGGCCTAGTCCTATCGAAGACTAGCATCTTCAGCATCTTGCAGCATTAGAAGAGAGTAGACTGGTATCTCATATATAGTCATATTATTGTAGCAATTTTATTAAGTAACCACGCCCAGAGATTCTTCCTCGACTCCCTGCGAGAAAGCAATCTCGGAGCCAACATTCATTTCAATTTAAAGTCACAATTATAGTTGTAGGGGTCAAAGTATAACTCCAAGTCATCCTGTTACCGTGGACACGGCTATTCGAATAGATAAATTCTTCCCTGCAGGGGTGCACCACATTCCCCAACACGCTTGATACCTCTGGCCGGACACACTTTCCTGGGTCATGCCCGGCCTCGGGACATCAAAACATCATAGCCCTACCTAGGCTCAACGAAGAGGCCAGCCCGCCGGTCTAAATCCTAAGCGCGCAGGGGTCATGGGCCAATCGCCCTTTGCACTCCTGCACGATGCGAGGGCGGCCGAGGTCAGCCCTAGCACACTCTAGTCCAAGAGCTGTACCGTCCAGGCCACTCGGGCGCGCGCCGTTCCATTGCTGACGTCCGAAGAGCTTCAGCTGATACAACGACGCTGAGTACCCATAACTTCTCCCACGTGAAGGTTAGTGCGTAATAGGCCAAACGACCAACTCAGATCAAATACCCAACCCATTAGCATTTTATTAATGCGGGGCAAGCGCGACCCATAAAGTGCGGTCCCGTCGCCCCGTCTCGAGGATGTGTGGCAAGGGCCTCTCTCGCCCGTCCACGCTTCATCATCATCAAACCGTGGGTACCCCTCAGGGCCGACCCATCACCAACATGTTTCTGTAACCAGGTCATAATAACAGTGTGTATAAAACATCAAGGCGGGAAGTGAGGAATCACCCTCAATGGTCCCCGCTCGATGTAACCGTCAAGGTGGACTTAGAGGAATCACCCTCGAGGGTCCCACACTTGAGGGGTTGCACGACAGAGTCATCGTCGGGAGTGGTGAAGGAGGAATCACCCTCGATAACCACGACCGACTAGCTGCACTACAGAGCTAGCATCATGAGTACTTCACGAGGTGTCACCCTCGGTACTCGATAGTAGCACCGCAGAGTCATACAACTAAGGGGTGTGCGGTGATGTGAGGGGCCTGGCTCGTCGGTCGGTTGACCGAGTCTTCGAGTCGTCGAGTCGTCGATGAAGAAGCAGGGGCAACTGGGACTAAGGGGGTCACAGGGGATTCACTGATCAACCTATACTAAGCAGTTGATACAACAACAGGTATAGTAGTAGTTTATCAAAAACAGGCTATGCATCAGAAATAGGAGGTAGCTAATACAGTAGAAAAATCTAATGCAAGAATAAGAGGGAAGAATGGGCGATATCGGAATGCTCAAGGGGGGGGGTTGCTTGCCTTGCTGCTCTGCGGCAAAGGCCTGGTCGTCGGCGGTGTAGTCGTACCCAGCAGCACCGTCAGTCTCGGGGTCTACCGGTAAGAAGAGGGGGGAAACAATAAATATAAAGCAGACAAATGCATCACGATGCATGACATGGCAATATGCAGAGCTAGGCATGCACTAACGCAGTATTACACGTCGCAGATGGGTCAGAAGAATATCTGACGGTATTTTCCCGGGTCTCGGGCTACTACCGAACAGACGAAATCGATGGAAAAGTTCCATGTTCGCTATGCTAGGAGCACGTGACAGACTAATGGACTGCGTATTCGGATTCGTGGGATTTTTCTGAGCAACTTTCATGTATAAATTATTTTCATCCGAGTTACGGATTATTTTATATTAATTTTCAAAGTTTTATTAATATTCATAAATTAAAATAGATTATTTTTAATTCAATAAACAGAATTATGACATCAGCATGATGTCAGCATTGCGTCAGCAGTCAACAGGGGCTGACCGGAGTCAAACCTGACAGGTGGGTCCACTGGGACCCACATGTCAGCCTCTGTAACTAATTAACAGGGTTAATTTAAACTAAATAACTTAATTAGATGGTGGGCCCCACTAGTCAGTGTCCTATTAGTCTTTTAATTAACTAATTAATTAATTAACAGGTTTTTATTTATTTTTAAAACGTTTTAGCGGTGGGGCCCGCGTGTCAGTGACAGGACCGCCCAGTCAGCAGCGCTGACTGGTCAACGGACCCCACTGGGGCCCAGTGGCAGTGGCGCTGGGGGCGGGCCCCAGCTGGCCACGTCGGCGCCGGCTGTCGGAGATGCGCCGGCGAGCGCCGGACGTGGCAGAGAACTCCGGCGAGCCCGGAAAAGCGCTACGGGTGGCCGTTCGTCGCGTTTTCGGTCGCGTTCGAAAGCTCTAGCTGGGCCGCATCGAGTGGGGGCGGTGGCGACGCCGGAGACACACCGGAGCAGCGACGGCGGCGTTCGGACGTGGTGGCAATCGGCGATACGGCGCGCGCACAAGCTATCTAAGCTGCTAGGGAGGGCCTACTCGACGCGGCGAAGACGACGGGCACGAGCGCGGGGGCATTTGGTCGCCGGAACGGCGCCGGCGACGAGCAAAGGCGGCGGTGGGTTCGGGCACGTCGGGAATGGCCGCTACGGCGCGAGGAAGAGCACAGGGATATGGGGAGAGGGGGCCGGAGCTCACAGCGAGCCTGTAGTGGTGCAGAGTGTGCTCGGGGAGGGCTTGCCGGAGCGAATCGACGGCGACGATCCCGGCAGCCGTAGGGGAAGGAGAAGGTCGAGGACGGCGATGCAGGGGCTCCCGGGTCGGTCTAGCCGTCGCAGCCGACATAGGAGAGGGCGGCGAGGAAGAAGGACAGCACGGCGGGGCGAATGGGAGGCGGTGGCCGCGAGTTCTAGCGGCGGCCGCTCATGGCACCGCTCGGGAGGGAGGAAGAGAGCGAGGCAGAGGGAGAGGAGTGGCGAGGGGAGCTCAATGGGGCGCGGGTCCCTGCCCTTATCCACCCAGCGACGGGCGCGGCGCCGCTGTCGATCAGAGTGAGGGGGGCCAGGCGCGGGTGTGCACGCGCGCGGCGACAGCGCGCGGGGATGAACAGAGGAAGGAGAAGACAGGGGAGTTGGGCCGGGCCGGCACTGTTCAAGCTGGGCCACAGTGCCCGGTAAGTCTTTTCTTTTTATTTCGTTTCTGTTCTATTTTCTCTTTTTATTTTTATTTTTCACTTTCATTTATTTTCTTGCAATAATTCTCTTCAGCAAAAATGTGAGACATGGCCCAACAAATATCTTGCAATATTTTGAATGGCCACAAAAATAATGGGGCTTTTTTTTTTGGAATCTGTCTGGATTTTCCATTGAATTTAATAGCACTTTAAAATGCAATTTGGTGCTGTTATTGATGGTGGGGTCCACACCAACATCAAGGTGATGTTGTTTTCCTTAACAACATTTGTTTTGTGAATTTTAGCAAATGTGCAACATTTTTCCCTTGCTGTTTGCCAACTTATTTTATCACCATAAAATTTAATGCCCTTTTTAATGGAATTTGAAATGAGATATGAATTTTCAACTTGATCATATCTTGTTTAGCAAAATGATTAGGCACTGATCATGGTCATCACTGTGCTTAATTACAATGATCACTGTAGCCAAAATCCAGGGTGTCACAGAGGCTCTTATAAGCATTGGGACCAAAAAGATCCATGTGAAGTAACTCGAGTGGTCTCCTAGTAGTCATGATATTTTTAACGGGATGACTTCCACCTACTTGCTTTCCAGCCTGACAAGCACTACAAAGTCTATCTTTGTCAAAGATAACATCTTTAACACCAAGTATATTATCACCTTTGATAAGCTTGTCTAAATTACGCATGCCAACATGTCCTAGTCTTCTATGCAAAAGCCAACCTTTAGAAGATTTTGCAATAAGACAAGTACGAGGTTTGGATCTCTTAGTGAAATCGACAATGTATAGATCACCTCTACGGAAACCGGTAAAGACCATTTTATGATTATCTTGACGAAACACTTGACAATCTACTTTCGTGAATAGCACATTAAAACCAAAGTCGGCAAGTCTAGATACGGAAAGAAGATTGTCGCCAAGAGATTCAACAAGTATAACATTTTGAATAGAGCTATCATGGGATATGGCCACCTTACCAAGACCAAGTACCTTACCCTTGGAGTTGTCTCCAAATGTTACGTACCTTTGTGGTCCATGGTTTGGTGTGATCTCTTCAAACATTTCTCTATCTCCGGTCATATGATCGGTACATCCGCTATCGAGAATCCACTCTTTTCCTCCGGACATGTAATCCTTGAAGTTTGCCATGAGACTTAGATTCTTCATGATCTTCTCATACTCGATGTCGAACAACTCATCTTCATCATAGTAGCCATGTTCCACATTGTCATCATCAAGAGGGAAATCCTCGTCATAAAGAACAAGAGATTCGTTAGGATTGTGATCATGACAATGTTCAAGTTTATGAATGCGAAGGGCCTCTATAATGATATTGTTGATAGTTGTGACATCTCCTTTAGCACGCATGAGGTCTCTAAGCTCAAATAGACAATCATCAAACTTGGGATCACTAGGCGTCATTTTGTGGAAGGCAATAGTTTTATGAAGAATTTCATCAAGATTACTCAATGAATAGTTTGGATATCGTTTCTCCAAATCATTCCACAAAGTGAAGGCACATTCAAAATTCTTCATTTGATTAAGCACATTCCTAGGCAATGCTCTAATAATGAGATTAACAGTTCTAAGATTGCATAGCATATCAATTTCCTCTTCGTGTGTGGGATGTAAAGGATCAATGGGAGGTACATAGGGGCTCTTAACAAATTTGCTCAATTCAAATTCATTAAACAGCTCAAGCATCAAAGTTTTCCATTGACTATAGTACTCTCCATCAAGAATAAGCACTCTACAACTCAAACTCCCTATACTAGACACATCCATCTTCCTCCTCGGTGATTAAACCGAAGCAATGGAGACCAAAGCTCTGATACCAATTGAGGGATCACTAGAAGAGTGTCTAGAGGGGGGGTGAATAGACTACTAGCAGGAATTTAAAACCTAACCTTTTCCCAAGTTAATTGGTTGGCAGATTTTAACAGTTTTAGCAAGTCTAGCAAGTCTAAATACCCTACACATGCATGTCAACGAATATGGTAGCGGAATGTAAAGACATTGCACATGAAGTAAAGAGTTGAGATAGGGAGATCAAACGCAATGGAGACGCAAGGATTTTTCCCGTGGTTCCGATAGGTGGTGCTATCGTACATCCACGTTTATGGAGTCTTCAACCCACGGAGGGTAACGGTCGTGAGAGTCCACGGAGGGCTCCACCCATAAGGGTCCACGAAGTAGCAACCTTGACTATTCCATAATGGCTTCCGTCCACGAAGGACTAGCCTCACTATGGGTAGATCTTCACGAAGTGGGCGATCTCCTTGCCCTTACAAACTTCTTGGTTCAACTCCACAACATGAAGTAGGAGGCTCCCAAGCGACACCTAGCCAATCTAGGAGGCACCACCCTCCAAAAGGTAATAGGCTCGGCAATGATGATGAACTCCTTGCTCTTGTGCTTCAAGATGATAGACTCCTCAACACACAATCACTCTCTCATAGATTTGGCTTGGTGGAAGAGATGGGATTGGTGGAAAGCAACTTGGGGAGGCTAGAAATCAAGATCCATATGGTTGGAGTGGATGATCTTGACCTCAACACAAGGGTAGGTGGTTCTCTCTCAGAAAACTGGATGGGGCAAGTATGGAATAGTTCTGAGTGCTTCTCTTTCGAGTAGGTGGTGATGAAGGGGTATATATAGGTGTTGGGGAACGGAGCATGAATTTCAAAAATTTCCTATGCTCACGCAAGATCTATCCATGGAGATGCATCGCTATGAGAGGGGGAAGAGTGTCTACGTACCCTCGTAGACCGTTAGCGGAAGCGTCTCACGACGCGGTCGATGTAGTCGAACTTCCTTCGGGATCCACCGATCGAGTACCGAACGTACGTCACCTCCGAGTTCTACACACGTGCAGCTCGGTGACGTTCCTCGCCTTCTTGATCCAGCAAGACGTCGAGGTAGTAGATGAGTTCCGTCAGCACGACGGCGTGGCGACGGTGACGGTGAAGTGATTCCGGCAGGGCTTCGCCTAAGCTCTCCGAAAATATGACCGGGGTGGTAAACTGGGGAGGGGGGCACTGCACACGGCTAAGAGAACAATTGTCGTACTTTGGGGTGCCCCCTTGCCCCCGTATATAAAGGATGAGAGGGAGGAGGCCGGCTCCCTAGGGGTGCGCCAAGTGTGGGGAGTTCTACTAGGACTCCTTTGTCCTAGTAGGATTCCACCTCCCATACGGAGTAGGAAAGGGGGAAGGGAGAGGGAAAGGAAAGAGGGGGCTGTGCCCCCTCCCCTAGTCCAATTCGGTTTGGGCAAGTGGGGGCGCGCGCCTCCTCACGTGGCCTGCCTCTCCTTTTCCCGTATGGCCCAATAAGGCCCATTACTTCTCCCGGTGAATTCCCGTAACTCCCCGGTACTCCAAAAAATACCCGAATCACTCGGAACCTTTCCGACGTCCGAATATAGCCTTCCAATATATGAATCTTTACCTCTCGACCATTTCGAGACTCCTCGTCATGTCCGTGATCTCATCCGGGGACTCCGAACAAACTTCGGCCACCAATCACATAACTCAGATAATACTAAATCGTCATCGAACACTAAGTGTGCGGACCCTACGGGTTCGGGAATGATGTAGACATGATCGAGACGACTCTCCGGTCAATAACCAACAGCGGAACCTGGATGCTCATATTGGTTCCTACATATTCCACGAAGATCTTTATCGATGAACCTCATATGTCAACATACGTTGTTCCCTTTATCTGGCGGTATGTTACTTGCCCGAGATTCGATCGTCGGTATCCAATACCTAGTTCAATCTCGTTACCGGCAAGTCTCTTTACTTGTTCCGTAATACATCATCTTGCAACTAACTCTTTAGTCACGGTGCTTGCAAGGCTTCTGTGATGCTGTATTACCGAGAGGGCCCACAGATACCTCTCCGATAGTCGGAGTGACAAATCCCAATCTCGATCCATGCCAACTCAACAAACACTTTCGGAGATACCTGTAGTGCACCTGTATAATCACCCAGTAACGTTGTGACGTTTGATACACCCAAAGTATTCCTACGGTATCCGGGAGTTGCATGATCTCATGGTCAGAGGAAAGTGTATTTGACATAGTGAAAGCAATAGCAATAAACTGAACGATCATTTGCTATGCTAACGGTTGGGTCATGTCCATCACATCATTCTCCTAATGATGTGATCCCGTTATCAAATGACAACTCATGTCCATGGTCAGGAAACCTTGACCATCTTTTGATCAACGAGCTAGTCTAGTAGAGGCATACTAGGGACATAGTATTTGTCTATTATCCACACATGTATTTAGTTTCCGGTCAATACAATTCTAGCATGAATAATAAACCATTATCATGAACGGAGAAATATGATAATAATAAACACTTTATTAATTACCTCTAGGGCATATTTCCAACAGTCTCCCACTTGCACTAGAGTCAATTACATTGTAATGAATCTAACACCCATCGCATTCTGGTGCTGATCATGTTTTGCTCGTGGAAGAGGTTTAGTCAACGGGTCTGCCACATTCAGATCCGTGTGTACTTTGCAAATCTCTATGTCTCCATCCTTAATCAAATTCCGAATGGAGTTGAAGCGACGCTTTATATGCTTGGTTCTCTTGTGAAACCTGGGCTCCTTTGCTATAGCAATTGCTCCAGTGTTGTCACATAAGATAGTCATTGGACCCGATGCACTAGGTATGACACCTAGATCGGATATGAACTCCTTCATCCAGACTCCTTCATGTGCTGCTTCGGAAGCAGCTATGTATTCCGCCTCACATGTAGATCCCGCCACGACGCTCTGCTTGGAACTGCACCAACTGACTGCTCCACCATTAAGAATAAATACGTATCCAGATTGTGACTTAGAGTCATCTGGATCTGTGTCAAAGCTAGCATCGACGTAACCCTTTACGACGAGCTCTTTGTCACCTCCATAAACGAGAAACATGTCCTTGGTCCTTTTCAGGTACTTCAGGATATTCTTGACCGCTGTCCAGTGATCTACTCCTGGATCACTTTGGTACCTTCCCACCAAGCTAATAGCGAGGCACACATCAGGTCTGGTACACAGCATGGCATACATAATAGAGCCTATGGCTGAGGCATAGGGGATGACACTCATCTTCTCTTTGTCTTCTGCCGTGGTCGGGCTTTGAGTCTTACTCAATCTCACACCTTGCAATACAGGCAAGAACCCTTTCTTTGACTGATCCATTTTGAACTTCTTCAAAATCTTGTCAAGGTATGTGCTTTGTGAAAGTCCAATGAGGCGTCTTGATCTATCTCTATAGATATTGATGCCTAATATGTAAGCAGCTTCTCCGAGATCCTTCATTGAAAAACTTTTGTTCAAATAACCCTTTATGCTTTCCAGAAATTCTATGTCATTTCCCATCAATAATATGTCATCCACATATAATATGAGAAATGCTATAGAGCTCCCACTCACTTTCTTGTAAATACATGTTTCTCCATAAACTTGTATAAACCCAAACGCTTTGATCACTTCATCAAAGCGAGTATTCCAGCTCCGAGATGCTTGCCCCAGTCCATAGATGGATCGCTGGAGCTTGCATATTTTGTTAGCGCCTTTAGGATCGACAAAACCTTCCGGCTGTATCATATACAATTCTTCCTTAAGGAATCCGTAAAGGAATGCCGTTTTGACGTCCATTTGCCAGATTTCATAATCATAAAACGCGGCAATTGCTAACATAATTCTGACAGACTTTAGCATCGCTACGGGTGAGAAAGTCTCATCGTAGTCAACTCCTTGAACTTGGTGATAACCTTTAGCAACAAGTCGAGCTTTATAGACGGTGATATTACCATCAGCATCCGTCTTCTTCTTAAAGATCCATTTATTTTCAATAGCTCGCCGTTCATCGGGCAAGTCTACCAAAGTCCACACTTTGTTCTCATACATGGATCCAATCTCGGATTTCATGGCCTTAAGCCATTTGTCGGAATCCGGGCTTGCCATCGCTTCTTCATAGTTCGAAGGTTCATCGTTGTCTAGCAACATGACCTCCAAGACTGGATTTCCGTACCACTCTGGTGCGGAACGTGTCCTGGTTGACCTTCGAAGTTCAGTAACAACTTGATCCGAAGTTTCATGATCATCATCATTAACTTCTTCTCTGGTCTGTGTCGGTGTCACAGAAATTTCTTTCTGTGGCGTACTACTATCCAGAGGAGGTACAATTACCTCATCAAGTTCTACTTTCCTCCCACTCACTTCTTTCGAGAGAAACTCCTTCTCTAGAAAGGATCCATTCTTTAGCAACGAAAACTTTGCCTTCGGATCTGTGGTAGAAGGTGTACCCAACGGTCTCTTTTGGGTATCCTATGAAGACGCACTTATCCGCTTTGGGTTCGAGCTTATCTGGCTGAAACCTTTTGACATAAGCATCGCATCCCCAAACTTTCAGAAACGACATTTTAGGTTTCTTGCAAACCACAGTTCATACGGTGTCATCTCAACGGATTTAGACGGTGCCCTTGTTTAAAGTGAATGCAGCTGTCTCTAATGCATAACCCCAAAATGATAGTGGCAAATCGGTAAGAGACATCATAGAACGCACCATATCCAATAGAGTACGATTACGACGTTCGGACACACCATTACGCTGTGGTGTTTCATGTGGCGTGAGCTGTGAAACAATTCCACATTATCTATTGCCAAACTCGTAACTCAAATATTCTCCTCCACGATCAGATCGTAAGAACTTTATTTTCTTGTTACGATGGTTCTCTACTTCACTCTGAAATTCTTTGAACTTTTCAAATGTTTCATATTTATGCTTCATCAAGTAGACATAGCCATATCTACTCAAATCATCTGTGAACGTGAGAACATAACGATATCCACCGCGCGCCTCAACACTCATCGGACCGCATACATCGGTATGTATTATTTCCAATAAGTTGGTTGCTTGCTCCATTGTTCCGGAGAACGGAGTTTTAGTCATCTTGCCAATAAGGCACGGTTCACATGTCTCAAATGATTCATAATCAAGAGATTCCAAAAACCCATCTACATGGAGTTTCTTCATGTGTTTAACACTGATATGACCTAAGCGGCAGTGCCACAAATATGTGGTACTATCATTATCTTTTGGCATTTGTGTTATGAACATGTGTATTACTACGATCAAGATTCAATAAACCTTTCATTTTAAGTACATGATCATCAATGATATTATCCAAATAAATAGAATAACAATTATTCTCTGAATTTGAATAACCGTCTTGCAATAAACACTATCAGATATAATGTTCATGCTTAACGCAAGCACCAAATAACAATTATTTAGGTTCATCACTAATCCTGAAGGTAGAGAGGGTGTGGCGATGGTGATCACATCAACCTTGGAGACACTTCCAATGCACATCGTCACCTCGTTCTTAGCTAGCCCTTGTTTATTCCGAAGCTCCATGTTTCAAGTTGCAAGCAACTGAACAAGTATCAAATACCCAGGTGCTCCTACGAGTACTAGTAAGGTACACATCAATAACATGTATATCAAATATCTTTGTTGACATTGCCAGTCTTATTATCTGCCAGTTACTTTGGGGAAGTTCCGCTCCCTGTGACATTTCCCTTTGCAATGGGAGCACTAAGTCTCGGGTTTGGTTCAGCCTTGGGTTTCTTCGCGTGAGCGGCAACTGTTTTACCGTTCTTCTTGAAGTTCCCTTTTCTTTCCCTTGCCCTTCTTGAAACTAGTGCTCTTCTTTACCATCAACACTTGATGCTCCTTCTTGACTTCTACCTCCGCAGCTTTGAGCATAGCGAAGAGCTCAGAAATAGACTTTTCCATTCCTTGCATATTATAGTTCATCACAAAGCCCTTATAGCTTGGTGGCAGTGATTGGAGAATTCTGTCAATAACCGAATCATCTGGAAGATTAACTCCCAACTGAGTCAAGCGGTTATGCAACCCAGACATCTTGAGTATATGCTCACTGACAGAACTATTCTCCTCCATCTTACAGCTAAAGAACTTGTCGGAGACATCATATCTCTCGACCCGGGCATGAGCTTGAAATACAAGTTTCAGCTCTTGGAACATCTCATATGCTCCGTGATGCTCAAAACGTCTTTGGAGCCCCGGTTCTAAGCCGTAAAGCATGGCACACTGAACTATCGAGTAGTCATCAACACGTGTCTGCCAGGCGTTCATAACGTCGACAGACGAGGGAGGGGGTGCGACACCTAGCGGTGCATCAAGGACATAAGCCTTCTGTGCAGCAATGAGGATGATCCTCAGATTACGGACCCAGTCTGCATAGTTGCTTCCATCATCTTTCAACTTAGCTTTCTCTAGGAACGCATTAAAATTTAGTGGAACTACAGCGCGGGCCATTGATCTACAACATACAATTGCAAAGATTATTTAGACTATGTTCATGATAATTGAAGTTCAATTAATCAAATTATTTAAGAACTCCCACTTAGATTAACATCCCTCAAGTTGTCTAAGTGTAACATGATCCACATCAACTAAGCCACGTCCGATCATCACGTGAGGTGGATTAGTTATCAATGGTGAACATCTTTCATGTTGATCATATCTACTATATGACTCATGTTCGACCTTTCGGTCTCTTGTGTTCCGAGGCCATATCTGTATATGCTAGGCTCGTCAAGTTTAACCCAAGTATTCTGCGTGTGTAAAACTGGCTTACACCCGTTGTATGCGAACGAAAGAATCCATCACACCCGATCATCACGTGGTGCTTAGAAGCGTCGAACCTTCGCAACGGTGCATACTAGGGGAGAACACTTATCTTGAAATTTAGTGAAGGGATCATCTTATAATGCTACCGTTGTCCTAAGCAAAATAAGATGCATAAAAGGATTAACATCACATGCAATTCAATATATGTGACATGATATGGCCATCATCGTCTTGTGCTTTTGATCTCCATCAGCCAAGCACCGTCATGATCTCCATTGTCACCGGATTGACACCATGATCTCCATCGTAGCGTCGTGACACCTTGATCTCCATCGCAGCGTCGTGGTCGTCTCGCCGGCTATTGCTACTACTACTACTGCTAACTCATAGCGGTAAAGAAAAGCAATTACATAGCGTTGGCATTGCATACAATAAAGAGATAACCATAAGGCTCCTGCCGGTTGCCTGATAACTTACAAAACATGATCATCTCATACAACAACTTATATCACATCATGTCTTGACCATATCACATCACCAGCATACCCTGCAAAAACAAGTTAGACGTCCTCTACTTTGTTGTTGCAAGTTTTACGTGGCTGCTACGGGTTTGCAAGAACCGTTCTTACCTACGCAAAACCACAACGTGGTGTAGTGATTGCTTTTTGATCTTCTAAAAGAACCCTCTTCATTGAAACCGATTCAACTAAAGTGAGAGATACAGACACCCGCCAGTCACCTTTATGCAACGAGTGCACGTAGCGGTGAAACCTGTCTCGCGTAAGCGTACGCGTAATGTCGGTCCGGGCCGCTTCATCTCACAATACCGCCGAATCAAGTAACAACTAGTAACGGCAAGCAATATGTATACACCCACGCCCACAACTCACTTGTGTTCTACTCGTGCAAATCACATCTACGCATAAACCTGGCTCTGATACCACTGTTGGGGAACGGAGCATGAATTTCAAAAATTTCCTACGCTCACACAAGATCTATCCATGGAGATGCATCGCTATGAGAGGGGGAAGAGTGTCTACATACCCTCGTAGACCGTTAGCGGAAGCGTCTCACGACGCGGTCGATGTAGTCGAACTTCCTTCGGGATCCACCGATCGAGTACCGAACGTACGGCACCTTCGAGTTCTACACACGTGCAGCTCGGTGACGTTCCTCGCCTTCTTGATCCAGCAAGACGTCGAGGTAGTAGATGAGTTCCGTCAGCACGACGGCGTGGCGACGGTGACGGTGAAGTGATTCCGGCAGGGCTTCGCCTAAGCTCTCCGGAAATATGACCGGGGTGGTAAACTGTGGAGGGGGGCACCGCACACGGCTAAGAGAACAATTGTCGTACTTTGGGGTGCCCCCTTGCCCCCGTATATAAAGGATGAGAGGGAGGAGGCCGGCCCCCTAGGGGTGCGCCAAGTGTGGGGAGTCCTACTAGGACTCCTTAGTCCTAGTAGGATTCCACCTCCCATACGGAGTACGAAAGGGGGAAGGGAGAGGGAAAGGAAAGAGGGGGCTGTGCCCCCTCCCCTAGTCCAATTCGGTTTGGGCAAGTGGGGGCGCGCGCCTCCTCACGTGGCCTGCCTCTCCTTTTCCCGTATGGCCCAATAAGGCCCATTACTTCTCCCGGTGAATTCCCGTAACTCCCTGGTACTCCAAAAAATACCCGAATCACTCGGAACCTTTCCGACGTCCGAATATAGCCTTCCAATATATGAATCTTTACCTCTCGACCATTTCGAGACTCCTCATCATGTCCGTGATCTCATCCGGGACTTCGAACAAACTTCGGCCACCAATCACATAACTCATATAATACTAAATCGTCATCGAACCTTAAGTGTGCGGACCCTACGGGTTCGGGAATGATGTAGACATGATCGAGACGACTCTTTGGTCAATAACCAACAGCGGAACCTGGATGCTCATATTGGTTCCTACATATTCCACGAAGATCTTTATCGGTGAACCTCATATGTCAACATACGTTGTTCCCTTTATCTGGCGGTATGTTACTTGCCCGAGATTCGATCGTCGGTATCCAATACCTAGTTCAATCTCGTTACCGGCAAGTCTCTTTACTTGTTCCGTAATACATCATCTTGCAACTAACTCTTTAGTCACGGTGCTTGCAAGGCTTCTGTGATGCTGTATTACTGAGAGGGCCCATAGATACCTCTCCGATAGTCGGAGTGACAAATCCCAATCTCGATCCATGCCAACTCAACAAACACTTTCGGAGATACCTGTAGTGCACCTTTATAATCACCCAGTAACGTTGTGATGTTTGATACACCCAAAGTATTCCTACGGTATCCGGGAGTTGCATGATCTCATGGTCAGAGGAACGTGTATTTGACATAGTGAAAGCAATAGCAATAAACTGAACGATCATTTGCTATGCTAACGGTTGGGTCATGTCCATCACATCATTCTCCTAATGATGTGATCCCGTTATCAAATGACAACTCATGTCCATGGTCAGGAAACCTTGACCATATTTTGATCAACGAGCTAGTCTAGTAGAGGCATACTAGGGACATAGTATTTGTCTATTATCCACACATGTATTTAGTTTCCGGTCAATACAATTCTAGCATGAATAATAAACCATTATCATGAACGGAGAAATATGATAATAATAAACACTTTATTAATTGCCTCTAGGGCATATTTCCAACAATAGGCATCCCCAAAAATCCAACCGTTACACACAAAATGACCAACTCGGTGACACCGATGTGTTAATCTCGGTGGTACCGAAGTGACCAAAAGGTGGCAACTTTTGAATCTCGGTGAGACCGATATATGAAACTCGGTTGCACCGATAAGGTGACCAACGGTCAGATTGCCCAATCTCGGTGACGTCGATTCAACAATCTCGGTAGGACCGATATTGTGAATTTGCGTAACAGAAAGTTGGCAACCCAAACTCGGTGGCACCGGAATGGAATCGGTTGCACCGAAGTGGCTAGGGTTTGGCTGAGTCTGTCTGAGGGTTGAGAATCGGTGGCACCGAGTGGAAAGTGTTGGTTGCACCGATTTTGAATATTTGGCTTTGACAGACTTTTGTGGAAGAGCTTGTGGGTGTTTTTGGTGACTATCACTTGTGCACGTATGAGCATTTTGTTCAGCAGCAATACCTTACCCCCTTTTAATAGTATTAGCTTTCCTATGGACTCAAAGTGATTTCTCACAAAGTAAAATGTAGATTCCTCTTGCTTGAAGCTTGGCTAATGCTATTCCTTCTTCTTATTCTCCTTGGGAATACTCTTCACACTCCTTTCGCCAACCCATCTCTCCATGGACTTTATCTGAAATACACTAGGTGAGAGTATTAGTCCAAGAGACAATGTATGTTGTCATGAATTATCAAAACCACCAAGGGAGCATGTTGTGCTTTAATCATGACACCACCAAGGAAGAAGACAAACCCCAAATCAAAGTCTTCATGTGGACCAAAATCATCATATGGACCCAAATCTTCATATGATCATTCTAACACCCATGTTTCGCATGGTAGATCTGAAAGGGCTCATGAATATGTGCACTATGGCATGAACCCATATGTTCATCCTACTAAGAATTTCTGTGCATATTCATTTGAGTATTCTAACCCCCCTGTGAAACGTAATATTAGGGCATCTTTGCCTAAATTCTCTGATGCTGCCTTACGTCTTATTGCTTCTAAGCCACCCCTACGCATGTGGGTGGTTAAGAAGAATTAATATCTTCATGCAGCATCGGGTATCCAGTTGGGATGAAGCCTATCTTGAAGATTATCTTTGGGGACCCGAAAACAGTCTTGTCTGGACGCAAGATAAATAATGCGAATGGTATTACCATTCATATCATCCAATATCTTCATACAAATTGTGCACTACAAAATCTTCATCAATGCATGTTACAGTTGCATGCCTTGGTGAACTAGACTAATTCTCAATGCAGGAAGACAAATCAAATGCCACTGAATGGATTATGGACAGTGGATGCACCAGTCATATGACTGGTGATCGAAGCCTATTGATGGAGCAAACTCTTCTACCTCCAACAAAAGACCATATCGTCTTTGTTAACAAGAGCAGCAACAAAGTATTGGGACTAGGTAGAGTTGCTATCTCAAGGGACCGGCACATGGAAAATGTCATGCTCGTCAAATCCCTTGGTTACAACTTAATGTCTGTCTCAATGCTCTGTGACTTAGATATGCTTGTCATATTTGGCAAATTTTGATGTGTTGTGCTAATGGCCTCTGACAAAACCAAAGTCTTCGACGGTTTTCGAAGAGGTGATCTGTATATGGTAGACTTCTCTGCAGGACCATAGGTTGCCTCATGTCTTCTAGCAAAGGCTTCGGAATGCTGGTTATGGCATAGAAGGCTAGGACATGCTGGGATGAGGAACTTGCACACACTCGCCAAGAAGAAGTTTAACATTGGCGTCGAGGGTGTCAAGTTCAAGAAGGACCACCTCTGTGGTGCCTGTGAAGCCGAGAAGATGACTAGGGCCAAACATCCCTCGAAGACAATCATGACGACCTCTCGTCCCTTCAAGCTCCTACATATGGACTTATTCGGCCCTACTCACTATTCCACCTTCTCTACCACTGCAAATCTATATGGCTTCGTAATTGTTGATGACTATTCTCGATTCACCTGGGTGCATATTATACTGTATAAAACTGAAGTGCAGAATGTCTTCAGGCGCTTTGCCAATAGGTGTATGAACAAATACAACATCAAGATCAAGCACATCAGGAGTGACAATGGCACTGAATTAAAGAACACAGGCTTGGATACCTTTCTTGATACTCTTGGCATCACTCGTGAGTTCTCTGCTCCATACACACCTCAGAAGAATGGCATCGTGGAGCGCAAGAATAGGACTCTCATTGAGATGGCTCGCACCATGCTTCATGAATACAAGACACCACGGAAGATATGGCCTGAAGCCATTGACACTGCATGCCACATCATCAATAGAGTATATCTTCACAAGTTCTTCAAGAAAACATCATATGAGCTTCTCACCAGTAAGAAACCCAATGTAAGTTATTTCAAAGTCTTCGGTGCAAGATGCTGGATATAGGATCCACACCACACTTCTAAATTTGCACCGAAAGCACATGAGGGTTTCGTGCTTGGTTACTGAAAGGATTCGCACACCTACAAAGTCTTCAACACTTTCCACACCAAAGTTGTTGAAACTGTAGATGTGCGATTCGATGAAACTAATGGCTCGCAAAGAGAGCACCTACCTCCTGAGCTAGATGAACTTCCACCTGATGAAGCTATCAGATTGATGGGCACTGGAGAAATCATGCCTGAAGAACCAGAGGTTGAGGAAGTTATCATTCCTCCATCCACTTAACGCGAAGACAATGCTGAACCTGAAGACAATGCTACTGACGAAGACAATGCTCAACAGTCGGAACAAAGTCTTCGCCCTGCTCATCCACGCGTGGCTAATGAATTCCAAATTGAGAGAATGCTAGACAACATAAATGCACCAGGTCCACTCACTCGCTCAAGAGCTACTCAACTGGCTAACTTTTGTGGGCATTTTGCTTTTGTGTCTATCTTAGAACCAACCAAAGTAAATGAAGCTTTCAAGGAATTGGAATGGATTCAAGCCATGCAAGAAGAGCTTCACCAGTTCGAGCTCAACAATGTATGGGAACTCATGAAGCGCCTTGATCCAAGGAAGCACAACATCATTGGCACGAAGTGGATCTTTCGCAACAAGCAAGATGAGTCTGGCCAAGTCGTCAGAAATAAGGCTTGACTTGTGGCCCAAGGCTACACACATGTTGAGGGTATTGACTTTGGTGAAACATTTGCACCTGTTGCTAGACTCGAAGCCATACGTATACTGCTTGCTTATGCTAACCATAATGACATATGCTTATATCAAATGGATGTCAAAAGTGCATTCCTCAATGGTAAGATTGAGGAAGAAGTATATGTTGCTCAACCACCAGGGTTTTAAGACCCAAAGCATCCTGACAAAGTCTACAAGCTCAACAAGGCTCTATATGGCCTCAAGCAAGCACCAAGAGCTTGGCATGACACACTCAAGGAGTTCCTCAGGAAGAAAGGCTTCAAACCTGGTTCACTCGATCCCACTCTCTTTACTAAATCCTATGACGGTGAAATTTTTGTATGTCTAATCTATGTGGATGACACTATCTTCGGTTGTACTAACAATCGATACAGTGATGAGTTTGCTTTCATGATGCAAGAGAAATATCAAATGTCGATGATGGGAGAACTGAAATTCTTCCTAGGGCTTCAGATTCGACAACAACCAAATGGCATCTTTATATCTCAGGAGAAGTACCTTAAGGACTGCCTCAAGAAATTTGGCATGAATGAAGCCAAAGGTTACAAGACGGCAATGCCTACCAATGGTCACCTCTGCACTGACGAAAATGGTAAAGATTTCGATCAAAAGGTATATCGCTCCATGATTGGCTCTTTATTGTACCTATGTGCATCTAGGCCAGATATAATGCTTAGCGTTTGCATGTGCGCCCGATTTCAAGCGGCACCAAAGGAGTCGCATTACCTAGCGGTGAAGTGAATACTTAGATATCTGGCTCACACCCCAACACTAGGATTATGGTATCCAAAGGGTTCAAAGTTTGAGCTCATTGTCTATTCAGATTCTGACTTCGCTGGCGACAGAGTTGATCACAAGTCTACATCAGGCATATGTCACTTTCTGGGACGATCTCTTGTATGTTGGTCTTCGAAGAAGCAGAATTGTGTATCACTCTCCACCGCCGAAGCCGAATACATTGCTGCTGGCGCTTGCTGCACTCAGCTTCTCTGGATGAAGCAGACCCTCAAGGACTACGGCATCAACCTGAAGCATGTACCTCTCTACTGCGACAATGAGAGTGCAATCAAGATCTCCTACAACCCAGTACATCATTCGAAGACGAAGCATATACAGATACGACATCATTTTCTTCGGGATCACGTGATGAAAGGCGACATCAACATAAAGCATGCTGACACTGAAGATTAGTTGGCGGTGTGAGCTAAATATCTTAGAATCCTCAAATGTCCTTTGAATGTCAATACATCCTAACACTTATGCATGGTGATGACTTTGATGCACAACACACGAAGAAATGTATGTCTTCAATCTCATGAAGACTTACACTCTAAGTGTGAATACATTAACGAAAAATATGACTACAGAGTGCCACGGTAATTGTGCGCCATGTCTGGGTCAAACATTTTTATACGGTGGGTAACGCCACCACCCCATCCTGAAGACTTTGCTTTTATCTTTGCCTCTGTCTATGTCTTCAGGAAACCCTGTTTGTCTTCGAATCTCGTTGAAATTGCATAACACTTCAGTTGAATATATTCAGCATGTTTCTTGGAGTTTTTGTCCTCAACAGCATTGAGCCTATAGCTATATCTTCGAGTTTTACCTAGGCCAATGTGATCGGACCCACTATCCTTGTCCATTCTAATCTCGTCTTACTCTATTCAACTCCAGTCATATGCATTCTACTTGACACGTGTTGATTGTCTTCACTGTGTCCTTGTCAGTCGAGGACAAATCCAACCAAATGTTTAAAATTCCAATTTGTTGTCGTTACCGCACTTATCACAACAACTTCCCGCCCCGTCACTTCCGGTCGTGTAGTGGGCTGTCAGACGTGTTGCATGCTCGCCACGTGTCCCACTAAGCCGAAGAGTCAGGGGCATATCCGTCAAAAAATATCGGATGTTCCAGTCCTTATAAATACATGTGCCTTTGCTCATTAATTACTCTTCCTCGCCACCTCCACCGCTCGAGCTCTCAAACCCTAGCGTCGTCGCTGGATTCCATCACCGCCGGAGACGAAGTGTTTAGCTACCGCGACTTCTCTGACGACGTACTCACGCCGGCCGCGACCATCTCCATCTCGCCGCCGCCGTAGCTGTCTGCCTCCACCGAGTTAGGGTGAGGTAGATCGAACCTCTCGGACTCTCCGCCTCGTCGAGCTATTCATCGTGTTCTTCACCGTGGTAAATAAATCGCTAATTTTACTGTATGTTTGATCTAAAAATTTTACCGAAAATCTTCGATTGTTGTTTTTCCACCTTCCTTCAACAGTACTCATATCTTGAACTCAATCTACCTAATGCTTTCACTTTTTGGTCTAAATTGTTTTGATTTCTTACTTGTACAAATTCTCGGACTTGTACAAATCTGAAACCACCATATTCTCTATAAAAGTGAATGTCTTTGGTAAACGAGGTCAATGTCTTCAAACACTGATTTATCTTCAACATCTTCTGAGAATTCATATGACCTCTTCTCTTCCCTCGCGTCTCTAACTCCTTCAAAGGTACATGTCCGCGGCAGAATCGCTTGGATCTCATAGTCTGAATTCATTTGCAGACTACTTGCAGATTCTTCTGGACTCTTCTAGAGCCTGCTCTCATCTGCACACACCCGCGAAGCCTTTGCTGAAGCCAATGGCCACTGAAAAATCATCAAAGAAGGGCGGTCGGCAAAGACGTCTGAACACTGCCAAAGATCTTCCTCTAGAGCTCTATGAACGGTACAAGTCTGATGAAGATGAGAACAATACTCAGCGCAAGAACAGAATCCAATGGATTCGAAGATATTGGGTTGAAAAATGGTTCAACTATCAGTTCGTCACAGATGAATATGCTGAGAAGAATGCCGAGAAGGCACCCTGGATAGATATCATCTACAAGAATCTTCTGCCAAAGACTGAGGCTGAAGCAAGAAGGATTGGTTTCTTCCCATGCATGGTCAGGCCTCCAATGCCAAGAAATTCACATCCATCCAGCATTCTTGGCTGCCCAGAACCTGTAGAGTCTGAAGAAGGAGATGAAAAGAATCCTCCTGTTCCTGATTCGAAGCCTAAGAACAAGGAAAAGGCTTCGAAGCCTAAAGCTTCAAAGGCTTCCAAGCCCGCTGACTGAACGCCTCAAGCTTCTCGATCACCCTCAGTTGATCCAGAAGATACTGAGGAAGAATCTCGCCTCCATATGCGAATGAAAAGGAAAGCTGATGCTGCCAGGGGACCAAGACCCATTGTTTCTTTGATGGACGCTGCCAACATGATAGAACTATCTGATGATGAGTTTGATGATGAAGCCTTAGCTAGGCTCATCCAGCAGAAATAAGAGGAAGCCAAGCATCTTGAAGACTTACCTCTCTTTGATCCATCCATTCTTGAACACTTCATTGATGAATGGTTTGCTGATCCATCCCTCACCATCGACGCCCACCAGCTTGCCATTGGACTGCGTGTCACCTTCCAAGGGCTGGTAAATGAGGAGCTCACCGTGGCTCGGCAGGTCATACAGCAAAAGGCTAAGATTAGCCATGAAAAGAATGTCTTCAAGGCCAACATCCACAAGCTAAACGCTGAAGAAATTCAAGGATATCAGCTTATGATGAGAGACCTCAAGGCTGAGTTTGACAAGCGATGTGAAGCTGTTGAAGGGGCCCTAGTGCGTCTCAAGAAGAAGGCTGCCATTATGGTTCAAGCACACAATGACATGCTCAAGAGAAAAGCTCTTGGACAGCCTGCTCTTGATCCAAGGATCATTGAAAGATCCAAACATGCTTCAATGCCTTCAGGCCAAACTACCCCCTCAAGATCAGAGTCTCGAGGCATTGTCTTCCCCACTAGCTTCTCTGGCTCAAGGTCACCCCTTCTGTAATGCCAAAGATGCGTTCCTATCCCTATTAAGGCACGAGGGCCTCGACGGAGATAGAAGCGCATCTAGTCGTTTGGCAAGTACAGAAATCATTGCATACATGTAGGAAGAGATGAGTATATGAGTTGGCTTACACTCGCCACAAGCTATCTTACAAGTCCACACAATTATTCATACATTCATCCAGAAGACAGGGTCCGGCTACGGACGAAATCAAACGATAAAAGAAGCAATGAAAACTGCCTTGCTATCCCAGGAACACCACCATGAAGCTCCCCTACTCATCAGGATACGTAATGTACATATGCCTATGTTCTTCATCGTACTCCCACTGGAGCTGAGACACATCATCTGGCACGTACGCGTCAACACCTGTACATGTATTCTTGTAATCTGTGAGCCACGGGGACTCAGCAATCTCATAACCCGGGTACCGAAACTATGTAAGCCAATAGGTGAGGAATGGTTAAGTGGTGAGGCTGCAACAAACGCTAAGCATGTATTTGGTGGCTAACTTACGAGAACAAGAATGTAAATATGGTGGCCTACGCATGACGGTCGTGAACTAGCATGATCACTAAGTGATCCTGAACACCTACTTACGTCAAACATAACCCCACCGTGTTCTCTCTCGGTTCAAGTTCACAAGTAGAGACAGTCATGGTTACGCACACAGTTGGTGTATTTTATTTGAGTTTACTTCAAGTTTACGATAACCGGGTGTTAAACAAATTTCCAAGTTGCCACATAACCGCGGGCACGGCTTCTCGAAAAGATTAAACCCTGCAGGGATGCTCCAACTCATCCATCACAAACTAACCACACGCCGCGGGAATAACCTCGACCACGGATCCTGGGATCTCCTAGGCAATTCCGTTGGAAAACCTCAACCTCGAGATAGCCCAAAGTATCCTCGGAATTCCTCGCGCAAGACATTCGAGAAAGGTAAAACAAGTCCAGCAAGACCGCCCGACGTGTCGACGAACCCGATAGGAGCCGCGTATCTCGTTCTCAGGACACGACGGATAAGCGAAGCGTACGGTGGCCTGATAGACATCTCCCGAGTTGCCCTGGATTGGCCTCGCACGGTGCTCTAGTTTGGACCAAAACTCATGAGGAGCACTGGCCCAGGTTATTGATTAATTATCCACGGGGTAGCTATGCCCTATGCAATTTTATTAAGTTGTTTAGCAAATGTAGTACCAAAGTTGGGTCTTGCCAGACAAGTTTTAATCTAAAACAAATGGTCAAGGGGGTCTCCATAACAACCCCGAGCATGTTAGGAGCGCAAAATATGGAACATAACACCGGTACTCGGAACTAGTGCGGCAAAAGTGGAACAAAACACCGGGCAAAAGGCCAAGCCTTCCACCGTTGCCAGATATATATGTGCATTAATTTAAATAACAGTAAATAAAGTGATATCTCCAAATATCCATGTTGGCACATGGAAACAGCTTGCACCTGCAACTAGTAACGCTATAAGATAAGGGCTGAGCAGCGGTAACGTAGCCAATCAATGTTTTGCTAGGAAGTGGAGGGGTATAGGCTTTCATGGCAATTTAGGAGTCTGACAGTTTAAGTGGTAGGTAACGAAACATAACGGTAGAAGCGAGACATCTAGCATAGCAAAAATAGTGTCGGGATCCGGATACGATCATCTTGCCTGCTGGGTCTTCACAGGGACAAAGAGCTGCTTCCTCGTAGTTGTACTCTCCGGGATCCTCGTACTCAGGCTCGACACTCGCGTCTACCCAAAGAGAAACAACACCAAATAAACATAGAAACAAAGTGCAATGCACAATCAAGATGATGCATGAACCATTTAAAGTATTTAACATGTCAACCCTAAGGTAGTCATGTTTCTCATGCATTTATTAAGTTCTTTAGTATTCTGGACAGAACCTCAATATTAGTTATTTGAACATGCATTATCATGGAAAATATGAATGCTCCATGTAAAAACGATGCAAATGCACATGTAGAACGTTGCAAACGGAGTATCGTAGCTCACGGTACACTCACGGCAAGGTATGAACGTTAACAGAGACAAAACAAAGATGAAGGAGGCCATGGGATATTCCTTGGTATTCCAAGGAATCCACTGGATTGGAAATGAAAATCTAGCAAGAATAGAGCTAAAGAACAAGAAAAACAATGGAGTATAGCTCCCACAGGTCACAAAACATTCACACACACAATCTGTCCACAAACAACAACATGTCATCTTGTAGCACACATAACCAGAGCTACAGCAAGTTTCGAATCACAACCAAGGCATGGACATGAGGTGTACAGCATGCACAACAATTCATCTATCTATAGCAACATGAATGGAAGCATGGATAAATGGCAATGAAGCTCACAAGATGGCATGTTGAATCAGTTTTTAGGGACTTAGTGAAAATTCCAGTTTTACATAATCTGAGTTAACATGTTAGCATCTTGACAACAACTTTTATATATGCTATAGGAACTTTCATGGCATGAAAATTAACAGGGTTGTATAGGGCAACATGTACTTCAATTAATTACATTATGGCAACATCAAAATATGCATGTATCAATGGCTACCATCCTCACAAGATGACATATTGAAAATAGCAGAATCACAGACTTGGTGAAATTTAACAAGTTCAAACAGGGCTGTCGGATTTCGGGCTCCGCAAAACCCTTAAGATTCGAACACAGGGGCGTGTGCGAAGATCCCCTGCAGCCTCGCCCAACCAAGCTCGCTACTCGATGAACACATCACCGAACTCGCACGATGACGAGGAAGAAGATGGACACAACAGTTTACCTAGGTTTGGGCCGCTGCGAAGCGTAATACCCTACTCCTGCTTTGGTGGATTGCCTCTCGAGGAGGTGGGGTGGATGAACAAGTACAGTGTTTCTGGGCCTCCAGAGGGCTCCCCAGAGGTGTTCGAGGCCCTCTGTCGCTCGGTGGTGGATGAGTGGTGGAATGGATTCCGATCCCCCTCTACGATGCAGCCTACCCTCTATATATAGCGGTGGCTCGGGTCCTCTTCCCTTATCGCATTGGCGGGAAGGGATCCCACAACGGCCAATTTTGAAGGGGGACAAGGGTACGTGCTCGCCCTGCCCAAAGGCGGTCTTCGCCTGCATAGTAGCTGTCGACGGTGCATGGATGGGCTCAGCGATGACATCCGCCCTACGGGGCCGGTGGTTGCGGTCTTGTTGCACCGGAATGGAAACCTTTGGGGGGTGCTTTGGGAACCCGTGTACGCCCCTGCTCCCTTTGCACCAAAGGGGAAACTGCGCCGTCTGGCATGCTGGCGCCCGCATGTCCTTCCTTGCGTCATCTTTGACTCCTGAGGCCGGGCCTTGCATAGAGATCTCCGCCGCTCCGGAGGGGGCCTGATGAGGCCCGTCCCCTGCCGGTCTTGATGCTGCTCCTCCTCGCGAGCCTAGGGCCCTCGCGAGGGCCTTTTCCTGAGTGGGGCCACGCCTGACAGCGTTTGGTTGATGAAGTGGGCCATGCCCTGGGCCGCAGGCAGGCAGGTCTGGGTACCCCCGTTCCCAGAACGCCGACAGTAGCCCCCGGGCCCAAGGCGCGCTCGAGCCGGCCTCTGGGTGGAGCCCTGAGGGCGGCCCGAAGCACCGCGGGCCCCATATGCCTGCGAGCCAGGACTGGCGCGCGTTGTGCGGCTGATGTCGGGCGCCCTTCGTCCTTTCAGCCACCGCTCGAATTGCCAGGAGCCTGACTTCTAGCGTTGGGCGATTAAGCGCACCCGCTCTTGCTTTCCAGGTCTCCCACTCTAGCAGGCGCCTCTCCAGATCCGGCGCCGCTCCGTCCTCCTCCTTGCCGCTTCGGCCCCGCGAGCTCCGTGATGGCTCCCGCCGGCAAGCAGAAGCCAGAGGCGCAGAGCTTTGCCTCCGCCCCCATCTCGCCGGTGCTCTTGGGGTCTACCATCACCAAGGACAAGGACCTCCTCCCTGTGCTCCCATGGACGGCGGATGGGTCCAACGAGCAGGGGCGGACCTTGATATGGGGCGGCTCCTCGGTGAAGCGGCCCTCGTCCAAGGCGGTCTACCCCTTCTTCCTCCATAGCATCTTCGTCGGGCTCGTCGTGCCCTTCTCTGCGTTCTTCACCGCCATCCTCGACCACTACAGGATCCAGGCCCTTCACCTCCAACCCAACTCCATCTTGCTCTTGTCCGTCTTCGCCTTCTATTGCGAGGCCTTCGTGGGCGTGCGGCCTTCGGTGGCCCTCTTCCGCCATTTCTTCAGTTTGCGCTTGCATGACGGCGCTCAACGGTCAGCGTGCGTCTCCTTTGTCGCGGTCCAGAGCGGCAACATGCTCTTGAAGGCCGGGAAGAAGGTGGAGAGCTTCAAGCACTGCTGGGTCCTCATGGATCTCAAGGATACCAACCCTCGGTTGGATCTGCCGAAAGGGCTGCCGGAGAAGACCTCTGCTTGGAGCTCCGCGAAGCTTTCTGACCCCCGGGCCGGGCCCGTCCTGGAGCATTTCACTCGCGATATCAGCCCCAGGAAGGTGACTGGGGGGATGATAGTGAAGGAGTTCCTAGCGCAGCACTTGGCGCCCCTCCAGGCCCACTCTAGGCCCCTGTGGGACTATCAGGGCAACAGCGACAACCTCAGGCTTCGGTCCGCGCACATAACTCCCGGGGAATTGAGCAGGGCCATGGCGACCCTACTCAACGGCGACCCTGGTGACCTCCCCGAGGCTTACGATCCGCTGTACTGCCGTGACAACGGGGCCGATCTGGTTGCCACGATGCCTGTCTTCAATGAGCTGGGGCTTTTCCCAGCTGAGGGCCCTGGTCCGGTGATGGTGTCCTCCGGCGACACCACGTGCGGGGAGGACTCGGAGAAGACCGCCGACGACAGCCCGGCGGGGGCGTCCCCCCCGTCGCAGGGCACCCTTCTGCGCGAGCTTGAGGATGACGATGACGTTGGTGAAGTTTCCGCCGCGGGCTCCTCACGCGCCGCCAAGGCCTCTGGGGGGCTAGGGCCAGCCCCTCGTGCCACGCGGTCCGCGTGCGTGTCGACTCCCAGGAAGCGCGGAGCTGAGTCTCCTCCGGTGCGCCCTGCCTCTGCCGGCAAGGCGGTTGAAGCACTGGCCTCGCCCCCGCCCGAATCGCCACTCGCAGGCAAGGTGGGCGAGGGCGGGGCCCTGGTGATCCCTTCTGCGGCCGCCCCTGCGGTCAGCGCCTCTGCTCCCCCGCATGATGCCCCCTCTCCATGGGAAGCTTGGGTGCCCCCGTCGTTGCCGGAACGGAAAGGAAGAGGAAATGGGTCGACATTGAGGAGTAGGCGACCTGACTTGGCTTGGCTCGCATGTCTATGGCTTGTGCATTGATGGCCTTCCTTTGCTTGGTGACCTGGGATGCCGCTATGCTGAAGATGAGGAAGAAGAAGGCGGGCGTTAAGCCGAAGGCGACTTCCGATGCGCCGCCTATGCCGACACGCCGCCGCCTGCTGCTGAAGAAGAGAGGGCTCATGAGGCGACCCCTCAGGCCATCATCGCCGAGCCCCCTGAGCCCCCAATGCTTGTTGACGTGATCACTCCTGCCCTCGAGGGCGTGGTGACGCCGATGTCAGGACGGCCAACCCCTGAGGGCCAGCCGCCCGCCGATTCGTCCGTGTCTGCGGTCGCCGAGCGGCCTCCGGAGCGTCCTGTTCTCCGTGCTGCTGCCTCCCCGAGGACGCCTCCCGCGGCCGCACAGGGGACTCCTCAGGAGGAGACATTGATGCCTCCGGTGCGTGGCCACGACGTCCTGGATGGGGCCTTCGCTGCTCTGGGTCAGGTTCGTGATGCCTTCGGGAGTGCCGATGATCGCCTCGCGAGCGGGCGCCTAGAGCTCCTCTCAGGGTGGCTCCAGGCCGACGCCTCCGCCGTGGCGATTTGGGGTCAGGCCGAGGCTGCCGCGGCGAAGAGCGAGAAGGAAGCCACGGCCGCCCGGGCAACGCGCGAAGAGGCGCTGATTGAAGCCGCGTCTGCTGCCAAGCGTTGCGAGGAGGCGGAAGCCCGTCTGAAGGCCTTCCATGAGGAGCAGGCCAAGCTTGCGGGGCAGCTTCGTCAGCGGGAGGAAGGCCTCGAGGCCCGCGAGGCCAAGCTTGCCGCTCGGGACACTGAGCTGTCCCAGGTGGCGACCCGCCAGGACGCGGAGCGGGTGCGCTTGGACGCGCAGGAGAAGGAAATTGCTTCAAAGAAGGCCCTTCTTGACACCAGGGAGGGAACTCTTGCCGCGGCCGGCCGCGGAGCTGAGCGCCTTCCCTGCCGTCGAGTTCAAGCTTCGCCAGGCGCTCCATGCCCTTTGCCGAGATGGGTTCGCGGAGCCCCTGGCTGCTCCGGAGGGTGGCTTCGCGGTGCTCGCTTCGAAGCTCGTCGAGGCGCTGGAGGGCGCCATCGTCAAGGTGGAGAGGGTCTTGGATAGTGAGTGCCGCGACCTCTTTTCTGAAGCCGCGACGCGCGTCTTCAGCCATCTTCATCTTCATGAACCGGGGTTCGACTTCGACTCCGTGAACCGCCCGGTCGCCCCTGAGGTCCGCGTCAGCGCTGCAGCGGCGGTGAAGGGCGCCGTGGAGGCGCTGGTGAAGAGGTTCACCCGCGTCACGGTTTCTCCGCCTCCGAATGCTGCTGGCGAAGAAGGCGACGCCAGCGATGTCGACGACGAGTCCCCCGAGGGCGGGACGAATGGTGGCGGCGGTTCCTCCTGATTCCTTTCTCCGGCTCCTTTCCTGCAATGCACATCATGCCTCATGGAGGCGTTAAACTCGTTTGTGTTTGAGAAAACTTTTAATGCCTGTAATAACTGTTGGACTGCGTGATTGCTTTCTTCGCCTTGTTTCGTTCTTTCTTGATGTGATGCTCTGTGTCGGCAGGGCCCCCGGCCCGCGCATACCTCAGCCGCCGTTGGGCCGACCGGATCACCAAGGACGGTCCAAGGGGTGAGGGGCTACGGGTCCAGTTAGGTTCCTGAGTCGCGATGCTCAGGAGTCCCCCTTGACGTGCGAGCAACCCTCATGAAGGGAACACGGTGGAGATTGGTTTAGCTTGAAATTTTCGAACACCTTTAGCACTCTGCGTCGGCAGGGCCCGGCCCGCGCATACCTCAACTGCCGTTGGGCCGACCGGATCACCAAGGACGGTCCAAGGGGTGAGGGGCTACGGGTCTAGTTAGGCTCCAGAGTCGCGATGCTCAGGAGTCCCCCTTGACGTACGAGCCTCAGCGTCCTCCTTAAGGGTTTTTGAGCGGGTTTTTTTGAGCGCTTCGAGCTCTGCGTCGGCAGGGCCCGGCCCGCGCATACCTCAACCGCCATTGGGCCGACCGGATCACCAAGGACAGTCCAAGGGGTGAGGGACTACGGGTCCAGTTAGGCTCCTGAGTCGCGATGCTCAGGAGTCCCCCTTGACGTACGAGCGGCTCCCATACCTTTCCTCGCCAGCTTTTCCGGAGATGGGCGCGTGAAGACCAGGTTTGGCAGACCTGGGAAGGTGGCGTGTACCAGGCTTGGCCGGGTAGCAGGCCCGTGCAGCCCCCTCACGCGTGCATCCCTGGGGAACGCAGCGAGAAAGGGGCCACTAGGGACCCTCCTGAGGTTGGGTGCAGCCGCCGGGGCGCCCTAAGTTGTTTATCCCACCGCACTGGGTGTGGGGCTTCCACCTTGCGTGGGCATAGTCATTGGTGGACCGTGTTGACCGCCAGCATGGAGCTGTGGCTTCCACATTGCGTGGGCATAGTCATTGGTGGACCGTGTTGACTTCTCCGCCGGCGCTGGGCTGTGGCTACCACATTGCGTGGGAAGGGACCCCTCCGCGTCCTCGGGGGGCCCCGGGCGTGTACAGCCCATAGAGTTCGTACGCGTGGCTGGCACGGTAGAACTGGGAGGTGTATCTGGGAGGTCGCGAGGGCGCTTTGGCCTCGCGATGTCCCTACCTCAAAGGCGGTTTGCGCCTGAGTCTTCTTGTAGATGGGGCCGTTTGAAGCCCTGCTGACTTCTTCTTCTTGATGAGTGAGGCAGGTTGGGGGTCCTTTTGCCACTCTACGTCTGCAGGTCCCGGTCCCGCACATTTCCCGACCACCGTAGTGTACGACCGGATCACCAAGGACGCAACTACGGGGTTAGGCCCCGGCACCCTTGACGCCGACCGGATCACCAAGGACGACATCAAGGGGCGAGTGGCTTTATGACCAGTAAGGCTCCTGAGGAGCCCCCTTTGACGCTCAAGTGGCTCTACGTCAGCAGGTCCCGGTCCCGCACATTTCCCCACCACCGTTAGGTACGACCGGAAACCAAGGACGCACTTCACGGGGCGAGGCCCCGCCACTCCTGATGCCGACCGGAAACCAAGGACGACATCAGGGGGGTGAGTGGCCTTATGACCGGTAAGGCTCCTAAGGCTCGATGCTCAGGAGCCCCCTTTGACGCTCGAGCGACCCCCATTCCACCCTGTCGGCTGCTGCCTCAGGAGGCCATGGGGCCTCCCGAGACTCCATGCTGAGGCGACGCACTGCGGCCGGAGCCCCCGAGCGGGGGGTCGACTGCCCAAAGATGCAAGTCCCTTCCCAGTTTTGTGGTGCCCCGAGAAGGGCCGTGGCGCACAGCCCCTTGCGAAACACCAACTCAGAGAGGGTGGTGAGGCGGCATTCACGCCGGCAAGGAGCCATGCAAGCAAGGTAGAACGTTAGGAAATAGACTAGATACATGGGAAACTATTGAAATATGCATAAACGAGGCGACAGCAGGGGTGTGCCCTAATCACCCGAGGATCAAGCGGCCCAGTGGGCGCCCACGAACAGAGTAAACCAAAAAATTACCTGGCAACAGCCAACAAAAAGTCACCTGGCGGCCATGCCGCTGAAGAGCCGAGGCTACCGTCATAGCCTGATCTCCCGCCTTCACGAGCGCGACCTTCACGGGTCCGTCGTCTCCCGAGGCTCGGAACCTTCGCTTGGTCCGAGCACCTCCTCCAACTCCTCGCCGCGCCTCGCTAGGCAAGGCACGAGCATGGCTCAGTAAAGGCGCTGGAACGTGACGCCCGCGTTCGCCAGTCCGAAGGGCATGCGGATGTAGGCGTTCGGGTAGACCCATCCATGATCGGCACGCGCTGGCCAGAAGGGGCCCTGGACCGCGGCACTGTTGATCGCGAGCGTGTTGACGCAGATGCGCGGCTGGTCGACCGTGCCGATGACGGCGGCTGCGATTGGTGGCGCTGGGCAACCCCCGCCTTGCACGGCCTGTGCTTCTCGAAGCTCCTCGATCGCTTTGATGACGGACTCTTGCGAGCTCGGCGTCTCGCGCCGCGTGCCCATCTCGGGCCGACGCGCGTCAGACCGCGCCTTCAGGTTGTGCTCGAGCGCCCGCCTTGTCTCACTGGCCAAGCCCGAAGTTCCCCGGGTGGGAGCCCCCGGGCCCGGCCCAAGAGGGGCGCCGAGCGTGCCTTCCTATGCGATAGGAGGTGGGGCCCCATCCCTGAGCGTGGAGCCTGAGGTTCCAGGTCGCCCTGCGGGAAGGAGTTGCTTCTTCTTCTTGCGTGGGTCCTCACGAGGCAGTGCGTCTTCCTCGTCGTCCGAGCGCTCGGCCGCCGCAGCGCGGTAAGCATGCTCGAGGGTACAAACGGCATCCTTCTCATCGCAAGCAATGGTGATGACGCCACCACTCCCTGGCATCTTGAGGACGTTGTAACCGTGGTGGGTCACCGCCATGAACTTGGCGAGAGCCGGGTACCCGAGGATCGCGTTGTACGGAAGGTGGATGTGCGCGACGTCGAAGACGATGATCTCGGTGTGGTAGTTCTTGCGCCCGCCGAAGGTGACAGGCAGACGCACCTGCCCGATGGGTACGGTGGACCCGTCTGTGACCCCCGAGAAGGGCTTGGTTGGCATGAGCTGTTCGTACGGCACCTGGAGTGTCTCGAAGGTCTCAATGGAGAGGACGTTGAGCCCCGCCCCACTGTCGATGAGGGTCTTGGTGACGAGGACGTTGCCGATGGTTGGAGTACACAGCATGGGGAGCTTGCCGGCCATAAACGTGCACCTGAGCTGATCGCTTGAGTTGAAGGTGATGGCGGTCTGGGACCAATTGAGGGGGCGCATTGCTTCAGGCTTCGGGAGAGCCGCATTCACCTCCCGTGCGAATTGCTTGAAGGCACGGTTCGATGCTGGGGCCTGGGCGCCGCCCAGGATACAGGCCACCGCCCTAACTTCCTGGAAGCCCCCAGCCCCATCGTCCTGCCTGTCTTCCTCTTTCCTTCTGGGTGGCGGAGGCAGTGTAGGTAGACCAGCCTCACGAGGGCGAGCCTCGCGATGCTGACCGCGTCGTGACCCCTCCGGAGGGTTGTCGCGCCAGCGGTCCTCACGAGGCGGGTCGCGCCAGCGGTCATCTCGAGTCTGATCACGCCAGCGGTCCTCCTGAGGCTGATCGCGCCATACTTGACGCGGTTCCCAGTTGTCCCAGCGGCCTCCACCGCGGCCGCCGCCGCGCCCGAAGCCTCGGTCAGCCCGTCCGGGGTGCCTGCCGAAGTGCTCGGCGCGGATCAGCCTGAGTTCCTGGCAGTCGGCGGTGTCGTGGTTGTTGGTGCCATGGAAGATGCAAGTGGATCTTCCCCCTGGGGGGTGTTCCTCGCTCCGGCTGCGCTTCGCCTCAGGTTCGGCCGCAAGCACCGCCGGGGCCTTGCGCTTCGCCTCCTTGTCCTTGGTCTTCTTTTCTTCTGGCTCCGCCGCTGGAGGACCGCGGAGCGATAGGCGGCCCTCCTCTGCCTTGGCGCACTTGTTCGCCAGATTGAACATCTCCAGGGCAGAGCACAGTTCGTCATTCATGGCGAGCTCCTCCTTCATCTTGAGGTCAGTGACTCCATCGGTGAATGCTGAGATGATGGCCTCGTCTGAAGCTCTCGGGATCTTGAGGCGCGTGGTCGTGAAGCATTGTATGAACTTGTGCAGGGTCTCCCCATCCTGCTGCTTGATATGCCGCAGGTCATTCACGGTGGGTGCGCGGTCGCGGGTGCCTTGGAAGTTGGCGATGAAGCGTTTGCGCAGGCCATCCCAGAAGGTGATGCATGCCTCCAGGAGGTTGAAGAGCCAGGAGAGCGCGCCGCCCTTGAGCGCCATGGGGAACCAGCACGCCATGACCTTGTCGTCTCCTCCTGCCGCTCGGATGCTCAGGGAGTAGAGCTGTAGGAACTCGACTGGGTCTGGGGTGCCATCGTAATGCGGGGGCAGGTCAGGCTTGAACTTGCAGGGCCACGCGGTTGGGTAGAGCTCCGGGGCGATGGTGAGGCACCCCACCGGCTCGACGGGTGCTGCGTGCGCGGGAGGGACCTGGTCTTGACGTCCCTGCGGGGCCACCTCGAGTGGTGCCCGGTCGCGACGTTGAGTCGGCAGCGCAGGGAATGCGCGCGCGTCGACGCGCGGCTGGGGAACCACCTGGCAGCTTACTTCATCTTCCCGCCTCGGCTTGGGGTTGACTTCGCGTTGCGGAGGTGGAGGCCGCGCGTCTTGCCCCACGTCGTTCGCCAGGGACGGTTGGGGTCGAAGCGAGTAGGAGAGTGCCGAAGCGTCGCCGGCAGCGCTGACGAGCTCCGCGATGCGTCGAAGCCAGTCATCGTAGCGGTCGGGGGCGGGGCGGTAGCGAAGCAGCTCGTTTGCCATGGCGAGCGCGCCCTGGCCGCGCACCGGCCCGGGCCGAACATGGGAGGATGACCCAGAAGCTGGGACGATCGACGGAGTGGCGGTGTGGCCGTCGCGCAGCGCGGTGACCGGCTGGGTGGAGTCTTGTTGCTCGTGGGCGTCGGGGCCCGTGGCGGCGTTCGCCACAGGCGAAGGTGAGCTGCATGCACCGGCGCGGCCCACGGGCGTCGTCTGGGCGACACGGGTGGCTCGGCGCTAAGCACGGGCTCGGCGAGCGTCTGACATCGGAACGGCGAGGTGGGAGAGGATCTTAGCTTGAGGAAGACTCCTACACGCCCCCTACCTGGCGCGCCAAATGTCGGATTTCGGGCTCCGCAAAACCCTTAAGATTCGAACACAGGGGCGTGTGCGAAGATCCCCTGCAGCCTCGCCCAACCTAGCTCGCTACTCGATGAACACAGCAACGAACTCGCACGATGACGAGGAAGAAGATGGACACAACAGTTTACCCAGGTTCGGGCCGCTGTGAAGTGTAATACCCTACTCCTGCTTTGGTGGATTGCCTCTCGAGGAGGTGGGGTGGATGAACAAGTACAGTGTTTCTGGGCCTCCTGAGGGCTCCCCAGAGGTGTTCGAGGCCCTCTGTCGCTCGGTGGTGGATGAGTGGTGGAATGGATTCCGATCCCCCTCTACGTTGCAGCCTACCCTCTATATATAGCGGTGGCTCGGGTCCTCTTCCCTTATCGCATTGGCGGGAAGGGATCCCACAATGGCCAATTTTGAAGGGGGACAAGGGTACGTGCTCACCCTGCCCACAGGCGGTCTTCGCCTGCAAAGTAGATGTCGACGGTGCAGGGATGGGCTCAGCGATGACATCCGCCCTGCGGGGCCGGTGGTTGCGGTCTTGTTGCACCGGCATGGAAACCTTTGGGGGGCGTGCTTTGGGAACCCGCGTACGCCCCTGCTCCCTTTGCACCAAAGGGGAAACTGCGTCGTCTGGCGTGCTGGCGCCCGCCTGTCCTTCCTTGCGTCATCTTTGACTCCTGAGGACGGGCCTTGCATAGAGATCTCCGCCGCTCCGGAGGGGGCCTGATGAGGCCCGTCCCCTGCCGGTCTTGATGCTGCTCCTCCTCGCGAGCCTAGGGCCCTCGCGAGGGCCTTTTCCTGAGTGGGGCCACGCCTGACAGCGTTTGGTTGATGAAGTGGGCCATGCCCTGGGCCGCAGGCAGGCAGGTCTGGGTACCCCCGTTCCCAGAACGCCGACAAGGGCACTTGTTAACAGAATAGCATGTTGACAGCAAGTTTTATACAAGATGCAATAGCCTAATCCACAGATCTTGGCACACATCTACAGAGGATGACAAGCACAATAATGCATACCATTGTGCCCACTCCAAAGGAGCAACATATACATGGGAATCATCTAGTCAACATGGCAACAAAATAACAGATTTCAACACAGAAATATTTGGGCATGTGAAAACAGAATTTTAGTGGCATGTTGACATCAAGAATGCCACCCATACAATGATCTATCATGGAATGCAAAAATACCAGGGACTAGCACATACACAGATGAGCATATTCATATTGACAAGTTTAACATATAGTGGAAGAATTAATTCATGTGAAAAAGACAAAATGGCACAATATCACAAAATAACATTTTTACAAAGTTGCTCAAATGGAAAATCCAATACCACCATTGCATTCACTGAATTTTTCTACCCCAAAAATATATATCACAAGTCTATGGTCCTATGAACAACATTCCCACAATCTTCACTGACAAAAATCACATAACACTTATAATCACTTATATGCCAAATTTGGCATGTCCTAGGTTATGGACAGATTTGTAATAAAACAAATCTGGAAATACTTCCCTAAATGGAAATATCTCAAAATCACTGAAAACTCAACAATACGAAGAAAAAACATCACAAAAAATAAAAACACCCAGGCCCCACCTGGCATAGACACCAGGGGCCCTGTGGGAATGACATGTGGGCCCTGGGCCCACTATCAGGGCTCGGGAATATATTGGAAAAAACGGGGGAGCCGGGGTTCGAACCCACGACCCCCTGGTCGCACGAGGCGGGGCTGACCAGCTGGGCTAGCGACGGGCTCTTGACCGAACGGGGCGCTTGCTCCTAATAAACAGACAAGCGCGGGGGGTCTCCTACTACCTCGGCATAGAGAAGATGACGTCGCCGCCGGCGGCTACTGCGGCGATCACCGGCGGGGGTGCGGGATTCCTAAGGGAGGTGCTCGAGCTCGAGCAGAGGCTCGAGCTCGGCCATGGCGCAGCAAGGTGAGCAGGCAGGCTGAGAGCGTGTGGCGAGGCGAGGCAAGGCGCGACGCGTGCGCGGGGTGTGCAGCAGCAACACACACGCGGAGGGAAGCTCGGGCTCGACACACACAACTTCACACATCGCAAAAAAATGCGACTTGACCGGAGCACCAAGAGCGCGACGATGACATGCACAACAAACGTCCTACAGGGCACGAAACGACGATGAGGAAGGTCGGAGGGGTTCGTCGGCTCACCTAGCGTCCAAAGGACAAGATGAAGAAACCAGATCGGGGTCGGAGACAATGCGAGGGCCAACGGAGCACGCCGGGATTTTGGGTACGGGAAGCAGAGGAAGAAGAGGCTCGGGGCAGCTCCGATCTTGGGCCTGGCGCTCCCTTGGATGTCGAGGAAGAAGAGGACACAAAGGAGGAAGCCTCCTGCGGCACCAGAGCGTCGGAGATGAGGCGATGGCGTCACCCTGAGCTCGAGCTGCAGCTCGGCCGGAGCATGGCGGGCACGACCTTGACACGGCGATGGGAGAGACTTACCGGCGGCGGGGAGGGGAGGATACGGACATAATGGATAGAGGAGGAACCCTAGGTCATGGGGGACGCGCTAAATAGGCGACTCAGGCGCTCTCCGGCCGTCAAATCGACCGGAAGGTCGACGTGGTGCCCTGGATGCTCTGTTGTACATGGAGACGAATGTGCGAGCGCGAGGAGGCCGGCTGGGCTGCGGGGGCGCGCTAGCTGGGCCCTTGTGGGGAGTCAAGGCCCAACTGGACACTGCCCACTCTCTCTCTCTCTCTCTCTCTCTCTCTCTCTCTCTCTCTCTCTCTCAGAAAAGCGTTTTTCTTTTTATTTAAATCGGGAAAGCAAAGAAAACACAGAGAAAAGAGAGAGATGTTTGGACATGAAGTAAAAATACATTTAATCTCACAAAAATAAGCTCTATTTAATAAAAATGTAGTTGGCATTTTTAGAGCAAACAATTTAAATCATATTTATTTAAAATGGACTCTGTTTTGCAAAATATAGAAAGGCAATAATTTTCAAACATGGAAAAGAGCTATATTAAAATGCATAACAGAATATTTAGGGGAAGAGCAACATTTTTATCTAGGGAAAAGAGCAAGTGAAATCAACACATATGCTACATCAAAGGGTTTAGGCATGCATTATGGAAACATTTGGGAGAGGATCACCTAGGCAATGATCTTGCTTCAACACACTCAAGATCCACAACACACTCTCCACTCAACATAGCACATCAACCAAGCATGACAAGCAAGCATGATGCACTTATGATGTGATGACTATGATGACATGATGCAAATGTCATGAAGCAATTACATTAACTCAAGTCACATGAGGCACAACATGAAGGTTCCACATAAAATATATTACAAGATGGCAAGGATTGCACTTGGGATGTTACACCTTCCCTCCTTTGCTGTATCCAGCAAGAAGACAAAGAAGGCCGAAGCTGATGCCCGTAAACGCAAGAGAGCTCAGCCCGCTGAAGTCCACCATACAGCTCAGCCGAAGCCAAAGAAACCAAAGTCTTCGCGGCCTGCGCAAGTCTTGACTGTCACACCACCTACTCCAGAGGAACCCCTCCGTGTAACGCCTATCTCAGTATCCCGTCCAGATGATGAAAATTTTGAGAGGCAAGTCATTCTGCATGAGCCTGCTCCCACAGAGGCTCAGGCCACTGAAGACATTCCAGCTACCAACCCTAATGCAGCTGAAGACATTGGTCATGAAGACAATGTTATCCAAGATCCGGTGCCCCAAATTGATGCACCCATGGTATCATCGTTGTCGGCGTTCTGGATACCGGGGTACCCATGCTTGCCTGCCTGCGGCCCAGGGCATGGCCCACTTGACGGTCCGTACGGCCCTGCGCGGCTTCACTCAACACATGGCCCTCGCGAGACCCCGAGCTCGCGAGGGAGACAGCGCCAAGACCCGCAGGGGATTGGGCCTCCCCAGGCCTCCTCCCGAGCGGCGGAGATCTCTATGCAACGCTCAGCCTCAGGAGGCCAAGGGTGACGACAGCCAGGCCAGTCGGGTGCGGGCACGCCAGAGGGGACAGTTTCCTCTTTCGTGCAAAGGTGGCAAGGACGAGCGCAGGTTCCCAAGGCGCCCCGCCAAAGGTTTCCATTCCGATGCAACGAGACCGGGCCAGTGGGCGCGGCAGGACGGATGTCACCAGCGAGCCCACCACCACGTCACCACCACCTACTTTGCAGGCGAAGACCACCATTTGTCAAGATAAGATGTACCGCTTGTCCCCTTTCAAATTTGGCCGTTGTGGGATCCCTTCCGACCATTGCGATAAGGGAAGAGGACCCGGGGCCACTATAAATAGAGGCTAGGCTGCTCGATAGAAGGGAGGGACGTCAACCACAGAGTGCACTCGCGAAGCAACTCACCACTGTACTAGTTCATCCACAAACCTCCTCGTGAGGCAATCCACCAAAAGTAGGAGTAGGGTTTTACACTTCGCAGCGGCCCGAACCTGGGTAAACTCTCGTGTGCTATCTTCTTCCTTGCCGTCGAGCGGGGTTACCGCGTTGTGAGCTTGGAGGGGGGTGAAGCTGTTGGGGATCTTCGCACACGCCCCTGGGTTTGAACTTCTTAGGGTTTTGCGGAGCCCGAAATCCGACATTTGGCGCGCCAGGTAGGGGGCGTGTCGAAGTCTTCCTCAAGCCTCGCTCTTCCTCCGCCTCACTGCTCCAATGGCTGACGCTCGCCGAGCCCGCGCTGAGCACCGTGCTGCTCGTGTCGCCAAGACGGCGCCCGTGGGCCGCACCGCTACGCTCCGGTCTGCCTCCCCTGTGGCCAACGCCGCCACAGGCCCGGAGGCCCACGAGCAGCAGGACTCGTCGCAGCCGGTCATCGCGTGGCGTGACGGCCGCACCGCCACTCCGTCGATCGTTCCAGCTACTGGGTCATCCTCCCACGCTCACCCCGGGCCGGCGCGTTGGTTTGGCGCACTCCTCATGGCGCGCAACCTGCTGCGCTACCGCCCCGCCCCCAACCGCTACGACGACTGGCTCGGGTGCATTGCAGAGCTCGTCAGCGCCGTCGGCGATGCTTCGGCGCTCTCCTACTCGTTTCGGCCCCAACCCTCCCTGGCAGGCGACGAGGCCCATGATGTGCCACCTCCTCCTCCCCAGCGCGACGTTGACCCCGATTCTAGGCGTGAAGCACGCCCGCGCGACCAGTCGCGTGGGCCCCGGCGAGGGTGAGAGATGAGGTAAGCTGCCAAGTGGTGCCACGGCCGCGCGGTGACGCGCATGCGCTCCCTGCGCCGGTGCACCAGCGACGCGACCGGGCGCCCCTAGAGGCGGCCATGCAGGAGCATCAAGACCGGGTTCCTCCTGAGCGCGCGACGCCCGTGGGCCCGGTGGGCTGCCACGCCATCGCCCCGGAGCTCCATCCGGTCGTGTGGCCCTGCAAGTTCAAGCCTGACTTACCTCCTCGTTATGACGGCGCCCCAGATCCCGCCGAGTTCCTACAGCTCTACTCGTTGAGCATCCAGGCGGCCGGCGGGGACAACAAGGTCATGGCGAGTTGGTTCCCCATGGCGCTCAAGGGTGGTGCGCTCTCCTGGCTCCTCAACCTCCCGGAGGGATCAATCACCTCTTGGGAAGACCTGCGCGAGCGCTTCATCGCCAACTTTCAAGGCACTCGCGACCGCGCCCTTGGAGTGTGTGACCTACGTCGCGTGAAGCAATAGCCTGACGAGACCTTGCACAAGTTCATACAGCGCTTCACGACTGTCCGCCTCAAGACCCCGAGGGCGTCAGATGAGGCCATCATCTCGGCGTTCACCGACGGCGTCAGGGACCTCAGGATGAGGGAGGAGCTCGCTATCAACGACGACCTGAGCTCGGCTCTGGAGATGTTTAACCTGTCCAACAAGTGCGCGAAAGCGGAAGACGGCCGCCAATCACTCCGCGAGCTTCTGGAGGCGGAACCAGAAGACAAGAAGACCAAGGCCAAGGAGCCGAAGTGCAAGGCCCCCGCGGTGCTGGCGGCTGAGCCCGAGGCAAAGCGCAGCCGGGACGAAGAACCTCTCACGAGAGGGCGACCATTCTGCATATTCCATGGCACCAATAGCCACAACACCATCGACTGTCAGGAGCTCAGGGTGGTCCGTGACGAGCATTTCGGTCGACGCCCTGGGCGTAGTGACCGAGGCTATGGACGTGGCGGAGGCCGCTGGGACAATCGAGACCCGCGTCAGGAGTGGCGAGACCAGCCCCGGGAGGACCGATGGCGCGATCAAGCTCGGGAGGACCGCTGGCGCAACGAACCTCCGGAGGGGTCACATCGAGGCCAGCCTCGTGAGGTCCGCCCTCGCGAGGCCAGCCTTCCCCCGCTGCCGCCGCCACCCAGGAGGAAGGAAGAAGACAGGCAGAGCGATGGGGCTGGGGGCTTCCAGGAGGTCAGGGCAATAGCTTGCATCCTAGGCGGCGCCCAAGCCCCGGCATCGAACCGCATCTTCAAGCAGTTTTCGCGGGAAGTGAACGCGGCTCTCCCGAAGCTCGAGGCTGCGCGCCCCTCAAGTGGTCCCAGTGCGCCATCACCTTTGACTCTAAAAATCAACTCAGGTGCTCAGCCATGGCGGGCGCACTCCCCATGCTGTGCACCCCCACCATCAGCAATGTCCTCGTCACCAAGACCCTCATCGACGGCGGCGCTGGGCTCAATGTCCTCTCCATCGAGACGTTTGACACGCTCCAAGTGCCTTACGACCAGCTCATGCCAACCAAGCCTTTCTCGAGGGTCACTGACGGCTCCACAGTCCCCATCGGGCAAGTGCGCCTTCCCGTCACTTTCGGCGAGCGCAACAATTACCACATCGAGCTCATCGTCTTTGACGTCGCCCACATCCACCTCCCGTACAACGCGATCCTTGGGTACCCAGCCCTCGCCAAGTTCATGGAGGTGACTCACCATGGCTACAACGTCCTCAAGATGCCGGGGAGTGGCGGCGTCATCACTGTCGCCTGCGATGAGAAGGACGCCGTTTGCTCCCTCGAGGGCGCCTACCGTGCTGCGGCGGCCGAGCACTCAGACGATGAAGGAGGCATCCTGCCCCGCGAGGACATCCCCAAGAAGAAGAAGCAGCTCCTTTCCAAGGGACGCCAGGGGGCTGAAAACCCTAAGGACGGCGCCTCGGGATCCGCGCCCGGGGCCAAGGCCCCTTCCTCCCTCGCATAGGAAGGCGTCCCGGCGCCTCCCTTGGGTCGGGCTTGGGGGCTTCCACCCAGAGGACTACCGACTTGACCCGTGAGACAAGGGAGGTGCTCGGGCACAACTTGGGGGCGTGTGTCGGCGCGCACCCATCCAAGCAAGGAGCACGGCGTGAGGCGCCAAGTTCGCGGGAGTTCATCGCCAGAGCAATCGAGGAGCTTCAGGAAGCACATGCCGTGCGAGGCGGGCGCGGCCCTGCACCACCGAACGCGGTCGCCGTCGTCCACCCGGGCGGCGTGCCGCGCATCTGCGTCAACGTACCCGACATCAACAGGGCCGCATCACAGGACGTCTTCTGGCCGACGCGTGTCAGTGATGGCAGGGCCTACCCGTGCAACTACATCCACATGCCCTTCGGCCTGGCGAACGCGGGCACCATGTTCCAGCGCCTTGCCCAGGCCATGCTCGCACCTTACAGGGCCAGGCACCGCGAGGAGTTGGAGGAGGTGCTGGGCCCGAGCGGGTGCCCCGAACCTCCCGAGGCGCTGGGCTCGTGAAGGCCAAGCTCGCGGAGGCGCAAGGCCAAGTTCCGACGACTACCTCCACGCTTCAGCGGCATTGCCGCCAGGTGATCCTTTTTGGCCCGTACCAGGTAACTTTTTGGTTTGCTCAGTTCGAGGGCGCCTATCGGGCTGCATTATCCTCAGGCGGCCAGAGCTCATCCCAGCCGCGTCGTTCCCGCATGTATCGGACCTTTTCATGCATTTGATCTACTTCCTGAATATTCCAACCTGCATGCTCGGTGTTTCGCCGCCACGAATGCCCTCGACCGCCTCATGATTAAGGGCTGGGACGACGTCTGTGCTCGGGTCCGTCCCTGCAGCGTCGACAAATCCAAGTGGTCGAGCTCTGTCTCGTGGGCCAGCCCCGTGCACGTCACCTCCCATGGCCCTCGGTGCTTCGCCCTCGCATGAGCTAATCGGGAGTGGGTGAGTCAGGGCGCACGGCACGGTTCCAGTCGGCCTTTCGCCACCGCATGAGCTGCGCGCCAGGTGTTTTCTCCTCGGAGTTGTCGCATGAGAAGACTGGGCACGGCGTCTTTGCTCGGGTCCGTCCCTGCAGCGTCGATAAACCCAATGGCTGAGCTCTGTTTGGCGGGCCGGCCCCATTCACGTCACCTACTGCGGTCATTGGTGTTTGGCCTTCTCATGCGATGGCCCTTGGAAATCCACTCGGCGCAGGTTTCTCAAAAATGACAGGACTTCAAGCGGCGCTTTCCACCAGAAGATTCAGGCGCAACCCGCCTTTGAGGTAGGGCCTTGTGAGGCCTGAGCTGCCTCACGACGCCCAGATACACCTCTCAGTTCTACCGTGCAGGCCACGCGTACGAACTTAATGGGATGTACATGCCCGGGGGCTCAGGAGCCGGGGGCCCCCATTCGCACGCCCGAGTGGAAGCCCCATGCTCCGCGCTGGCGGACAACACTGCCCTCCAATGGCTATGCCCATGCAACGTGGAAGCCCTATGCTCCGCGCTGGGGATAAACAACTAAGGGCGCCTTAGCGTGTGCATTCAACCTCAGGGTGACCCCTCGCGGCTCCATCTCACAGTATTCCTTCGGGATGCACGCGTGAGGGGGCTGCGTGGGGGCTACGCTCAAGCCAGGCCTTTGCGCACGCCACCTCCCCAGGTCCCTGGTACCTGGTCTTCACGCGTCTCTCCCGGATGAAAACTGGTGAGGAAAGGTATGGGAGCCGCTCGTATGTCAAGGGGGACCCCTGAGCACCGCGACTCAGGGGCCTCACTGGTCTCATAGCCCCTCGCCCCTTGGCACCGTCCTGGTGATCCGAACGCCCCAACGGCGGTCGAGGTTGCGCGAGACCGGGCCCTGTCGACGCAGAGCTCAAGGCGCTCCAAATCCCCAAGTCAACCCCATCTTCGCCGCGTTCCCTTCATGAGGGCAGTTCGTACGTCAAGGGGGACCCCTGAGCATTGCGACGCAGGGACCTCACTGGTCTCGTAGCCCCTCGCCCCTTGGCACCATCCTGGTGATCCGGACGCCCCAACGGCGGTCGAGGTATGCGCGGGACCGGGCCCTGCCGACACAGAGCGCTACAGCAAGAAGGAAGGAAACGAAGCGAGGAAATAAAACCTCACAGCTTAGCAGTCATTACAAGCATTAAAATGTCTCCGAAAACGCAAACAAGTCTAACGCCTCCATGAGGCACGATGAACATTACAGGGGAAGACCCAGGAAAAGAAGCTAGGAGGGGCTGGCACCACCGCTCGTCCCGGCTGTGGGGAGCTCGTCGTCGACATCGCTGCTGCTGTCATCATCGTCACCAACCCTCGTAGCCGTAGGAGGAGGTGAGGGAACGGCGACGCAGGCGAACTTCTTCATCAGCACCTCCACGGCGCCCTCCACGGCTGTAGCCGTGGCGGCGCGAACTCCAGGATCAACCGTGCGAATCACGGAGCCAAAGTCGAAACTCGGCTCACGAAGGTAGAGGTGGCTGAAGACGCGTGTCGCGGCCACGGAGAAGAGGTCGCGACACTCACTCTCCAAGACATCCTCCACCCTGGCGACGGCACCCTCAAGCACCTCGGCGAGCTTTGAAGAGAGCCCCGCGAAGCCACTATTGCGAGCTACCAGGGGTTCTGTAAATCCCCCCCGGCAGATGGCCTGCAGCGCCTGGCGGAGCCTGAGCTTGACAGAGGGGAGAGCGTCGAGCTCCGCAGCCTTCTTCTCCTCGGCCGCGGCAAGGGTCCTCTCCCTGGAGTCAAGCCGGGCCTTCTCCGCATCCACTTCCTCCTTCAACCTGTCCAGCTGCTCGCGTCCCGCGGCTTGGTCGGTCGCCGCCTTGGACAGCGCGGAGTCATGGTTGGCAAGGCTGGCCTCGCAGGTCTTGAGGTCTTCCTCCCGCTGGCGAAGCCTCTCCGCGAGCGCGGACCTCTCCTCCTGAAGAGCCTTCAGGTGGGCCTCCGCCTCGTCGCAGCGCTTCACGGCAGACGCCGCATCGGCCAGCGCCGTGTCGCGGGCTGCCTTGGCCGACGCGGCCTCCTTCCTGCTCTCAGCCGCGGCGGCCTCGGCTTTGCTCCAAACCGTCACGGCTGAGGCGTCAGACTGGAGCCACCCAGAAAGAAGACCCAAGCGTTCCCTCGCGAGGCAGCCGTCGGCGCTCCCGAGGGCGTCTCGGACCTGATCCAAGACGGCATAGGCCCCGTCCAGGGCGCCTGACTCGACTGGAGGAACACGAGTCAGCAGCACCAAGGCGCGGCCCGGAGACGGCACCCGCATGGCACCAGGAGTGGAGAGCAGAAGACACCGGTGGCTGCGCCACTACCACAGACAAGGCAGGGGTGGACGGCACCACCCCCAGCTGGCCCTCGGGGGCTGGCTCGTCGGGCAGCGGTACGGACGCGCCCCCAAGGGCGGGAGCAGCTTCCCCAACGGGCATCGGGGGCTCCATGGCCGCGGCAAGGAGGGTCGCCACGCGGGCCCACTCGCCCGCGACATCCGGCACCTCATCAGGCGACGGCGAGGCATCAGGAGCGGGCATCACATCGGAAGGCACCCTCGGCTTGACGCCGGCCTTCTTCTTCTTCGCCTTCGGCGCGGGGGCGCCCCTAATTACCAAGCAAGGAAGGGATCATAAGCATATGTCCGGAAGGCGGCCGGAAACCAAGCAGGACAACTCACTCCTCGACGTCGACCCACTTCCTCCTTCTTTCCACCTCGGCGAAGGCGGGGATGCCCCCGTCCTTCTCCGGGGAGGCGCCGCCGTGTGGAGAAGCAGTGGAACCGCTCAAAAGGGCCACGGCCGGCAAGGTCGTGCCAGCCCTAGACACGACCGCCTCGACCACAAGCTGCGGCTCGGGCAGAGGCGAGGCGGGCGCTTCGGCCACCTTACCGGCGCGAGCTGGGTGCTCCAGAGGAGGCCCAGCCTCGCGCTTCCTTGGGGTCACCCGACAGGCGGATCGTGCGGCCCCAGGTGTGGGACCCGGCCCCTTAAGGACCCTGGTAAGTCATGGAGGACTTGCAGCAGGGGGCTCGCCGGCGTCGTCGTCGTCGAAGCCGCGGAGAAGTGCACTCCGCGATGGAGGAGACACATCCTCCAGATCGTCATCCGCCGTCTCCTTTGAGTCTTCCTCATGTGCAGTCTCGTCGGAGGACACCGTCACAGGGGCGCCAGGGCACTCAGCCGGAGAAAGCCCCAGCTCGTCGAAGATGGGCATCGCGGCAACCAGATCGGCCTTGTTGTCGCGGCAGTACAACGGGGCGTAGGCCTCAGGAAGGTCCCCAGGGTCGCCATTGAGCAGGGTCGCCATAACCCTGTTCAACTCCTCGGGGGTCAGGCGCACAGAACGGAGCCTCATGTCATCACCACAACCCTGATAGTCCCACATGGGCCTTGAGTGGGACTGGAGAGGCGCCAGGCGTTGCGCCAGGAACTCCTTCACAATCATTCCCCCAGTCAACTTCCTGGCGCTGATGTCTCGAAAGATCCGCTCCAGGACGGGCTTAGCCCGGAGGTCGGAGAGCTTCGCGGAGCTCCACGCAAGAGCCTTCTCCGGCAGCCCCTTTGGAAGCTCCAGGCGAGGGTTGACACTCTTGAGATCCAAGAAGACCCAGCGGTGCCTGAAGTTGTCCACCTTCTTCCCGGCCTTGATGAGCATGTTTCCGCTCTGGACCGCGACGAAGGAGACGCAGGCCGACCGCTGGGCACCGTCATGAAGCCGCAGGCCGAAGAAATGGCGGAACAGGGCCACCGAGGGCCTCACGCCCACGAAGGCCTCGCAGTAGAAGGCAAAGACAGACAAAAGCAGGATGGGGTTGGGTTGAAGATGGAGAGCCTGGATCCCGTAGTGCTCGAGGACGGCGGTGAAGAACGCAGAGAAGGGCGGAACGAGCCCGGAGAAGACGCTGTGGAGGAAGAAAGGGTAGGCCGACTTGGCCAGGCGGTGCCTCTCCACGGAGCCGCACCAAATCAAGGTCCGCCCCCGCTCATTGGTGTCATCCGCTGTCAACGGAAGCACCGGGGCGAGGTCCCCGTCCTTGGCTATGGTGGACTCTGAGAGCGCCGGTGAGATGGTGGCGGAAGCCGAGGTCTGAGCTTCCGGTTTCGACATGCCGGCGGGAGCCATCGAGAAGTCTTTGGGGCCAAGGAAACAAGAAGGGAGACGGTGCAGTGTAGAGATCTGGGGAGGTTCTCACAAAGGATGGAGATCTGGAAAGAGGAGCAGGAGCGCGGAAGAGGAAAGCAATAATGGCTCAGCGCTGGACGTCAGGCTTTTGTCGGTTCGGGTAGTTGCCGAGGAGACACGAGAGCGGGGACACCCGCGTCCAACCGAGCACCGCACGCCAGCCCTGGCCCACAAGCAATGAGGGCCCGCGGCGTTCCGGGCCACCTTCTTCGGCTTCCCCTCGAAGCCAACCCGGGCACGCCTTGGGCCCGGGGCTTACTGTCGGCATTCTGGATACCGGGGTACCCAAACTTGCCTTCCTGCGGCCTGGGGCATGGCCCACTTGACGGTCCGTACGGCCCTGCGCGGCTTCACTCAACACAAGGCCCTCGCGAGACCCCGAGCTCGCGTGGGAGACAGCGCCAAGACCCGCGGGGGATTGGGCCTCCCCAGGCCTCCTCCCGAGCGGCGGAGATCTCTATGCAACGCTCAGCCTTAGGAGGCCAAGGGTGACGACAGCCAGGCCAGTCGGGCGCCAGCGCGCCAGAGGGGATAGTTTCCTCTTTGGTGCAAAGGAGGCAAGGACGAGCGCAGGTTCCCAAGGCGCCCCGCCAAAGGTTTCCATTCCGGTGCAACGAGACCAAGCCAGCGGGCGCGGCAGGACGGATGTCACCAGCGTGCCCACCACCGCGTCACCACCACCTACTTTGCAGGCGAAGACCACCTTTCGTCAGGATAAGATGTACCTCCTGTCCCCTTTCAAATTTGGCCGTTGTGGGATCCCTTTCCGCCATTGTGATAAGGGAAGAGGACCCTGGGCCGCTATAAATAGAGGCTAGGCTGCTCGGTAGAAGGGAGGGACGTCAACCACAGAGTGCACTCGCGAAGCAACTCACCACTATACTAGTTCATCCACAAACCTCCTCGTGAGGCAATCCACCAAAAGCAGGAGTAGGGTTTTACGCTTCGCAGTGGCCCGAACCTGGGTAAACTCTCGTGTGCTCTCATCTTCCTCGCCGTCGAGCGGGGTTATCGCGTTGTGAGCTTGGAGGGGGGTGAAGCTGTTGGGGATCTTCGCACACGCCCCTGGGTTCGAACTTCTTAGGGTTTTGCGGAGCCCGAAATCCGACAATCGCCTCAACAAGAAAGCGAGTACATGGATATTGGTACTCCAATCAGGCCCGAAATTCCTGAAGCTCATACCGGTACTCCTTCACCGCCGTTATTTCCCCCTGCGCCAAGATCTCCTGAATCGCCATTCGTTGCCAAGGAATCAGAAACCGCTGCTCGTGCGTCGCCTCTCTGAAGGCTTCGCCATGGACCAAGACCTTCTATGGCATCTATGCATAGCATTCCTGAAAATGAAGCTCGCGTCTCACCACCTTCTCCAGTTGACAATGTGCTCATGATTGAAGATATTGTTAGAGATCAACCTGAGCAGGAAGCCAAAGTTGTTGAAGACATTGCAGCTGACAACACTGTGGGCGAAGTCAATGCCCCTGATGGTCCTCCTGTCCCTGCCACGCCATCGACTGACGACAATGATGAGAATATCATCATGGCTCACAATAGGCAGGGAGAAATGTTCCCTACAAGGTGGCCCAGGCTCATTGGTCCACCAAGGATGGGGCCCCAGTATGAATTCAATATCCATCGCCAACCCAGTGTCATGAACCCAATGCCAAGACTTCCAAGTCTTCGCCAGTCTGGCCCTGCAAGACCGTTGGTCTTTGAACTCAGAAGCTTCAGATTGAATAACACTTTCCTTGACTTAGACCGCAATCCATATAACCGCCCAAAGATATAGTCTGACAGATTTTGGAGTGCTCCACAACGTCGGTACTATATGTGTGCGCTCTATGGCCAAAACATGATCTTTCCCCACAAGCATCTCAGCTTTCAAGCTATGAAAGATCTTCCCTGTTTTGATCAAGCACTGGATTGACTTCGGGATGTTGGACTGTTGCCATTCTGCACTGACCATGAAGACTGGAATGAGGAACTCATCCTCCAGTTCTATGCAACTCTTCACATCTCAGGTTTTGGCCGAGACTTGAACACTTAGAAGATGGATTTTATGATCCGAGATGAGCACATCACTACCAATGCACTGGACTTCTTCCCTGCTACACCTCTTGTTGCCTGAGGAGAAGATTTAGATCCTCGATCTGAAGCCTATGATGGTGCCACTCGAAGCATTTTTCAAATGCCAGAGCCCAATATGACTGAGATGCTCACCTTGATGAAGCCTTTGGCTCAAGATGCAGATTTACCCACGTCATTCTTTGTTGATGATCTTCAGTATCTGCCAAGGACCATCTATCATATTCTTTGGCACACAATATGGCCAATCAAAGGGCATAATTCAACTCTCAAGATTTAAGGGGCTCTGAAGACATTGATCTACAACACTGTCTATGGCATCAGGTTTAATCTTCAAGATTTATTCCTTCGCAACCTCGCAGCAAATGGCATCAATATCTTTGAGCCGAAGATATATGCCCCATGGATTATGCACTTCATCAAGTACAGAACGAGCACTAGGTTTCTGCCCTCTGCTCGCAATCATGGCATTTATCTTCTAGATATTGAAATTGTCCAAGCAGATCTCTATCCCTCCAAAGGCAAGAATCCTATCGTGGAAGTCACCAGTGGCACTGCTGATGATGAAGGTCTTCACCTTCCGTCTGATCTCTCAAGGGCGAGACTAATTGGCGCATTTCGCCAACCAAGACCAAGTGCTACTACTACTGAAGCCACTGCCAGCACTTTGCCCCACCAAAGACTGCCAAGAAGAGAGCATGCCCTCACTGATTGAGAGCTTCACGTCTCTCTGATTTGAAAGAAGGATCGACACCATGAGTGGTCGCGAAGACAGATGCATTCCATGGTTCAAGACATCAACCGCATTCGCAACCTTGCCACCAAGAATGCCTTTGTGGCCTATGAAGTCGGTCGTCGCTCATGGAGGACTTTGATCATGCTGGCTCCTGAGGAAGATCTTCGAGAGGATGGCTTCCACCAACGCTACAAATTCGGTGCACCACCTCCCAACACGGAGAAATGGCGCAGGACTCCATCACTCGAAGAAAGTGACTTCTCCTCGTCAGCTCCTTCCGCCAACGTCAAGATTGCAGATGATGCAACCTCTCTGCCTCCATCGACTCAGTGAGGTGACACTGCACCAAGCTCGACCACACCAACACACCACGACCCTACTGCACCATCAACCTCAACTCATGCTGGGGACACGTAGTGCTCAATGTCTTCGTCCCTTTTTTGGTCATGCGATAACAAAGGGGGAGAAGCATTGGATGATAGTCTTCAAACGGGTCTACTTATATGGGCTGGGTGCTGATACTTTTGTTAAGTTCACAACTCTCATTTTGAACATTTGCTATTTGGGTTGTAAAACTAAACTCCTGATGGACGTCTGCACACTTTATGTTTACCGTACTTTTGGTGCTACTTCAAGTTTTATCATATGCGCCTGAAGCCATACTGCAGACGCCCATTTTTCATTATGCATTTCATTACCTTCAAAATATCATTTAAGTGCATAGTGATTGGATTACAAGATATAGGGGGAGATCTCCGCAAACTCTAACCTGCCATGTGTTGTAGCATTCCAAGCAAAATCTTCATAAGCACATCTTCAGGGGGAGCTCTCTATATCTTGCAATCGTAATCTCCAAGTCTTTATCTTCACATATTTTTATCCCCTTTGAAAACTTCAACCAGTTTGTCATCAATCACCAAAAAGGGGGAGATTGTAAGTGCATCTAGTGCCACACTTGTTTTGTTTTGGAGTATTGAAGACAAACGTGGTTGAGGGACTAATGTGTTTGTGAGAGTTCACAAGATAACACAGATAGAAGTCCCTGGAGATTCGGTTTAACCGTCGAAGACGACCCCTAAAAATGTCCGAAGACATTGATGATGGCCGAAGGCATTGGTGGTATGCAAAGATAATCGCTTGAAGATAATGAAACGCGGAGTCTTTTGGTAGTTTTGTTTCTTCTTTCCTGAGTCATAGGAACCACCGTACTGTCAAGTGGGTCGATGTGATCGAAGCCAGACGCTGACGAGATGCTCAACCCATACCTATGTCTTCGAGTGAAGACAATGAGAGGAAATCTCTTCCAGAGTTGGTTGAGTCAGCTTTACTTGTAGCCCAAGTAAAGTTGTCGCGTGTGTTTGAAATCCGACCGTTGTGACACGTGTCGGTTGGCCATTGACGCAGGGTCAGTTTGGTCATATCAGGTTGGGTTGCCCCTTGGCTATAAATAGCCCACCCCCTGCACCATGAGAAGATGGCTGCTCAGAGAAAGATACGGTTGTTGTCATTTTGGAGCAACCCACCTCGAAGACATTGAGAGAGAGAGAAATATCCAGCGAGGATAAACCTAAACACCTAGAGCTAGAGTGTTTGAGCATCACCGAAGTCGTTTTGTTCTGAGTGAACTGAAGACTTATGACACTTGAAGACTGTGATCTTCCAGACAGTTAGGCATCTGGGTATAGAGCATCCAAGAGTCATTGTGGATTGCCGGGTGACCAAGTTTGTATGGGTTTTGGAAGTCTCCCCTGAAGACTTACCTGAGTGATTAGGCGTTGTCTAAGTGACTTCGGCTCAAGGGGAACAAGGTGAAGACGAGGTCTGCTGAGTTGAATCTCAGCCTCCCTAACCAGAAGTACAGTTGTCATAGCAACTGGAACTGGTCCAACAAATCATGTGTATTCATCAAGCTACCAGTTCTATCCTTCACTCTTTTACATTCTGTTCCGAACCGTGAAGCCATTGCTTGAATACTATTGTTTGAAGACATACCCCGAAGACGTTCATATTTGTTGTTTATCTTCATATTGTCTAAGTTTGTCTTTGACTCATCTTGGTGCGTACGATGATAATGCTTAACTTGCTTGCATGTCTTCATTGTATTGCATGCCCTGCCTAGATCCTTGATATCATCCCTACTTGATCCTGTTCCGCTTCTGCATATTTCGAATACATTCATTGTTTCGAAGCCTTTCATAAAAATCGCCTATTCACCCACCCTCTAGTCGATAACTAGCACTTTCACCATCAGCTAGGTAGTATCCTTTGTTGTAGTGGTGGACATTGATCTCAACATTGACCTCCAGATGGCTGCCTTCTAAAAGCCTTGCAACACTGGAGATCGTTGAAGCACGTTGATATCGTAGTGAGATCCGGCCATGCCGAAGAAAGAGTGCCAGATCCAGAGATCTTGTGATGCCATGGGATAGAGTATGACGGTGCAAGCTTTGACATGGCCCCTATCTGCCCCTGCCAAGCAGAAGGGAAGTTCTTCCACTCTGAGTGCATACAATTCATGTTACCAAGCATCCCCGGAAAGCCCTACTGGCATTCATCACCAACAATTGGGCAATATCTACAACATTTGTCTCTCTCAAGTGCTCAGGGCCAAACACTGCTACCACAGCCTTGCAGAACTTATACATGGATTTTAGGCATGTGTGAAAGGATCGAGATGGACCTTGAGGGGGGTGAATAGGTACAATTACAAATTTTAATTGTTACTTAGCAATTTTAGGCAATAATGCGGAATAGGAAAGTGAGCCTAACAATTGCAAAGGTGATAAGGGGGCAAGTAAGGTGAACAAGTTAAGCAACTAATTAGATAAACAAACACAATATAAATCAAGTGAACACAAGGACACAAGTAACCACGAGTAGGGATCTAGGGTTAGGGATAACCGCAACTCTGAGAGATGAGGATGTATGTCGATGTTCAATTCCTTTGAGGGAAACTACTTCACCGTTTAGAGAGGTGGATGTTACCATGAAGGCACACCAACGCCACGAAGGCTCGCCCTATTCTCTCCTTGAGACAACACCATGAAGGAGTTTCTCAACCACTAGTGGTAGACATTGGGGTGGTCTCCAAACCCTCACAAATTTTCCGGCGGTAATCACAATGGTTTGATTCCTCTCCGAAGAACTCCTACCGCCTAGGAGTCTCCAACCTCCAACAGTACAAGATCAAGGGAAACGCTCAAAACTTGCACAAATCATGAATTCCTTTGGTTGAGAGGAGGGGAGAGAGATGACCTATCTTTGGAATTGAGCAAGACTCAAGAATCCTCACAAATGCACTCGGGGTCTAGGATTGGTGTAAGAACAAGAGAGTGAGAGAAATAGTGTTCTTGGGATCTTTTCAATGTGTTGTGCAACCCTCTCCTGGAGTGGGAGAAGGGTATATCTAGTGGTAGTGCAAAAATGGCTGTTGGAGCAACTTAAGTTGCGCAGTTACTAGACATCCGAAGGACACCGGACGTCCGGTCATTGAAACATGTGGCAGAGGAAAATGGGGGAAAACGGATCGGACGTCCTGAGAGGGGCGGTTGTCCGGAGAGGACCGGGCATCCATCAATTCGGTGCTGGTATGGTGGCACCGGAATTCCGGTCACGCACGGACGTCCGGTAACCTGTCGTCTGGACAGACCAGAAATATGTTGATTTGTTGCTGGTGTGGTGGCACCAGATTCTGGAGAACACTGGATATTCGGTGGGCTGTGAGGCATCGGTCGTCCAGAGGCCGCCGGTCGTCCGGACAAAGCAGAGGCAAAATATCACAGCCAAAGAGGAGAACCTAAACCATGAAGTTTTTGTGGGTTATTGAGCAAGTCTTTTGCGAGAGCCTGTGATCCCCTCTTAATAGTGTGGGATCCCTATACTCAAGAGTAAACCGAAAAGAGCAAAAGCTTGTTTATGGAACTAAACTTGAGATTCACTTGAGAGAAATGGTTAGTTCCCTATATGCATGTTGTCAACAACATCAAAATATGATTAAGGGCATGATTGCACTTTCATTCTCCCCCTTTTTGGTAGTTGATGACAATAGTATAGCTCTCAAAAAAAACTTATGAAGCTTAGGAGAGATTTGTTGCAGAGATCCCTCTTATTATGTGCATAACGAAACTGAGTATGGGTGGGAGATCCCCCTAAACTTATACTGAACTCATGACATAGATTAATATGACAACATAGAGAGTGCAATAGATAATTCATAATAGTTCAACACTCAAAACATAATGGTTCACCATGCGTTCAACATACATAGATAGCATAATGGTTCATCATACATAAATAGCATAGTACCACCAAAGCTAACAAATCAAGAACTAAGATAATCTCCTCCCCTTTGGCATCAAGTACCCAAAAGAGGAAGGGCCCGATAGAACATCCACGCAATCAAAGATCATCATCACCATGGGTGCCACTGCCTCCTGCCTTGTCAAAAAAAATCAGCCCATTCAGGGCCAGATGGGAAGCAAAAGTCGAAATGAGGGGCCTCAGGTAGGCGCTCATCCTCACTCACATCGGGTGCTCTAGAGTCTCTCAGACGAGCTTTCAAAGCATTCTTGGAAGAGATCATGCGAGTGGCCACATTGTGGTTTTGTGTGCAGTAAAAGCACAAAGCCTTCATCATGGCAGAATGCACCTTCCCTAGAAAGCAAGCAATGTGCCTGAATGGTGCTGAACCAGAGGGAGCAGGACGAGACTGAGCAGTAGTCCATGGAGCAGGGGCAGAAGAGGATTTCTTGGGAGCCCAATTATCCACCATGTGAGCTGGAATGACCCACTGCTCATGCACATGAGTGCGAGCAATTGGAAAAGGAGCCATTGGCTCGATGAGAGCCTGAATAAATGGAGCATGAGGAAAAGCCCGCTTGTACTGAAGACTAGCGAGACGGATCTCAGGCCATAGAAAGTGAGGGGCATTAATGTTCTGTCGGGTCATGATGCACACGATCACCTATGGGACCAAGGGCCCCTTTGTTGTTTGGCAGGGGTGAGGTCAAGTTGCACAAAGAGCAAAGGTCATGAGGCAGCACGACGATGGGACGCTGGTGTTTTACCCAGGTTCGGGCCACTGAGAAGCGTAAAACCCTACTCCTGTTTTGGTGGATTGATCAGAGGAACACGAAGCTCACGTAGCGCTCAAACCCGGCAAGGTCGCCTTCGGGGGAGCTGCTACACTAGTACAAGTGTCCAAAGGTCCGAATCTTGAGCTAGGTTTCCTTGGGCCTCCTTTTATAGGACAAGGGGCAACCTGTGGGGACCCCGACTCATAAGTCGTGATCACCGAATGTACGTGCACAGTGATCCTAGAGATCAATGCTCACTGAACACATAGAATCTGAATAACAAGAGTCTTACATCCATTACATACCGTTTGTACTCCAATATGGCCTTTATGGCCAAGTCTTCATAAACTCGCAGCGGAAATCCTCAAGGATAGCATGAAACCATGCCATCTGCCTTAACCCTACAGGCATTCTGACTAGGAAGCGTCCTAGCTCGCATGTTCATCACCACGCTACTCTTCATCGAATCTTGTTCTTTCATGCCTAGCCAATAAAATAACCAGTGGCAAGCCAATGAGTACTTTGAATGTACTCGCAAGCAACCCATGTTTGGAACAAGGCATAACAATGCATGATATAGCACTAAGTAGGTACATTTGCGGAAAGCTAATTTTGAGTGCAATGACATGGTCAAGTAACTTGTAAGCATGCATAAAGAGGTAGCAGTTACCCAAGTGAACAGGTTACAGATATCAATATACACAAGGTTCGAACATCTCATGTTCAGTCATCCTGTCAAGTCACTCGACTTAACTCAACTATCATCTTTGTCACCAACACACGCACACCAGGTTTGTGAAAAACATCGGACGTAGTTTAAGCAGGACCTCCAACTGTCCATGACCGTGGACACAACTATTCGAATAGTTTTACACTCTGTAGAGGTTGCACACTTTACCCACAAGACTCGGGAAACTTCCGTGTCAAGCCACGACTTGCGATATTGTTCATACCCGAGATAAGTACCCCAAACATTGCCTTTCCCCTAGCGATACTAAACAAAGAGTCCACTCGTTGGTGCCATCCCTCATGATATACATCACACGTATCATCCATGATGGCACGCAACGGTGTGCCCGGTGCCTGTGAAGACAGCGCATGATCGTCCATTCCGGTACGACCCCTTATCGAGAGTGACCACTTCACTCCCGCCACTAGTATTGCAGGCTCTATGCTAGTACCCCCTAAGGTAGTCAACAAAGCCCCGTCCTATAAGGGGTATCGTGGTTGTGCATGTAAGGTTGGGACGGTCAGCAAATCTTAAATCTCTTCGTTTTCGAAAACACACACACACACAACTTGCTCCGGTACACCACTTCTTTGTCAAGTGGTTACCTAGCTCATCATCATCTCTCTCGGGCATTAGTGGCACCCGACGGGGTTTTCGAAAAGTCATTGAAAACTCCTTCGTTTCCATCACCATGCTTATCCCATCCCATTTGCGTAGGATCTACTAAGCTTCATATCTACTCCCACCCGCACAACCCTCATAAGGAGGTAGGGTCATGCACGATGCAAGTATCAACGGTAAAAGTATCAGAGGCATCCCACCACATCATCATGATCAATACAACGAAATAAAGTGCTATATGCCATGCAATAAAAGGTTTCATAGTCATGGTCAAAGGGCTGCTTGCCTGGCTTAGCAACATCTTTGAGGTCTTCACACGCTTCTCGTCCATTCCGAGCACTTCATCTACTTCGTCAACTAAAACAAAATGGCTAAGCAGTGCCCCGGGCGTAGGATAGCAACTAGGACGGCCCAGTTGCTCGGCTGCGCGATGAAGGGGCCACGTCGAAGGCGGGTTAGCGGGAGGCGTTTTCGCTGCTGCAAAATGGTCGCGTGCGGCCCGCGTCCACTTAAAAACTGGGCCCGGCCGGTGTGCCGCTTACAAACGGGACCTGCCTGGAAGGGCCTCCTTCCTCCTCCCGCCCGACCAGAGAAGGAGCAGGGGAGGCGGAGCCGACCGGCGCAGGCGCTCACCCCGACGGTTCCGGCCACCTCCGGGGCGGCTCAGCACACTGGCACGCTCGGGGAGGCGCGGCGCATCCATCGAGGTGTTGCTCGCCTGCGGTGAGGGGTCGTAGCTGTGGTGGCTCGGGGTGGCCGCGGGGAAGCCGTCGGCCACCGGGTTGCTTGAGCGCAGGAAGTCCCCGGAGAGAAATGGAGGCGACGAGGGTCTTCGCAACGGTGGTGTGAGGGTGCCGGAGTGATTAAGGGAGGAGGAGGAGCTCGGGGACGCGCGAATTTGAGCAGAGGCCGACGGGGAGGCTTCGGCCATTAATAGGGATGGAGAGCTTGAGGGGGGAAAATGGCCTAGTCCAGGAGGCGCCTGGGAGGTAGAGGGAGCGAGAGAGAGAAAGAGGGGAGCTCCGGGCTCGCTTATATGGCCGGGTGAAAGGGCATTCACTTACCTTGGTGTTTTGGCAATGATGACAACTCACTATGATCTAACCGTGTGTCAAGTTATACAGGGATTGTATGTGGTACACAAGACGGTTAGGTGGACCCTCGAAACGGAAAAGACTGAAGATGGGTTTTCTCTACGTGTTTATTCTCTTTGGTCGTAGGGATCCCGTACTATTAAGAGGGAATCCACATTGGAAAGTCTTGGGTGAATCAGTTCTTTCGCTCATCCATCTTCACCCAATTCTCTTCTCCGCAGCATTGAGAGAGAGGCCCCTCTTTCCTTAGTTACGTGCCAGGTAATCCGCGGTGTCAACCTAAATGCACAGCTGGTTTTTAGCCTTCGTTTCGACCACCACTCTAGGGGTGATACCCTAGGGGTGCTGCCAAAGTGGTCCCCAGCGGTTGTACTGCTGCCCCCGGGCGGTAGTACCGCCAAAGGCTGGGAGACCCAAAAAGGCAGCTCTGGGCGGTTGAACCGGCCCAGCACCGGGCTACAACCGGACAAGTTTCTGTTGTGGTCCGGTTGTTCGGCGGTACCGGACCGGTTGTACCACTATAATCATATAGCCCGGTACAACCGGGGTCCCGAGCGGTTGTACCGCTTAGGGGTCCGGGGCTCAGGCCTAGCTGCTGCATCCGGGCCAACCTTCTGGTGTGGTCCGGTGGTTGGGTGGTGGTTGGCCGGTTGTACCGGTTAGACCAGTTATACCGGTTGAACCGCTCCCCTGTCCGGTTGAACCGCTCCCATGATAGATCTGGCTGTAACGGTTGGAAATGGGGGGGCCCTATATAAAGAGGTGCTTCTTCCACCTCTTGCTCACCTTTTACCTCTCTCTCTCCACCATTGATGCACTTGAGCTTTCTTGCCCGATCTCTCTCCCTAGCCACCCAGACTTGTTGTCTTGCTAGGGATTGAAGGAGGAGACCTAGATCTACACTTCCACCAAAGGAAAATTGATTCCCCCATAGTTTCTTGTGTGGATTTTGTTACTCTTGGGTGTTTGAGCACCCTAGACGGAAGAGGTCACCTCGAAGCCATATTCCATTGTGGTGAAGCTTCGTGGTTTCGTTGGGAGCCTCCAATTAAGTTGTGGAGAGAGCCCCAACCTTGTTTGTAAAGGTCCGGTTGCCGCCTTCAAGTGCACCACTAGTGGAATCACGGCACCTCGCATTGTGTGAGGGCGTGAGGAGAATACGGTGGCCCTAGTGGCTTCTTGGGGAGCATTGTGCCTCCACACCGCTCCAACGGAGACGTACTTCCCCTCACCGGGAAGGAACTTCGGAAACACATCCTCGTCTCCATCGGTTCCCCTTGTGGTTACTTCTTACCTTTACTTTGTGCAAGCTACTTATATTGTTATATCTTGCTTGCTTATCTTGTTGTTGTGTTTAGCATCATATAGGTTACTCACCTAGTTGCACATCTAGCCAACCTATTTGTTGCTAAGCCTAAATTGTTCAAGAAAAGTTAAAAGTGTTAGTTTCCTATTCACCCCCCCCCCCCTCTAGTCAACCATATCGATCCTTTCAATTGGTATCAGAGCCTCGTCTCTTTATTAAGGGTTTCACCACCCGAAGAGTATGGTTGACGACGGGGACCGGGAGGTTGAACTCCCCGAGGCCGTGGGTGTGAACACGGTCTCTCACGAGGATTTAAATGAGGCCATGTCCTCGCTTAAATCCTCCATGACGACCGAGGTCAAATCCATGTTTAAAGAATTCCTTGACACACTTATGCTTTCCACCGATGCGGTTCAAGTGGTTAATCCCACTAACTCGGCATCGGATGTCAACTCCGGTAAGGAGGGGGCTAGTACTGATAATCGTTCTCATGGAATTAATGGGTCGGGGACTTTTGCCTCAGTTCCCCCTCCCTTGGTCTATGGAGGACCGGTGCACCCACCTCATATAGTTAACCACGGTCCTCCTCCTAAGCTTGTTAAAAATGATTTCACTAATTGGCTTTTCATTATCAAGTCTCATTTGGATCACAGCTCAATTCAACTCATGTGAGTCATTGAAGAAGGATTCTACCCTCGTGATCCACGCAACCTCACTCCAAGGGAAGAAGCGGATAAACAGCTAAATTCCTCTGCCTTGTTCATACTCCAAGCTGCTATTCCTACTGAAGACCTACCTCACCTGCGTCCTTTCACTGTTGCTAAAGAGTGTTGGGAACACATTATCTCCATGTACAAGGGCAGCTCAAGCATTCAACGGTCAAACTATGAAGTTGTCCTTGATCAGTCAGATGAGTTTGTAATGATAGAGGATGAGGAACCGCGTGAGCTCTATAGAAGGGTGACTGCCCTCGCGGTTGCCCTCATAGATCATGGCAGCAAGGATGTGGATGATACGTGGGTCAAGCGTAAGTTTCTGAAGGCCATCATACCCTACAACAAGGCCATGTCCGCTGTCATCCGTCAAAGACCGGACTTTCACACCTTGTCTTCTGGTGATGTGTTGGATGAATTTATTGCAATGAACATCTTGAACACAACAGCTGACAATGCTCTCGCTCGCGTGCAACGGTCAAAGAAATCATCCCCCAACCTTGCTTTGAAGGCCAAGGTCTGTCAAGAGGAAGAAGAAGAAGAAGAAGAGGAAGAGGGTTGCCCCGAGGACACCAAATATGCCTATCATGAGCACATGGCTCTTGCGTCCAGGCAATTTTGGGGCAACAAGAGAAACACAAGGCCCAACTTCTCCAAGAACAACTCAAACGGGTCAAAGGGCAAGCAACGTGTGAGGACCTGCTACAACTATGGTAATGTGAGTCACTTTGTGGTGGATTGTCCACACGAGAAGAGGGAAGACAATGGTGGCAAGCTCATCCGCAAAGATAAGGCCAAGTCGTTCCCCAACAAGACCAACTTCACCAAGAAGACTCCACACAAAGTGTTGGTGGCTCAAGAAGAGTATGCATCGGATGATGATTGTGATGACGGTAACACAAGTGGTGAAGGAATGGCAATGGCATCTGTGGCAATTGCATCCTCCACCCCAACAAAGGTGTCACTCTTCGACGCCCCCAATGAGAACCACATCGCTAGGTGCCTCATGGCAAAAGGTATCACCAAGGTAACCTCCAACGCCAAAACCTCAAACATTAAGACTTCCGTTTCTTCCACTCCGTCTTTGTTAGATTGTGTGGATGAACTTGAGGAGGCGATAGAGGGTGAGAATGAGTTTGACAAGTTCTTGTGTAAACTCAAGGGAGAGTCCAAGAAGCACTTCGTTGCTCTCTTGGAACAACTTTGTGAGGCCAATGACACGATTGATTCTCAAGAAGAATCTCTTGAGGAGATGAGAGGCCATAGTCGTGATTATGCCGACGAGATAGCAGATCTTTCTATTGCTCTAGAGGAAGAGCGAGGTTTTCATTTGACTTTTAAGGAGTCACACAATGACGACTTTGCTAAATTACATAAAGATTATGATCATGCTATTGTTCTTAACCGTGTCCTTAAATCTGAAAAGGTTGCACTTGGGGTTGACCATGCTCGACTCAAGGATGAGTTTGTCTCTCTTGACAATACTCATAAAGCATTGAAGAGCATTCATGCTTCTCTTAAAGAGTCACATGATCAACTCCAAGTGAAACTCACTAAAGAAATTGCCACGTGTCCTCCCTTTGTCTTAATTGATAATGCATCTGCTACTAACCCGTGTTGTGAGCATGCACATCTTGTGGAGGAAAATTCTAAGCTAAAAGAGCAGCTTGAGAAAGGCCTTGTGACATGTATACAAGGTGAGAAGAATCTCAATGACCTTTTGAGCAATCAAAAGGAAGTGATTGCAAAGGAAGGAGTTGGGTTTGCACCCAACTCCAAAAAGAAGAAAAAGAAGAAGACCACGAAGGCTCCTCCGCTCAAGGAAACATTTGTCAAAGCAGGGAGCATTACTCATGAGAAGAAGAAAGACAAGGTTGTGAGTGATAGTGCCAAGAAGGGCAAGATCACTCCCTCCAACAAGGCCGGCGATTTTAACCCCTCTTATGTTTTGTGCCGTGCTAGTGATGGGCATGTTTATGCCAAATTTGTTGGTTCTTCGTATGAGTATATTGAGTGGTCTATTTGGGTTCCTAAGACCCTTGTCACTAAAATGAAAGGACCCATTCAAGAATGGGTACCTAAATCCAAGCATTGATCTATTGTAGGACTTTGCTTCCAGGGGAGTCTCATGGTTGCTCGATAGCGGAGCAACAAATCATATGACCGGAAGCAAGGACTTGGTGGTGGACGTTCGACCCGATGCATCCGTGGCCACCCAAGTCTCTTTTGGAGATGATGCAATCTCAAAGGTATTGGGTCTTGGCAAGGTGGTTATCTCTCCGACCTTAACTATTGAGAGAGTCATGCTTGTTGAGACCCTTGCATACAATTTACTTTACGTTCGTCAACTTGCAATCATGGGTTTTAGTACTTTCTTTGGCATTGATACCGTGACCCTTTTGTGGAGCAAGACTCTTAAAGTAGCCTTTGTTGGACATGTCGAAAACGGTCTCTATGTGATTAACTTCTCGGAGCGACCCACTAAGACCGCGACATGTCTAATGGCTAAAGTTGATGTGGGATGGCTTTGGCATCGCCGACTAGCCCATGTAAATATGAGATCTTTGCAAAGTCTCCTCAACGGGGATCACATTCTTGGACTGACAAATGTGAGTTTTGCCAGAGATCGTGCTTGCAGTGCCTGTATCGAAGGAAAGATACATGAAAAAGCTCATCGTCCAACTACAACAATCTACTCAAAGAGGATCTTAGAGCTCCTTCACATGGATCTCTTCGGGCCTCCATATTTTGACAGCCTTGGAGGAAGAAAATATTGCTTGGTAATTGTGGATGATTACTCGAGATACACATGGGTATATTTCTTCAAGAGGAAGAGTGAGACCCAACAGACCGTCATCGACTTTGCAAATGAAGTCCAACGTCAACATGAAGCAAAGATTTTGATGATCAGAAGTGACAACGGCACTGAGTTCAAGAACTACACCCTAAATGAGTTTCTCAGTGATGAGGGGATAAAGCACCAATATTCCACACCTTACACCCCTCAACAAAACGGTGTTGCTGAGAGGAAGAACCGGACGTTGATGGATGCGGCAAGAACCATGATGGCGGAGTTTAAATCTCCGTACAACTTTTGGGCCGAAGCCATCAACACAGCATGTCATGCATCAAATCGGCTCTATCTCCGCAAAGGCTTGAACAAGACTCCTTATGAGATTCTTACCGGGAACAAGCCCATCCTCAAATACTTCCGGGTGTTCGGTTGTAAGTGTTTCATTCTTAAGAAAGGTGTTCGTTTGTCTAAATTTGAATCTAGAGCCCATGAGGGCATATTTGTTGGTTATGCTGCAAACTCTCATGCTTACCGTGTCCTCAACAAGTCCACGGGACTCATTGAGGAGACGAGTAACGTAGAGTTTGATGAAAATAATGGCTCCCAAGTGGAGCAAAGTGGTCTTTGTGATGTAGGTGATGAAATTGCTCCCCAAGCCATAAGAAGAATGGGTGTGGGATACTTCCTACCCGTTGAGGAACCCCTTGTGGCTGAAGGAGAAGGACAATGTTCTACTCAAGTGGAACCATCACCGACGCATGACCCACACGCTTCCGAAGAATGCAGTGAAGGCCCTCAACCCCGTGATCAAGATCAAGGGCAAGATCAACTCGATAGTGATGTTTCTACTTCACATGATGCCCAAGATCTTGTTCGCACCCCCGTGCAAGCTCAAGATCAAGATGAAGCTCAGGACCAAGATCTACTTCAAGATCAAGGTCAAGCTAAAGATCAAGATCATGCTCAAGATCATGAGCAAGCCGGTGCTAGTACCGAAGCTTGTCAAGTTTCCAAGCCTCAACTTTCCATGGAGGACATTCTTGAAAGACGAGCTGCCAAGAATGCTGCCAAGCTTCAGAAAAAGCAACACCTCCTAGAGAACGTCTACGGAAGCTTGAAAAGAGGGGTAACTACTCATCGTCAATTAACAAACTTTTGTGCACATCATGCGTTTGTTGCTTGCTTTGAACCCCTCAAGGTAGAAGATGCACTCGAAGACGAGGATTGGCTTGAAGCCATGCATGATGAAATCAACAACTTCGAGCGCAACAAAGTGTGGCGATTGGTGCCAAGACCAAAAGAGAATCACAATGTCATTGGAACCAAATGGATCTTTAAGAACAAGCAAGATGCACATGGTATCATTATTCGCAACAAGGCAAGACTGGTGGCTCAAGGCTACTCCCAAGTCGAGGGTATCGACTACGGTGAAACCTTTGCCCCTGTTGCTCGCCTTGAATCTATTCGCATGTTGCTTGCTTATGCTTCTCATCATGATTTCATATTATATCAAATGGATGTGAAGAGTGCTTTTCTTAATGGTCCACTTAAGGAGTTGGTGTATGTCAAGCAACCCCCGGGGTTTGAGGACCCCAAGTTCCCCAATCATGTATACGTTCTCGATAAGGCACTCTATGGCCTTAAACAAGCCCCACGTGCGTGGTATGAGCACCTTACCGAGATGTTGCAAGATCGTGGGTTTGAAATTGGGAAAATCGACCCCACTCTTTTTACTAAGAGGGTTAACGGGAACTTGTTCGTATGCCAACTATATGTAGATGATATTATCTTTGGTTCTTTTAACAAAGCTTTTAATGATGAGTTCGCCGCACTAATGACCAAAGAGTTTGAGATGTCTATGATGGGAGAGTTGAAGTTCTTCCTTGGATTCGAAGTCAAGCAACGAAGCCAAGGGACCTTCATCAACCAAGCCAAATACACCCAAGACATGCTCAAGAGGTTCAAGTTGGATGAGATAAATCCTTCGAAGGCCAACACTCCGATGCAACTCAAATGCCAACTTGACAGTGATCCCAATGGTAAAGCTATGGATCAGAAGGTATATCGCTCCATGATTGGATCTCTGCTTTACCTTTGTGCATCTAGACCGGATATCATGTTGAGTGTGGGAATTTGTGCACGATTTCAGTCCGCACCTAAGGAGAGTCACTATGTGGCTGTCAAGCGAATCTTTCGATATTTGGCTCATACCCCAAACTTTGGCTTATGGTACCCCAAAGGTGCTTCATTTGATCTCATTGGATATACTGACTCGGATTGGGCGGGAGACCGTGTGGAAAGGAAGTCCACTTCCGGAGGTTGCCAATTTCTTGGTCGCTCTCTGGTAAGTTGGTCTTCCAAGAAACAAAACCGTGTTTCTCTCTCGTCCACCGAGGCCGAGTATGTAGCCGCCGCAAGCTGTTGTGCTTAGATTCTTTGGATGAGGCAAACTTTAAAGGATTATGGTGTCAACTGTGACAAAGTGCCTCTTTACTGCGACAATGAAAGCACAATCAAGATCTCCAACAACCCGGTTCAACACTGCAAGACGAAGCATATTGAGATTCGTCATCACTTCATCCGGGATCACATCAGCGTGGAGAAATTGATCTTATTCATCTCTATACCAAAGAACAGCTTGCAGATATTTTCACGAAGCCATTAGATGAAGCAAGATTTCGCGAGTTAAGGCATGAGCTAAATATCATCGATTCGAGCAATGTGGCTTGACTTTGTGCACACCCCACCACACTCATCATTATGTCTTGTTTAGATGTAGGCATGGATTTAGGGGGAGTCTAGTTCTCTCAATGAACTATCCCTCCTCCTATTATGCATAAACTAATCAAACTCTTTCGCATTCGCCATTTTTGATGGCACTTGTGCTTCAAAGACGAGTTTTGGTCATGGGCCCAAGGATAATTCTTCGCGGTGCCATACCATTTGACTCATACATAGGTGGCCTCGGCCACCGCCCCCCTATTGCGAGTCTGCCATTCGTGATCGTGTTTGCTTGGAGTCCTAGGTGTGGGCATTCTCCATGGCTCTTTATTAGCGTTTTGTTTTTCTTCCAACCATGGAGTTTTTCCCCCACCATATTTGTTTTAAAAAAAATAGATTGTACGCTTTTGATCATCTAGTGGTGGTGGCTGTGGCCAGGCGGTACAACCGGTGGTAGAAGCAGTTCTACCGCTAATTCACCGGTTGTCCCGTCCCAGCGGTACAACCGGGGATGTCTCCGGTTCTACCGCTCATTCCTGGTCCGGTACTTGGACCGGTACAACCGCTCCAGAGTCGCGACCCGGTACTTAGATCTGGAGGCCGGGCCGAAGGGGTATTCAGTTATCCCCTTCGTGCCCGACTCCTCCTGGTGCCCTCTGTCGCCGGCCGCCGCCGCCACCGACCCGGAGTGCCACCGGCGCCCCGGATTCGTGGCTTCCTCCCCGGATCTGTTCCGTGGAAGACCTTCCTTCCCCGATCTTCTCCCATGGATGCCGGTAATGCCTAGCTCCTCCCCGTTCTTGGTTCTTCTTTGAATCCTCCATTGATAGGGCATTACTCGGTTCCCGCGTTTTCTAGTCAAAACTATTGACGGGATAAGATCATGCATTATTCTTTCAATTAGTTGTAATGATTAGAGACCTCAAAGAGGGGTGCTTTTCTCAGGATCCGGATCTACCGGTTCTCCCAGCAGCGGTACAACCGCTCTGTGCGAGCGGTACAACCGCTGTAGCGGTACAACCGCAAGGGCAACCGGTTGAACCGGCCTCCCTGAGTCCTGCTCTCTGTTTCTTGTCCCTTACCTTTGCACCTAATTTATTCCCTCCTTTTCGTACAATCTTCTCATCTTCTCTGGGTTTCCACTCTGTGTTTTTCGGGTGCTTGTCTGCAGGTGGCTCTAGCTCTCGGTCTGCTCCTCGGACGAAGACCAAGAAACGTGCTCGCAGGTGCAGAATTGTCGAAGAATCTGAGAATGAGGAAGTTGTGATTCCCGCCAATCCCACTCGCCGTGAGAAGTCCCTGGCCGCCAAGCAGAAAACTGCCAAGCCCGTACATGCCTGGAAGCAACATGATTGGGAGAGGGTTCGTCTTCAAAATCCGTATGTGGTTCCAGTTGCTCCCAGGTGGACCACTCCTCAGTTCCGGAATGAGTTTCAGTTTCGGATCGTGCATGAGCTCTATGACCATCACAAGAACAAGTATGCCAAGCAATGGACAATTGACATCGAGCACTGGAGGAACAACATGGATTATTTTGGCGACGCTTTGGCATTGTGTGAAGAATTTGACCTGATCAAGCTCATGACATTCAACTGTGCCTTTGATGTGCAGCTCATCCACCAGTTCTACGCCACGGTTCACTTTGGCACTGATGCAGAGCGTCATCTTTCCTTCATGTGTCGTGATGAATTCTTCCATGTTCCGTGGCGTGCCTTCTGCAATGTCCTTGGCTATGATGACACTGGGCTCACTGGGAATGGCGGCATTCGTCCTCATGATCGGTCTGAATCTATGGATAAGAACATATTAGCCCCCCTATACATTCACGGGCGGGGGGTTATGGGAGCTACTAAGGACCTGCAGCAGGTCTATGACATTTTACACCGAATGTTCCGGAATGTTCTTCTGCCCAAAGTTGGCAACCAGGATGAGATTCATGGGTACTTTGTTGATCTGCTCGTTGCAATGAAGACCAAAGCTGGCTCTGGAGCTACATTTGATGTTTCCAAATGGATGTGGGAGGAGTTGTATGCCACGGTCGTCTACCGGAAGGTCCCACCTATGCTCCCTATATTATGACTTTCCTCAACTCTATGTGGGCAATTCGTCGGCCGGGCGAGCTTCTCACCTCCCCAGACAACCTTATTGTGCATGAGGTCAAGCAACTCCGGAAGAAGAAACATCCTGCACCTCGCTTCCCTGATGCCAACCCTCAGGATGTCTTTGCTACTTCCAGTGACAGTGACTTTGAACTTCCAGCAGGTGCCAAGCCATCTTGGGCCTCCAAGCTCTCTGACAAGATTAAGAAGACCTTCTGCCTCCAGGCTCATGTTCAGAAGAAGCTCTATGAAGCCCATGTCAACGAGAAGTATGCCCGCCCGCAGACAGATTCAGATTATGCGGGCTCTCAATCTTGAGGCCGCCAGTGGTTTTGAGAAGACCATCACTCCTGAGGAATAGTGGATCTATGAGCATAGCACTTGGACTGATGATGAGATCCCGACTCAGCCTGCTGCCACCTCCTCTACTGCTGCCGCTGCTGATACAGCCGATGTTGCTTCTGATGATGATGATGAGGATGGCTCTGGAGATGATGATTCTGAGGAGTATGACACCAACGAGGAGATCTACTGAGTTCTGGGGCGCTTGCATCACTCTTTTCCTTTTTGGTGTCTTGATGCCAAAGGGGGAGAAAGTACCTTATCTGGATTTGCATGGGTGTTGCGGTGTTTGTTGGACTCTTTGTTGCGTCTTCCATTTGAACTCTTATTTGCTTTTTATCGGTTTGTGTGAAGACTATGTGAGTTTAAGTAGAGTCTGAGACTTATCGTACCCTTACTATTAAAAGCTCTACTTATTATCTCGTTCATATTGCTCCTTAAATGTTTCATCTTATCTATGTTCCCATTGGTTGGTCTATAAAGTCAAGGGGGAGCTTCAATTCTTGCACAGGTCTTATCTGTTGCACACATTGAGGGGGAGCTCCACTTTTTATTTTATAGATCATCAATGCAAATCGTGTTGTTGTCATCAACAACCAAAATGGGGGAGATTGAAAGGGCATTCACTTACCTTGGTGTTTTGGCGATGATGACAACTCACTATGATCTAACCGTGTGTCAAGTTATACAGGGATTGTATGTGGTACTCAAGACGGTTAGGTGGACCCTCCAAACGGAAAAGACTGAAGACGGGTTTTCTCTACGTGTTTATTCTCTTTGGTCGTAGGGATCCCGTACTATTAAGAGGGAATCCACATTGGAAAGTCTTGGGTGAATCAGTTCTTTCGCTCATCCATCTTCACCCAATTCTCTTCTCCGCATCATTGAGAGAGAGGCCCCTCTTTCCTTAGTTACGTGTCAGGTAATCCGCGGTGTCAACCTAAATGCACAGCGGGTTTTTAGCCTCCGTTTCGACCACCACTCTAGGGGTGATACCCTAGGGGTGCTGCCAAAGTGGTCCCCAGCGGTTGTACCTCTGCCCCCGGGCGGTAGTACCGCCAAAGGCTAGGAGACCCAAAAAGGCAGCTCTGGGTGGTTCAACCGGCCCAGCACCGGGCTACAACCGGACAAGTTTCTGTTATGGTCCGGTTGTTGGGCGGTACCGGACCGGTTGTACCGCTATAATCATATAGCCCAGTACAACCGGGGTCCCGAGCGGTTGTACCGCTTAGGGGTCCGGGGCTCAGGCCTGGCTGCTGCATCCGGGCCAACCTTCTGGTGTGGTCCGGTGGTTGGGCGGTGGTTGGCCGGTTGTACCGGTTATACCGGTTATACCGGTTGAACCGCTCCCCTGTCCGGTTGAACCGCTCCCATGACAGATCTGGCTGTAACGGTTGGAAATTGGGGGGCCTATATAAAGAAGTGCTTCTTCCACCTCTTGCTCACCTTTTACCTCTCTCTCTCCACCATTGATGCACTTGAGCTTTCTTGCCCGATCTCTCTCCCTAGCCACCCAAACTTGTTGTCTTGCTAGGGATTGAAGGAGGAGACCTAGATCTACACTTCCACCAAAGGAAAATTGATTCCCCCATAGTTTCTTGTGTGGATTTTGTTACTCTTGGGTGTTTGAGCACCCTAGACGGAAGAGGTCACCTCGAAGCCATATTCCATTGTGGTGAAGCTTCGTGGTTTCGTTGGGAGCCTCCAATTAAGTTGTGGAGAGAGCCCCAACCTTGTTTGTAAAGGTCCGGTTGCCGCCTTCAAGTGCACCACTAGTGGAATCACGGCACCTCGCATTGTGTGAGGGCGTGAGGAGAATACGGTGGCCCTAGTGGCTTCTTGGGGAGCATTGTGCCTCCACACCGCTCCAAAGGAGACGTACTTCCCCTCACCGGGAAGGAACTTCAGAAACACATCCTCGTCTCCATCGGTTCCCCTTGTGGTTACTTCTTACCTTTACTTTGTGCAAGCTACTTATATTGTTATATCTTGCTTGCTTATCTTGTTGTTGTGTTTAGCATCATATAGGTTACTCACCTAGTTGCACATCTAGCCAACCTATTTGTTGCTAAGCCTAAATTGTTAACGAAAAGTTAGAAAGTGTTAGTTGCCTATTCACCCCCCTCTAGTCAACCATATCGATCCTTTCACCGGGGCGCGGGCCCACCGTGGATGGCGTCCACGGCCATGGCACGGCTGCCGCTAGGGGCCACGGGAGCGCTCTGGGTCGTGTCTACGTGCTTTGTGGGCGCGGTCCATGACCAGGGGGAAGGAGAGGGAGGAGCGGGAGGAGGACAAGGCTCACGCGTGTGAGCTCTGGGATTGGAGCTCTCGGGCGGCCCGGTGCGCGTGCGGGGAGAGACCAGCAGAGGGGGAGAGAGGAGGGGGCCGACAGGGAGGCGTGTCCCGGGCGCCTAGGCCATCTCAGGGGACACAAGCGTGAGTCACAAGGCTGTCGGGGGTGCGGATTGGGGGGCGGCTACAGTGCCGGAGCGCACTGTAGCGCGCTCCAGAGCACTCATATGGCTGGCATGGCATGCTCCAGGATGCTTTCGACGCGCCCACCTTGTCCACTAGTTGCAGGGGTTTACTGGAGATGCCTTGGGGTGCAAGGAAGCTAGGAGAGAGGAGGGGGAAAGAAAATAGAGGTGGGGGAGGGCAATGCAAGGGCTGGCCAGAGGGGAATCTTGGGGTTTTACCCCCCTGAATGATTGAGCCATGGCCAGGGACATTTACTGGAGGTTCAAGGCATCTACAAGAGGCTGTGGTAAAAATTTGAGGTCAAGGAGATCAGTGGAAGAGGTGAAAACAACAGTTTTGATTTTTTGCCAGAAAGTGTTTGTGATGGTTTTGAGCTAGCTAAGGTGATCTACTTGACATGAGATTTAACACGATTGAGAAATAGGACTAAATGAGCTTGATCACAAGTTTTGAGTACATTTAGTGAAAGTGTCCAATGCAAAAGTTTCAAACCCAAAAATGGGCACAAATGGAGTTGTTTAGATTTAGCTAATCAAAACTATTCGCCTTGATGCACCACTTGATGTGGTAGCCTGATTTGGGTATTAGAGCATACCCAAACAGTTTGGGACCAAATGGGGAAACTTGACAATGCAAACATTCCCAATTCTTGAAATCAACAGAAATGAGTTTGAGGGGATTTGGACAAGTGAATCTGTTCTCCTCGATGCACCACTTGGTGTGGATGCATTATTGGAGGATTTCAACATGTCCACAAAGTTTGGAAACAATAGGGGAGAGTTGGCAATGTAAAGTTGCTCAAATTTGGATCTGGACAGAGAGGGTTTTGGGATATTTTGGTGAACCAAATTAATTGGGATTGAGATGAAACTTGGCAAGATGACCACATATGTCATATGTGACACACTAGAATTTTCTTGGATTTATTTGAGAATATTTCTTATAGAAATATTTGAAAAGCTTGATTTAAGCAGAAAGGGTTTGGAGGGGTTTTGCCCATGATTTTGAACATGACCATGTGTTGAAACTCATATATATGGAAAATATATGTCCAATGAGTTTCCCTAAATTTTCTCAAATATTTTGAAAGCATTTAAATAATTTTTCCCTATAAAAGACCATTTCTCGCCTTAAGAAAAAGCCTTTAAATAAAATAAGAAAAAAAATCTTTAAAAATAATATTTTGTGGTTTTGGGGAGTTATATATATAGTAGGTTCCAAATAATTCCTTTGGGGCAAAACAATCCACCCAATTTGAGGACTTGTGGTACAAACCTCAATTCAGGGGTTTTTGAAAAACTGAATTGAATAAATGCCTTTTGGCCAAAAAAAATTGATAAAACTAGTTTTAGGTCCTATACACATGGTATGATCATCGGACAAGAGTTTAGATCAAGGAAAAGAGTTTTGAGAGTAGGAGGGAGTTTTATGAATATAGAGCACCAACAAGCAATCAAACAAGCAAGCAAATAGCACACAAGTCAAGCATTCATATGCACTCAAAAAGTTTTAATTGGCCCTAAATTTTGAGTCATGATAACTTAGTCATGAGGCAAAATACAGGGTGTGACAGACCTACCCCCCTTACAAGAATCTCGTCCCCGAGATTCCTTGGGTAGGCGTAGAAAAGGTGCTAAAATTCAGAGGTGAGGTAGTCTTCACGTTCTCATGTTGCTTCTCCTTCGATGTGATTGCTCCGTTGGATCTTGAAGTGCTTGACGATATAACTTCGAGTGCATCATTGACTTCATCTAAGGGTGAACGGGGTTCTCGTAATATGTTAGGCTTGCCTAATGGTCAAGGGTTTGGTGAACGAGGTTCTGGCAAGGGCCTGGCTTGCGTGTGTATTCCAAAGTTAGAAGACCTGGCAAAGCAGTGTGTCTGTGTGCTGGTCCTGAGGTTGTTAGTGACATCTAGATGTCTCACGTTAGAATAGAAGGGGTCAAGGTTGTAGCTTCCCGTTGACGGGGAAGCCCTTATCTTCCTTAAGGTGGGGGATCTTCAGTCGTAGGTGGTCTTCGTCCTTGTGAGTGTTGAAGCGCGTCGTTGTAGGCTTCCAGTCGAGATCTTCTGCTTGAGGAAGTTGCCCAGGTATGTTCTTCATTCGTCTTTGGCCATTTGTCTTCATCGTCATGGAGCAGGTTTTTGACGGGTCTTCAAGTGTTGGGTCGTCTTGTCTCTCTGTAGCCATTTGTGGCAAGGTTTGCGCTGAGTCTCGTTCCTAAGAATGAGCTTAGAGACTTGGTGTCAAAACGGGTCCTACCATCTGGGAGGGTTTGTGAGGGGCTCTAAATAAGCTGACTATCCAAAAGTATAGAACAGCCATCTAGTCCTCAAGGTCTGAGGCTTGGCAAGTGGGGTGTTATACCTTTGACAGGTGGTTAACCATGATCCAGTCAGGGTCATGCCCTTGATTGGACCAAAAGGCCTAATAATGAGGTTATAACGGTCGTTCCACCCCGTTCCAAGCATCTGAAGGGAGTAGAGACGTTATGCTCAATGTACACCTTCAAGGTCATCGAGTGAGGGGTGTTATCAACTTCTCGGTTCCTTCCTAGTAAGGTACTGAAAGGTGATTGTTAAGACAAGGGGCTCTATAGTCCTCTTGATGTGCCAGGGCTTCATCGTGCTTGGACGTCGATGCTTCTTGATATAGCCTAGTGGATGTAGCCGTTAAAGGAGCGGTGGTTGATTTCTCTTGCTTCTTCTTCTTCGTCGGGGGTTTCTCGACTGTAGTGGTTCTTCATCTTGCTCGGGCAAGAAGGTCCTCTGCTGCCGGGAGGGTACTTCAAGGAGCCCAACTTTTTCAAGGGGACCCCTTTACTTGAGAGGCATGGTAATTGGTGTTCCTGGGGCTGGTCCAAACAGGACTAAGGTGTTCCTTTCCCTCATTGGGTAAATAAGTATGTCATCCATGAGGACAAAAAAATATTTCCCCAAGTATCACACAGACACATTGCTCGTGGGATATGAGAGGAGCGGGCATTTGTTCCGGATGGGCAGCTGTCCAGAGGTTTGTGGTCCAATGTAATCTAGTTCTCTGTGTCCTCCTTCCTTATGGACAGGGTTGGTGGTGGTCGAGGTGGAGTACTGGCCATAGCCTTTCGACTTAGAGCCAAGGACTATGGTCGTGATCTGACCATGTTGTGGCTCGGTAAAGCTTAGGGGTTTCAAGGAGCTTAGGATGTGAGTGAACATCTATCACTTTATCCTTGAGCACATTTCTTAGATGCCAATAGTCCCACCTATTACTCCAAACAGAATCATCCTATATCATCGAAGGTATCATCTCCTATAAGTCAACTCCAATATTACACATGCTACTCATATCTCCAAGGTTTTGAGAGAAGAACTATACCCAAAATCTCATATGTATACTATAGCTAACTCACATATATCCCTATATAAAAATCCTCAGGAAGTATACTAGCTGCTAAGCTCGATTGTGACACTACAAATCCAAGTGTTCAGCTAATGTATCCAAAGTCTAAGGTGTTGCATTTCTATGCTATGGAAACACGTAATAAACCAATCCAAGATCTTGTTTCCTTCCTACGAATCCAGTTAATTGATCCACAAATACCATCCATCATTACATGATCTATTACTGCTACAAATCCTATACCGATGACATTCCCTATATCTCCCAGATTTCCTAAATCCCAAAATTCCAAAAAAGAACTATCTCATCACAGTATAACCAGCAATTCCTATTATGATGATCTAGTAAACCCCGATGTTAGGTGTATATGGATCCTTGAATCAGTTTCGACAACCATCTAATATTCCTGGTTTGTCCCCCACCGAGAAACATGGTATCAAGATCAAGATCATCGGACTAAATCCAAATTACTCCGAACCATGTAGTTTGATTGATCCTGAGCACCTCTTAGAATCACCTATTTAAATCCAAGGTTTACATCCAGTAAGAATTCCCTACTAGTTAGTCTAGTCACTATCGTACCACCATCAATCCACTATCAATATTACTTGCCAAAGTCAAGTCATTAATCCACCAAGAATTTCAGCTTGTGATCATATTTATCCTACTAAATCCAAGTTACTCAAGGGAGAAACAAGTTATGGTACTCTATCAACTTGGATCCACCAAGTCCGTTTACCAATATAAGGGTCTTATGATCCACAAAAGGGTCTCAACTGCTTCCTCCAGATATCTATTACAACCTCGTCAAATCATCAGCCTGCTAATTACGTATCCCCAAAACAATCTTCCCTATGGCATCATCAGTTCAAGTGCTGGCTTAGGGATAAAAGGCGTTTGTCCACTATAATCACTAGTCCCATAATGAACCCAATGCTAAGAAGGGGGTTATTGAAGCTCAACAGGTGCTCTGGCAACTCCGTTTATTAAACAGGTGCTCAAAGGTTTGAGCTGGAGGAGCTTGTGAGGTCTAGGTTGGTCTAGGGATGGGTTTCAATCTTGAGGGAAAAGCATAGCTCTACGGGGTTGCGTCTGGTTGGGTATGTTGCAGTCATAGTCTTCAATGCTAGTTGTCCGTCAAGGTGGATCCTTGGTGCATCTTGTCTTGCTGGTCTTCAGTTGACTAGAAAGGTGAGAGTGAATAGTAGCATAGAGAGGAGTGCCTAAGGGGGTGGTATAGTGCAAGTGCAATCAAACAAGTGTCGAGAGGGCCAAACACAACCAGCAGGATAAGGTAGGCGATATAGTCGCATACCTGTCGCCTAGGGCAAAGTGCGACTTCATACCAAAACATAAACAGATAAAACAAGCAACACACATCATGGTTCCATTCGAACCATCATACGGACTCGACTTCGCATGGGGAATACACGACCTATCCTACCCTAGGGGTTCTCGGATTCAGTAGTCGTGCTTGCTTCATGTCTTGGAGAGGAGTCCGCCGAGTCTTCTGGGTCTTCTTCAGGTGTCGCTATGTCTCTAGTTGTTGTTTGTCGAAACGATCCGGGTTGGGGCCTAGAGATTCTTCGACGACTTCACATCTGGCGAGTTGACGACGAAGGTGATTCCTCATGGTTGTCGTCGACACGGTCTTCTCGTGTCTTCATAATTGTGACGATGCCTTCTTGTCTTCTGAGACGTCAAGGGTTCCAGGTAGGCAATCTTTTATGCAATGACATTAACAAGGCATGGTAGAGGTCCATCCTGTCGGTTACGTTAATGACAACATCGGCACCAAGAGCGGGGGATGAAGAGAACCATTTTCCTGCTCACTATAGTGAGGCGGACCAAATGGCGAGGTTCTCATCCACCGATGGTTGCCGACACATCATCGGTAATGACAAGATTGCTCTATTAGCGATGCATATAATGATCTTGCATATCTTAGGCCCTGGTCATCGTAGGCTGAGGTGGCATCATCCTGGGGCAGTGTCGAGGGTGTCACCATCTTCCTAGTCTTGATGTCTTCATCCCTCGAGAAGGTATTTTCCGTTGGTATTGTCTCGTTGTGGAGTCATCAAACTTGTGTGAATGTCTGGCAAGGTGGCTTCCTTCTAGGTTACCCACGAGGATTTCAAGGAATCTAGTGGTCAGGGACACAAAGGTACTAACGACTATTTGCAAGGTTTTGAAAAGTAGATGAGGAGAGCCAGAAGAAAATAGTGGAAGTGCTAAGGCACAATCCTTCAGTTTCTTTGAAAGCTTAGAGGAGGTAAGAAATATGGTAGTCTTTGCAAGTGATTTGAAGGGTCTGGGGAAACAGTTTTGTCCTAACTAACGTCCATGCTAACTAAGGGCTTCCTACAGTCACCTCGCTCTGATACCAGCTCTGTGGGGACCCCGACTCATAAGTCGTGATCACCGAATGTACGTGCACAGTGATCCCAGAGATCAATGCTCACTGAACACACAGAATCTGAATAACAAGAGTCTTACATCCATACATACCGTTTGTACTCAAATATGGCCTTTATGGCCAAGTCTTCATAAACTCGCAGCGGAAATCATCAATGATAGCGTGAACCCATGCCATCTGCCTTAACCCTACAGGCATTCTGACTGGGAAGCGTCCTAGGTCGCATGTTCTTCACCACGGTACTCTTCATCGAATCCTGTTCTTTCATGCGTGGCCAATAAAATAACCAGTGGCAAGCCAATGAGTACTTTGAATGTACTCGCAAGCAACCCATGTTTGGAACAAGGCATAACAATGCATGATATAGCACTAAGTAGGTACATTTGTGGAAAGCTAATTTTGAGTGCAATGACATGGTCAACTAACTTGTAAGCATGCATCAAGAGGTAGCAGTTACCCAAGTGAACAGGTTACAGATATCAATATAAACAAGGTTCGAACATCTCATGTTCAGTCATCCTGTCAAGTCACCCGACTTAAATCAACTATCATCTTTGTCATCAACACACGCACACCAGGGTTGTGAAAAACATCGGACTTAGTTTAAGCAGGACCTCCAACTGTCCATGACCGTGGACACGGCTATTCGAATAGTTTTACACTCTGCAGAGGTTACACACTTTACCCACAAGACTCGGGAAACTTCCGTGTCAAGCCACGACTCGCGATATTGTTCATACCCGAGGTAAGTACCCCGAACATTGCCTTTCCCCTAGCGATACTAAACAAAGAGTCCACTCGTTGGTGCCATCCCTCATGATATACATCACACGTATCATCCATGATGGCACGCAACGGTGTGCCCGGTGCCTGTGAAGATAGCGCATGATCGTCCATTCCGGTATGACCCCGTATCGAGAGTGACCACTTCACTCCCGCCACTAGTATTGCAGGCTCTATGCTAGTACCCACTAAGGTAGTCAACAAAGCCCGGTCCCATAAGGGGTATCGTGGTTGTGCATGTAAGGTTGGGATGGTCAGCAAATCTTAAATCTCTCCGTTTTCGAAAACACACACACACAACTTTCTCCGGTACACCACTTCTTTCTCAAGTGGTTACCTAGCTCATCATCATCTCCCTCGGGCATTAGTGGCATCCGACGGGGTTTTCGAAAAGTCATTGAAAACTCCTTTGTTTCCATCACCATGCTTATCCCATCCCATTTGCGTAGCATCTACTAAGCTTCCTATCTACTCCAACCCGCACAACCCTCATAAGGAGGTAGGGTCATGCACGATGCAAGTATCAACGGTAAAAGTATCGGAGGCATCCCACCAAAGTGGTCACCACATCATCATGATCAATACAACGAAATAAAGTGCTATATGCCATGCAATAAAAGGTTTCGTAGTCATGGTCAAAGGGCTGCTTGCGTGGCTTAGCAACGTCTTTAAGGTCTTCACACACTTCTCGTCCATTCCGAGCACTTCATCTACTTCGTCAACTAAAACAAAATGGCTAAGCAGTGCCCCGGGCGTAGGATAGCAACTGGGCCGGCCCAGTTGCTCGGCTGCGCGGCGAAGGGGCCGCGTCGAATGCAGGTTAGCGGGAGGCATTTTCGCCGCTGGAAGAAGGTCGCGCGCGGCCCGCGTCCACTTAAAAACTGGGCCCGGCCGGTGTGCCGCTTATAGGCGGGACCCGCCTGGAAGGGCCTGCTTCCTCCTCCCGCCCGACCAGAGAAGGAGCAGGGGAGGCGGAGCCGATCGGCGCAGGCGCTCGCCCTGACGGTCCCGACCACCTCCGGCGTGGCTCAGCACACTAGCGGGCTCGGGGAGCTGCGGCGCATCCATCTAGGTGCTGCTCGCCTGCGGTGAGGGGTCATAGCTGTGGTGGCTCGGGGTGGCCCCAGGGAAGCCGTCGGCCACCGGGGTTCTTGAGCGCAGGACGTCCCCGGAGAGAAATGGAGGCCACGGAGGCCACGGGAGGAGGAGGAGCTCGGGGACGCGCGAATTTGAGCAGAGGCCGACGGGAAGGCTTCGGCCATTAACGGGGATGGAGAGCTTGAGGGGGAAAATGGCCTAGTCCAGGAGGCTCCTGGGAGGTAGAGGGAGCAAGAGAGAGAAAGAGGGGAGCTCCGGGCTCGCTTATATGGCCGGGGCGCGAGCCCACCATGGATGGCATCCACGGCCATGGCACGGCTGTCGCTAGGGGCCACGGGAGCGCTCTGGGTCGTGTCTGCATGCTTTGCGGACGTGGTCCATGACCAGGGGGAAGGAGAGGAAGGAGCGGGAGGCCGACAAGGCGCGCGTGTGAGCTCTGGGATTGGAGCTCTCGGGTGGCCCGGTGCGCGTGCGAGGAGAGACCAGCAGAGGGGTGAGAGGAGGGGGCCGGCAGGGAGGCGTGTCCCGGATGCCTAGGCCGTCTCAGGGGACACAAGCGTGAGGCACAAGGCTGTCGGGGGTGCAGATTGGGGGGCGGCTATAGTGCCGAAGTGCACTGTAGAGCGCTCCAGAGCACGCATATGGCTGGCATCGCGTGCTCTAGGATGCTTTCGATGCGCCCACCTTGTCCACTAGCTGCGGGGGTTTACTGGAGATGCCCTGAGGTGCAAGAAAGCTAGGAGAGAGGAGGGGGAAAGAAAATAGAGGTGGGGGAGGGCAATGCAAGGGCTGGCTAGAGGGGAATCTTGGGGTTTTACCCCCCTGAATGGTTGAGCCATGGCCAGGGAAATTTACTGGAGGTTCAAGGCATCTACAAGAGGTTGTGGTAAAAAAATTGAGGTCAAGGAGATCAATGGAAGAGGTGAAAAGAACAGTTTTGGCTTTCTGCCAGAAAGTGTTTGTGCTGGTTTTGAGCTAGCTAAGGTGATCTACTTGACATGAGATATAACAGGATTAAGAAATAGGACTAAATGAGCTTGATCACAAGTTTTGAGCACATTTAGAGAAAGTGTCCAATGCAAAAGTTTCAAACCCAAAAATGGGCACGAAAGGACTTTTTTAGATTTAGCTAATCAAAACAATTCTCCTTGATGCAGCACTTGATGTGGTAGAATGATTTGGTTATTAGAGAATACCCAAACAGTTTGGGACCAAATGGGGAAACTTGACAATGCAAACATTCCCAATTCTTGAAATCAATAGAAATTGGTTTGAGGGGATTTGGACAAGTGAATCTGTTCTCCTTGATGCACCACTTGGTGTGGATGCATTATTGGAGGATTTCAACATGTCCACAAAGTTTGGAAACAATAGGGGACAGTTGGCAATGTAAAGTTGCTCAAATTTGGATCTGGACAGAGAGGATTTTGGGATATTTTGGTGAACCAAATTAATTGGGATTGAGATGAAACTTGGCAAGATGACCACATATGTCATATGTGAAACTTGGCAAAACATAGGGCGTGACACAACCAGAGTGGCAAAACAGACATTATCTAGCGATTAGATAGCTAACAGTGCTATCATACCTAACTCTGGCACTTAGGACAAAATGCCATAAATGCTAGCCTAGGCGGCGTGCGGGGATGCATCCCCGGCAAGCTCTTACCACCGCTTAGCTGGCTATTGCTTGGTGTCTCGACACGCCTCTGGACTGGTGTCAAATGGATGTAATCTGCCTTCCGGTGCGTCACCACGTGCTTAGCGAGAGCCACTTAGCCACCTGAGGGCTTGACACCGCATCGACAATTGACTGGTGTTGCGATGCGATGGTGCGGTGGCCGATCGGCTCGCGCCTGCTGGGGGACAGCTTGCCGGGTCTTCTTGAAGGTGCGCGCGCCTCGCTCCCCGGTAGGCACCGGGGAACGTGGCTGGCTGGCTCGGGCCTGTATTGGGCTGTTGCTTCGATCTTGCCGGCGTAGCTAGCCAGCGTAGGCTGCTTCTGCCGGGGTCTTGGTCTCGAATGTTGGCTTCATCTTCTTGATGCCTTCCTTGATCTCACGTAGAGCGGTTTCTCTCGCTTGGGCTAGTCTTGACGGGGTTCTGCTACTACTGCATGTGCATAAGTCAGGGGCACTGGGTACCCCATTCCTAGTGCACCGACAGGAGCCCCCGGGTCTGGCCCAAACGCGCTCGCCCAGCGCCGTTGGGTCAGGCCCAAAATTTATGCATAGGCATGCAATATGAGGGAGTAACTGCCGGCTTTGAAGCCAGCATTTATCTACTACCTCAGGTCGTTTCCGCCACGTGCGCCGCATGCATTGCAGGGAGTTTGTGGTCGATGCGCATGGCTCAAAAGGCGTGGAAGTGGTAGAAACTACTGCGCCAGGGATTGGAGCAATGGGGCGGTCACCTGTTCACCCGTGATCGGGAATAGCGGGATTGGTGGAGATGGGCGGCCGGCTTGGAGCGGAGGAGAACCAGCCCCTGTGCCCTTCCCTATAAATTAGGTCGTCACAGCGGGCGATGCTCATCCGTCCCCTTCTCCTCCTCCATCTCGAGTTCATATAGCTTGCCCTTCTTATTCGTCTTTGGATGCACTAACCACCACCATGACGAGGGGGCGAGGACGACTCCCAGCTCCTGCCGCGGCAGCGAGAGCTTCCCTCCGGGATCATGCCGCTGCTTCAGCCGCGGCGACGGAAGGCAGTTCCAGTGCGTGCGGTGGGAGCGCTGGAAGAGGCCGGGGACGGCGCGGGGCTCGCGGCCGTGGGAGGTGGAGCACCGCACCCGATCCTCTTCGTCGGCGGTTCCTTCCCCAGCGATGGGACATACTGAAGGCACAGTGCTGGAGTTCATCGTCAGGCTGCGTGGTGCTCTCCGTGGCCGTTTGCGACTCCCCCGCCCTTTCGCCAGGGTGATGGAGGTCGACAAGCCACACGCGATGTGGTTGCACGTGCATGGCTGCTGTAATGGCGCCGTGCAGGCTAACGTCGAGTTCCCGACGCCTCACATCATGCTCCTCAGGCGCGGGTGGAAAACCTTCAAATGTGTCGGGCGCTTGTCTTGGCTGCTGCGAAGAGAGCTCGAGCGACGACGAAAGATCCTCCTCAAGCGATAGCGACGAGGAGGACAGTGTCGGTGAAGACGGCGACAGCGAGCCCCAAGCCGTTAAGTCGGAGTACGACGACATGGACTCCAGCTAACTGCCGGTCGCACCATCACCGTCAGTGAGCCCCCCCCCCCCCCCCCCCCCCCGCCCCGACAGAGAGATTTGCCGAGGGTTCTTGACTTGGGCGCAGCCTACTCCCCTCAGTTGGACCTTGGCAGGCTCGTGGACTTCGGCTTCGTCTTCCCTGCCGGTGGTCCTGCTGAGCCGTGCCGTGCCAGCCCTGACGGGGTCAGGCTGGGCTCCTGCTTAAGTCCTCCTTTCATCCTTTTTCTTTTTGTAGCTCGTTCCTAGGGGAGAAAGTCAAATAAAGATTTATTAAAGGGGCGTCCTCTAATGTATCTCTATCCATTTTGTATCGAAAATGAATGAAAGAATGCTATTTCTCTTCCTCGAGTACTATCCTTTTCTTCCCTTGTTTGTACTGTGTCAGTATGTTCGTCCTTGCCGCACGGAACTATTTGCCGGGTCAGTAGTAACTGTGGGCGCCAAAGGGTAGCAAGCCCTCGGGAGCAGGCTGGTACCGTTCCCCGGCAAGGCTCCTTGTCGGTATCGGCGCACCTCCCTAGAGCGGATGAGCAACAGGAGCTGGGAGACGGCTCGTCCCGACAAGGGTTTCCATAGCGTGGTGAACTCCATGGTACACAGTAAAAAGAAACAGAAGGGGTTTCCTTAAGGGAGTAAATGACACCAAGTTTGGGATATGCGATTAGACTTATCTTTTCAGGCAGTATCCCTTTCTGGAGCACGACGAGCCACCTTCCTTCTCTCTTTTTCCCTTCTTCCTTGTTTTCCTAGCGGTAAAACATGTAAGGCAAGAGGCCTCTATCCGCTAGGGAGAGAGAATGCAGTAACAAGGATCGTAGGCTCATCAAGTACTCTAGCAAATTTCTAAAACTTAAAAGCAATAACATTGCAACATAAGAAAATGCATAGTAAACATGCAGTTCGATGGTATGATGCAATGCCTAGCTTTGTTATTGCATGCACAGGGTCTGCGCCTGGCTTTGTACAAAGGGCTACATGCAACTACGGCAAGGCTTGTACAAAAGGTGGCTGCCGGGGACTGAGCCCGGCAACCACGCCTCACGGGTAGATTTACGAAGATGCTCAATATTCCATGAGTTAAGCATTTTGGTGCCATCTTCGGTCTCCAGACAGACTGCGCCAGGTCTGGTGACTCGTGCTACCCGGTAAGGGCCTTCCCACTTCGGCGTCAACTTATTGGTACCCTTGGCGGACTGAACGCGCCTAAGGACAAGGTCGCCTTCCTCAAGGCTCCGGGCATGGACCATGCGGATATGATAGCGGTGCAGGGCTTGCTGGTAGCGTGCAGCATGCACAGCGGCCCGGAGTCAATCTTCCTCGAGGAGCATGGCATCATCACGCCGTAGCTGCTCTTGCTCTACTTCGTCGTAGGCAAGTACTCGAGGTGACCCGTATATGAGTTCCGTGGGGAGAACTGCTTCTGCCCCGTATACCAGGGAGAAGGGTGTCTGGCCGGTAGCTCGATTTGGTGTCATTTTGAGGGACCAAAGAACCACCGGCAGCTCATCTATCAAACGCTTGCCGCTTCTCCGCACTCTATCGAAAGTTCTTGTCTTGAGTCCCCGCAACACTTCAGCATTCATCCTCTCGACTTGCCCATTGCTCCTTGGGTGAGCAACAGAGATGAGGGAGACCTTGCTTCCAAGGCTGTGGATGTACTGCATAAAGGTGCGGCTCGTGAACTGGGTGCCATTGTTGGTGATCACCCTGTTGGGTACTCCAAAACGACGCACCAGTCCTTTCAGAAACTTGACAGCTGACTGTGCGGTCACGTTCCTCACTGGTTCCAACTCAGGCCACTTTGTAAACTTGTCGATTGCTACGAACAAGAATTCAAAGCCCCCGACAGCGCGGGGAAAGTGGCCCAAAATATCGAGCCCCCAGACCGAGAATGGCCAGGATAAAGGGATCGTCTGGAGAGCTTGCGCTGGTTGATGGATGTTCTTGGAATGGAACTCGCAGGCTTCACACTTGGTGACCAGCTCAGTTGCATCATGGAGGGCGGCGGGCTAATAGAAACCCTGCCGGAAAGCTTTCCTGGCAACGGCCCTTGATCCAATGGGAGACCCACACATGCCTCCATGTATCTCTGCCAACAGCTTCAGTCCATCTTCACGGCAAATGCACCTCAATTTCACACCGTTTGGTCTTTTTCTGTACAGAGTGTCATCGACAAACTGGAACATACTTGACTGTCGGGCTACTTTTTCGGCTTCTTCTTGTTCTTCGGGAAGTTCTCCTGTTCGAAGGACGTGGACTATGCGATGTGCCCAAGTTGGAGACTGTGGCTCGACAACGAGGACTGAAGGCATCTCCTCGTTCGTGGGAGCGCTTACCTGGACCGCGAGGACCTGGGGTCCAGCGGGAGGGAGCTGCTCACCAAGCGAAGCGGGACTGTCCCCGACGGCCTCTCTACCAGCGGCTTTGGGAAGCTCTGCCGGGAGATGCTTCCGGAATTCAGCTTTCTTCTTTTCCTGGTTATCGTTGACGGGGATACTGATGGCTAAGTGAGGTGGAGGACAAAGGTTCCTGGTTCCACTAGAAGCTTTTGCGCAATGCACTTTGACAAATGGTCAGCGATGCTGTTTTCTGCACGTGGCACATGCTCTGCTTGTAATCCATCAAAGTGCTCCTCCAGCTTCCTCACCTCTTCCACGTATGCTTCCATCAATGGACTCTAATAATCTTTGTTGACTTGTCTCACCACGAGTTGAGAATCTCCTCGGATGATCAGTTTCTTGATTCCCAACTCCACCGCGATCCTGAGTCCGGCAAGGAGCCCCTCATACTCAGCAGTGTTGTTGGTGGCCTCCTCCCGGGGAAAGTGCATTTGGACCACATATTTGAGATGATCTCCGGGGTGGGGGTGGGGGGGCGATGAGGAGCACGCCTGCTCCGGCGCCCTGAAGCGAGAAAGCACCATCAAAGTACATGATCCATTCTTTAGGCGCTTCTTTGCCGGGGAGAATTGTCTCTGGAACCTCTTTGTCCGGCGTGGGTGTCCATTCTGCAATGAATTCCGCCAACGCCCTGCTCTGGATTGTGGAAGTGCTCTCATACTTCAAATCAAAACTTGACAGCTCTAGCACCACTCAACTGTCCTGCTAGTTGCTTCGGGGTTCCTCAATATACGCTGCAGCGGAAAGCGGGTGACAACTGTGATCTCGTGGCCTTGGAAGTAGTGGCGCGGTTTCCTCGAGGCCATGATAAGGCCGAAGATCAGCTTTTGCACTCCAGAGTACCTTGACCTAGCCCCCTGTAATAAGGAGCTGACAAAGTACACTGGTCGCTGCACCACTTTCTTCTTCGCCACTTCCTTGAGACTGCCTTCGCTTGCCTGCTTAGGTTCCCCTTGGTTCGTATCAGGTCCTATCGCGGGCGTTTCGGTTCCACTCCCAGTGACATCAGTTGCAGCAGCTGCATCTTCATCCACTTCCCGTTGCGCCACCAGTGTTGCACTAACCACTTGATTTGTTGCCGCCAGGTATAGTAGCAACGGTTCTTGCGGTTTAGGCGCGGCCAAGGTCGGAGTGGAGGAAAGGTAAGCTGTCAGATCTTGCAGCGCTGCTTCTGCTTCCGGGGTCCACTTCATCGGGTCGGCCTCTTTCATAACCTTGAAAAACGGTAGGGCGCGCTCAGCAGATTTGGAGAAGAACCAACTCAACGCGGCAATGCATCCGGCCAAGCGCCTTACGTCCTCGACGTACTTGGGTGCTTGTATCTGCTCGATCGCTTTGATCTTGTTGGGATTGGCTTTTATTCCTCGCTGAGACACAAAGAACCCAAGCAGCTTGCCGGATGGGACACCAAACACACATTTCTCGGGATTGAGCTTCAAATTGATCTTGCGCAAGTTGATAAAAGTTTCTTCCAAGTCTTGTATGAGAGTTGCTTCATCTTTGGTTTTGACTACTATGTCATCCATGTAAGCTTCCATGTTCCTGTGCAACTGAGGTTCAAATCCCATCTGCACGACCCTTGCAAAGGTAGAACCAGCGCTCTTTAACCCAAAGGGCATTCGTACAAAGCAGTACGTGCCACATGGAGTTATGAACGCGGTCTTTTCCTCATCTTCCTTGGCCATGAATATCTGGTGGTATCCGGTGTATGCGTCCAAGAAGGAAAGCAAGTCACATCCGGAAGTGGAATCAACGATCTGGTCGATGCACGGCAAGGGAGAAGGTCCTTCGGGCATGCCTTATCCAAGTCAGCGAAATCAATGCAAAGCCTCCATTTCCCATTCACCTTGCGCACCACTACCGGGTTAGCTAACCACGTCGGATGCAACACTCCTCTGACCAAACCAGCTACTTCAAGTTTCTTGATTTCTTCGACGATGAACTGCTGCCGCTCCAAGGCTTGCTTTCTAACTTTCTGCTTGACGGGCCTGGCATGAGGGCAGACAGCAAGGTGGTGCTCAATTACCTCCCTGGGAACACCGGGGATGTCAGATGGTTGCCAAGAAAACACATCGACATTCGCCTGCAGGAAGGCAACGAGCACGCTTTCCTATTTTGTCACTGAGGGTGGCACTGATGGTAAACGTACCATCAGCGCCATCCTCCCCTGCCGGGACCTTCTTCGTCGCAGGATAGGTGACCTTGGATCTCTTGCTAGTGGAACTCTCTGGCAGGTCATCGACGGGTGCAGCGCACTCCGAAGAGGCGCGCTTGCCGGAGTCCTTGCCGGCATCTCTGCTAGACTTCTTTCCCTTCTTTGATTCCTTGGCGGGAGCTAGTGCTTCTGCGACTTCAACTGCTACCGCGTCTCGATACATCTTGTCCACGCATATAATTGCATCCTTCTTATCAGATGGGATGGAGATGATTCCCACGGGCCCTGGCATCTTCAAAGTGTTGTAAGCATAGTGGGATGCTGCCATGAATTTCGCCAGAGCTGGGACCAAGAATTCCGTTGTAAGGCAGAGGGAGTTCGACCACATCAAACACCACCTTCTTAGTCCGGTAGTTCAACTCCCCGCCAAACGTCACAGGCAAAGTGATCTTCCCTTGGGTCAGCTCCTGCCGAGGTTGATTCCTTGGAACGTACCCGTAGCTTTGAGCTCTCCATCAGGGATTTGCAGCCTTTCAACCACCTTAGGGGAGATCAAATTCAACCCTGCCCCGCCATCAACTAACATCTTGGTTACTTTGAGGTTACGGATCGTTGGGGAAACCAACAACGGCAAACATCCGACCGCAGTGGTACGGTCAGGATGATCCTCTTCATCAAAGATAATAGGCGCGCGGGACCATTTGAGTGGCCTTCTGGACTCTGCAGCTGGCTCCACGGCATTGATCTCACGCACCCACTGCTTGAGCTGGCGATGAGATGAATGCAAGGACGCACCCTCGTCAACACACATGGCTTCAGTTGCCTTCTGGAATTCTCGATCACTGGACTCTTCATCATCCTCATCATCACTCATATCATCTTCTTCTTTCTTCTCACGGCCTCTAGCAGGTTTTTCCTTTTGCTGTGGGGCCATTGTCGGGGATATAACTCAACGATATAACCCACCTTACTGGGCCGGGTCAACATATCAACAGTTATGCGACCAAAGTTCAAGGTGGGCCATGTCCTAAGTACAAGATAAGTAAGGTGGCGGCTCACCAAAGACGCCGGGCGGCCCAACACCTGAAGACGGCGGCACAAAGCCCATGAAGCTAAAGACGCCGGTTAAAGTTTCCTTAAAGATACAAGACAAGTTAGAGATGTTGTAGGTCACGGGACATGATATGACCCGGACTCTATTGTAAACCCTAGGGCCGAAAGACTTAAGTTACAACCTCTCGATAGCTAGGTTAGCGATTCCACACCCTTGTAATCGAGATCTATCCATCAAATACACACCAAGCAGGACGTAGGCTATTACCTCCATAGGAGGGGCCGAACCTGGGTAAACCCGACTCTCTCTCTCGTTTAACCCCTTCAAGTCGCCACCAAGTGGCGATGGCCTCACACCTAAGTCCTGTTATGAGGACATCTACCGGGTTGACAAAACCACGACAGTTGGCGCCCACTGTGGGGCTCTCGCCCGGTGAAGTTGAGTTTTCGAAGGGGATCCAATCAGGATTCGGGAAGTTTGCGGTGAACCAGGTGGTCAAGAGCTGCCGTGACAAGATCTACGAGCCGGCTTGGAGCATCAGCGACGACCCGATCGGACGTGGGCTTCAAGATCCCGCGGGAGAGATCGGTTTAGCAATTTCCGAGTCGGACATCTACATTGACGTCGATGAGCCGGCCCGGAGTACCCGATCCAATCAACGCCAGGGCAGTCTTCGCCATGTGTTCGTCGGCTTCACGCAAGGGGTCAGCCTTTCAGGTGAGCCGGCCTCTAGCGGAGACGTCCTCATCAACTCCGATGGCACATCATCTACAGGAGATACAGAATCAATATGCCCTCTTTATGATGGAGGACTTGGGGGCTCATTGGAGACCGAACCCCCTGAAGAATACAATGAGTTGCCTCGACAAGTCGCCGTCTACATGGCGGGGGCCACGGCGGTTCCAGATCCAGCCGCAGCTGGAAGTTCTGGCGGGTCAACTAAAACGCCGGCTCAAGCCATGACTGATCTCCTGGCCGAGATGGCAAAACTCGTGGATACTCCAGTAACTGCGGAAAATCAGGAAGAGCGCAATGTGGAGCTAACCAAATTGCGTAGTCAAATAATTGAGGTACAGAAGGAAATTGATGCTGAAAACGCACGGATGGCAGATTTGCAGGCTTGTATACATCAAGAGACGGAGCGCCTTAAAGTTGAGGCCTGGCGATTAGGAGTTCAGAGAGAGGCATCGGAGGCGGTTTACGAGAGAAGACGCCACCGTGGGCTCCCTCCGAATCTTGAGCCACAACAACTTTTTAACACCCCACAACAGACACCAGGAACTGTTCAGCAACCCGGGAATCGGCAAGAGGAAGGGGCTCAACCCCCGCCGGCTCAATCCCCGCCTCGGCGATTTCAGACGTTGCGGGGCCACTTTTCCAATCCTGTTAACAACATGTTGGCTGCAACCCGGAATTTGGAAGCATTGCCCATTAACGGAAATTCTCCTCTTTAGGTTGAAGCTAGGAATGCCATCGAGATGCTAAAAACTGCTGTGGTATAATAGGCACAGTATTCATACAACCGGGATCGGATGCATTCCACTCCCTATGCTAGCAAAGGCCGTCATGTGGAGTCCCCGGCTGTCTCTAGTAGTGGGCGAAGACAGCAGCTTCAGGTTTCTCCAACCCATCTCATGCCATCAGACGCCCAGGCAGTTGTTGATGCTGCGAGAGGTGCACGACAGGCAGAAGCAGAAGCAGTAGCACGGGCGATCCAGCAGCTTCACCCTCAACCGGCGAGTTTGGGGGCTGGGTCCAACAGTAGGACGATTGGTATACCATGCTTATCCCCGGCGCTCCGCGCAGAGCGCATGCCCAAAGATTTCAAGGGGCCTCGTAAGGTGCCACACTACACGGCAGATCTTGAGCCGGCGTCTTGGATTGAGAGTTATGAGTTGGCAATGGACATGTTGGATGTGAGCGACGCTGGGTGTGCTAAATACTTAACCATGATGTTGGAAGGACCGGCTCGGACATGGTTGAAAAACTTGCCGCCTAAATCCATCAACACATGGACTAAGCTGAAAGAGCGATTCATCAAGAATTTCCAAGGAACCTGCAAGAAGCCTATGACGATAGTAGATCTACAGCATTGCGTTCAACGAGTAGACGAGTTGACTCACCATTGGACTCGCCGGGTCGCCGAAATCATCCACTCGTTGGACAACATCACGGCAGCTCGGGCAATCCTGATATTGGAAAAGAACCGTCACTTTTAGCCTTTGGTCCAGAAGCTCGGACGGCTCAAGCGAAAGGTGCAAGACATGGGCGACTTGATGGACGTCCTCACCAGATATGCCGAGTCAGATAGCACGAAGGATCCCGGCTCAGACGAGGAAAAGACCTCCAAAGGCAAAAAAGCTGAAGGAGGGAAAGGTCAGCATGGTCAAGGAGGCAACCAGGGGGCTCAAAATAATAAGCGGAAGCAGCCGGATGGCGGGTCAGACTTTGTGGCCAACACTAATACAGGTTTCAAGAACCAGCGCCGGAACGGTCGACCCGGAGGAACTTAGAACGGGAACAAACCTCACAATTATGAGGAGGCGCTTAAAGCACCTTGCCCTAAGCACAGCACCCAAGATAAGTCGGCTAGCCACTCTTGATAGAATTGTTATATCCTGCGAGAGTTCCGTAGGCAGGCTTTCCAGAATAACTCAGGAGGCAATGGTGGAGGACACTCGGGTCAACATGGACCTGGCGGGTCACAAGGTGGCCCAGGGGCTAGTTTTCAACATCACGGAAATCATGGCAACGGACAACATCCTAGCCAGGGCAATCAACATAATAACCAAGGAGGATTTCAAAGTAATCCCAAGCAGTTGAATAACGGTCAGTACCACTGGCACCTAAATCCCTGAATAAAATTCATAATCTAGAGAATATCAAAGAATAAATCTTATGTCTCCAAGAGGGAAATATGTCGGCCCTGGAACACCAGTGGCCTTATTAAACTTAGCTCTGCCGGCTCCTTTTTTGTAAATTTCTTCCCCCCTTGCAGACTTCTGTATATACTTCTTTATGTTTCAAGTACGAATAAAGCCGGCGTATTTTGTCGTTTGAGTCTTTATTTTCTTAAACAAAGGGCACTTGGGGGCTTCCGACTCATCGAGTCTAGCTTTCTCACCCTTGTGACCCGGCATAACAATGCCACCTGATTAAGGGCATTTAGGGGCTTCCAGCCCATCGGGTGTAGCTTTCTCATCCTCTTGACCCGCCAAAAATAAAGGTCATATATGGTTAAACCTGCTGTGTGCTTGATGTGACTCCGATCAGATGACCCCGTGAACTCTTGACGAGTCAATCCTTTTTTGGACCCTGAACTTGTTAAGGTTAAAACACCGGCTTGAGTCATGTGAGGGCCGGCATATGGAAAGCTAGGATAAACCATGGGTTATCATACCCGCTTCATTGAAGCTAGACCCGAGCCTCGAAAGCTGGTCTTTTCCTGTCGACCCTCGAAAGCCGGCAGGTTATCTCAGTGTTATGGTCACATGTCCTTTGCATTAAGGCTAGGACCATTAAAAGTGCCTTCAAAAGGGGATACCTTATATTTCTAACCTTCAAGAAACAATCCCCAAAATGAGTACCATGCGCTGAAACTCATGACATAAAAGTGTTTTTGGGCATGTTTTTTCATTACCGGTTTATGTATGGCATAACCAGGTTATGAGCTGCATGACAGCGCAAAATTATGTTATTTCTTAAGAGGCTAATACGGGACCTCAAGCTTGGACATCAATTTCGGCCAAGACTCATTGAGCCGGCTTATCAATATTGTTTATTCGGCTTGTTTATTAGAACAAGTTTCATGCCGGCTCATGCTTCAAGGGCCGGGTTGAACAACTGAGTATGCTTGAGCAGCCAATTGACAAGGAACACAAATGCTCAACATTTTGGAAAGAAGAATAAAGTTGTTAAATCCGGGAGATCAAAGACCGGTTCATCTTGCCCAATTCTATCCTATCAAGAAGGTCATCAATAGCAAGATGATGAGCAGACAGGGTGGTGAAGAAACAAATAAGGTATCCTGCATCAAAAGTGCAAAACGTGCACGATGGCACTACAACAATTTTCGGCTATCCCTACTACATGCTTGAGGAAGTCACACATTGTTTTTTCACCCATACTTGGGGGCTTAAGTTGGCAAGGTAACGGTTGAGGAAATATAAATCGCCAGTGGAGACTAATCTTGCGCATGAGATGCCTCCGGGTTGTCCACCGATTGGTCTTCTGGCTCTTTTATCTGAAGGTTATCCAGATCCCAGTTGCAGTGAGATAGAGCCTGGAACACAGCCTCGTCATCTAGAATTGAAGACGGGTCAACTTCAGGGGCAAAGACATGCTCGCGCCGTTCACGAGCCAGACTCTTTGTTATCAAAACAGGAGGTGGAATCCGAGTATGATTGGCGCCATAAGTTGCTTGATAGTTCCTCAGTTTCATCTCAGAAACCAGCTGAGTTGACAGAATTTGAGCATCCTTGACACAGGCCGCATAATCCTCCTGGGTGAATTCTGACCCGTCATTTTTAAATTCAGGGAAGCCTTTTGCTAGCGCAGCTGGATCAAGCTCCTCACCATAAGCTAAAGCCTGGCTCAACGCATATATTGCACCCGATCGGGCGGCTGACCTTTTTAGCTCTGGAACATGATGAGGGATAATGGAAGGACTTTCCAATACATTCTTGATATACTTTAAGGGCTGCTTATCCCCAGTGTCGCCTTGATTGCAAGATGACTCCCAGCGTAGAGTTGCTCCGTCAGAGAATAAACAACCTTGAGCATGAGCAGACTGTTATCATAAAAACTGCTAGTTCGGGAGCCTGCAAAATAGAATCAATGCATGAGTCACCAGGCGCATCATATCTATGTTCCAAGAAGACAGGAGGCTATATACACTTACCCAAAATATCTTGGGTCATCTGGGCAATATGTCGTTTTAACCCGGACAATTCCTTGGTGACGGATTTGAGCCGACCCTCAGCATCCTCTGCACGCTTCAACAGAGCCGCTTTTTCGTCTCCGAAGGATTACTTCTCCTTGAAAAAGCCTGCCTTAGCGTTTTCCAGCTCGATCAATGAGAGGCGAAGTTTTTCTTCAACTTCTGCCTGGGAGTTTTGTCCTTTTTCCAGATCTTTTTTCAGACTGGTCACGCTAGATTCGGCTGTCTTCAAAGCTTCCTGCATCATAAGTAAATTCTATGACAAGTCCCAAGCAAATTGCAAACAATATATTTGGCACTTGGGGGCTAATGTATCTCAGCTCTTTTTTCATTGAAGATGTGAAGAAGACCCGACTCATCTCAAGGAGATGAGCTGGCCCTTGGGGGCTACAGGTCGAAATTCTTCAAAGTTATTACAAGAAAGACCCGACTCATCTCAAGAAGATGAGCTGGCCCTTGGGGGCTACAGGTCAAAATTCTTCAAAGTTATTACAAGAAGACCCGACTCATCTCAAGGAGATAAGCCGGCCCTTGGTGGCTACAGGTTGCGTCAGACAAGCATTCGCAAGACCCAGCTTGTCTTGGAAAGACAAAGATGGGCCTTGGTGGCTATAACATGATATATGATGAGAGCATGCAAAGGAGAACATACCTCATATTTATTTTTCATCATACTAACAAGTCCGATTTCCATCTCACGGCTTGTAGCCAGGCGGTCTAAGCAGGCAGTATGAAGATCTTCAACACTAAAGCTCTCATAGTTTGGAAGCTCCAACTTGGTCTTCCCTTTTTTTTGCAGTACCGCTTCATCCTTAGCAACAACCTTTGTTAACACCCTGGAAATCTCAGGAGCAGTATAACTCGTCCCAGTAATAATGACTTCAGGGGCATCTTTGTTTGTTGCTGAAGGATTGGGCGGGTCAAGGTTAGCTGCTGGTATAGCTTCAACTGTTACGGCATCAGTATTGGTTGGTTCAGATGGAGGAGGTAAATCATTTTGGATATCCTGAGGGTCTTCAGGATGATCAACATCAATTTCATGAGCCGCCGGATCAGGAAGCTCCGGCTCAGGGGCCTCCAGGTCAACAGAAGACCCGTCAGTCTTCCTTTACTTGGCTTTGGCCCTACCAAGTTAAAAAATATAACATGAAAAATGGGAAGAGTCAATAGTCTACTAAAAACAGACAAGTTGATAAGGAATTTACCCATGATTGATGACAAAGGGCGCCAGTTTGGACGCAGTTGAGTTGTCTGACGAAGGTGGTGTTTCCTGATTAACCAAGGCATATGATTCAAAAAGTTGGTACATCAAGCCAGAACTTGGAAATTTGGAATATTAAATATCTTGGCTGGTCATTTTCGGGCGGCTGATTTATCAGGTAAGCCCTCGACAAGATCACCACTTCCACTTCGGGTTTGACGCCTAGACTGGTGCTGGGTTTTCTTCAAAATAAAGTAAGGATCTAGATGAGCGTCTGGGTGAGAAAAGCCTACTTTCCGGACAACCCGCCTTGTTTCCAATGGAGGCAAAGGTTCTGAGTCGGAAGAGATGGAAATTACCACAACATCACCTGCACGGCTTGTCTCAAATTCACCCTAAGAAGAAAAGTCGTTAGATAGATTCAATGGAATATAAACAAAGGAATTAATTTTACCTCTGATCGGGTATCAGTGGCAGCTGTTTCGTCCATTTGAGACGGTCCTTCTGCAGCCGCCTTATTTTTCTTCTTGCTTGGGGCGGCTTTGGGCTTGTTAGCCACAGTCTTGAGACGTCTCCGATTCCAGAAAGAAGAGGTAGCCTGCAAAATTAAACATTCAGATCAAGAAAGCAAAGGCTCAAAGTTTGTTCAAAAAAGCTGGATTAAGATCTTAAAAGTTTTGTACCGGAGGAGCCGGGTTAAGGGCATAGAAAGGTTTCAACCCATCCTTGCTGCAAGTTTCCAGGTTTTTGCCTAGCAGTTTCTTCACCATCCAGTTTATTTCGCCGGCTTCCAAGGAAAGATCGATGTGCCGTTGAGCGTCGTTCAAGTCGCTATAGTAAGTACACATTAAGCCACTACGCAGGCTTAACGGAAGAATCCTCCAAGAGACCCAACACTGGGTTAAGTCGACCCCAGTCAACCCGTTGGCTAGCAGAGCCCTCAACTTTGGATAAACATGGGCGTGTTGGGAGCGTTCCTCTGGAGGAGCCCAACCCAAAAGCTCAAGATCCATGGGGAGGTGGTTGGGCCTATAACCCAGCAAGGGATTTTCATCAGCAGGAGCGGTGTTTCGACAATAAAACCAAGTTTTGTTCCACCCTTTAGGGTGGCTTGGTAAGGTGGCAACAGGGAAAAGGACGTCCTTCCGCCTTTGAATTGAAACTCCGCCAAGTTCTAAGCCGGGACCATCCGCACACTTTGTGTGCCGGTTCAAATAGAAGAACACCCTGAAGAGGGAGACAGTGGGTTTTGTCTGAAGATACACCTCGCAAAATACTTGGAACTGGCAAAGGTTCCATATGGAGTTGGGGGCCAAGTCTTGAGGATGAAGATTGAAAAAGTGTAAGACGTCCCAGAAGAATTTTGACTCGGGAGGCGAAAACCTCCTCTGTAGGTGATCCAAAAATATCACCACTTCCCCCTCCTGGGGGCTTGGGATCTCCTCTCCAAGGATGACTCGCCAGCCAACCACATTTTGAGGCGGCGGAAACCCATGCTCCTCATAATCTTTAAGGTGAACGTCAGAAACTTGAGTCGCCACCCAATTGCAGGCTTTTGACTCCGACATAATGAGTCGCCTGGATAAAGTAAAGAGGGTGGCTTAAGTAAGTGGTCCAAGCAAAATGATCTATGTATTTGCAATGAAAAGGGCAAGCCTTGTGAAGAGCCAGAATCTATACAATGGCTTAAAATATATGGCGGGTTACAATTATCAAGCCGGCAAACGTAAGGGCGACTTGTGCTAAAGACCAATGATTTCTAAGAAAGTTTTGCTAAGTGTAAGACAAACAAGTTTCCCTCGGGGCAGCAACAATTTTGGATCTAAAAATAGTTCAAAAAGGCAAAAATATTTGTTAATCCTAGGAGCGGGGAAGCAATGACGGTACAAATCATCTGTTGTTGGGAAGAATTAAAAGCATGTCCTATGCGAAACGGAGTTGGTATCTCTACCGTTTACTTTGGTGATTACGTTTGCGAGATCTACTCACAGAGCTAGCAATGACGATGAACCGGACAAAAGTTGCTGAAGAACTCGAAGAACCTCGAGGTGCTATAATGGATCTAGGTCAGAGGAAAGATGACTTACTCGAGCGATCGCTGGTGGCGGGACAAGCGCGCGGAGGATTGACTGACAAAGAAGGAATGCTGCGACGACCTCGAGGAAGATCGCCGAGATGAGAAAGCTGCGGCGGTGGCATGAGGAGCTTCCGGACTCGAAGAGGAAGAAGAAGCGAAGAGAGGAGGTGAAAAGTGAATCCATGGCCTTTCGGTAAATATTTAAGGGGAAGGAGCCCGAAGGGGCAACTGACAGGCACGACAATCTTTCGCGAAACAAAAATGCCTCGATTTTCGGGATAAACGGATATGACCAGATTCGCCATGATGTCATCATTGTTTTTCCAGATTGACGACGGATGACCTCACGACAAGTATGAGCCAAAGAAAATGACAAGTGTGGGAGCAGGACAAGCCGGCGTTTTGAAATCCATGGAAGGTGCCAATCCAAAGATGAGCCGCCAAAGGAAGGAAAGATCTATTGACATGAATGGATTCAAATCAATCTGGGGCCTAATGTCGGGGATATAACTCCACGATATAATCCGCCTTACTGGGCCGGGTCAACATATCAACAGTTTTGTGACCAAAGTTCAAGGTGGGCCGTGTCCTAAGTACAAGATAAGTAAGGTGGCGGCTGACTAAAGACGTCGGGCGGCCCAACACCTGAAGACGGCGGCTCAAAGCCCATGAAGCTAAAGACGCCGGTTAAAGTTTCCTTAAAGATACAAGACAAGTTAGAGATATCGTAGGTCATGGGACATGATATGACCCGGACCTATTGTAAACCCTAGGGCTTGACCTGTATATAAAGGCAGGCCCCTAGGGCTGAAAGACTTAAGTTACAACCTCTCGATAGCTAGGTTAGCGATTCCGCACCCTTGTAATCAAGATCTATCCATCAAATACACACCAAGCAGGATGTAGGCTATTACCTCCATAGGAGGGGCCGAACCTGGGTAAACCTAACTCTCTCTCTCTCTCGTTTAACCCCTTCGAGTCGCCACCAAGCGGCGATGGCCTCACACCTAAGTCCTATTATGAGGACATCTGCCGGGTTGACAAAACCACGACAGCCTTGCCGCGACGGCCTCCTCTACCACCACGGCCCTTCCCGGTAGCCCCATCTTGGCCTCTCTCCTTGTCACGCTTCTCGTATTCAGCTTTCTGCTTCTCAGCAAGCTGCTCAACTTGGCCGCATTCTTGGAGATCATGGCCTTTGGTGCGGTGGATTTTGCAGTATGGCCCGTCGGATTTTCCGGTTTTCTCTGCCGCTGCAGCCTCCCGGCAATCAGCGCACGCAGCAGCTCCCTTGCCAGGGGCCTCGGCCTTGGCCTTCTTGCCAGCAGCGACATTACCAGAGCTCTCAACGGCCAACACTGCCTTTCCCTTATGCTTCCTGTTGCGCCTTCGGTTTCTCCCTTTCGAGCCAGGGGCATCGTCGTCGTCATCTGAGTCGACCTCGACGCCAGCCTCCTCTCCGGGGACTCGCCTTCCTTCCTCAGCACGAGCGCACTTGTCCGCCAATGTGTACAACTCATTGACGGTCTTGGGGAGTTTAATATTCATCTTGGCCCGCATCCTCCTATTGCGCACGTTCGAGTGGAACGCGGCAATCACGGCTGCGGGGCATATCTTAGGAATATTGCAGTGCACTCAACTGAATCTCTAGATGTACTTCCGCAGGGTTTCTCCTTCCTTCTGCGGGAGGACTTGCATGTCGCTGGGTTGTCCTGGCTCCTGGTGGCCACCTGTGAAGGCGCCGACAAACTCGTTGCACAAGTCGGCCCATGGTGAGATAGAGTTCTCCGGCAGGTGCAGCAGCCACGATCTCACATTTGGCTTGAGGGCCAAAGGGAAATAGTTGGCGAGAACCTTCTCATCTCTTCCCCCGGCGGCTTGAATGGCTATCATATTGTGGGGACCCCGACTCATAAGTCGTGGTCACCGAATGTACGTGCACAGTGATCCCAGAGATCAATGCTCACTGAACACACAGAAACTGAATAACAATAGTCTTACATCCATTACGTACCGTTTTGCTCAAAGATGGCCTTTATGGCCAAGTCTTCATAAACTTGCAGCGGAAATATCCAACGATAACGTGAACCCATGCCATCTGCCTTAACCCTACACGCATTCTGACTGGGAAGCGTGCTAGCTCACATGTTCGTCACCAAGGTATTCTTCATCGTATCCTGTCCTTTCATGCCTGGCCAATAAAATAACCAGTGGCAAGCCAATGAGTACTTTTGAATGTACTCGCAAGCAACCCATGTTTGGAACAAGGTTCAACAGAGCATGATATAGCACTAATAGGTAATTTTGCGGAAAGCTAGTTTGAGTGCAATGACATGCTCAATCAACTTGTAAAGGCATGCATCATCAGGTTGCAGATATCCATATGAGCAAGTTACAGATATCAACATAAGTAGGGTTTGAACATCACATGTTCAAATATTTGATCAAGTCTTCCGACATAGCTCAAGTATCTCTTTGTCACACATACATCAAATTTTGTGAAAACATCTGGACATAGTTTAAGCAGCACCACCCAATTGTCCTTGACCGTGGACACGGCTATTCGAATAGTTTTACACTCTGCAAAGGTTGCACACTTTACTCACAAGACTCGGGGAACTTCCGTGTCATCCACGACTCGCGGTATATTACATACCCGAGGTAAGCACCCGAACAATGCCTTTCCCCTGGCGATACTAAACAAAGAGTCCACTCGATTGGTACACAGCCCTCATGATGTACATCATACGAGCCTCGCTCCAGATCGTACCATCCATCAAGGGACCAACGGTGTGCCCGGTGCCTGTGAAGACAACGCATGGTCGCCCTACCAGGCATGACCCCGTATCGAGAGTGACCACGTCACTCCCGCCACTAGTAATGCGGGCTCTCTGCTAGCATCGACCAAAGTAATCAACAAGGCCCCTTCCCATATAGGGGTAGAGTGGTTGTACATGTAAGGTTGGGACGGTCGACAAATCTTAAATCTAATCCGTTTTAAAAAACGCACACACTCACTTGCTTTGGTACACCACTTCTTTCTCAAGTGGTTACCCAACTCAACATCATCTCCCTCGGGCATTAGTGGCACCCGACGGGGTTTTTGAAAAGTCTTTGAAATCATTTCTTTTCCGACACCATGCATATCCCGATCCCACTTGCGTAGCATCTACTAAGCATCCTATCTACTCCCACCCGCACAACCCTCATAGGAAGGTAGGGTCATGCACGATGCAAGTATCAACGGTAAAGTATCGGAGGCACCCCACCGAAGGGGGGGTACCTCATCAACATGATCAATTCATCAGAACAACAAGTGCTATATGACATGCATGAAAAGTTTCTTAACATGGTCAAAGGGTTGCTTGCCTGGCTCAGCAAAATCTTCGAGGTCTTCACATGCTTCTCGTTCACTCCGAGCACTTCGTCTATTTCGTCAACTATCGCAGGAAACAACCGCAATAAGCAACACAACAAGCAGAAAAATAAAGTGCTCTATAAATAGGAGTTTTATTTTTCATGGACACCTCTGGTCATAAGAAAAATATCCAAGGAGGTTTCATTGGATGTGGATCAAGGGGGATTTTTTGAATGGTGGAAATGAAGGAATTGATGGTCCTATAAGGTGCCCATAGAAAATGTTTTAACAAAAATGAGTGGATGAACCTAACAAATAGGGCATGATTTTAGAAACATGTGGGAAGTGGTTTCACTGGATTTGGGGTTGTGATGATATTCCTATGAATTTACTAAGATTGAATAAATGGAAAAAGGACCATTTATTAGATATATCACAAACAATCTATGGTAAAAATGTTAAACATGGCTTGAATAAATAGGTCATGATATTTAGAGCCTCTGGGATTTTGAATCACTCCACTTGAAGTTGATATGAGTGCTCTAGGAATTTTACTAATGGGGCATTTGCTAGTTCAAATTTGAATTTAAATTTGAACAGAGCAAAAACATGCAGTGGAAAAATATGGTAGTGGCATCATTAAATAGGAATGAATTTTAGAAAAGTATAGGAATTTGAACCACCAAAATTGGAGTCCATTTTGAATATTCTATGAATTGTTTTGATCCTACAGAAAAAGAAAAGGGAAAAGAATTCTTTACCAAAAAGGCCAAAATAGCGCACTGGGCGTTGAATAACCACTGGGCCGGCCCAGTGGCTCAGCCACGCCTGCGCAGGAGCCACGTCGAAGGTGCCCCCAGAGAAATACGTCTTCCCTGGGAGAAGGCGGCCTCCAGGGGATCCCGCCTCCACTTAACGGGCACGGCCCACCCGTCAGCCCCACTGGCCGGCCGACAGGCGGGGACCATCGGCTGACGGGGCCGTCTTCAAGCTCCCACCGTGGGAGAGGCAGGGGGGTCCGGTGGGGGGCTGCCGGCGCCACCAGCCACCGTTTTCGGCAGTTCGACCACCGGCGTGCTCAGGGGGAAGAGCTGCCTCCGCCTGGGGGTCGGTTTTTGCAGGGGGACACCGGGGAAGGCGGGGCGTTGGCCGCGGCGGAGGTCGGCTACGGTGGCCGAGGGGGACTGTGCTCTGGTCACGAAAAGCGAGAAAGGGAGAGCGGCGGAGGTCAGCGGCGGTGCTGGTGGTGGTCCGGTGTGGTTCAAAGGAAAGGAGGGGCTGGGGGGAGCTCGAATTCGAGCGGCGGCCGAGGCGGCGTCGTCGGCCGTAGGAGGAGAAGGAGGACTCGGGGGCAAGGTTGGCGATGTCCAGGGGGGTCTACGGGTGAGGGAGAGAGCGAAGGGAGGCAGCGGGGTGCTCAGGGGCAGGCTTAAGTAGCCACAGCGTCGGAGCACCGTGGCCGGAGTCCATGGCTTCTGCGGGGAGGGCTCTAGAGGTCAGCGGAGGAGGCCGGGGTGGTCTGCGGTGCTCGTGGGCGTAGTGCATGTTGCTGGGGGGCGAGAGAAAGAGCAGGGCGAGCTCGGGGCGGGCCCCGTAGGCGAACAGGGAGTGACGGAGCTTTGCGGTGCTCGGGCACGCGCGGCAGGGGCCGTCGGAGAGAGAATGAGGAGGGGGGCGACAGGGCGCCGTGTTGTGGACGTTGAGGGGGACACGGGGGACATGCTGGGAGGCCCGAGGCTATCAGGAGCATCCATTGGGCGGTGGCTACAGTGCGGGTGCGCACTGTAGTGCGCTCTGGAGCGCGGCCTTTGCATGCCATGGCATGCCACCTGTGTCCTGGTCGTGGCCACCCTTGTCCACAAGTGCCAGGGGGCTTAAACAAAGGGGGAGGGAGCATAGGATGCTCTGGAGGTGCCTTAGGTGAGAGGGAAAGTGGAGAGAGAGGTGGATCATTGCTGTCCAGAGTGGTAATTGGGGGATTTACCCTCCCAAATAATTGAGATATGGCCAGGCAAAGCTTCGTGGAGGTAGAGGGCATCTAGGTGGAGATGTGGTAATAATTTGGGGGCAAGGAGAACAAGTTAAGAGGTGGAAACAGGACTTTTACCAATCATACAGAAGGTGTTTGATGAGTGTTAGGGATAGCAAATGGAGTTTACTTGCCATGAGATTTAACAGGATGAAATAGAAGGTAGAAACAGGGTTGATCACCAAGTTTGAGATTGATTGAATAAAGTTCACAATGTAAACTTTGTAAACCCTAGAAACTAACAGAATTAGGTTTATGTAGATCTACGCATGCTAAACTACTCTCCTAAATGCACCACTTGGTGTGGTGGCATTATTTGGGTATTAGAGCATGCACAAAAAGTTTGGGACCAAATGGGGAAACTTGACAATGCAAAACTTCCCAATTCTTGAAATCAGCAGAAATGGATTTGGGGGGATTTGGACAAGTGTATCTATTCTCCTTGATGCACCACTTGGTGTGGATGCATGATTGGATTATTAGAACATGTAGGAGTTGGCAATGTAGAGATCAATAAGAGACAGTTGGCAATGTAGAGTTGCTCAAATTTGGATCTGGACAGAGAGGGTTTTGGAATATTTTGGTGAACCAAATCAATTGGGATTGATATGAAACTTAGCAAGATGATCACCTATGTCATATGTGACATGCTAGAATTTTCTTGGATTTATTTGAGAATATTTCTTATAGAAATATTTCAAATGCTTGAAATAGGCAGGAAGGGTTTTGGAGGGTTTTGTCCAATATTTTGAACATGACCATGTGTTGAAACTCTTATATATGGAATATATATGTCCACAGAGTTTCCCTAAATTTTCTCAATTATTTTGAAAGCATAAAATAATTTTTCCTAATAAAAGACCATTTCTGGCCTTAAGAAAAAGCCTTTAAATAAAATAAGAAAATAATCTTTAAAAATAATATTTTGTGGTTTTGGGAAGTTATATATATAGTAGGTTCCAAATATATCCTTTGGGGAAAAATATTCCACCCAATTTGAGGACTTGTAGTACAAACCTCAATTCAGGTGTTTTTGAAAACCTAAATTGGATAAATGCTTTTTGGCCAAAATAATATTTGATATAAATAGTTTTAGGTCCTATACACATGGTATGGTCATTAGACAAGAGTTTAGATCAAGTAAAAGAGTTTTGAGAGTAGGAGGGAGTTTTATGAATATAGAGCACCAGCAAGCAATCAAACAAGCAAGCAAATAGCACACCAGTCAAACATTCATAGGTACTCCAAAAAGTTTTAATTGGCCCTAATTTTTGAGTCATGTTAACTTAGTCATGAGGCAAAACACAGGGTGTGACAGACCTACCCCCCTTACAAGAATCTCGTCCCCGAGATTCCTAGGCTAGGCGTGGGAAGATGTGGAAATTCGGAGGTGAGGTAGTCTTCACGTTCCATGTTGCTTCTACTCCCGCGTGGTTGTCCTTCTGGATCTTGAAGTGCCTGATGATATGTCTTCGAGTGCATCGTTGACTTCGTTTAAGGGTGAACGGGGTTCTTGCAATATGCTAGGCTTGCCTAAAGGTCAAGGGTCTGATGATCGGGGTTTTGGTATGGGTCTGGCTTGCGTGTGTATTCCAAGGTCGGAATACGTGGCAAGGTAGTGTGTCTGTGTGCTGGTCCTGGGGTTGCTCACGTTGTTAGTGACATCTAGATGTCTCACGTAAGAATAGAAGGGTCGAGCCTTGGCGTAGCTTTTCGTTGACGGGGAAGTCCTTATCTTCCTTAAAGGAGGAGATCTTCAGTCGAAGGTGGTCTTCATCCTTGAGAGTGTTGAAGCACGTCATTGTAGGCTTCTCGTCGAGACCTTCTGCTTGAGTAAGTTGCCTAGGTAGGTTCTTCATTCTTCTTTGGCTGTTTGCCCTCGTCGTCGCGGACGCGTGTTTCTGGCGGGCCTTTGAGTGTTTGGTCTACTTGTCTGTCCGTAGCCAGTGTGGCAAAGGTTTGGGCTGAGTCTCATTTCTAAGACTAAGATTAGAGTTCGGGTGGCTAAATGGATCCCTTCCCCTGAGAAGGTCCTAGCGGGAAATTTAAGTAAGCTGTCTATCCAAAAGTATGGATCAGCCATCCAATCCCCATGGTCTGAGGCTTGGCTAGTGAGGAGGGGTGAAGTTCCTTTGACGGGTGTTTCGCCATGATCTAGTCAGGATCCACGCCCTTGATTGGACCAAAGAGGGGCTAATAATGAAGTCATGACAGTCGTCCCACTCAGTTCTAAGCATCTAAAAGGGATAGGGACGTCATGCTCATCATACACCATCAAGATGGTGGAGTGAGAGGTGTTATCAACTTCTCGGTTCCTTTCTAGTCAGGAACTGATAGGTCATTGTTAAGACAAGGGGCTCTATAATCCTCTTGATTTGCAAGGGCTTCATCGTGCTTGGACGGCGGTGCTTCTTGGTATAGTCTAGTTGATGTAGCCGGTAGAGGAGTGGTGGTTGACTTCTCTTGCTCCATCTTCTTCGTCATGGTTTCGCAACCGTAGTGGTTCTTCATCTTGCTGGGCAAGAGTGTCTCCTGCTCTAGGGAGGGTGCTTCGAGGAGTCCAACTTCTTCAAGGTAAAACCTTACACTTTGTGAGGCAAGGCAGTTGGTGTTTCTGGGGTCTATCCAAATAGGACTAAGGTGTTCCATTCTCTCATTGGGTAATTAAGTATGTCATCCGTGAGAACATCAACATATTTCCCCAAGTATCACACAAGCACGATGCTCGTGGGATATGTGAGAGGAGTGGGCATTTGCTCCGGATGGTCACTTATCCAAGGGTTTGTGGTCCATTGTAATCTAGTGGAAAGGGCGGGTGTTGCTCAAGGTGGAGTATTGGCTATAGTCTTTTGACTTAGAGTCAAAGACTATGGTCGTGATCTGACTATGTTGTGGCTTGATAAAGCTCAGGGGGTTTCAAGGATCATAGGATGTGAGTGAACGTCTATCATTTTATCCTTAAGCATAGTTTCTTATATGCCGATAGTCCTTCCTATTACTCCAAATAAAATCATCATGTATCATTGAAGATATCATCTTATGTAAGTCAACTCCAACATCACTCATGTTATTCAACTCCAAGGTTTGAGAGAAGGACTAAACCAAAATCCCATATGTACTATAGCTAACTCAAATATATCCCTATATAAAAATCCTTGGGAAAGCATACAAGCTGCTAAGCTTGGTTGTGACACTTCAAATCCAATTGTTCAGCTAATATATGTAAGGTCTAAGGTGTAGCATCTCTATGCTAAGGAAACACGTAACATACCAATCCAAGATCTCATTTCCTTCCTACGAATCCAATTTAATCGATCCACGAATACCATCCAACATTACATGTTCCATTACTGCTACAGATCCAATGCTAGTGATTGTTCCATGTATTCCCCAGAGTCCCTAAAATCCCCAAATTCTAGAAAGATCTATCTCATCTCTGTACAACCAACAATTCCCATCATGATTACTTAGTAAACTCCGATGTTAGGTGCATATGGATCCTTGAATCAATTCTGACAACCATCCAATATTCCTGGTTTGTCTTCCACCGAGAAACATGGTATCAAGATCAAGATCATCGGACTAAATCCAAATTACTCCGAACCATGTGGTTTGATTGATCTCGAGCACCTATTAGAATCACCTATTTAAATCCAAATCTCATGTCCACTAAGAATTCCTACTTGTTCCTCCAAGAATCTCAGCTTGTGATCATAATTGTCCTACTAAATCCAATTTGCTCAAGGGAGAAATAAGTTATGCTACTCTATCAACTTGATCCATCAATCTCGTCTACCAACATTAAACCTCATAATCCACCAAAGGGTCTCAACCACTACCTCAAGATATCTATCCTAGTCTCGTCAAATGATTAGTCTACTAATCATTTATCCTCAAGATGATCTATCCCATGGCATCATTAGATCAAGTGCTAGCTTAAGGATGAAAGGTGTTTGTTCACTATGATCACTAGTTCCTGATAACCCACAAGTATAGGGGATCAATTGTAGCCTCTTTCGATAAGTAAGAGTGTCGAACCCAACGAGGAGCTAAAGGTAGAACAAATATTCCCTCAAGTTCTATCGACCACCGATACAACTCTACGCACGCTTAACGTTCGCTTTACCTAGAACAAGTATGAAACTAGAAGTACTTTGTAGGTGTGACGGGATAGGTTTGCAAGATAATAAAGAACACGTAAATGAAATCTAGGGGCTGTTTAGATGAAGAAACAACTAAGTTAGTCTTAGTAGAGAGCTTTTTGTCACAAGAAAGTTATTTGTCCCTAGGCAATCGATAACTAGACCGGTAATCATTATTGCAATTTTATATGAGGGAGAGGCATAAGCTAACATACTTTCTCTACTTGGATCATATGCACTTATGATTGGAACTCTAGCAAGCATCCACAACTACTAAAGATCATTAAGGTAAAACCCAACCATAGCATTATAAGGTATCAAGTCCTCTTTACTCCCATATGCAACAACCCACCTACTCGGGTTTATGCTTCTGTCACTCAAGCAACCCACCATAGGCAAATCATCAACACATTGCAACACCCTACAGCGAGGATCCCTCACGCTTGCGCTACACGGAGAGCACCATAGGACAGCACCAATAATAAAACATGCAACTCAAACCAATCATGATCATCAATCAACCCATAGGACAAAATGGATCTACTCAAACATCATAGGATAGCCATACATCATTGGGAAATAATATATAGCGTTGAGCACCATGTTTAAGTGGAGATTACAGCGGGGAGAAGGAGTGTTACACCGCTGCATAGAGGGGGAGAGAGTTGGTGATGACGGCAGCGAAGTTGTTGGTGTAGATTGCCGTCACGATAATGGCCCCGGCGGCGTTCCGGTGCCACCGGGAGAGAGGGGGAGAGAGCCCCCTCCTTCTTCTTCTTCCTTGGCCTCCCCCCTAGATGGGAGGAGGGTTTCCCCTTTGGTCCTTGGCTTCCATGGCGGCGGAGGGGCGAGAGCCCCTCCGAGATTGGATCTCTCTCTCTGTTTCCTTCTGTTGCTGCCTTCCCAGATTCTGGCCTTTCACCGTTTCTTAAATTCCCGGAGATCCGTAACTCCGATTGGGCTGAAATTTTAACACGATTTTTATCCTGATATTAGATTTCTTGCAGCGAAAGAAGGGCACCAACTGCCTTACGGGGTGAGCACAAACCCGCCTGGCGCGCCCTACCCCCCAGGGCGCGCCCCTATGGCTTGTGGGCCCCTCGGGCACCGCCTTCTGTTGATTCCACTTCCCAAAATTCACATATATTCCAAAAAAATCTCCGTAAGTTTTTATCCCGTTTGGACTTCGTTTGATATGGATTTTCTGCGAAACAAAAAACATGCAACAAACAGGAACTGGCACTGGGCACTGGATCGATATGTTAGTCCCAAAAATAGTATAAAAAGTTGCCAAAAGTATATGAAAGTTGTAGAATATTGGCATGAAACAATAAAAAATTATAGATACGACGGAGACGTATCAGCATCCCCAAGCTTAATTCCTGCTTGTCCTCGAGTAGGTAAATGATAAAAAAGATAATTTTTGATGTGGAATGCTACCTAGCATAATCTTGATCATATAATCTAATCATGGCATGAATATTAAGACACAAGTGATTCAAAGCAATAGTCTATCATTTGACATTAAGACAATAATACTTCAAGCATACTAATAAAGCAATCATGTCTTCTCAAATTATCATGGCTAAAAGAAAGTTATCCCTACAAAATCATATAGTCTGGCTATGCTCCATCTTCATCACACAAAGTATTTAATCATGCACAACCCCGGTTTTAGCCAAGCAATTGTTTCATACTCTAGTATTCTCAAACTTTTTCAACTTTCACGCAATACATGAGCATGGACCATGGATATAGCACTATAGGTGGAATAGAATATGGTGGTTGTGGAGAAGACAAAAAGAAGGAGATAGTCTCACATCAACTAGGCGTATCAACGGGCTATGGAGATGCCCATCAATAGATATTAATGTGAGTGAGTAGGGATTGCCATGCAACGGATGCACTAGAGCTATAAGCGTATGAAAGCTCAAAAGAAACTAAGTGGGTGTGCATCCAACTTGCTTGCTCACGAAGACCTAGGGCAATTTTAGCAAGCCCATCATTGGAATATGCAAGCCAAGTTCTATAATGAAAAATTCCCACTAGTATATGAAAGTGACAATATAAGAGACTCTCTAACATGAAGATCATGGTGCTACTTTGAAGCACAAGTGTGGAAAAAGGAATAGTAGCATTGCCCCTTCTCTCTTTTCTCTATTTTTTTTTGGTGGGCTTCTTTGGCCTCTTTTTTTTCATAAAGTCCGGAGACTCATCCCAACTTGTGAGGGAATCATAGCTTCCATCATCCTTTCCTCACATGGGACAATGCTCTAATAATGATGATCATCACACTTTCATTTACTTACAACTCAAGAATTACAACTCGATACTAGAACAAAATATGACTCTATATGAATGCCTCCGGTGGTGTACCGGGATGTGCAATGATCTAGCGTAGTAATGACATGAAAAAATGGACAAGCCATGAAAACATCATGCTAGCTATCTTACGATCATGCAAAGCAATATGACAATGATGGTGCGTGTTATAATAAACGGAACGGTGGAAGTTGCATGGCAATATATATCGGAATGGCTATGGAAATGCCATAATAGGTAGGTATGGTGGCTGTTTTGAGGAAGGGAATATGGTGGGTTTAATGCACCGGCGAAAGTTGTGCGGTACTAGAGAGGCTAGCAAAGGTGGAAGGGTGAGAGTGCGTATAATCCATGGACTCAACATTAGTCATAAAGAACTCACATAGTTATTGCAAAAATTTATTAGTCATCGAAACAAGGTACTACACGCATGCTCCTAGGGGAAGGGTTGGTAGGAGTTAACCATCGCGCGATCCCGACCTCCACACAAAGGATGACAATCAATAAATAAATCATGCTCCGACTTCATCACATAACGGTTCACCATACGTGCATGCTGTGGGAATCACAAACTTTAACACAAGTATTTCTACCAATCCACAATTACTCACTAACATGACTCTAGTATCACCATCTTTATATCGCAAAACTATTGCAAGGAATCAAACATATCATATTCAGTGATCTACAAGTTTTATGTAGGATTTTATGACTAACCATGTGAATGACCAATTCCTGTTGACTCTCTAAATAGATATAAGTGAAGTATGAGAGTTTAATTATTTCTACAAAAGATATGCCCACGCTCTAACAAATATAATTGAAGCAAAAGAGCATTCTACAAATGGCGGTTTTCTATGTGTAGAGAAACAGGCAATCCAAACTTCAAATGATATAAGTGAAGCACATGAAGCATTCTACAAAGCCATACTCAAAAGATATAAGTGAGGTGCAAAGAGCCTTCTATAAATCAACCAAGGACTTTCTCATACCAGCATGGTGCAATATTAAAAGAAAAATAAAAAGCACACGACGCTCCAAGATTTACGCATATCATGTGACGAATAAAAATATAGCTCCGAGTAAAATTACCGATGGTTGTTAGAAGAAAGAGGGGATGCCTTCCGGGGCATCCCCAAGCTTAGTTTCTTGGGAGTCCTTGAATATTACCTTGGGGTTCCTCGGGCATCCCCAAGCTTAGTCTCTTTCCACTCCTTATTCCTTCATCCATCGTGATCTCGCCCAAAACTTGAAAACTTCAATCACACAAAACTTAACAAAACCCTCGTGAGATCCGTTAGTATAATAAAGAAAATTACCACTTTAAGTACTGTTTCAAACCCATTCACATTTTATTTTTGCATTGTAGCTACTGTATTATAACTTCTTTATGGCTTATACCACCGATACAATCGGTTGTTTCATCAAAACAAGCAAAACAATGCATCAAAAACATAATCTGTCTTAAACAGAACAGTCTGAAGCAATCTGAACATTTACTATACTTCTGTAACTCTAACAATTCTGAAAAATTAGGACAAAATAAAACATTTGCATAGAAGTACTGTGTAAAAAATTCAGAAACTTTTGACATTCCAGTAAAAAATGTAAATTCACGCACTACAGCCAAAGTTTCTGTTTTTGCACTGCACACACCAAACAAGCAATCTAATCATCCTAAAGGCAAATCTTGGCACATTATTTTTATAATACAATGGATTTATACAAGGGGATAATTATTTTTGTTGAAAAGTTTCTGTAATTAAGATTCACAAGGTTTCCATGGGCATGAACAAAGTTCAAGGCTAGCTCCCACTTTCACAATGCTCGTCCCTCTCACTTTCACTTTTCTTTTTGAAAAAGTTTTAGGTTCCCCTCTTTATTTTTATTTTTTTGAACTATATTAAAGCACACAACAGAATAAAATGACTCTCTAAAACTTCCGGATTGTCTCCCTGGCAGCGCTTTCTTTAAAGCCATTAAGCTAGGCATAAAGTGCTCAAGTAATGGATCCACCCGGATCCCAAGGAATATCAAAGCCAATTTTAATTAACAATGATTTGTAATTTAGTAGTGAGCACAAAGTAACATATATCATGCAACAATGAAGTCTAACTCTCTTCCTATGCATCGGCATGTCATAAAAGAACAATTCATGCACACAAAGTAAAGGCCAATGCATAGTATAAGCAGTTTCTTGCAATTCTGTTGTGTTGGAAACATAGAGAGGTGGAGATGTAGTTCCTCTCTCATAATACTTGCAAGTAGGAGCAGCAAGCACATGCATATTATATTTATCAAAATCATCATGTGCAATAGTAGAACGCAACCCATCAATATAGTCCTTAATAAGCGCAAACTTCTCCGATATAGTGTAGTTGGAAGAATTCAAAAAGATAATAGGACTATCATATGTGGGTGCAATAGCACCAATTTCACGTTTAACATAAGGAACTATAGCAAGTTCATCTCCATAAGCATCATTCATATTGGCATCGTGGCCACAAGCATAGCAAGCATCAATTTCATCAAAAAGGGATATTTCAAATGAATCCAAGGGATCATAGCAATCAACATAGCATTCATCCTTCGGTAAGAACGAAGGGAAATTAAACAATGTATGAGTTAAAGAGTTACTCTCATTAGAAGGTGGGCATGGGTAGCTAATCCATTCTTCCTCCTTTTGTTCTTCGCTCTCCTCGTCATCTTTTTCATCTAATGAGCTCACAGTGTCAGGAATTTCTTCTTCCATAGTTTCCTGCAAAATATTAGTCTCCTCTTGGACAGCGGAGGAGTCCTCAATATATGGCTTAACATAAGCATTAGAAGCATAGTTTTCATAGCAATATTTAAGTATGGCAAAACTTCCAGATTTGTAAAGAGTAGCATCATACTTTTCAATCAAAGAAGCAATTTCATAGGCACCCTTAAAAGCAACAAATTCTTCAATTTTCTCAATATCATAGTAATTATAAACACCCTTGGCATAAGAAGATACGATTCCATTATCCTTGAACTCACATTGATAGGGAAGGTGTTTTTTAGGGTCTTCAGAACAACAAGTAAAATCATAAATTTCGCATAAATTCCAAGCATAGCATTGCAAAGTATTAATATGATGCCATAAAAGTTTCCCTTTTTGAGATAAGCGGTGTCGCACATAATAAGCATGCTCATTTAATGATTTTCCCTCAACTAAGCTAGTTGGGGTTTCAGCACGAGCACAAGTGGATCGAAGATGACCCAAGTAATATTCTTCGGTGGTACGGAACACTAGTGGTTCCTCAACTTTTGGAGTAGCAAGTACATCTAACTTTTTTGGTATTTTGCGTTTCCTACCCATATCTAAAGATAGAAAACAAGTTAATAACAGAAAAAATAAAAATTACTTAGTGATAAAGCAAACAAGCACACACGAGAATATTCACCCCACACTATTGCTCCCTGGCAACGGCGCCAGAAAAAGGTCTTGATAACCCACAAGTATAGGGGATCAATTGTAGCCTCTTTCGATAAATAAGAGTGTCGAACCCAATGAGGAGCTAAAGGTAGAACAAATATTCCCTCAAGTTCTATCGACCACCGATACAACTCTACGCACGCTTAACATTCGCTTTACCTAGAACAAGTATGAAACTAGAAGTACTTTGTAGGTGTGACGGGATAGGTTTGCAAGATAATAAAGAACACGTAAATGAAATCTAGGGGCTGTTTAGATGAAGAAACAACTAAGTTAGTCTTAGTAGAGAGCTTTTTGTCACAAGAAAGTTATTTGTCCCTAGGCAATCGATAACTAGACCGGTAATCATTATTGCAATTTTATATGAGGGAGAGGCATAAGCTAACATACTTTCTCTACTTGGATCATATTCACTTATGATTGGAACTCTAGCAAGCATCCGCAACTACTAAAGATCATTAAGGTAAAACCCAACCATAGCATTATAAGGTATCAAGTCCTCTTTACTCCCATATGCAACAACCCACCTACTCGGGTTTATGCTTCTGTCACTCAAGCAAACCACCATAGGCAAATCATGAACACATTGCAACACCCTACAGCGAGGATCCCTCACGCTTGCGCTACATGGAGAGCACCATAGGACAGCACCAACAATAAAACATGCAACTCAAACCAATCATGATCATCAATCAACCCATAGGACAAAACGGATCTACTCAAACATCATAGGATAGCCATACATCATTGGGAAATAATATATAGCGTTGAGCACCATGTTTAAGTAGAGATTACAGCGGGGAGAAGGGGTGTTACACCGCTGCATAGAGGGGGAGAGAGTTGGTGATGACGGCGGCGAAGTTGTTGGTGTAGATCGCCGTCACGATGATGGCCCCGGCGGCGTTCCGGTGCCACCGGGAGAGAGGGGGAGAGAGCCCCCCTCCTTCTTCTTCTTCCTTGGCCTCCCCCCTAGATGGGAGGAGGGTTTCCCCTCTGGTCCTTGGCTTCCATGGCGGCGGAGGGGTGAGAGCCCCTCCGAGATTGGATCTCTCTCTCTGTTTCCTTCTGTTTCTGCCTTCCCAGATTCTGGCCTTTCACCGTTTCTTAAATTCCCGGAGATCCGTAACTCCGATTGGACTGAAATTTTAACACGATTTTTAACCGGATATTAGCTTTCTTGCGGCGAAATAAGGGCACCAACCGCCTTACGGGGTGGCCAGAAGCCAGCCTGGCGCGCCCTACCCCCCAGAGCGCGCCCCTATGGCTTGTGGGCCCCTCGGGGACCGCCTTCTTTTGATTCCACTTCCCAAAATTCACATATATTCCAAAAAAAATCTCCGTAAGTTTTTATCCCGTTTGGACTTCGTTTGATATGGATTTTTTGTGAAACAAAAAACATGCAACAAACAGGAACTGGCACTAGGCACTGGATCAATATGTTAGTCCCAAAAATAGTATAAAAAGTTGCCAAAAGTATATGAAAGTTGTAGAATATTGGCATGAAACAATCAAAAATTATAGATACGACAGAGACGTATCAGTCCCATAATGAACCCAGTGCTAAGCAGGGGCTATTGAAGCTCAACAGGTGCCCTGGCAAATCTGTGTGCTAACACGTGGTCAGGGGTTTGAGCTAGGGGAGTTTGTGAGGTCTAGCCTGGTCTGGGGAGGGGTTTGCAGTCTTGAGGGAAGAGCCTAACCCTACGGGGTTGCGTCTGGTTGAGTACGTTGTAGTCTTAGTTTTCAACGCTAGCTGTCCGTCGAGGTGGATCCTTGGTGCATCTTGTCTTGCCGGTCTTCATTTGACGAGAGGGGGAAGAGGGAAAGTAGCATAGAGTAGAGTGCCTAAGGGGGTGGTATAGTGCAAGTGCAATCAAACAAGTGCCGAAAAGGCAAAGCACACTTTTTAAGATAAGGTGGGTGCTTAGTCGCGACTTGTTGCCAGGGGAAAAAGTGCGACTTACACCAAAGCACAAACAAGCAAAAACAAGCAACAAACAATAATGGTTCTATCAGAACCATCATACGGACTTGACTTCGCATGGGGGATACACGACTCATCCAACCCTAGGGGTTCTCGGACTCAGTAGTCGTGCTTGCTTCGCGTCTTGGAGAGGAGTCTGCTTAGTCTTCTGGGTCTCCCTCAGGTGTCGCTATGTCTCTTGTTGTTATTCGTCAAAACGTTCTGGGTTGTGCCTGAAGAGTTCTTGACAACTTCGCATCTGGTGAGTTGACGATGAAGGTGATTCCTCATGGCTGTCATTGACGGTCTTCTATTGTCTTCGTAATCGTGCCAATGCCTCCCTGTCCTTCAAGGTGTCGAGGGTTCCAAGTGGGCAATCCTTTACGCAATGACATCCACAAGGCATGATAGAGATCCAACTTGTCAGTCATGTTGATAATATCGACACCAAGAGCGGGGGATGAAGAGAACCGTTTTCCTGCTCACTATGGTGAGGCGGACCAAATGGCAAGGTTCTCATCCACTGGTGGTTGCCGACATAACAATGAAAAGGACAGGGTTGCTATATTAGCGATGCATATCATGACATTGCATGTCTTGTGCCCTGGTCATCAAAGGCCAAGGTGGCATCATCCTGGGGCAGTGTCGAGGGTGTCACCATCTTCTGAGTCTTGCTATCCTCATTCCTCGAGAAGGTATCTTCTGTCGGTATCTTCTTGTCTGGTGTCGCCAACTTGTGTCCAAGATATGTGGGCAATCATCTGGCAAGGTGGTTTCCTTCCAGGTTACCCATGAGGTTTTCAAGGAACCCAGTGGTCAGGGGCTCAAGGGTACTATCGACCATTTTCAAGGTTTTGAAAAGTAGATGAGGAGAGCCAGAAGAAAAATGGTGGAAGTGCTAAGGCACAATCCTTTAGTTTCTTTGGAAGCTTAGGAGAGGTGAGAAATATAGAGGTTTTGTAGGTGTTTTTGAAGGGTTTGGAAAAATAGTTTTGTCCTAACTAACATCCATGCTAACTAAGGGCTTCCTACAGTTAGGATGGCTATGATACCAGCTCTGTGGGGACCCCGACTCATAAGTCGTGGTCACCGAATGTACGTGCATAGTGATCCCAGAGATCAATGCTCACTGAACACACAGAAACTGAATAACAAGAGTCTTACATCCATTACGTACTGTTTTGCTCAAAGATGGCCTTTATGGCCAAGTCTTCATAAACTTGCAGCAGAAATATCCAACGATAACGTGAACCCATGCCATCTGCCTTAACCCTACAGGCATTCTGACTGGGAAGCGTCCTAGCTCGCATGTTCGTCACCAAGGTATTCTTCATCGTATCCTGTCCTTTCATGCCTGGCCAATAAAATAACCAGTGGCAATCCAATGAGTACTTTTGAATGTACTCGCAAGCAACCCATGTTTGGAACAAGGTTCAACAGAGCATGATATATCACTAATAGGTAATTTTGCAGAAAGCTAGTTTGAGTGCAATGACATGCTCAATCAACTTGTAAAGGCATGCATCATCAGGTTGCAGATATCCATATGAGCAAGTTACAGATATCAACATAAGTAGGGTTTGAACATCACATGTTCAAATATTTGATCAAGTCTTCCGACATAGCTCAAGTATCTCTTTGTCACACATACATCAAATTTTGTGAAAACATCTGGACATAGTTTAAGCAGCACCACCCAACTGTCCTTGACCGTGGACACGGCTATTCGAATAGTTTTACACTCTGCAAAGGTTGCACACTTTACTCACAAGACTCGGGGAACTTCCGTGTCATCCACGACTCGCGGTATATTACATACCCGAGGTAAGCACCCGAACAATGCCTTTCCCCTGGCGATACTAAACAAAGAGTCCACTCGATTGGTACACAGCCCTCATGATGTACATCATACGAGCCTCGCTCCAGATCGTACCATCCATCAAGGGACCAACGGTGTGCCCGGTGCCTGTGAAGACAACGCATGGTCGCCCTACCAGGCATGACCCCGTATCGAAAGTGACCACGTCACTCCCGCCACTAGTAATGCGGGCTCTCTGCTAGCATCGACCAAAGTAATCAACAAGGCCCCTTCCCATATAGGGGTAGAGTGGTTGTACATGTAAGGTTGGGACGGTCGACAAATCTTAAATCTAATCCGTTTTAAAAAACGCACACACTCACTTGCTCTGGTACACCACTTCTTTCTCAAGTGGTTACCCAACTCAACATCATCTCCCTCGGGCATTAGTGGCACCCGACGGGGTTTTCAAAAAGTCTTTGAAATCATTTCTTTTCCGACACCATGCATATCCCGATCCCACTTGCGTAGCATCTACTAAGCATCCTATCTACTCCCACCCGCACAACCCTCATAGGAAGGTAGGGTCATGCACGATGCAAGTATCAACGGTAAAGTATCGGAAGCATCCCACCGAAGGGGGGGGTACCTCATCAACATGATCAATACATCAGAACAACAAGTGCTATATGACATGCATGAAAAGTTTCTTAACATGGTCAAAGGGTTGCTTGCCTGGCTCAGCAAAATCTTCGAGGTCTTCACATGCTTCTTGTCCACTCCGAGCACTTCGTCTATTTCGTCAACTATCGCCAGAAACAACTGCAATAAGCAACACAACAAGCAGAAAAATAAAGTGCTCTATAAATAGGAGTTTTATTTTTCATGGACACCTCTGGTCATAAGAAAAATAACCAAGGAGGTTTCATTGGATGTGGATCAAGGGGGATTTTTTGAATGGTGGAAATGAAGGAATTGATGGTCCTATAAGGTGCCCATAGAAAATGTTTTAACAAAAATGAGTGGATGAACCTAACAAATAGGGCATGATTTTAGAAACATGTGGGAAGTGGTTTCACTGGATTTGGGGTTATGATGATATTCCTATGAATTTACTAAGATTGAATAAATGGAAAAAGGACCATTTATTAGATATATCACAAACAATCTATGGTAAAAATGTTAAACATGGCTTGAATAAATAGGTCATGATATTTAGAGCCTCTGGGATTTTGAATCACTCCACTTGAAGTTGATATGAGTGCTCTAGGAATTTTACTAATGGGGCATTTGCTAGTTCAAATTTGAATTTAAATTTGAACAGAGCAAAAACTTGCAGTGGAAAAATATGGAAGTGGCATCATTAAATAGGAATGAATTTTAGAAAAGTATAGGAATTTGAACCACCAAAATTGGAGTCCATTTGAATATTCTATGAATTGTTTTGATCCTACAGAAAAAGAAAAGGGAAAAGAATTCTTTACCAAAAAGGCCAAAACAGCGCACTGGGCGTTGAATAACCACTAGGCCGGCCTAGTGGCTTAGCCACGCCTGTGCAGGAGCCACGTCGAAGGTGCCCCCAGGGAAATACGTCTTCCCTGGGAGAAGGCGGCCTCAAGTGGATCCCGCCTCCACTTAACGGGCACGGCCCACCTGTCAGCCCCACTGGCCGGCCGACAGGCGGGGACCGTCGGCTGATGGGGCCATCTTCAAGCTCCCGCCGTGGGAGAGGCAGGGGGTCCGGTGGGGGCTGCCGGTGTCACCAGCCACCGTTTTCGACAGTTCGACCACCGGCGTGCTCAGGGGGAAGATCCGCCTCCGCCTGGGGGGTCGGTTTTTGCAGGGGGACACCGGGGAAGGCGGGGCGTTGGCCGCGGCGGAGGTCGGCTACGGTGGCCGAGGGGGACGGTGCTCTGGTCACCAGAAGCGAGAAAGGGAGAGCGGGGGAGGTCAGCGGCGGTGCTGGTGGTGTTCCGGTGTGGTTCAAAGCAAAGGAGGGGCTGGGGGGAGCTCGAATTCGAGCGGCGGCCTAGGCGGCGTCGGCGGCCGTAGGAGGAGGAGGAGGACTCGGGGGCAAGGTTGGCGATGTCCAGGGGGGTCTACGGGTGAGGGAGAGAGCGAAGGGAGGCAGCGGGGTGCTCAGGGGTGGGCTTAAGTAGCCACAGCGCTGGAGCACCGTGGACGGAGTCCATGGCTTCTGCGGGGAGGGCTCTGGAGGCCAGCGGAGGAGGCCTGCTACTTCTTGAGCTTGCGTTGGTTTCCCTTGAAGAGGAAAGGGTGATGCAGCAAAGTAGACAAGTATTTCCCTCAGTTGTTGAGAACCAAGGTATCAATCCAGTAGGAGGTACAAGCAAGGCCCCAATCTTTGCACCTACACAAACAATCAAACACTTGCACCCAACGCTATAAAGGGGTTGTCAATCCTTTCACGGTTACTTGCAAGGATGAGATCTGATAGAGATAGATATAAAAGATTGCTAAAAGTAAAACTAAAATAAAAGTAAATAAATTACAGAAAATTATTTTTGGTATTTTTGGTTTATAGATCTGAAAATATAATATGGAAAATAGACCCGGGGGGCCATAGGTTTCACTAGAGGCTTCTGTCTTGAAGGAAAATAATACGGTGGGTGAACAAATTACTGTCGAGCAATTGATAGAAAAGCGCATAGTTATGACGATATCCAAGGCAATGATTATGCATATAGGCATCACGTCCGTATCAAGTAGACCGAAACGATTCTGCATCTACTACTATTGTCGTGGTTTTGTCACGGCAGATGCCCGAAGGCTTAGGTTCGGAGTCAACGCCATGGAAGTGGACTCAAAGGGGTTAAGCGGGACAAGGGACACGGGTTTACCCAGGTTCGGCCCCTCACGGTGGAGGTAAAGGCCTACGTCCTGCTTAAGTTGTATTAACTGGTATATCGAGTACAAGGGGCGGCTTGCTTGCCCTAACTCTCGATTGCTTGATCTCTCTCGCCGTAAGGCTTGTCTGTCTTTTTTCCCCCCTTCTCCCGCCGCAGGGGCTCACCTTTATATACATAGGTATAGGCCCTGGGCTTATAAGAGTCCGGGTCGGGTTACACAACGTAACCGACCCAGGTTCTACTTTCCTAGTCTTACAAGATAAGTCTTCACATGGCGGTTTACCCTTTCGGGCCTTGATTCGCCACCAGGCTTTAGGCCTTCGACTGGCCCATCTGTAAGTCGTCGTCTTCACGTCTTGCCTTCCTGGGCCGGCTTAGTCTCTTGCACTATGAGTCGCCAACAGGGTTAACCGCGGGGTTATATCCCCAACATTAGGCCCCAAATTGATTTGAACCTGTTCATGTCAATTTAAATTCTTCAGTTGGCGAGTCTTCTGCGGGTCTTCTGGAACTGCAACTTTGACTTGTCTTCCCTAACCCGCCATATCCAACAGTGACGTCACAATGAATCTTTCATTTACCCGCCATCCGAGAAACGAGGCGCCATCTCAGCTATGATAACTATATCGCCTCCTCGATCTCCGAGCCTGCCGTTTCACTACCCCACCTACCCTTATAAATGGGCACAGGGTCGCTCCTTTACCCTGTCACTTCTTCTTCCTCCTCCCGACGCCGTCGCGACTACTGTAGCAAACAACCCCGCCGCCGTCGCTCCTCTCCAGCGAACTCGAAACGGGCCACTACACCAACCCAATCGGGACCAGAGAACCGCGGTGCTCCTCCGCTCTTCCCTCGAATCATCAAGGTAAAGCTTCTGCCTCTCCCTGGACTCGCATTAGATCTGTACTGTTCATGGAGCTCGCCGGAATTCATCCCTGTTCTTCGCGTTCTTAGGGCTAGGAACGGTATTTTAATTCAAATCGAGTCAAAATACATTGCGGTAGTGATCAGCTCCCCCTTTGTATCTTGTACGGATTGATTCTGCTTCAGCATTAACGAGTCCCTGATCTATCTGTTCTTCCACTGTCTGCTAGGGTTAGTGTTTTTCCCCCTTTCCGAACCGCTCGTAGATCCAAAAATGTTGCCGCAGATTGTGAAATCTGTTTGTCCCATACTTAGTGAAATCTTGGGCCATCTTGGGGGTACTGACGATTGACCCGCCATTGATCTTTCGGGCGGCTTAGCACATATGTTTGTAACTCGCCATAAAGTTTGACTATTGCTTCTTTCACTTAACCCGCCAACATACCTCTGGCTTTTAAATTTCAGCACTTAACCCGCCAATATGTCAAGCGCAACATCGTCTTGTGACTGGGTCCAATCCGGAGTTACCGAAGATCTACTGTTAGACTATGTGAAGATAGGCGTGTTACCGGCTCGGGACGTCATTCAGTGGCGGGCTCCCGGGTTAGAGAAAAGACCCAGACCTCAAGACGGAGAAGTCGTTGTTTTCGCTGACCACCTCGTCCGCGGCTTCAGCCCGCCCAGGTCTAAATTCTTCCGAGATGTTCTGCACTTTTTTAAGCTTCACCCTGAGGACATAGGCCCCAATTCAGTCACCAATATCTGCCAATTCCAAGTCTTGAGTGAGGTGTATCTGCAAGAAGAACCTTCTGTGGACATTTTTCGTGATTACCATTATATCAACCGCCAAACTGAGAAAGCAGGCGGCTCAAGTCTGGAACTCGGCGGCGTGACTATCCAGAGGCGGAGAGATGTGCCTTACCCATCTGCTACCCTGCCAAGTCATCCTAAGAACTGGAACAGGACCTGGTTTTATTGCAAAGACACTTCTCCGGAGGGTGAAAATCCGCTGCCGGGTTACCACCCTACCCGGCTTCCCAGCTCCGGAGAACTTCCCGACAGGCTATCCACTACTGAAAGAGCGAAATATGCCACTTCCATTGCCAAGATCAAAGCTTTGACTGCAAACGGATTAACTGGTGTCGACCTGACCCGCTGCTGGGTCAGTTGGCAAATATCGCCCTTGAGCCGGCGTGACCGGCTTATGTTTGAATACACGGGTGAACCCAATGACCCCCTCTGCTTCTCAAACACCCAATTGTCACAACAGGAAATCAGCAATAGCGTTAAAAATCTTCTCGGCGAAAAACAGGAAATTTGTGATAAAATTGGGCTGAGACCCTTCTATGCCCAGAACCCGGCTCCGCCTGTAAGAAAAACTTCTGGAAACCTTACAATCTTCGTCTTGCTCATTTTAATTTGCATCTTTTAACCTTTCTGGCGGCTTGTGCGCAGGCCGTCTCAGATTTCTAGAAGAAAAAACTCAACCCGCCCGTGAGGAAACCCAGGGCGGGTAAAACCCTTGCTCATAAAAGGAGAACCACCGCCTCCTCCATTCCTGAGTCTAACGATTCAGAGGTAAAGCTTGACTTCTTCTGACCGTCTCTTTATACAGCTTACTGATGATATTTATTTCACAGGTTGAACCAGAGACCAGCTGTGTGGACGCTCCTGACGTAACCAATATTTCCTCCGATTTAGAAAATTCTCCCCCAAAGAAGAAACGGCGGGTTATCCGAAAAGTCCCATTCTCTCATCCTCTTGCTTACTTGGACTGCCATTTTCTTTTGAAAAAGCAACAGCACACCTCCAGGCGTCAGACCTGGAGTGCCGGCTCTGAGGAGCTGATGGGCGGCTTACCCAACTCCCCGGCTTCCCGGAAGCGTCCTGCAGAGGTACTTTTTACCCAAGTCTGATCATCTTAACAGTCTTGTCTTGCAACCTTACTTTACCTGAAGAATTGTAACAGTTTTGTCACGGCAGATGCCCGAAGGCTTAGGTTCGGAGTCAACGCCATGGAAGTGGACTCAAAGGTGTTAAGCGGGACAAGGGACACGGGTTTACCCAGGTTCGGCCCCTCACGGTGGAGGTAAAGGCCTACGTCCTGCTTAAGCTGTATTAACTGGTATATCGAGTACAAGGGGCGGCTTGCTTGCCCTAACTCTCGATTGCTTGATCTCTCTCGCCGTAAGGCTTGTCTGTCTTTTCCCCCCCAACTCCCGCCGCAGGGGCTCACCTTTATATACATAGGTATAGGCCCTGGGCTTATAAGAGTCAGGGTCGGGTTACACAACGTAACCGACCCAGGTTCTACTTTCCTAGTCTTACAAGATAAGTCTTCACATGGCGGTTTACCCTTTCGGGCCTTGAGTCGCCACCAGGCTTTAGGCCTTTGACTGGCCCATCTGTAAGTCGTCGTCTTCACGTCTTGCCTTCCTGGGTCGGCTTAGTCTCTTGCACTATGAGTCGCCAACAGGGTTAACCGCGGGGTTATATCCCCAACAACTATTACTCCACACATCGACCGACTCCTGCCTGCATCTAGAGTATTAAGTTCATGAAGAACAGAGTAACACATTAAGTAAGATGACATGATGTAGAGGGATAAACTCAAGCAATATGATGAAAACCCCATCTTTTTACCCTTGATGGCAACAATACAAATACGTGCCTCGCTACCCCTACTTTGTCACTGGGTGAGCACACCGCAAGATTGAACCCAAAACTAAGCACTTCTCCCATTGCAAGAATTACCAATCTAGTTGGCCAAACCAAACCAATAACTCGAAGAGACTTGCAAAGATATGAAATCATGCATATAAGAATTCAGAGAAGATTCAAATACTATTCATAGATAATCTGATCATAAACCCACAATTCATCGGATCTCGACAAACACACCGCAAAAGAGGATTACATCGGATAGATCTCCATGAAGATCATGGAGAACATGGTATTGAAGAACATAAAGAGAGAAGAAGCCATTTAGCTACTAGCTATGGACCCGAAGGTCTGAGGTGAACTACTCACGCATCATCGGAGGGGCAATGGAGTTGATGTAGATGCCCTCCGTGATCGAATCCCCCTCCGGCAGATTACCGGAAAATGCCCCAAGATGGGATCTCATGGGAACAGAGGCTTCTGGCGGCGGAAAAGTATTATCGTGGCTCTTTTTGTTATTGGGGGAATATTCCTGAATTTATAGGTGGAGAATTAGGGTTGGAGGAGCCACGGGGGGCCCACAAGCCAGGGGCGCCCCCCTAGGGGCGTGCCCAGGTGGCTTGTGGCCCACCCATGGATCTTCTGGCCTCTTCTCCAAGTCTCCTGGGTTCCTTCTGGTCCAAGAAAAATCATCGTAGATTTTTATTCCGTTTGGACTCCGTTTGATATTCCTTATCTGCAATACTGAAAAACAAGGAAAAAACAGAAACTGGCGCTGGGCACTAGGTTAATAGGTTAGTCCCAAAAATAATATAAAATAGCATATTAATGCATATAAAACATCAAAAACAAATAATATAATAGCATGGAACAATAAAAAATTATAGATAAGTTGGAGACGTATCAAGCATCCCCAAGCTTAATTCCTGCTCGTCCTCGAGTAGGTAAATGATAAAAACAGAATTTTTGATGTGGAATGCTACCTAACATATTTTTCCATGTAATATTCTTTATTGTGGCATGAATGTTCAGATCCATAAGATTCAAAACAAAAGCTTAATATTGACATAAAAACAATAATACTTCAAGCATACTAACAAAGCAATTGTGTCCTTTCAAAATAACATGGCCAAAGAAAGTTATCCCTACAAAATCATATGGTGTGGCTATGCTCCATCTTCCCCACACAAAGTATTTAAATCATGCACAACCTCGATGACAAGTCAAGCAATTGTTTCACACTTTTTATGTTCTCAAACCTTTTCAACTTTCACACAATACATGAGCGTGAGCCATGGATATAGCACTATAGGTGGAATAGAATATGGTGGAGGTTGTGAGGAAAAGGAGAAGATAGTCTCACATCAACTAGGCGTATCAACGGGCTATGGAGATGCCCATCAATAGATATCAATGTGAGTGAGTAGGGATTGCCATGCAACGGATGCACTAGAGCTATAAGTGTATGAAAGCTCAAAAATAAACTAAGTGGGTGTGCATTATAATGAAAAATTCCCACTAGTATATGAAAGTGACAAAATAGGAGACTCTCTATCATGAAGATCATGGTGCTACTTTGAAGCACAAGTGTGGAAAAAAGATAGTAGCATTGTCCCTTCTCTCTTTTCTCTCATTTTTGGTGGGCATCTTTGGCCTCTTTTATTATTTGTAAAGTCCAGAGACTCATCCCAACTTGCGAGGGAATCATAGCTTCCATCATCCTTTCCTCTCATGGGACAATGCTCTAATAATGATGATCATCACACTTTTATTTACTTACAACTCAAGAATTACAACTCGATACCTAGAACAAAATATGACTCTATATGAATGCTTCCGGCGGTGTACCGGGATGTGCAACGATCTAGCAGAGCAAATGACATAAAAAAACGGACAAGCCATGAAAACATCATGCTAGCTATCTTACGATCATGCAAAGCAATATGAAAATGATGGTGCGTGTCATAATAAACGGAACGGTGGAAGTTGCATGGCAATATATCTCGGAATGGCTATGGAAATGCCATAATAGGTAGGTATGGTGGCTGTTTTGAGGAAGGGTATATGGTGGGTTTAATGCACCGGTGAAAGTTGCGCGGTACTAGAGAGGCTAGCAATGGTGGAAGGGTGAGAGTGCGTATAATCCATGGACTCACATTAGTCATAAAGAACTCACATACTTATTGCAAAAGTCTATTAGTTATCGAAGCAAAGTATTAGACGCATGCTCCTAGGGGAGAGGTTGGTAGGAGTTAACCATCGCGCGCTCCCGACCCTCACACAAAGGATGACAATCAATAAACAAATCATGCTCCGACTTCGTTACATAACGGTTCACCATACGTGCATGCTACGGGAATCACAAACTTTTAACACAAGTATTTCTACCAATCCACAATTACTCACTAGCATGACTCTAATATCACCATCTTTATATCTCAAAACTATATGCAAGGAATCAAACTTCTCATAGTATTCAATGCACTTTATATGAAAGTTTTTATTATATCCCTCTTGGATGCCCATTATATTAGGACTAAATTCACAATCTAAACCAATTACCATTCTGTTTAAAGACTCTCAAAATAATATAAGTGAGGTACGAGAGTTCAATTATTTCTATAAAATGAAAACACCACCGTGCTCTAAAAAGATATAAGTGAAGCACTAGAGCAAAAAATGCCTAGCTCAAAAGATATAAGTGAAGCACATAGAGTATTCTAATAAATTCACGATTTGTGCATGTCCCTCTCAATAGATGTGTGCATCAAGGATGATTGTGGCAAACTAAAAAGCAAAGACTCATATCATACAAGACGCTCCAAGCAAAACACATATCATGTGGTGAATAAAAATATAGCCTCAAGTAAATTTACCGATGGATTGAAGACGAAAGAGGGGATGCCTTCCGGGGCATCCCCAAGCTTAGGCTCTTTGGTATCCTTGAATATTACTTGGGGTGCCTTGGGCATCCCCAAGCTTAGGCTCTTGCCACTCCTTATTCCATAGTCCATCAAATCTTTACCCAAAACTTGAAAACTTCACAACACAAAACTCAACAGAAAACTCGTGAGATTCGTTAGTATAAGAAAAATAAATCACCACTTTAGGTACTGTTGTGAACTCATTCTTTATTTATTTTGGTGTAATATCTACTGTATTGCAACTTCTCCATGGTTCATTCCCCCGATACAACCCATAGATACATCAAAATAAGCAAAAAACACAAAGAAAACAGAATCTGTCAAAAACAGAACAGTCTGTAGCAATCTGTAAACTTCGAATACTTATGTAACTCCAAAAATTCTGAACAATTAGGAAAATCTGGGCAATTTGTATATCAATCTTTTGTAAAAAATTCAGACTCATTCGACGCTCTGGTGAATTTATAAAATTCCTGGACTGAGCGCAAAAGTTTCTATTTTTCAGCAGAATCAAATCAACAATCACCGTAGACCATCCCAAAGGTCTTACTTGGCTCAAACACTAATTAAAACACTAAAACACAATTACTACAGAAGTAATAATGTGTAAAGCACTCAAAAACAGAAACAAAAAACATAAAATAAAATAGGGTTGCCTCTCAACAAGTGCTATTGTTTAACGCCCCTAGCTAGGCATAACGCAATAGATCTAGGTATTGTCATCTTTGGTATGCAACTCCTTAATTGCACACTTATAAACCCTGGGAGGTTCTTTGCTCTTGTCAATAATAATGCTCCTAGGCAAGAAGTCAAGAGATTCACTTGTGACAATTGGTTCCCTAACAATATTGATAAAGCTGGGGTGAACACTTATCATCTTAAGATCTTCATCCCCTTTACTAGAGGATTCACCCTTATTTTTAGGAACATAAACAAACTTGGCAGTCTTAGAAGGAGGAAAATTTGGAGTGGTTCGAACAGAGGCAAAAGCGGAACCCAAGTTGGTAATAATTCCTCTAGCTTGCCAATTCTAGAGGATTCTTGATCCAATTTTTCATTAACTATGGGTTCTTTTTCCCTAAGACCTTTTAAAGTAATTCCTACCTTAGATCCATATTGAGTAATATGATTGTGAATCTTCTTATCCAAGTTTTCAATGAGCTCTACAGTAGCAACTTTATTTTCAATAATATCAAGCCTTCGCATCACATGTTCCAAAGTTAAGATTGTTTCATTAACCATGAGTGGGGGTGAACCTACCAAATTTATCATAGCACTATAAGAATCAACGGTATGGCTTCCCAAGAAATTTCCTCCCGTAATGGTATCCAGAACATATCTATTCCAAGGAGAAACACCCACATAAAAATTGCGAAGGAGAACGGTAGTAGATTTCTTACGAGTAGATCTATTTTGAGCATTGCAAATTCTATACGAAGCATCTTTTAAGTTTTCTCCCTCCCTTTGCTTAAAATTAAGAACTTCACTCTCGGGAGTACTAGCGACAGTAGTAAGGCTAGCCATGAGTTTAAGCGATCTAACACACAAGCAAACAAAAAGCAAACGAAAAGACGAACGGAAGGAGGGCGAATAAAAAGGCAAATCTTTTTGGTTTTTTCTGAAAATCGTTTTAGAAGTGGGGGAGAGGTAAATGGCAAATAATGTAAATGCAAGAGATGAGTTTGTGATGGGTACTTGGTAGGCTTGACTTGCTATGTATCCTCCTCGGCAACGGCGCTAGAAATCCTTCTTGCTACTTCTTGAGCTTGCGTTGGTTTTCCCTTGAAGAGGAAAGGGTGATGCAGCAAAGTAGATAAGTATTTCCCTCAGTTGTTGAGAACCAAGGTATCAATCCAGTAGGAGGTACAAGCAAGGCCCCAATATTTGCACCTACACAAACAATCAAACACTTGCACCCAACGCTATAAAGGGGTTGTCAATCCCTTCACGGTTACTTGCAAGGATGAGATCTGATAGAGATAGATATAAAAGATTGCTAAAAGTAAAAATAAAATAAAAGTAAATAAATTGCAGCAAAGTATTTTTGGTTTATATATCTGAAAATATAATATGGAAAATAGACCCGGGGGCCATAGGTTTCACTAGAGGCTTCTCTCTTGAAGGAAAATAATACGGTGGGTGAACAAATTACTGTTGAGCAATTGATAGAAAAGCGCATTGTTATGACGATATCCAAGGCAATGATTATGCATATAGGCATCACGTCCGTATCAAGTAGACCGAAACGATTCTGCATCTACTACTATTACTCAACACATCGAACGACTCCTGCCTGCATCTAGAGTATTAAGTTCATGAAGAACAGAGTAACACATTAAGTAAGATGACATGATGTAGAGGGATAAACTCAAGCAATATGATGAAAACCCCATCTTTTTACCCTTGATGGCAACAATACAAATACGTGCCTCGCTACCCCTACTTTGTCACTGGGTGAGGACACCGCAAGATTGAACCCAAAACTAAGCACTTCTCCCATTGCAAGAATTACCAATCTAGTTGGCCAAACCAAACCAATAACTCGAAGAGACCTGAAAGATATGAAATCATGCATATAAGAATTCAGAGAAGATTCAAATAATATTCATAGATAATCTGATCATAAACCCACAATTCATCGGATCTCGACAAACACACCGCAAAAGAGTATTACATCGGATAGATCTCCATGAAGATCACGGAGAACATGGTATTGAAGAACATAGAGAGAGAAGAAGCCATCTAGCTACTAGCTATGGACCCGAAGGTATGAGGTGAACTACTCACGCATAATCGGAGGGGCAATGGAGTTGATGTAGATGCCCTCCGTGATCGAATCCCCCTCCGGCAGATTACCGGAAAAGGCCCCAAGATGGGATCTCATGGGAACAGAGGCTTCTGGCGGTGGAAATGTATTATCGTGGCTCTTTTTGGTATTGGGGGAATATTCCTGAATTTATAGGCGGAGAATTAGGGTTGGAGAAGCCACGGGGGGCCCACAAGCCAGGGGGCGCCCCCCCAGGGGCGCGCCCAGGTGGCTTGTGGCCCACCCGTGGATCTTCTGGCCTCTTCTCCAAGTCTCCTGGGTTCCTTTTGATCCAAGAAAAATCATCGTAGATTTTTATTCCGTTTGGACTCCGTTTGATATTCCTTATCTGCAATACTCAAAAACAAGGAAAATACAGAAACTGGCACTGGGCACTAGGTTAATAAGTTAGTCCGAAAAATAATATAAAATAGCATATTAATGCATATAAAACATCCAAAACAGATAATATAATAGCATGGAACAATAAAAAATTATAGATACGTTGGAGACGTATCAAGGCCGGGGTGGTCTGCGGTGCTCGTGGGCGTAGTGCATGTTGCTGGGGGGCGAGAGAAAGAGCAAGGCGAGCTTGGGGCGGGCCCCGTAGGCGAACAGGGAGTGCAGAGCTTTGCGGTGCTCGGGCATGCGCGGCAGGGGCCGCCGGAGAGAGAAGGAGGAGGGGGGAGACAAGGCGCCGTGTTGTGCACGTCGAGGAGGACACGGGGGACACGCTGGGAGGCCCGAGGCTGTCGGGAGCATCCATTGGGCGGCGGCTACAGTGCAGGTGCGCACTGTAGCGCGCTCTGGAGCACGGCCTTTGCATGCCATGGCATGCCACCTGTGTCCTGGTCGTGGCCACCCTTGTCCACAAGTGCCAGGGGGCTTAAACAAAGGGGGAGGGAGCATAGGATGCTCTGGAGGTGCCTTAGGTGAGAGGGAAAGTGGAGAGAGAGGTGGATCATTGCTGTCCAGAGGGGTAATTGGGGGATTTACCCTCCCAAATAATTGAGATATGGCCAGGCAAAGCTTCGTGGAGGTAGAGGGCATCTAGGTGGAGATGTGGTAATAATTTGGGGGCAAGGAGAACAAGTTAAGAGGTGGAAACAGGACTTTTACCAATCATACAGAAGGTGTTTGATGAGTGTTAGGGATAGCAAATGGAGTCTGCTTGCCATGAGATTTAACGGGATGAAATAGAAGGTAGAAACAAGGTTGATCACCAAGTTTGAGATTGATTGAATAAAGTTCACAATGTAAACTTTGTAAACCCTAGAAACTAACAGAATCAGGTTTATGTAGATCTAGGCATGCTAAACTACTCTCCTAAGTGCACCACTTGGTGTTGTGGCATTATTTGGGTATTAGAGCATGCACAAAAAGTTTGGGACCAAATGGGGAAACTTGACAATGCAAAACTTCCCAATTCTAGAAATCAGCAAAAATGGATTTGGGGCGATTTGGACAAGTGTATCTATTCTCCTTGATGCACCACTTGGTGTGGATGCATGATTGGAGTATTAGAACATGTCCACAAATTTTGAGATCAATAGGAGACAGTTGGCAATGTAGAGTTGCTCAAATTTGGATCTGGACAGAGAGGGTTTTGGAATATTTTGGTGAACCAAATTAATTGGGATTGATATGAAACTTGGCAAGATGATCACATATGTCATATGTGACATGCTAGAATTTTCTTGGATTTATTTGAGAATATTTCTTATAGAAATATTTCAAATCTTGAAATAGGCAGGAAGGGTTTTGGAGGGTTTTGTCCAATATTTTGAACATGACCATGTGTTGAAACTCTTATATATGGAATATATATGTCCACTGAGTTTCCCTAAATTTTCTCAATTATTTTGAAAGCATAAAATATTTTTTCCTAATAAAAGACCATTTCTGTCCTTAAGAAAAAGCATTTAAATAAAATAAGAAAATAATCTTTAAAAATAATATTTTGTGGTTTTGGGAAGTTATATATAGTAGGTTCCAAATATATCCTTTGGGGAAAAATATTCCACCCAATTTGAGGACTTGTAGTACAAACCTCAATTCAGGGGTTTTTGAAAACCTAAATTTGATAAATGCTTTTTGGCCAAAATAATATTTGATAAAATAGTTTTAGGTCCTATACACATGGTATGGTCATTAGACAAGAGTTTAGATCAAGTAAAAGAGTTTTGAGAGTAGGAGGGAGTTTTATGAATATAGAGCACCAGCAAGCAATCAAACAAGCAAGCAAATATCACACCAGTCAAACATTCATAGGTACTCCAAAAAGTTTTGATTGGCCCTAATTTTTGAGTCATGTTAACTTAGTCATGAGGCAAAACATAGGGTGTGACACATATAGATGCCCAGGAACTCCACCGGGTTTAGCTTCCCATCGTATTTCTCCGCCAGCTCAGGCTTGAAGGCTCGGGCCGATGGCCAGCGGACCTGTCGCAGCTCGCGAGTGATGGCAGGGCACCCAACCTCATAAGGCAGGTACCCGCCCACACATTTGGCACGGGGTCGCCAACATCTGGGCCGTTGCACCTGTCGGATTGGTGGTGTGCTTGCCGACGTCGCTCTATGGTGGTGCGCGCATCTTCCCTCCGCCGGTCTTCAAGGACACGCCGCTGGTCCCGGCGATCGTGCGGGCCGGAGGAGACCATAGATGCTTCGTCAGGCTCGTCGGTATGTGGAGCTCGTTGTGGCTGCGTCTGGGCTTGTTGTCGCGGAGGGGATTGCACCATTGGAGCGGCTCCCTCGACACGACCGTCAGCCTGGGCCGTCGTCACCGTCCGCGAACGCCGCGACGGCTCTGCATGCTGCGACTTGTTGGCTTCGATGAAGCCAATCAAACTCTGGATGGTGGCTCTCCACTCGTCCATCTTGTCAGCCGCTGGCGGGAAGTTTAGCAGCAGTTGGGCCCACGCCATTGCTTCCGCCGCCGTGGCCGGCATGGCTAGAGAAGCGGATCGCGACGTCGCTCGACTCCTGGTGGAACCAAGAGGAGCGTCGCCGCATTCTCGCCGTCTTGCATCGGTCACCGAGGCGGTCTGACGTGGAGGAGGCCGAACTTGCGGGTCTATGGCCCCGCTTGGCGCTCCGTCTTGCTCCGGGCGAGACGCGCACCCAGCAGCCACACTTGTGACGGGCGCAGCTGGAGGATCACGGCTTGCACCAGATTGGGCGCCGCCATTGCGGCCGCGGCCACTAGCGTGGCGAGGAGGTGGAGACCGAACGTTTCCTCCTCCCGAGGCACTAGGGTTGAGCTCGCCAGAATGTTGCTGTTGTTGCTCCTCTTCGGCGTTCCTCGCTCCAGCTTCGGCCGCGGTAGACACGTCGGCGGCGCCGCCTGCGCCAGCTGTGTTGCCCATGATGCCAACCTCATTCGCCGCCGCCGCGGTGCCAATGGCATCCGCAACTGCATGCGAGGGGGCCTTCGAAGTGGAGGGACGCGCGGTCACGCCGACCTTCTTCTTGGGAGCCATGGGTGAAGAAGACGACGATGAAGATCGACGCGCTGCTCACGATCTCAGGTTCGCGCAAATGACGCACACCCCCTACCTAGCACGCCAAAGATGTCGGGTCACGATGCACACGATCACCTATGGGACCAAGGGCCCCTTTGTGGTTCGGCAGGGGTGAGGTCAAGTTGCACAAAGAGCAGAGGTCATGAGGCAGCACGACGATGGGACGCTGGTGTTTTACCCAGGTTCGGGCCGTTGAGAAGCGTAAAACCCTACTCCTGCTTTGGTGGATTGATCAGAGGAACATGAAGAACACGTAGCGCTCAAACCCGGCAAGGTCGCCTTCGGAGGAGCTACTACGCTAGTACAAATGTCCAAAGGTCCGAATCTTGTGCTAGGTTGCCTTGGGACTCCTTTTATAGGACAAGGGGCAACCACAGTGGCAAAACAGACATTATCTAGCGATTAGATAGCTAATAGTGCTATCATACCTAACTCTGGCACTTAGGACAAAATGCCATAAATGCTAGCCTAGATGGCGTGCGGGGATGCATCCCCGGCACGCTCTTACCACCGCTTAGCTGTGTATTGCTTAGTGTCTCGACAGACCTCTGGACGGGTGTCAAATGGATGTAATCTGCCTTCCGGTGCATCGCCACGTGCTTAGCGAGAGCCACTTAGCCACCTGAGAGCTCAACACCGCATCGACAATTAACTGGTGTTGTGATGCGGTGGAGCGGTGGCCGATCGGATCACGCCTGCCGGGGGATGGCTTGCCGGGTCTTCTTGAAGGTGCGCTCACCTCGGTCCCCGGTAGGCACCGGGGACGTGGCTGGCGCGGCTCGGGCCTGTACTGGGCCGTTGCTTCGATCTTGTTGGCGTAGCTAGCCAGCGTAGGCTGCTTCTGCCGGGGTCTTGGTCTCGAATGTTGGCTTCATCTTCTTGACGCGTTCCTTGATCTCACGTAGAGCGGTTTCTCTGGCTTGGGCTGGTCTTGACGGGGTTCTGCTACTATTGCATGTGCATAAGTCAGGGGCACTGGGTACCCCATTCCTAGTGCACCGACATCTTCCCGTTGGGAGACTCATGAAGGTGAGACATAAGATCAATACAATACTCGTTGCAAGACCGCTTGTCACCCATCTTGGGGTAGATGGTGCGAATGACACACTGGAAAATGATGAAAATGGGAGACCTCCAAATAGAGACTTGATTTAGATCCTTGGCTTTATCCTCGTCATCAAGTTCATCTAATGTTTTAAGAAGATAGCCACAAGAGTCAATGGCTTTGGGCCTATGATTTGGATCATCCTTATGGATCTTGAACCCAGTGTCAAGAAAGCCAAGGGCGGTGACAAACTGAGAATAAGTAGCAGTGCACTCAGTGTCAGCGGTCATCCAGGTGACGGTCTTGTTAGAACCAAAGTGTAATAGCCCGAGACCGACGCTCCAGAAGATTCCCCTTTTATTTTGTTATCTCCATGTGATTTATTTGGTTGTCACATTCATCATTGCATCATTCGCATCATCTTCATAGCATCGGTACTTTGTGTCGTCGGTTTTCAAAACTTGCATCCGTTCGTAGTTGTCGGTTCTCTCCGTTTTCGTTGATGACCGTTTCGATACCAACCACACACGCACGCGCCCATAGTATCGTTTAAAAGTATGTATAAAAACTTTCTTGGATTGGGACGAAACTTGGTGAGCGGTCTTAATACATTGTAGGTAGACCGCCTGCCAAATATCGTCGCAATCGGAGGTCGTTTGATACCCCAACGTACAACTATAGCGGAACTAGTAGTCGGTTTAATTATCGGACGTTGCGGTATTTTTAAAACATGTCACGGGCTGCCATCCATTCCCTCTCATCCCCACCAAGCCCCTCTACACAGCCCATCGCAGCCCACCTAGCCCACCTATCAAACCCCGCGACCGGAGCCGTCCGATCGCAATCGGAGGGCTCGAATCTGTGCAAAAACCCCTCTCCAAGCCCCTGTCTATAAATAGACAACCAACCTTCCAAATCTGTCAAAAAAACCTAGCCTAACCCTTCCCTAACCTCTAGCCGCCGCCACTTGTCCTCTGCCTCAGAAACCATGCCCGACCAGCCACCTTCGGCCACTTGGCACCGCCGAAACTGCCTCCCGCGGCCAACAGGAGGGCGCCACGCATCCCCAGGCCGTCCCCGCACCATCGTGGCCCGCCAGGCCTGAGGCAGGCCCGCCCGGGCCAGGGGCGCGCCCGCAGCCGCCTGGCTCCCGCACGAGCGCGCCGCCGCCTGAGCCAGGCTCTGCCCCGTCGCCCGCACCTCTCCTCCTCGTGCCCTGCCGCCGGCCGCCACCGTCGCGCCTCGCCGGGACCCCGCCGCCTCACGAATGCCTCACCGCCCCTGCATCTCGCCACCACTGCACCATGGTCGGCCGCCCCAAGCTCTGTCGCCAGCGCTCGCATCGCCCCAGCGGTCGCCACCGGATACGGCGACTCCGGCCGGTCACAGCTCGTCCCCGCCGGCCTATGGCCTCGCTGTCGTCCCGCCGCCCCGCCATGGGCTCCCTCGAGCTCCGGCCGGGACAGCCCCGTCCAGCCTGCTCACGGGTCCTTCTCGACCCCGATCCAAGCGGGAACTCTGGAACCCCTGCACTGCCCCGTCCCGTTTCTCGCGAGGTGAAACGACAAAGTCCCCGTTTTTGTTTGTTTTAAACATCATGATGCCATATTTAATCACTTGCAACTTTTCAACTGTGCTTCCGATTGAGATGTGTAATATATGAAAAATTATCTACTCTTCATGCCCTACATGTTGGAATCATTTGCATGCATAATAGGATTCATTGGCATGCTCAAAACTCTGTTGCAAAAGTTCATCTCATCGTAGTCGTCAAAACTGCAATCTGTTAACGATAAGTTCAGTTTTGCGAGCATCATATTAAGCAAACCATGACCCTTATGAAGTTGTGCCAATGGAGTATTTTGTAGTGTGACATGTCTAGTTGCTGTTAGTGTCCTTTTGATGCACATAGAGGATTGTTATGCCACTGTTATTGCTATGTAAACATGCCTAGTCAAAATGTTGTTTTGGGAGATGGTCAATTTTCACTAAGTCTGGAATCTGGTTATTTTATTGCTATGTTTCCATGATGGTTGCCATGAATCTGTAGGTCCTTTGTGGTCGGCATAATGGAATGAATTGTTGAGCATGTTATCCTTTGTTAGAATGTGCCCATAGTTTTTAAGTAGAGGTGTTGCACCCTAGTTAGTTTTGATGTCAAACATGTCAATTTGGTAAAACTGCTCTACCTTGCCCCTTGATAATTTTTCTAAGTCTGGAGAACTGCTTAGTTCAATATGCCATGTTGGGAGGATGCTAGCCAGGAATCTATACATATTTTGATGTTGTTGTAATGGAGTTATTTGAAATGCATGTTGTACTCTATCATGTGTTAAATTTGATGCCATGAAGGTCTCTGGAGCATGTAGATTTATTGTTGTCAATATGCCAACCTAATAACTCAGATTGTGAGAAACTGGTATTTTTCACTAAGTCCTTAACTATTGTTTCAATATGCCATCTTGTGAGCTCATTTGCTATTGATACATGCTTCTATTCAACTTGCTGCTATGAAATGAATTGTTGTGCATCATGTAAGAAACTGCCCCATGTCCTGTTTGTGCATTTTAGGTTCATGTAGGTTGTTGTTTTGATGTGTGCAAAATGCCATGTTGTTGTTTTGGGCAGATTCTAATTAAAAACTTGTGTGGGTTGTTATTATTGAACCATTGCTCCGTTTTGAACATGCCATATATGAAACTTGCCTAGAATTTTATTTAGTTTCATAATATCATGTTGCATCCATGTTTTGAAATGTCTGTGGTTGTCATTTGCATGCATTTTGAATTCATGGCATAATTATCTTGTGTTGGTCATATCTTTTAGGCCATAGCTCCGCTTTAAATGATCTATATATGTAAATCGCGTAGAATGACATGTAGAATCACATGGTGCATTTTGTTTCCCTGTTTAATAAATATAAAATATGCTTAGGACAGATCTGGACCAAATTCATAATTTGCATATGAGGTTATTTCGGAAATGCTATATGTTGCTTCCGGCCTCATTTGAAATGCCTAGATGATGTAGTTGTTCATGCTTCACCTCTTGCCATGATAAACAACATTTAAAATGATTGTTTAGTTAAACAACATTAACTACATTTCTCATAATATGGAGAGTTATTATTTTGTTTTATGTATGTTACCCTTCTCCATTTAAAATTGCTTTAATTCCATCTTCACCTTATGCCATGACCACCCATGTTAAAAAACATTTAATATTGATGAGTACCTAAACGAGAGTGAACTAAATGATTCGAACGTGGAGTTTTGTGAATATGCAACTCGTTGCATATTGAGCTTCACTTAATGTGTAGTGTTTGACTATTACATCTTGCCATGACATGCCTTGCATATTTAAACTTGACATGCATCATCATTGCTTGCGCATCATGTCATGAATATGTTGTGGTGTTTACCGTGACATTTGTTTGTTTCCGGATTGCTTCTTCTCGATAGAGTTCTGAAACCAATTCGGAGTGTGAGGATTCGTTCGACTACGTCTCGTTCGTCTACTTCACGGATTCGTTCTTCTTCCAAGCGGGATCTCAGGCAAGATGAACATTTCCCTGGATACCACTACTAGCATTGCCATGCTCGTTGTCTCGTTTCTATCATTATGTCTCTCTAACTACCACTTGTTTGACAAGCCTCCCAAAATACCATGATAAGCCTCTAACCCTCCACATCCCAGCAAACCATTGTTTGGCTATGTTACCGCTTGCTCAACCCTTCTTATAGCGTTGCTAGTTGCAGGTGCAAGTTGTTCCCATGTGAAAACATGGATATTTTTTTAGATATCACAATATTATTGCTATTTAACTTAATGCACATATATACTTGGTAAAAGGTGGAAGGCTTGGCTTTTTGCTCGGTGTTTTGTTCCACTTTTGCCGCCCTAGTTACTTGTTGACGGTGTAATGAATAGGGGGTGTCCATTACCCCTGGACACGCACCGGCAAGTTGTAGCCTCCAGGCGAGAAGGACTTGGCGGGGGAGAAATCCACTTATGGGACATATCCAAGACCCAGCGCATCACCGGCAAGCTCAAGGCCGGCAAGATCAAGATAGAAATTCCGGGGAGCAAGCCTTCCTGGGAGAAGACCTCCAGACAGGTCACCGAGAAGACCCGACGTTGGACTCCCGGCAAGATGCTTGCCGGAGGACAACTGGGAACAAGCACAAGACAGCGCTTGCCGGCAAGGCGCGAGCCGGCAGGCCAAGGGCCCGGCAAGTCCCGTCCCGACAAGGCCTGCCGGAAGACAACATTCAAGACAACGACCAGAAGCCAGAAGACCAAAGGCTGGGCGTCCGGCAAGATCTTGCCGGGCTGGCCCGTCGAGCCCCGGCAAGATCAGCCCCCGGCAAGATCAGCACCCGGCAAGATCCCACCGCCCCAGCACAGTGCCGCCGCTCCAGCGCAACGACCAGCCTGTCGTTTAGGGCTTGTCCTCCTGGTTGCGTGTCGCGGCGCTGGCCGCAGAAGGGGTTAAGCGGTGCTGATGGGACGGCCCCTTTATCCAGCCCCGAGAAGGCAGGGACACCTATTCAGAGCATTGAATGCGTCTTGTCCTAAGACGTTTGTCCTAAGGCATCAGTAGTAATCATGAGATACTGGTAATCATGAGATACTGTAGATACTTTACACCTCTTGTACTTCGCCACTATTGGAGACCCCTTGGACATATAAAAGGAGGCCCAAGGCGTAGCTACAGGGGGGAGCCAGATCCGGATCCAGACTCGACCCATTCTGTATGCGTAGCTGCTACTGTAGCTCCCAGAACTGGGCCAAGAACATCCACAGTAATACAGCCAAGCAGGAGTAGGGTTTTACGCTTCCGAGCGGCCCGAACCTGGGTAAAAATCCCCTCGCGTGCTGATCGCTGGTTCCGCTCTTTGTGCAATCCTTTCCCCTTGCCGAACCGTAAAGGGATCCGCTCGATCCCATAGGTGTCGCTTCCCCGACACTTGTGTACCGGTGTTATGTTCCATATTGAGCGCTCCTAACATGCTTGGGGTTGTTATGGGGACCCCCTTGATTTTCATTTTGGGATAAAACTCTTCTGGCAAGTCCCAATATTGGTACTATATTTGTCTAATAAGTAATAAACTAGCATAGGGTGTCATGAACCCGTGGATAATTTAATCAACAACCCGGGCCAATGCTCCACATGAGTGTTGGTCCAAACTAGAGCACTGTGCAGGGCCACCTCGAGGCAACTCGGGTGATTTCTATCAGGCCACTGTACACTAGCTCATCCGGTCGTGTCCTGAGAACGAGATACGCAGCTCCTATCGGGTTCGTCGACACGTCAGGCGGTCTTGCTGGATTTGTTTTACATTTCTCGAACGTCTTGTGCACAGGATTCCGAGGATACTTTGGGCTATCTCGAGGTTGAGGTTTTCCACCGGAATTCTGAGGATACTACGGTCTATTCCATGGTTGAGGTTTTCCATGCAGCTTGTGGCTAGTTTGTGATGGATGAGTTGGAGCACCCCTACAGGGTTAAATCTTTTCGAGAAGTTGTGCCCACGGTTATGTGGCAACTTGGAAATTTGTTTAACATCCGGTCATAGAAAACTTAAAGTAAACTCAAATAAAATACACCAACCGGGTGCGTAACCGTGACTGTCTCTACTCGTGAGTTCTGAACCGAGAGAGAACACGGTGGGGTTATGTTTGACTCGTAGGTAGGTGTTCAGGTCACTTAGTGATCATTACTAGTTCACGTCCATTTATGTGTAGATCACCCTTCTTATTCTGGTACTTGTAAGTTAGCCACTCATAAATGCTTAGTGTTTGCTGCAGCCTCACCACTTAACCATACCTCACCCATTAAGCTTTGTTAGTCTTGATACCCTTGGAAATGAGAATGCTGACTCCCTGTGGCTCACAAATTACTACAACAACAGTTGTAGGTACAGGTAATGCCATGCTTTGACGTGAGAGTGATGCTTGTTTGATTTGGAGTTCTTCATCATCATGGATCATAGGATAGGTTCCAGGCCGGCAGCCTGGGATATCAAGGATGGATTTCGCTTTTATCATTTGATTTCGTCCGTGGTCGGACCCTGCTCTTTTGTATGGTGATTGAATGTATTGATGTATTGGTGTGATCATGATTTTAGCTTGTGGCGGGTGTAAGCAAATTCCATATACTCATCTCCTCTTTACATGTACTTGTAATGATATCCATTCTTGTGAGACGGTAAGATGCGCTTCTATCCCTATCGAGGCCCTCGAGTCAAAATAAGGATAGGACCGCATCTTGGGCATTACACAAAGAAACAAGTGGCATAAAACTAATGGATGGGAGCATGGTTGAAATCGTGCTGAAATGCAAATGGAGCAGCTAAGCCAGATGACTCAATGAGTTCAATAGTACCCGGATATTTTGCCGGCTGAGCGCGAACATGCTCTAAGACAATGTACTGATAAAGAGACGGACCCTTGGGAACAATGACGGTGGTGAAAATGCCTGCCTGAACATTGGTACAAAAACGAGAATCCATGGAGTCATGCTCAACAGAAAATTGGTCAATGTCGCGACAAAACTTTAGATAAGCTGGTTTGGAAACTAAGGTGAATTTTTTGACCTCGCGACCAAGAGATGGAGGAGGTTCAAGAGAGATGCGGCGAGCATCACCTTGAGGCTGATACGGAGGAGGAGAAGGCATGTGCGAGGGCCTCCGAGTACCAGGCTTTGGAACATTGGTGTGAACAGTGACATATTCAGCCCTTTCTTCATACTCCAATTCTTCCTCATAGTTGGAGCCCTACGTAGAAGAGTTGGCTTCACACACAGGACGCTTGGCAAGACGCTTCCGTGGACGAACCCATTCTTGGGAGTCATCGGAACCACCACGACTAGGAGCTGAAAAAGGGAAGGACATTGCGCATATGAGATGGGAATGAGAATGGACAAATTGAAGTGTTGTCGACGACATAGGGATGACACCCCCATGGGAGACAACAAGTCAATCCAACCAACTCAAGACATAGAACGAACGAATTGACAAGACAAGAGAATAGTACCATGAGCAAACGATCCCACAGGCTCCTTGTGACCGTGTGCTTAATCTTTGGCATACTGAGATGCCTACCACCCCATTGAATAACCTAGGAGAGAAGAATCTCTCAAGTCATTCATCCACCAAAATTCGAAGAACGAATTGGAGGAGGAGGAGAAAGGTGAGAAGATCTAACTCTATAGGTAGAGACGGAGGGGAACGGTCGTGGAGACGGCCGGCGACTGCCCTGGCGGTGCGGCGGCGGAAAGGGGATCGGGGCACGGGCTGGCGAGTGTTTTAGGGAAAACTGCCCAGACGCCCGTGCCCGTATATATAGATGCGGCCGTAAGTGACTAGACGACCGTAAGTTTACGGACGTCCGGGGGCTGGGGGAATGATCAGAAGTGTTAGGCACCGGAATAACGGGAGGAACCGGATGTCCGGAGCGTGAGGGTGAAGAGAAGGCAGAGCCAAGCGGACGGGCGTCCGGTAGTTAGCGGATGACAGGCACATGTCGGACGTCTGGTAATAAAACAAAATTCTGAGCTAGTGAATTTGAATTACAGATAAAGGCAATATGGGCGACACACATGGTAGTGAGATGATGATTTGCAGCATATAGTACACAACAAACAATACCATACCAATCAATGATGACCCTAGGTAAGATAAATAAGCCACTCTAAAATCGTTCATAAGAGGGATGGTGGCCTAGGCCACCATGTTTGAGTAAATGTGATATGGCACTGAGAAGATTTTAGCCTTGAGCCCATAAACACAACTCCATCATTTAAAGTGCCAAGTCACAAAAGGTGAGCAAAGTAACTTTGAGAGTGTTTGGTTTGTTTGTGCATCATATAGGGTGAGAGTACTCATGAGCTGAATGTCTCCCCCTACATACATGCCTACATATGACAGCATCAATACCATTGTTACACCCACAGGCCCTGCTGCTATACATATTGGACCAATTACTAGAGCTCGCGCACGCCAATTGAATTACCAGGTACTTTCGTTTCTTGGAAATCGTTCCAATTTTCATGAACATATGATGCTGTCTAAATTAGATACTTTTATTTGACTTATGAATGAAGGGCCTAGCATCGACAAGAAGGATGGCCATTGAAACATGAACAAGCATGGAAAAGAAGGTGCGCGCGCGGGAGAGAACAATGGAGATTACAGTGGTGATTTTCGCACTTTGAAGCCTCCATAATGAGAGCATGAAGGCTTGGACGAAATATTCAAGATGCCACGTTGTAAATTTCGTCCATAGGCTATTATATGTGTTGCGCCACCTTACTTTTTGGGTCAGGCTGTTTTTAGAGTCCGTATGTGTGGAGAAACTGAGTTAGGGTTGGTTTCGAACCCCTCCTCCAAGGGGTCACAAAATTCCGCTCTATTCCCCCATATATACAGCCCTTAGGGCGCCGTTTAGACTGGGGTTTTGTTTAGATTAAAAGTTCACCATAGATGCAACTTCGCATCCTTTGTTTGTGTTCCACGACAAGACCAAGACGTCACAGAACCCCACTTTCATCAATAAATCTTTCCTCTTATATTCGCAATATCCATATTGCCATTTAAGTTTCTTGCTTGTTCTTCGTTTGCGTGCAGGAAATAGACCCTCGTGGTCAGGTTGATCGTGCTCCGGCATGGTCAATAACCTCTCGGAGTTGGTTTAGCGATTGCTAAGGCGCGATGTCTTCACACGTTCATAGTCGGATCGTCAAAGTCTACTCCTCCATAGATGATAGTCACATCTCATCGAAAGACAGGGACAACTTTGCCTCTGTCAAGTGGTATCAGATTTCCAAGTTGCTCGGTGAGAATTTCCAGTTTTTCGTAGTTTAGATCGCATCTGTTCTTCATACCTACAGTCCACGAAAAAGCCACACAAAAAATTAGGGTTAGATCATCATATCCGAACCAATCTGAGCCTTTGCAATTTTCTGTTCGGTGTTTGCTTTGTTGAATTTGCGGTTGCAACGTCGTGTCGAGTTGCTGTTCTTAGTGTCTAGTCTTTTAGAGTTTTGAGTTTTGTTCACAGGTTGTCATGCCGCCGCCGCACGGTCTTCATCGCTGCCATATACCACCACCATGCCACTATCATCGCTGCTGCCATATACCACCACCATGCCACCATCATCGCTGCTGCCATATACCACCACCACACCATCAGAATCACCAATCCGAGTCCAACTATACCACCAAATGTCCATCACCAATCTGAGTCCATCACATATTAGGTTCGTTTACGAGATCCATCTGTTTTCAAATTCATGTTTCCTTGTCTCAGTAGGTTTTCGATTTCATCTTTTGTTCTTTGTTTGTAGACGAGGGTGATATCCAAAAAAAGAGTCTGGAAACCACCCTCCCTTTAGGCCAAAATATTGCTGGTCAAAAAAACAGATTCTAGCTATCCTATTTTTAGGTGTGCTAGAGCATTTTGAGACAGTCGGTTTTATAGAAAAAAATTGAGCAATTTCCAGTTTTTGCTCCGGGCGTCCAGAAAAAACAATTAGTCAAAAAAATTGTTGCCTATCCTATTTTTAGACCTTCAGAAGAATTTTGAGACACTCGCCATTATTGTGATTTTTTGAAAAAAAAGAGCGCAAAAAAGGACGCGCCAAAAAAAGAGAAAAAGAAAATTCAGAGTGTGCTCTTCCCTTCATTACGTGTCGCCTCGTGATTTTGTTAGTGTTCTAGGCTCGCATCTCTAGTATGGTCTAGCCTAGGACCAGCACAGTACCGTCGTTGAGCATCTTTTCAAATTTGCATCTCTGAACTGATTATTGCTAACATTTTTTCTACCATATTATAAGCCATCCCATCTCCACATACTACTACTTTGTGTGCTTGGTACCACCTGGCAATCGCTTTCTCCAAGTTTTGAGAGTTTTGACTACAACGGTTGCCGATCACCGCCTACTGCTGGGTAAGAACTGGTAAGAATTTGAGATTTGCTTGACGGATTTGTGATACACCACCACTTCCTAGTAGTCTGTAGGTTTATATTCTTGTGTGTTCCTATTGCTGCTAACCATGCCAGGTTCACAAGCTGACGAGATCTACTAGGAGGGCATGACCAACAAGGAGTTCCATGATAAATTTCAGCAAATGATGGGTGAACTGGTGGATGACTTGGTGACCAGCTTGGGAGAGGCCATGCAGAAGTTAGATCATTTAGAGAAGACGTTTGACACTAACATGGACGCTAGGTTCAATGAGGTGCTTGCTCGTCTACCACCACAAGCTGCACCTGTCATACCTCTGCAACAACAACAACATCATCGTCCGAATTTCAAGGGACGAGCACAACGTGTGCCTATCGGTCAAGGCCAAAATTCTGGTGTCGTTGGTACTGATGTTACTGCTGCGGCTTTTGTGGCTGTTGTTGCTACTGTCGTTGATTAGAATGAAGATTATGATGGTGATTACGATGATGAGGGAGAGGTTGCTCCAAATCAGCACCAGGGCAACCACCACCACAAGCACCAGGTCGTCCACATGGATACAGTCGCAATGGTAGAGTTGCACCACCCCCTCAGGTACGGGATCATGACCGTCTCCCTAAACTTAAATTGAATATTCCGACATTTGAGGGTAGATATGTTTCTGATATATATCTTACTTGGGAGTTAGAAACAGAACAACGTTTTACATATTTACAATTTCCTGAGGATAGACGTCTTGCTGCTGCTGTTTGTGCATTCACTAGTTTTGCTTGTGTTTGGTGGTCTGAACATTGTAGAATACATCATGATAATATCCCTACTACTTGGGCTGCTTTGAAACCTGCTATGCGTAATCGTTGGGTTCCACCATATAATCAACATGAATTGCTTCAAAATTTGCAGCGTTTAAGAGAAGGAAAAAATTATGTAGAGGAATATTATCAGGAATTACAAACTGGCATGATTAGATGTGGTATTGTTGAGGAGAATGAAGCTATGATTGCACGTTTTATGGGTGAATTAAATAGAGAGATTCATACTATTCTAGAGTATAAGGAGTATTACTATTGGGACCCTGATCCTAAGCCATACGAATCTAGCATGTAACACATCATATCTCTTTGCGGCCTCACGCATGGTAATCCCCACGGCTACCACCTTACCTTCACCGGGACCGTTTGCGCCTTTTGGCTCACGTATATGAATATGTTGCTAGCAATCATATGTCAGAGAACCCGGGTCGACATGACTAGTTATATACCCAGGTGGCACAACCGTACAGGGACATGCATCGTAACCCAGCAATGCAGGTCTCAGTCATCAGCCTGTGTAGATGAGTCGTAGCAAGCTACAAGGACTCCATGACACCATGTGACATTTCCCCGTAGGGACAGACACAACAGCAAAGAAGGATACACACCGGTAAATCAATGTGTCCGGAGCAGTATCAAGCTACCAAGGCTCAGTGGAAGCATAAAGAGGCATTTCCCCGTAAAGAAGGCTACTAAAGGCAGACAGCTAGGTGTCGAATCCCACACATACCAATGCATTTCAAACATACATGCAATATGCATGATATGCGTAGATACAACATGGCATCACAACAAAACTCTAAAACATAACATTTATTTAGAAGGCTCCGGAGAGCCAACATAGTATAATGATACAAGCAAGAGGTGGGTCACATGACCCAACATTTAGAGCATACAAACAACAAGTGTAAGGTACACGTCTGGATACAGACATCTACTAAAAGCGGCTGGAAGAGCCTGAAAAGCTACAACGACCCTACCAAAGGAGCCAAACTGCTGTCTGGGTTCCCAAGCTAATCCGTGGATGTCAACGTCAAGAAGAAACGTAAACTGAACAACGTCTATATCTGCAAAACGTAAAAAAGAAACAGTGAGTACGAAGGTACTCAGCAAGACTTACATCAGAACTATGTACTTATGCATCATGTATCAATGAACGGGATAGTGGGGTTTACTACAGAAATGCCAGCTTTGGCCTTTGGCTAAACTAGACTACGACAATGTATCCAATGTATCATTCCTCTCTCGTCTCCCTAAGAGAGAGCGCTCACGAGTCCACATATTCACCACATCAATACACCACTATGGATCCTCTATCGTCTTCCTACGAGAAGCCATCCATAGCACTCACACTTATCTGGAGCATTTTAGAGTATCCATTTAAAGTTATCTATGAACAATGCAAGTCTCCAAGTAGTCCATATCCAAGGACTCGACTATTCGAATAGATAGTTTACCCTGCAAGGGTGTACTTCGTCACACATGCCCCCGCCACTTATCGCCATGTGCACGTAAAAAGGCACCTCGGCAACCTTCAAGTGGAAGCCCGACGAGGGAGTCGGCCACAGACGTTAACTTACAACGACTCACGTCCAAGATAGTCGCCTATCTGAGTTGGAACCCATAATGGAAGTCCGGCCGAGGTTTCCAATACGGCCTCAAACGATGTGAGCAGGGCCCCAAGTCATTCCCGATTGGGCCGTTCATCCACTTCGCAGGCCGTGCCACCACCTGTAAACATTTCAAACTACTGCGACTCCTGGACTGAGAACAGGGTAGGTTAATAGGCCGAGAGGGCTCCAGTTACCAGAGCCCAATGTGTGGTAGTAGCTAGTCTTGGAACACAAACACGAAACTTAGTTCCTATGAGCGGTTTCAATGAGACAACCCACCATGTACTCCTACATGGCCTCTCATCGCTACCTTTACCAAAACAGGTTCAACACTTAACTCTCATCATCAGAACACATCCATTTCACTTCGGTTCATCACCTAGATGAATCAGACCTAACACAACTCTAAGCATAGCAAGCATAACAGGTTTATGGCACAACATGGCTCAAGCATCTACCAGGTATGCTAGGTTACTTGGTTCAGCTACCGGAACACAAGTAGCAGTTAAAGCATGTTGTCCTAATGCATTGAAATTAGAGCAAGAGCAAGAGTGGGATTGTATCGAAATGCTCAAGGGGGGGTTGCTTGCCTGAAAGATCGGCAGAACACGGCTATTCTTTGATGTTGTCGATAACTACGTCTCGCAAGTCTATCGACAAGATCAAACAAGGAATAAATTAAGAACAGAAAATGCTTCACAATGATGCCTGATAATGGCATTGAAATATGATGTCTTTGTGCTAATGCATCTATCAACAGGTTTAGATGGAGTTGGTTTGAACCCAAGGTTCAAATTCAAACTCCATATGTGAAGTTACATATTGCATTTGAACAAAATGTCCAGGTTTTCCTATTTAGCTTGTTCTAACATGCTTGTAAATATCACAGATGGATTCTTTGGATTTTTTTGATCATTTTTCATATATAAGTTATTTCAATCTGAGTTATAGATTATTTTCTATGAATTTTTGAAGTTTAAAGCATTTTCTGGAATTTCCTGGATTTATTAAATCCCGAAAATTATTAACTACATCAGCCTAACAACATCATGACGTCAGCAAGTCAAAGGCGCCAGGTCTAGGTCAAACCTGACCCTGGGACCCGCCTGTCATTGACACAGAGTTAAACAGGGTTAAATTAACCTAACTTAGGGGTTAATTAACAGCTGGGGCCCGGTGTCAGTTAGCCAGGGCGGTGGTTAGTGGCTAATCAAGCTAGCCACGTCAGCACGGCCCAGGAGAGGTCGCCGGCGACCATCCGACACAGTGGAGACACGCCGGAATCGCATTGCGGCATCGGCTGGACGTATATTTTATATATAGGAAATATAAATCCAATGCAAATAGTAGTTAATTTAATCAGTCCAAGATAAAATATTTCTGTGATCCCAAAGTATTGGTTTTCATTTTACCCCTTGCCAATATTTTCTTCAGGACAACTGGGACATTTTCTTGGGGTTATTTGAGGCAATTTATGTGTTGCTTATTTTGACAAGATTATTTCTGAGGCTTGATAATTCCCCAATTCAAATTCATTTGAATTTTAAATGCAAGCATGAAATGCAATGACACGCAAGGTTAAACTAGGGCTGTGACAACTCACCCCCACTAAACAAGAATCTCCTCTCGTGATTCAGGAGTAGTCAGGAAGAGAGCGGGGTACTCGAGTCGAAGACGATCTTCTCGCTCCCAGGTTGCTTCATCCTCGGAATGGTGTGACCATTGAACCTTGAAAAACTTGATGTTGCGACGTCGAGTGATGCGCTCGACTTCATCAAGAATACGAACATGATATTCTCGATATGAGAGGTCATCTTGGAGATCAAGCGTTTCGTGGTCTACTTCGCGGATAGGATCCTTGAAGCAACGCCTGAGTTGAGAAACGTGGAAGACATCATGAACTTTGGAAATCTACGGGGGTAGTTCCAATTTTTAGGCAACCTCTCCTCGTTTAGCGAGAATGGGAAAAGGACCAATGTAACGAGGAGCCAATTTTCCGTTGATACCGAAACGATGGGTACCTTTCGGAGGTGAAACCCGAAGATAAGCCTTCTCATCAACTTCATAACTTACCTCCTTATGACGACGGTTATATTGGCTTTTTTGACGAGATTGGGCGGTTTTCAAGTTTTCACGAATGATGTGAACTTGCTCTTCTGCCTCCTGGATCATATCCGGTCCAAAGAATTGTGTTTCACCGGTTTCTAACCAGTTTATTGGTGTTCGACATCTTCGTCCATACAGAACTTCGAAAGGAGCTTTGCCCAGACTAGACTGGAAGCTGTTGTTATGAGCAAATTTGGCGAAAGGAAGACATTTCTCCCAATTCATTCTAAATGATATAACACAGGCTCTAAGCATATCTTTGAGAATTTGATTGACTCTTTCTACTTTACCACTTGACTGAGGGTGATAAGCGGTGCTAAAGGAGAGATGGGTTCCCATAGCATTCTGGAAACTTTCCCAAAATCGAGAGGTGAAAAGACGTCCACGGTCTGAATTGATTTCTAGAGGAACACCATGAAGATAAACTATTCGAGAAATATATAGGTCTGCTAACTGGCTAGCAGTTATACTTTCTCGAAATAGAAGGAAATGAGCAACTTTCGAAAGGCGATCGATGACCACGAAGATGGCATCATTCCCTTTCTTAGTCTTTGGAAAGCCGGTGATGAAATCCATACCGACCTTGTCCCATTTCCTCTCGGGAATAGCCAATGGCTGAAGGGTGCCAGCAGGCCTTTGATGCTCTGCTTTAACGCGATGACAAACATCACAGTTAGCAATGAATTGAGCAATTTCTCTCTTCGTCCTGGTCCACCAGAACCTCTGGCATAGGTCCTGATACATCTTAATACTACCGGGATGAATCGTGAGAGGAGATTCATGAGCTTCCTTGAGGATCAGTTCTCATCGATGTTGCTTCTTGGGAACCACCAAGCGGTTCTCAAAGAATACAACACCTTGATCGTCTACTGAGAAGCGACCTGCAACTCCCTTGGCAATGTTGCTCTTGATCTGGGAGATTCCCGTATCCTGCTTCTGGGCAACTAAGATTTGATCCTCAAGAGTCGGTTTCGCCACCAAGGTAGAAGGAATCCTCGAGGAACAATGTGAAGGTTAAGCTTACGAAATTCCTCGTGGAGAAGTGGTTCACTTTGTAGCAACATGAGGTTGTTACAATAGGATTTATGGCTTAGTGCATTATCCATGACATTGCCCAACGTCTTTGCCTGGGGTGTAAGATATTCCTAAGTCGTAATCCGTAATCAACTAAACCCAACGTCTTTGCCTGAGATTCAAATCCGGTTGGGTGAAGATATACTTGAGACTCTGGTGATCAGGTATATTTTGCAATGATTACCCAAAAGGTAATGTCGCCAAGTGAGAAGTGCATGAACTACAGCGGCAAGTTCTAGATCATGTGTTGGATAATTCTCCTCATGTGGACGCAACTGTCAAGATGCGTAGGCAATCACATGACGATCTTGCATAAGAATGCAACCTAAACTTTGTCACGAGGCTTCACATTAGATAACAAAGTCCTTTGTGAAATCCGGGGGTACAAGTACCGGGGCAGTAGTCAGTCGTCTTTTCAACTTCTGAAAACTTTCCTGGCACTGTGGGGTCCACTCGAACTTCTTATCTTTCTTGAGGAGTTCAGTTAGAGGTTTGGCAACTTTGGAGAAGTTCTCAATGAAGCAGCGACAATAGCTCGCTAAGCCAAGGAAACTCCTAACTTGCTTCACCGGTTCAGGTGGAGTCCAATAAAGAACAACCTAAACTCTCTCGGGATTGACAGCAATACCTTTCGTAGAGATTACGTGGCCTAGATAGGTCACTTATGGCAACCAGAATTCGCACTTAGAGAATTTGGCGTAAAGGCGGTGCTCTCGAAGTTTCATCAATACAAGCCTAAGATGCTCAGCATGTTCTTCTTTGTTCTTCGAGTATATCAGGATATCATCAAGGTAAACCACGACGAATTTGTCCAAATACTCCATGAAGATCAAATTCATTAAGCGAGAGAAGGTGGCTGGGGCATTGGTTAGACCGAAGGACATGACAGTGTACTCATATTGGCCATAACGAGTAATGAAAGCCATCTTGGGAATGTCCCCCATTCCTGATTTTGATTTGATGATAACCTAATCTCAAATCCATCTTGGAAAAGTCTGCAGATCCAGCGAGCTGATCATACAGATCGTTGATCCTAGGGAGCGGATATTTGTTCTTTATCGTGACCAGATTAACGAGTCGATAATCTACAACCATCCGATCCGTACCATCCTTCTTCTTGACGAAGAGGACAGGACAAGCCCATGGAGAAGAACTAGGACGGATGAAACCTTTCTTCAAAGATTCATCAAGTTGGATTTTAAGCTCAGCTAACTCTTGTGGAGACATCTTATAGGGTCTTCTAGCAATTGGAGCGGTTCCTGGAATCAGGTCTATGACAAACTCTACTTCTCTGTCAGGTGGAACACCTGGCAATTCTTCTGGAAAGACATCCAGGAAGTCACGGACTACTGGAATGTTTTCAAGGTCTAGAAGAGGATTGGCATTTAGATCATATATCTGGCGTTTTGGAACACGAGTCAAGACATTGACTATCTGGCCAGAAGGATGAGTGAGCTTAACAGACCTAGATAAACAATCATTTGGCGTGATGATCTGTCATCCAGTCCATCCCCAAAATGATATTGATGTCCGAAGTTTTGAGAGCTATTAGGGAAGCAAGGAATACTAAACCATCGACAAGGATTTGGTTCCCATGGCTTACTGCATTAGTTTGCCATTTTGAACCTGGAGTTTGAATTACTAATGGTGCGGGCATATCTTCGAAGGCAATGTTATGCAAGGAGGCATAACGTTCAAAGATGAAGGAGTGGGGTGCTCCAGAGTCAAACAGAACTGACGCTGGATGAGGATTGACAAGAAGCGTCTTAAGCACGACATCAGCATCATCCTGTGCTTCTTATGCAATTACATGGTTCACACATCCACGTGTTAGAGCAACTAACCTAACATTAGGCTTCCTGGTTGGTGGCTTGCAACGAACAACACCACTTGGTGTAGAGGGTGGAACATAACCACGCAGAGGACAATTTCTTGAGTAGTGTCCTAGCTGACCACACTTGAAACATGATCCATAGGTGGGACATGGATCTGGGATGAACACTTGGTTGATGAGGTTCTTCTGGGGAACACATGGCATCGGCAGGCGAGGCGCCACATAGGATGGCCTCGGTGCATATCCCGGAGGAAGAGCGGAGTTCGGGATTCATATCGTATGCTTCTGGGATATAGCAACTGAAGAGGATCCAATATCACGGGTGTACTTGCGGGATTCCTCATAGGTCATCCTGCTTGTCTCTGCTTGGATGGCTTTGTTCACGAGAATCTGGAAACTGATGAACTCATGCAGACTGAGATCATGACGAAGCTTCGAGTTAAGTCCTTTCCTGAACCTAGCTTGCTTCTTGGCATCTATGGATACCTTTTCTTGGGCATAACGTGCGAGGCATCCAAATTAACGGCTATAAGCATCCACATCCATCTTACCTTGGTTCAGATTGCAAAACTCCTCTTGCTTACGATCTATCAGGGCCTAGGGAATATGATGCTCACGAAAAGCCTCACAAAAATCCATCCATGATGTAACTTGGCCTACAGGACGCATGGTCTCAAAATTCTCCCACCATAGACTGGAGGAACCTTCAAGGTGATAAGTGGCATAGGTAACCTTGTCTCCTTCAGCCACGTTTGCATAACGCAGCTTGTTGTTGATACTACGCAGCAAATCATTTGCATCCAGTGGCTCAATGGAGTGGTGGAAGGTGGGTGGATTCAATTTGATGAAGTCTCTGATGGATACTAGCTCATTGCGCTAATGGGCAGTATTCTACTCAATGTGCTCCAACAGGCGGTTGGTGGCACGCTTGTTCCTCTCAATTTCTAGCATAACCTCCGCCAACAAAGGCGAGTTGGGAGGATCTTCTTCATCCCTACCATCTCCATGGTCCTGACCTCGACCAGCAGAACTCCGGGTTACTGGCGACATCCTGAAGGAAACAACCAGGGTTCAGAACAAGGAAGAACACTGGAACATATTGAAACCTAGGATAACTCAGACAACATAACGGCTGTACGGGTATGAAATATGAGGCAACCTGCACAACATTTGGGCAGCATAACAACTCAACATCATGGGTTCAACGCACAGTGAGAACATAGGCATCACTTCTCACAACTCTGATGGAAACATAATCTGACACACAACAACCATCCTATAAGTCTACGGATCCAGTAACTTGTGATCCTAGCATATAAGTAAGAAGCCTAGTTGTTAATCCCCGTAGAAGAGAAGAGGGTGACTCAAAATAGAGTGACACAAGGAAAGGAGTAAAAAGAGCCTTACGTTCCCTTCCTCAATCAATTCCCTTATATAACTAAAGCATTACTAGACTCAACATCGACCAGTTTGGCTTGGTAATTCTACAGACCGTTCGGCTCTGATACCAACTCTATCGGGACCCCGATCCTAAGCCATACGAATCTAGCATGTAACACATTATATCACTTTACGACCACACGCACGGTAATCCCCACGAATGCCACCTTACCTTAGCCGGGACCGTTTGCGCCTTTTGGCTCACGTATATGAATATGTTGCTAGCAATCATATGTCAGAGAACCCGGGTCAACATGACTAGTTATATACCCAAGTGGCACAACCGTACAGGGATAGACATACGTAACCCAGCAATGTAGGTGTCGGTCATCAGCCTGTGTAGATGAGTCGTAGCAAGCTACAAGGACTCTGTTACACCGCGTGACATTTCCCCGTAGGGATAGACACAACAACAAAGAAGGATACACGCCAGTCAATCAATGTGTCCGGAGCAGTAGCAAGCTACCAAGGCTTAGTGGAAGCACAAAGAGGCATTTCCCTATAAAAAAGGCTACTAAAGGCATACAGCTAGGTGTCGAATCCCACACATACCAATGCATTTCAAACATACACGCAATATGCACGATATGCGTAGATACAACATGGCATCACAACAAAACTCTACAACATAACATTTATTTAGAAGGCTCCGAAGAGCCAACATAGTATAATGATAAAAGCAAGGGGGTCACATGACCCAACATTCAAAGCATACAAACAACAAGCGGAAGGTACATGTTTGGATACAGACATCTACTAAAAGCGGTTGGAAGAGCCTGAAAAGCTACAACGACCCTACCAAAGGAGTCAGAGTGCTGTCTGGGTTCCCAAGCTAATCCTGGACTGAGACTACTTTGACTCCGTGCCACCACGTGTAAACATTTCAAACTACTGCGACTCCAGGACTGAGAACAGGGTAGGTTAATAGGCCGAGAGGGCTCAAGTTGCCGGAGCCCAATGTGCGGTAGTATCTAGTCTTGGAACACAAACACAGAACTAAGTTCCTATGAGCAGTTTCAATGAGACAACCAACCATGTACTCCTACATGGCCTCTCATCACTACCTTTACCAAAACAGGTTCAGGACTTAACTCTCGTCATCAGAACACATCCATTTCACTCCGGTTCATCACCCAGATGAATCAGAACTGACACAACTCTAAGCATAGCAAGTATAACATGGTAATGGCACAACATGGCTCAAGCATCTACCAGGTATGCTAGGTTGCTTCGTTCAGGTATTTACCATGACAATGACAGGTCATGCAGAGGAATGGGTTCGTCTACCGGAACACAAGTAGCAGTTGAATCGTGTTGTCCTAATGCATTGAAATGAGAGCAAGAGCGAGAGTGGGACTGTATCGAAATGCTCAAGGGGGTTGCTTGCCTGAAAGATCGGAAGAACACGGTTGTTCTTTGATGTCGTCGATAACTACGTCTCGCAAGTCTATCGACAAGATCAAAAAAGGAACAAATTAAGCACGGCAAATGCTTCACAATGATGCATGATAATGGCATGGCAATATGATGTCTTTGTGCTAATGCATCTATCAATAGGTTTAGATGGAGTTGGTTTGAACCCAAGGTTCAAATTCAAACTCCATATGTGAAGTTTCATATTGCATTTGAACAAAATGTCCAAGTTTTCCTATTTAGCTTGTTCTAACATGCTTGCAAATAGGACAGATGGGTTCTTTGGATTTTTCTGATCATTTTTCATATATAAATTATTTCAATCTGGGTTACAGATTATTTTCTATGAATTTTTGAAGTTTAAAACATTTTGTGGAATTTCCTGGATTTATTAAATCCAGAAATCATTAACTACATCAGCATGATGACATCATGACGTCATCAAGTCCAAGGCGCTAGGTCCAGGTCAAACTTGACCCTGGGACCCGCCTGTCATTGTCACAGAGTTAAACAGGGTTAAATTAACCTATTATATATTTAGGTTAGGGGTTAATTAACAGATGGGGCCCGGTGTTAGTGAGCCAGGGCGGTGGTTAGTGGCTAATCAAGCTAGCCATGTCAACACGGACGGAGAGAGGCCGCCGCCGACCATCCGGCGAGGCGGAGACACGCCGGAATCGCGTTGTGGCATCGGCTGGACGTGCCGAGGGCACCAGGGCATAGCCCATGCCAGCCCGCATCTAGGGTGCATGCGGCTTGTCTCGGGGGTGCCAGAGCTCATCGGCAGCAAGCCCGTGGCGATGGCCGGAGCAGGGGGATAACGGCGACGACGATGCGGTGCACTGTGGGCTGCGGGGGTTGGTTCATTGTCTACCTGGGAGCACGGGAACGCAGTTACGCGCTCAAAAACGAGCAACCGCAGCTATGGCCGTGCCGGCAACATGGACGTGCAGTGCCGGGATCAGCCTCGACGAGGCTACGGCCTAGAAGACGCGGGGAAGCTGGGGAAAAGAGGGAAATGACGCAGTGGCTCACCATGGTCCGTTTGGTGCAGACAACGAGGTCAGGGATGCTGCGGTTGGAGCGAATCGACGGTGACGTTCTGGCGGTCGTGGCGGCTATGACAAGCTCGATGGTGACGATGGGGAGCTTCCTGGCTTGATTCCTTCGGCGGAGAGGACCAAGGCGATGCGGCGGACCTCGTGGATTGCTTGGGGAGGCCAGAGGCCGCGACGACGACGAGCAGCACTCGCGGTGGCGCTCGGCTGCACGAGGGGAGAGGGCAGCAGGGGGGAGGGAGACAACGAGAGTGAGCAAGATGAGCTCGGGGACATGCGTGGCGCCCTTAGCAGCATCAGCGAGGCAGCAGGCAGGCAGGAGGTGGCTCGGGCGCGTGCCAATGCGCATTGGCCACATGCCCCAGTCCTCCTGGCGGGAGGTTGGGGGTGACTGGCACTTGGGCCAGATGGGCTGCAAGTGCTGGGCCAGGTAAGTTTTCCCCTTTTTCATTTTTGTTTTTTTTACTAATTTGCAATTTGTTTTGGTTTAGAAGTAAGTACTAAACCATTTTATAAAACCCTGAGAAAATATATGTGGATAAGATGGACTTGTCCAAAGCCACACAATAATTCTCAGTATTTTTGGACATATATTTTATATATAGGAAATATAAATCCAATGCAAATAGTAGTTAATTTAATCCAAATGTCCAAGATAAAATATTTCTGTGGTCCCAAAGTATTGTTTGCATTTTACCCCTTGCCAATATTTTCTTAAGGACAACAGGAATATTTTCTTGGGGTTATTTGAGGCAATTTTTCGGTTGCTTATTTTGACAAGATTATTTCTGAGGGTTGATAATTCCCCAATTCAAATTCATTTCAATTTTAAATACATGCATGAAATGCAATGACAAGCAAGGTTAAACTAGGGCTGTGACAATAACACAATCACTCATTTATTCCATCTTGCTTGCAAAGCTGAACGTTAAGTGCAGGATTGGCAGGCAATGGCGAGAACTAATTTTTCTGCAGGTCGAGCTTCATCATGGACACCATGTACATCATCTACTTCCACACGTCCTACTACAGCACCACTTACTTCTGCCGCCAACTCCAACAGAGATACAAGAAAACACGCACCGCCACCAGCCTCCAGTAAGGGCACACCTTCGGGGCTTGCACACAGCTCTTCTTCATCCAGGGCATCTACAGGGCAAACACATGCGGTTATTTATCATTGTTGCAATGGTGGAGGTCACTATGCAAGAGAATGCCCTTTCAAGCGTGTGATGATTATTACTGAGGATTGTGGATATGCGTCCGCTAGTGATTATGATGGGGAGACTTTGACTCTTATTACAATTTGAAGAACAGGGTGTCGAGAATACTGAACAAGAGACACACTACATGGCTGTTGACTACGCTGACAGGTATGAAAGTTTAGTTGCTCAACGTGTTTTGAGTGTGTAGGTTACACACGTTGAGCAAAATCAGAGGCACAACTTGTTCCGTATAAAGGGATTTGTCAAGGAACGTTCTGTTCGCGTCATCATCGATGGAGGGAGTTGCAACAACTTGTCTAGCATGGAGATGGTGGAGAAATTGTCTCTCGCCACAAGACCACATCATCATCCATATTACATCCAATGGTTCAACAATTAGTGGCAAGGTTAAGGTAACACGTACTGTTCGTGTGCATTTTAGCATTGCTACATATTGTGATTATGTTGATTGTGATGTGGTACCCATGCAAGCATGCTCTGTTTTACTTGGTAGACCATGGAAATTTGATAAAAATTGTGTACACCATGGTAGGACAAATCAGTATACTCTTGTTCATAAGTATAAAAAATATAACTTTGCTTCCTACGTCTCCTGGACATATTATGAAAGATGACATTGCTAGAGCTAGTAAAGCAAAACAGGAGCAAAGTAAGAGTGAATATCATATTGTGGCAAAGGAATTTGAGCAACATAATAAGCCTAATCAACCATCATATGGTGTTGCATTTGAAATAAAATTGAAGAGTGTATCTTTACTTGCCACTAAATCCGATATTACTGATTTGGATGTTAGTACAATTGTTTGCTATGCTTTTGTGTGCAAAGAGGTATTATTTTCATTCGAGGACGTGCCTCCCTCTTTGCCTACTGCTGTCACTAACATCTTGCAGGAGTTCGTTGACATCTTTCCACAAGACGTACCACCGGGATTACCACCTATTAGAGGGATTGAGCATCATATTGACTTAATTCCCGGTGCATCGCTACCCAACCGTACGCCATACCATACCAATCCAGAGGAGACGAAGGAGATTATGCGTCAAATACAGGATCTGCTCGACAAAGGTTATATACGCGAATCCCTTAGTCCTTGTGTTGTTCCTATTATTCTAGTGCCGAAAAAGAATGGTACGTCGTGTATGTGTATTCTAGTGCCGACAAAGGTTTTACGTGCTTTCATTGGACGATTTGTGGTAGTCTATTTTGATGATATACTATTTATAGTAAATCTTTGGAGGAACACTTGGAACATTTACGTGATGTTTGTATTGCTCTACATGATGCACATTTGTTTGGTTACCTTGGGAAGTGCACCGTTTGCACCGACCGAGTGTCTTTTCTTGGCTATGTTGTTACTCCACAAGGAATTGAAGTTGATAAAGCCAAGATTGAAGCTATTGAGAGTTGGCCTCAGCCCAAAACGGTCACACAAGTGCGGAGTTTTCTTGGCCTCGCTGGTTTCTATAGGCATTTTGTGAGCGATTTCAGCACCATTGCTGCACCTCTTAATGAGCTTACAAAGAACGATGTGCCTTTTGTTTGGGGCACCGCACGGGAAGAAGCCTTCACGGTATTGAAAGATAAGTTAACACATGCTCCCTTACTCCAACTTCCTAATTTTAATAAGACAATTGAGCTTGAATGTGATGCTAGTGGAATTGGATTGGGAGGTGTGTTATTACAAGATGCTAACCTTGTTGCATACTTTTCTGAAAAATTGAGTGGGCCTAGTCTGAATTATTCTACTTATGATAAGGAATTATATGCACTTTTTTGGAGTTTGGAAACATGGCAACATTATTTATGGCCAAAAGAATTTGTTATACACTCTGATCATGAATCTTTGAAACATATTAAAAGTCAAGCTAAATTGAACTGTAGACATGCTAAATGGATTGAATTTATTGAGAATTTCCATTATGTCATTAAACAGAAGAAGGTAAATAAAATGTTATTGATGATGCTTTGTCTTGGCATTATACTATGCTTTCACAACTTGATTTTAAAATATTTGGTTTGGAGACCATCACAGATCAATATGTGCATGATGCTGAATTTAAAGATGTGTCGGCGAATTGTAAAGAAGGGAGAACATGGAACAAGTTCATCATTAATGATGGATCTGTGTTCTGTGCTAACAAGCTATGCATTCCAGCTAGCTCCGTTCGTCTTTTGTCGTTACATGAGGCGCATGGAGGAGGATTAATGGGACACTTTGGTGTGAAGAAGATGGAGGACGTACTTGCTACACATTTCTTTTGGCCAAAGATGCGACGGGATGTTGAGCATTTTGTTGCTCGCTGCACTACATGTCAAAAAGCCAAGTCACGACTCAATCCTCATGGTTTATATATGCCTTTGCCTGTACCTAGTGTTCCTTGGGAGGATATATCTATGGACTTTGTTTTAAGTTTACCTCGAACAAAGAAGGGGAGGGATAGCATATTTGTTGTCGTTGATAGATTTTCATAAATGGCACATTTTATACCATGTCATAAAAGTGATGATGCTGCTAATGTTGCCGATTTGTTCTTTCGTGAAATTGTTCGCTTCCATGGTGTGCCAAATATAATTGTTTCATATCGTGATGCTAAAATTCTAAGACACTTTTGGAGATGTTTATGGGCTAGGTTGGGGACTAAACTGCTTTTTGGTACTACATGTCACCCCCAAACTAATGGACAAACTTAAGTAGTCAATAGATCATTGTCTATTATGCTTAGGGCTGTTTTGAAGAATAACTTGAAAATGTGGGAAGAATGCTTGCCTCATATTGAATATGCTTATAATCGTTCATTGTATTCTACTACTAAGATGTGCCCTTTTGAAATTGTGTATGGTTTCATACCTCGTGCACCTATTGATTTGTTGCCTCTTCCACCTTCCGAGAAGGTAAATTTGGATCCTAAACAACATGCTAAATTGATCTTAAAAATGCATGAGGTAACTAAGGGAAATATTGATAGTATGAATGCTAAATACAAACTTGGTGGAGATAAGGGTAGAAAACATGTTGTCTTTGCACCTGGAGATCTTGTTTGGTTACATATGCCACGTGTTGATGGTCCTTTTAAGGTGTTAGAGAAAATAAATGATAATGCATATAAACTTGAGCTGCCCGCAGAGTTTGGGGTTAGTCCCATTTATAACATTGCAGATTTGAAGGCTTAGTTGGGTGAGGAAGATGAGCTTGTTGGGTTCTACCGTAGGTGCATCGCATGCAAATTAAAATTTTCCTACTCGCAAAACAACCAAGAACATGCTACGGAGATGGATCACAGATCGTTACCAGTAGACGCGCAGTGTCGTGCAGCGGAAATAGAGTTGGGGCAGCAGATCCGCGAGGTCCATCTGCTCCTCGTCCGATCTCCCTCGAACAGCCGGTCCGATCTCCCTCGAACTGTCGGTCGCCGGATCCCACGTACAGGTTCGCCAAAACGGCGCAAGTGCACCGCCTCAAACGGTATCCGCGCGTGGAGGAGGAACACCGTGTGGCAGACTGCTAGGTCCGATCACACAGTCTGCAGCGAGGGGAGGTGGCTACTTGCAACACATGCAAAGCCCTAATGACGGTGCCAAAGCGATCAAATCCCATCTTGCTCAACCATGTCTAGCAGCATGGGTCAGCACAAGCCCGAAACCCACCTTTATAACTACCCAGTTACGGAGTAGCATTTGATCGGCCCAAAGTAGGTCTATCACCATCGTTACTACATGCGTCAGCTCAGGTCTTAGGACATAGAACGTATGTTGTACTAGAGACTCACAGATGACCTATCGGTGCATCTCATAGTCTGGTCTGTCCAACTTAGACCTTATCTCGACTCAGATCCGACTACATTGAATCCGACCAGATCTTTCTGAGTCCATATTATAGGCTAGCATCCAATGCTACATGGCCAGTGAGACCAGACCATCCACCGTGTCATATGCTAGTCTAACTAGCTGAGCGTCCACACAGCCTTTTGCGACTAGGGACCATTTAGCACAGTCATCATACAATGCATAGTCTCACAAACAAGTCATGTACATGTTAATACACATCACTGATAATGTCCAAGGACTATCTTTATTCATAAACACATAGGAAATCTCATCATACATGATGGCCGTGCAGCGGAAGTAGAGTTGGGGCAGCGCGTCCGCGAGGTCCGTCTCCTCCTCGTCCGATCTCCCTCGAACAGCCGGTCCAATCTCCCACGAACTGTCGGTCGCCGGATCCCACGTACAGGTTCGCCGAAGCAGCACAAGTGCACCGCCTCTAACGGTATCTGCGTGTAGGAGGAACACCGTGCGGCGGACTGCTAGGTCCGATCACGCAGTCGGCGGCGAGTGGACGTGGCTACTTGCAACACATGCAAAGCCCTAATGACGGCACCGAAGCGACCAACTGAATAAGTGTGTCGCACCTCCACTATATATAGGCATCCGGCACGGGCTCAACTCTTGTGCCTCGCACGGATCCTAAAGCCCATGTGTTCCTTCCCTTAAGCGCGCGACCCCTTAGGTTCGCGTTCACTTGGTCGCGGGTCAGATCACATCTGGCTCGGCTAGTCGGTAACGGCCTCTAGCAAAGCGTGCTGACTCCAAGTGTTCGATGAAGCTGGTAGGCGAACCAGTACATCACACTTCTGTTCCCTTTGCCACACGATATATGTTGCCATTCTCAAGGTGACATCGTCATCCTTGTTGCAGCACGACCTCTTTCTCGTTCCGGTGAATCCGACCAACGCTTCGGATTATCTCATAATCCTCATCGCATGGCCATGCTTATCCAGGTCAAATCACCCGAGGGGCCCAGAGTATATCCCTCCTGATCCACGGGGCAAATCCCATCTTGCTCAACCATGTCTCGCATCATGGGTCAGGACAAGCCTGAAGACCACCTTTATAACAACCCAGTTACGGAGTAGCGTTTGGTAAGCCCAAAGCAGGTCTATCACCATCCCGAGTACATGCGTCAGCTCAAGTCTTAGGACATAGAACGTATGTTGTACTAGACACTCACAGATGACCTATTACTGTGTCTCATAGTCGGGTTTGTCCAACTCAGACCTTATCTCGACTCAGATCTGACTACGTCGAATCCGACCAGATCATTCTGAGTTCATATTATCCGGCTAGCATCCAATGCTACATGGCCAGTGAGACCGGACCATCCACCGTGTCATATGCAAGTCGAACTGGCTGAGCGTCCACACAGCCTTTGCGACTAGGGACCACTTAGGACTATCATCATACAATGCATAGCCTCACAAACATCTCACGTACTTGATAATACACATCACTGATAATGTCCAAGGACTATCTTTATTCATAAAGACATAGGAAATATCATCATACATGATTGTCGTGCAGCGGAAGTAGAGTTGGGGCAGCGCGTCCGCGAGGTCCGTCTCCTCCTTGTCCGATCTCCCTCGAACAGCCGTTCCGATCTCCCTCGAACTGTCGGTCGCCGGATCCCACGTACATGTCCGCCAGAGCGGCGCAAGTGCACCGCCTCTAATGGTATCCACGCGTGTAGGAGGAACACCGTGCTACGGACTACTAGGTCCGATCAGACAGTCGGCGGCGAGTGGAGGTGGCTAGTTGCAACACATGGAAAACTACCTTTATTTGCCCTATGGCTCTCCTCTCCCCACCTCCCACCCTCTCCCACCCCACTGCGGCTGCCTCCCATGGCACCCTCTAGATTGCTAGGATGGATTCCATCATTGATTGGGATTTCTCCCATGGCCAGAAGGTGGCCGCACAGGTGCGTCGGCGTTTCAAATCCTCGGTCCATTTTGATGGATCTCTCTCTCTTCCTCAGAATTCTTTTTGGTTGTGGTTTTTCATTCTTCTTCATTCTGCTTGGATGTGGATTCGGTGGCCATGGCAGTTTGTTCCTGTTTGGGTGGCAACGTTAAGGGTTTCAAGGTCTATCATTTATCGGATCATCGCTTTCGGTTCTCGGTTGCATCCAATCGTGTGGGGCACTTCATTTGCTCTCTAAGAGGTTTTTTGGGTCCCACCTTCATCTGTTCGTTCAAATTGTTTCATGGTATGAGGCCACTCTTGGATCATTGCAATTTTAATATTGATGATGGTTGGATTTCGGGCTCCAAAAGGAAACTTCTCAAGCAGCGTTATCTTCGCAACATTCCTCCTAATCTGTTGGATGGGGATAAGGAGGATCAACGTAAATCTGTGGCAATTAAGGCTCGCTTGTGTTTTGGCTCTTGGTTTGACTGCCACAACTTGTAACTGGATCTCAGCTTTCAATTCTCCAGGCTCACATTCTGGTCGTAATACTGTCGATCCAGTCTCCTTAGATGGTTTTAATTCAGGTGATTATGTGGCTTCATCGTTTGATGAATCAATTTTAGTTCTCCTGTTCAAGATTGGGTGCTTATCGTTCGGCCTTAGTGCTTGGTCTTCTCTGTCGAATTCGCCTCTTTTCAGGCTCGAACGTATGGATCGTCGATCATGCAAAAAGATTTGAATTTCCAACAGGCCTTTTCTCTGGATCTTATTAAAGATTTATCTATAGCTGGTTGTACTGCCTTGGATATTGTCATGTGTGTTGAGAAGCACTATAATGCATGTTCCAAATGCCTATCCTTTGGGCACACGGCTTCTCATTGCCACGTCGGCCGACGGTGTTTGAATTGTTGTTTGGTTGGCCATTCCCGTAAAACGTGCAAGTCTCGCGATATGAATGTTCAGTTGAACGAGATTCCTTCTGTTATGCCAAATGGGATTGATTCGACCGCTGATTCTTCGCAACTATTTTGTGTTAAGTGCCTGGCGCTGGGCCATCTTTCGGCGACGTGTTTTGGGGCCCCTCGGTGCCAGTTTTGTTGGGCCTACGGCCATGCGGTGGTAGGTTGCCAGCGACAGAGATTTTCTAGGGTGACGGTTTGGATTCCAAAGGGCACCATAAAACAGTTCGCCACAGCTCCTGTCGATACCTATTCCTCCTTGTAGCCCGTGTCCACAGCTCTGTGCTCCCCTTACACTATGGCAAACTTTCCAGTCAATCCCTTCGCTTTCCTGCCCCATGGCATGACCGTGGATCATGGCCCAGCTGATAGGAAAGCTCGGGCGGATATGGCGCTTAGCGGTCATCCGCCTCTCAACCACGATCGCTTCCTCATCGCGGAAACAAGCAGGGCCATCCTGATCCATCTGCGAGCTGAAGCTAGATCTGTAGTTGCTGGTATGCTCAATCACGATGGCTACGTTGTTCGTTTCTTTGAAGATTCGCTGTCAGGTATTCTTGTCCATGATTGGATCATGAGCCCCTCCCTTGTGCCCAAATATTTTGTTATGCGCCAGATAGTGGCCAAAGGAGGTCCTGGATGGTTCTGGTGGTTCTTCTGCGGTCTGATGATGCCAATATTTTCATGCATGATGTGCTGCTGGAGGGTGAGGACTCGCTGCCCCCTAACGGAGATGCCCATCCGTTGTTTGGTCCTCATGCTACTGTTGAGCAAGCTTTCCAAGTCTGGCTTCAAGCTTGGCTAGCTCGTAATGCAGTTTTCCCGCAAGGCAATGGCGTAGCTGGAGCCAATAATGCGTATCTCCCGCTGGCGCACGCACCTACTTCTCCTCAGTTTGTTCCTTCGAGAGGTCAGATCAACTTTCAGGTTATGTTGAGGGAACAGGGTGTTCACTTTTCCGCTGGATTGGTACCTGAAGAAAATATTGTGGACAGTCCTCTTTCTGCCTATCATGAATCTTTGGTTGTTCCTGGCTTGGCTGACAGTTCCCCAATGGAATTGAGTGCTTCATAAGGGGGGCAAGTGCTTCAGATCAATTACTGCAGGTTCAGAGAGGATGTGGCCACTGAAGATGTCCCTGCTTCCTTTTATCTTGCGCTATCAGTTCTCAAAAATTCTTCCAGGCCCAATTTGTTTAGAGCTTTCAGTTCTCTGCAGATGCCCCCTATGCCTTTCTACTTGGTCAGGTTTATGGGCGTTCATGGAATGCTTGGTCAGTGCCCAATTTCTGTGGACACTACTAGGAAAGTGGCCAGGAAGTTATGTTTGATGATTCTCCAAGTTTGTGCTTGTCAGATGCTGAATTTAGTGTTGGGGATGTTCCTGGGGAGTTTGACAGTGAGCACTTGAATGTCCTTTCTCCACTTACTTGCTCCCCAACAGATGTTGTTGTAATTGTTACCAAGAAGAAGAGTAGGCAGTCTGCCACCCCCATTGTCACATCTAAAGTTTGAAGGAGTAGCCGTAATAACATGTACCGTGGGTTCAGAGTGCCTCAACCAACTGATTCCCGCAAGCGTAAATCTTTGATCGCACAAGCCACTGTCATGTCTGTTCCTGACCCCGCTCCTGCTCTTCAAATGCCAGAACCTCTCTCAATTGCTAAACTGCAGCAGCTTGGCTAAGAGGAATGTGGTATTCCAGCCTCAGAGTTGGTGGAGCACAAGCTGCTTGCTCGAAGGTCCTCGGATCAAGCTTAGGACTAAAAACCTTTAGCTTAAATATTTTGTGTCAGCGGTTTTATTTCTAATTCTTTCGTTTGTTTTATGTTGCTTTTGCGATGTCATGGACTTGTTTATTTCGTTAGTTTTGCGTCACTTCAGTCTTTTATTCCGGCGTCTCATCTTGCTTTTGCTCAAGTGTGGCCCTGTTTGCAAATCTTTATCTGATGAACCACTCGATTAGGCCTTGTAATATTATTTGTTGGAATATTCGTGGTATTGGCACGGATAAAAAACATACGACACTTCGTTCTCATATTCATAATTTGGGTTGTGCTATAATTTGCATACATGAGACTAAGCGCGATCACTTCGACCACTCATACATTCGTAAATTTTGTCCTATGCGCTTCGATCAATTTGCGTTTGTTCCATCTATTGTCAACTCGGGCGCTCTCTTAGTTATTTGGAATAGTGTTGTTTTCTCTGGTACGGTTATTCATAACTTGCAATGGGCTCTAGTTATCTCATTCAAATCCACGCAATCTTCGGCCTCTGGGACTCTAGCCAATATCTATGGCCCGTGAGCGGGAGTGGAACCGAAGAACTTTGTTTCTCGGCTATATGATCTACGCATTGACTCAAATGAGCACTGGGTCTTGCTTGGAGATTTCAACTTCATGCGGTACTCTACAAATAGAAGCAAGCCAGGAGGTGATCTGTCTGATATGTTCACGTTTAATGACATTATCAGATCACTTAATTTGATGGAAATTCCTCTCCGTGGTGCCTCCTTTACTTTGAGTAATATGCAGACTGACCAGACCCTCAAACAGTTAGACTGGTTCCTCACCTCGAATCATTGGACGTCGACCTACCCAAGCACCTCTGTTACAGCTATGGCCAAACCTGTATCGGATCATGTCCCCTGTCTTTTCTCGGTTCAGTCTAAAATTCCACGCACTAAGCTTTTCAGGTTTGAAATTTTTTGGGTATCTCACCCAGGTTTTAAGGAGGTGGTTAGCCAGGCTTGGCACCTTCCGGTTAGTGCCACAGACCCTGTCAAAAGATTGAACCTGAAGCTTAAACATGCTCGGCATGCTTTGAAGCAATGGAGCACGCAGCTGTCGCGACTTTCTTTGTTGCTTACTAACTCTGAAAATGCACTAAAGCTACTTGATGGCATTGAAGAAAGAAGGCAGTTGCTCATTCATGAGTGGAACTTCAGATCCATTCTCAAAAATCATATTGTACGTTTGCTAGCTTACAAACAACAATATTGGCGCACTCGATGCACAGTTCGGTACATTAAGTTTGGTGATGAGCCTATTAAGTTTTTTCTTGGAATGGCTACGCAGAGACATAGATCAAATTCCATTGCTACCTTGACACTGCCCAATGGTGCTATCCTGGATGATCATGACAGCAAGGCTGCTGCTCTTTTTAATGCTTTCAAATAAAGGTTGGGTACCTCGATCCCAATTGATATGAATTTTAATCTGGACTCTCTTATCACTGCCAACCATGACTTGGGTGGACTTTCTGCTCCTTTCACTCGCAAGGAGATCGATGAGGCAGTGAGCAAAATCCCAGGTGATAAAGCTCCGGGTCCGGATGGGTTTAATGGTTGTTTTTTAAAATCGTGTTGGAGTATTATAAAAGAAGATTTTTATTCTCTTTGCATGCAGTTTTGGGAAGGTAATCCCTCTTTGGACTGTCTAAATGCCTCCCTCATTACTCTTATTCCCAAGAAGTTAAACCCTTCCTCAGTAAATGATTACCGCCCGATCTCACTGCTAAATTGTTGTCTTAAGTTGTTGACGAAATTGTTAGCTGATCGACTTCAAAAAATAATCTTGCAAATCATCCATGAGAACCAATATGGGTTTATTAAAGGTCGGTCGATTCAAGACTACCTTGCTTGGGCCTTTGAATTTATTTATCAATGCCAGCAATCAGGGAGAGGAATTGTGCTTCTAAAGCTTGATTTTGAAAAAGCTTTCGATCTCGTGGAGCACGAGCCTTTTAATGATACAGAAATTGGGTTTTGATGATCGCTGGATTAATTGGATTAGATCCATTCTCGCTTCAGGCAACTCTACAGTCTTGCTTAATGCCATTCCAGGGAAAACATTCCATTGCAAAAGGGGTGTGAGACAAGGCGACCCCGCGTTGCCACTTCTTTTTGTGCTGGTGTCGGTGCACTAGGACAGGGGTATCCACTGCCCCTGACTTATGCACAGGCGGTAGTAGCAAAACCCGTTGGGAAGGCTACCACACTACCAAGCAAGCATTCAAGAACCGGCACCCGGCAGCAACGACCTGCAGGAAGCCAACCAAACACCGGCAACACCAGCATAACGGCCCAGGAGGGGCCCAAAGTGCGCCAGCCACGTCTCTGGAGCCTGCCGGGGACCGAGGCGCGCACGTCTCAGGAAGACCCGGCAAGCCATCCCCCAACAGGCACGAGCCAACCAGCCACCGCTCCACCGCATCGCTACGCCGGTCACTTATCAATGCGGTGTCGAGCCCTTAAGAGGCTAAGTGGCTCTCGCTAAGCACGTGGCGACGCACCGGGAGGCAGATTATACCCAGTTGACACCCGTCCAGCAGCGTGCCAAGACCTTAAGCAACGGCTAGCTAAGCGGTGGCAAGAGCTTGCCGGGGATGCACCCCCGAGCGCCAACTAGTCTAGTAATCATGGTATTTTGTCCTAAATGCCAGAGTTAGGTATGATAGCTCTGCTAAGCTATCTAATCGATAGATAATGACTGTTTTGCCATTGTGGTTGCCCCTTGCACTATAAAAGGAGGCCCAAGGCAACCTAGCTCAGGATTCGGACCTTTGTACACTTGTACTCGCGTAGTAGCTCACCCCGACAGCAGCCCTTGCCGGGAGTTGAGCGCTGCATGTTCGTCATGTTCCTTCGATCAATCCACCAAAAACAGGAGTAGGGTTTTATGCTTCACAGCGGCCCGAACCTGGATAAAAATGCCAGCGACCTGATCGTCGCGCTGTCTCATGGTCTACGCTCTTTGTGCAACGTGACCCCCCTGCCGAACCACAAGGGGCCTCTGGTCCCATAGGTGATCGCGAGCATCCATGCCCTGACATCTTTGGCGCGCCAGGGCATCGTGGGCGACGCGGCTGGCGTAGGCGGCGCCACCGTCGTGTCCCCAGCGGCCGAGGTTGCGACCGGGAACGCTGGAGAGGAGCAACAGCAGCAACGCCCTGGCGGACGCGTCCCTGGTACCACGGATGGAGGGACGACCGATCACCGCCTCCCTGCCATGCGGGTGGTCGTGGTCGTCACGGCGGGACAAAATCCGGAGCGAGCCGCGACCGCCCGTCTGCACCTGTCACTAGCGCGGCTACTGGACGCACGCCTCATCCAGAACAAGACGGAGCGCCGAGTGGAGCCGCGAACCCGCGGGCTCGGCCTCCCCCACGTAAGACCGCCCCGGCGAGCGGCGCACGGCGTCAAGAACGTGGCGACGCCCCTCTTGGTTCCACCAGGAGCCGGGCGACACCGCGGTCCGCCTCGTTCGCCATGCCGGACACGGCATCGGAAGCGATGGCACAAGCTTAGGTTCTGCTTAACTTCCTGCCAGCGATCGACAAAATGGATGAGTGAAGAGCTACCATCCAGAGCTTGATATCTTTCATCGAAGCCAATAAGTCTCAGCGTCCGGAGCCATCGCGGCACGCGCATACGGCTACGGCGGCCCGGGCCGGCAATCGCGTCGAGGGGGGCACGCCAATGGTGCAGTCCCTTCCACGACAACAGTCCCAGGAGCAACCGCAGCGGGCTTCACGTGCTGACCAGTTTGAAGAGGCATCCATGGCTTCGTCCAGCCCGTGCGATCGCCAAGACCAGCGGCGTGTCTTGGAGGATCGGTGGAAGGAAGACTCGCGCGTCACCATCGAGCGGTGTCTAGAAGCACACCGTCAGTCTGACAGGCGCAACGGCCCAAGTGCTGGCGACCTCACGCCCAGTGCTGGCGGGTACCTGCCTTACGAGGTTGGGTGCCCTGCCTTCACTCGCGAGCTGCGGCAGGTCCGCTGGCCATCAGCTCGAGCTTTCAAGCCAGAGCTGACGGAGAAGTATGATGGGAAGCTAAACCCAGCGGAATTTCTAGGCATCTACACTATTGCCGTTCAAGCCGCTGGAGGAAGGAATGAGAAAGTGCTCGCCATTTATTTCCCTTTGGCACTCAAGCCAAATGTGAGATCATGGCTGATGCACCTGCCGGAAAACTCTATCTCGTCCTGGGCTGATCTGTGCAACGAGTTCGTCGGTGCCTTCACGGGCGGCCATCAGGAGCTAGGACAGCCCAGCGATTTGCAAGTTCTGCTGCAAAAGGAAGGAGAAACTTTGCGGAAGTACATTCAGAGATTCAGTCGGGTGCACCGCAACATCCTAGAAATACACCCCGCAGCCGTGATTGCCGCGTTCCACTCGAACGTGCGCAACAGGAGGATGCGGGCCAAGATGAATGTGAAGCTCCCCAAGACTGTCAATGAGTTGTACACAATGGCGGACAAGTGTGCCCGTGCTGAATAAGGAAGGTGACTCCCTGGAGAGGAGGCTGGTGTCGAAGTCAATTCGGAGGACGACGACGCCCCTGGCTTGAAGGGGAGGAACCAAAAGCGCAACAATAAGCACAAAGGAAAGGCAGTATTGGCTATGGAGGGCTCTGGTAATCTCACTGCCGGCAAGAAGGCCAAGGCCGAGATCCCCGGCAAGGAAGCTGCCTTGTGTGCTGATTGCCGGGAGGCCGCAGCAGCAGAGAAAGCCGGGAAGTCCGATGGGCCGTACTGCAAGATCCACCGCACCAAGGGCCATGATCTTCAAGAGTGCTGCCAAGTTGAGCAGCTTGTCGAGAAGCAGAAGGCGGAGTACGAGAAACATGATAATGAGGAGTGTCGGCGTTCTGGATACCAGGGTACCCAGACTTGCCTGCCTGCGGCCCAAAGCGTGGCCCACCACGACGACCAAGTACGGCCCTGCACGGCTACGCCCAACACAAGGCCCTCGCAAGACCCCCAGGCTCGCGAGGGAGGCAGCGCCATGACCCGCGGGGAGGCAGGCCTCCCCAGGCCTCGTCCCGAGCGGCGGAGACTCCTATGCAACACACGACCTCAGGAGGCCAAGGGTGACGCCAGCCTGGCCAGGCGGGCGCCAGCGCGCCAGAGGGGACAGTTTCCCCTTTGGTGCAAAGGAGGCAGGGACGTACGCGAGTTCCCAAAGCACCCCCCAAAGGTTTCCACTTCGGTGCAACAAGACCAAGACCCCAAGCCCTGCAGGACGAACGTCATCACCGAGCCCACCACTGCATCACCATTGATTACTTTGCAGGCGAAGACCACCTTTCGTCAGGATAGGGTGTACCCCCTGTTCCCCTTCAAATTTGGCCGTTGTGGGATCCCTTCCCGCCATTGCGATAAGGGAAGAGGACCCGGGCTGGTATAAATAGAGGCTAGGTAGCTCGGTAGAGAGGGGAGGCACCACCCGGCAAAGCAAACACACCCACATGGCAACTCTTCTCTGTACTAGTTCATCCACAAACCTCCTCGTGAGGCAATCCACCAAAGGCAGGAGTAGGGTTTTACGCTTCGTAGCGGCCCGAACCTGGGTAAACTCTTGTGTGCCATCGTCTCCCTCGCCATCGAGCGGGGCTATCGTGTTATGAGCTTGGAGGGGGCGAAGCTATTGGGGAATCTTCGCACACGCCCCTGGGTTCAAAATCCTTAGGGTTTTGCGGAGCCCGAAATCCGACATTTGGCGCGCCAGGTAGGGGGCGTGTCGGAGTCTTCAGCAAGCTTCGCTTCTTCTTCGCCCTGTCGTGTCCATGGCCGACGCAACCCCTGAGGCAGGACAGCCCACGGTGCGCGGCGATGCCCCGACTTGCAGGGTCGGCCCACGGTCGCTTGCATCCTCGGCGGATCACATGCACCCACCTCCAACCGCCAGGTCAAGCGGTTCCTCCGCCGGACAGGCGCGATCCGGCCACCGTTCGAGACCCCGCCGCACCGGGCGTGGCCAGAGACCGACATCACTTTCGGCCCCGGTGATCACCCCAGAACAACGGCCGCCGCCGGTGCGCTCCCCATGCCATGCAAGCCAACCATAAACAGGGTGGCGGTCACCAGAACCCTCATAGACGGCGGGGCCGGCCTCAACGTCCTCTCGCTGGAGACCTTCAACACACTACAGGTGCCTCAAGGTCAGCTGGCACCTTCAAGGTCCTTCTTCGGGGTGGCTGGGGGCTCCGTCGCCTCCTTGGGATGGGTGTGCCTCCCCGTCACCTTCGGCACCCGCTCCAACTACCGCACCGAGCAGGTCGACTTCGACATCGCCCACATCCACCTCCCTTACAACGCGATACTCGGCTACCCCACCCTCGCCCAGTTCATGGTGGCAACGCACCCGAGCAACAACGTCATCAAGATGCCCGGGAGCGGAGGGATCCTCTCCGTCACCGGAGACACCAAGGATGCGGTCCACACACTCAAGCTCGCCTACAAAGCTGTAGCCGCGGTGCGCCCCAGCACAGGCGACGCCGCGCAGGCCTCAGAGGGCGTTGAGGATGTCGCTAACGTCGCACCGATGAAGAAGAAGCAACTGTTCTCTTAGAACCGGGCTGAGACGAAGCAGGTCCTGTGGGCGACGAGAATCCTGGCCTCACATTCACTAACGGCGCCGGCCTGCCTCAGGAGCAAGAGGAGGCGTTGATAGCCTTCCTCCGCGCGAACAAAGATGCATTCGCGTGGAACGCTTCGGACCTGGTGGGAGTACCGAGGGATGTGATCGAGCACCATCTCATGGTATGTCCCAACGCGCGACCGGTGAAGCAAAAGGCGAGGAGGTAGGCTCAAGAGAAGCAGGCGTTCATTGCCCAAGAGGTTGGCAAATTGAAAGAGGTAGGGGTCATCCGAGAGGCGCAGTACCCGGAATGGCTCGCCAACCCAGTGGTCATCCCGCAGAAGGGCGGGAAGGAGCGCATGTGTGTCGATTTCACGAGCCTCAACAAGGCCTGCCCTCAGGACCCATTCCCGCTGCCGCGCATCGACCAAATCGTGGACTCCACCGCCGAATGCGACCTCCTGTGCTTCCTGGACGCCTTCTCGGGCTACCATCAGATCAAGATGGCGGTGGAGGATGTTGAGAAGACAGCCTTCCTCACCACGTGCGGTGTGTTCTGCTACACTTGCATGCCCTTCGGGCTGCGGAATGCGGGCGCGACCTTCCAGCGGCTGATGCACATCGCCCTGGGGCCACAACTCGGGAGGAACGCGGAAGCCTACGTCGATGACATTGTGGTCAAGTCACGAGAAGCCAAGACCTTGATCAAGGATCTGGAGGAGACGTTCGCCAGCTTGAGGCGGGTGAACCTGAAGCTCAACCCTGAGAAGTGTGTCTTCGGTGTCCCGTCGGGCAAATTGCTCGGTTTCTTGGTGTCGCACCGGGGGATCAAGGCGAACCCGGAGAAGGTCAAGGCTATAAATAAGATGAGCCCACCTTGTTGGAAATATGCCCTAGAGGCAATAATAAATTAGTTATTATTATATTTCCTTGTTCATGATAATCGTTTATTATCCATGCTATAATTGTATTGATTGGAAACTCAAATACATGTGTGGGTACATAGACAACACTGTGTCCCTAGTAAGCCTCTAGTTGACTAGCTCGTTGATCAAAAGATGGTGAAGGTTTCCTGGCCATGGACATAAGATGTCATTTGATAACGGGATCACATCATTAGGAGAATGATGTGATGGACAAGACCCAAACTGTAAACGTAGCATATGATCGTGTCAGTTTATTGCTATTGTTTTCTGCATGTCAAGTATCTGTTCCTATGACCATGAGATCGTGCAACTCACTGACACCGGAGGAATACTTGTGTGTATCAAACGTCGCAACGTAACTGGGTGACTATAAAGATGCTCTACAGGTATCTCCGAGGGTGTCTGTTGGGTTGGCATGGATCAAGACTAGGATTTGTTACTCTGTGTGATGAAGAGGTATCTTAGGGCCCACTCGGTAATACAACATCACAATGAGCCTTGCAAGCAATGTGACTAAAGTGTTAGCCACGAGATCTTGTATTACGGAACGAGTAAAGAGACTTGCCAGTAACGAGATTGAACTAGGTATAGAGATACCGACGATCGAATCTCGGGCAAGTAACATACCGAAGAACAAAGGGAACAGCATACGGGATTAACTGAATCCTTGACATAGAGGTTCGACCGATAAAGATCTTCGTAGAATATGTAGGAGCCAATATGGGCATCCAGGTCCCGCTATTGGTTATTGATCGTAGAGGTGTCTCGGTCATGTCTACATAGTTCTCGAACCCGCAGGGTCTACACACTTAACGTTTGGTGACGATTAGTATAGTTGAGTTATTTTGTTGGTGACCGAAGGTTGTTCGGAGTCCTGGATAAGATCCCGGACATGACGAGGATCTCCGGAAGAGTCCGGAGGTAAAGATTGATATATGTGATAATAGTGTTTTGATCTCCGGAAGGGTTCCGGAATTCACCGGAAGGGGTTCCGGATGTTTACCGAAGTGTTCGGGTGCAGCAACACTTTATATGAGCCAAAGGGGTAAAGCCCACGAGGTATTGGAAAGTGCAAAAGGAAGTTTTGCTACTGCCTTAAGCGGTACTACCGCTGGTAAGGCAGTACTACCGCGTAAGCGGTACTACCGCTTGTGTGAAGCGGTAGTACCGCTCAAGCGGTACTACCGCTCGTGAGCGGTACTACCGCTTGTACGCGATACTGCTGGAATCCGAGTTGGACTCTTTCCGTGCGGGCCAAACCGACCTTGTGGAGGCTTTCTCTCCAAGTTTAGACCCCAGGGCTCAACATATAAATAGAGGGGCAGGGCTAAGACACGGGACACATCAAGATTTCCCAAGCCGTGTGCCGGCAACCCTAACCCTCTAGTTCCTCCCGTCATAATCTCCGTAGTGCTTGGCGAAGCCCTGCAGAGATTGTTCCTCACCACCATCACCACGCCGTCGTGCTGCCGGAACTCATCTACTACTTCATCATCGCTCGCTGGATCGAGGAGGTGAAGGCGTCATCAAGCCATACGTGTGTTGAACGCGGAGGTGCCGTCCGTTCGGCACTAGTTCGTGATCGGATCGAGGGACGACTTGCGATTTGGATCGCGAAGACGTTTGACTACATCAACCGCGTTTCTTAACGCTTCCGCTTAGCGATCTACAAGGGTATGTAGATTCACTCTCCCTCTCGTAGATGCTCATCACCATGGATAGATCTTGCGTGTGCGTAGGAAATTTTTTGTTTCCCATGCAACGTTCCCCAACACACCTCAGATGCTCAAAGAGATGCAGAAGCTGGCGGGCTGCGTGACCTCCTTGGGACGCTTCATCTCGAAGCTTGGCGAGCGGGCCATGCCATTCTTCAAGCTCATGAAGAGGAAGGGCCCCTTCGAGTGGACTCCGGAGGCAGATGCGGCATTCGAGGACCTCAAGCAGCACCTCACGAGCCCACCAGTGATGGTGGCACCTCACGCTCGGGAGCCCCTCGTGCTGTACCTGGCCACCACCCCGCACTCCGCAAGTGCTGCGCTTGTGGCTTTCAGGGAGGAGCGTGCTCGCAAGCGTGTTACGCCCTGAGGCACGAACGTCTCCCCAGGCGGGGGGAGAGCGACTTGCCAAACACCGAGAAACCTCCATCCCCTCGAGGCAACGCTCCCGAGGCCCCAGCTGCTCCGGCCACCCCCGAGGCACCCGAGCCTCAAGAGCCCGCAGAGGAGAGAGGCGGAGCCGATGGCCTCTCTCTCGTCGAGCGACCAGTGTACTACGTCAGCACCGTGTTGCGGGACGCGCGCTCACGCTACCCTATGCAGCAAAAGCTCTTGCTCGCACTCCTTGTCGCCTCAAGGAAACTGCGCCATTACTTCTAGGGGCATCCCATCAGGGTCGTCTCCGTGTACCCCTTGGAGAAGGTCCTGCGCAACCCCAACGCGACAGGAAGAGTGGCAGAATGGAACATCGAGCTGGAGGCCTTCAATATAGAGTTCAGCACGACCAGGGTCATCAATGGAGCGGCCCTGGCAGACTTTGTAGCCGAATTTACAGACGCTCCCGGGCGGGGGCTGGGCGAGGGCCAGTCCCTCACCCCCGGCGACGAGGTGCCTGAAGGCTGGACCATGCACTTTGATGGGGCCTTCGTGCGCAGGGGACCGGGGGCCGGAGTGGTGCTCATCTCCCCGACCGAGGACAAGCTCTACTACGCCGTGCAACTCTGTTTCCGGCATGGTGAAAAGGTCTCCAACAACATCGCAGAGTACGAAGGCCTAATCGCCGGCCTCCGGGCCGCGGCCGCCCTGGCGATTCAATGCCTCACCATCAAGGGTGACTCCCAGCTCCTCGTCAACTTCTCCAACAAGGAGTACACGCCCAAGGACGAGCACATGGAGGCATACTTAGCGGAGGTACGTAAGATTGAAAAATGTTTCCAGGGCTTGGAGTTGCAGCACATCCCGCGCGGCACGAACAAGGAGGCCGATGACATCGCCAAGAGGGCATCACGCCATGAGCCTCAAGAGCCAGGCGTCTTCGAGGAGCGGCTCTTCAAGCCATCCGCGACGCCACCAACTGGGGATCGGGCATCGCGGAATGAAGAGTTGCCCCCAGCACCACCCTTAGGAGCTCCAACTTGCGGTCCAGCCTCAGGAGCCCGGTTGCTCCTGGCTGGAGCCCCAAGTCGACGATTGGACACAGGAGTTCAAGGCATACCTGCTTCACGGCACGTTACCCGAAAAGGAGGAAGACGCGGAGCATGTGGAATGACAGGCCGCGGCTTATTGCCTTCGAGACGGCGAGCTGTACCGCAGGCGCCCAAACGACGTCGCGTTGCGATGTGTGTCCAGGGAGCAGGGGCGCGAGCTGTTGGCTGACATCCATGGGGGAGACTGCGGGCATCACTCCTCGTCACGCACCCTTGTAGGGAAGGCGTTTCGCACTGGCTTCTACTGGCCCTCGGCGCTCAACGACACCACCGAGCTGGTTCGGTCTTGCGAGGCCTGTCAGTTCCACGCCAAGCAAATTCATCGGCCTGCCCAAGGCCTCCAGACCATCCCGCTCTCCTGGCCCTTTGATACGTCTCCAACGTATCTATAATTTTTGCTTGTTCCATGCTGTTATATTATCATTCTTGGATGTTTTACAATCATTTTACTACAACTTTATATTATTTTTGGGACTAACCTATTAACCTAGAGCCCAGTGCCAGTTCCTGTTTTTTCCTTGTTTTTGAGTTTTACAGAAAAGGAATATTAAACGGAGTCCAAACGGAATAAAATCTTCGGAATGATTTTTTATGGACCAGCAGACACCCACGGAGCTTGGAGATGAAGCCAGAAGATTCCCGAGGAGATCACAAGCCACAGGGGCGCGCCCACCCACCTAGGGTGCGCCCCCCTGGCTTGTGGGTCCCTCGGGAGTCCACCGACCTCCCTCTCAGCTCTATAAATCCTCAAATATTCCAAAAACCCCTGTGCATAACCTAGATCGGGAGTTCCGCCGCCGCAAGCCTCCAGAGCCACAAAAAACCAACCGGGAGCCCGTTCCGGCACCCTGCCGAAGGGGGAAACCATCACCGGAGGCCATCTTCATCATCCCGATGCCCTCCATGACGAGGAGGGAGTAGTTCACCCTCGGGGCTGAGGGTATGTACCAGTAGCTATGTGTTTGATCTCTCTCTCTCTCGTGTTCTTGAGATGGCACGATCTTGATGTACCGCGAGCTTTATTAATATAGATGAATCATATGGAGTTTTCCCCTCTCTATCTTCTTGTGATGAATTGAGTTTTCCCTTTGAAGTTTTCTTATCGGATTGAATCTTTAAGGATTTGAGAACACTTGATGTATGTCTTGCGATGGGATATCTGTGGTGACAATGGGATGTTCTATTGATCTACTTGATGTATGTTTTGGTGATCAACTTGCGGGTTCCGTGACCTTGACTCTCCGGTAGAAACTTTGGGGCACTCTTTGAAGTTCTTTGTGTTGGAGTGAACATGATGAATCTGAAATTATGTGATGCATATCGTATAATCAAGCCCATGGGTACTTGTGGTGACATTGGAGTATCTAGGTGACATTAGGGTTTTGGTTGATGTGTATCTTAAGGTGTTATTTTAGTACGAACTCTAGGGCTGTTTGTGACACTTATAGGGATAGCTCATAAGATTGATCGGAAAAGATAACTTTGAGGTGGTTTCGTACCCTACAATAATTTCTTCGTTTGTTCTCCGCTATTTGTGACTTTGGAGTGAACTCTTTGTCGCACGTGAGGGATTTACATATGATTCAAATATGTTAGTATTGTTGAGAGAACTTGCACTAGTGAAAGTATGAACCCTAGGTCTTGTTTTCAAGCATTGCAATACCGTTTTTGCTCACTTTTGTTACTTGCTACCTTGCTGTTTTTATATTTTCAGATTACGAAAACCTATATCTACCATCCATATTACACTTGTATCACCATCTCTTCGCCGAACTAGTGCACCTATACAATTTACCATTGTATTGGGTGTGTTGGGGACACAAGAGACTCTTTGTTATTTGGTTGCAGGGTTGTTTGAGAGAGACCATCTTCATCCTACGCCTCCCACGGATTGATAAACCTTAGGTCATCCACTTGAGGGAAATTTGCTACTGTCCTACAAAACTCTGCGCTTGGAGGCCCAACACGAGTCTATAAGAAGAAGGTTGCATAGTAGACTTCAAGCTCTTTTCTGGCGCCGTTGCCGGGGAGGTGAGTGCTTGAAGGTATATCTTTAGATCTTGCAATTGAATCTTTTAGTTTCTTGTTTTATCACTAGTTTGGTTTTATAAAAGAAAACTACAAAAAAATGGAATTGAGGTTGCCTCATATACTTCATCTTTTTAATGTCTTTCGTGAAAATGATGGAAAAGAAAATTGTGCTCAAGTGTTAGAAGAAGAAGTTATTAAAATGTTTGGCACTAAATCTTTGAGTGATGAGCATGATTGCAATGTTGTTAGTATGAACTCTTTGAATATCCTTTTAGTGAACATTACTCTTTTAATGTGGAAACAATTTTTAGTATTCGAGCTTCATATGATACTCCCACTATTATGAATGAGAATAAATTTGCTTATGTGGAGAGTGAAAAATTTCCTATGCTTGTGGATCATGAAGATAATTCTTTATGTGATAATTATGTTGTGAAATTCCTTCATGATGCTACTGAAAATTATTATGAGGGAGGAACATATGCTTGTAGGAATTGCAATAATATCAAGTTTCCTCTCTATGTGTTCAAAGTTTTGAAGTTATGTTTGTTTTGCCTTCCTATGCTAGTTGATTCTTGCTCCCATAAATTGTTTGCTCACAAAATCCCTATGCATAGGAAGTGGGTTAGGCTTAAATGTGCTAGTCATATGCTTCATGATGCTCTCTTTGTGTTTCAATTCTTATCTTTTATGTGAGCATCATTGAAATCATCATGCCTAGCTAAAAGGAATTAAAGAAAAGCGCTTGTTGGAAGGCAACCCAACACTTTTACTTTCTGTTTTAGTGTGTTCACATGATTAAGCTACTGTATAATCATGTTTTATAGCTTTTGTTTCAATAAAGTGCCAAGTAAAGCCTTTGGGATAGTATGGATGATAGTTGACTTGATTCTGTGCAAAAACAGAAACTTTTTCTCTCAGTCCAGGAATTTTGTAAATTCACTGGAACGTGATTTTGATCTGAATTGTTTACACAGTCTTTATATACAAATTTCCTAGATTTTCCTAATTTTTCAGAATTTTTAGAGACTGGGAAGTATGGTTACACTACAGATCTTCACAGACTGTTCTGTTTTTGACAGATTCTGTTTTGCATGCATAGTTTGCTTGTTTTAGTGTTCCCATAGCTTATATTCAGTGATATAAATTATGGGAATGATAGAATACAGTAGGTATTATGTGAGAACAATTATTAATCTTGTCTTGACAGTACCCAAGTGAATGATCTTTGTTTATTATACTAACCCATCTCACGAAGTTCCGTTAAGTTTTGTGTGATTGAAGTTTTCAAGTTTTGGGTGAGACACCGATATGAGGAGAATAAGGAGTGAAAAGAACCTAAGCTTGGGGATGCCCAAGGCACCCCCAAGGTAATATTCAAGGAAGACTCAAGCGTCTAAGCTTGGGGATGCCCCGGAAGGCATCCCCTCTTTCGTCTTCAACACTATCGGTATATCTTACTTAGAGCTATATTTTTATTCATCACACAATATGTGCTTTGCTTGGATCGTCATTATATTTTGTTGTTCTCTGTTAGGTGTTATTTATAATCTTGTTTTTCAATAAAAAGTTCCAAGAATTGCCTTAGGATGCTTGCATTGCATGTTTTGATGTGTGCTATGTAAAAACAGAAACTTTTGCTGTAGTGTTTGAATTTTCATATTTTACTGGAACGTGGAACGTTTCTGAAATTTTTACACAGTGTTCTCATATAAATTTTATAGCATGTCCTAAATTTTCATAATTTTTTGAGTTATAGAAGTACACTGTTTACATAAATTGCTACAGACTATTCTGTTTAGACAGATTGCTGTCATAATTTTGTTATCTACTTATCCTATAGTTTCCATAGCCTATATTGGTAGATATAAATTGTGGAAATGATAATAAACAGTAGATTATGTTTGAAAATTATTATGCAACTTGTATTGGCAGTACATGAAGTGTTGATTTATTATTATGTGTACTAACCTATCTCACGAGTTCTTTTCAAGTTTTGTGTGGATGAAGTTTTTGAGAATAGGTGAAACCATGATATGAGAGGATTGAACGAGATACAAAAGCTCAAGCTTGGGGATGCCCAAGGCACCCCAAGTAAATATTTCAAGAAGTCTCAAGCATCTAAGCTTGAGGATGCTACGCATCCCACCTCTCTTCATCACCAATTATCGGTTAGCCTATGTTGAGCCTAAATCTTTATTCGTTCACATGATGCGTGCTATTCTTGGAGTGATATTTTTCTTTTGCTTGCTGTTTAATAAAATACTCAAATCAGAAAATATTTATTGAGATAGAGAGATTCCTCACATAGCTACTTGATTGTTTGACTACTCATTGATCTTCACTTATATCTTTTGAGAGTAGCTTGTCATTCCCACTCATGCTTCACTTATACCTTTTTGAGGGATGAAATTTTTATGCTCTTGTACTTCACTTAAATTTGTTTGAGCTTGCCAAAAGGCAATTGCAATATATGAAACTAGTCCCAAAGTGATAGATATCCTAGGAAGATATAATAAAAACTTTCATGAAGATCATTGGACAAATTAAACTTGATTCTTTGTAATAGTTTTGAAACATGATGATAGTAATATGTGAGTCATGTTAATAAGTAATTATGCTTTAGTAGGAATATTGGTGTTAAGGTTTGTGATTCCCTATGCATGCACGAAAGTCAATAGTTATGCAATGAAGTTACATCCTACTTGTGGTGCATTATTCGGTGTTAGTTATGACTCAATGCTCACTTATGAGATTTTTCGTTCCTCGGTTTGGTTGCTTCCCAATCTATTTGCTAACCTTCATTTGTACTAAGTAGAAATACTACTTGTGCATCCAAAATCCTTAAACCAAGTTTTGCCTTATGAGTCCACCATACCTACCTATATGCGGTATTTCCATGCCGTTCCAAGCAAATTTGTATGTGCCATCTCTAAATCTTCAAAATAAATTTTCTCTTTTGTGTGCCCGTACCGCTCATGAAACGGTGGGGAGTATCCAATATTTTTCCATGCTAGGTGGGTTATTCTCACGGTATGTGTTGATTCACTATCATTCACGAGAAAATGGCTGGTATTCGGGATGCCCAGTCCCATGCTCAAAAATCAAATCAAAAAAATAATGAAACAAAACTCCCCTAGGATTGTTGTTTGTATGGACGGTACCCGTGGATTCGGCTCGCCGTGGAGTGTGATTGATTGGTGGAGGGGGAGTAAAAACTTTACTATTCTGTTTGGGAACTGCCTATAATGTATCTAGCATGGAAAGTATTGTGAGCTACTTCGTTGTTTTCGTTGACAGGAAAAGCATGCCACTCAAAATAGTTTTCTCTCTCAATTTAAACCTTGAGCTCTGGCACCTCTACAAATCCCTACTTCCCTCTGCAAAGGGCCTATCTATTTACTTTATGCAATTTTTATTTTTGCTTTGAGTCTCCATCTTCTCTTATAAGCACGAACTAGGGGGCACTATGATCGTACTTGAGCATTGGGCATAGCTAATATTTGAGTGTGTTTCATGAATGGATCAATGATTGAGCATGATGGGCTAGGGATAACTTTCTTTAGTGTTGATATTTTGAAAGACATGGTTGCTTGTTGATATGCTTGAGTATTGAAGTCATTATGTTAAAACTAGACTATTGCTTTGAATCATTTACAAGTCCAAATGTCCATGCTATACAAAGAAGAAAAGAATATGATGAACATGTTAGGCAGCATTCCACATCAAAAATTCTGTTTTTATCATTTACCTACTCGAGGACGAGCAGGAATTAAGCTTGGGGATGCTGATACGTCTCCAACGTATCTATAATTTTTGCTTGTTCCATGCTGTTATATTATCATTCTTGGATGTTTTACAATCATTTTACTACAACTTTATATTATTTTTGGGACTAACCTATTAACCTAGAGCCCAGTGCCAGTTCCTGTTTTTCCTTGTTTTTGAGTTTTACAGAAAAGGAGTATTAAACGGAGTCCAAACGGAATAAAATCTTCGGAATGATTTTTTATGGACCAGAAGACACCCACGGAGCTTGCAGATGAAGCCAGAAGATTCCCAAGGAGATCACAAGCCACAGGGGCGCGCCCACCCCCCTAGAGCGCGCCCCCCTGGCTTGTGGGTCCCTCGGGAGTCCACCGACCTCCCTCTCAGCTCTATAAATCCTCAAATATTCCAAAAACCCCTGTGCATAACCTAGATCAGGAGTTCCGCCGCCGCAAGCCTCCAGAGCCACGAAAAGGGAGTAGTTCACCCTCGGGGCTGAGGGTATGTACCACTAGCTATGTGTTTGATCTCTCTATCTCTTGTGTTCTTGAGATGGCACGATCTTGATGTACCACGAGCTTTATTAATATAGATGAATCATATGGAGTTTTCCCCTCTCTATCTTCTTGTGATGAATTGAGTTTTCCCTTTGAAGTTTTCTTATCGGATTGAATCTTTAAGGATTTGAGAACACTTGATGTATGTCTTGCGATGGGATATCTGTGGTGACAATGGGATGTTCTATTGATCTACTTGATGTATGTTTTGGTGATCAACTTGCGGGTTCCGTGACCTTGACTCTCCGGTAGAAACTTTGGGGCACTCTTTGAAGTTCTTTGTGTTGGAGTGAACATGATGAATCTGAAATTATGTGATGCATATCGTATAATCAAGCCCATGGGTACTTGTGGTGACATTGGAGTATCTAGGTGACATTAGGGTTTTGGTTGATGTGTATCTTAAGGTGTTATTTTAGTACGAACTCTAGGGCTGTTCGTGACACTTATAGGGATAGCTCATAAGATTGATCGGAAAAGATAACTTTGAGGTGGTTTCGTACCCTACAATAATTTCTTCGTTTGTTCTCCGCTATTTGTGACTTTGGAGTGAACTCTTTGTCGCACGTGAGGGATTTACATATGATTCAACTATGTTAGTATTGTTGAGAGAACTTGCACTAGTGAAAGTATGAACCCTAGGTCTTGTTTTCAAGCATTGCAATACCGTTTTTGCTCACTTTTGTTACTTGCTACCTTGCTGTTTTTATATTTTCAGATTACGAAAACCTATATCTACCATCCATATTACACTTGTATCACCATCTCTTCGCCGAACTAGTGCACCTATACAATTTACCATTGTATTGGGTGTGTTGGGGACACAAGAGACTCTTTGTTATTTGGTTGCAGGGTTGTTTGAGAGAGACCATCTTCATCCTACGCCTCCCACGGATTGATAAACCTTAGATCATCCACTTGAGGGAAATTTTCTACTGTCCTACAAAACTCTGCGCTTGGAGGCCCAACACGAGTCTACAAGAAGAAGGTTGCGTAGTAGACATCACCCTTCACGGTCTGGGGGCTGGATATATTGGGTCTTTTCCCGCGAGCAGCAGGCGGGGACCGCTACCTCTACGTCGCCATCGACAAGTTCACCAAGTGGGCGGAGGTGGAGCCCGTCCGCACCATCCCCGCCGGATCGGCCGTCAAGTTCATCAAGGGCATCGTCAGCCGCTTCGGCGTCCCCAACCGCATCATCACGGACAACGGTTCGCAGTTCACAAACCTCTTCAGGACATATTGCACTAACCTTGGAACGCAGATATGCTACGCCTCGGTGGCGCACCCCCGAAGCAACGGTCAGGTAGAGCGCGCCAACGCGGAGGTCCTACGGGGCCTCAAGGCAAGGAGCTTCAAGAAGAAGCTTGAGGCCTGCGGCAAGGGTTGGGTCGACGAGCTTTAGTCCGTGTTGTGGTCTATCCGCACCACCGCGACTAAGCCCACCGGCGAGACCCCGTTCTTCCTCGTCTACGGAGCCGTGGACGTCCTCCTGCATGAAGTCAAGCACCATTCCCCGCGAGTTTTGGCATTTGACGAGGAGCATCAGGATGCCTCGCGCGGGACGGACCTCGTTCTCGGGGAAGAGGCCCGGCGTCGAGCCTCGCTCCGAGCTGCTAGGTTCCAGCAGGCGCTGCGGCGCTACCATTGCCGTAACATCCGCTCCAGGACCCTCGAAGTTGGAGACCTCGTCCTAAGGCGGGTCCTCTCCAGGGAAGGCTTGCACAAGCTCTCGCCCATGTGGGAGGGCCCATTCAAGGTCGCCCGTGTCTCCAGACATGGCGCCGTGCGTCTGGAGACTCAAGACGGCATTCCCATCCAGAATGCCTGGAACATCCAGCACCTCCGCAAGTTCTACCCGTGACATTCTGACGTAATAATGAGTGGGTTGTATACGCCCGGAGCCCCCCGAGGACGCGGAGGGGTTCCCTCCCACGCCCAAGTGGAAGCCCCATGCTCCGCACTGGCGGACAACACTGCCCTCCAATGGCTATGCCCACGCAACGTGGATGCCCTATGTTCCACGCTGGGGGAAGACGAAGACTAGCTAGGTGCCGGACGCGGCTTTTCGCTGCCTTTCTTGCGCTCGAATTTGCCTTTTACCTTGGAAGAAGTCCAAGGCTTTTTACTGACTCTGTTTAATAGAAAAGGGGCAGGAATTTTTCTTCTTGCAGCTCTCTCTCTTGAAATTTCTTTCTTCGGAATAACGCCTGCCAGCCTCTCCCTCTCGCGCCTCGCGAGCGGGGGCTACCACTAGCACGGTGCGCACACCTCACCAAGGCCTTGGCGTCCCTGTCCCCGCGTGGCCTTGGCGTCCTGGTCCTCGCGTGGCACTCTCGAGCAGGCTAGCAGGCTCGCGCCGTCTCACCCTCGCTCGGGGGCTCCGCCACGGCTCGGTGCGCTATCTTAAAAACCCCTGGAGGCTCACGCTCCCCGGGGACTAGAACCGGCAGAGAGGATTGGCCGCCACTTGAACGTCAAGGGAGGCTCCCGAGCACTGCGCCTTGGGAGTCTCACCGATCACGTGGCTACTCACTCGCCATTGGTCTCGTCCTGGTGATCCGGGCGGCCCCAGTGGCGATCGAGGCCCCGCCTTCTTTCGTCCCGTCCTAGCGATCCGGATGGCCCCAACGGAGGAGGGGCATGCATGGGATCGGGCCCCGCCGATGTAGAGTGCCGCTTGAGCGTCAAAGGGGGCTCCTGAGCACTTCGCCTCAGGAGCCTCACTGGTCGCCTGGCTACTCGCTCGCTATTGGTCTCGTCCTGGCGATCCGGACGGCCCCAACGGAGGAGGGGCATGCACGGGATCGGGCCCTGCAGACGTAGAGCGCCGAAAGGGGCTCCCCCTAAGCCGCCTCATTCGCAGGAAAGAAGAACCTCCCGAAGCTCTCCAAGCGCTATTACCTCACGGGACGCCACTGCTAAACCTCGCGACGAGGAGGCCCGCCGTGGACGCGTCAAGCTAAGCACTCTAACTACAATCGAAGGGAGGCCTCAGTTAACAGTAACACAACGGCCACAACGCACAACGAGGGTACTAATAAGGGGGCGCAAGCACCAAGGTTTGTCATACACCCGAAAAGGCCCCCCATGGTTTTGGTTACAGGCAGAAGAAAAGAGAAGAAAGCCGGGGCCCCGTCCTGGGGGGACGCCACTCCTGAGGTCCCGGCCTTGGTGCACCGGCACTCAGTCGGAGTCTTCCTCCTCCTTGATGGCGCCGTGGTGGCACGTCGGTGTGGTCGCTTCCCGGGCGGGGGAGCGGCGCCGCCGCGGCTGGCTTCCCCCCGAAGTCCGGGCACGACGGCGTGGCGGGGAGTCATAGCTGTCGTCGCTCGGGCTCCCCCGGAGGATGTATCGCTGCTGCTGGAGACATGGCGGTAATCGCCAAGGGCAAGCTCATCTCCAAGATCGCCGCTGCCGCCACCCCCCGGGCAGCACCCCAAGTGCCTCCCGTCCTCACCGAAGATCTTGACGAACAGCGCCGCGGCGCCGTCGTGCTTGAAGTGGAGCGTGAGCCTCCCCTTCAAGTCGTGGGTGCGGGCGAAGGTCTTCCACCCGCGGCCCAAGAAGGCGTTGTCCGCAGGGGTGACCTCGACCTCCACCCACAACGCGTCGCTGCAACACCCATCGGCCTGCAGCCATAGACCTGAGGGCGCACCAGCCGGCAGCGCCTCTGCGAAGGTGCGTGGGAGCTGCAGCCAGGAGCTCGCCGCCCTCTCCACCGGCACCAGGAACTCCAAGCCTGCGTCGGTTGTGCGGGCTTGCGGACCCGGTGGACGGGCACCGACGGCAAGTCTCTCCCCCCAGCCACGACCACTGTGCCCGCCGCCTCCAGCTGCGCCAGCGGAAGCGCCGGGCCCCGCGGAAAGGCGCCCGCACCCACAGGGTGCCACCGAGGGCGTCCCGGCATACTTGCGAGGGCGACCCCTACCCCTCTTGGGAGGTTGCTGGCCCGGCGTCCCCTGGCTGGCTTTTCCTTCTCGGTGGCGGAGAACCTCCTCACCGGCGTCATGATGGAGTAAATGGAAGACAAAGGCGGGGGAGCAAGAAGAAGGAATGGGCTGGGGGCTTAGCCCCCCCCCCCGCCCATCCATTTATAGCTGGATGGAGGTCAACCGGCGTCTTCCCAGCCCCGAGCATTGATGGCCCCGAAACGTGTGACGATTGCAGGCCAGCTGAAGCAGTTGCCGGGGCGACGTGGAAAGTGGGGTCGCCATGCACGTCTCGCGGTGCGTGCCAGGCTTGTTCGACGTGCTGTCCTGCCTCACGTTGCTTCGTCTGCCCCCGTCGGGTCACATCCGCATGGCCCAAGGCGGAAGAGGACGCAAGGGGTCAACAGCATTCAAAGAAGGATAATGACGGCCAAGGAGGCGCGCAGGCAAGGCATCAGTTCGGTCCAGGGCGGTTCCCGACGTCTTCGGCGAGCTGAGATGCCCACGCCTCGTGGTGCGCCACGCGTCGAGTCGGACCCGCAGGCGATGGGGGCCCACGGCGCTCCGTCTCGTCCACCGTGGCTTCGCCCCGAAGCTAGCTCGAGCGCGCCTCGGGCCCGGGGGCTACTGTCGGCGTTCTGGATACCAGGGTACCCAGACTTGCCTGCCTGCGGCCCAAAGTGTGGCCCACCACGACGACCAAGTACGGCCCTGCACGGCTACGCCCAACACAAGGCCCTCGCGAGACCCCCGGGCTCGCGAGGGAGGCAGCGCGACGACCAGCGGGGAGGCAGGCCTCCCCAGGCCTCCTCCCGAGCGGTGGAGACTCCTATGCAACACACGACCTCAGGAGGCCAAGGGTGACGCCAGCCTGGCCAGGCGGGCGCCAGCGCGCCAGAGGGGACAGTTTCCCCTTTGGTGCAAAGGAGGCAGGGATGTACGAGAGTTCAAAGCGCCCCCAAAGGTCTCCACTTCGGTGCAACAAGACCAAGACCCCAAGCCCTGCAGGACGGATGTCATCACCGAGACCACCACTGCATCACCGTCGATTACTTTGCAGGCGAAGACCACCTTTCGTCAGGATAGGGTGTACCCCCTGTCCCCCTTCAAATTTGGCCGTTGTGGGATCCCTTCCCGCCATTGCGATAAGGGAAGAGGACCCGGGCAGATATAAATAGAGGCTAGGTAGCTCGGTAGAGAGGGGAGGCACCACCCGGCAAAGCAAACACACCCGCAGGGCAACTCTTCTCTGTACTAGTTCATTCACAAACCTCCTCGTGAGGCAATCCACCAAAGGCAGAAGTAGGGTTTTACGCTTCGCAGCGGCCCGAACCTGGGTAAACTCTTGTGTGCCATCGTCTCCCTCGCCATCGAGCGGGGCTATCGTGTTATGAGCTTGGAGGGGGCGAAGCTGTTGGGGAATCTTCGCACATGCCCCTGGGTTCGAATTACTTAGGGTTTTGCGGAGCCCAAAATCCGACAAGGAGGGCCAAGACGCTGCTGCCGGGAAAAGCCGTGGCGGCATGGGAGGCCACCGCAGCCAGACCCTAGCTGAAGGAAAGGCCGTCCAGGGGCCGTGAGAAGAAAGAAACAGAGGATATGAGTGAGGATGAGGATGACGCGGAGGATTCCAGTGATCGATAATTCCAAAGGGCAACGGAGGCCATGTGTGTTGACGGGGGTGCATCTTTGCACTCCTCTCACCGACACCTCAAGCAATGGGCGCGTGAGGTCAACGCTGTGGAACCTGCGGCAGAATCCAAAAAGCCACTCAGATGGTCCCGCACGCCTATCATCTTTGATGAAGAGGACCATCCTGATCGCACCACCGCGGTCAGATGTTTGCCATTGTTGGTTTCTCCAACAATTCGCAACCTCAAGGTCACCAAGATGTTAGTTGACGGCGGGGTGGGATTGAACTTAATCTCCCCGAAGGTGGTCGAGAGCCTGCAAATCCCTGACGAAGAGCTCAAGGCTACGGGTACTTTCCAAGGAGTTAATCCCGGCAGGAGCCGACCCAAGGGAAAGATCATTTTGCCTGTGACGTTTGGCGGGGAGCTAAACTACTGAACCGAGAGGGTGGTGTTCGATGTGGTTGAGCTTCCCCTGCCTTACAACAAAATTCTTGTTCGCCCAGCCCTGGCAAAATTCATGGCAGCATCCCACTATGCTTACAACACTTTGAAGATGCCGGGGCCCGTTGGAGTTATCTCCATCCCATCTGACAAGAGGGATGCAGTCATATGCGTGGACAAGATGTATCGAGACGTGGTAGCAGCTGAAGTCGCGGAAGCGCCAGCTCCCGCCAAGGAATCCAGGAAAGAGAGGAAGTCTTGCAGAGACACCGGCAAGGACTCCGGGAAGCGCGCCTCTTCGGAGTATGTTGCTCCCGTCGAGGATCTGCCGGAGAGTTCCACTAGCAAGAAAGCCAAGGTCACCTACCCTGAGACGAAGAAGGTCCCGACAGGGCATGATGGTGCTGGTGGCACGTTCACCATCAGCGCCACCCTTACTGACAAATAGGAAAGCGCACCCATTGCCTTCCTGTGGGCGAATGTCGATGTGTTTGCCTGGCAACCATCTGACATCCCCGGTGTTCCCAGGGAGGTAATCGAGCACCACCTTGCTATCTGCCCCCACGCCAGGCCCATCAAACAAAAGGTTAGGAAGCAAGCCTTCAAGCGGCAGCAGTTCATCGCCGAAGAGATCAGGAAACTTGAAGCGGCTGGTTTGGTTAGAGGAGATTTGCACCCAACTTGGTTAGCCAACCCGGTGGTAGTGCGCAAGGCGAATGGGAAATGGAGGCTCTGCATAGACTTCACTGACCTGAACAAAGCATGCCCGAAGGACCCTTTCCCCTTGCCGCGCATCGACCAGATTGTTGATTCCACCTCCGGGTGTGACCTTCTTTCCTTCTTGGATGCTTAATCCGGATACCACCAGATCTTCATGGCTAAGGAAGATGAGGAAATGACCGCGTTCATAACTCCATGCGGCACGTACAGCTTTGTACGGATGCCCTTCGGGTTAAAGAGCGCTGGTTCTACCTTTGCTAGAGCTGTGCAGATAGGGTTTGGATTGCAGTTGCACAAGAATGTAGAAGCCTACATGGATGATATAGTTGTCAAGACCAAGAATGAAGCAACTCTCATACAAGACTTGGAAGAGACTTTTGCAAACCAGCGCAAGATCAACCTGAAGCTCAACCCTGAAAAGTGTGTATTTGGCGTCCCGTCTGGCAAGCTACTTGAGTTCTTTGTATCTCATCGGGGGATAGAAGCAAAACCCGACAAGATCAAGGCAATTGAGCAGATACAGGCACCCAAGACCATCAAGGACATTAGACGTTTGATCGGATGCGTTGCCGCGCTAAGTAGGTTCATCTCCAAATCCGCCGAACGTGCCCTGCCGTTCTTCAAGATCCTGAAGAAGGCAGGCCCGGTAAAGTGGACCCCGGAAGCAGAAGCAGCGCTGCAAGATCTAAAAACTTACATTTCTTCCGCTCCCACCTTGGTCGCTCCTAAACCACAAGAACCGTTGTTGCTATACTTAGCGGCAACGAATCAAGTGGTTAGTGCAGCGCTGGTGGCACAGCAAGAAGTAGATGAGGATGCAACTGCTGTGACCGACGCTGCCGGGGGCGAGGCCGAAGCACCCACGGCAGGACCCAATACAAACTTGGAGGGACCTCAGCAAGCTGGCAGGGCAGTTTCGGAGAAGTGGTGAAGAAGAAAGTGGTACAGCGGCCAGTTTACTTTGTCAGCTCCTTGTTACAGGGGGCTAGATCAAGGTACTCTGGAGTGCAAAAGCTGATCTTCGGCCTCATCATGGCCTCGAGGAAGCTGCGCCACTACTTCCAAGCCCATGAGATCACAGTTGTCACTCGCTTTCCGTTGCAGCGTATATTGAGGAACCCCGAAGCCACTGGCAGGATAGTTGAATGGGCCCTTGAGCTGTCAAGTTTTGGTTTGAAGTATGAGAGCACTTCCACTATCCAGAGCAGGGTGCTGGCGGAGTTCATTGCAGAATGGACGCCCACACCAGATGAAGAAATTCCAGAGACAGTCCTCCCCGGCAAAGAAGCACCTAAGGATTGGATCATGTACTTTGACGGTGCTTTCTCGCTCCAGGGTGCCGGAGCAGGTGTGCTCCTCGTCACCCCCACCGGAGAACACCTCAAGTATGTGGTTCAGATGCACTTTCCCCGGGAGGAGGCTACCAACAACACCGCTGAATATGAAGGGCTCCTTGCCGGACTCAGAATCGCGGTGGAGTTGGGAATCAAGAGACTGATCATCCGAGGGGACTCGCAACTCATGGTGAAACAGATCAACAAAGACTATCAGAGCCCATTGATGGAGGCATACATGGAAGAAGTGAGGAAACTAGAGGAGCGCTTTGATGGATTGCAAGCAGAGCATGTGCCCCGTGCGTAAAATACCATTGCTGATCATCTATCAAAGTGCGCTGAACTCAACCTTCAGTATCCCCATCAACAATGGCCAGGAAAAGAAGAAAGCTGAACTCCGGCAAGCATTTCCCGGCAGAGCTTCCCGAAGCCACTGGTAGAGAAGCTGCCGGACATAGTCTCGTTTCGCATGGTGAGCAGCTCTCTCCTACGGAACCCCAGGTTGTCGTGGTCGAGACAAGCGCTCCCACGGACGAGGAGATGCCTTTAGTCCTAGTTGTCGAGCCCCAGGCTCCAACTTGGGCATAGCACATAGTCCGTTTCCTTCAAACAGGAGAACTCCACGAAGAGCAAGAAGAGGCCGAAAAAGTAGCCCGTCGGTCAAGTATGTACCAGTTTGTCGACGACACTCTGTACAGAAGAAGACCCAACGGCGTGAAATTGAGGTGCATTTGCCGGGAGGACGGATTGAGGCTGTTGGCGGAGATCCACGGAGGTGTATGTGGCTCCCACATTGGATCCATAGCCCTTGCCGGGAAAGCCTTCCGGCAGGATTTCTACTGGCCCACTGCCCTCCAAGATGCAACTGAATTGGTCACCAAGTGTGAAGCCTGTCAGTTCCATTCCAAGAACATCCATCAGCCAGCGCAAGCTCTCCAGATGATCCCTTTGTCCTGGCCCTTCTCAGTCTGGGGGCTCGATATTTTGGGCCCCTTCCCCCGCGCTGTCGGGGGCTTTGAGTTCTTGTTCATGGCAACTAACAAGTTCACAAAGTGGCCTGAGGTGGAGCCACTACGGAAGGCGACCGCGCAGTCAGCTATCAAGTTCATGAAAGGACTGGTGTGCCGTTTTGGAGTATCCAATAGAGTGATCACTGACAACGGAAGCCAGTTCACGAGCCGCGCCTTCATGCAATACATCCAAAACCTTGGAAGCAAGGTCTCCTTCGCCTCTGTTGCCCGTCCAAGGAGCAACGGGCAAGTCAAGTGGATGAATGCTGAAGTGCTGCGAGGTCTCAGGACAAGGACTTTCGATAAGCTACGGAAGAGCGGCAAGCGCTGGATAGATGAGTTGCCGGTGGTTCTTTGGTCCCTCAAAATGACACCGAATCGAGCTACCGGCCAGACTTCCTTCTCCCTAGTATACGGGGCAGAAGCAGTGCTCCCCATGGAACTCATATACGGGTCACCTCAAGTACTTGCCTACGACGAAGTAGAGCAAGAGCAGCTATGGCATGACGATGCCATGCTCCTCGAGGAAGATCGTCTCCAGGCTGCTGTATGTGATGCAGATACCAACAAGCCCTACGCCGCTATCATAGCCGCAGGGTACATGCCCGGAGCCTTGAGGAAGGCAACCTTGTCCTTAGGCACGTTCAGTCCGCCGAGGGTACCAACAAGTTGACGCCAAGTGGGAAGGCCCTTACCGAGTAGCACGAGTCACCAGACCTGGCGCAGTCCATCTGGAGACTGAAGATGGCACCAAGGTGCTTAACTCATGGAATATTGAGCATCTTCGTAGGTTCTACCCGTGAGGCGCAGCTGCCGGGCGCAGTCCCCGGCAACCACCTTTTGTACAAGCCTTGCTGAAGTTGCATGTAACCCTTTGTACAAAGCCAGACGCAGACCCTAAGCAACAGTAATAAAGCTAGGCATGGCATCATATCATTGCATTGCACGGTCGTTATGCATCCTTTATGATTGCAATATCATCGCCTATTTTCTAGAGATTTGCTAGAGTACTCATTGAGCCTATAATCCTTGTTACCGCACTCTTCCATCAAAGGGTGGGACCTCTTGCCCTGCGTGTTTTGTCACCAGGTAAACATAGAAGGAGGGCGAAGGAACAAGGACGGCAGTCCAGCGTACTCCGGAAAGGGATACAGCCTAAAAAGAGATAAGTCTAATCGCGTATCCCAAGTTTTATGCTCCCTAAAGGAAACCCTTACCCTCTATTCGAACATGTCCGATGGAGCTCCTTCACGTGGTAGAAACCTTTGTCGGGACGAGCTGTTCCTCAGCTTCTGGTACTTATCAGCTCTGAGGGACCGCGCCGATACCGACAAGGACCCCTGCCGGGGAACAACACCAGCCTGCTGCCGGGGGCTCGTCCCCCCCTTTTTTTGGCGCTCGCGGTTAAAAGTGACCCGGCAAGCAGTCCCGTGTGGCGGTAGCAAACACATTGACACAATAGAAACAAAGAGAGAAAAGGATAGTACTCAAGGGAACAAAGTAACATTCATTCATTCGTTTGCCAATACAAATCGGATGGAAATTACATTACAATTAACTAAAACCTGGCGAACACCTACATCTTTTGACTTATAAAAAGATAAGTGCCCCGTAATGCCTTTCTTGTCCCTCTCCTCCTAGGAATTAGGTGGAGAAGAAGTAGAGGGCAAAAAAGCACCTGGCTGGGATTCGGCGCCTCCTCGCCAGGACCAGAGGGACGCGTCCGAAGAGCAGAGGGGCCCCATCCCCAGGCAGGGCAGACAAAGCCGACGGAGCGGACAAGACCAACAAGGGGAAAGAAGGCGAAGGGCAGGTGCAGATGGTGGCGCTATCGGAGCCCAGCTGGTGATGATGGTGCTGCCGGGGAGCGCGACGCGTCAGAGCCCTCATCCGCGCTCCTGATGCGTCGTGGGTTCCCGACCTCCATCGTCTTCCTCATCGCCACCGCTCAAGGGAACGCCCCCGCCGTCGTACAAGCTCCCGATGCGGCAACCAAGGGACCCCACAGAGAGCATGGTTGATACGGGGCACGCCCGTGTGCGTCGATCTTTCACGAATTGGAGGTGGATTTGTGAGTGAACACGAAGAACATGAAGAACACGAGGGGAAAATCACAAGAGGAAAACACTCAAGGATGAACTCCGATCACACACCACTAGAATCACACGAGAACATGAGTATCACGGTCCACGAACAACAAAAGGATACAAGTAACGGTAGGCTTCTCGCTTCGGAGGAGGAGGTCTTGAATCCCGTGGGGATCTTCCCTTAGAGGGGCCTTGGCATCACTTCGGATCTTCTCACGTAGAGGTGTATCGCTCCACGAGGGAAGGGAGATAATGGAGCTATTCTCAACAAGTGTCTTTGCTAAACATAAGCTAACCCTAAAACGAAGCTAGGAGGGGAGTACTTATAGTCTGAGACGAAGGGGTAAGTGGAAAAGGTACATGGGCCTCGGGCTGAGTGGCATCGCTCGGAAAAGGCCGGAAGTTCCGAGCGTCGGAAGTTCCGGGCTGGTTCCGGACCGGGTCCGGGCTGAACAGAGAGTTGGTGCAGGCTTCGGCGGCTGGCTTCAGGAGGGGCCGGAAGTTCCAGGCAGGCCGGAAGTTCCGGGTCCTAGAGATTCCGGGCGAGGGTCCGGGCTGGTTTCGGGCTATCCAGAGAGTTTGCACGTCTGGGTCTTGTCTTGGGTCGTCGGAGGGCCGGAAGTTTCGGGCTGGCCGGAAGTTCTGGGCAGGCCGGAAGTTTCGGGCTGTCCAGAGACTTTCCCTTGGTGGTAGCTCCTTCTCCTCCTCGGCCTTGGTCTTGGGGCTGCTTCCTTGGTCCTTTGCAATCGTCTTCCTCGTACCTAAGGATACACAGGATTTCATTGTGAGGTAGCATCCAAGTTCCTTTGCCATTGAAGTCATACTCGAAGAGGAGTGAGTTCACCTTAGCTTCAATGTCGCGTGCACATGCTCTTGTCATAGTGCCACTTGGGGGCTGGCTTGATGGTGTAGCCTTCATGGGGATGATGGTGGGATGCTCCGCATCATCTCCCCCCCTTGGGGAAGATCCATCCTCGGATCAAGATCTTCATCACCATGAAAAGGGGATAGATTCGTGACGTTGAAGGTGTCACTCACGTTGTATTTGTCGTGCGGGATGTCGATCTTGTAGGCATTGTTGTTGTAGCGTGCCAACACCTTGAAAGGGCCGTCAGCTCGAGGAAGTAGCTTTGACTTGCGTTCGTTTGGGAAGCGGTCCTTGCGAAGATGTAGCCACATAAGATCACCGGGCTTGAACACCATGGTGTGCTTGTTGAGGTTGCGGTTGTTGGTGACGCATTCCACTTGGCGTTCAATCGTGCGCCTTGTGTCTTCATGCATCCTCTTGATGTAGCTTGCCCTTGCGGTTGCATCCATGTTGATGCGCTCTTGGAGTGGTAGAGGTAGAATGTCCAATGGGGACAATGGACTGAAACTGTAGACCACTTCGAACGGAGACTTGCCGGTGGTGGAGTGACTTGCGCGGTTGTAGGCGTACTCGGCGATGGGGAGGCAATCTTCCCATTCCTTGATGTTCTTCTTGATCAACACGCGAAGTAGGGTAGAAAGCGTCCGGTTCGTCACCTCCATTTGTCCATCGGTTTGTGGGTGATATGCCGAAGAGAATAGAAGCTTGATTCCGAGCTTGGAGCATAGGGTCTTCCAAAAGTAGCTTAAGAATTTGACGTCACGATCTGAGACAATGGTCTTGGGGACGCCATGTAGTCATAAGATGTCCCTACAAAACAAATTTGCAATATGTGAAGCATCGTCTATCTTGTGACATGGAATGAAATGAGCCATCTTGGAAAAACGATCCACAACGACAAAAACGGAATCATGGCCATGTTTAGTTCGTGGCAAACCAAGCTCAAAATCCATACTAATGTCTTCCCATGGTTGGAAAGGTATAGGGAGAGGCATATAAAGACCATGGGATTGAGCTTTGGACTTAGCTTTGCGGCAAGTAGAGCATCGGTTGGTGAAGCGTGCAACATCACAAAACATCTTGGGCCAAAAGTACTTGTTGGATAGTGTGGCATACGTCTTGTCGCGTCCAAAGTGGCCCATAAGTCCTCCACCGTGAGCCTCTTGCAAAAGCAACAAACGAACAGAAGACTCGGGTATACACAATTTGTTAGCACGCATAAGATAGCCATCTTTCATATAATAGTTCTCCCAACAAGTTTTCACTTGGCACATAGTGTAAGGATTAGCAAAATAGGCATCATGCTCATACAAGTCTTTGATGTGCTCAAAACCAATAACATTCAACTCAAGTTGAGTAACTAGCATGCATTTGCGGGAAAGAGCATCCGCCACAACGTTTTCCTTACCCTTGATGTATTTGATGACATAAGGGAAGGACTCAATAAATTCACTCCATTTAGCATGCCGTTTCTTCAACTTGGTTTGACCTTTCAAGTACTTAAGCATTTCATGGTCGGTATGGATAACGAACTCATGAGGTCGCAAATAGTGTTCCCACACATGCAAAACTCTCACCAAAGCATACAATTCTTTGTCATAGATGGGGTAGTTAAGTTGAGCGCCAGATAGTTTCTCGCTAAAGTACGTGATAGGACGCTTCTCTTGCATAAGCACACCACCTATTCCATTACCACTAGCATCACAATGCACTTCAAATGTTTTATCAAAGTTGCGCAAAGCAAGCAAAGGTGCATGAGTGAGTAAATTTTTAAGTTCATGGAAAGCGGTGTCTTGTGTAGGACCCCAAATGAATGGTGCGTTCTTCTTGCTCAAAGCATGAAGAGGTGAGGCAATAGTGCTAAAGTCTTTCACAAAACGGCGATAGAAACCGGCTAGTCCTAGGAAGCTACGCACTTGTTGCAAATTCGTTGGTGTGGGCCAAGTTTTAATAGCATCAATCTTAGTTTCATCTACATGAACACCCTTGGAAGATACTACAAAACCCAAGAAAACTACCTTCTCAACACCAAATGTGCATTTCTCCATCTTTGCATAGAGTTGTTCCTTCCTAAGAATTTGCAAAACATCACGAACATGTGTAGCATGCTCCACAAGAGACTTGCTAAAGACAAGAATGTCATCAAAGTAGACCACAACACAATATCCTATGAGTGGTCACAAAACGTAGTGCATAACACGCCTGAAAGTGCCCGGTGCTTCGGATAAGCCCATGGGCATCACCAACCATTCATAGAGACCAAATTTTGTCTTAAAAGCAGTTTTCCACTCGTCACCCTCTTGTATGCGAATTTGGTAGTAACCACTTTTTAAGTCAATTTTAGAAAATATAGTGGCACCACTAAGTTCATCTAACATATCATCTAATCGAGGAATGGGGTGACGGTATCGAATGGTGATAGCATTGATAGGACGGCAATCGGAACACATGCGCATAGTACCATCATGTTTAGGCACTAGAATTACTGGAACCGCACAAGGACTCAAGCTCTCGCGTACGTTCCCTTTATCTAGGAGTTTCTGAACTTGCCTTTGTATTTCCTTTGTTTATTCGGGGTTGACGCGGTAGGGAGCCTCGTTAGGAAGCGGTGCTCCGGGGATGAGGTCGATGCCTAGTTCGATCCCTCATTTTGGTGGTAGTCCCGGAGGTAGCTCATCGGGAAAAACATCCTTGAATTCCTGCAACAACTTAGATAACACAAGAGGAAGATGTTGTGAAGGGTTAGTCTGAACGACGTTATCTTTGCACACAAGTACATAGTGAAGAACGGTCGATGGGCTCTCACTCACATCCCTCAAATCTCTTTTGGTGGCTAAAAGAACTATGTCTCTCATGTCCCTCATCGTGGAGTCGCTCATTTTTGGCTTGTGGCACTCACTCTCCTTGAGGTGGATCACTCTCTCACTTTTATCTCCACGATGGGACGAAGCTTGCTTGTCGGCGATGACTTTACTTGGAGTCATTGGTCAGAGTACATATTGCTTTCCCTTCATCTTGAAGCTATATTGATTTGTCTGACCGTTGTGTGTGACGCCACGGTCGAATTGCCAAGGTCTACCAAGTAGGAGGTGACAAACGGACATTGGAACCACATCACACTCCAAAGTGTCTTCATATGCGCCTATCTTGAAGGAAACTTCCACGGTATGATCAACTTGGAGGGTTCCGGAGTCAATTAACCATTGGACCTTGTAGGGGCGAGGGTGCTTTTTCTTGACCAATTGTAGCTTGGAACAGAGGTCTTCACTTGCCAAGTTGTGGCAACTCCCTCCGTCTATGATGACCTTGACGGACTTTCCTTGGATGCCCGCCTTGGTGTCGAAGATGTGGCAACGTTGGTCCTCATCTTCTTGTTGTTGGAGCGTCAAAACTTTAGAGACAACGAGAGCGGGGCTCGAATCGTTGTCGCAAAAGATTTGCGAATCTTCGTCTTCATTCACTTGGCAGTGTATGGCCACTTGCTCCAAAGCTTGCATCTCGTCGTCACTCATAGAGTCATAGGTGCCATCGTCGACGCGGATCATGTCACGTTTGGTTGGGCATTCGAAGGTCTTGTGGCCTCTCCCTTGGCACGTGAAACACTTGATGGAGCTTGTCTTGGCGGCAGCATCCGGTGTTGGGGTAGAGGATGAAGCTCTCGGCTTGGAGGTGCTTGAGGTTGGTCGGCTTGACGAAGTCGCCTTGTCCTTGTAGCTTGACTTGTCGCCGGTAGGTGTTGTAGATTTCGTAGTTGAAGGTGTCGTTGTCGTAGTAGCTTGAGCATTTGAGCCGTAGGTCTTGGAGGAGAACTTGGAGTACTTGTAGTCATCTTGCACTTGCCATTCCGCCTTGGTTGCTTGATGCACAAGTTCGAGAAGGTTGGAGTATGGTTGGAAGTCGGCGATTTTCTTGACTTGGTAGTTGAGGCCATTCAAGAAGCGTGCCATTGTTTGATCGTCATCTTCCTTGACATTGGCTCGTATCATAGCAATCTCCATATCTTGATAGTACTCTTCTATGGACTTGGTTCTTGCTTGAGTTGTTGGAGCTTCTTGAAGAGATCCCGGTTGTAGTGTGTAGGCACAAAACGAGCTCGCATGAGATCCTTCATTTGGGCCCAAGTGTTGATAGGAGGTTCACCTTTTTATCTTCTCCGCTCAATCACTTGTTCCCACCAAATAAGGACATAGTCTTGGAACTCAAGGGACGCCATGGCTATCTTCTTCTCTTCATCATAGTTGTGGAAATGAAAGATCTTGTCAACCTTAAGGGCCCATGACAAGTAGTCTTCGGGATCATTGCTTCCGGAAAACTTTGGCATTGTGAACTTGAGCTTGCCGAAGCGTTGTTCATCATTGTGGATGTGATGCCGAAATCCTTGTCTTGGATGTGGATCCTCATTTTCATTGCCTTGAGCATGTTGGCGTTGATCTTGTTCTTGCTCATCTTCATGGTCGGGTTCAACGCGATGATCTTGAGGACGGCGACGAGGTGGACAGACTCGGTTGCGCCTTTCTTGATGCTCCTCTTGGCGATTGGCTTCTTCTTGTCGTTGTCGGCGAAGTTCTTCTTGTTGTGCTTGGCGGAGTGCTTGTTGCTCATGATGAGCTTGTCGGTTGCGCTCCTCCAAGGCACGAGTAGCTTCTTGTAAAGCGCGATGTGCTTCAAGCGCGCGTTCATGACGGCGATGTTGTTCTTCCTCTTGGCATCATTGTTCTTGTTCTTGACGTTGTCGTTCTTGCTCCAACGCATCTTGATCTTGTTGTTGGCGGACGCGATCTTGCAATCCATTGCCATGAAATGGATTGTCTTGACGGTGACGACCTTGTGGAGAACTTGGGCCGGAGTGTTCGTCGCGACGGTGATGACGCGCTTGTGGACTTGCGTCGGAAGAGTACATCGTTGAGTTGTGACTTGTGTGACGACACCTTGTCGATGTAGATGAGGAAGGTGCTCGAGTGACCATCAATGACCGGAGCTCCTCCATTTGGCTTGAGAGCTTGGGGTCGAGGTATTCCCTTGTGTGCAATTCAGATTCACGCAAGTTGGAGGTGAGTTGGTCGATGCGGTTATTCAAGACATCTTGAGCTTGAGTAATTGCCTTGTGCGCGCCGAAGAAGTGCAACTTGGTGACGTGGTTGTTCACGTCGTCTTCATTCTCCTCGAAGGCCGGGTTTGACATGATGTTCCCATCCATAGCACTCAACAAGATATAAGTGGAAGAGTGAGAAGACAATACCAATTACCGTTCCAAAAGTTGAAAGTGGATCAAGATCACTCAATGTTCATGTATGAAAATAGTAGAATTGGTACCAAAGATTGTCCTTCTCACACCTACACAAATAAGGCTTATGGAGTAGCTTGGTTAGGATAGTGGCACAAATTTCAAGCAATTCGAAAGATAAGATTCAATAATGTTGAAAGAGATTCGTAAACTTCGCAAATGAGACAATGTAGATCAATAGCAATAGGTATACACGGAAACACACTCACAGAAGAAAATTGGGGTCATGCAACCAAGAATGAGCCAAAATGTGGAATCCACGGAAAATGCTCTCGTTGCACAACACTACAGAGACAGTAGCACGATTGCTCCAATGGGAACGATACGCACTTGTGCACACCCTACAATGAACCAAAAGTGTCGTCTTCCTATTCCCGACTTGCTATGTGTGTATGCAGCACGTGTCACTCGCTCAAGTGATCCAAGATGATCAAGTATGCTATGCGAAACTTGCGATGCTATTGCTCTTTTGCTCTTTTGCTCTTGCTTAAAAGCTTTGCTTCTCTTTTCTTTTGCAACGATGAGTTGTATGGTCACAATGCGGGACGTGCACACCAAGATAGCAATGATGTTAGCGGGTACTATGTTGTAACACAAAAGATGATACTAAGATATATGCACGCAAATGAAGCTATGCGGAGTATGTATCACTAAAGTGCACAAGTAGCGTAGCCCGGAAATACTCAATGGCTAGTCTCGATAGGCAAGTAACGCAAAAAGGCTCAGGGTAACAATGCAATGGCAAGGGGAAGGACAAGAGTGTCGTCGCGGTTACCGTCCTTGCTTACGGTGAGGCGTCAATGAAGAATTGGTCGGCGACGATCCGGGGCGATGATGAGCGGCGATGTCGATGAAGAACCACTCCTAATTAGCCGAAATACCTTAGGAAGTGGCGAAGCTCGCGACTCAAAATCTAAAGTGCAAATGGGTTGCAGAAGAAATGGGGGAAGTTTGCGGAGAACTATGGTGGAAAAACTCAAGAAAAATGCAAAACTGGCTATTGCAAAGTTTCTGCAAAGGACGGAAGGTCCGGGCCGGCCGGAGTTTCCGGTGGACGGAAGATCCGGGATGGCCAGAGGGTCCGGGGGGCGGAAGGTCCAGGATGAGGCCGGAGGTTCCGGGGGTCGGGAAAATTGGGATGAACCCTAATTTCCAGATCTTGGACTTGGGCGGAAAACCGAGAGGAAAAACCCAAATCTGACGGGGAAAAAAAATTGGGGGGAATTGGATGGATATAAAGGTATATCTACTCGTCCACAACGAAATCCACGGAAATCAACAAAATCTCCTCAAATCAAACAAATCCAAAAAAATTGGGTATGGCTATTTTGTGGGGATTTTCGAAATTGGGTCAAAACAAAACAAAATTGGCTAGAAATCGGGGGAGGGGACTCCAAATTCGTGAGAAACCTTGGCTCTTGATACCAATATGATACGGGGCACGCCCGTGTGCATCGATCTTTCACGAATTGGAGGTGGATTTGTGAGTGAACACGAAGAACACGAAGAACACGAGGGGAAAATCACAAGAGGAAAACACTCAAGGAGGAACTCCGATCACACATCCACTAGAATCACACGAGTACATGAGTATCACGGTCCACGAACAACAAAAGGATACAAGTAACGGTAGGCTTCTCGCTCCGGAGGAGGAGGTCTTGAATCCCGTGGGGATCTTCCCTTAGAGGGGCCTTGGCATCACTCCGGATCTTCTCACGTAGAGGTGTATCGCTCCACGAGGGAAGGGAGATAATGGAGCTATGCTCAACAAGTGTCTTTGCTAAACATAAGCTAACCCTAAAACGAAGCTAGGACGGGAGTACTTATAGTCTGAGACGAAGGGGTAAGTGGCATCGCTCTGAGAAGGCCGGAAGTTCCGGGCGCCGGAAGTTCCGGGCTAGTTCCGGACCGGGTCCGGGCTGAACAGAGAGTTGGCGCAGGCTTCGGCGGCTGGCTTCAGGAGGGGCCGGAAGTTCTAGGCTGGCCGGAAGTTCCGGGTCCCGGAGGTTCCGGGCGAGGGTCCGGGCTGGTTCCGGGTCGTCGGAGAGACTTGCCCTTGGTGGTAGCTCCTTCTCCTCCTTGGCCTTGGTCTTGGGGCTGCTTCCTTGGTCCTTCGCGATCGTCTTCCTCGTACCTAAGGATACACAGGATTTCATTGTGAGGTAGCATCCAAGTTCCTTTACCATTGAAGTCATACTCGAAGAGGAGTGAGTTCACCTTAGCTTCAATGTCGCATGCACGTGCTCTTTTCATAGGGCCACTTGGGGGCTGGTTTGATGGTGTAGCCTTCATGGGGATGATGGTGGGATGCTCCGCATCAATGGTCGTCCCCGGTGGCCAAAGGCGAGGAATTCCTCCCGCCCTTAAGAAGAAAACACAAGCGAAGAACTCCCACCCATACGCGCCATCCAGGGCACTGTGGGTGGAGAACTTCACCGCAATAGATGGCGAGCCATGCTACTTCTTGAGCTTGCGTTGGTTTTCCCTTGAAGAGGAAAGGGTGATGCAGCAAAGTAGATAAGTATTTCCCTCAGTTGTTGAGAACCAAGGTATCAATCTAGTAGGAGGTACAAGCAAGGCCCCAATCTTTGCACCTACACAAACAATCAAACACTTGCACCCAACGCTATAAAGGGGTTGTCAATCCCTTCACGGTTACTTGCAAGGATGAGATCTGATAGAGATAGATATAAAAGATTACTAAAAAGAAAAGTAAAATAAAAGTAAATAGATTGCAGCAAAGTATTTTTGGTTTATAGATCTGAAAATATAATATGGAAAATAGACCCGGGGGCCATAGGTTTCACTAGAGGCTTCTCTCTTGAAGGAAAATAATACGGTGGGTGAACAAATTACTGTCGAGCAATTGATAGAAAAGCGCATAGTTATGACGATATCCAAGGCAATGATTATGCATATATGCATCACGTCCGTATCAAGTAGACCGAAACGATTCTGTATCTACTACTATTACTCCACACATCGACCGACTCCTGCCTGCATCTAGAGTATTAAGTTCATGAAGAACAGAGTAACGCATTAAGTAAGATGACATGATGTAGAGGGATAAACTCAAGCAATATGATGAAAACCCCATCTTTTTACCCTTGATGGCAACAATACAAATACGTGCCTCGCTACCCCTACTTTGTCACTGGGTGAGGACACCGCAAGATTGAAGCCAAAACTAGGCACTTCTCCCATTGCAAGAATTACCAATCTAGTTGGCCAAACCAAACCAATATCTCGAAGAGACTTGCAAATATATGAAATCATGCATATAAGAATTCAGAGAAGATTCAAATAATATTCATAGATAATCTGATCATAAATCCACAATTCATCGGATCTCGACAAACACACCGCAAAAGAGTATTACAACGGATAGATCTCCATGAAGATCATGGAGAACATGGTATTGAAGATAATAGAGAGAGAAGAAGCCATCTAGCTACTAGCTATGGACCCGAAGGTCTGAGGTGAACTACTCACGCATCATCGGAGGGGCAATGGTCTTGGTGTAGATGCCCTCCGTGATCGAATCCCCCTCCGGCAGATTATCGGAAAAGGCCCCAAGATGGGATCTCATGGGAACAGAGGCTTGCGGCGGCAGAAAAGTATTATCGTGGCTCTCTTTGGTACTGGGGAAATATTTCTGAATTTATAGGCGGAGAATTAGGGTTGGAGGAGCTACGGGGGGCCCACAAGCCAGGGGGTGCCCCCCGCCCCAGGGGCGCGCCCAGGTGGCTTGTGGCCCACCCGTAGGTCTTCTGGCCTCTTCTCCAAGTCTCATGGGTTCCTTCTGGTCCAAGAAAAATCATCGTAGAATTTTATTCCGTTTGGACTCCGTTTGATATTCCTTTCCTGCAATACTCCAAAACAAGGAAAAAACAGAAACTGGCACTGGGCACTAGGTTAATAGGTTAGTCCCAAAAATAATATAAAATAGCATAATAATGCATATAAAACATCCAAAATAGATAATATAATAGCATGGAACAATCAAAAATTATAGATACATTGGAGATGTATCAAGCATCCCCAAGCTTAATTCCAGCTCGTCCTCGAGTAGGTAAATGATAAAAACAGATTTTTTGTTGTGGAATGCTACCTAAGATATTTATCCATGTAATATTCTTTATTGTGGCATGAATGTTCAGATCCATAAGATTCAAAACAAAAGCTTAATATCGACATAAAAACAATAATACTTCAAGCATACTAACAAAGCAATCGTGTCCGTTCAAAATAACATGGCCAAAGAAAGTTATCCCTACAAAATCATATGGTCTGGCTATGCTCCATCTTCCCCACACAAAGTATTTAAATCATGCACAACCCCGATGACAAGTCAAGCAATTGTTTCACACCTTTTATGTTCTCAAACCTTTTCAACTTTCACGTAATACATGAGCGTGAGCCATGGATATAACACTATAGGTGGAATAGAATATGGTGGAGGTTGTGAGGAAAAGGAGAAGATAGTCTCACATCAACTAGGCGTATCAAATGGGCTATGGAGATGCCCATCAATAGATATCAATGTGAGTGAGTAGGGATTGCCATGCAACGGATGCACTAGAGCTATAAGTGTATGAAATCTCAAAAAGAAACTAAGTGGGTGTGCATCCAACTCGCTTGCTCACGAAGACCTAGGGCAATTTGAGGAAGCCCATCATTGTTATATACAAGCCAAGTTATATAATGAAAAATTCCCACTAGTATATGAAGGTGACAAAATAGGAGACTCTCTATCATGAAGATCATGGTGCTACTTTGAACCACAAGTGTGGAAAAAAGGATAGTAGCATTGTCCCTTCTCTCTTTTCTCTCATTTTTTTTTATTTTTATTTTGGTGGGCAACTTTGGCCTCTTTTTTTTATTTGGGCTTCATTGGCCTCTTTTATTATTTGTAAAGTCCGGAGACTCATCCCAACTTGTGAGGTAATCATAGCTTCCATCATCCTTTCCTCTCATGGGACAATGCTATAAAAATGATGACCATCACACTTTTATTTACTTACAACCCAATAATTACAACTCGATACCTAGAACAAAATATGACTCTATATGAATGCTTCCGGCGGTGTACCGGGATGTGCAATGATCTAGCATAGCAAATGACATCAAAAAACGGACAAGCCATGAAAACATCATGCTAGCTATCTTACGATCATGCAAAGCAATATGAAAATGATGGTGCGTGTCATAATAAACGGAACGGTGGAAGTTGCATGGAAATATATCTCGGAATGGCTATGGAAATGCCATAATAGGTAGGTATGGTGGCTGTTTTGAGGAAGGGAATATGGTGGGTTTAATGCACCGGCGAAAGTTGCGCGGTACTAAAGAGGCTAGCAATGGTGGAAGGGTGAGAGTGCGTATAATCCATGGACTCACATTAGTCATAAAGAACTCACATACTTATTGCAAAATTCTATTAGTTATCGAAGCAAAGTATTAGACGCATGCAAATAGGGGAGAGGTTGGTAGGAGTTAACCATCGCACGCTCCCGACCCTCACACAAAGGATGACAACCAATAAACAAATCATGCTCCGACTTCGTTACATAACGGTTCACCATATGCTATGGGAATCACAAACTTTTAACACAAGTATTTCTACCAATCCACAATTACTCACTAGCATGACTCTAATATCACCATCTTTATATCTCAAAACTATATGCAAGGAATCAAACTTCTCATAGTATTCAATGCACTTTATATGAAAGTTTTATTATAACCCTCTTGGATGCCCATTATATTAGGACTAAATTCATAACCTAAACCAATTACCATGCTGTTTAAAGACTCTCAAAATAATATAAGTGAGGTACGAGAGTTCAATTATTTTTATAAAATAAAAAACACCACCGTGCTCTAAAAAGATATAAGTGAAGCACTAGAGCAAAATTGCCTAGCTCAAAAGATATAAGTGAAGCACATAGAGTATTCTAATAAATTCACGATTCATGCATGTCCCTCTCAAAAGATGTGTGCAGCAAGGATGATTGTGGCAAACTAAAAAGCAAAGACTCATATCATACAAGACGCTCCAAGCAAAAAACATATCATGTGGTGTATAAAAATATAGCCTCAAGTAAATTTACCGATGGATTGAAGACGAAAGAGGGGATGCCTTCCGGGGCATCCCCAAGCTTAGGCTCTTTGGTATCCTTGAATATTCCTTGGGGTGCCTTGGGCATCCCCAAGCTTAGGCTCTTGTCACTCCTTATTCCATAGTCCATCAAATCTTTACCCAAAACTTGAAAACTTCACAACACAAAACTCAACAGAAAACTCGTGAGATCCGTTAGTATAAGAAAAATAAATCACCACTTTAGGTACTGTTGTGAACTCATTCTTTATTTAAATTTGTGTAATATCTACTGTATTCCAACTTCTCCATGGTTCATACCCCCCGATACAACTCATAGATACATCAAAATAAGCAAACAACACAAAGAAAACAGAATCTGTCAAAAACAAAACAGTCTGTAGCAATCTGTAAACTTCGAATACTTATGTAACTCCAAGAATTCTGAAAAATTAGGAAAATCTGGGAAATTTGTATATAAATCTTGTGTAAACATTTCAGACTCATTCAACTCTCTGGTGAATTGATAAAATTCCTGGACTGAGCGCAAAAGTTTCTGTTTTTCAGCAAAATCAAATCAACAATCACCGTAGACCATCCCAAAGGTCTTACTTGGCTCAAACACTAATTAAAACACTAAAACACAATTACTACAGAGGTAATAATGTGTAAAGCACTCAATAACAGAAACAAAAACAAAAAATAAAAAATAAAATTGGGTTGCCTCCCAACAAGCGCTATTGTTTAACGCCCCTAGCTAGGCATAACGCAATAGATCTAGGTATTGTCATCTTTGATTTTGGCAACTTTTGTGAGGGCCTTCTCGAATCCGGGGGGCTCTTTCCGCTTCCCCAAATTTTCAGGAGAAGAAACCATCTTAAGATCCAAAATATCCAAACGCTTATTGCAGAGGGCAATCAAAGTGTTCAAGCAACTGAGGTTCCCACTAATATGTTTGAGGGGTTCGTGATATTTTTGTAACTCGACTAAGTGCTTATGTAAGTCACCCAAGTTGTCGAGAATTTGAAATCCCTCTTGTGAAAAGGCAAGCCCTTTTTTTGTGGGGGAACCCCCAAAATCCCTTCCAAAACTTCATAAGCGGCATTTGCATCAAGTTCGATAAAATTGCCCTTTGAGGCAAAATCCAAAAGCTTTCTATGATGCAAAGCCAATCCAATGTAAAAATTTCTAAGCAAAACTTTTGCGTCTCCTTTTAGATTGGAAATATGATAGGATTCCATTAGCCAATACCAGGCATCTTTCAGATTTTCCCCTTGTTTTTGTTTGAAGTATAGAACTTCAAAGTCTGGTGACAAAGGGGGGGTAGTAACGCTAATCATAGCAACAAGCAAGAGATCCGGCAAAAAGGGCAAACGAAAAAGAGAAGGCGAATAAAACGGCAAATTGGTGAAGTGGTGGAGAGGAAAATGAGAGGCGAATGGCAAATAATGTAAATGCAAGAGATGAGTTTGTGATGGGTACTTGGTAGGCTTGATGTCTTGACTTGCTATGTATCCTCCCTGGCAACGGCGCCAGAAATCCTTCTTGCTACTTCTTGAGCTTGCGTTGGTTTTCCCTTGAAGAGGAAAGGGTGATGCAGCAAAGTAGATAAGTATTTCCCTCAGTTGTTGAGAACCAAGGTATCAATCCAGTAGGAGGTACAAGCAAGGCTCCAATCTTTGCACCTACACAAACAATCAAACACTTGCACCCAACACTATAAAGGGGTTGTCAATCCCTTCACGGTTACTTGCAAGGATGAGATCTGATAGAGATAGATTTAAAAGATTACTAAAACGAAAAGTAAAATAAAAGTAAATAGATTGCAGCAAAGTATTTTTTGGTATTTTTGGTTTATAGATCTGAAAATATAATATGGAAAATAGACCCGGGGGCCATAGGTTTCACTAGAGGCTTCTCTCTTGAAGGAAAATAATACAGTGGGTGAACAAATTACTATCGAGCAATTGATAGAAAAGCGCATAGTTATGACGATATCCAAGGCAATGATTATGCATATAGGCATCACGTCCGTATCAAGTAGACCGAAACGATTCTGCATCTACTACTATTACTCCACACATCGACCGACTCCTGCCTGCATCTAGAGTATTAAGTTCATGAAGAATAGAGTAACGCATTAAGTAAGATGACATGATGTAGAGGGATAAACTCAAGCAATATGATGAAAACCCCATCTTTTTACCCTTGATGGCAACAATACAAATACGTGCCTCGCTACCCCTACTTTGTCACTGGGTGAGGACACCGCAAGATTGAACCCAAAACTAAGCACTTCTCCCATTGCAAGAATTACCAATCTAGTTGGCCAAACCAAACCAATATCTCGAAGAGACTTGCAAAGATAAGAAATCATGCATATAAGAATTCAGAGAAGATTCAAATAATATTCATAGATAATCTGATCATAAATCCACAATTCATCGGATCTCGACAAACACACCGCAAAAGAGTATTACAACAGATAGATCTCCATGAAGATCATGGAGAACATGGTATTTAAGATCATAGAGAGAGAAGAAGCCATCTAGCTACTAGCTATGGACCCGAAGGTCTGAGGTGAACTACTCACGCATCATCGGAGGGGCAATGGTGTTGGTGTATATGCCCTCCGTGATCGAATACCCCTCCGGTAGATTACCGGAAAAGGCCCCAAGATGGGATCTCACGGGAACAGAGGCTTGCGGCGGCGGAAAAGTATTATCATGGCTCTCTTTGGTATTGGGGGAATATTTCTGAATTTATAGGCGGAGAATTAGTGTTGGACGAGCTACGGGGGGCCCACAAGCCAGGGGGCGCCCCCCCCCAGGGGCGCGCCCAGGTGGCTTGTGGCCCACCCGTAGGTCTTCTGGCCTCTTCTCCAAGTCTCCTGGGTTCCTTCTGGTCCAAGAAAAATCATCGTAGAATTTTATTCCGTTTGGACTCTGTTTGATATTCCTTTTCTGCAATACTCAAAAACTAGGAAAAAACAGAAACTGGCACTGGGCACTAGGTTAATAGGTTAGTCCCAAAAATAATATAAAATAGCACAATAATGCATATAAAACATCTAAAATAGAATATATAATAGCATGGAACAATCAAAAATTATAGATACGTTGGAGACGTATCAAGCCGCAGCTGCGACCGCACACACGCAATCGACGGCCATGCAGACGGTTTTTCTCCATCACCCTGAGGAAGGAGTGCGGGAACCACGGACCGCTGCAACGCTGTGTCTCCATTGTAAACTCCGGTGCGGTGTCGAACGCACGACACTCCACCAAAGCTGAAGAAGCAGGCGACGCAGCGGCAGGCGTGCCGCCGCCGCTGCCCCCAGCACAACCGCCACGCCGCCTGCTCCCCCATCTGAGACTCCTCCGGTTAACCGCTCGAAGGCATCGGTCCAGAGCGGGGACTGGGCGTAGACGCAAGGGGAAAACCCTGCGAACACGCTCGCCAGGCCTTTCCCCCTGACCATCAGGGGGAAAGGGGCGACTCAAAGGCGAACCAGAAGTGAAGGACGAGCAATGCGTACTTGGGAGAAAGGAGGAGATGGGGCTGGATGAGCATCGCCACCGTGACCCCCTAATTTATAGGGGAGAGCATGGGGGCTAGCTCTCCCTTGCTCCAGAGCGGCCGCCCATCTCCACCAATCCCACTATCCACGACTTACGGGCGAACAGGTAACCACCCCATTGCTCCAATCCATGGCATTGTGGTTTCTACCATGATGGGACCTTTAAGTCACGAGCGCCCACCGCAAGCTCCTCGCTATGCATGCGGCGCGCGTGGCAGAAACGGCCTGAGGTGGTGGGACAATGCTGACCAGTAAATTGGCAGTTACCCCCTCACATTGCGCGCATGTGCATAATTTTTGGGCCTAACCCAATGGCACTAGGCAAGCGCGTGTGGGACAGACCCGGGGGCTCCTGTCGGTGCACTAGCAAAACCCGTTGGGAAGGCTACCACACCACCAAGCAAGCATTCAAGAACCGGCACCCGGCAGCAACGACCTGCAGGAAGCCAAGAAAACATCGGCAACACCAGCACAACGGCCCTGGAGGGGCCCAAAGTGCGACAGCCGTGTCTCCGGAGCCTGCCAGGGACCGAGGCGCGCACGTCTCAGGAAGACCTGGCAAGCCATTCCCCGGTAGGCACGAGCCAACCAGCAACCGCTCCACCGCATCGCTATGCCAGTCACTTATCAATGCGGTGTCGAGCCCTCAAGCGGCTAAGTGGCTCTCGCTAAGCACGTGGCGACGCACCGGGAGGCAGATTATACCCAGTTGACACCCGTCCAGCAGCGTGTCAAGACCTTAAGCAACAACTAGCTAAGCGGTGGCAAGAGCTTGCCGGGGATGCACCCCCGAGCGCCACCTAGTCTAGTAATCATGGTATTTTGTCCTAAATGCCAGAGTTAGGTATGATAGCTCTGCTAAGCTATCTAATCGATAGATAATGACTGTTTTGCCATTGTGGTTGCCCCTTGCACTATAAAAGGAGGCCCGAGGCAACCTAGCTCAGGATTCGGACCTTTGGACACTTGTACTCGCGTAGTAGCTCACCCCGACAGCAGCCCTTGCCGGGAGTTGAGCGCTGCGTGTTCGTCGTGTTCCTTCGATCAATCCACCAAAAGCAGGAGTAGGGTTTTACGTTTCACAACGGCCCGAACCTGGGTAAAAATACTAGCGACCATATCGTCGCGCTGTCTCATGGTCTCCGCTCTTTGTGCAACGTGACCCCCCTGCCGAACCACAAGGGGCCTCTGGTCCCATAGGTGATCGCGAGCATCCGTGCCTCGACAGCTGGCAACGGAACTATTACAATATTTGATAAACCATGAATTTGAGCTTGGAAACTTACGGCTGCCAATTCCAAGACAGGGCAAATTTCCTATTATCCAGTACGTGGACGATACAATCATAGTTCTTCCGGCATGCTCTGGTCAGCTAACTCATTTAAAATCAGTATTGCATGATTTTGCCCTCTCCTCTGGCCTCAAAATTAATTTTCAGAAGTCGATCATGGTGCCAAGAAATATTGATGCAGCTACTACATCAACTCTTGCTGCTGTGTTTGGTTGTGATATTAGCAAAATGCCTTTTACCTACCTCGGTTTGCCCATGGGAACTACTAAGCCATCGATGACTGATTTAATGCCGTTGTGTAACGCCCAAGATGCGATCCCATCCTTATTTTGGCGCGAGGGCCTCGACAGGGATAGAAGCGCATCTCGTCGTTTTGCAAGAATGGATATCATTACAAGTACATGTAAAGAAGAGATGAGTATATGGAATTGGCTTACACTCGCCACAAGCTACATCAATATCACATCAATACAACAACATATCCAAACATCATACAGAAGAGCAGGGTCCGACTACGGACGAAAACAAACGATAAAATGACATCCATCCTTGCTATCCCAGGCTGCCGCCTGGAACCCATCCTATGATCGATGAAGAAGAAGAAGAACTCCAAATCAAACAAAGCATTGCTCTCACATCAAAGCATCACATTACCTGTACCTGCAACTGTTGTTGTAGTAATCTGTGAGCCACGGGGACTCAGCAATCTCATTTCCATGGGTATCAAGACTATTAAAGCTTAATGGGTGAGGTATGGTTAAGTGGTGAGGCTGCAGCAAGCACTAAGCATTTATTTGAGTGGCTAACTTACGAGTACAAGAATAAAGGGGGATAATTGTCGAATAAACGGACGTGAACTAGTAATGATCTCTAAGAGATCCTGAAAACCTACATACGTCAAACATAACCCCACCGTGTTCTCTCCCGGATAAGGACTCACGAGAAGAGACAGTCACGGTTACGCACACGGTTGATGTATTTTATTTGAGTTTACTTCAAGTTTGCTATGACCGGGTGTTAAACAAAGTTTCCAAGTTGCCACGTAACCGCGGGCACGGCTTTCTGAAAGATTTAACCCTGCAGGGGTGCTCCAACTCATCCATCACAAACTAACCACACACATCGGGAATAACCTCGACCACGAATCTCGTGATCTTCCTAGGCAATTCCATTGGAAAACCTCAACCTCGAGATAGCCCAAAGTTTTGGAATTCCTCGCACAAGACGTTCGAGAAAGGTAAAACAAATCTAGCAAGGCCGCCCGACGTGTCGACGAACCCGATAGGAGCCGCGTATCTCGTTCTCAGGACACGACCGGATGGGACTAGCTACGGGGAAAACCAATCCCCGAGTTTCCTCGAGGCGGCCCCGCAGGCAGCCCGTTTGGGACCAACACCATCAGCACTGGCCCCCCCTGTATTATGTTGATTAATCCGCGGGTAGCGCTAACTCCCTATGCATTACTAACGGTGTTCAGTATTATTATGTTGAGCAAATGTAGTACCAATGTTGGGCCTTGCCAGACAAGTTTTATCCTAAAACGAAAATCAAGGGGGTCCCCATAACAACCCCGAGCATGTTAGGAGCGCTCGATATGGAACATAACACCGGTTCACAAGTAACTAGGGCGGCAAGAGTGGAACAAAACACCGAGCAAAAGGCTAAGCCTTCCACCCTTTACCAAGTATATATGTGCATTAAATTAAATAGCAGTAATATTGTGATAGCTGGAAACAATTGCACCTGCAACTAGCAACGCTATAAGAAGGGCTGAGCAAGCGGTAACATAGCCCAACAATGTTTTGCTGGGATGTGGAGGGGTTAGAGGCTTTTCATGGCAATTTGGGAGGCTTGACATACAAGTGGTAGGTAGCGAGACAGCAATAGAAACGAGACAACTAGCATGGCAATGATAGTAATGGTAACCAGGGAAATGGTCATCTTGCCTGAGATCCCGCTTGGAAGAAGAACGAGTCCATGAGGAAGACGATCCGTGAAGTAGACGAACGGGGCGTAGTCGAACGAATCCTCACACTCCGAACGCTTTCGGAACTCTATCGAGAAGAAACAATCCGGAACAAACAATCAACACACGAGACCACCTCAACATATGCATGACATGATGCGCAAATGAATATGATGCATGTCCGGTTTAAATAGGCATGGCATGGGAAAACACAACAATCAAATGCTACACATTAAGTGAAGCTCAATATGCAACGAGTTGCATATTGACGAAACTCCACATTCAAATATTTAGTTCACTCTCGTTTAGGTACTCATCAATATTAAATGTTGTTCAACATGGATGGTCATGGCACAAGGTGAAGATGGAATTACGCAATTTGAAATGGAGAGGGAGAACATACATACAACAAATAATAACTCTCCATATTATGAGAAATGTGGTTAAGGTTGTTTAACTAAAAAAATCATTTTAAATATTATTATCATGGCAAGAGGTGAAGCATACATAACTACATCATCTAAGCATTTTAAGTGAGGTCGGAAACGATTTATAGTATTTCCAAAATGACCCCACATGCAAATTATTAATTTGGTCCAGATCTGTCCTAAGCATATTTTATGTTTATTAAACAGCAAAATAAAGCGTGCCAAGAGATTCTACACGATTTTCTAGTCAAGTTACATATGCGGATCATCTTTATAGGAGCTACGGTTAATTAGATATGAAATAAACCGTTCTAGCATGGCATTAGCGCAAATTACACAAACAGCAAGTTTAAACATTTTTATCATGCATGAAAGTTGGAAATTGTGAATCTACACGAAATTCTAAGCATTTTACATATATAAAGTTTTTGCATGCGATGCACGGTTAATTACTTATTAATGTTTTAAAATAATGCATTTTTCTGTAATTATGAAATTCCCCGAAAATTAATAAAATCGCCGAACTGAAAAAAAAACGACGGGCCTAAACTGGTGAGCGCGATATAATATGGCACGCGCTGAGCGCTGGATAGCCAAAACACCAACGGGCCAAAACTGAGTGGTGCACTGGGCTACAACATGCGGGCGCAACATTACTAAAAGGTGCGCAAGGCAGAGGATAGCTGGCGGCGGGGAGCTCACCCATGGGCCTTGGCCCGGTCGGTGGAGCAGTGCAGGAGCGGGCAGCTGGGCTTTGCGAGCGGCTAGTCTTGGGAGGCCGGCGTGGGGAGGAGGCCCACACGGTGCTCCTGGCGATCGACGGGCGGGCGACCGTCTCGTTCTCCACGAAGCGAAGACGACGGCGGGGCACGATCCTTCACCGGATCGGGAGCAAGAAGCAGCGGGGTTCGGATCCTCGCCGGATCTGGAGGCGGGGCGCTGCAGCGGTCCGGATCCGTCCGTTCCCGGCGACGAGAAACCTTGGGGGGCACGAATGGCGACTCCATGGCCGGCGGCTCCATAGCTGCTCCCTGAGCACAACGGGAGAGAGAGGTTAGGGGACAGGGAGAGAGCCACGGGTAGCCCGGGAAGGAGAAGAGGGACGGCGACCTGCAGGCAGCTCCAGCGGGCGCTGGTGGTCGGCGGGATCCGGGAGGTGAGACCTCGGGGTCCTTCGATCCAATCGGGACGAGGGAGATCGGGGACGAACTTGTCCTTGGGCGGGGGCGGCGGATTCGGATGGGCTCGGGGCGGGCCTCGGATGGGCCGTGGTGGGCCTGGCGCGGGAGGAGGGAGACAGGGGTGACGGCTGGGTGGTGGGAGGCTGGCGGTGGCGCTGATTTCGAGGAGGGGTTAGGGTTAGGCCAGATTAGGAAGGGCTAGCCTTCCTTTTATAGCGAGAGGGGCTAGGTTTAGGGATTACTCTCCGTTTTCGACCTTCGGATCTCGATCCGACGGTCCGGAAGCGGAGGGGGGTAGCTGGGCTAGGTGGGCTGTGGAGAGGGGTTGTGGGCTGAGGAGAGAGGAGGATGGTGGCCCAGCATCGAGTTTCAGAAAACCGAAAACGTCCGACGAATAAACCGATGACGGCGCCACTACAGTCGACCGTTCGGGTAAGAAACGACCTCTGATTGCGACGAAATTTGGCAGGCGGTCTACCTACAACAAAACAAGACCGCACGCCAAGTTTCGTCCCAATCCGAGAATATTTTTCATGCACTTTTAAAAGCATTTTTTTTAAAACGATGCCGCGGGCGCGTGCGTGTGTGGTTGGCTCAGAACGGTCAACGACACGAACGGAGAGAACCGGCAACTACGAACGGATGCAAGTTTTTAAAAACGAGTGACGATGCTATGCAGATGATGCGAATGATGCGATGATGAATGCGACAAACACAAGAATCACACGATGGCAACGGAATAAAAGGGGAATCTTCTGGAGCGTCGGTTCCGGGCTGTTACACGTTGGTAGATCGTGTGGAAAGGAAATTATCGAGCACATGCTCCTTGCTCTGTCATGCTTCCCAGATAACCCTTGTCAATTCCCTTGCCACCTCGATGTTGAATTACGCAATGTGTACCCTGCAGCTAAAATCCAAGTTTATCACGTATTTTGACAAGGTTAGAAGTAACTCCATTTGGACTAAAAAATCAGATCAAGGCACTTCATGTAATTCGATGGTGGCATGGAATAGGGTCTGTTGTCCCAAGTCTTATGGGGGTTTAGGAGTAATCAACATTCAGATATAGAATAAGGCTTTGCTAATCAAGTTTCTTGACAAATTTTATAACAGAGCAAACCTCCCTTGGGTTCGGCTAGTATGGGACTACGCCACCTCTATTCCGCATGCTACTGCAAGCTGTGGTTCATTTTGGTGGAAGCAGATTAGCAAACTTATGCCAGCATTCAGAGGCGTGGCTATGGGGGTCGTTTGGAATGGTCAAGATGTTGCAATGTGGCATGATATGTGGAATTTGGATCCCTTATCCGCACGTTTCCCCTGCTTATTTTCCTATGGAGAGAGGAAGATTGTTCGGTAGCCACGTTCTTCTCTTCTACAAACCTGGAAGATCTATTTCATCTACCTCTCTCTCCAGAAGTGTTCGATGAACTACAGCAGGTGCATGCTCTCAAACCTGCCAATTTAGATCAAAGTGGGATTGTGGACACTTGGGTTTTTCCATGGGGATCAACATATTCAGCTAAGAAATTCTATGCCCACTACTATAAAGATATCATTACCCCTGATCTCTTTCTTTGGATTTGGAGTTCTAAGTTACAAACGAAGCTTAAGGTTTTCATGTGGTACCTTATGGTTGATAGATTGAACACCAGGAATATGTTGAGAAGGAAGCATTTTAACACTGATGATGGTTTCCATTGTGTTCTCTGTGGTTCTGGAACTATGGAAATGATTGACCACTTCATATTTTTGTGCCCGTTAAGTTCTGCCTGCTGGTCACTAGTGGGAATTACTTGGAATCACTCTCATGCTAGGCTTCAGGCCATCCAAGCTCCCAAGTAGAGCTATTTAGGGGATTTACTTTTGGAGATCTTGGGTGTTGTTGCTTGGAACATTTCGAAAGAACGCAACAAATTTATCTTCAGGAACATTCAACCCACTATGGCAGCTTGGACGGATAGGACCAAGGTAGATTTATTGTGGCTTAAATACAGAGTAGGCAAAGAGTTTTGGGACTACATCACCCTATTAGCTCTATCTTTGTAACTCTATCGTATTAGTTTGATCTGCATTCAGATCCTCATATACCTTTTCTACCCTAGAGACTTGCTTTTTATTCTCTCCTTTACCCACTCTGTGGGTCAGCAAAAACTTGTTCTTGGCTTGTAATATGTGATGTAAAGTCTTTATTTAATATATCGCAGTAGGAGCCTCTCCTGCTGTTTCATGGTCAAAAAAAACTTGCAATACATGCAAAGCCCTATTGACGGCGCTGAAGCGATCAACTGAGTAAGTGTGCCGCACCTCCACTATATATAGGCATCCGACGTGGGCTCAACTCTTGGGCCTCGCACGGATCCTAAAGCCCACGTGTTTCTTCCCTTAACCGCGTGACCCCTTAGGTTCTCGTTCACTTAGTCGCGAGTCAGATCACATCCGGCTCGGCTAGTAGCAAAGCATGCCGACTCCAAGTGTCCGATGAAGCTGGTTAGGCGAACCTGTACATCACACTTATGTTCCCTTTGCCAGACGATATATGTTGCCATGCTCAAGGCGACATGGTCATCCTTGTTACAGCACGACCTCTATCTTGTTCCGGTGAATCCGACCAACACTTCGGATTATCTCATAATCCTCATCGCATGGCCATGCTTATCCAGGTCGGATCACCCGAGGGGCCCAGAGTATATCTCTCTTCAACGGAGGGGCAAATCCCATCTTGCTCAACCATGTCTCACAGCATGGGTCAGGACAAGCCCGAAACCCACCTTTATACCTACCCAGTTACGGAGTAGCGTTTGGTCAGCCAAAAGCAGGTCTATCACCATCCCGAGTACATGCGTCAGCTCAGGTTTTAGGACATAGAACGTATGTTGTACTAGACACTTACAGATGACCTATCGCTGCGTCTCATAGTCGGGTCTGTCCAACTCAGACCTTATCTCGACTCAGATCCGACTGCGTCGAATCCATCAGATCTTTGTGAGTCCATATTATCCGGCTAGCATCCAATGCTACATAGCCAGTGAGACCAGACCATCCACTGTGTCATATGATAGTCTAATTGGCTGAGCGTCCACACAGCCTTTGCGACTAGGGACCATTTAGGACAGTCATCATACATTGCATAGTCTCACAAACAAGTCACGTACTTGTTAATACACATCAATGATAATGTCCAAGGACTATCTTTATTCATAAACACATAGGAAATATCATCGTACATGATTGCCGTGCAGCGGAAGTAGAGTTGGGGCAGCACATCTGCGAGGTCCGTCTCCTCCTCGTCTGATCTCCCTCGAACAGCCGGTCCGATCTCCCTCGAACTGTTGGTCGCCGGATCCCACGTACAAGTTCGTCGGAGCAGCGCAAGTGCACCGCCTCTAATGGTATCCATGCGTGTAGGAGGAACACCGTGCGGCGGACTGCTAGGTCCGATCACACAGTCAGCGGCGAGTGTAGGTGGCAACTTGCAACACATGCAAAGCCCTAATGACGGCGCCGAAGCGATCAACTGAGTAAGTGTGCCGCACGTCCACTATATATAGGTATCTAGCGCGGGCTCAACTCTTGGGCCTCGCACGGATCCTAAAGCCCACGTGTTCCTTCCCTTAAGGGCACGACCCCTTAGGTTCTCGTTCACTTGGTCGCGAGTCAGATAACATCCGGCTCGACTAGTCAGTAGCGGCCTCTAGCAAAGCGTGCCGACCCCAAGTGGCCGATGAAGCTGGTTAGGCGAACCTATACATCACACTTTTGTTCCCTTTGCCACACGATATATGTTGCCATGCTCAAGGCGACATGGTCATCCTTGTTCCAGCATGACCTCTTTCTTGTTCCGGTGAATCCGACCAACACTTCGGATTATCTCATAAACCTCATCGCATGGCCATGCTTATCCAGGTCGGATAACCCGAGGGGCCCAGAGTATATCTCTCCTGATCGGAGGGGCAAATCCCATCTTGCTCAACCATGTCTCGCAGCATGGGTCAGGACAAGCCCGAAACCCAACTTTATAACTACCCAGTTATGGAGTAGCGTTTGTTCAGCCCAAAGTAGGTCTATCACCATCCCAAGTACATGTGTCAGCTCAGGTTTTAGGACATAGAACGTATGTTGTAATAGACACTCACAGATGACCTATCGCTGTGTCTCATAGTCGGGTCTATCCAACTCAGACCTTATCTCGACTTGGATCCGACTACGTCGAATCAAACCAGATCATTCTGACTCCATATTATCCGGCTAGCATCCAATGCTACATGGCCAGTGAGACTGGACCATCCATCGTGTCATATACTAGTCTAACTGGCTAAGCGTCCACACAGCTTTTGCGACTAAGGATCATTTACGACAGCCATCATACAATGCATTGTCTCACAAACAAGTAATGTACTTGTTAATAAACATCATTGATAATGTCCAAGGACTATCTTTATTCATAAACACATAGGAAATATCATCATAGATGATTGTCGTGCAGCGGAACGAGAGTTGGGGCAGCGCGTCCGCGAAGTACGTCTCCTCGTCCGATCTCCCTCGAATAGTCGGTCTGATCTCCCTCGAATAGTCGGTCCGATCTCCCTCGAACTGCCGGTCACTGGATCCCACGTACAGGTTCGCCAGAGCGGTGCAAGTGCACCGCCTCTAATGGTATATGTGCCTACAGGAGGAATACTGTGTGGCGGACTGCTAGGTCCGATCACACAGTCGGCGGCGAGTGGAGGTGGCTACTTGCAACACATGCAAAGACCTAATGACATCGCCAAAGTGATCAACTGAATAAGTGTGCCGCTCCTCCACTATATATAGGCATCCGGCGCGGGCTCAACTCTTGGGCCTCGCATGGATCCTAAAGCCCACGTGTTCCTCCCTTAAGCGCGCGACCCCTTAGGTTCTCGTTCACTTGCTCGCGAGTCAAATCACATCCGGCTCGGCTAGTCGGTAGTGGCCTCTAGCCAAAAAGCATGCCGACTCCAAGTGTCTGATGATGCTGGTTAGGCGAACCTGTACATCACACTTTTGTTCCCTTTGCCACACAATATATGTTGCCATGCTCAAGGCGACATGGTCATCCTTGTTGCACCACGACCTCTTTCTTGTTCCGGTGAATCCGACCAACACTTCGGATTATCTCATAATCCTCATCGCGTGGCCATGCTAATCCAGGTCGGATCACCCAAGGGGCCCGGATTATATCTCTCCTAATCGAAGGGGCAAATCCTATCTTGCTCAACCATGTCTCACAGCATGGGTCAGGACAAGCCCGACACCCACCTTTATAACTACCCAGTTACGGAGTAGCGTTTGGTCGGCCCAAAGCAGGTCTATCACCATCCCGAGTATATGCGTCAGCTCAGGTCTTAGGACATAGAACATATTATGTACTAGAGACTCACAGATCACCTATCGCTGCATCTCATAGTCGGATCTGTCCAACTCAGACCTTATCTCGACTCGGATCCGACTACGTCGAATCCATCAGATCTTTGTGAGTCCATATTATCCAGCTAGCATCCAATGCTACATGGCCAGTGAGACTGGACCATCCACCGTGTCCTATGCTAGTCTAACTGGCTGGGCGTCCACACAGCCTTTGCGACTAGGGACCATTTAGGACAGTCATCATACAATGCATAGTCTCACAAACAAGTCACGTACTTGTTAATACACATCATTGATAATTTCCAAGGACTATCTTTATTCATGAACACATAGGAAATATCATCATACATGATTGTCGTGCAGCGGAAGTAGAGTTGGGGCAGCGCGTCCGCGAGGTCCGTCTCCTCCTTGTCCAATCTCCCTTGAACAGCCGGTCCGATCTCCCTCGAACTGCTGGTCGCCGGATCCCACGTACAGGTTCGCCGGAGCGGCGCAAGTGCACCACCTCTAATGGTATCCACGCGTGCAGGAGGAACACCGTGCGGCGGACTGCTAGGTCCGATCACACAGTCGGCAGCGAGTGGAGGTGGCTACTTGCAACATATGTGAAGCCCTAATGATGGCACTGAAGCGATCAACTGAGTAAGTGTGCCGCACCTCCACTATATATAGGTATCCGGCACGGCCACAACATTGGGGCTCGCACGGATCCTAAATCCCACGTGTTCCTTTCCTTAAGCGCGCGACCCCTTAGGTTCTCGTTCACTTGGTCGCGAGTCAGATCACATCCGGCTCGGCTAGTCGGTAGCGGCCTCTAGCAAAGTGTGCCGACTCCAAGTGTCCGATGAAGCTGGTTAGGCGAACCAGTACATCACACTTCTGTTCCCTTTGCCACACGATATATGTTGCCATGCTCAAGGCGACATGGTCATCCTTGTTGCAGCACGACCTCTTTCTCATTCCGGTGAATCTGACCAACACTTCGGATTATCTCATAATACTCATCGCATGGCCAAGCTTATCCAGGTCGGATCACCCGAGGGCCCAGAGTATATCTCTCCTAATTGGAGGGGCAAATCCTATCTTGCTCAACCATGTCTCAAAGCATGGGTCAGGACAAGCCCGACACCCACCTTTATAACTACCCAGTTATGGAGTAGCGTTTGGTCGGCCCAAAGAAGGTCTATCACCATCCCGAGTACATGCGTCATCTCAGGTCTTAGGACATAGAATGTATGTTGTACTAGAGACTCAAAGATCACCTATCGCTGCGTCTCATAGTCGGGTCTGTCCAACTCAGACCTTATCTCGACTCGGATCCGACCACGTCGAATCCAACCAGATCTTTCTGAGTCCATATTATCCCGCTAGCATCCAATGCTACATGGTCAGTGAGACCGGACCATCCACCCTGTCCTATGCTAGTCTAACTGGCTGGGCGTCCACACAGCCTTTGAGACTAGGGACCATTTAGGATAGTCATCATACAATGCATAGTCTCACAAACAAGTCACGTACTTGTTAATACACATCATTGATAATGTCCAAGGACTATCTTTATTCATGAACACATAGGAATTATCATCATACATGATTGTCGTGCAGCAGAATTGAGTTGGGGCAGCGCGTCCGCAAGGTCCGTCTCTGTCACAACCCTAGAAATTGCTTGTATTAGTTGCATCAGTGAGCATTCATGGAATCATGTTAAAATTTAAATGAATTTGAAATGGGGATGATCAAACCCTAGCCTCTCACTTGAATTAAACCAATTCCAATAATTGTGTTTTTCAATGATTTCAAAATGCCTTTAAAAAAAGTGTTCACCATATCAGATAAATTTTGGCAACAACTTTTCAAGGGTGAACTTTATTTTCACAACCATTTTGGCATTTTAAATAACTTTTAAAGGCTCCTGAAAATGGCAAACAAAGCACTATAATTATTCTAGATGCTCCAAAATTTCTTAAAACTTTTTTGTAGCTTGGAAATATTCCAAATATACCCAGAGTTAATTTCAGGAATTTTGGCTTCATAGATTTTGCCCAAATTAATATAACAGAAGACATTTAATAGAAAACAGAATATAAAAAATTAAAAGGAAGGAAAGAGGCCCACCCGGGCTTACCTGTTGCAGAAACTGGCCCAACTCAGCTCGCTAGTGCCAGTCGTCGTCCTCCTCTTGCCAGAGGGACGAGGGCGTGTGCCCGACGCTGTTGGAAATATGCCCTAGAGGCAATAATAAATTGGTTATTATTATATTTCCTTGTTCATGATAATCGTTTATTATCCATGCTATAATTGTATTGATTGGAAACTCAAATACATGTGTGGGTACATAGACAACACTGTGTCCCTAGTAAGCCTCTAGTTGACTAGCTCGTTGATCAAAGATGGTTAAGGTTTCCTAGCCATAGACATGAGATGTCATTTGATAACAGGATCACATCATTAGGAGAATGATGTGATGGACAAGACCCAAACTGTAAACGTAGCATTTGATCGTGTCAGTTTATTGCTATTGTTTTCTGCATGTCAAGTATCTGTTCCTTTGACCATGAGATCATGCAACTCACTGACACCGGAGGAATACCTTGTGTGTATCAAACGTCGCAACGTAACTGGGTGACTATAAAGGTGCTCTACAGGTATCTCCGAGGGTGTCTGTTGGGTTGGCATGGATCAAGACTAGGATTTGTTACTCCGTATGACGGAGAGGTATCTCAGGGCCCACTCGGTAATACAACATCACAATGAGCCTTGCAAGCAATGTGACTAAAGTGTTAGCCACGAGATCTTGTATTACGGAACGAGTAAAGAGACTTGCCGGTAACGAGATTGAACTAGGTATAGTGATACCGACGATCGAATCTCGGGCAAGTAACATACCGAAGAACAAAGGGAACAGCATACGGGATTAACTGAATCCTTGACATAGAGGTTCGACCGATAAAGATCTTCGTAGAATATGTAGGAGCCAATATGGGCATCCAGGTCCCGCTATTGGTTATTGGCCGTAGAGGTGTCTCGGTCATGTCTACATAGTTCTCGAACCCGCAGGGTCTACACACTTAACGTTTGGTGACGATTAGTATAATTGAGTTATTATGTTGGTGACCGAAAGTTGTTCGGAGTCCCGGATAAGATCCCGGACATGACGAGGATCTCCGGAATAGTCCGGAGGTAAAGATTGATATATGTGATAATAGTGTTTTGATCTCTGGAAGGGTTCCGGAGTTCACCGGAAGGGGTTCCGGATGTTTACCGAAGTGTTCGGGTGCAGCAACACTTTATATGAGCCAAAGGGATAAAGCCCACAAGGTATTGGAAAGTGCAAAAGTAGTTTTGCTGCCGCGTAAGCGGTACTACCGCTTGGTGAAGCGGTACTACCGCGTAAGCGGTACTACCGCTTGTGTGAAGCGGTACTACCGCCCGAGCGGTACTACCGCTTGTGTGAAGCGGTACTACCGCCCAAGCGGTACTACCGCTTGTGTGAAGCGGTACTACCGCTTGTGCGCGGCTGTGCACGGTTCGGCAGGGATCCGAGTTGGACTCTTTCCCTGCGGGCCAAACCGACCTTGTGCGGGCAAAACCGACCCGGAGGAGGCTTTTACTCCAAGTTTAGACCCCAAGGCTCAACATATAAATAGAGGAGCAGGGCTAGCACACGGGACACATCAGGATTCCCCAAGCCGTGTGCCGGCAACCCTAGCCCTCTAGTTCCTCCGTCATAATCTCCGTAGCGCTTGGCGAAGCCCTGCAGAGATTGTTCCTCACCACCATCACCACGCCGTCGTGCTGCTGGAACTCAACCACTACTTCACCATCGCTCGCTGGATCGAGGAGGTGAAGGCGTCATCAAGCCGTACGTGTGTTGAACGCGGAGGTGCCGTCCGTTCGGCACTAGATCGGAAGGATCGTGATTGGATCGCGGGACGCTCGGCGATTTGGATCGCGAAGACGTTCGACTACATCAACCGCGTTTATTAACGCTTCCGCTTAGCGATCTACAAGGGTATGTAGATTCACTCTCCCTCTCGTAGATGCTCATCACCATGGATAGATCTTATGTGTGCGTAGGAAAATTTTTGTTTCCCATGCAACGTTCCCCAACAGACGCGTGCTTGGCCGGCGCTCGCCACCTCCTGCTCGCCTGCTAGCCTCCCTGTGCCCATTCTCGCTCTGGATAGCCTCCGCGGAGGCGTCCCGATCGAGGGGACTCCCCATTTCTTCCCCCTCGCATCTCCCTCGCTCTCCTCCACCATGGCCGAGCTCGCCATGGCCACGCCGTCGCAAACCCCGCAGCCACCGCGCCCCCTTGCCTCTCCGTCATGCTCTAGAGCTCCCCCCTGTCTTCCTGAAGCTCGTTGTCGATGCACGAGAGCCCGGAAGCACTGCAACGATGCCCTGGAGCTCTTCCTCCCCGCCATGGCCAACGGATCGCCGTTGCTAATTCGCCGGCTACAGGATGTCCCCAAGCTCGCCGAGGCCCTCGTCCGACTCCCCGTGAGCCTCTAAACTTTTCCCCGAACTCCGTGTGCTCGTTTGCGTGCCCTAGCTAGTTGCTCGACCATGGCCGAAGCACGCCGCCGCCTGAGCTCGACGCCGGCACACCCCCGGTGACCATTTGGTCCCTCCGGTGTGTCCATCATGCTCGCATCAAGCTGCAGAGCGTACCTGGCGCGTTAGCTGACCCTCTGGTGCATCGCAAGGCCGAACCCGATGGCAACCGAGCTCCGGCCGTCGCCGTCGTGGTCGCTGCCGATGCTTTGGTCCATCTCCGGTGACGCCGTCCACACCAGTATATGCGCGTGAGGCCCCGAAACACGTAGAGCTCCTCCGCCGCCCGAATGGTCGTCGGAGGAGGATTTCTGGCGACCTTCGCCGCGTCTGGCGTCGCCGGCAGCTTAACGCCGGCCAAAACCGCCATTAGCACTTACCTAATGAACCTTTGTTTCACTGACAGCCAGGCCCCACTCACTTAATTAACTGCAGGTTGAACCCTCTGCTTAAATTAAGCTAGTCCCCGTGGCCCCACATGTCAGTTTGACCTGGCCACGTCATAGTTGACCTGGCCCCACCAGTCAGCCTCTAGGGGTGACCCTGTGATGATGACAAGTGGGACCCAGTGACATGTTTGACTTGAGTTAAACCGATGACGCAGTGCTGATGCAACGCTGACGTCATAATCCTTTTCTGGTTTTTCTTATTTTTAAAAAGAATTTGGAAATTCCAGAAAATGCTGAAAACTTGGAAAATTCATAGAAAATAATCTATAACTCGGATGAAAATAATTTATATATGAAAAATGATCAGAAAAATCCAATGAATCTGTTTATGCCATGATCATGCATGTTTGAGCAAGCTAACATCATCAACTAGGACATTTCATGATTAGGGCAATTTATGAAATAGCATTTGGAGTTGGGATTCAAACTTGTTTGAACCCCACTTTAATTAACTTGGTTAGTTATCACTCTAGGTCAATTCAATACCTTAACTTGTCATATCATACATCATGTTTGTTGCATTACATTGAATGTGTTCATTTCTTGCTTTGTTGGTGTTGTTCCTTCTCGGTAGACAATGGTTCCGACCTTGCGATCATTGACACTGATGAAGAGAAGTAATATCTTCAGAACTGTCAGGCAAGCACCCCCCCTTGAGCATACTGATATAAACCCACTCTCTCGCTCCTGCTCTCTTTTACTGCATTAGGACAATAACGATTCAACTGTTACCTGTTCTCGGTAGTTGAACCCATTCCTTTGCATGACCTGTCTTTGTCACAGTAAATAGTTGAAACCACTTAGCATGAGTAGCAACTGTTTGAGCCTTGATGTGCCTACTCATCCATGGTTGCTTACTTACCGTGCCTGCTATGCTTAGAGTCGTGTCGTGTCGGGTATGATCCATCTGGGCGATGAATCGGAATGGCAGTGTTCATGTCCTACTGTGTGAGAGCTAAGTGTGTGAACACGATTTGGTAAAGGTAGCGATGAGAGGCCATGTAGGAGTACATGGCAGGTTGTCTCATTGGGACCGTCCTTAAGAACTGAGTTCTGTGTATGTTATCCAAGACAAGATACTACCGCACATTGGGATCCTTAATTGACCCTCTCGGCTTATTAATCGCCTTGATCTCTGTCCAGGAGTTGCAACTAGTTTCTGGTGTTTGTAGGATGTGCTGGCGGCCGTGCATAGCGCTGACCGGAGGGGTAGGCTATGGCACGGTAGATGCACCGTGGCCCGGTGTACCAAGCGTAGTACCATCCATCGAGGCGGGCTTGGGAACCCTACACACATCGTTTGGGGCTGTGATGGAAACTTCAGCCGGACTTCCGTTGCGGGTTCAGTCTCAAATAGGCGATAAACCTAGACTAGAGTCTTGTGTGGTTAACGGTCATGGCCGACTCCCTCGCTGGGCTTCCACTTGAAGGTTGCCGAGGTGCCTTTTTACGTGCATATGGAGGTAAGTGGCGGGAGCGTGTGTGAAGAAGTATACCCCTGCAGGGTGAATTAATCTGTTCGAATAGCTGCGTCCTCGGATATGGACTACTTGGAAACTTATGTGGTACATAGACAAGTGAAATGGATACTCTAAAATGCGCAAGATAAGCATGAGTGCTATGGATGGCCTTCTCGTAGGGAGACAGAGGTGGATCCATAGTGGTGTATTGATTTGGTGAATATGTGGACTCGTGTGCGCTATCCCACCTCAAAGATACTACTTGTAGTCATAGTACAAGTTAGCCAAGAGTAAAAGTTGGCTTGCTGCAATAAACTCCACAACCCCCTTTTGTTGACAATGATGCATATGTAGATAGTTCTGATGTAAGTCTTGTTGAGTACCTTTGTACTCACGGTTGCTTAATTTATGTTTTTGCAGATGAGACTTCAGTCTCATTAGTGATTCTTACGACTTGAAGTTCGATGTTGACCGGATTAGCTTGGGAATCCCAGACAGAGGTCTGGCTCCTATGGTAGGGTCGTTGTAGCTTTTCAGGCTCTTGTAGCCACTTTTATTACATGTCTGTACCCGGACATGTAACTTTCGCTTGTTGCTTGTATGCTCTGAATGTTGGGTCATGTGACCCCTCCTGCTTGTAACATTATACTATGTTGGCTCTTCGGAGCCTCCTAAATAAATGTTATGTTGTAGAGTTTTGTTGTGATGCCATGTTGTATCTACGCATATCGTGCATAGTGCGTGTATGATTGAAATGCATTGGTATGTGTGGGATTCGACACCTAGTTGTGTGCCTTTAGTAGCCTTCTTTACGGGGAAATGCCTCTTTGTGCTTCCATGAGCCTTGGTAGTTTGCTACTGCTCCGGACACATTGATTGACCGGCGTGTATCCTTCTTTGCTGCTGTGTCTGTCCCTACGGGGAAATGTCACACGGTGTAATGGAGTCCTTGTAGCTTGCTACGACTCGTCTACACACGCTGATGACCGACACCTGCATTCTTGGGTTATGTATGCCTGTCCCTGTACGGTTGTGCCACTTGGGTCTATAACTAGTCATGTCGACCCGGGTTCTTTGACGTGTGAATGCTAATGACATGTTCATATCCGTGAGCCAAAAGGCGCAAACGGTCCCGGCCAAGGTAAGGTGGAAGCCGTGGGTTACCGTGCGTGAAGCCGTAAAGTGGTGTGACATGTTACAGGCTGAATTCATATGGCTTAGGATCAGGGTCCCGATAGTCTCCTCCTCGTCCGATCTCCCTCGAACAGCCGGTCCGATCTCCCTCGAACTGTCGGTCGCCGGATCCCACGTACAGGTTTGCCGGAGCGGCGCAAGTGCACCACCTCTAACGGTATCCACGCGTGCAGGAGGAACACCGTGCGGCGGACTGCTAGGTCCGATCACACAGTCGGCGGCGAGTGGAGGTGGCTACTTGCAACACATGCGAAGCCCTAATGATGGCGCCGAAGCGATCAACCGAATAAGTGTGCCACACCTCCACTATATATAAGCATTCGGCGCGGGCTCAACTCTTGGGCCTCACATGGATCCTAAAGCCCATGTGTTCCTTCCCTTAAGCGATCGACCCCTTAGGTTCTCGTTCACTTGGTCGCGAGTAAGATCACATCCGGCTCGGCTAGTCGGTAGCGGCCTCTAGCAAAGCGTGCCGACTCCAAGTGTCCGATGAAGCTGGTTAGGCGAACATGTACATCACACTTTTGTTCCCTTTGCTACACGATATATGTTGCCATGCTCAAGGTGACATTGTCATCCTTGTTGCAGCACGACCTCTTTCTCGTTCCGGTGAATCCGACGAACAGTTCGGATTATCTCATAATCCTCATCGCATGGCCATGCTTATCCAGGTCGGATCACCCGAGGGGCCCAGAGTATATCTCTCCTGATCGGAGGGGCAAATCCCATATTGCTCAACCATGTCTCGCACCATGGGTCGGGACAAGCCCGAAACCCGCTTTTATAACTACCCAGTTACAGAGTAGCGTTTGGTCAGTGTCGGTTCTGAATTCGGCATACCTCGTGGTAGGGGTCCTAAGCTAGGTGTTTTGGAGCAATGGTAACATGGACACATGATTTTACCCAGGTTCGGGCTCTCGCAAGGTGATAATACCCTACATCCTTCTTTTGATTGTATTCATATGGGGGATCGTACAGAGTACATGTATCTACCACGAGATTATTGTAATGAATATGAGATTGTCTATTGACTAGCATGGCCTCAGTTTATATAATGCACCGTAGGCCTAGGTTTTAGAGGAGTCCTTGTCTTGTGCGCCAAGTCTTGTGGAATCTCCCTTGTATGCATCATGGGCTGCCCGAAGTGGCCCATTAGTGAATCACCCTGGGGGTCCTCGGCCCGACCCACTGGTCGGGGGACGATGTGGTGAGTACCCCCTAGTCCAGGACACCGTGAGTAGCCCCCTAAACTGGTCTTCAAGTTGGGGACGCTCCTCGGTTCTCCAAAACAGTTCTTTGTCTTTGGTCGTCGGTCTTGAAAACTGGTTCAAAAAATCTTCCCATGTCCGATCTTGACGATCATCGAGCTGAATCCGAAGAGTTCACACGTCGGGCATCTGAGGAGCCCTTTAAGTTTTTGGCCTTTATCGATGCCTTGTTATTTTTTACGCACACTTCGGGTCTGAAGTGTTTCCCATGCGGCGGTGTCCTCTTGCGTCCAAGCTCCAACGCCGGACTGCATCCGAGGTGTCTTTTTTGCATCCGAGCTCCAACGCCGGACTGTGTCCGAACTCCAACGCCGAACTGTATCCGAGGTATCTTTTTGCAGCCGAGCTCCAACGCCGGTATGCATCTGAGGTGTCATAGATTACCTCAATCTTGAAAAAGTTGAAGGAGTTCATCCGAGCTTAATGCCAAAAATGCCCTTTATGGAGCCAGCCACTTGCATCCAAGCTTTATGACGGACTTCTTCCAAGGTGGTGCACCACCTCGGTCTCGGGCTGTTTTTTGCGGGATTTATTTTCGATCGCCGCAATTTATTTACTACCGAGATGTATTGCCAGTAGCCCTCAAGGTGTGTGTCGATCTAAAACCCGAGATGGACCTGAAGGAAATAATGAAACCACAGATCCCAGTAGCCCCTGAGACTTAGGTCGATTTGTAAAATCGGCCTGAGGATGAAGTCCTTGCTCGACAGCATACTTAGGAACAGAAACGTGTTGCGCCATAGTTTTCGAGACTCGGGTTGGGTGCGGCCGACCAACCTGAGGATCGAATCTCCTTGGAAACCGTATTGCACTTTGAATTTGTTGCATTGAATAGGTAACGCAGTAGCCCCCGAGCCTTAATTTGGGCATGGGTGGTCGAATTAAGGATCAATATGACACGCCCAAGATGCGATCCTATCCATATTTTGGCACGAGGGCCTCGACAGGGATAGAAGCGCATCTCGTTGTTTTGCAACAATGGATATCATTACAAGTACATGTAAAGAAGAGATGAGTATATGGAATTGGCTTACACTCGCCACAAGCTACATCAATATACATCAATACAACATTATATCCAAACATCATACAGAAGAGCAGGGTCCGACTACGGATGAAAACAAATGATAAAATGACATCCATCCTTGCTATCCCAGGCTGCCGCCTGGAACCCATCCTATGATTGATGAAGAAGAAGAAGAAGAAGACGAATTCCAAATCAAACAACGCATCGCTCTCACATCAAATCAACGCATTACCTGTACCTGCAACTGTTGTTGTAGTAATCTATGAGCCACAGGGACTCAGCAATCTCATTTCCAAGGGTATCAAGACTATTAAAGCTTAATGGGTGAGGTATGGTTAAGTGGTGAGGCTGCAGCAAGCACTAAGCATTTATTTGAGTGGCTAACTTACGAGTACAAGAATAAAGGGGGATGATTGTCGTATAAACGGACGTGAACTAGTATTGATCTCTAAGAGATCCTGAACACCTACTTACGATCAAACATAACCCCACCGTGTTCTCTCTCGGATCAGAAATTCACGAGAAGAGACAGTCACGGTTACGCACACAGTTGGTGTATTTTATTTGAGTTTACTTCAAGTTTTCTATGACCGGGTGTAAAACAAAGTTTCCAAGTTGCCATGTAACTGCGAGCACGGCTTTCCGAAAGATTTAACCCTGCAGGGGTGCTCCAACTCATCCATCACAAACTAACCACACGCCGCGTTGGAATTCCTCAACCGTGGAATCACCCGTAGTATTGCGAAATTCCGCTGGAAAATCTCAACTTCGAGATAGCCCGAAGTGTCGTCGAAATCCCTCACACAAGACGTTCGAGAAAGGTAAAACAAATCCAACAAGGCCTCTCGATGTGTCGACGATCCCGATAGGAGCCGCGTATCTCGTTCTCAGGACACGACGGATAAGCACAGCGTACAGTGACCTGATAGACATCTCCCGAGTTGCCCCGGGTTGGCCCCGCACACGGCTCTGTTTTGGACCAGCACCAGCAGCACTGGCCCCCCTGTATTATGTTGAATTAACTCCTCGGGTTCATGACGCCCTATGCTTTAGTGACAGTGTTCAGTATTATTATGTTGGGCAAATATAATACCAATGTTGGGCCTTGCTAGACAAGTTTTATCGTAAAACGAAAGTCAAGGGGGTCCCCATAACACCGGTACACAACTAACAAGGGCGGCAAGAGTGGAACAAAACACCGAGCAAAAGGCCAAGCCTTCCACCCTTTACCAAGTATATAAGTGCATTAAATTAAATAGCAATAATATTGTGATAGCTGGAATCAATTGCACCTGCAACTAGCAACGCTATAAGAAGGCCTGAGCAAGCGGTAACATAGCCAAACAATGTTTTGCTGGGATGTGGAGGGGTTAGAGGCTTTTCATGGCAATTTGGGAGGCTTGTCAAACAAGTGGTAGGTAGCGAGACAGCAATAGAAACGAGACAACTAGCATGGCAATGATAGTAATGGTATCCATGGAAATGGTCATCTTGCCTGAGATCCCGCTTGGAAGAAGAACGAATCCGTGAAGCAGGCGATACCTGAAGTAGACGAACGGGACGTAGTCGAATGAATCCTCACACTCCGAACGCTTTCGGAACTCTCTCGAGAAGAAGCAATCTGGAACAAAAAATCAACAAACGATAAACACGACAACATATGCATGACATGATGCACTACATGGATGATGCATGTTTGTTCACATATGCATGACAAGGCAAAGCACAACAATCAATTACTACACATTAAGTGAAGCTCAATATGCAACGAGTTGCATATTGACGAAACACCACATTCGAATATTTAGTTCATTCTCGTTTAGGTACACGACAATATTAAATGTTGTTAAACATGGCAAGAGGTGAAGCATAAGTAAACTACACATCTAGGCAAGTTTAAATGAGGCCGGAAACAACATATTGCATTTCTGAAACGACCCCATATGTTAATTTCGAAATTGGTCCAGATCTGAACTAATCATGTTTTATATTTATGAAACAGAAAAATAAAGTATACCATGCAATTCTACACGTCAATCTAGTAGATTTACATATATGGAACATCTCAAACGCAGCTACGGTCTAAAAGATATGACCTACACAAGATGCATATGTCATGAATGCAAAATGCATGCAAACAACCACCACAAACATGTTAAATCATGTATGCAACAAGATATTATGAAACTACATGAAATTCTAGTCAAGTTACATATGCAACATGTTCAAAACGGAGCTACGATTCAACCACAACCACGATACAAGTTTTAGTTCAAATCTGACCAAAACAGCAACATGGCATATTGCACAAATTAAAACAACAAGCTACAAGATTCTAAAATGCACAAACTAAGCATGGGGCAGTAGCATATGACACACACTTCATTTCATCTTCACATATCATACTCAAAAGAGTCATGGATCACATGGTAGGAAGCTCACAACATGGCAACAAAATATAGCAGATTAGGACTTAGTGAAAATAACAGGTTTTAGCATAGCAGATTTTCACGAAGGCATATTGGCAGCAATAAATCTATATGCTACAGGGCATATTATGGCATGAAAATATACAGCATGGTAGAGGGCATGATGCACTACAATTCATTCCATGGTAGCAAGGTCTAATTATGCCTAGAACCATGGATAGCATCAACACAACATGGCATTTTGAAGAAAACAGATTCTCAGACTTAGTGAAAATTAGAGTAGACATGTGCTGCAGTTTTTAACAGATTGACATAATGGACAATAGAATTAATTATGATGCTAAACCTATTCATGCAAACTATTGGCAGCACATGATAGGCAGCAACATGCTTAACAAAAGACTCCTTGGTGGCAACCACAAAAGACCCCTAGATCATTAGCTAATCACATGATAACATGGCAACAAAATAACAGTTTTCAGACTTCGAAATATTTTGGGCCCTCAAAACAGCAGTATTTTATAGCATGATGACAACAAGAAAATAACACCTAAACATGCATTTCTATAGCAACCAAAAATACCAGGGCCTAACACACATGTCCAAGGGCATATCTCATGTTCAAAATTATTTCATATCATGCATGGATTAATTCACACAAAATAAACAAAAGGGCATCATAGCAAAATAATCATGCACACAAAAATTCTCAAATGCCAAAACTAATTGCACAGATAAATCCTATGGATTTTCCTACCCCAAATTCATATATAATATGTGGGTTTTTATTAGAAAACAAATGACACAACATTTTTGGGAGATTAGGACATAAACCGTTATAGCAAATCATCTATGCAATTTAAATGCAAACATCACATCAAACATTTTTGTCATGCATGAAAATTGGTTAAAATTAATTTACACATTTTACACATTTATAGTTTTTACATACGATGCACGGTTATTTATATATGCGCAAAACAAAATATGGCATTTATGCGAATTCCACGAAAATAGCATGTTAAACATCTTAAACATTTATAAAAGTGGGATATAATTAATCTACACAAAATCCTACACATTTTTCATATACGAAATGTTTGGATCCGGTACACGGTTAATTAATTATAAACATTTTAAAAACATGCATTTCTATAATTAAAAAAAACGCTAAAGGGCCGGATCTGGAACAGAGGTCCAACAGTGGACATGGGCGTCACATACTAAACTGCATGCGGGGGCGCTAGATAGGGCGGTGGAGCTCACCATAGCGGGCCATGGCCCAAGGCGCGGGTGAGCTGGGCCTCGTGGTGAGAGAGGCCCATGCGGGGCTGTGGGCGAGGCCGACCCAGGCGCGCTGGCCTGCCTGGCGCTCGCTCGGTCAACGGGGCGGGGCGCTTGCTGCGTGCGTCGTCCCCCACCGAAGGAAGAGCAGCGGCATCACTCGGGTCCGATGGACGATGCAGACGGGGCTAGCGACAAGGAGGCCGTTCGGGGTCTGGGAACGGCGGGAACGGAGCTTGGGGGCCGGATCCATGGCGGAGCGGCGCCGATCTGAGCAGTGGCGCACTAGAGCTTCATGGACTTCCCTGTTCGTCATGGAGAGAGAGAGCAAGACATGAGAGGGAAGAAAGATGGGGAGAGGGAGAGAGACACGGGTGACCGGGGAAGGAGAAGAGGGACGACGACCTGCAGGCAGCTCCAGCGGTGTTGGTGGTCGGCGGGATCCAGTAGGCGGGGCATCGGGGTCCTTCGATCCAATCGGGAGGAGGGAGACCGGGGACGAACTCGTCCCTGGGCGGTGGCGGCGGATCCGGATGGGCTCGGGGCGGGCCGCGGATGGGCTTCGCGGGGTCGGCGCGGTGGGAGGAGGTAGGCTGGCTTGGGGAAGCTAGTCGGCTGGCTCGCGGGCTCCCTGGTCGTCCGATCTGACCGCGGACGGCCGGGGTCGAGGCTCTCGAGCCGATTCGGTCAGCTTGGCTAGGGGCTGTCTGCGGGGATGGCTACCGACGGGACAGATGGCGGCGGGTTGGTTGGCCGACGCGGATTTCGAGGCAGAGGTGGGAGAAGGCCATTTCTGGACGTGGGGGTGTCCATATATAGCAGTTTTGGCTAGGGTTTGGGTCTAGGGGTGGTTTTTCGACCCTCCGATCGCGATCGGACGGTCCGGTCGGAGGGGTTAGGCTAGGTGGGCTGTAGGTGGGTTGATGGGCTGTGGAGAGGGGTTGGGCTGAGATGAGAGGGGAGTTTTTGCGGCCCGTGACACGAGGTTTTAAAACACGAAAACGTCTGCGATATAAACCGATGACGGTGCCGCTACGGTCTATCGTTGGGGTATTAAATGGTCTCCGATTGCGACGAAATTTGGCAGGCGGTCTACCTACAATATAACAAGACCGCACGCCAACTTTCGACCCAATCCAAGAATATTTTATACCCACTTTTAAAAACAATATTTTAAGGATGCCACGCGCGCATGCGTGTTTGGTTGGACTCGAAACGGTCGATGACATGAACGGAGAGAACCGGCAACTACGAACGGATGCAAGTTTTTCAAAAACGAGTGACGATGCTATGCAGATGATGCGACTGATGCGATGATGAATGCGACAACCGAACGAATCACATGACGAGAATGGAATAAAAGGGGAATTTTCTGGAGCGTCGGTCTCGGGCTGTTACAACTCTCCTCCATTTACAAGAGATCTCGACCCGAGATCTTAGAATGAGAAGGGGAAGAGAAATATAAGAGGTAAAACTTAGTTGCTTCTTTGACAAACGAGTGAAACCAATGATCATTGAAGGTTGCAAAGAGATGAAGAATGACATGAGAAACAAGCAAGACTTCAAAAGAAATTTCGGCAGCACTTTGGTAGGATAGAGAGGCGATAGTTGATAAGATGGAAAGAACTTGACAAAAGGGCACAACACTCCGGTTAAAACATAAGCAAGGAATGAACATGATCTTGACAAAACAAGATGATGGTTCGAGGGGAGCAACATCACCATGCATCCGGAACAAGGAATAGAAGCTAGATCTTTGGAAAACAAGGGATGGAGAAGAAGATGACAATTTCTACCATAATTGAATTTGAAGAACATCTTACAAGAAGAGATTGAACGGAGTTGTTGAAAAATCAACAACGAAAAGAACAAGCTTGTTGTGGGCTTATGGAAAACATCTCAAAACTATGAGGTGACAACCGGCCACAAAGCCAAACAATTGATTGATTGGGAGCAACAGGAGATGAAATCTTTTTTCACCAAGAGAATACATTGAAAACTTGGATCATTGATAAGCACCATGATAGCAACAATCCTTAGGAAATGCCTTAGGTGAAATCCATGCCAAGATAACTCCAACAAAGAAAAGATGGGTTTACATATCTCATTCTTCACAAATTCTCTTCGAGACTCCTCATGAATCAAGAATGCTATACACCATCTCAAAAGATAAGAGAGAATGAATTGCACTTCGGAATACAAGACGAATGATACTTAAGCCTCTCCAACAGAATCTTGAAGAACACTTTGGGAATGAAAGAAATCTTTGATGAACCATCATGAAGAACCTCCGTATACAACAGAATGAACAAAAGAATTGAAGGTTGAAAATAATAAGATTATGGCCTTGCAAGATTTGGATGAAGCTTCGCGACGAGATACTTGAGAAAACTTGGAACCCCGGAATAGAAAAGATGAGCAACATGGAATCGAGAATTTGATATCATGAACAACTCCGGAAGAAGGATTGAGACCACCTTGACGAACAAGAATAAGATTTATGTTATGCTGATCCTTCATCAAGTTAAATTGATGACAAGCAACGGATTTGGCATACCACTTACTCTTCTTGAAAAGAATGGGAAATATCATGAACATGAAGAATTCTTGAACGAACCACCGGTTAGAATTTGAAACGAATGAGGATACTACAAATGAACGGAGATACATGACATGCGAACGAAGAGATCACGATCCGCCTAGAGAAATCTTGAGCGAAGCACCGGAATAATTGAGATACGAACGAAGAGACAACAATTGAGAAGAATTGGAGAATGAAAGCTGAAATCTAAGAACGAAGAAATCTTCTGAAATGATGGCCTTCGGAGGATCGAGAAATACAAACAGCTCTAAAATGATGCGGATTGATATGGAAAGAATTACTCATGATCGAAAACAATTAGATAGGATAGCAACAAGCTGAAACCATGAATCTTCAAGAGAGTGAGCAGAGATTTAAGAGAAACTCTCCTTCGGTCTTCAACGCTGAGAAAGATGACGAGGAACAACATCATGAATTACTGAGACACTCCAGAAAAATGAATAAGGAAAGGTTGAGCCAATGATGAAATAATTTGAAGCGATCTTGGAAAAGGAATTAGGCTGATGAGAATCATTCTTACGGCATTTGACAAGAGCTTGAGATCTCCGGGAAAGATTAGAAGAGCCAGGTAAGATCCTGGGGAAAACCTGTGGGTTATGGGCCCACTGAAGGAAACACCGTTGAAACAATTGGTTAGAAAGAGAGATTGCATCGGTACAATTGAAAACTTGATGAGGATGAGAACCTCGAAACACTTAAGAGGATTTGAACGATAACACGAATCTTCTGAGATATCTTGCCACTCCGGATAGAATAGGGAGAGATGATTAAACAAGAGAGTCTTGCCTAAGAATTTCCAACATGGGAGAGCATTTAGAGAATGAAAAGGATGAGCACTGAGGGGGGTTGAATTGAATCCACCGGGAAAGAAAATGAGACGAAGAAATGATGAACTTAGAAATTGAGGATCTTCACAATGAATCACCGGATACGATACGGAAGAAAAAATAACGGAAGAATCACATGAACAGAAAAGGCACTTGGATGAGAATTTACTCGTTGAAGAAAAAGGGCGGGAGGGAGGGAAAAACAAAGACAACTTGAGACCGATGAGATGAACTCTGGAAGAAATATGAGGAATGATCTTGCAGATATTTGAGAGGATTGAATCATCTTGAAGAGAAACACACCGGTTAGGAAAGATATGAAATCACCACTTGACATCGAAGCATCTCAAATTACCATACTCCAACACAAACAATGGATGTGGCTTGCAAATTAAGCCGGAAACAAACACAAACCCATTTTCATTTGCTGGAAGGATAATACTAGGTAACTACTTGAATTCCCACCTAAGAATTTCCGAAGTCTTTCTTGTTTATGCGATTCGGGTTGCGGACCCAGGAACGTACCCAAGGAAATCAGCTACAACTGCACCCGCAACCTTCCACACCATAATCCAAGAAACTCCGCAAACTCGTCTACCTCAGACACTCGTAATCACAATGATACTAAACATGGCAGTACCCTGGACGCTCTCCCCAGTACTAGGTGACTCCAAACTTATCTCGCCACGAAAAGTATTGAAGCAATTTCGAACATCCTCCGTCCTGAGGTACTAAGGAAACTGAATGATAACGATGTGCAAAAATCCCTCGGAGCTCTACTCCTCGATAACAGGAGGCACCAAGACAGAATTCCTTCACATCGGCATCATATAGTTTCCAAAATACCCGCGTGATCCTAAAAAAAATTTGAGCGAGAAGAGGAGTAGAATCAAAATTCCAAAGTCGAATACCTCACCAGAGCATAGAAAAGGAGTAAAAGAAACCTACTCTCCGATATAACTAGACTCAAGATAGTTTTTACTAGACTCGACTCGGCCAAGGTTCGATCAATCAATGGGGCTCCTAGGTCGGTACAGGCTCTGATACCAACTTGTCACGCCCAAGATGCGATCCTATCCTTATTTTGGCACGAGGGCCTCGACAGGGATAGAAGCGCATCTCGTTGTTTTGCAAGAATGGATATCATTACAAGTACATGTAAAGAAGAGATGAGTATATGGAATTGGCTTACACTCGCCACAAGCTACATCAATATCACATCAATACAACATTATATCCAAACATCATACATAAGAGCAGGGTCCGACTACGGACGAAAACAAACGATAAAATGACATCCATCCTTGCTATCCCAGGTTGCCGCCTGGAACCCATCCTATGATCGATGAAGAAGAAGAAGAACTCCAAATCAAACAACGCATCGCTCTCACGTCAAATCAACGGATTACCTGTACCTGCAACTGTTGTTGTAGTAATCTGTGAGCCACAGGGACTCAGCAATCTCATTTCCAAGGGTATCAAGACTATTAAAGCTTAATGGGTGAGGTATGGTTAAGTGGTGAGGCTGCAGCAAGCACTAAGCATTTATTTGAGTGGCTAACTTACGAGTACAAGAATAAAGGGGGATGATTGTCGTATAAACGGACGTGAACTAGTATTGATCTCTAAGAGATCCTGAACACCTACTTATGATCAAACATAACCCCACCGTGTTCTCTCTCGGATCAGAAATTCATGAGAAGAGACAGTCACGGTTACGCACACAGTTGGTGTATTTTATTTGAGTTTACTTCAGGTTTGCTATGACCGGGTGTTAAACAAAGTTTCCAAGTTGCCACGTAACCGCAGGCACGGCTTTCCGAAAGATTTAACCCTACAGGGTGCTCCAACTCATCCATCACAAACTAACCACACGCCGCGTTGGAATTCCTCAACCGCGGAATCACCCGTAGTATTGCGGAATTCCGGTGGAAAATCTCAACTTCGAGATAGCCCGAAGTGTCGTCGAAATCCCTCGCACAAGACATTCGAGAAAGGTAAAACAAATCCAGCAAGGCCTCCCGTCGTGTCGACGATCCCGATAGGAGCCGCGTATCTCGTTCTCAGGACACGGCGGATAAGTACAGCGTACAGTGGCCTGATAGACATCTCCCGAGTTGCCCTGGGTTGGCCCCGCACACGGCTTTGTTTTGGACCAGCACCAGCAGCACTGGTCCCCCTGTATTATGTTGAATTAACTCCTCGGGTTCATGACGCCCTATGCTTTAGTGACAGTGTTCAGTATTATTATGTTGGGCAAATATAGTACCAATGTTGGGCCTTGCTAGACAAGTTTTATCCTAAAACGAAAGTCAAGGGGGTTCCCATAACAACCCCGAGCATGTTAGGAGCGCTCAATTATGGAACATAACACCGGTACACAAGTAACTAGGGAGGCAAGAGTGGAACAAAACACCGAGCAAAAGGCCAAGCCTTCCACCCTTTACCAAGTATATATGTGCATTAAATTAAATAGCAATAATATTGTGATAGCTGGAAACAATTGCACCTGCAACTAGCAATGCTATAAGAAGGGTTGAGCAAGCGGTAACATAGCCAAACAATGTTTTGCTGGGATGTGGAGGGGTTAGAGGCTTTTCATGGCAATTTGGGAGGCATGTCAAACAAGTGGTAGGTAGTGAGACAGCGATAGAAACGAGACAACTAGCATGGCAATGATAGTAATGGTATCCAGGGAAATGGTCATCTTGCCTGAGATCCCGCTTGGAAGAAGAACGAATCCGTGAAGCAGGTGATCCGTGAAGTAGACGAACAGGACGTAGTCGAATGAATCCTCACACTCCGAACGCTTTCGGAACTCTATCGAGAAGTAGCAATCCGGAACAAAAAATCAACACACGATAAACACCACAACATATGCATGACATGATGCACTACATGGATGATGCATGTTCGTTCACATATGCATGACAAGGCAAAGCACCACAATCAATTAATACACATTAAGTGAAGCTCAATATGCAACGAGTTGCATATTGACGAAACACCACATTCGAATATTTAGTTCATTCTCGTTTAGGTACACGACAATATTAAATGTTGTTAAACATGGCAAGAGGTGAACCATAAGTAAACTACACATCTGGGCAAGTTTAAATGAGGCCGGAAACAACATATAGCATTTCCGAAACGACCCCAAATGTTAATTTCGAAATTGTTCCAGATCTGAACTAATCATGTTTTATATTTATTAAACAGGAAAATAAAGTATACCATGCAATTCTACACGTCAATCTAGTCGATTTCCATATATGGAACATCTCAAACGCAGCTACGGTCTAAAAGATATGACCTACACAAGATGCATATGTCATGAATGCAAAATGCATGCAAACAGCCACCACAAACATGTTAAATCATGTATGCAACAAGATATTATGAAACTACATGAAATTCTAGTCAAGTTACATATGCAACATGTTCAAAACGGAGCTACGATTCAACCACAATCACCAATACAAGTTTTAGTTCAAATCTGCCCAAAACAGCAACATGGCATATTGCACACATGAAAACAACAAGCTACAAGATTCTAAAATGCACAAACTAAGCATGGGGCAGTAGCATATGACACACACTTCATTTCATCTTCACATATCATATTCAAAAGAGTCATGGATCACATGGTAGGAAGCTCACAACATGGCAACAAAATATAGCAGATTAGGACTTAGTGAAAATAACAGGTTTTAGCATAGCAGATTTTCACGAAGGCATATTGGCAGCAATAAATCTATATGCTACAGGGCATATTATGGCATGAAAATCTACAGCGTGGTAGAGGGCATGATGCACTACAATTCATTCCATGGTAGCAAGGTCTAATTATGCCTAGAACCATGGATAGCATCAACACAACATGGCATTTTGAAGAAAACAGATTCTCAGACTTAGTGAAAACTAGAATAGACATGTGCTGCAGTTTTTAACAGATTGACATAATGGACAACAGAATTAATTATGATGCTAAACCTATTCATGCAAACTATTGGCACCACATGATAGGCAGCAACATGCTTACCAAAAGACTCCTTGATGGCAACCACAAAAGACTCCTAGATCATTAGCTAATCACATGATAACATGGCAACAAAATAACAGTTTTCAGACTTAGAAATATTTTGGGCCCTCAAAACAGCAGTATTTTATTGCATGATGGCAACAAGAAAATAACACCTAAACATGCATTTCTATAGCAACCAAAAATATCAGGGCCTAACACACATGTCCAAGGGCATATCTCATGTTCAAAATTATTTCATATCATGCATGGATTAATTCACACAAAATAAACAAAAGGGCATCATAGCAAAATAATCATGCACACAAAAATTCTCAAATGCCAAAACTAATTGCACAGATAAATCCTATGGATTTTCCTACCCCAAATTCATATATAATATGTGGGTTTTTATTAGAAAACAAATGACACAACATTTTTGCGAGATTAGGACATAAACCGTTATAGCAAGTCATCTATGCAATTTAAATGCAAACATCACATCAAACATTTTTGTCATGCATGAAAATTGGTTAAAATTAATCTACACATTTTACACGTTTATAGTTTTTACATACGATGCACCGTTATTTATATATGCGCAAAACAAAATATGGCATTTATGCGAATTCCACGAAAATAGCATGTTAAACATCTTAAACATTTATAAAAGTGGGATATAATTAATCTACACAAAATCCTACACATTTTTCATATACGAAATGTTTGGATCCGGTGCACGGTTAATTAATTATAAACATTTTAAAATTATGCATTTCTATAATTAAAAAAAAACGCTAAAGGGCCGGATCTGGAACAGAGGTCCAACAGTGGACATGGGCGTCACATACGAAACTGCACGCGGGGGCGCTAGATAGGGCGGTGGAGCTCACCATAGCGGGCCATGGCCCAAGGCGCGGGTGAGCTGGGCCTCTTGGTGAGAGAGGCCCATGCGGGGCTGTGGGCGAGGCCGACCCAGGCGCGCTGGCCTGCCTGGCGCTCGCTCGGTCAACGGGGCGGGGCGCCCGCTGCGTGCGTCGTCTCCCACCGAAGGAAGAGCAGCGGCAGCACTCGGGTCCGATGGACGATGCAGACGGGGCTAGCGACAAGGAGGCCGTTCGGGGTCCGGGAACGGCGGGAACGGAGCTTGGGGGCCGGATCCATGGCAGAGCGGCGCCGATCTGAGCAGTGGCGCACTAGAGCTTCATGGACTTCCCTGTTCGTCATGGAGAGAGAGAGCAAGACATGAGAGGGAAGAAAGATGGGGAGAGGGAGAGAGACACGGGTGACTGGGGAAGGAGAAGAGGGACGGCGACCTGCAGGCAGCTCCGGCGGTGTTGGTGGTCGGCGGGATCCGGTAGGCGGGGCATCGGGGTCCTTCGATCCAATCGGGAGGAGGGAGATCGGGGACGAACTCGTCCCTGGGCGGTGGCGGCGGATCCGGATGGGCTCGGGGCGGGCCGCGGATGGGCTTCGCGTGGCCGGCGCGGTGGGAGGAGGGAGGCTGGCTTGGGGAAGCTGGTCGGCTGGCTTGCGGGCTCCCTGGTCGTCCGATCTGACCACGGACGGCCGGGATCGAGGCTCTCGAGCCGATTCGGTCGGCTTGGCTAGGGGCTGTCTGCGGGGCTGGCTGCCGACGGGACAGATGGCGGCGGGTTGGTTGGCCGATGCGGATTTCGAGGCTGAGGTGGGAGAAGGCCATTTCTGGACGTGGGGGTGTCCATATATAGCAGTTTTGGCTAGGGTTTGGGTCTAGGGGTGGTTTTTCGACCCTCCGATCGCGATCGGACGGTCCGGTCGGAGGGGTTAGGCTAGGTGGGCTGTAGGTGGGTTGATGGGCAGTGGAGAGGGGTTGGGCTGAGATGAGAGGGGAGTTTTTGCGGCCCGTGACACAAGGTTTTAAAACACGAAAACGTCTGTGATATAAACCGATGACGGTGCCGCTACGGTCTATCGTTGGGGTATTAAACGACCTCCGTTTGCGACGAAATTTGACAGGCGGTCTACCTACAATATAACAAGACCGCACGCCAACTTTCGACCCAATCCAAGAATATTTTATACCCACTTTTAAAAACAATATTTTAAGGATGCCGCGGGCGCGTGCGTGTGTGGTTGGACTCGAAACAGTCGACGACACGAACGGAGAGAACCGGCAACTATGGACGGATGCAAGTTTTTCAAAAACGAGTGACGATGCTATGCAGATGATGCGACTGATGCGATGATGAATGTGACAACCGAACGAATCACACGACGAGAATGGAATAAAAGGGGAATCTTCTGGAGCGTTGGTCTCGGGCTGTTACACGATATTTGTTTGACACAAACTTTGTTACGTTCGACACAATTTATGTGTAATGATTCTATGTATCCAAGTACTTTACATCATTAATGCTCGGATCCGCATTGTACAAGACTTTGTTGACCGACCATCGGCTTCAACCTCCTCGGCCAGTAGTCGAGGAGTGTTTGTCCTACTTTATAAAGCCTTTATAAGGGCAAAGATTTACGGCAAACAAGGCAATCCGGCCATACGGTTTTATAAACAAAGGTACGCGGAGAGATATGTTATATTACTACTTAACGTAAGAAACATCTTCTGGGAAAAATAGTTCATCTATAAGTTCCTTTTCCCAAGATATCATGTTGACCATGATTGTGAAACCTCAACTCCGATCAATGTGGGAGGAAAATATTGAGGATTTAGTTCGGTGAATGTTCCCGAACTTTGTGGTCTTTAATGAACCAAAATTTTCACTTCCGTCATTGCCGACCAATTATATTCTTAAGATGGCTAGATTTTGGCTTCACCCAAATTGAGGTACTAATCCGGATGACCCAGAAGTAACAATCACAGAGGTGCTCCCTTTACCCCCTTGCCGAACAATCGGGAACGTAGGGGATAAGCACAGGAGCCAGGCAACCCAGCTTGGCCAAAATCTTAAGTCACATTGATGCATATTTATGGCTTTATAACGATCACTACGGAAGGCGGCTTTCGTATATTAAATACAAACGCTGATGATACGTTGGGCTCACCGGGAATCCCGATGTATCTATGCCGAGGTGCCACAAGGAAACCTCGGTATGGTTTATTTTGACTTCGTCGCGACTGTTTATAATCTGAAAGTGGCCTATCGTCGGCTTCCACCCCTTTGTAGATGCTACGTAGGGTGTTTCCATACAAACAAGACAACCCTTAGCCGACGTCTCGTTGCCTGGAGGCGGTCGTGTTAGTGGAAACAAGGCAATCATATATTTGGGCTTTATAACTTTCACTTAGTCATAGGAGCATATGTTTGGGGGCAACTTAATAGCCCTTGGTATACGTCGACTCCTCGGGTTATTCGAGGTCGAACCACCCAAAACTTGGCCTTTTCAAGAAAGAGAGGCCCTTCGTTTTACTCGGATAACCTCGATCGGCTATATTTGGTTGAACACCGCCTGCGGTTCGCTGCTGATTTACGCTTGTTGTGACAGTCAGCTTTCAGCTTTCTCCAACTGAGGCACTTAACCAGTTAAACCAGAAGTGACAATCGCAGTGATTCTCCCTTTACCCCTTAGCCGAACAAAGCGGAAACGTAAGGGGTAAGCACGGGAGCCGGGCAATCCAGCTATAGACCAAAGACACAACTCGAAATCAATGCATATAAATACGAAATACCGAGGACAATTTGCCGAGGACTGCATGGAGTACCTCGGTGTTTGGTGGGTTCGTTGCTAACTGCAGACCCCCCTTTAATATTGCCGATGCGTGAAATGCATCTCGCGTTATACTGCGAGAGTTATGCTCGGAAAAGACAAAAAACTTATGCAAAAAACTTTATGTTTAGATAAAAGAAAATTGTGCCAATCCAAAATTGGTCTAAAATTTAATTTGTGTTTCGGTCGTGCTTTAACATGATACATCCGATCTCCAGACTCCAATCGGGTCAGCCTTTGGCTTCAATCTCCATATCCCGAAGGCGGGGTGTTTCTCCGAGGCCTGTTTAGCGAACTAAACTCGAGCGGCTTTAGAAAGAAATCAGGCTATCTGGCTATTGACCACACAGTAGTGTCGGAAAATGGAGTAGTAAAAAATGACTTTGCAACGACCAAGAAGAAAACACATTTATTATAAAAACGGCTCATATAAATTTAAGAGCCCCCAGTTAACTTTGGGGAAAGGAAATTGTTTTTAACAAACGGTTTTTTGTTTAACAAAAAATATAATGTCTAGTTGAACCGAACAAAAAGTAAAATTTCAAAAAGAGCTGAGCACGAAAATGACTTAGCTAGTTAATGTGCTCAGTGCAGTCCGGGGTTGTGGCGGGGCGGAGACGTAGTCCTCGGCCTGGCCGAGGTCCCAGCCCCCAAGCCCGAAGTAATCAAGCGAAGAGCTCGGATCAAGAAGTGGCAACGCAACACGGTTGCTGCGGCGAGGCGAAGCCCTCGGTCCAGCCGAGGAGACAAAGTAGTTCGGCAGCATGACGGCAAAGCCCCCAGTTATCATGGGAGAAGGACGTGTTTTTAACAAGGAAAGTTTTTGTTTTGAGACAAAACATAACGCTCGATTGAACCGAACAAAAATTTAAAAACTTAAGAAATTTGAGCATGAAAGCGACTTAGCTGGTTAATATGCTCGACGTTGATGACGTGGGCCGAGCTTGCGGCGGATCGAGGTCCCAACCCCAAGCCAGTCCAGAGGTGCTCGAGCGAAGAGCTCGGCTTGATGATGTGGCGATGCAGCGCGATCGATGTGGCGAGGCGAAGCCCCCGGTCCAACTAACATGACGAAGCTGGTCGGCTGGTGACACCAAACTCCCCGGAGCAGGTTGATGAAGAGATGGAGAAGCCCCCAGTCCAAACGATGTGTCGGAGCAGATTGACGGAGAGACGTCGAAACCTCCATGTAGGCCGACGTATCGAAGAAGGTCGGTGTGGCAGATGTCGGTTTGATGAAGGGTGGCGTGGCAACGTGAGAACACAACTTTGCTCGACGGAGGCGGGACGATGACGCCGAGGCAACGAGGTGACCACGTTACAGTCAAAGTCAATTACATGCGCACATAATATAGTGCTAGACAAAAGTAATACAAGGTAATTAAAAAAACTCTTCCACTTATTTAATTTAGGTGAAGTAACTAAATAAATATGGCCAGGACACCCAGGTCAGCTCGGTGGACTGGGGCGCAGAGACGTCGACGCAGGTCGGCTGGCCGAGGTGATGAGACAATCACAATAAATGTTAGATGTCCGCCAGTCTTATGAAAAAGGCAGTACAAACCAGCAGACGGAAAGCGCCAAGTACAAATGTCGGTAGAATATTTCTGCAAAAATAAGGCAGTACAAACCAGCAGAAAAATACTCTGTGCGTAATAATTTTACTTGCTAAATGAATAGTAAGGAAAAATTGTACCTGTTTGACAACGAGCGACTGCAGCATACGGATGCAAATAGACGAACTGATCATTACTCAGCTGGAATCAGATCGCTTTTATCTTTGCACGGTGATTTACCAATACGTGAAGCAGTAGTACTAGATTACTAGATTTCAACCAAATCTAGGGTTCCGTGCTGCAAAGCTTAGCGAGTCAATTGGGTTAGGCTAGCAATTAAGGTATACATGCACTTTTTAGAAAAAGGTAGCAGAGGACTAGCCGAACAGGAGATGAATTAAAAAAAAGAAACGTATTCCCCATATGCATGCTCTACCGAGATGAACTCTGATCGGTCCATGTGCGCTGCTGGACTTTCCTCGTCTCGATCGCCGCTGGATAGAGTGCTTCTTCATGGACTTCCATGATGCACGGGATATCGCGTCACCGCACGTTGATTATGCTCATGGTAGTCGCAGTTGTTTACCTGCGACTCGATCACCGCTTGAGGCAGCCAAAGGTGATTACCTGCTCAAGTAAAATAGTGCAAGCCAAAAATAATGACAGATTATATATATATATATATATATATATATATTAAAAAAAATCATCTACTTAATTAATTTAAGTGAAGCAAATAATTAGAAAATTTTGGCCTGAGCGCCGAGGTTGGCAAAGGCGGGATGACGACGTTGGTTCGCCGAGTTAGCGGCGTCGCATAGTTGAGGTCAATTATCTGGCGCGAGGTCGATGTCATCATAGGTCCTAAATTCCCAAGAGACTAACCAAACCGACACCACACACGAACATTGGTGGAACATCTCTGCAAAAATAATGCAGTAGAAACCAACAGAAAATATTCTTTGTGTAATAATTTTTACGTTCTAAACAAATAGTTAGTTAAAATAGAACCTCACGTTATATGACATGGTATAGCAGACCAAAGAAGAAATTCCTTTGGATTCCATGTGACCGGCCTCCAGCTAGCCGATCCTTGAATTTCGTGCATCAACTCGTGATACTAGTTGATTTAGCAGATGCATTGCCTTGACGCTTTAGTTGACCACATGTAGTGCGTCTGTATGGCATAAAGTACTGTCCACTTCTGCATGGCGGATGGACGTATTTGGAGGATTTTTCAGTGTTGTCTAGCCAACAAGCACGTCCGGCCATCAGATCGAATTGCCCTCGGACAATATTTGTCGCAGCCAGCCGAGCAATAGTCGATAATGATTACCCGACAACAGATCGGATCGCGGTATGCCTGCGGCAGCGCGTTGAACATCTCCAATCTGCAAATAAATTTGATGAACCGGTGACTGTAATAGTAATAAAAAAGAAGTTGCCGCATAATAGATCTAACTAGAAGTGTAACACCTGATTTTGCATCGGTTGAAGATCCATTGCCCCACGGCGATCGCCCAGTAGGCTCTCAAAGAAAGCACCAATGTCGGTTCTGAATCCGGCATACCTCGTGGTAGGGGTCCTAAGCTAGGTGTCTTGGAGCAATGGTAACATGGACACAGGATTTTACCCAGGTTCGAGCTCTCTCAAGGAGATAATACCCTACGTCCTGCTTTTGATTGTATTCATATGGGGGATCGTACAGAGTACATGTATCTACCACGAGATTATTGGAATGAATATGAGATTGTCTATTGACTAGCCTGGCCTCGGTTTATATAATGCACCGTAGGCTTAGGGTTTAGAGGAGTCCTTGTCTTGTGCGCCAAGTCTTGTGGAATCTCCCTTGTATGCATCATGGGCTGCCCGAAGTGGCCCATTAGTGAATCACCCTGGGGGTCCTCGTCCCGACCCACTGGTCGGGGGACGATGTGGTGAGTACCCCCTAGTCCAGGACACCGTCAGTCGGCCCAAAGCAGGTCTATCACCATCCCGAGTACATGCGTGAGCTTAGGTCTTAGGACATAGAACGTATGTTGTACTAGAGACTCATAGATGACCTATCGTTGCGTCTCATAGTCGGGTCTGTCCAACTCAAACCTTATCTCGACTCGGATCCGACTACGTTGAATCCGACCAGATCTTTCTGAGTCCATATTATCCAGCTAGCATCTAATGCTACATGGCCAGTGAGACCGGACCATCCACCGTGTCATATGCTAGTCTAACTGGCTGAGCGTCCACACAGCCTTTATGACTAGGTACCATTTAGGACAGTCATCATACAATGCATAGTCTCACAAACAAGTCACGTACTTGTTAATACGCATCATTGATAATGTCCAAGGACTATCTTTATTCATAAACACATAGGAAATATCATCATACATGATTGCCTCTAGGGCATATCTCCAACAGTCTCCCACTTTCACTAGAGTCAATCAAATAAACATCGAATGCCCATAGCTCTAACGTGCCCCTCATGCTTGGGTTGTGGAAGCAGCTTAGTCAAAGGATCTGCAACATTTTCATCAGTATGAATCTTGCATAAATTAGTATCACCATTCTTTATGAGCTTTCGTATCAAGTGATAATTTCGGTCTATGTGCCTGGTCTTGTGGTGTTGTCTCGGCTCCTTGGCCTTTGCTAGGGTGTAACGCCCAAGATGCGGTCCTATCCTTATTTTGGCTCGAGGGACTCGACAGGGATAGAAGCGCATCTCGTCGTTTTGCAATAATGGATATCATTACAAGTACATCTAAAGAGCAGATGAGTATATGGAATTGGCTTACACTCGCCACAAGCTAAATCATGATCATCACAAATACAACAATACATTCAATCACCATACAGAGGAGCAGGGTCCGACTAGGGACAAAATCAAACGATAAAAACGACATCCATCCTTGCTATCCCAGGCTGCTGGCCTGGAACCCATCCTATGACCTATGACAAAGATGTTCGAACTCAGGGGTGTGTGCGAAGATCCCCACCAGCTTCGACCCCAAGCTCACAGCTCCACAGTCTAACCGGACGAACTTACTCAATCGCGAGGAAGTAGACTAACACACGAGGATTTACCCAGGTTCGGGCCGCTGTGAAGCGTAAAACCCTACTCCTGCCTTTTGGTGGATTGCCTCACGAGGAGGTTTGTGGATGAACTGGTACAGTGGTGAGCAACCTCGCGAGGGCACTCGGGTGACTTCGGATCTATCCGTCCCTACGACGCAACCTTGCCTCTATTTATAATGGCCTGGGTTCTCTTCCCTTATCGCCTTGGCGGGAAGGGATCCCACAATGGCCAAATTCAAAGGGGGACAAGGAGTACACCTTATCCTGACGAAAGGTGGTCTTCGCCTTCAAAGTAGCTGGTAGTGAGGCAGGGGTGTGCTCGGCGATGACATCCGTCCTGCGGGGCTCGTGGTCTTGGTCTCGTTGCGCCGGAATGGAAACCTTTGGGGGGATGCCTTGGGAACCCGCGTACGTCCCTGCCTCCTTTGCACCAAAGAGGAAACTGCTTCTTCTGTCCTCGCCTGAACCCGCCTGGCCCGGCTGGCGTCACCTCAGCCTCCCGCGGCCGAGCACTGCATAGAGATCTCCGCCCCTTGGGAGGGGGCATGGCGAGGCCTCCTCCCTTCGGGGGTCTTGGCGTCATCCTCCTCACGAGGGTAGGGCTCTCGCGAGGGCCTTGTCTTGAGTGATGCCGCACCGGGCCGGGCCAGGCTGTCGAAGTGGGCCACGCCCTGGCCCGTAGGCTGGCAGGTCTGGGTACCCCCATTCCCTGAGCGCCGACAGTAGCCCCCGGGCCCAAGGCGCACTTGGGCTGGCTTCGGGGCAGAGCCGAAGGAGCCGGCCCGAGCGCCACAGGCCCCAATCGCATGCGGGGCCAGGCCGATGCGTGGCGCATAACGAGAAGCAGACGCCTCCACTTCCCGAAGACCTCGGGAAAAGCCTCGAGTCAGGCTGACATGAAGCCTGCGCACAGCGGCGGCCATCATTGCACTTCCTTGAATGTAGCCGTCCCTTTGTGTCTTCTCTCCCCTCGACCCACGCGGACGTGACCCGACGAGGGCAGACGAGGCGACATGAAACAGGGCTATCATTGCCCGGTACGTGGGGGGACGCCGGTTGGCCTCCACCCGGCTATAAACAGGTGGAGAGGGGCAGAGCCCCCAGCCCATCTCGACTTCTCGCATCCTTGCTCAAGGCCCCCGCCCTCTCAACTATGACGGTAGTGAGGAGGTTTTCTGCTGCCGAGAAGGGGAAGGCCCGCCAGGAAGGGCCGGACCTACAGCCAAACAAGAGGGGCCGGGGCCGTTCCCGTAAGTACACCGTGGTGCCGACGGCGATGCCCCGGGGGCGCGGCTGCACCCCCGCGAGGGCAGGCGCCTCCTCCGGTGCAGGCGGAGGCGGCGGGCGTGGCGACCGCTGTCGGATTTCGGGCTCCGCAAAACCCTCAAGGTTCGAACTCAGGGGCGTGTGCGAAGATCCCCTGCAGCCTCGCCCTACCTAGCTCTCTACACGACGATTAGGATGATGAACTCGCACGATGACGAGGAAGAAGATGCACACGGTGATTTACCCAGGTTCGGGCCGCTGCGAAGCGTAATACCCTACTCCTGCTTTGGTGGATTGCCTCACGAGGAGGTGTGGTGGATGAACTAGTATAGTCGTGAGGAGCCTCGCGAGGGCGCTCGAGTGGTGTTCTTGGCTCTCTGCCTTGTCGGGTGTCTGTTGTGTTCTCTCTCCTTGTTCCCCTCTCTATGGTGCAGCCTATCCTCTATTTATAGCAGCGGCCCAGGTCCTCTTCCCTTATCGCAATGGCGGGAAGGGATCCCACAACGGCCAAATTCGAAGGGGGACAGAAGTACATCCCCACCCTGCCCAAAGGTGGTCTTCGCCTGCAAAGTAGCTGTCGATGATGCAGAGGTGGGCTTGGCGATGACATCCGTCCTGCTGGGATCGTGGTCGTGGTCTTGTTGCACCGGAATGGAAACATTTGGGGGAGCTTTGGGAACCCGCGTACGTCCTTGCTCCCTTTGCACCAAAGGGGAAACTGCCCCGCCTGACACGCTGGCGCCCGCTTGTCCCTCCTTGCATCATCCTTGACTCCTGAGGCCGGGTTTTGCATAGAGATCTCCGCCGCTCCGGAGGGGGCCTGAGGAGGCACACTCCTTGCTGATCTTGGTGTTGCTTCCCTCGCGAGCTTGGGTCCTCACGAGGACCTTGTCTTGAGTGCGGCTGCGCCAGGTTGTGCTTGGCTCGTGAGGTGGGCCATGCCCTGGGCCGCAGGCAGGCAGGTCTGGGTAACCCCGTTCCCAGAACGCCGACAGTAGTCCCCGGGCACAAGGCGCGCTCGAGTTGGCTTCCGGGCGAAGCCTTTGTGGGTGGCCCGAAGCGCCGCGGGCCCCAAACGCCTGCGGGCCAGGCTCTGCGCGCGTCGAGCGCCTGGGCGGCGATGCCCCCGCTCCCCGAGGGTGTCAGGAACCGCCCTAAGTCAAACTGATGTGACACCCATGTGCAGTGCCGGCCATCATTGCCCTTCCTTGAATGATGCTACTTCCTCGGGTTTCCACTCTCCGGGCCACGCGGATGTGACCCGACAATTGGCAGGCGAGGCGATGCGGATGGGACTGCGTCGATGGAACCGCCCCGCGGCGCCCGAGAGGCGCACGAAGCCTGCCCTCCCACGACGCTTCGCGGCTGCAGTTACGCCTATAAATCCGCCCCGCCCCTGGGGGGGGCATTCCAGTCTCGAGGTGTCTTCTCGCTCCCATTGTTCCACAGAAAAACCCTCTCCTCCTCCTTGCTTCCCCTCTCCCATGGCGTCTAGGGGAAGTGCTGCGGGCACGGGGAAGCGCGCGGGCCCATCGGCTGCTTCGTCCCCTTCCGGGGGCAGGGCCTTCGGGGCCGGCGCAAGTTCGCCGGCGCTGGGCCATGGTCGATGAGTGAGTATTCCGCCGGCTCCTTCTTTCTTAGTTTTCTCATCCAGTGCACCGGACCTGATCCTCTCCTTCTTCCAGGGCGCCTGCGGCCAAGAAACGCAGGCTCGGCGAACTCCAGGAGGAGGTGGACGCGCTGCGGGCCCAACTGGCGACCGCCGAGGCCGCCTTCCAAGTTGCCCTCAGGGGCGAAGCGGAGGCCAGGGTGGAGCTGGCGTCCCTCCAGGCTCAGGTTAAGGAGGCAGCCGACGCCGTGCAGGCCGCCCAGGATGAGGTGGCGCATGCCAAGATGCTGGAGTCCCTACGCGCCGAGCAGTATCTTGACATCGCCCGCCGCGCGGCCGGCGTGGTGAGCCGGTTCGTCGGGGAAGCCCCCGCGCTGCCGTGCGCGCACGGCGACGGGGGCTATCTTGACTTCTTCCGGAGGGTGGTGGAGGCGCTGGAGACCGGCGTCTACCGCGTGAACGCGGACAACGAGTCCGACGCGCGCGACCTCCTGGACCTCGCCTTGACGTGCGTCTTCTCCAACCTGCGCCGCCATGCCCCGGAGCTTGACCTCTGATGCGTCGGGGAGCGGGTGCCTGACGAGCTCCAGAGGCCCCTCCGGGATGAGGTGCGCCCGCACGTGGTGTCCCTGGTGGAGCGGTTCATCCAGGTGCCCGCCTCTAGTGGGGAGGACGATTCCGACGCCGAGGCGGCCTGCGGCGCGGGCGGCGACAGCGACTCCTCCCTTTAGGCATCCCCTATTTCCCTTTCATGGTTCTTGTAATATTTAAGAAGAACTCGGCCCCGGAGGGCGTTATCCCTTTGCATATTACCTTTGTCTCCGTCCTTCCTTTTCTTAAATCGCCGGTTGCCTGCTTGCCGTGACGTGACTTAGTTTCTTCGCGTGGGGCTTGGCATCGCCGCCGATGCGGCTCGGTGATGACGGCCGGCGGGGCCCTCGCGAGGCTCTCTCTCATGAGGGGCAGCTCGTGGCCACCACTCCCCGGGTTCGTGGCCTTGCTGCTCGTCATGGCGGGGTCCCTCCCCTCGCGCCGTCTTTCCTGGCGCCTCAGGCCTCAGGGGTCTCGGTAGCCGCGCGTGGTGGCCCGCAGTACGTGCATCCTCACATTAGTGCGCACAACCCTTATCCCGTCCTCGGGTCGTCATTAGATCTGGAGGCTCTTGCTTGGTTCGGTAGTGTACTTAGCTTGTAGGGCGGTGACGATCTCGTGCGTCGTGTGGCACGGCCGGGTTGTCCAGATAGCCCACGATTCCACGTGGGACGCTTCATCCTTGTTTGTGGGACAGTTTGGGGGCCCTTTCGGCACTCTGTGTCTGCAGGCCCCAGTCCCGCACATTTCTCGACCACCGTAATGTACGTCTGGATCACCAGGACGCAACTACGAGGTGAGGCCTCGACACCCTTGATGCTGACCGGATCACCAGGACGACATCAAGGGGTGAGTGGCTATATGACCGGTAAGGTTCATGAGGCGCGTTGCTCAGGAGCCCCCTTTGATGCTCAAGCAGCTCTACGTCGGCAGGTCCCAGTCCCGCACATTCCTCGACCACCGTAATGTACGTCCGGATCACCAAGACGCAACTACAAGGTGAGGCCTCGACACCCTTGATGCCGACCGGATCACCAGGACGACATCAAAGGGCGAGTGGCTATATGACCGGTAAGGCTCCTGAGGCGCGTTGCTCAGGAGCCCCCCTTGACGCTCGAGCGACCCCCATTCCGTCCTGCTGGCTGCTGCCTCAGGAGGCACTGGGGCGTCCCGAGGCTCCATGCTGCGGTGCCGCGCTCTGGTCGGAGCCCCCGAGTGGGGGTCGACCGCCAAAAGATGCAAGTCCCTGAGGTGACAGGGCCTTGCTATCCAGCTCCGAGGCGCCTCGGGGAGGGTCGGAGCACACGGGCCCTTGCGAAACACCAATTCAGAGAAAGAGATTCCAAGAACGAAAAAAAATGAGAGAACGACGAGAGAAAAGTCCCCGCCCCTTTTTCTTTTTTAAAAATAGAGTTCTGAAATTCTCAAACTTCCTTCCAAAAAGTGGCAATTCGAACACCAAAAAGAAGCAAACAACTGCCGCGTCCGGCACCTAGGCTAGTCTTCGCCTTCGTCTTCCCCCAGCGCGGAGCGTATGGCATCCACATTGCGTGGGCATAGCCATTGGTGGGCAGTGTTGTCCGCCAGCGCGGAGCATGGGGCTTCCACATTGCGTGGGAAGGAACCCCTCCGCGTCCTCTGGGGGCTCCGGGCGTATACAGCCCACTCATTATTACGTGAGAGTGTCACAGCCATAGATAGCTGGGCAAGCCCCCAGGCGCACGGCCCGGTTGCTCCCAACTCCGTCAAGAGCCATCCCGTGCATTTCTGCTCGGTTGCGCGCCTCTATGACCCAAACCCGAATGCATTGTTCCCCGCGTAGCCGCGGGATTGTGCTCCCGCGGCCGAAACATGAGCACAATGCATCCGGCGCAGCCATAAAGGTGTTTTGTCGATGAAGCCGCCTCGTGAAGCGTAAGGGCGCCGGCCGGACAGTGTCTTGTGGGCCTCGTGAGGCCCAGCCTCCCGAGGCTGCGCCGGCGCTCCGGTTGCCGCAGGTGGCCCGTGCTTGGGGAGTCCAGACGTCCTGGGGACTTCTTTTTCTTATGAGTGAGGTAGGTTGGGAGCCCTTTCAGCACTCCGTGTCTGCAGGCCCCAGTCCCGCACATTCCTCGACCATCGTAATGTACGTCTGGATCACCAGGACGCAACTACGAGGTGAGGCCTCGACACCCTTGATGCCGACCGGATCACCAGGACGACATCAAGGGGCGAGTGGCTATATGACCGGTAAGGTTGCTGAGGCGCGTTGCTCAGGAGCCCCCTTTGACGCTCAAGCAGCTCTATGTCGGCAGGTCCCAGTCGCGCACATTCCTCGACCACTGTAATGTACGTCCGGATCACCAGGACGCAACTACGAGGTGAGGCCCTGACACCCTTAATGCCGACCGGATCACCAGGACGACATCAAAGGGCGAGTGGCTATATGACCGGTAAGGCTCCTGAGGCGTGTTGCTCAGGAGCCCCCATTGACGCTCAAGCGGCTCCCCAAAAATTTTTGTTTCCTGCCCCGGGAAGCGCGGGCCTCCCGAGGCTCCGAGATGGCGCGTGAAGCCGCCTGGGGAAGCGTCGGGGCGCCGGCCGGACAGTGTCTTGTGGGCCTTGTGAGGCCCAGCCTCCCGAGGTTGCGCCGGTGCTTCGGTTGCCACGGGTGGCCCACGCTACTTGTGTCTTGCTGCTCCCCCCAGGCCGTTTCTCCTGAGGCCTCGGGGCTTGGCTCGGTGTTGCTTGCTCGCGAGGGCGACGACTTGCGCCGTTCCCCGCGGGACCGGGGGCATCCTCCCTCTTTCGCCCGCTCGCGTTGTCCAGGCCAGGTGCTCCGTTGGTGGAAGCCCCCTGGCCCGGCTCGGGGAGGACGCCTAGGGTACCCCGTATTCTTGGGGGGTGTTGGCGCCTACGGCAGGCGCCTGATCCATCCCACCGTCCGGAGGTATGACGTAGCTTGGTACATAGGGCTCTACATAAGGGCCCGGTTCTCCTCCTGAGCCATCCAGCGGGGCACCGGGGACGGCCCCTTCGGGCGGCGGCGGGGCGCCGCCCTGTGCGCGCAGCCCGCAGACCCTCCTACGACGAGCCTCAGCTCGAAGTTGCTTACCTCTACCACCGCCGCTGGGTGGGCCGCGTGCTTCCTGACGGGGATTGTTACCTTGGCGATCCGATGCGCCTTCGTTGTGGTTGCTTGCTTGTCCGGACGCCTGCGCCGCCTACTCCCTGCGCAGGATGGCGCGCTTCCGCCTGGTCAACCCAGGCTGTTGACGGTCCGTAGGGGTATGAGAGTGCGAGTCGGTACGCGCGCGGGGCGCCTCGTTGTTTCCTCCGTGCGCCCTGAAACCGGTCACCGGAATTCGGAGGAGGAGGAGCACGGCGTGCGGCGGGCCCCGTTCGGGCTCGTCCGCAGCCTGAGGGGGCACGCCGCCGGCGGGCTGGGCGACAGGCGCGGCGAACGGGCCCCCGGCGCCTGACGCCAGCGGCCGCGAAGGAGGGCTGGTGGCCATGGCCCTCCGCGCGACGGCGACCAGCTCAGCGATGTGGTCGGCCCATGCGTCGAAGCCCCCGTGCGTCGGGCGGTGGACAAGCATCTCGCTTGCCATCAGCAACGCATCGTGCGCGTCGAGGTCTCCCACGTAGGTGCAGCGCGATGTCGGTGCTGGGGGCGCCGCCCGTCTGCCGTGCGCTTGGGTGGCGCGAGGGGCGACGACAGTAGAGATGATACTGGCGGCTTGATACTGACCGCCCAGTGTCGCGCCGCTGGGGCGTGGGTCTTGATCTGCAGTGGTGGGGTTGGTGAAGACGGATCCGCCATGGCCGGAGGAAGCTTGTCGGGCGCTGGCCATCGGAGCGGTGCGGCGAGGGAAGAGCGAGGCTTCGAGAAAGATTTCGACACGCCCCCTACTTGGCGCGCCAAATGTCGGATTTCGGGATCCGCAAAACCCTCAAGGTTCGAACTCAGGGGCGTGTGCGAAGATCCCCTGCAGCCTCGCCCTACCTAGCTCACTACACTATGATTAGGATGATGAACTCGCACGATGACGAGGAAGAAGATGCACACGGTGATTTACCCAGGTTCGGGCCGCTGCGAAGCGTAATACCCTACTCCTGCTTTGGTGGATTGCCTCATGAGGAGGTGTGGTGGATGAACTAGTACAGTGGTGAGGAGCCTTGCGAGGGCACTCGAGTGGTGTTCTTGGCTCTCTACCTTGTCAGGTGTCTGTTGTGTTCTCTCTCCTTGTTCCCCTCTCTAGGGTGCAGCCTATCCTCTATTTATAGCAGCGGCCCGGGTCCTCTTCCCTTATTGCAATGGCGGGAAGGGATCCCACAACGGCCAAATTCGAAGGGGGACAGAAGTACATCCCCGCCCTGCCCAAAGGTGGTCTTCGCCTGCAAAGTAGCTGTCGATGATGCAGAGGTGGCCTCGGTGATGACATCCGTCCTGCTGGGCTCGTGGTCGTGGTCTTGTTGCACCGGAATGGAAACCTTTGGGGGCGCTTTGGGAACCCGCGTACGTCCTTGCTCCCTTTGCACCAAAGGGGAAACTGCCCCGCCTGGCACGCTGGCGCCCGCCTGTCCCTCCTTGCGTCATCCTTGACTCCTGAGGCCGGGTTTTGCATAGAGATCTCCGCCACTCCGGAGGGGGCCTGAGGAGGCCCACTCCTTGCTGATCTTGGTGCTGCTTCCCTCGCGAGCTTGGGTCCTCGCGAGGACCTTGTCTTGAGTGGGGCTGCGCCAGGTTGTGCTTGGCTCATGAGGTGGGCCATGCCCTGGGCCATAGGCAGGCAGGTCTGGGTACCCCCGTTCCCAAAACGCCGACAACCGTGACCGAGGAGGGAGGCCCACAGTGAGCACCCGGCCACCGCGCCCGCGGTCTCACACTGCCGATGTAGGCCAGGAGTTCGTGGTGTTGGTGGAGAGACCGGCGATCACCTGGCTGCAGCTCCCGCGCTTCTTCGTGGAGACGTTGCGGGCCAGCGAGCCCGCGGGCCTGTGGCTGCAAGCCGATGGTTGTTGTAGCGGAGTGCTATGGGTGGAGATCGAGGTTACCCCCGCAGGTTATGCCTTCTTGAGCCGCGGGTGGCAGACCTTCGCCCGCGCCCGCGGCCTGGAGGGGTGGCTCACGCTCCACTTCAAGCACGACGGCGCGGCGACGCTCTTCGTCAGGATCTTCGGGGAGGATGGCAGGTGCCTGGGGTGCTGCCCGGAGGGTGACGGTGGCGGCAGCGATCACCCTCCGGCGACTGGTAGCCCTTGCGGCGGCGGCGCTCTTGGAGGTGAGCTTGCCCTTGGCGACGGCCGCCATGCTTCCAGTGGTAGCGACACCTCCTCTGAGGGGAGCTCGAGTGATGACTCCTATGATGCGCCACCGCGTCGGCGCGCTCGGACCTCGGGGGGTAGCTGGCTGTGATGGCGCCGTACTTCCGCCCAAGAAGCAGCCACGCCGGCGCGCCACCACGGACCCGTCAAGGAGGAGGAGGACTCTGACTGAGCGTGGCCACGCCAAGCCTGGACCTCAGGAGTGGCAGCCCTCGAGGGAGGGGGCCTCCTTCGCCTTCTTCTTCTTTTCCTTTCCCTGTAATCAAAAAATCATGGAGGGCCCCTCGGGGCGTGTAATGAATTCTGGCGCTTGCGCCCTTACTTTAGCACTTTCGTTGTGCATCCCAATCCTTGCATTACTGTTAATTGAGACTTCATGTTGGTCGTGATTAGGGTACTTAGCTTGATGCGTCGGCGGTGGGCCTCTTCGTCATGAGGTCTAGCACTGGCACCTGGGGAGCTCGGGGGTCTTGCCAGGGGGTTCTTCTTTCTTGCTGGCGAGGCGGTTTGGGAGCTCTCTTGGTGCTCTGCGTCGGCAGGGCCCAATCCCGTGCATACTTCGACCGCCGTTGGGGCGTCCGGATCACCAGGACGAGACCAAGGGGCGAAGGGCTACGTGACCAGTGAGCCTCCTAAGTCGCGTTGCTCAGGAGTCCTCCTTAACGCTCGAGCAGCCCCCTTACCATTCCTTGCCAGTTCCTGCATAGGGTCCCTGGGCAAGGGTCGATCGTCGCTGGTATGCCAAGTCATGATGCTCAGCAAGGCCAGGAGATGGATACCTCTGGGGCAGTATGGGCCTGCTGACTCGCCCGAGAGCGCCGCACGAGGACCAAGATGCCCAGGTCTTGGCAAGGTGTGCGCACCGTGCCCGTAGCCCCCGCTCACGGGGCGCGAGAGGGAGAGGCTGGCAGGTGTCGACTCAAAAAAAGAAACTTCAAGACAGAGAACTACAAGGAGAAAAAATCCCACCCCTTTTTTCAAATAAGGTTGAAGAGCCTCGAGTTTCATTCCAGAAAATGGCAAATTCGAATACAGAAAGAAGCAAAGAACAGCCGCGTCCGGCACCTAAGCTAGTCTTCGTCTTCCCCCAGCGCGGAGCATAGGGCATCGACTAGGTGTGGGGACCCCAACTCATAAGTCGTGATCACCGAATGCACGTGTACAGTGATCCCAGAGATCAATGCTCACTGAACACATAGAAGCTGAATAACAAGAGTCTTACATCCACATTTAGCGTCTTACACAAATAAAGACCATGAAGGTCTAGTCTTACATAGATAGGGCCACAAGGGCCAAATACTTAAACATAACAAGCAGCGGAATTCTTGGTCGAAAGCGTGAACCCATGCCATCTGCCTTAAACCTACAGGCATTCTGACTGGGAAGCGTCCTAGTTCGCATGTTCGTCACCAACGAACTCTTCGCCATATTCCTGCTCTTCCATGCCTGGCCAATTAAAGAACCAGTGGCAAGCCAATGAGTACTTTGAATGTACTCGCAAACAACCAAAGTTGTGGAACAAGGTATAACAATGCATGATATAGCACTAAGTAGGTAAGATTTGCAGAAAGCTGATTTTTAAATGCAATGACATGATCAAGTAACTCGAGTAAGCATGCATCAACTGCTAACAGGTACATGTGAGCAAATCTCAGTTATCATCATAAGCAGGGGTTGAACATCTCATGTTCATCATCATGCTAAGTCACCGGACTTAGCTCAATCATCATGCTAAGTCATCGGACTTAGCTCAACTACCGTCTTTGTCACCAACACACACACACACACACACACACCATGTTTGTGAAAACATCGGACGTAGTTTAAGCAGGACCTCCAACTGTCCATGACCGTGGACACGGCTATTCGAATAGTTTGACACTCTGCAGAGGTTGCACGCTTTACCCACAAGACTCGGGGAACTTCCGTGTCATCCACGACTCGCGGTATATTACATACCCGAGGTAAGCACCCGAACAATGCCTTTCCCCTAGCGATACTAAACAGAGAGTCCACTCGTTGGTGCCATCCCTCATGATATACATCACACGTATCATCCATGAGGGCAAGCAACGGTGTGCCCGGTGCCTGTAAAGACAGCGCATGGTCGCCCTTCCAGGCGCGACCCCGTATCGAGAGTGACCACGCCACTCCCGCCACTAGTAATGCGGGCTCTATGCTAGTACCCACCAAGGTAATCAACAAAGCCCCATCCCATAAGGGGTATCGTGGTCGTACATGTAAGGTTGGGTTGGTCAGCAAATCTTAAATCTCTCCGTGTTCGAAAACACACACACAACTTGCTCCGGTACACCACTTCTTTACCAAGTGGTTACCTAGCTCATCATCATCTCCCTCGGGCATTAGTTGCACCCGATGGGGTTTTCGAAAAAGTCTTTGAAAGCACTTTTGTTTCCATCACCATGCATATTCCCGTCCCACTTTGCATAGCATCTACTAAGCATCCTATCTACTCCCACCCGCACAACCCTCATAAGGATGGTAGGGTCATGCACGATGCAAGTATCAACGGTAAAGTATCGGAGGCTTCCCACCGAAGGGGAAACACCACATCATGATCAAATCATTGAAACAACAAGTGCTATATGTCATGCATGAAAAAGTTTCTTATCATGGTCAAAGGGCTGCTTGCCTGGCTCAACAAAGTCTTCGGGGTCTTCGAAATCTTCGGGTCCAATCCCTTCGTCAACAACGTAATCTATCGTCGCGGAATACACAGGCAAAAATAAGCATCACACAAAAACAGAGCACAATCTTTACTTCTAAAATGTTACATTACTCTGATAAATACTACAAGCTATTCTAAAAATACTTGTCTAGGGTTTTGAAGTTAAAAAGGTTTTCAAAACTATTTATATCAGAGGCTAAAAATGCCCAAAAGAGGTTTTAAAAATAAATCAGTAGATAAAAGATTTTCAATAAATTGTACAAATGGCACTATTAAGTTCTACACAATATTTCAAGATTTATGGTGGAGAAATAATTGGAATATGAATTTTTTTTGGAGCTGTGGGATTTTTGGAAAACCCCACAGAAAAAGAAAAAGAAAAACGCCACTGTGCCTGGGCCAGAACCGGCCAGCAGATGGGCCGGCCGAGAGGCCATCCAGCCCAGGCACGGCGCGGCGCGGTTGTTTTAAACCTGACGGCTGGGCCCCAGCCGTCAGTGGGAGAGAGGGAGGCTAGGGGATGACAGGGGGGTCCCACCTGTCATCACCCTCCTCGGGACAGGGAGGGAGCGAAGCTCACCGGCGCTGATGCGGTCGACGGCGGAGCCTGGCGATGGGGGAAATGGAACCAGCGGGGACCCGCCGTTCGGGTGGAGGTGGAGGGGACGCCGGAGAAGCACTGTCTCGCTGGCGACGAGGAAGTACGGCGGGACCACTTCGGGAGGGGGTCGCCGGCGTCGTCCCTTAGCTGAAAATGATCGGGGAGGAGGGGGAAAACGATCAGGAGGGGTCTGGGGTTCCAGATCGAGAGAAAACGGGGGCGGAGGAGGTCGTTTACCTCGCGAACACCGGTGGCCCGAAGCGGCGGCGCTCGGCTCGATCCCGTGCACAGAGGGGCTTGGAGGTGGAGTGGCTGGTGCCGGAGCACGATTAGGTGGTCGAGGGGGCGAGGGAGGAGCAAGAGGAGGCCCGGGGACTCCTCTTATAGGGGCGGTCGGTCCCTGCCATGGACAGGGAGCACGGCGAGGCCCAGGGCGACGCCACAAGCCACGGGGATGCCCTGGGCTGTGTCTGCAGTGGTCGTGGACTCGCTCCGTGCCCCCAGATAGGAAGAGGGGCAGCTAGAGGGGGCCAGAGGCTCGCGCGTGTGGCATCTCCCATTGGAGCTCTCGGGCGGTGCCATGCGCGCGCGAGGGGGGCACCAGGGGAGAGAGAGAGAAGGGGAGACGACCGGCAGGGAGGCGCGGACGTCGAGGGGGGCCCGGTGGCGTGCTCCCTTGGCCCGAGGTGGTCGGGAGCGTCGGGATGGGGGCGGCTACAGTGCGGGAGTGCACTGTAGCGCGCTCCAGAGCGTGCATATGGCCGGCATTGCCGTTGCCCGCGCGCTCTGGGGTGCCCCACTTTGTCCCGTAGCTCCTGGATGATCTGCAGATGCTGTAGGAGCTAGGGGAAGCTAGGGAGAGTAGAGGTGAGAGGAGGGGGAGGCAAAATGGGTGCTGGCCATGCTGTCCAGCAGGTAAAAATGGGTTTTTACCCCAACTAAACACCGAGCCTTGGCCATTAGAAAATTACTGGAGGTGAAGCACATCAATAAGGGGTTGTGGTAAAATTTTGGAGTGATGGAGAATAGTAGAAGGGGGTCAAACAGGGTTTTTACCACCTGGGCAAAAAGTGTTTGATGATGGTTTGGCTAAGAAAATGAAGTTTGCTTGACTTGAGATTTAACAGGGTCAAAGGATGGTTGAAAATAGGGTTGACCACCAAGTTTGAGCTTGATTGAAGAAAGTTCACAATGTAACTTTGTGAAACCCTAGAAATCAACAGAATCAGATTTCTGTAGATCTAGGCATGCATCTCACTTCCCACAAATCCACCACTTGGTGTGGTATCATTATTAGTGGTTTAGAACATGCCCACAAAGTTTGACGTCAGTAGGACAAACTTCACAATGTAGAGTTGTTCAAATTTGAATCTGGACAGAGAGGGTTTTGGAATATTTTGATGAAGCAAAACAATTGGGATTGAGGTGAAACTTTGCAAGATAATCACATATGACCATTGTGACTTGCTGGAATTTTCTTGGAATTTATTGAGAATATTTCTTATAGAAATATTTCAAAAGCTTGATTTGGGCAGAAAGAGTTTTGAGGGGTTTTGCCCATTATTTTGAACATGACCAAGTGTTGAAACTCATATATATGGAAAATATATGTCCACTGAGTTTCTCTAAATTTTCTCAAATATTTTTAAAGTATTTAAATAATTTTTCCCTATGAAAAACCATTTCTGGCTTTAAGAAAAAGCTTTTAAATAAAATAGTAAAATAATCTTTAAAAATAATGTTTGGTGGTTTTGAGAAGTCATATATATATTAGGTTCCAAATAAATCCTTTGGGGAAAAAGGATCCGCCTAATTTGAGGACTTGCAGTGCAACCCTCAACTCAGGGGTTTTTGAAAACCTTATTTGAATAAATCCTTTTTGGTCAAATTTTTTTTGATAAAAATAGTTTTGGGTACTATTCACATGGCATGATCATTGGGCAAGAAGTTTGGATCAAGGAAGATGAATATGGAGAGGAGTAGAACCTAAGAGTGCCAAACATAGTCATCCAAGCAATCAAACAAGCATTAATTTAAACAAGCATGCACTCAAAAAGTTTTAATAGGTTCCAAATTTGTAAATCCAGTCATAGTAAAGTGATACAAACACAGGGTGTGACACTAGGCGTGGGCATAGTCATTGGAGGAAAGTGTTGTCCGCCAGTGCGGAGCATGGGGCTTCCACTTGGACGTGGGTGGGAACCCCTCCGCGTCCTCGGGGGGCTCCGGGCGTATACTGCCCACTCATTATTACGTGAGAGTGTCACGGGTAGAACTTGCGGAGATGCTGGATGTTCCATGCATTCTGGATGGGGACCCCGTCCTTAGTCTCCAGGTGCACGGCGCCAGGCCTGGAGACGTGGGCGACCCTGAACGGGCCCTCCCACACGGGCGAGAGCTTGTGCAAGCCATCCCTTGAAAGGACCCGCCTCAGGACGAGGTCTCCGACTTCGAGGGTCCTGGAGCGGACGCTACGGCAATGTTAATGCCGTAGTGCCTGTTGGTACCTCGCAGCTCGGAGCGAGGCTTGGTGACGGGCCTCCTCCCCGAGCACGAGCTCTATCCCCCGCGAGGCATCCTGACGCTCCTCGTCGAATGCCAAGACCCGCGGGGATCGATGCTTGACCTCGTGTGGGAGGACGGCTTCAGCTCCATAGACGAGGAAGAACGGGGTCTCACCGGTGGGCTTAGTCGCAGTGGTGCGGATGGACCACAACACGGACTGAAGCTCATCGAGCCAACCCCTGCCGCAGGCCTCAAGCTTCTTCTTGAATCTCCTTGCCTTGAGGCCCCGCAGGACCTCCACATTGGCGCGCTCGGCCTGGCCGTTGCTTCGTGGGTGCGCCACCGAAGCGTAGCATATCTGCGTTCCAAGGTTAGTACAGTATGTCCTGAAAAGATTGCTTGTGAACTGTGAACCATTGTCGGTGATGATGCGGTTGGGGACGCCGAAGCGGCTCACGAGGCCCTTGATGAACTTGACGACCGAGCCGGCGGGGATGGTGCGGACGGGCTCCGCCTCCGCCCATTTGGTGAACTTGTCGATGGCGATGTAGAGGTAGCGGTATCCGCTGGCCACTTGCGGAAAGGGCCCCCGTATATCCAGCCCCCAGACCGCGAAGGGCCAGGAGAGCGGAATGGTCTGGAGGCCCTGCGCGGGCAAATGAATCTGCTTGGCGTGGAACTGGCAAGCCTCGCAGGACCGGACCAGCTCGGTGGCGTCGTTGAGCGCTGAAGGACAGTAGAAGCCACTACGGAACACCTTCCCTATAAGGGTCTGGGACGAGGAGTGGTGTCCGCAGTCTCCTCCGTGGATGTCGGCCAGCAGCTCGCGCCCCTGTTCTCCGGATACGCACCGCAACGTGTCGGCGTTCTGGGAACGGGGGTACCTAGACTTGACTACCTGTGGCCCAGGTCATGGCCCACCTCATCAGCCAAGCACGGCCTGGCGTGACTTCACTCAAGACAAGGCCCTCGCGAGGGACCTAAGCTCGCGAGGAAGAAGCAGCCCCAATACCAGCAAGGAGTGGGCCTCCTGAGGTCCCCGTCCGGAGCGGTGGAGATCTCTATGCAGAACTCGGCCTCAGGAGTCAAGGATGACGCAAGGAGGGACAGGTGGGCGCCAGTGCGCCAGACGGTGCAGTTTCCCCTTTGGTGCAAAGGGAGCAAGGACGTACGCGGGTTCCCAAAGCCCCCCCCAAAGGTTTCCATTCCGGGGCAACAAGACCACGACCACGAGCCCAGCAGGATGGATGTCATCGCCGAGCCCACCTCTACATCATCGACAGCAACTGTCGGATTGAGGGCTCCGCAAAACCCTTAAGATTCGAACACAGGGGCATGTGCGAAGATCCCCTACAGCCTCGCCCAACCTAGCTCGCTACTCGATGAACACAGCAACGAACTCGCGCGATGACGAGGAAGAAGATGAACACGACAGTTTACCCAGGTTCGGGCCGCTGCGAAGCGTAATACCCTACTCCAGCTTTGGTGGATTGCCTCTCGAGGTGGTGGGGTGGATGAACAAGTACAGTGTTTCTGGGCCTCCTGAGGGCTCCCTAGAGGTGTTCGAGGCCCTCTGTGGCTCGGTGGTGGATGAGTGGTGGAATGGATCCAGATCCCCTTCTACGATGCAGCCTACCCTCCATATATAGTGGTGGCTTGGGTCCTCTTCCCTTATCGCACTGGCGGGAAGGGATCCCACAACGACCAATTTTGAAGGGGGACAAGGGTACGTGCTCGCCCTGCCCAAAGGCGGTCTTCGCCTGCAAAGTAGCTGTCGACGGTGCAGGGATGGGCTCAGCGATGACATCCGCCCTGCGGGGCTGGTGGTTGCTGTAACACCCCAAAAATATTCTTCTGGAGTTTCAAAATCTTTTCTTTAAAATGAATTCATTGGAAACCATTTTGATCCTATTTTCTTCCTTCTGTTTGGAAACCTTTTTAAAATTTAGTTGGGTTCAAAATTTTCTAAAAAAGGGTCTGTTTTGATTCATGATTCTAATTGGAAATGATCCTTAGAATTCAAATATTTCCTTTTAGAAAAGTTTTAGACATAACTAAAATATTCTAAGGAGAAGCTCTTTTCTTTTCTAACACTTCCAAAATCCATCCAACAATCTTTCCACCACTCCTAAATTGTCCCTCAAGTCAATCACACCTTCTAGGACAGAAACCAACTCCTTTCCACCTTACAAAAACATTTCTACAATATTTTCCAAATTCCAAAGTTGGAATTTATATTATTCATAGTTTCTTTGGGTTACAAAGGAACTATAATTTCTACCAGATTTCTGCCCCCACAAAAAAATATTCTAGCAACTAGACAGTACCTATAACCCATTTCACCAAAAACTTTGGTTGCCACAGTTCAAAAATTTCAAATTTCCTTCAATTTAAATTTGAACTAGATTCAATCTTTCTGACACAAACTCAATTTTTATAGCTCCCAAAATTCAGAAACTTTGCCAAACCCATTTTTGAGCATCAACACCCTACCACAAAAATCCACATTAATTCCTAAAATCCCTAGCACCTTCTGGCATTCTGTCATACACCTCATGTGCACACTGTTCATGACTAAACAAAATTCAGTTAACTGAATTTGGTCAGCGACAGAGGCGGTCGACGCCGTGCTACTCACTCCACCCCATCTCCTATCCCTCCACGCCTCCTATCCTCATAAATGGATCACCACAGATCACCCACACCACCTCCACACCATCCCAATCGCCCTTCCGTGCACTCTCCGATCTCGGGGAGGCCTCCTTCCCCGACTCCGACCACCGCTCCGCCGCCACTGCCCCCGATCTGTTCATCGCCATCACTCCACCTCCACCGCTAAAACCTTGCCAGCAGCCCATTCGCACACCCACTCATCGATTCCCCGCCTCAATTCGGGACCCCGAGCTCTCTCCGACGAGATCTACCACCACCCGAATCACCGTCCGCCGCCGTCGACCTCGCCGTTGTTCTGGTGATCACCGACGACCACCACCGCCACCCACCGACGCGGTAGTCATCCCTGAGCATGTCCACACCATCTCCAGCCACTGGAACCCCGGCGATCGTCGCCGGCGATCGCCGCACTCTCCCTGTCCTTGCGCTCGTGCGCGCTCAAAATCAAACCTGACGGGTGGCCCCCACCCATCAGCGTTTTATTCTTTTCTGGTGAAAACAGAAAACGTATTCGGTGGTTTACGCGTTCTGAGCTGGGAAGCGTACTTTCCCCGAAACGTTTTCCTTTTTCTATTTTTAATAAAAACAGATTTGACCACATCTTTGACTGCTTCTAGTTTTTAAACTACAAATGCAAATGACTTGATTCTTTTTTCTGTTATTCTTATTTTTCTCCCTAGTTTTTTTAGTATTTATTTAAAAATATTTTGAGACAAGTTTTTGTACTGTAATAAAATTTTGATTTTTCAGAAAAAGAAGAAGAAAACTTTGCTGGAAATTTGGAGGGGTTTTCCACTGACTACTTTGGACAAGGCAAGCATTTTGAACTTGGGATATGATGAAGTGCATGCATGGTTGCATCGGTTTAATATTGCATCGTATGTGAAGTAAATAGTGAGAGCATGCATTGGTCATGTCACCTTGTGAAATTCTTGCATGGTCATGTCACCTTGTGAAATTCTTGCATGCATCATGGCATCTTGCTAACGTATGGATATGGTGAGAACCAGGAGTGTACTCCTGCCTTGGACGTGCCGGTGGGCACGGGCCATTTTTCTTGACACGGTGGTGTCACATGACATATGTGGAACATATCGGTTAAAATAATAACACCTCCTGAGTCGACCTAGATCGAGTCTTGCTCCGTTACACCTAGCTGTATACCGTGCTGCCACGGGTCCTTCTGCAAGGAAGGTATGGTTCAGTAAGTTATTAACCCCTGTCCGGGTACACACCACATAGAGGGCCACGATGAGGGTTTCCACGGCCATGGACTAAATCCGGTCATCGGGTCAGGGGGCATCGGTCTTACCGGCTAGATGTAGCCGAGAGGGGGTCCCCCCTTGGAATCTGCGCATATGAATAGTGATCCCATGCAGAAATGTTGGTTTTCCCCGTCTTAAAGTTTTTTCTGAAAAGATGCTGTGGGTGACTCCTAGCATCCGGACAGTTAAGCTGGTGTGTGCTGGTCAGGTGTGTTTCAACCTAAAGACCTTAATGGGAATTAGTCAGTGTCACGGTGCTGACTATAGAAACCTCATACACGTGGGTAAAGAGTACACCCTCTGCAGAGTTATACCTATTCGAATAGTCGTGTCCGCGGTCAAGGACGTTAGCTGGGTGGGTCAAGTATCGGTCCCGGTGTCGGTCTTTGGAGGAGATAATTAACATCAAGCATGGATATTTTTGCAGGATTAATTATTGTCACTACTAATATTATCATGAACATATTACTGATGATATGAATATTATTGTGGACTAACCTGTTTCTCTTATTATATTTTCTGAGTGTCTCAGGGGCTGGCTAGACTACCCCGCACATTCAGTTTTATTTTCAAGACCTCTCGAGGTGTCGCTTGAGTTCTCGGATGGTCCTGTCTCGTCCGATTTCTCTTTTAGACACCCGATTGGCATTCCTTTTCAAGACCTCCCGTGGTGTCGCTTGAGTTCTCGGATGGTCCTGTCTCATCCAATTTCTCTTTTAGACACCCGATTGGCATTTCTTTTCAAGACCTCTCGTGGTGTCGCTTGAGTTCTCGGATGGTCCTGTCTCATCCGATTTCTCTTTTAGACATTCGATTGGCATTTCTTTTCAAGACCTACCGTGGTGTCATTTTTAGACATCCGACCAGCATTTTTCTTTATATATTTTTTTCTTACCCTAACACTTTACTTCTGCACATGTTACAAATTTTATCATGCCATGACTTAACTCTGCCAGCATGCACACATATATGTTATGGTTAGCATGAGCATTTCATACCATGGGCATGTGCATTCATTATATCTTTTGTCCATTATGTTTGCGAGTACATTCCAATGTACTCACTGGCTTGTCCCTGGTTATTTACTTGGCCAGACTTGGAGGAGGACGAGCTTGTGGAAGAGGATTGCGCTAGCGAGCCCGACGCTTAGAGGAGTCCCAGTCAGACCACCTGTGATGTAGGAGTCTGCCACATGTATCATCCGCTGAGCTTCCGCTACACGAATAGAGTAGTCAAGTCTCACACTGACACTTGGCTCTATTTTATTGTATCTGTAGTACAGTACCACCACACCACTGTCATATTCCACCCCGTAGTATATTGGCAAGTTTGTAATAAACTTGTTGAGTCACCCTGACTCAACCCTGTGTAATATTATATTTGTACTGGTTATCTGTATCAAGGGAGTCCACCAGAGGTTCTTGGGGCTGGTAGGACACGAGGGCTCTTCTGTGATTATTTCCAGAAAAGGGGCCCGACAGTTGCGGTCTTGTTGCACCGGAATGGAAACCTTTGGGGGTGCTTTGGGAACCCGCGTATGCCCCTGCTCCCTTTGCACCAAAGGGGAAACTGCGCCGTCTAGCGTGCTGGCGCCCGCCTGTCCTTCCTTGCGTCATCTTTGACTCCTGAGGCCGGGCCTTGCATAGAGATCTCCGCCGCTCCAGAGGGGCCTGATGAGGCCCGTTCCCTGCCGGTCTTGATGCTGCTCCTCCTCGCGAGCCTAGGGCCCTCGCGAGGGCCTTGTCCCGAGCGGGGCCACGCCTGACAGTGTTTGGTTGATGAAGTGGGCCATGCCCTGGGCCGTAGGCAGGCAGGTCTGGGTACCCCCGTTCCCAGAACGCCGACAGTAGCCCCCGGGCCCAAGGCGCGCTCGAGCCGGCCTCTGGGTTGAGCCCTGAGGGCGGCCCGAAGCGCCGCGGGCCCCATATGCCTGCGGGCCAGGACTGGCGCGCGTTGTGCGGCTGATGTCGGGAGCCCTTCGTCCTTTCAGCAACCGCTCGAATTGCCAGGAGCCTGACTTCTAGCGTTGGGCCATTATTGCTTTCCTTTCTAGCGCACCCGCTTTTGCTTTCTAGGTCTCCTACTCTAGCAGGCGCCTCTCCAGATCCGGCGCCGCTCCGTCCTCCTCCTTGTCGCTTCAGCCCCGCGAGCTCCGTGATGGCTCCAGCCGGCAAGCAGAAGCCAGAGGCGCAGAGCTCTACCTCCGCCCCCATCTCGCCGGCGCTCTTGGGGTCTACCATTGCCAAGGACGAGGACCTCCTCCCGGTGCTCCCATGGACGGCGGATGGGTCCAACGAGCAGGGGCGGACCTTGATATGGGGCAACTCCTCGGCAAAGCGGCCCTCGTCCAAGGCGGTCTACCCCTTCTTCCTCCATAGCATCTTCGCCGGGCTCGTCCCGCCCTTCTCTGCGTTCTTCACCGCCATCCTTGACCACTACGGGATCCAGGCCCTTCACCTCCAACCCAACTCCATCTTGCTCTTGTCCGTCTTCGCCTTCTATTGTGAGGCCTTCGTGGGCGTGCGGCCTTCGGTGGCCCTCTTTCGCCATTTCTTCAGTTTGCGCTTGCACGACGGCGCTCAACGGTCGGCGTGCGTCTCCTCTGTCGCGGTCCAGAGCGGCAACATGCTCTTGAAGGCCGGGAAGAAGGTGGAGAACTTCAGGCACCGCTGGGTCCTCATGGATCTCAAGGATACCAACCCTCGGTTGGATCTGCCGAAAGGGCTGCCGGAGAAGACCTCTGCTTGGAGCTCCGCGAAGCTTTCCGACCCCCGGGTCGGGCCCGTCGTGGAGCGTTTCACTCGCGATATCAGCGCCAGGAAGCTGACTGGGGGGATGATAGTGAAGGAGTTCCTGGCGCAGCGCCTGGCGCCCCTCCAGGCCCACTCTAGGCCCCTGTGGGACTATCAGGGCAACGGCGACAACCTCAGGCTTCGGTCCGCGCACATAACCCCCGGGGAATTGAGCAGGGCCGTGGCGACCCTACTCAACAGCGACCCTGGTGACCTCCCCGAGGCTTACGATCCGCTGTACTGCCGTGACGACGGGGCCGATCTGGTTGCCGCGATGCCTGTCTTCAACGAGCTGGGGCTTTTCCCAGCTGAGGGCCCTGGTCCGGTGATGGTGTCCTCCGGCGACACCACGTGCGGGGAGGACTCGGAGAAGACCGCCGCCGACGGCCCGGCGGGGGCGTCCCCCCCGTCGCAGGGCACCCTTCTGCGCGAGCTTGAGGATGACGATTACGTTGGTGAAGTTTCCGCCGCGGGCTCCTCACGCGCCGCCAAGGCCTCTAGGGGGCTAGGGCCAGCCCCTCGTGCCACGCAGTCCGCGTGCGTGTCGACTCCCAGGAAGCGCGGAGCTGAGTCTCCTCCGGTGCGCCCTGCCTCTGCCGGCAAGGCGGTTGAAGCGCTGGCCTCGCCCCCGCCCGAATGGCCACTCGCAGGCAAGGTGGGCGAGGGCGGGGCCATGGTGATCCCTTCTGCGGCCGCCCCTGCGGTCAGCGCCTCTGCTCCCCCGCGTGATGGCCCCCTTTCCATGGGAAGCTTGGGTGCCCCCGTCGTTGCCAGAACGGAAAGGAAGAGGAAATGGGTCGACATTGAGGAGTAGGCGACCCGACTTGGCTTGGCTCGCATGTCTATGGCTTGTGCATTGATGACCTTCCTTTGCTTGGTGACCAGGGATGCCGCTATGCTGAAGATGAGGAAAAAGAAGGCGGGCGTTAAGCCGAAGGCGACTTCCGATGCGCCGCCTACCCTTGCCGACACGCCGCCGCCTGCTGCTGAAGAAGAGAGGGCTCGCGAGGCGACCCCTCAGGCCATCATCGCCGAGCCCCCTGAGCCCCCAATGCTTGTTGACGTGATCACTCCTGCCCTCGAGGGCGTGGTGACGCCGATGTCAGGAGGGCCAACCCCTGAGGGCCAGCCTACCGCCTATTCGTCCGTGTCCGCGGTCGCCGAGCGGCCTCCGGAGCCTCTTGTTCTCCGTGCTGCTGCCTTCCCGAGGACGCCTCCCGCGGCCGCGCAGGGGACTCCTCAGGAGGAGACATTGATGCCTCCGGTGCGTGGCCACGACGTCCTGGACGGGGCCTTCGCTGCTCTGGGTCAGGTTCGTGATGCCTTCGGGAGTGCCGATGATCACCTCGCGAGCGGGCGCCTAGAGCTCCTCTCAGGGTGGCTCCAGGCCGACGCCTCCGCCATGGCGATTTGGGGTCAGGCCGAGGCTGCCGCGGCGAAGAGCGAGAAGGAAGCCACAGCCGCCCGGGCAGCGCGTGAAGAGGCGCTGATTGAGGCCACGTCTGCTGCCAAGCGTTGCGAGGAGGCGGAAGTCCGTCTGAAGGCCTTCCATGAGGAGCGAGGCCAAGCTTGCCGCTCGGGACACTGAGCTATCCCAGGTGGCGACCCGCCAGGACGCAGAGCGGGTGCGCCTGGACGCGCAGGAGAAGGAAATTGCTTCGAAGAAGGCCCTTCTTGACACCAGGGAGGGAACTCTTGCCGCGGCCGAGGAGAAAAAGGCCGCGGAGCTGAGCGCCTTCCCTGCCGTCGAGTTCAAGCTTCGCCAGGCGCTCCATGCCCTTTGCCGAGATGGGTTCGCGGAGCCCCTGGCTGCTCCAGAGGGTGGCTTCGCGGTGCTCGCTTCGAAGCTCGTCGAGGCGCTGGAGGGCGCCATCGTCAAGGTGGAGAGGGTCTTGGATAGTGAGTGCCGCGACCTCTTTTGTGAAGCCGCGACGCGCGTCTTCAGCCATCTTCATCTTCGTGAGCCGGGGTTCGACTTCGACTCCATGATCCGCCCGGTCACCCCTGAGGTCTGCGTCAGCGCTGCGGCGGCGGTGAAGGGCGCCGTGGAGGCGCTAGTGAAGAGGTTCACCTGCGTCACGGTTTCTCCGCCTCCGAAAGCTGCTGGCGAAGAAGGCGACGCCAGCGATGTCGACGACGAGTCCCCCGAGGGCGGGACGAATGGTGGTGGCGGTTCCTCCTGATTCCTTTCTCTGGCTCCTTTCCTGCAATGCACATTGTGCCTCATGGAGGCGTTAAACTCGTTTGTGTTTGAGAAAACTTTTAATGCCTGTAATAACTGTTGGACTGCGTGATTGCTTTCTTTGCCTTGTTTCCTTCTTGCTTGCTGTGATGCTCTGTGTCGGCAGGGCCCGGCCCGCGCATACCTCAGCCGCCGTTGGGCCGACCGGATCACCAAGGACGGTCCAAGGGGTGAGGGGCTACGGGTCCAGTTAGGCTCCTGAGTCGCGATGGGGTGAGGGGCTACGAGTCCAGTTAGGCTCCTGAGTCGCGATGCTCAGGAGTCCCCCTTGACGTACGAGCGGCTCCCATACCTTTCCTCGCCAGCTTTTCCGGAGATGGGCGCGTGAAGACCAGGTTTGGCAGACCTGGGAAGGTGGCGTGTACCAGGCTTGGCCGGGTAGCAGCCCTGTGCAGCCCCCTCACGCGTGCATCCCTAGGGAACGCAGCGAGAAAGGGGCCACTAGGGACCCTCCTGAGGTTGGGTGCAGCCGCCGGGGCGCCCTCAGTTGTTTATCCCCCCGCACCGAGCGTGGGGCTTCCACCTTGCTTGGGCATAGTCATTGGTGGACCGTGTTGACCGCCAGCACGGAGCTGTGGCTTCCACATTGCGTGGGCATAGTCATTGGTGGACCGTGTTGACTTCTCTGCCAGCGCTGGGCTGTGGCTGCCACATTGCGTGGGAAGGGACCCCTCCGTGTCCTCAGGGGGCCCCGGGCATGTACAGCCCATAGAGTTCGTACGCGTGGCTGGCACGGTAGAACTGGGAGGTGTATCTGGGAGGTCGCGAGGGCGCTTTGGCCTCGCGATGTCCCTACCTCAAAGGCGGTTTGCGCCTAAGTCTTCTTGTAGATGGGGACGTTTGAAGCCCTGCTAACTTCTTCTTCTTGATGAGTGAGGCAGGTTGGGGGTCCTTTTGGCACTCTACGTCTACAGGTCCTGGTCCCGCACATTTCCCGACCACCATAGTGTACGACCGGATCACCAAGGACGCAACTACGGGGTTAGGCCCCGGCACCCTTGACGCCGACCGGATCACCAAGGACGACATCAAGGGGCGAGTGGCTTTATGACCAGTAAGGCTCCTGAGGAGCCCCCTTTGACGCTCAAGTGGCTCTACGTCGGCAGGTCCCGGTCCCGCACATTTCCCCACCACCGTTAGGTATGACCGGAAACCAAGGATGCACTTCACGGGGCGAGGCCCCGCCACTCCTGATGCCGACCGGAAACCAAGGACGACATCAGGGGGGCGAGTGGCCTTATGACCGGTAAGGCTCCTAAGGCTCGATGCTTAGGAGCCCCCTTTGACGCTCGAGCGACCCCCATTCCACCCTGTCGGCTGCTACCTCAGGAGGCCATGGGGCCTCCCGAGACTCCATGCTGAGGCGACGCACTGCGGCCGGAGCCCCCGAGCGGGGGGTCGACCGCCCAAAGATGCAGGTCCCTTCCTAGTTCTGTGATGCCCCGAGAAGGGCCGCGGCGCACGGCCCCTTGCGAAACACCAACTCAGAGAGGGTAGTGAGGCGGCATTCATGCCGGCAAGGAGCCATGCAAGCAAGGTAGAACGTTAGGAAACAGACTAGATGTATGGGAAAATATTGAAATATGCATAAACGAGGCGACAGCAGGGGTGTGCCCTAATCACCTGAGGATCATGCGGCCCAGTGGGTGCCCTCGAACAGAGTAAACCAAAAAATTACCTGGCAACAGCCAACAAAAAGTCACCTGGCGGCCATGCCGCTAAAGAGCCGAGGCTACCGTCATAGCCTGATCTCCCGCCTCCACGAGCACGACCTTCACGGGTCCGTCGTCTCCCAAGGCTCGGAACCTTCGCTTGGTCCGAGCATCTCCTCCAACTCCTAGCCGCGCCTCGCCAGGCAAGGCACGAGCATGGCTCGGTAAAGGCGCTGGAACGTGACGCCTGCGTTCGCCAGTCCGAAGGGCATGCGGACGTAGGCGTTCGGGTAGACCCATCCATGATCGGCATGCGCTGGCCAGAAGGGGCCCTGGGCCACAGCACTGTTGATCGCGAGCGCGTTGACGCAGATGCGCGACTGGTCGACCGTGCCGATGACGGCGGCTGCGATTGTTGGTGCTGGGCAGCCCCCGCCTTGCACGGCCTGTGCTTCTCGAAGCTCCTCGGTCGCTTTGATGACGGACTCTTGCGAGCTCGGCGTCTCGCGCCGCGTTCCCGGCTCGGGCCGACGCGCGTCAGACCGCGCCTTCAGGCTGTGCTCGAGCGCCCGCCTTGTCTCACTGGCCAAGCCCGAAGCTCCCCGGGTGGGAGGTCCCGGGCCCGGCCCAAGAGGGGCGCCGAGCGCGCTTTCCTATGTGATAGGAGGTGGGGCCCCATCCCTGAGCGCGGAGCCTGAGGGTCCAGGTCGCCCTGCGGGAAGGAGTTGCTTCTTCTTCTTGCGTGGGTCCTCACGAGGCAGTGCGTCTTCCTCGTCGTCCGAGCGCTCGGCCGCCGCAGCGCGGTAAGCACGCTCGAGGGTACAGACGGCATCCTTCTCATCGCAAGCAATGGTGATGATGCCACCACTCCCTGGCATCTTGAGGACGTTGTAGCTGTGGTGGGTCACCGCCATGAACTTGGCGAGAGCTGGGTACCCGAGGATCGCGTTGTACGGAAGGTGGATGTGCGCGACGTCGAAGACGATGATCTCGGTGTGGTAGTTCTTGCACCCGCCGAAGGTGACAGGCAGACGCACCTGCCCGATGGGTACGGTGGACCCGTCTGTGACCCCCAAGAAAGGCTTGGTTGGCATGAGCTGTTCGTACGACACCTGGAGTGTCTCGAAGGTCTCAATGTGGAGGACGTTGAGCCCCGCCCCACTGTCGATGAGGGTCTTGGTGACGAGGACGTTGCTAATGGTTGGAGTACACAACATGGGGAGCTTGCCGGCCATAAACGAGCACCTGAGCTGATCGCTTGAGTCGAAGGTGATGGCGGTCTGGGACCAATTGAGGGGGCGCATTGCTTCAGGCTTCAGGAGAGCCGCATTCACCTCCCGTGCGAATTGCTTGAAGGCAAGGTTCGATGCTGGGGCCTGGGCACTGCCCAGGATACAGGCCACCGCCCAGACTTCCTGGAAGCCCCCAGCCCCATCATCCTGCCTGTCTTCCTCTTTCCTTCTGGGTGGCGGAGGCAGTGGAGGTAGACCAGCATCACGAGGGCGAGCCTCGCGAGGCTGACCGCGTCGTGACCGCTCCGGAGGGTCGTCGCGCCAGCGGTCCTCACGAGGCGGGTCGCGCCAGCGGTCGTCTCGAGTCTGATCGCGCCAGCGGTCCTCCCGGTTGTCCCAGCGGCCTCCATCGCGGCCGCCGCCGCGCCCGAAGCCTCGGTCAGCCCGTCCGGGGCGCCTGCCGAAGTGCTCGGCGCGGATCAGCCTGAGTTCCTGGCAGTCGGCGGTGTCGTGGTTGTTGGTGCCATGGAAGATGCAAGTGGGTCTTCCCCCTGGGGGGTGTTCCTCGCCCCGGCTGCGCTTCGCCTCAGGTTCGGCCACAAGCACCGCCGGGGCCTTGCGCTTCGCCTCCTTGGCCTTGGTCTTCTTTTCTTCTGGCTCCGCCGCTGGAGGCCCGCGGAGCGACAGGCGGCCCTCCTCTGCCTTGGCGCACTTGTTCGCCAGATTGAACATCTCCAAGGCAGAGCACAGTTCGTCATTCATGGCGAGCTCCTCCTTCATCTTGAGGTCAGTGACTCCGTCGGTGAATGCTGAGATGATGGCCTCGTCTGAAGCCCTCGGGATCTTGAGGCGCGTGGTCGTGAAGCGTTGTATGAACTTGTGCAGGGTCTCCCCATCCTGCTGCTTGATACACCGCAGGTCATTCATGGTGGGTGCGCGGTCGCGGGTGCCTTGGAAGTTGGCGATGAAGCGTTTGCGCATGCCATCCCAGGAGGTGATGCATGCCTCCGGGAGGTTGAAGAGCCAGGAGAGCGCGCCGCCCTTGAGCGCCATGGGGAACCAGTATGCCATGACCTTGTCGTCTCCTCCTGCCGCTCGGATGCTCAGGGAGTAGAGCTGTAGGAACTCGGCTGGGTCTGGGGTGCCATCGTAACGCGGGGCAGGTCAGGCTTGAACTTGCAGGGCCACGCGGTTGGGTAGAGCTCCGGGGCGATGGCGAGGCACCCCACCGGCTCGACGGGTGCTGCGTGCGCGGGAGGGACCTGGTCTTGACGTCCCTGCGGGGACACCTCGAGTGGTGCTCGGTCGCGACGTTGAGTCGGCAGCGCAGGGAATGCGCGCGCGTCGACGCGCGGCCGGGGAACCACCTGGCAGCTTACTTCATCTCCTGGCCTCGCCCGCGGTTCGCGAGGCCGGTCACGGGGACGCGCTTCCCACCTGGGCTCGGAGTCGACTTCGCGTTGCGGAGGAGGAGGCCGCGCGTCTTGCGCCACGTTGTTCGCCAGGGACGGTTGGGGTCGAAGCGAGTAGGAGAGTGCCGAAGCGTCGCCGGCAGCGCTGACGAGCTCCGTGATGCGCCGAAGCCAGTTGTCGTAGCGGTCGGGGGCGGGGCGGTAGCGAAGCAGCTCGTTTGCCATGGCGAGCGTGCCCTGGCCGCGCACCGGCCCAGGCCGAACATGGGAGGATGACCCGGAAGCTGGGACGATCGACGGAGTGGCGGTGTGGCCGCCGCGCTGCGCGATGACCGGCTGGGAGGAGTCTTGTTGCTCGTGGGCGTCGGGGCCCGTGGTGGCGTTCGCCACAGGCGAAGGTGACCTGCGTGCACCGGCGTGGCCCACGGGCGCCGTCTGGGCGACACGGGTGGCTCGGCACTCAGCGCGGGCTCGGCGAGTGTCTAACATCGGAACGGCGAGGTGGGAGAGGATCTTAGCTTGAGGAAGACTCCAACACGCCACCTACCTGGCGCGCCAAATGTCGGATTTCGGGCTCCGCAAAACCCTTAAGATTCGAACACAGGGGCGTGTGCGAAGATCCCCTGTAGCCTCGCCCAACCTAGCTCGCTACTGGATGAACACAGCAACGAACTCGCACGATGACGAGGAAGAAGATGAACATGACAGTTTACCCAGGTTCGGGCCGCTGCGAAGCGTAATACCCTACTCCTGCTTTGGTGGATTGCCTCTCGAGGAGGTGGGGTGGATGAACAAGTATAGTGTTTCTGGGCCTCCTGAGGGCTCCCTAGAGGTGTTCGAGGCCCTCTGTGGCTCGGTGGTGGATGAGTGGTGGAATGGATCCGGATCCCCTTCTACGATGCAGCCTACCCTCCATATATAGCGGTGGCTCGGGTCCTCTTCCCTTATCGCATTGGCGGGAAGGGATCCCACAACGGCCAATTTTGAAGGGGGACAAGGGTACGTGCTCGCCCTGCCCAAAGGCGGTCTTCGCCTGCAAAGTAGCTGTCGACAGTGCAGGGATGGGCTCAGCGATGACATCTGCCCTGCGGGGCTGGTGGTTGCGGTCTTGTTGCACCGGAATGGAAACCTTTGGGGGGTGCTTTGGGAACCCGCGTACGCCCCTGCTCCCTTTGCACCAAAGGCGTCTGGCGTGCTGGCGCCCGCCTGTCCTTCCTTACGTCATCTTTGACTTCTGAGGCCGGGCCTTGCATAGAGATCTCCGCCGCTCCGGAGGGGACCTGATGAGGCCCGTCCCCTGCCGGTCTTGATGCTGCTCCTCCTCGCGAGCCTAGGGCCCTCGCGAGGGCCTTGTCCCGAGCAGGGCCACGCCTGACAGCGTTTGGTTGATGAAGTGGGCCATGCCCTGGGCCGCAGGCAGGCAGGTCTGGGTACCCCCGTTCCCAGAACGCCGACAACAACTTTCCAGACGAAGACCACCTTTGGACAGGGCGGGGATGTACTCCTGTCCCCCTTTGAATTTGGACGTTGTGGGATCCCTTACCGCCATTGCGATAAGGGAAGAGGACCCGGGCCGCTGCTATAAATAGAGGATAGGCTGCACCATAGAAGGGGGGACGAGGGAAGGACAACAGACAAGTCAGAGAGCTAAGAACACCACTCGAGCGCCCTCACGAGGCTCCTCACCACTGTACTAGTTCATCCACCACACCTCCTCGTGAGGCAATCCACCAAAGCAGGAGTAGGGTATTACGCTTCGCAGCGGCCCGAACCTGCGTAAATCATCGTGTGCATCTGCTTCCTCGTCATCGTGCAAGTTCATCGTCCTAACCATCGAGTAGCGAGCTAGGTACGGCGAGGCTGCAGGGTTTCTTCGCACACGCCCCTATGTTTGAACCTTGAGGGTTTTGCGGAGCCCGAAATCTGACATTTGGCGCGCTAGGTAGGGGGCATGTCGAAGTCTTCCTCAAGCCAAGCTCTTCCTCCGCCTTGCCGCTCCGATGTCTGACGCTCGCCGAGCCCGCGCCGAGCGCCGAGCTGCCCACGTCACCCAGACGGCGCCCGTGGGCCGCGCCGCCGCGCGCCGGTCCCCCTCACCTGTGGCCAACACCGCCACGGGCCCGGAGGCCCACGAGCAACAAGATTCTTCCCAGCCGGTCACCGCGCAGCGCGACGGCCGCACCGCCACTCCATCGATCATTCCGGCTACCGGGTCGTCCTCCCACGCTTGACCTGGGCCGCCGCGCGGCTCGGGCGCACTCGCCATGGCGCACGAGCTGCTCCGCTACCGCCCTGCCCCCGACCGCCATGACGACTGGCTTCGGCGCATCGCGGAGCCTGTCAGTGCTGCCGGCGACGCTTCAGCGCTCTCCTACTCGTTTCGACCCCAGCCCTCTCTGGCAGACGACGTGGCCCATGATGCGCCGCCACCCCCTCCACAACGCGACGTCGACCCCGAGCCCAGGCGTGAAGCGTGCCCGCGCGACCAGCCCCGTGAGCCGCGGGCAAGGGCGAGAGATGAAGTAAGCTGCAAGGTGGTGCCCCGGCCGCGCGTCGCCGCGCGTGTGCTCCCGCGCTATCGAACCAGTGTCGCGACCGGGCACCGCTCGAGGCGGCCCCTCAGGAGCATCAAGACCGGGTCCCTCCCGCACACGCAATACCCGTCGACCCGGTGGGGTGCCACGCCATCGCCCCGGAGCTCCATCCAACCACGTGGCCCTGCAAGTTCAAGCCTGACCTACCCCCTCGCTATGACGGCACCCCAGATCCCGCCGAGTTCCTACAGCTCTACTCGCTGAGCATCCAGGCGGCCGGTGGAGACGACAAGGTCATGGCGTACTGGTTCCCCATGGCACTCAAGGGCGGCGCGCTCCCCTGGCTCCTCAACCTCCCGGAGGGGTCCATCACCTCCTGGGACGACCTGCGCAAGCGCTTCATCGCCAACTTCCAAGGTACCCGCGACCGCGCGCTCACCGTGAACGAACTGCAGCGTGTGAAGCAGTAGGAGGGAGAGACCCTGCACAAATTCATACAGCGCTTCACGACTACACGCCTCAAGGTCCCGAGGGCATCGGATGAGGCTATCATCTCCGCGTTCACCAACGGCGTCACGGACCTCAAGATGAAGGAGGAGCTCGCCATGAACGACGAACTGTGCTCAGCCCTGGAGATGTTCAACCTGGCGAACAAGTGTGCTAAGGCCGAGGAGGGCCGCCTTTCGCTCCGTGCGCTCCTGGAGGCGGAGCTAGAGGACAAGAAGACCAAGACCAAGGAGGCGAAGCGCAAGGCCCCAACGGTACTAGGCTCGGTAATGACGATGAACTCCTTGCTCTTGTGCTTCAAGATGACACACTCCTCAACACACAATCACTCTCTTACAGATTTCGCTTGGTGGAAGAGATGGGATTGGTGGAAAGCAACTTGGGGAGGCTAGAGATCAAGATTCATATGGTAGGAATGGAATGGCATGATCTCAACACATGAGTAGGTGGCTCTCTCTCAGAAAATGAGATGGGGCAAGTATGGAATAGTTCTGAGTGCTTCTCTGTCGAGTGGGTGGTGGTGAAGGGGTATATATAGGCATCTCCAAAAATCCAATCGTTACACCTAAAGTGACCAACTCGGTGACACCGATCTGTGAATCTCGGTGGTACCGAGTTGCTCCAAAGGTAGCAACTTTTGAATCTCAGTGAGACCAATATATAAAACTCGGTTGCACCGATAAGGTGACCAACGGTCAGATTGCCAGAACTCGGTGACGCCGATTCAACAAACTCGGTCGGACCGATTTTGTGAATTTGCGTAACAGAAAGTTGGCAACCAAACTCGGTGGCACCGAAGCAGAATCGGTTGCACCGAAAGGCTAGGGTTTGGCTTAGGTCAGTCTGAGAATGAGAATCGGTTGCACCGAGTGGAAAGTGTTGGTTGCACCGATTTTGGATATTTGACTTTGGACAGACTTTGTGGAAGAGCTTGTGGGTGTTTTTGGTGACTATCACTTGTGCACGTATGAGCATTTTGTTCACCAACAAAACCTTACCCCCTTTTAATAGTATTGGCTTTCCTATGGACTCAAAGTGATTTCTCACAAAGTGAAATGTAGAGTCCTCTTCCTTGAAGCTTTGCCAACCTATTTCCTTGCATCTTCGGCTATCTCCACAAACCTTTTGCCATCCCTATCATTGAACTTTTCCTGAAATATGCTTAGTGGAAACATTAGTTCAATGATATATATGTTGTTATTAATTACCAAAACCACCAAGGGAGCAAATGTTCTTTCAATCTCCCCCTTTTTGGTAATTGATGACAACACATAGATCAAAGCTTTGACATATGATATAAGCAATGAATATAATCGTCGCTTTGAGAAGTATGTGATAAGCAAGAGCTCCCCCTAAATTTTTGCATTATTTTAAAATTTGCGTTTGAATGCAAATGCACAATCGATTAGGTACATGGGGCACTTCTTCCATGTCACATACATCTTGGTGGTGTGCGAGAATAATAAGAGTTAACAACATAGCACAACACAATCAAGCAAAGGTGAAAGATCATCTCATAAGCATCAAAAGATAGGAAGTAGTAGCAACACACATTAAGCGTATGATGAAACACCAGATAGTTAAACACAAACAAACCAAAAGATCGATTGTTTTGAAAAAGCGATAAAACCCAAACGCTCTCTCACCGAAGCCTAAAGATCTATATACACTTCTCCCCCTTTGGCAACAAGTTACCAAAAAGTTCAAAGGCATATATCTAAGCGTTCTTGGGCTGATCTCCTCCGGTTGTTGATGAAGGAGTTGAGAGAACTGCGTCGGCGAAGATCTCAGCAGACGTCGTGGATGGAGTTGGAGTAGCAACTGGAGGTACTGGAGCTGATGGAGCTGAGGTGACAGTAGCAGGTGCTGATGAAGAAGGCCTCAAATCTGGAGCAGGCACTGTGGCTGATCTGGCCTGGGTAGTGAAGTGAGTGCCTGGCCTGAGAGGTGAGTCATCCTCATCATCATCATCAGTAGACTGAGGAAGAGGCACAGAGTCAACTTCCTTCTTGAGCTCATTAACTGTTTTGGTCAGCCCATCTACCTTGTCATTAAGGGTCTTGATTATGTTCTCAAAGATCCTGACAAGACTGTTTTGATTCCCCAGTATGTCCTTGATGTCCTTTTGCATGTTTTGAACTCAGAATTTCTCAAATTTTGCATTCTGCCAAATGTATGTCGGTACAGCCGAAACAAAACTTTCGGACACACCGAGACTAACAACCTGCTTTCCAGGAACTTGGCACTATTCTCGGTTACACCGAAAATAGGTACTCGGTTCCACCGAGGTGTTCTCAGCGTGCCAGAAAAAACAAATCGGTGCTACCGATTATTTTGCATCGGTTCTACAGAGATACATGAGGCGGACGGCAAAACCTAAAAAATCCATCATTCGCTATTCTATTGAGTTTTCTAGAGGATAGAGCGATTTGCAATCGGTGGCTTATAGATAAATCAAACTTCATTGCGCAAGAATCGGACAGGGAGCGCAAGAAGAATCGGATCCGTACCCTAGCTTGGTGACGGTCCGCTACGGCGAAGACGGCGGCGAAGATGCCCGTCGACGGCGAGGATCCCAGCGGCGGAGACGCACGGGGAGGCAAGGCGATGACCAGGGGGTCACGAATCGGCAGCGTAGGGTTTTGGAGCGCGACGGGTTGAAGATTGATTTTCAAAGCGTTGGGTCCACAACATATATACCCTTTGCTGTCGGTGTCACCGATTCTAAATTTTCGGTGTCACCGAGTTCCTCAACTGTCAGCTGACAAGGAAACTCGGTGTAACCAAGAATATGGAATCGGTAGTACCGAGATTGAAAACCAGATCAACCCTAGACATTCGGTGAGATCGAGAATTGTAGATTGGTTCCACCGAGATGCACTTGGGAGGTTTTAATGGTCAGTCCTTTGTCGATACGGAACTCCGAGTGCTCCGCACACAGAGGGATCGAAAAGTACTTGTTCAAATTTTGTGATGCAGCATGAATAGAATATGAGGTGAGAAATCATAGATAGCTAGAGAGTGGTCCTAGGCATTCTCGTCCATCCAATTGGCAAAAGAAAAATCAAAAGCAAAATAGCAACAATTGGACGTCCTCGAATGGGTAAATAAATGCAGACCAAAATGCTCACTCAATAAGATGTCAAATGAAATCATGGCAGACATGCACAAACATACTAGCATCTATCTAGCACTTTGGCGATGACGGAGTCATCTATATATGAGTATATTGACTTAGGAGCAAAGTAAGAATACTTGATCATAGGTCATACTCATCGTTTAAGCACAAGTGGGGTTACCACTTTTACATAAAGCATTTAATGTTGTCACATACTAAGAGATGCTTTGACTCAAGTCTTAGAGTAAAGCTCCCCCTTGATGTGACATCCCCCCATAGGAGGGATAAACTAACCTTGGGTTTTGTCGATGAAGACTTCATGTTGGTGAGGTAGTGATGGATGCTCAAGGTTGATGAAGATCACCAAGAGTTGGGAGCATCCTTGTTGTTTCCTTACTCTTCTCACCTACATGGGTTAGTCCCAACATACAAGAGACAAATACAAGGATATCTATGGACATGGAGTGCAAAGCATGTGTAATGATGTCCATTGATTTGTTGATTACCTTGTCCCTTGCTTACCTTTGAGGGAACATGTGACTCCTTGAACTATTGCATAGAGTTGATATTGATTGCAAATAGTTCTTGCCAATAATGAATGTGAGTGAATTTCATTGGCGGAGTCACCCCTCAAGAACTCTCTAGTTCTTCTTCTTGGGGACCCACATCAAGTTGATGGGGATCCTTGGTGTTGAAGTAGCCTTTGTAGAAGTTGAGCTTGAAGTAGCCTTGGGAACCCACTCCACCAAAGCTAGGGATTCATCTTAATATGAGTCAATGTTCTCTTGAAGCTTGTTCTTGCCCTCGAGCTTGTGGTCTTGTGGTGGAAGGTCATCTTGAGTGTTTGTTCCCTTGGAAAAAGTATTTTCATACTTCTCCTTTTGAGGAACAAACTTGGGCTTGGGGTATTGACCTTCTTCCCATTCAACTCCAGTAGCGTTGAAGTAGCCAACACCATGATTCTTCCGGTATCCTCCGTGCTTGCATACAATTTCCTCAAATTGCTTACACCCGGCAAGACTCTTGTAGATACCTTTCTCTATAATTCCTTTCAATAAAGCATTTTCTTGCTCAAGTGTAACTTGGCTAAGAGAATCATCATTAGTGGAATCAATAGAACTACTAGAAGCAACATCATTAGGTTTGGCATTTTTATTGTTGCTACTAGATGAAGAACCTTTCTTGCCTTTGTTACTAGTTTGTTTAGATTTAACTTGTGGCATAAATGTAGACAAGAGTAGTCGTTTGGCTAGATAAGATGAAGTCTTCTTTCGGAGATCGTCATTGATAGCTTTAAGAAACTCATGCTCTTGCTCCAAGTTGAGCTTCTCGAAGCGTAGCTTCTCATGAGTTCTTACAAGTTCTCTATGATCTTCGAGAGTAGATTCATGAGCTAACTTAAGAGTGTTTAGTTCTTTAGTTAGTTGTTCTATTTTCATCTTATCATCATCAAGTGACTTATCTTGACTAGCATGAGAATTATCAAGTTCAATTTGACTAACATCACTAGTTTTATCAAAGAGCAAGTCATCATCACAAAGCAAATCATCTTCATCACTATTGAAATCAAGATACTCGGGGTGTGATACCTTGGGGCCTTTAGCCATGAAGCAACTTGCACTCCCTTCGTTTGGTGAATCAAATAGATCATAGGAGTTGGTAGTCACTAGTGCAAGTCCGGCAACACCTTCATCTTGACTATAGTCGGAGTTGGAGTGATAGCTTCTCTCGGAGTTATTGTCGGAGTCGGAGCCGGAAACCCATTCACCAACATGAGCTTGATGTTTTATTCTTGTGTAGCTCTTGGTGTACTTGTTCTTCTTCTCTGAATCCCTATTTCTCCTTGAGGGTCTTCGTTCATAACGATCATCTCTACTCCTTCTCTCTCTTTGAGGTGATTCATTCCTTGAGCTTCGTCTTCTAGGTGACTCTTCTCTTCATTTGTAGGGAGCCGTGCACTCATTTGAGTAGTGTCCGGGCTTCCCACAATTGTAGCAATTGCGGTCACGACTTGACGAACGCTTCTCTTCATATCTTGAGTTCGAGCTTTGTTCTTTGCCTCTATTCTTGTAGAACTTGTTGAATTTCTTGACCATGAGGCTTATCTCTTCATTGGTGACAAGGTTGTCGCTTGAAGTTGCGGGAGCATCACTTGTGGCTTTGTAAGCACCGCTAGACTTGTTGTGAAGCTCTTCTTTGTCTTTGAGTGTCATCTCATGAGCAACAATCCTTCCAATGACTTCCGTAGGCTTCAGATCCTTGTAGTTGGGCATCATTTGGATCAATGTGCACACGGTGTCGTATCTCTCATCCAAAGCTCTAAGTATCTTCTTGATGATGAATTTGTCGGTCATTTCTTCGCTTCCTAAGCCGGCAATCTCATTGGTGATGAGAGCTAGCCTAGAGTACATCTCCGCGACTCCTTCACCATCCTTCATATTGAACTTGTCAAGCTGACTTTGAAGAACATCCAACTTGGATTCTCTCACGGACTCGGTTCCTTCGTGCATATCAACCAAAGTATCCCAAATCTCTTTTGCATTCTCAAGACGGCTGATTTTGTTGAATTCTTCGGGGCATAGACAGTTGAAGAGAATGTCGCATGCTTGAGCGTTGTATTGCAACATCTTCGATTCAGCCGCGGTCGCTTCACGATCCGGTTCCTTTCCATCACCAAAGAATTCACCTTGCAAGCCAACACGAACAACAGCCCATACGGCGGGGTTATGAACAAGAATATGCATTTTCATTTTGTGCTTCCAACTAGCAAAATTAGTGCCATCAAAGTACGGACCTCTACGGTGATAATTTCCCTCACTAGACGCCATACTCACCTAGGTTGTGAGACCAATGCGATGGAGACCAAAGCTCTGATACCACTTGTAGGACCGAAAGTATGTCTAGAGGGGGGGTGATTAGACTACTTGACCAAATAAAAATCTAGCCTTTTCCCAATTTTTAGTGTTGGCAGATTTTAGCATTCATAGCAAGTCAAGTACACCCTACACATGCATGTCTAAGAGTATAGCAGCGGAAAGTAACAACAAGCATGAGTAGTAAAGGAAGGTGTAAGAGGATCAAACACAATTGTAGACACGATGATTTTTCCCGTGGTTCCGATAGGTGGTGCTATCGTACGTCCACGTTTATGGAGTCTTCAACCCACGGAGGGTAACGGTCGCGAGAGTCCACAGAGGGCTCCACCCACGAAGGGTCCACGAAGTAGCAACCTTGACTATTCCATAACGGCTTCCGTTCACGAAGGACTTGCCTCACTATGGGTAGATCTTCACGAAGTAGGCGATCTCGTTGCCCTTACAAACTTCTTGGTTCACTCCACAACACGAAGTAGGAGGCTCCCAAGCGACACATAACCAATCTAGGAGGCACCACCCTCCAAAAGGTAATAGGCTCGGTAATGACGATGAACTCCTTGCTCTTGTGCTTCAAGATGATAGACTCCTCAACACACAATCACTATCTCACAGATTTGGCTTGGTGGAAGAGGTGGGATTGGTGGAAAGCAACTTGGGGAGGCTAGAGATCAAGATTCATATGGTAGGAATGGAATGGCATGATCTCAACACATGAGTAGGTGGCTCTCTCTCAGAAAATGAGATGGGGCAAGTATGGAATAGTTCTGAGTGCTTCTCTGTCGAGTGGGTGGTGGTGAACGGGTATATATAGGCATCTCCAAAAATCCAACCGTTACACCTAAAGTGACCAACTCGGTGACACCGATGTGTGAATCTCGGTGGTACCAAGTTGCTCCAAAGGTAGCAACTTTTGAATCTCGGTAAGACCGATATATAAAACTCGGTTGCACCGATAAGGTGACCAACGGTCAGATTGCCAAAACTCGGTGACGCCGATTCAACAAACTCGGTCGGACCGATTTTGTGAATTTGCGTAACAAAAAGTTGGCAACCAAACTCAGTGGCACCGAAGCAGAATCGGTTGCACCGAAAGGCTAGGGTTTGGCTTATGTCTGTCTGAGAATGAGAATCGGTTGCACCGAGTGGAAAGTGTTGGTTGCACCGATTTTGGATATTTGACTTTGGACAGACTTTGTGGAAGAGCTTGTGGGTGTTTTTGCTGACTATCACTTGTGCACGTATGAGCATTTTGTTCACCAACAAAACCTTACCCCCTTTTAACAGTATTGGCTTTCCTATGGACTCAAAGTGATTTCTCACAAAGTGAAATGTAGAGTTCTCTTCCTTGAAGCTTTGCCAACCTATTTCCTTGCATCTTGGGGTATCTCCACAAACCTTTTGCCATCCCTATCATTGAACTTTTCCTGAAATATGCTTAATGGAAACATTAGTTCAATGACATATATGTTGTTATTAATTACCAAAACCACCAAGGGAGCAAATGTGCTTTCAACGCCTCCGCCAGGTCGTCGTCCGCTGTCTTCTCCGAATCCTCCCCGCCCGTGGTGTCGCCGGAGGACACCATCACCGGGGAGCCAAGGCCCTCAGCTGGGGAGAGCCCCAGTTCGTTGAAGACAGGCATCGCGGCGACCAGATCGGCTCCGTCGTCACGGCAGTACAACGGGGCGCAGTCGTCGGGAAAATCTCTGGGATCACCGTTGAGCAGGGTTGTTACAACTCTGCTGAGCTCCCCGGAGGGCATGGGGGCAGACCGAAGCCTGAGGTCATCGCCGCTGCCCCGGTATTCCCACAAGGGCCTTGAATGCGACTGGAGGGGTGCCAGGCGCTGCTTCAAGAACTCCTTCACTATCACCCCCCCAGTCAGCTTCCTGGCACTGATATCGCAAGAAATCCGCTCCAGGACGGGCCTGGCCCGGGGGTTAGAAAGTTTCGCGGAGCTCCACGCGGGGGTCTTCTCCGGCAGCCCCTTCGGCAGATCCAAGCGGGGGTTGGTGCTCTTGAGATCCATGAAGACCCAGCGGTGCCTGAAGTTCTCCACCTTCTTCCCGGCCTTTAAGAGCATGTTACCGCTCTGGACCGCGACGAAGGAAACGCACGCCGACCGCAGAGCGCTATCGTGCATGCGCAAGCTAAAGAAATGGCGGAAGAGGGCCACCGAAGGCTTCACGCCCACGAAAGCCTCGCAGTAGAAGGCGAAGACGGGCAAGAGCAGGATGGAGTTGGGTTGGAGATGAAGGGCTTGGATCCCGTAGTGGTTGAGGACGGCGGTGAAGAACTTGGAGAAGGGTGGGACGAGCCCAGCGAAGACGCTATGGAGAAAGAAAGGATAGGCCGACCTGGACGAGGGCCGCTTCTCCGAGGAGCCACCCCATATCAAGGTCCGCCCCCACTCGTTGGTCCCGTCTGCCGTCGACGGGAGCACCGGGACGAGGTCTCCGTCCTTGGCAATGGTGGACTCTGAGAGCGCCGATGAGATGGGAGCGGAGGCTGAGCTATGGGCCTCTGGCTTCGCCTTGCCGGCGGGAGCCATCGGGAAGTTTGCGGGGACGACGCGGCAAGGAGGAGGACGGAGCGGCGCTGGGATCTGGAGAGGTCTCTGCTAAGGCCGGGGATTTGGGAGTAAGAGCAGGTGCGCAGAAGAGGAAATCAGTAATGGCTCGGCACTGGAAATCAGGCTTTTGTCGATTCGAGCAGTGGCCAAAGGGGCGTTGGATGCCCGACATCAACCGCACGATGCGCGCCAGTCCTGCCCGCAGGCGTTTGGGGCCCGCGGCACTTCGGGCCGTCCTCAGCGACTTCACCCAGAAGCCGGCTCGAGCGCGCCTTGGGCCTGGAGGCTACTGTCGGCGTTCTGGGAACAGGGGTACCCAGACTTGCCTGCCTGCGGCCCAGGGCATGGCCCACCTCGTCAGCCAAGCACGGCCTGGCGCTACTTCACTTAAGACAAGGCCCTCGCGAGGGCCCTAAGCTCGTGAGAAAGAAGCACCACCAAGACCAGCAAGGAGTGGGCCTCCTCAGGCCCCCTCCGGAGCGGCGGAGATCTCTATGCAGAACCCAGCCTCATGAGTCAAGGATGACGCAAGGAGGGACAGGCGGGCGCCAGCGCGCCAGACGGTGCAGTTTCCCCTTTGGTCCAAAGAGAGCAAGGACGTACGCGGGTTCCCAAAGTGCCCCCCAAAGGTTTCCATTCTGGTGCAACAAGACCACGACCACGAGCCCAGCAGGACGGATGTCATCGCCGAGCCCACCTCTGCATTATCGACAGCTACTTTGCAGGCGAAGACCACCTTTGGACAGGGCGGGGATGTACTCATGTGCCCCTTTGAATTTGGCCGTTGTGGGATCCCTTCCCACCATTGCGATAAGGGAAGAGGACCCGGGCCGCTGCTATAAATAGAGGATAGGCTGCACCGTAGAAGGGGGGACGAGGGAAGGACAACAGACAAGGCAAAGAGCCAAGAACACCACTCGAGCGCCCTCACGAGGCTCCTCACCACTGTACTAGTTCATCCACCACACCTCCTCGTGAGGCAATCCACCAAAGCAAGAGTAGGGTATTATTCTTCACAGCGGCCCGAACCTGGGTAAATCATCGTGTGCATCTGCTTCCTTGTCATCGTGCGAGTTCATGATCCTAACCATCGAGTAGCGAGCTAGGTAGGGCGAGGCTGCAGGGGATCTTCGCACACGCACCTGTGTTCGAACCTTGAGGGTTTTGCAGAGCCCGAAATCCGATACAACGCGACGCCGTTCGGACGCCTGCGGTATAGCTCGCCGTCCTGCAAACAATAAGCTGTGGCCTGACGAACCACACGCTCTGCGTCTTCCTCCTTTCCTGGTAGGGTGCCGTGGAGCAGGTACCTCTTGAACTCTTGTGTCCAGTCGTCGGCCTGAGGCTCCAACGCCAGGAGCAGTCGGGCTCCTGAGGCCGGGCCACAAGCTGGATCCCCCGAGGGCGGCGCTAGGGGCTGCTCTTCAGGCAGCGGCGCCTGGTCCGCGGCTGGGGGTGCCGCGGACGGCTTGAAGAGCCTTTCCTCGAATACGCCTGGCTCCTGAGGCTCATGACGCGATGCCCTCTTGGCGATGTCATCGGCCTCCTTGTTCGCGCCGCGGGGGATGTGCTGCAATTCCAAGCCCTGGAAACGCTTTTCAATCTTACGTACCTCTTCCAAGTATGCCTCCATGTGCTCGTCCTTCGGCCTATACTCCTTGTTGGAGAAGTTGATGAGGAGCTGGGAGTCGCCCTTGATGGTGAGGCGCTTAACCCCCAAGGCTGCCGCGGCCTTGAGGCCAGCGATCAAGCCCACATACTCCGCGATGTTGTTGGAGACCTTCTCGTCATGCTGGAAGCAAAGCTGTACGGCGTAGTAGAGCTTGTCCCTGGTCGGGGAGATGAGCACAATCCGGCCCCCGCACCCCGGCGCGCGAAGGCCCCATCGAAGTGCATGACCCAACCATCAGGCGCCTCGTCGCCGGGGGTGAGGGACTAGCCCTCATCCAGCCCTCGGTCAGGAGCGTCTGTCCACTCGGTCACGAACTCTGCCAGGGCTGCTCCCTTGATGACCCTGGTTGTACTGAACTCTAACTTGAAGGCCTGCAACTTGATGTTCCACTCTGCGACCCACCCCGCGGTGTTGGGGTTGCGCATCACCTTCTCCAAGGGATACGCAGAGACGACCTTAATGGGGTGGCACTGAAAGTAATGGCGTAGTTTCCTTGAAGCGACGAGGAGCGCGAGCAGGAGCTTCTGCTGCATAGGGTAACGCGAGCGTGCGTCCCGCAGCACGGTACTGACGTAGTACACCGCGTGCTCGACGAGGGACAAGCCATCCGCGTTGCCCCGCTCCACGGCGGGCACACAAGATCCTGGTGTTTCATGGGTCGTCGGGGTGGCTGAGGCATCTGGAGTGCCATCTTGAGGAGGTGAGGGCTTCGGGGCATCCTGCGAGTCACCTTGCTTTGTCCCCGGGGACTTGCCTGCGCCTGAGGGTGTTGCGCGCGCGCCGGCATGTTCCTCCCTGACCGCCACGAGCGCAACACTGGCGGAGTGCGGGGTGGCAGCCAGGTATAGCACCAGGGGCTTACGAAGGCGGGGCGCCACCATCATCGGTGGGCTCGTGAGGTACCACTTGAGGTCTTCGAATGCCGCATCTGCCTCCGGAGTCCATTCGAAGGGGCCCTTCCTCTTCATGAGCTTGAAGAACGGGAGGGCGCGCTCACCAAGCTTGGAGATGAAACGCCCCAAGGAGGTCACGCAGCCCGCCAGCTTCTGCATTTCCTTAAGGGTCTGAGGCGGGCTCATCTTGGTTATAGCCTTGATCTTCTCCGGGTTTGCCTCGATCCCCCGGTGCGACACAAGGAAACCAAGTAGTTTACCTGACGGGACCCCGAAGACACACTTCTCGGGGTTCAGCCTCAGGTTCACCCGCCGCAGGCTGGCAAATATATCCTCTAGGTCCTCGATCAGGGTCTTCGCCTCTCGCGACTTGACCACGATGTCGTCGACATAGGCCTCCGCGTTCCTTCCGAGCTGCTGCCCCAGGGCGATGTGGATCAACCGCTGGAAGGTTGCGCCAGCGTTCCGCAGCCCGAAGGGCATGCAAGTGTAGCAGAACACACCGCACGATGTGAGGAAGGCCGTCTTCTCGACGTCCTCCACCGCCATCTTGATCTGATGGTAGCCAGAAAAGGCGTCCAGGAAGCATAGGAGGTCGCACTCGGTGGTGGAGTCCACGATCTGGTCGATGCGCGGCAGCGGGAACGGGTCTTGGGGGCAAGCCTTGTTGAGGTTCATTAAGTCGACGCACATGTGCTCCTTCCCGCACTTCTTCAGGACGACCACCGGGTTGGCCAGCCACTCCAGGTATCACACCTCTCGGATAACCCCGCCTTCCTTTAGCTTGCCGTCCTCTTGGGCGATGAACACTTGCTTCTCCTGGGCATGTCTCCTCGCCTTTCGCTTCACCCGACGTGCGTTGGGGCACACCATGAGGTGGTGCTCAATCACATCCCTCGGGACCCCCACCAGGTCGGACGCTTTCCATGCAAACTGATAGAGGCAACGGTGTCCCGATCTTTCAATGAGATGATAACTATCGATTTAGTGGAGACGACTTTGACGATCCGACTTCGAACGTGCACGACGTTGCGCCTTAGCAATCGCTAAACCAATCTCCAAGAGGTTATTGACCACGCCGGAGCACGATCAACCTGACCACGAAGGTCTATTCCTGCAAGCAATCGAAGAACAAGCAAGAATATGATAATGCAATCTGAATATTGCGAATATAGATGAAGTATTGATAATGGTGGGGTTCCGAAAGCGGTCTTGGTCTGGTCGTTGGACACAAACGAAGTACACGAAGTTGCAATGGCTAACTTTTAACTAAACAAAACCCAAAAAAAAAGCTACTAGATTGATCTACTCATATAGGAGCAAGGGCTGGCGGCCAAGGAGGTGGGAGGACGTCCCAAGGCAGCCTAAAACTAACCCTAGGTCGTACAAGGCCTATGGGCCCAAGTGGAGGTGATGCAACACCTTTGGACTTGTAGTTTGATTCGGATTCTGGTCCAACGTCATATTGTTTCGTCAATATCTCCACGCTACGGACGAATTTGAAGGTGATTCCAATTGGTACGGAAAGCAGATAAAATCTACTTTTCAGCAAAAAAAGAATCACCCAATTCGGAGTCCGGATGAAAAAGTTATTGCCGTTTTGGTACAGGTATGTCTGTGCAGTCCGAATCTGAGTCCAGAACGTGAGAGACTTGGACTCTATCTTCTCTTGGCCAAAAAGTGACGTGAGAGAACTTGTTGAATAGCACCTAATTGTTTCCTTTGACATGAGAGGACCTCTTGAATAGCACCCAACCATTTCCTCTTCTTTTGTCATCACACGTGGTTCATACAAGTGTTCGTCCATCCTGCATTTAGGCATAACATAAAAATAGGTGAAGTATTTTTGTTCCGGATAACATAAATAAATTATTGCATAACTCTTATAAGAAATCACCTCACAAATATGCATGTATGCAATATTTTTGGTCGTATCCAAGGTATTCATGTCCTCATCATCCTCCCTTTATTGAAAACAAAGCCGTCCTCGGCGTTGCTTAGTCTGAAATATGGCTAACAAAAGAGACAAGGTGTACATGTTGTATATGTATATGTCATCTATTTTTCTGGATCTCAGTTGTGGCACATGTGACACATTTATACAAGAGCACACTTCAAATGTCATGAAATATAAAGCCAAAATATTATCACAAGAAGTAGAAGGCATTAAAATATTGCAACACGGTTTGCATATATAAGTGAAGTCCTTATTCATATCAAAAGATTGACAATGTTCATCATTAAACCATCCCAACATTGGTAAATAAACTTGAATTATTCCAAATTTTGATGCTACAACATGCTTAAATAAGCAAATATGCAACATGTCATTTGGCACAGAATCATCACCAAAATTGGAGGTCATATCAAAATGATTAAACAATGGCAAAATTATTTTCAAACATATTTGATCCAAATTTGATTTATTTCCTGATTCACATGGTTCTTTCTCATCAACAGTTAATTCAATAGGTGCACTCAAAATTGTTGATATTTGATCACATGGCAAAGTCAAATCATGAACATATTCCTCTAAAATAGGTGGTGTGATCAAAGTAATGGGTAGCTCATCACATGGTACATTGGAATTTACAAGGCATTCATCATACTCATGTGGAGGTGGAAGATCAGTACCTTTGTCATTACCTCTTATGATCAACTCACATGATGTAGGCACTCTCGGTGGTGACGTGTCACATGGTGAAGGTGATGTAGCCCTCACAACAATTGATGTGGTTGTCATACTATGCCTAGTAGTTGAAGGAACAACCGTATCAACTCTTGAAATGTGCACCTTGCGCTCGTTCTCCTTGTGGGCAACACGTTGTTTTATTACCTGTTCAGCTTTGCAAGCAAGACAAAACAAACGATGCATAGAATAACACTTTTCATGAATTAGTATCTCCTGAATATCACGGTTTAATCCTCCCCAAAATCTATCCATAAAATCTTCTTCACTTTCTTCTAATGAGGAATGCAACAAGGTCGTTTGTAAATCGTCATAATATTTCGTTACGGTGTCACTACCTTGTTTTAAATTTTCGAACTTTTTAATCATGTCACGAGTGTAATAAGTAGGAACGAATGTGTGTCTCATGGCAAGTTTTAAATCATCCCAAGTAATATGTATATAATCAGGGTGTAAACGACAATATTCACTCCACCAAACTGAAGCATAACCAGTGAATGAATCAATCGCGACCTTAACTTTTTTATGTTCAGCAAAATTATGAGAAGCAAATATATCATTTATTTCGAACTCCCATTCAATATATAAAGCAGGTCTAAAACGACCATTAAATGGTGGTATAGAAACATTAACCTGATCATGTGTATTGGGATGTCTTTGCACTTCTCGTGACGGTTGTGGTATTTGCTTAGGTGGTGGCACGTCTCCCACGATTGACGAAGCCCACAAACTGACAACTCTGGATCCTGTCATGATTAGTAGAAACAAGAAATAAAATCCAAGAATATTGTTCCTATGAACTACTGGGATGTGGTGGTAAGACGCTCACAGTAAAGCAAATATCAATGTCTTACAAATTCTTACCATGCAGCAGGTGGTGACCGGCAACCGATGGTGTCAATATCTCCGAAGATTGAGTAAAGCGATTACCAGGTGAACGTATGCATACACGGTGTAAAAATATATGGAGCTTGGAAGGCTTAATATATGGTAGCAAAAGATTAGCAATAATCAATTCAGAGATGCAATGTTGAATAAACGCTCAACGACGGTACTGTGCTGGTCCTAGGCTAGACCGTACTAGAGACGCGAGCCTAGAACACTAATGAAGTCACGGCGTAGGACAAATAGCAGCAACGGATGATAGGAATTAGCTCTGGACAGCAAGATATAAGTGAAGATCACAATGGCAGTAAAGACAATGATGATAAATGACCGCCAAGCAGGATATACCGAAACTCTCTCTACAATTTTTCTATGAAAGATAATATGTCAAATTTCTGATTTTTTTTTCAAGAATGCTACTGACTCAAGCTTTCGTATGCAAAAAGAATCACTCAATTCCGAGTTCGTATGAGGAGTCAAATAATTCAAAAACGAACCTGAAAAATAATGACAAACTGTGTTCACGACCTTCGGAGGGCAAAAAGTCCTATTTAGAAGCCGATTTGGAGGTGACAATAATGAACAAGCTTGATGAACTATTCAGATGCGGCTCGTCGATAGCTCGAATTTGAATACTCGTGGAGCCAAAACGGAGTTCGTATGAGGAAGATACGCCTGTTTTACTGAACACTGCGCAAAACAGATTTCAATCCGAATTCAGATACGAGATTGAGTCTAGATAGATCCGAAATTTGTTTTTTTTTCTCTTCTCTCTTTTTTTTTCACTGACTTTTTTTTGTCTTTTTTTTTCTCTCTCTCTCACTTTTTTTTTCTTTTTTTTTCTCTCTCACTTTTTTTTTCAACAAAATCAGATAAGATGCAGATTGGATCAAGCGTAGATGTGAACGACCTCAAGTATGATAATGACAATGACCGAAACAGGCGGTGGAAATTGATGTGGGCAACAACGGAAGGGATGACAGCTGTGTGCTGGTGGTATATGGCAGCAGCGATGAAGATGGTGCGGCGGCGGCGTGACAATCTGTGGACAGAACTCGAAACTCTAAGGCACTAGATGCTAAGACCAGCAACTCGACACGACGATGCAACCGATAATTCAACTATGCAAGCACTGAAAAGAAAATTGCAAAGGCTCAGACTAGCTTGGACAAAGGATGAATAGATCTAACTTTTTTTTGTATGGCTTTTTCTTGGGTAATAGGTAAGAAAAATAAATCTAATCTAGGGATAACGGGAAATTCTCACCGAGCAACCTGAAAACTGATACCACTTGATAAAGGCGAGGATCCCGATCTTTCAATGAGATGATAACTATCGATTTGGTGGAGACGACTTTGACGATCCGACTTCGAACGTGCACGACGTTGCGCCTTAGCAATCGCTAAACCAATCTCCAAGAGGTTATTGACCACGCCGGAGCACGATCAACCTGACCACGAAGGTCTATTCCTGCAAGCAATCGAAGAACAAGCAAGAATATGATAATGCAATCTGAATATTGCGAATATAGATGAAGTATTGATAATGGTGGGGTTCCGAAAGCGGTCTTGGTCTGGTCGTTGGACACAAACGAAGTACACGAAGTTGCAATGGCTAACTTTTAACTAAACAAAACCCAAAAAAAAAGCTACTAGATTGATCTACTCATATAGGAGCAAGGGGTGGCGGCTAAGGAGGTGGGAGGACGTCCCAAGGCAGCCTAAAACTAACCCTAGGTCGTACAAGGCCTATGGGCCCAAGTGGAGGTGATGCAACACCTTTGGACTTGTAGTTTGATTCGGATTCTGGTGCAACGTCATATTGTTTCGTCAATATCTCCACGCTACGGACGAATTTGAAGGTGATTCCAATTGGTACGGAAAGCAGATAAAATCTACTTTTCGGAAAAAAAAGAATCACCCAATTCGGAGTCCGGATGAAAAAGTTATTGCCGTTTTGGTACAGGTATGTCTGTGCAGTCCGAATCTGAGTCCAGAACGTGAGAGACTTGGACTCTATCTTCTCTTGGCCAAAAAGTGACGTGAGAGAACTTGTTGAATAGCACCTAATTGTTTCCTTTGACATGAGAGGACCTCTTGAATAGCACCCAACCATTTCCTCTTCTTTTGTCATCACACGTGGTTCATACAAGTGTTCGTCCTTCCTGCATTTAGGCATAACATAAAAATAGGTGAAGTATTTTTGTTCCGGATAACATAAATAAATTATTGCATAACTCTTATAAGAAATCACCTCACAAATATGCATGTATGCAATATGAGGACATGACTACCTTGGATACGACCAAAAAAAAAGCTACTAGATTGATCTACTCATATAGGAGCAAGGGGTGGCGGCCAAGGAGGTGGGAGGACGTCCCAAGGCAGCCTAAAACTAACCCTAGGTCGTACAAGGCCTATGGGCCCAAGTGGAGGTGATGCAACACCTTTGGACTTGTAGTTTGATTCGGATTCTGGTGCAACATCATATTGTTTCGTCAATATCTCCACGCTACGGACTAATTTGAAGGTGATTCCAATTGGTACGGAAAGCAGATAAAATCTACTTTTCAGCAAAATAAGAATCACCCAATTCGGAGTCCGGATGAAAAAGTTATTGCCGTTTTGGTACAGGTATGTCTGTGCAGTCCGAATCTGAGTCCAGAACGTGAGAGACTTGGACTCTATCTTCTCTTGGCCAAAAAGTGACGTGAGAGAACTTGTTGAATAGCACCTAATTGTTTCCTTTGACATGAGAGGACCTCTTGAATAGCACCCAACCATTTCCTCTTCTTTTGTCATCACACGTGGTTCATACAAGTGTTCGTCCATCCTGCATTTAGGCATAACATAAAAATAGGTGAAGTATTTTTGTTCCGGATAACATAAATAAATTATTGCATAACTCTTATAAGAAATCACCTCACAAATATGCATGTATGCAATATTTTTGGTCGTATCCAAGGTAGTCATGTCCTCATCACAAACGCATCCTTGTTTGCGCGGAGAAAGGCCACCCACGCCTCCTCCTGCTCCGGAGGAAGGCCGGCGCCGATGGTGAAGGTGGGGCCAGGGTTCCCGTCGTCTATGGGCACCTGCTTCGTCTCAGCCCGGCTCTGAGAGAACAACTGCTTCTTCTTCACTGGCGCGGCATCCCCGCCATCCTCAGGGGCCTGTGTGGCGTCCTCAGCGTCGGGGCGCGCCGCAGCCGCGGCCTTGTAGGTGAGCTTGAGTGCTTGGACCGCGTTCCTGGTATCCCCGGCGACGGAGATGATGCCGCTGCTCCCAGGCATCTTGATGACGTTGTAGCCTGGGTGCGTCACCACCATGAACTTGGCGAGGGCGGGGTAACCGAGGATCGCGTTGTAAGGGAGGTGGATGTGGGTGACATCGAAGTCGATTTGCTCGGTGCGGTAGTTGTAGCGGGTGCCGAAGGTGACGGGGAGGCACACCCGCCCCAGCGAAGCGACGGAGCCCCTGGCTACCCCAGAGAAGGGCCTTGAGGGTGCGAGCTGGTCGCAGGGCACCTGAAGCGCGTTGAAGGTCTCCACCGAGAGGACGTTGAGGCCGGCTCCGCCGTCGATGAGGGTCTTGGTGACGGCCACGTTGCTTATCGTCGGTGTGCATAGCATGGGGAGCGTACCGGCGGCGGCCATCGTCCTGGGGTGGTCGTCGGGGCCGAAGGTGATGTCAACCTCCGGCCAACCCGAGGCTGCGGGGCCTCGAGCCATGGCTGTACCGCGCCCGCCTGGCGGAGGAACTGCTTGACCTCACAGCTAGAAGCAGGCGCCTGTGATCCGCCGAGGATGCATGCGACCGCAGGATTGGCCAAGCAAGCCGTGGCGCTCCCGCACGCCACGGGCTGCCTGGCCTCGGAGGCGACGCCGGCCATGAAGCTGATGAGTCGAGGCCGGACTGCAGCCGCGGATGGAGAGGTTTCGACACGCCCCCTACCTGGCGCGCCAAATGTCGGATTTCGGGCTCCGCAAAAGCCAAAAAGGTTCGAACCCAAGATGTGGTCCTATCCTTATTTTGGCTCGAGGGCCTCGACAGGGATAGAAGCGCATCTCGTCGTTTTGCAAGAATGGATATCATTACAAGTACATCTAAAGAGCAGATGAGTATATGGAATTGGCTTACACTCGCCACAAGCTAAATCATGATCATCACAAATACAACAATACATTCAATCACCATACAGAGGAGCAGGGTCCGACTACGGACAAAATCAAACGATAAAAATGACATCCATCCTTGCTATCCCAGGCTGCCGGCCTGGAACCCATCCTATGACCGATTGTCGGATTTCGGGTTCCGCAAAACCCAAAGAGGTTCGAACTCATGGGTGTGTGCGAAGATCCCCACCAGCTTCGACCCCAAGCTCACAGCTCCACAGTCTAGCCAGACGAACTTACTCAGTCGCGAGGAAGTAGACTAACACACGAGGATTTACCCAGGTTCGGGCCGCTGTGAAGCGTAAAACCATACTCCTGCCTTTTGGTGGATTGCCTCACGAGGAGGTTTGTGGATGAACTGGTATAGTGGTTGTCGGATTTCGGGCTCCTCAAAACCCAAAGAGGTTCGAACTCAGGGGTGTGTGCGAAGATCCCCACCAGCTTCGACCTCAAGCTCATAGCCCGACAGCCTAGCTCAACGAACTCACACAATCGTGGGGACAAAGATTAGCGCACGAGGATTTAGCCAGGTTCGGGCCGCTGCGAAGCGTAAAACCCGACTCCTGCCTTTTGGTGGATTGCCTCTCGAGGAGGTTGGTGGATGAATTGGTACAGTGGTGAGTAACCTCGCGAGGGTGCTCGGGTCGTGTTTTTTCCCCCCGGTCACGTCTACGGAGCAGCCTAGCCTCTATTTATAGTGGCCCGGGTCCTCCTCCCTTATCCCAATGGCGGGAAGGGATCCCATAACGGCCAAATTCAAAAGGAGACAGGAGGTACATCTTATCCTGACGAAAGGTGGTCTTCGCCTGCAAAGTAACTGGCAGTGACGCGGTGGTGGGCTCGCTGGTGACATCCGTCCTGCTGAGCCCGCTGGTCCGGTCTTGTTGCACCGGAATGGAAACCTTTGGTGGGACGCCTTGGGAACTTGCGTATGCCCCTGCCTCCTTTGTACTAAAGGGGAAACTGTCTCCTCTGCGCGCGCGGGTGCCCGCCTGGCCCGGCTTGCATCATCCTTGACCTCTTGAGTCCGGATATCGCATAGAGATCTCCGCCACTCAGGAGGGGATCTGGGGAGGCCTCCTCCTTCCGGGAGCCTTGGCGTTATCCTCCTCGCGAGGGTGGGACTCTCGCGAGGGCCTTGTCTTGAGTGAAGCCGCGCTGGGCCGTATGGAGCGCCGAAGCGGGCCATGCCCTGGGCCGTAGGCAGGCAAGTCTGGGTACCCCCATTCCCAGGACGCCGACAGTAGCCCCCGGGCCCAAGGCGCGCTCGAGTTGGCTTCTGGGCAAAGCCGAAGAACACAGCCCGAAGCGCCGCGGGCCCCTATCGCCTCCGGGCCAGGCCTGGCGCGCGGTGCGCGGTTAGATGCAGACGTCTCTGCTCCCGTGTCTCCTCGGCAACTGCCCGGACCGACAAAATCCTGACGTCCAGTGTCGAGCCATTATTGCTTTCCTTCCCTGTACTCTTGCTCTTTTGCCCAGATCCCCGTCCTTTGTGAGAACCTCTCCAGATCTCAGCACCGCACCGTCCTCCTTCTTGCTTTCTCATTCTCAAGGACTTCTCGATGGCTCCCGCCGGTAAGTCAAAACCCGAGGCTCAGGGCTCGGCCTCCACTTCCATCTCGCAGGCGCTCTCGGAGTCCACCATAGCCAAGGGCGGGGACCTCGCCCCGGTGCTTCCGTCGACGGCGGATGGTACCAATGAGTGGGGGCGGACCTTGATATGGTGCGGCTCCGTGGAGAAGCACAGCCTGGACAAGTCGGCCTACCCTTTCTTCCTCCACAACATCTTCTCTGGGCTCGTTCCGCCCTTCTCTGAGTTCTTCACCGCCATCCTCGAGCACTACGGGATTCAGGCTCTCCATCTTCAACCCAACTCCATCCTGCTCTTGTCCGTCTTCGCCTTTTACTGCGAGGCCTTCGTGGGCGTGAAGCTGTCGGTGGCCCTCTTCCGCCATTTCTTCAGCTTGCGGCTTCATGATGGCGTTCAGCGGTCAGCATGCGTCTCTTTCGTCACGGTCCAGAGCGGGAACATGCTCTTAAAGGCCGGGAAGAAGGTGGAGAACTTCAGGCACCGCTGGGTCTTCTTGGATATCAAGGGCCTCAAGTCCCGCCTGGAGCTTCCGAAGGGGCTGCCGGAGAAGACTCCTACGTGGAGCTCCGCGAAGCTCTCCGACCCCCGAGCCAAGCCCATCCTGGAGCGGATCTCTCGAGACATCAGCGCCAGGAAGTTGACTGGGGGGATGATAGTGAAGGAGTTCCTGGCGCAGCGCCTGGCACCCCTCCAGTCTCACTCGAGGCCCATGTGGGACTATCAGGGCGATGGTGATGACATCAGGCTTCGGTCCACACGCCTGACCTCCGGGAAGCTGAACAGGGCTATGGCGACCCTGCTCAACGGCGACCCCGGGGACCTTCCTGAGGCCTATGCCCCACTGTACTGCCGCGATGACAAGGCCGATTTGGTCGCCGCGATGCCCATGTTTGACGAACTGGGGCTCTCTCCGGCCGAGTGCCTAGGCTCCCATGTGGCGGTGTCCTCTGACGACACCACGGATGAGGAAGACTCGGAGGGGACAGCGGATGACGATCTGGAGGAAGTGTCCCCAAAGTCGAGGAGTGCGCTTCTTCGCGACTTCGAAGACGACGATGATGCCAGCGAGCCCCCTGCCGCAAGTCCTCTGCGACTCACCAGGGTCCTTAGGGGGCCTGGGCCCACACCACGGGCCACACAGACCGCCGGCCGGGCGACCCCGAGAAAACGCGAGGCCGGGCCTCCTCCGGAGTACCCAGCTGGTGCTAGCAAGGTGGCTGAGGTGCCCGCCTCGCCCCAGCCTGAGCTGCAGTCTATGGGCGAGGCGGCCGCGTCCGGGGCAGGTACGGCTTCCCCGGCCGCGGCCCTTGCGGGCGGCACCTCTGCTCTCCCGCGCGGCGGCGCCTCCCCGGAGAAGGGCGAGAGCATTCCCGCCTTCGCCGAGGTGGAGAAGAAGAGGTAGTGGGTCGACGTCGAAGAGTAAGTAGTCCTGCTTGGTGTTTGGCCGCCTGCCGGTGGCTGGTGTGCTGATGGTCCCTACTTTGCTTGGTAACCAGGAGCGCTGCTGTGCCGAACGCGAAGAAGAAGAAGGCGGGCGTCAAGTCGAAGGTGCCCTCCGACGTGACGTCCATTCCTGGTGCCCTGCCAACGCCTGATGAGGCGCCGGATGTTGTGGGAAAGGAGGCTCGCGGGGCGACTCTCCTTGTCACGGCCGTGGAGCCCCCGACTCCCGTTGGAGAGGCTGCTTCTGCCCTTGGGGGCGCATCCGCGCTGCTGCCTGAGAGGCCAGCCCCCGAGGGCCAGCTGGTTGTGGGACCGTCCGACCCTGCCTTGTCTATGGTGGTACCGCAGCCTCCGGCGCCTTCTGCTCTCGATGCTTCTGCCCCCTGGAGGCGGCTCCTGCCGCCACGCAGGCGCCACCTCCGGATCGGGCCCTGGCGCCTCCGACTTGTGGCCTTCTGGTCGAGTCAGGCGCCCTGGAAGGGGCCTACGCCGCTCTGGATCAGGTCCGGGACGCCCTCGGGAGCGCCGACGGTCGCCTTGCGAAGGAGAGCTTGGGGCTCCTTTCTGGGTGGCTCCAGGCCGACGCCTCTGCCGTGGCGGTTTGGAGCCAAGCTGAGAGTAGGAAGGAAGACGCGTTAGCCAAGGCAGCCCGCGACGCGGCGCTGGTCGATGCAGCATCTGCTGTGAAGCGCTGCGGCGAGGCGAAGGTCCGCCTGAAGGCTCTTCAGGAGGAAAGGACTGTGCTCGCGGAGCGGCTTCGCCAGCGGGAGGAAGACCTCAAGACCTGCGAGGCCAAGCTTGCCGACCGTGACTCCGTGCTGTCCAAGGCGGTGGCCGACCAAGCCACGGAGCGCAAGCACCTGGACGAGCTGAAGGAGGAAGTAGCCGCGGAGAAGGCTCGGCTCGACTCCAGGGAGAAGGCCCTTGTCGCGGCTGAGGAGAGAAAGGCTGCGGAGCTCGATGCCCTCCCCTCCATCGAGCTCAGGCTCCGTCAGGCGCTGAACTCCATCTGCCGGGGGGGGGGGATTCGCGGAACCCCTGGTGGCTCCTGAGAGTGGCTTTGTGGGGCTCTCTTCAAAACTCGTCGAGGTGCTTGAGGGTGCCGTTGCCAGGGTGGAGACCGTCTTGGAGAGTGAGTGCCGCGATCTCTTCTCCGTGGCCACGACGCGCGTCTTTAGCCACCTCTACCTTCGCGAGCCGGGTTTTGACTTCGGCTCCGTGATCCGCCCGGTTGATCCTGGGGTTCGCGTTGCTACGGCGACGGCCGTGGAGGGCGCCGTGGAGACGCTGATGAAGAAGTTCGCCTGCGTCGCTGTTCCCTCACCTCCTGCAGCTGCAAGGGTCAATGATGACGATGACAATGGCAGCGATGTCGACAATGAGCTCCCCGCGGTCGGGACGAGCGGTGGTGCCAGCTCCTCCTAGCTCCTCTTCCTGGGTCCTTTCCTGTAACATTCATCATGCCTCGCGGAGGCGTTAGACTTGTTTGTATTTCTGAAGACATTTAATGCTTGTAACGACTGCTGAATTATGTGGTTTCTTTCCTCGCCTTGTTTCCTTCCTGCTTGATGTAGCGCTCTGCGTCGGCAGGGCCCGGTCCCACTCATGCGTCGACCGCCGTTGGGGCGTCCGGATCACCAGGACGGTGCCAAGGGGTGAGGGGCTACATGACCAGTGAGGCTCCTGAGTCGCGATGCTCAGGAGTCCCCCTTGACGTACGAGCAGCCCTCATGAAGGGAACGTGGCGAAGACGGGGCTGACTTGGAGATTTGGAGCTCCTTGAGTTCTGCGTCAGCAGGGCCCGGTCTCGCGCATACCTCAGCCGCCGTTGGGGCGTCCGGATCACCAGGACGGTGCCAAGGGGTGAGGGGCTACGTGACCAGTGAGGCCCCTGAGTCGCGATGCTCAGGGGTCCCCCTTGACGTACGAGCGGCTCCCATACCTTTCCTCACCAGCTTTCGTCTAAGAGGGACGCATGAAGACCAGGTATCAGGGACCTGGGAAGGTGGCGTGCGCCAGGCCCGGCCTGAGCGTAGCCCCCATGCAGCCCCCTCACGCGGGCATCCCAGGGGAATGCTGCGAGACGGGGCCGCGAGGGGCCGTCCTGAGGTTGGATGCAGCCGCTAGGGCACCCTCAGTTGTTTATCCACCAGCGCGGAGCATGGGGCTTCCACATTGCGTGGGCATAGCCGCTGAGCGACAATGTTGTCCGCCAGCGCGGAGCATGGGGCTTCCACTTGGGCGTGGGAAGGGGGGCCGGCTCCTGAGCCCCCCGGGCGTGTACAGCCCATTACGTTCATACGCGTGGCTTGCACGGTAGAACTGGGAGGTGTATCTGGGCACTCGTGAGCCATCACGGGTCTCACGAGGCCCTAACTCAAAGGCGGGTTGCGCCTGAGTCTTCCGGTAGAGGGCGCCGTTGCAAGTCCTGTATATTTTGGGGAAACCTGCGCCGAATGGATTTCCAAGGGCCATCGCATGAGAAGGCCGAACACCAATGACCCCAGGAGGTGACATGAACGGGGCCGGCCCGCCAGACAGAGCTCAGCCATTGGATTTATCGACGCTGCAGGGACGGACCCGAGCACAGACGCCGTGCCCAGTCTTCTCATGCGAGAACTCCGAGGAGAAAACACCCGGCGCGCGGCTCCCGCGGCGGTGAAAGGCAGACTATGGTTGCAGGAACCGTGCCGTGCACCCTGACTCACCCACTTCCGATTAGCTCATGCGAGGACGCAGCACCAAGGGCCAAGGGAGGTGACGTGCACGGGACTAGCCCGCGAGATAGAGCTCGACCACTTGGATTTGTCAACGCTGCAGGGACGGACCCCAGCACAAACGTCGTGCCAGCCCTTAATCACGAGGCGGTTAAAGGCAAGATCATTAGGGCGTGACGACATTCATGGTGGCGAAGCACCGAGCATGCAGGTTGGAATACTTAGGAAATTGATCAAATGCATAAAAGGTTCTGATACATGCGTAAACGACGTGGCTGCGGGGATGGGCCCCAACCGTCTGAGGATAATGCAGCCCGACGGGCGCCCTCAAACTGAGCAAACCAAAAAGTTACCTGGTACGAACCAAAAGGTCACCTGGCAGCAGTACCGGTGAAGCGTCGAGGTAGTCATCCGAGCCTGAACTTGCGTCTCCGTGAGCCTGGCCTTCATGAGCCCGACGCCTCCCGAGGCTCGGGGCCCTCGCTCGGGCCTGACACCTCCTCCAGCACCTCGCGGCGCCTGACCCAGTAGGGCGCGAGCATGGCCTGAGCAAGGCGTTGATACGTGGCGCCCGCGTTCATCAGACCAAAAGGCATGCGGATGTAGTTGCATGGGTAGACCCCACCGCGACCGACGCGTGACGACCAGAAGGTGTCCTGGGATGCGGCCCTGTTGATGCCGGGTACGTCGACGTAGATGCGCGGCATGCTGCCCGAGCCGACGACGGTGGTCGCGCTTGGTGATGCAGGGCGACGCCCGCCTCGCATGGCTTGTGCTTCCTGAAGCTCCTCGATTGCGCTGGTGATGAACTCCCGCGAACTTGGCGCCTCGTGCCGTGCTCTTTGCTTGGGTGGTCGCGCGCTGAAACACGCCTCCAGGTTGTGCCCGAGCACCTCCCTCGTCTCACTGGTCAAGTCGGTAGCCTTCCAGGTGGAAGCCCCCATGCCCGACCCAAGGGAAGCGCCGAGCACGCCTTCCTATGCGAGGGAGGAAGGGGCCATGGCTTCGGGCGCAGAGCCAGAGGCGCCGTCCTTAGAGGTTTCAGCCCCCTGGCGCCCCTTGGAGATGTCACACCCTGTGTTTGTATCACTTTGCTATGCTTGGATTTACAAATTTGTAACCGATTAAAACTTTTTGAGTGCATGCTTGTTTGAATTGTTGCTTGTTTGATTGTTTGGTTAATTATGTTTGGCCCACTTAGGTTCTACTCCTCTCCATATTCATCTTCCTTGATCCAAACTTCTTGCCCAATGATCATGCCATGTGAATAGCACCCAAAACTATTTTTATCAAATATTATTTTGGCCAAAAAGGATTTATTCAAATTAGGTTTTCAAAAGCCCCTGAATTGAGGTTTGTACTACAAGTCCTCAAATCGGGTGGATCCCTTTTCCCCAAAGACTTTATATGGAACCTACTATATATCTGACTTCCCAAAACCACCAAATGTTAATTTTAAAGATTATTTTACTATTTTATTTAAAGGCTTTTTCTTAAGGCCAGAAATGGTCTTTTATAGGGAAAAATTATTTAAATGCTTTCAAAATATTTGAGAAAATTTAGGAAAACTCAGTGAACATATATTTTCCATATATATGAGTTTCAACACATGGTCATGTTCAAAATCATGGGCAAAACCCCTCAAAACTCTTTCTGCCCAAAGCAAGCTTTTGAAATATTTCTATAAGAAATATTCTCAATAAATTCCAAGAAAATTCCAGCAAGTCACACATGTCATATTTGATGATCTTGCAAAGTTTCATCTCTATCCCAATTGATTTGCTTCATCAAAATATTCCAAAACCATTCCTGTCCAGAGTCAAGTTTGAACAACTTTACATTGTGAAGTTTCTTCCCTTCACCCCAAACTTTGTAGGCATGTTCTATTACCCAAATAAGGATGCTACACCAAGTGGTGGATTTGTGGGAAGTGAAATGCATGCCTAGATCTACAGAAATCTGATTCTATTGATTTCTAGGGTTTTCCAAGTTTGTACTATCAACTTTATTCAAATCTCCTCAAACTTGGTGATCCTCCCTATTTTTACCTAAATTTCCATACTGTTAAATCTTATGTCAAGCAAACTCCATTTGCTTGCCTAAAACTCCATCAAACACTTTTTGGCTGATTGGTAAAAGCCAAGTTTGACCCCCTTCCTCTATTCTCCTTGAGTCAAAAATTTTACCACATCTTCTTGCAATGTTCTTTCACCTCCAGTAAAAACCCCAAGTCCATAAGACACTGGTTGATGGGGTAAAACCCTCAATTTACTCTCTGGGCAGCCCCTTTCTCTCTCTCCATTTGCCTCTATCCTTCTCCCTTGACTCTCCAGGGCATGCAATGCCTGAACCCTGCTTGTTTACTCCCCCTAGATGCCCTAGACACGGGAGGCCACGTAGAAGCTGCCAAAGACATGCCATGGCATGCCAAAACGGCGCTCCAGAGCGCGCTACAGTGCCCGACCGCACTGTAGCCGCCGCCCACTGCAAGGCCCCGACAGCCTCGGGACTCCCCCTCTCGCGTGCTGGTCGGCCTCGACGTCCGCGTCACGTCACCTTGTCGGCCCCCTCCTCTCTCCCCCTCCTTCTCCCTCCTCCCGCGCGTGCCGAGCGCCGCCCGGCTCGGCCAGTATGCAGGCTCACACGCGCGCGCTCCTCTCTCTCTCTCTCTCTCTCTTGCTCCCGCTCGGCGTGGACCACCTCCAGGAAGACCCCGGACTCAGCCCTGCTTGCCCCCTAGGTCCGGGGGCCAAGTCCACGGTGGACCGTGGGCTGGCTATATAAAGCCAACTCCCGACCCTCCTCTCTCCTCCTCTGGCCCTCTCCCACTCTCAATCGTGCACCAGAACCACTTCCTCCTCCTCCCCAAGCACCAGTGCTCGAGATCGACCGAGGCGCCGCCGCGTCGGGGCTCTGTCGATCTTGGGACACAGGCCCGCTCCGGCCCGCCTTCCTCCTCCTTTGAGACCGCAGTGAGCACCTGTCGCTCCTCCACCTCTTCCCCGCCCTTTTCGCTACAAGAAACGTCAACGGCGAGCTCCTCCCAAAGCAGCTCTGCCGTGTTTCTTCGTCGCCGGCGACCGGGGCCTCCCCGCCGGCTGCCTCAACCTCCTCTGGAACAGCGACTCCGCCCTGGTCCCATTTCTGCCTCAAGATCGCCTCGCCGTCGCCAGGAACGCCGCCGGTGAGCTCTCCCCCCTCCTCTGTCGAGAGGTAGAAGACGACCGCGGGGTGGGGCCCGCGTGTCATCCCCTCGCCCCTCTCTCTCTCTCTGCCAGGCCGGGCCCGCATGCAGGTTTATATTAAAACCTGCCGCACGCGTGCCCCCTCGCCTGGGCCGCAACTCCTCTGGGCCGGCTCTGCTCGCCTGCTTCTGGCCGAAGAGCACAGTGCTCTTTTTCTCTTTCTTTATTCTGGCATCTTGCAAAAATTGCTCTCAGCAAAATAAAAATCCAATGCCAAGTATTTTTCCACCATAAATCCTAGAATAATCTGTAGAATTTAATAGTGCCACTTGTGCATTTTTGTGTAAATGTTTTACATAGTGATCTTAATTAAAACCTAGTTTTTAATATTTATAGCCTCTGTTTAATAGTTTTAAAAATGTTTCTTACAACAAAACCATAGATAGATGTTTTTAGAATAGTTTGTAGTATTTATCAGAGTAGGCTAACATTTTAGAAGTAAAGATTGTGCTCTGTTTTTGGGTGATGCTTATTTTTGCCCGTTTATTCCGCGACGATAGATTGCGTTGTTGACGAAGGGATTGGACCCGAAGATTTTGAAGACCCCGAAGAATTTGTTGAGCCAGGCAAGCAGCCCTTTGACCATGACTATGAACCCTTTTATTGCATGTCATATAGCACTTGTTGTTCCGATGAATTGATCATGTTGATAAGGTACCCCCCCCTTCGGTGGGATGCCTCCGATACTTTACCATTGATACTTGCATCGTGCATGACCCTACCTTCTTATGAGGGTTGTGCGGGTGGGAGTAGTTAGGTTGCTAGTAGTGCTACGCAAGTGGGATGGGAATACGCATGGTGATGGAAACAAAATGGTTTCAAAGACTTTTCAAAGACCCCGTCGGGTGCCACTAATGCCCGAGGGAGATGATGATGAGCTAGGTAGCCACTTGATAAAGAAGTGGTGTACCGGAGCAAGTGAGTGTGTGTGGTTTTCGAAAATGGATTGGTGTAAGTTGCGACCGTTATTCCAACCTTACATGTACGACCACGATACCCCTTATGGGACAGGGCTTTGTGGATTACCTTGGTGGGTACTAGCATAGAGCCCGCATTACTAGTGGCGGGAGTGGCGTGGTCACTCTCGATACGGGGTTGTGCCTGGTAAGGTGACCATGCGCTGTCTTTACAGGCACCGGGCACACCGTTGTGTTCCTTCATGGATGGTACTGGGTAGAGCAAGGCTCGTGTTTGTACATCATGAAGACACAGACCAACGAGTGGACTCTTTGTTTAGTATCGCTAGGGGAAAGGCATTGTTCGGGTGCTTACCTTGGGTATGTAATATACCGCGAGTCGTGGATGACACGGAAGTTCCCCGAGTCTTGTGGGTAAAGTGTGCAACCTCTGTAGAGTGTACAACTATTCGAATAGCCGTGTCCACGGTCAAGGACAGTTGGATGATCGCTCTTGTGCTACGTCCAAATGTTTTCACAAACTGGCGTGTGTGTGTTTGTGTTGGTGATAAAGGTGATACTTGAGCTAAGTCCGATGACTTGGCATGATGATGAACATGAGATGTTCAACCCCTACTTATGATGATAACTGAGACTTGTTCACATGAATACCTGTTAACAGTTGATGCATGCTTACTCAAGGTTACTTGATCATATCATTGCACTTAAAATCAGCTTTCTGCAAAACTTACCTACTTAGTGCTATATCATGCATTGTTATACCTTGTTCCACAACTTGGGTTGCTTGCGAGTACATTCAAAGTACTCATTGGCTTGCCACTGGTTCTTTAATTGGCCAAGCATGGAAGAACAGGAATACGGTGAAGAGTTCGTTGGTGACGAACATGCGAACTAGGACGCTTCCCAGTCATAATGCCTGTAGGTTTAAGGCAGATGGCATGGGTTCACGCTTTCGATCAAGATTTCCGCTGCTTGTTATGTTTAAGTGTTTGGCCCTTGCGGCCCTATCTATGTAAGACTTGGCCTAGCTGGCCCCTATTTGTGTAAGACGGTATGTAAGGATGTGAGACTGTTGTTATTCAGCTTCTGTGTGTTCAGTGAGCATTGATCTCTGGGATCACTGTACACGTGCATTCGGTGATCACGACTTATGAGTCAGGGTCCCCACATAGCTGGTATCAGAGCCGTCCTGACTGTAGGAAGCCCTTAGTTAGCATGGACGTTAGTTAGGATGAAACCGTTTTCAAAACTACACCTAGCACCTATACTTAGGAGTTTCTGCACTTATTACCTCTTCTATTCTTCACACAGCACTCTGCTGACTCTCTTCCCTTCAAACCTTTGTAGATGGCCGTCGTACCCGAAGCCCTCCTAGCATCCGGCTTTTCCCTACTCCTTGGGGATAGCCTGGAGAAGTGCCAGTTTCGCCAACCACCCATCCTCCTCTACCACGAGCACTGGGTCGATGCCATCACGAAGGAGTATCACGTTGAAGTCTTCGTGAAGGCAAACGACTCCCCGACCAGTTGGTTCTTTGAAGGACCACAGATGGATACCCTAGCACTCACAGTCGAGACAGCTGCACGGAAGGCACTCATCCACCTTCGAGGCATCAATCCAGAGATGGCCGACGAGCCCTCTACTCGTTACCTACCCATCAGAAAGGACGACATCGGCGAAAGTCACACACTGGTTCCATCCAAGGAGGATGGCGTGCCCCTCAGATTTCAGACCTACTTCAGCCTCTCCGCCGATAGTCTGGTTCACAACCTGATTAAGGAGTCCGTGAAGCTCCGCCAGGAATTTCACCACATTCGAGAACTACTCCGCCAAACCACGGACATCTTGAACCAAGGACGAATAGCAACCTCTAGGTTTTCGTCGTATGTTTCGGGCATGGCAAACATGGGCATCATGCCAGAAGGAGTCCCAGCAAGCAACCAAGTCTTCCTTCCTCTTGGGCAGGAGGCAGAGCACTCCACCACCTGAGTCCGAGAACCCCTAGGGTAGGATCAGACATGTACCCCTCATGCGAAGTTGAGTCCGTGTAATGGTTCATATGAAACCATGTGTGCTTGTTGTTTGCTTTTGTTGTTTGTGTTCCGATGCAAGTCGCACTTTTGCCTTAGGCAACATGTAAGCGGCTCCATCGTCTATCTTATCTTAATATATGTGTTGGTCTTTCGACCTTTGTGTTACCACACTTGCACTATACCAACCCCCTTAGGTGCGCTTTCTCCATTATTGCCTTTCTTCTCGTCTATCCTAGTTGTTTGACTTGGCTGCTCCAAATAGGATGGTGACTGCAACCCGCAACAGCTTCTTCACCAACCCTGATGCCGGCAACTCCAGGCAGCAACAGGGAGCTGGTGCGACTGCTCAGGCTGGAGGACACCAGGAGCAGCCACAAGGCGACATTCCCCCGCCACCATCTCCACCAGAGAACATGACCATAGCTCAGTTTCTCCAAGTTCTCCGGGAGGAACGCCAAGCCAACACTGCTGCTATCCAGCAGATGGCCCAAGCCCTCATGAACAACCAGAAGCAAGGCAGGAATGGCAATGGCCGCTCCACTCTGTCTGAGTTCATGAGGAATTCGCCCCCAACCTTTACCGAGACTGCTGAACCACTGGATGCCGATGACTGGATCCGCACCATCGAGGACCTCCTTGCACTGGTCAATTGCAATGAGGATCGTGAGAAGGTGTTGTATGCCTCTCACTGCCTCGGAGGTACCGCCAGAGCTTGGTGGGATGGATTCAAGGTCATGCAAGGTGATCGTGTGATCACCTGGGATAACTTCAAGGAAGGATTCTGCACCGCCCACATTCCTTCTGGGATCATGGCTATCAACAAGAGAGAATTCCGAGCGCTGAAGCAAGGAAGTGGCTCTGTCAAGGAGTACATGCAGAAGTTCAACCTGCTATCAAGGTATGCACCTAGACGTCAACACGGAGGCTGCTAAGATGGAACGCTTCATGGAAGGACTTCAGCAGACCCTGCAGTATTAGCTCATCGTCTGCGACTGTCGGACTTTCTTTGACTTGGTGAACAAGGCCCTCATGCTGGAAGACAAGCGTCGTGCCATAGACGACACTCGCAAGCGCAAGATGATCAGCAAGGGTAGTTCCAGCAACCAGAAGCCTCGCCCCTGGCAGCCATCCCCAGCCAAGCCAACATATCAGCCGCAGCAGGCTAGACCTCCTGCACCTCGTCCGAGCTACCAGCCTCAGCAGTATGCCAATCCCAGGCCAGCCTACAACAACCCCAATAACAACAATGGTGGTGGGAACAACAACAACAACAACTATGGTCAGGTCACTTGCTTTGGGTGTGGTCAGCCTGGACACATCTCTAAGCAGTGCCCCAACAAGAAGCCAGATGCACCGAGCCCCAATGCGCCCAACCAAGGTCAAGGCCGTGGAGCACCACCAAGGAACCCAGCTCCCCGCAACCAGCCCAACAATGGCAAGGGTCGTGTGAATCATGTCACCGCTGAGGAAGCCCAGGAAGACCCGGACGTCATACTGGGTACGTTCCTCGTCAACTCAACCCCAGCAACAGTATTGTTTGATTGTGGAGCTTCGCATTCTTTTGTCACCCAAAAGTTTGCACTAGAGAGTGGCATGAAGCCTACACCCCTGGGTAGTCATATGTTGATACAAACCCCGGGTTCGGTTATGAAGTCCAAGATAGGGTGTAAAGGAGTTGAGATTATCATCAACGGGGTAGACTTCCTAGCAGACCTCATTGTTCTGGATTCACCAGGCTTGGATGTCATCCTTGGCATGAATTGGTTGACCAAGAACCAAGGCTACTTGGACTGTGCCAAGAGGATCGTTACCATAACCAATAGCCAAGGAGTGGAAGTCAAGTATGTTCCCAATCCTGCCTCCACTCGAACCCCTCAGGTAAATTGTCTGTCGGGAATTGAGTTGGATCAAGTGCTAGTGGTATGCGAATACCCCGATGTTTTTCCTGATGAGCTGCCCGGAATGCCTCCTGACCGCGACATTGAGTTCATCATTGAGCTAATGCCCGGAGCAGGACCCATCTATAAGAAGCCCTATAGAATGGGATCCGAAGAGTTGGCTGAATTGAAGAAACAACTGGCAGAGCAGCTCAGGAAAGGATTCATTCGCCCTAGTGCCTCTCCTTGGGGATCACCTGTTCTATTTGTGTCAAAGAGGGATGGAACTATCCGACTCTGTGTCGATTACCGTTCTCTCAATGAAGTCACGATAAAGAACAAGTACCCACTTCCCAAGATTGAAGAACTGTTCGATCAGCTGAATGGAGCTAAGGTGTTTTCCAAGATCGACCTCAGGTCAGGGAACTACCAGTTGAAGATCAGGCCCCAAGACATTCCGAAGACGGCGTTTGTAACCCGGTATGGCCTATATGAATATACGGTCATGTCATTTGGGTTGACCAATGCCCCTGCCTACTTCATGTACCTCATGAACAAGGTCTTCATGGAGTACTTGGACAAGTTTGTTGTCGTCTTCATTGATGACATACTCGTCTTCTCCAAGTCTAAAGAAGAGCATGAGCAACACTTGAGATTGGTCCTAGACAAGCTTCGAGAGCACCAGCTTTATGCCAAATTCAGCAAGTGTGAATTCTGGCTGCATGAAGTTGGATTCTTGGGTCATGTGTTGACTGCAGAGGGATTGTCAGTGGATCCTGCCAAGATTGAAGCCATGACTGAATGGCAATCCCCGACCAATGTGAAGGAAGTGAGAAGCTTCCTCGGACTCGCGGGATATTACCGCAAGTTCGTCGAAGGGTTTTCGAGCATTGCCCGACCCATGACTCAGCTCTTGAAGAAGGACAAGAAGTTCGAATGGACACCGAAGTGTGAAGAAAGCTTCCAAGAGCTCAAGAAGAGATTGACCACAGCCCCAGTTTTGGCCACCCCCGATATTCACAAGGAGTTTGTGATATATTGTGATGCATCGAGAACCGGGCTTGGAGGTGTTCTGATGCAAGAAGGCAGAGTCGTAGCATATCTATCTAGACAGCTACATCCTCATGAAGAGAACTACGCTACTCATGACCTTGAGTTGGCAGCCGTAGTTCACGCCTTGAAGACATGGCGACATTACCTTCTGGGGAAGCGATGTGAGATATACACAGACCACAAGAGTTTGAAGTATATCTTCACCCAAAGAGAATTGAACATGAGGGAGCGAAGATGGTTGGAGCTGATCAAAGATTATGACCTCAATGTTCAATACCACCCTGGAAAGGCTAACGTGGTAGCTGATGCCTTAAGCAGAAAGGCTTGTTCCTTGAATGCTATGATTAAGGAAAGGCTACCCGCCCTGTATGAAGAACTTGAAAGCTTCGGCTTGGAACTAGTTGCACCTGGATTCCTAGCCCACCTCGAAGCAAAGCCTACCTTGATGGATGATATTAAGGAAGCTCAGAAGGGACACGAGAGCATCGAAGGCATCAAGAGGAAGATCAAGGCAGGAAAGGCCCCAGGATTCTCAGTGGATGAGCAAGGAGTCGTATGGTTTGGGAATCGCATCTGCGTACCCAACAAAGAGGAGCTCAAGAATTTGATCTTGCAAGAAGCTCATGACACTCCGTATTCAATCCATCCTAGAGGAACCAAGATGTACCAAGACCTCAAGGCAAGATTCTGGTGGCATGGTATGAAACGGGAAATAGGCACCTTTGTTGCTAAGTGTGACATATGCCAGAGAGTCAAAGCTGAGCATCAGCGACCCGCTGGAATGTTGCAACCTCTCAAAGTGCTTGAATGGAAGTGGGACAAAGTTGGGATGGACTTCATCACCGGACTACCAAGGTCAAGCAAAGGACATGATTCCATTTGGGTCATTGTCGATCACCTGATCAAGGTAGCCCACTTCATTCCCGTCAAGACAACCTACAATGGGAACCAATTGGCCAACCTCTACATCAATCGGATTGTAAGCCTCCACGGAGTTCCTAAGGAGATTGTATCGGACCGAGGCACCCAGTTCACCTCAAGGTTCTGGAATAGGTTCCAAGAAGCCTTGGGAACCAAGCTTTCCTTCAGCACCGCGTTTCACCCCCAGACCGGTGGACAGACCGAGCGAGTAAATCAGATACTCGAAGATATGCTCCGTGCTTGTGTTTTGGCATATGGAGCCAAGTGGGAAGATTGCCTACCATTTGCCGAGTTCTCCTACAACAACAGCTATCAGTCGAGTCTTCAGATGGCACCATTTGAGGTGCTGTATGGACGCAAGTGTCGTACTCCCCTCAACTGGTCGGAAATCGGAGAAGGATTGGTCTTTGGACTAGATATCCTCCGCGAAGCAGAAGAGCAAGTTCAACTCGTCCAAGAACGTCTCAAGACCGCCAAGACCCGACAGAAGAGCTACGCCGACTCTCGCCGTCGGGACATGAGTTTCCGTGTTGGAGACCATGTTTACCTCCGAGTCACGCCTCTCAACGGGTCCAAGCGTTTCCACGTCAAGGGAAAACTTGCACTAAGATACATCGGCCCCTTCAAGATCACCGACAGACGAGGAGAAGTTGCTTACCAGCTAGAGCTACCTTCCGAGCTATCAGATGTGCACAACGTCTTCCACGTGTCACAACTCCGGAAGTGTCTCCAAATTCCCAACCGCCCCGACCTCTACAAGGACATCGACCATCAAGCCATCGACCTTCAGCCAGACCTCACTTATCGAGAGAGGCCAGTTCGCATTTTGGATGAAGCAGAGCATTGCACGCGAAGCCGCACCATCAAGTACTTCAAGGTTCAATGGAGCAACCACACTGAATCAGAAGCAACCTGGGAGCGTGAAGACTATCTTAGATCTGAGTTCCCTTATCTTTTTAGCGCTTAGCCTAGGAATTTTGGGGACGAGATTCTTGTAAGGGGGGTAGGTCTGTCACACCCTATGTTTGTATCACTTTGCTATGCTTGGATTTACAAACTTGGAACCAATTAAAACTTTTTGAGTGCATGATTGTTTGAATTGTTGCTTGTTTGATTGTTTGGTTAATTATGTTTGGCACACTTAGGTTCTACTCCTCTCCATATTCATCTTCCTTGATCCAAACTTATTGCCCAATGATCATGCCATGTGAATAGTACCCAAAAATATTTTTATCAAATATTATTTTGGCCAAAAAGGATTTATTCAAATTAGGTTTTCAAAAGCCCCTGAATTGAGGTTTGTACTACAAGTCCTCAAATTGGGTGGATCCCTTTTCCCCAAAGACTTTATTTGGAACCTACTATATATATGACTTCCCAAAACCACCAAATGTTAATTTTAAATATTATTTTACTATTTTATTTAAAGGCTTTTTCTTAAGACCAGAAATGGTCTTTTATAGGGAAAAATTATTTAAATGCTTTCAAAATATTTGAGAAAATTTAGGGAAACTCAATGGACATATATTTTCCATATATATGAGTTTCAACACATGGTCATGTTCAAAATCATGGGCAAAACCCCTCAAAACTCTTTCTACCCAAATCAAGCTTTTGAAATATTTCTATAAGAAATATTCTCAATAAATTCCAAGAAAATTCCAGCAAGTCACACATGTCATATGTGATGATCTTGCAAAGTTTCATCTCTATCCCAATTGATTTGCTTCATCAAAATATTCCAAAACCATTCCTGTCCAGAGTCAAGTTTGAACAACTTTACATTGTGAAGTTTCTTCCCTTGACACCAAACTTTGTAGGCATGTTCTATTACCCAAATAAGGATGCTACACCAACTGGTGGATTTGTGGGAAGTGAAATGCATGCCTAGATCTACAGAAATCTAATTCTGTTGATTTCTAGGGTTTTCCAAGTTTGTACTGTCAACTTTATTCAAATCTCCTCAAACTTGGTGATCCTCCCTATTTTTACCTAAATTTCCGTACTGTTAAATCTTATGTCAAGCAAACTCCATTTGCTTGCCTAAAACTCCATCAAACACTTTTTGGCTGATTGGTAAAAGCCAAGTTTGACCCCCTTCCTCTATTCTCCTTGAGTCAAAAAATTTACCACATCTTCTTGCAATGTTCTTTCACCTCCAGTAAAAACCCCAAGTCCATAAGACACTGGTTGATGGGGTAAAACCCTCAATTTACTCTCTGGGCAGCCCCTTTCTCTCTCTTCCTTTGCCTCTCTCCTTCTCCCTTGACTCTCCAGGGCATCCAATGCCTCAACCCTACTTGTTTACTCCCCCTAGATCCCCTAGACACGGGAGGCCATGCAGAAGCTGCCAAAGACATGCCATGGCAAGCCAAAACGGTGCTCCAGAGCGCGCTACAGTGCCCGACTGCACTGTAGCCGCCGCCCACTGCATGGCCCCGACAGCCTCGGGCCTCCCCCTCTCGCCTGCTGGTAGGCCTCGACGTCCGCGTCACGCCACCTTGTCGGCCCCCTCCTCTCTCCCCTCCTTCTCCCTCCTCCCACGCGTGTCGAGCTCCGCCCGGCTCGGCCAGTAAGCAGGCTCACATGCGCGCGCTCCTCTCTCTCTCTTGCTCCCGCTCGGCATGGGCCACCTCTAGGAAGACCCCGGACTCACCCCTGCTTGCCCCCTTGGCCTCCAGAGCCTCTGCGGCTAGGTCTAGCGGCCAAGTCCACTGTGGACCGTGGGCTGGCTATATAAAGCCAACTCCCAACCCTCCTCTCTCCTCCTCTGGCCCTCTCCCACTCTCAATCGTGCACCAGAACCACTTCCTCCTCCTCCCCGAGCATCAATGCTCGAGATCGACCGAGGCGCCGCCGCGTCGGGGCTCTGTCGATCTCGGGACACAGGCCCGCTCCGGCCCGCCTTCCTCCTCCATTGAGACTGCAGTGAGCACCTGTCGCTCCTCCACCTCTTCCCCGCCCTTTTCGCGGCAAGAAATGTCAACGGCGAGCTCCTCCCGAAGCGGCTCCACCGTGTTTCTTCGTCGCCGGCGACCGGGGCCTCCCCGCTGGCTACCTCCACCTCCTCTGGAATAGCGACTCCGCCCTGGTCCCATTTCCGCCTCAAGATCGCCTCGCCGTCGCCAGGAACGCCGCCGGTGAGCTCTCCCCCCTCCTTTGTCGAGAGGTAGGAGACGACCGCGGGGTGGGGCCCGCGTGTCATCCCCTCGCCCCTCTCTCTCTCGCTGCCAGGCCGGGCCCGCGTGCAGGTTTAAATTAAAACCTGCCGCGCGCGTGCCCCCTCGCCTGGGCCGCAACTCCTCTGGGCCGGCTCTGCTCGCCCGCTTCTGGCCCAAGAGCACAGTGCTCTTTTTCTATTTCTTTATTCTGGCATCTTGCAAAAATTGCTCTCAGCAAAATAAAAATCCAATGCCAAGTATTTTTCCACCATAAATCCTAGAATAATCTGTTGAATGTAACAGTGCCACTTGTGCATTTTTGTGTAAATGTTTTACATAGTGATCTTAATTAAAACCTAGTTTTTAATATTTCTAGCCTTTGTTTAATAGTTTTAAAAATGTTTCTTATAACAAAACCATAGATAGATGTTTTTAGAATAGTTTTTAGTATTTATCAGAGTAGGGTGACATTTTAGAAGTAAAGATTGTGCTCTGTTTTTGGGTGATGCTTATTTTTGCCTGTTTATTCCGCGACGATAGATTGCGTTGTTGACGAAGGGATTGGACCCGAAGACTTTGTTGAGCCAGGCAAGCAGCCCTTTGACCATGACTATGAACCCTTTTATTGCATGTCATATAGCCCTTGTTGTTCCGATGAATTGATCATGTTGATAAGGTACCCCCCCCCCCTTTGGTGGGATGCCTCCGATACTTTACTATTGATACTTGCATCGTGCATGACCCTACCTTCTTATGAGGGTTGTGCGGGTGGGAGTAGTTAGGTTGCTAGTAGTGCTACGCAAGTGGGATGGGAATACGCATGGTGATGGAAATAAAATGGTTTCAAAGACTTTTCGAAAACCCCGTCGGCTGCCACTAATGCCCGAGGGAGATGATGATGAGCTAGGTAGCCACTTGATAAAGAAGTGGTGTACCGGAGCAAGTGAGTGTGTGTGGTTTTCGAAAACGGATTGGTGTAAGTTGCGACCGTTATTCCAACCTTACATGTACGACCACGATACCCCTTATGGGACGGGGCTTTGTTGATTACCTTGGTGGGTACTAGCATAGATCCCGCATTACTATTGGTGGGAGTGGCGTGGTCACTCTCGATACGGGGTCATGCCTGGTAGGGCGACCATGCGCTGTCTTTACAGGCACCGGGCACACCGTTGTGTTCCTTCATGGATGGTACTGTGTAGAGCAAGGCTCGTGTTTGTACATCATGAAGACATGGACCAATGAGTGGACTCTTTGTTTAGTATCGCTAGGGGAAAGGCATTGTTCGGGTCCTTACCTTGGGTATGTAATATACCGCGAGTCGTGGATGACACGGAAGTTCCCCGAGTCTTGTGGGTAAAGTGTGCAACCTCTGCAGAGTGTAAAACTATTCGAATAGCCGTGTCCACGGTCAAGGACAGTTGGATGACCGCTCTTGTGCTACGTCCAAATGTTTTCACAAACTGGCGTGTGTGTGTTTGTGTTGGTGATAAAGGTGATACTTGAGCTAAGTCCGATGACTTGGCATGATGATGAACATGAGATGTTCAACCCCTGCTTATGATGATAACTGAGACTTGTTCACATGAATACCTGTTAACAGTTGATGCATGCTTACTCAAGGTTACTTGATCATATCATTGCACTTAAAATCAGCTTTCTGCAAAACTTACCTACTTAGTGCTATATCATGCATTGTTATACCTTGTTCCACAACTTGGGTTGCTTGCGAGTACATTCAAAGTACTCATTGGCTTGCCACTGGTTATTTAATTGGCCAGGCATGGAAGAACATGAATACGGTGAAGAGTTCGTTGGTGACGAACATGCGAACTAGGACACTTCCCAGTCAGAATGCTTGTAGGTTTAAGGCAGATGGCATGGGTTCACGCTTTCGATCAAGATTTCCGCTGCTTGTTATGTTTAAGTGTTTGGCGCTTGCGGCCCTATCTATGTAAGACTTGGCCTAGCTGGCCCCTATTTGTGTAAGACGGTATGTAAGGATGTGAGACTCTTGTTATTCAGCTTCTGTGTGTTCAGTGAGCATTGATCTCTGGGATCACTGTACACGTGCATTCGGTGATCACGACTTATGAGTCGGGGTCCCCACAGGAGAGGAGCGGCTTCTTCTTCCTGGGGACATCCTCGTGAGGCAGCACGTCTCCTTCGTCGTCTGAGTGCTCGGCCGCTGTGGCACGGTAAGCGCGCTCGAGGGAGCAGACGGCGTCCTTCTCATCGCAGGCGATGGTGATGACGCCACCACTCCCCGGCATCTTGAGGACGTTGTAGCCATGGTGAGTCACCGCCATGAAATTGGCAAGGGCGGGGTACCCGAGGATCGCGTTGTACGGGAGGTGGATGTGAGCGACGTTGAAGACGATGAGCTCGGTGCGGTAGTTGTAGCGGGTGCCAAAGGTGACGGGGAGGCGCAGCCGCCCCAAGGGGGCGACGGAGCCCCTGGCCACCCCAGAGAAGGCCTTGAGGGTGCGAGCTGGTCGTAGGGCACCTGAAGCGTGTTGAAGGTCTCCACAGAGAGGACGTTGAGGCCGGCCCCGCCGTCTATGAGGGTCTTGGTGATGACCACGTTGCTTATGGTCGGTGTGCACAACATGGGGAGCATACCGGTGGCAGCCGTCGTCCTGGGATGGTTGTCGGGGCCGAAGGTGATGTCAACATCCGGCCTCGTTCGAAGCTGCGGGGCCTCGAGCCGTGGCCGAACCGCACTCGCCTGGCGGAGAAACTGCTTGACCTGGCGGCTGGAGGCGGGCGCCTGCGATCCGCCGAGGATGCATGCGACCACGGGGTCGGCCAGACGAGCCGTGGTGCCCCCGCACGCCATGGCCTGCCTGGTCTCAGAGGCGACGCTGACCATGGAGCTGTTGAATCGAGGCCTGATTGCAGCCGCGAATGGAGAGGCTTCGACACGCCCCCTACCTGGCGCGCCAAATGTCGGATTTCGGGCTTCGCAAAACCCAAAGAGGTTCGAACTCAGGGGTGTGTGCGAAGATCCCCACCAGCTTCGACCTCAAGCTCACAGCCCAACAGCCTAACTCAACGAACTCACACATTCGCGGGGACGAAGATTAGCGCACGAGGATTTACCCAGGTTCGGGCCGCTGCGAAGCGTAAAACCCTACTCCTGCCTTTGTGTGGATTGCCTCACGAGGAGGTTGGTGGATGAACTGGTACAGTGGTGAGTAACCTCACGAGGGTGCTCGGGTGGTGTTTTTCCCCCCGGTCCCGTCTACGGAGCAGCCTAGCCTCTATTTATAGTGGCCCGGGTCCTCCTCCCTTATCGCAATGGCGGGAAGGGATCCCACAACGGCCAAATTCGAAAGGGGACAGGAGGTACATCTTATCCTGACGAAAGGTGGTCTTCGCCTGCAAAGTAACTGGCAGTGACGCGGTGGTGGGCTCGCTGGTGACATCCGTCCTGCTGAGCCCGCTGGTCCGGTCTTGTTGCACCGGAATGGAAACCTTTGGTGGGACGCCTTGGGAACCTGCGTATGCCCCTGCCTCCTTTGTACTAAAGGGGAAATTGTCTCCTCTGCGTGCGCTGGTGCCCGCCTGGCCCGGCTTGCATCATCCTTGACCTCACGAGGTCGGGTATCGCATAGAGATCTCCGCCACTGAGGAGGGGGTCTGGGGAGGCCTCCTCCTTCCGGGAGCCTTGGCGTTATCCTCCTCGCGAGTGTGGGACTCTCGCGAGGGCCTTGTCTTGAGTGAAGCCGCGCTGGGACTTACGGAGCGCCGAAGCAGGCCACGCCCTGGGCCGCAGGCAGGCAAGTCTGGGTACCCCCGTTCCCAGGACGCCGACAGTGGTGAGCAACCTCGCGAGGGCACTCGGGTGACTTCGGATCCGTCCGTCCCTACAGCGCAACCTTGCCTCTATTTATAATGGCCCGGGTCCTCTTCCCTTATCGCCTTGGCGGGAAGGGATCCCACAACGGCCAAATTCAAAGGGGGACAAGGAGTACACCTTATCCTGACGAAAGGTGGTCTTCGCCTGCAAAGTAGCTGGTAGTGATGCAGGGGTGGGCTCGGCGATGACGTCCGTCCTGCGGGGCTCATGGTCTTGGTCTCGTTGCGCCAGAATAGAAACCTTTGGGGGATGCCTTGGGAACCCGCGTACGTCCCTGCCTCCTTTGCACCAAAGAGGAAACTGCTTCTTCTGTGCCCGCCTGAACCCGACTGGCCCAGCTGGCGTCACCTCAGCCTCCCGAGGCCGAGCGCTGCATAGAGATCTCCGCCCCTTCGGAGGGGGCCTGGCAAGGCCTCCTCCCTTCGGGGGTCTTGGCGTCATCCTCCTCACAAGGGCGGGGCTCTCACGAGGGCCTTGTCTTGAGTGATGCCGCACCGGGCCGTGTCAGACTGTCGAAGTGGGACACGCCTTGGCCCGTAGGCTGGCAGGTGTGGGTACCCCCGTTCCCAGAGTGCTGACACCGATGAAGAAGAAGAAGAACTCCAAATCGAACAAGCATCGCTCTCACGTCAAAGCATCGCATTACCTGTACCTGCAACTGTTATTGTAGTAATCTTTGAGCCACAGGGACTCAACAATCTCATTTCCAAGGGTATCAAGACTAGCAAAGCTTAATGGGTAAGGTATGGTTAAGTGGTGAGGCTGCAGCAAGCACTAAGCATTTTATTTGAGTGGCTAACTTAATAGTACAAGAATAAGAGGGGGTTGCTCTACGCATAAATGGTCGTGAACTAGTAATGATCACTAAGTGATCCTAAACACCTACTTACGGTCAAACATAACCCCACCATGTTCTCTCTCGGTTCAGAACTCACGAGTAGAGACATTCACGGTTACGCACATGGTTGGTGTATTTTATTTGAGTTTACTTTAAGTTTTCTATGACCGGATGTTATGCACAAATTTCCAAGTTGCCACATAACCGCGGGCACGGCTTCTCGAAAAGATTTAACTCTGCAGGGGTGCTCCAACTCATCCATCACAAATTAACCACACGCTACGTGGAAAACCTCAACCACGGGATTGCCCGTAGTATCCTCAGAATTCCGGTGGAAAACCTCAACCTCGAGATAGCCCAAAGTATCCTCGGAATCCCGTGCACAAGACATTCGAGAAAGGTAAAACAAATCTAGCAAGGCCGCCCGGCGTGTCGACGAACCCAATAGGAGCCGCGTATCTCGTTCTCAGGACACGACCAGATGATCTAGTGTATAGTGGCCGAATAGAAATCACCCGAGTTGCCCCAGGGTGGCCCCGCACAGTGCTCTATTTTGGACCAACACTCATGAGGAGCACTGGCCCGGGTTGTTAATTAATTATTCGCGGGTGCCGGCAGGTCCCTATGCAATTTTATTAGTTATTAGGCAAATGGAGTACCAATGTTGGGTGTCACACCCTGAGTTTTGCTTCTCCTGTTTAAGTCAACATAGCTCAAAAATCAGGGCCAATTAAAACTTTTGTTGCTTTGTGATGCTTGACTTGATTGCTGATTGTCTGGTTGCTTGCATGTGCTCTATACTCATAAACTTCCTCCTACCATCAAGAACTCTTTTCCTTGATCCAAAATCTTGTCCAAAGGTCATACCATGTGTATAGGACCTAAAACTATTTTTATCAAATATTATTTTGGCCAAAAAGCATTTATTCAATTTAAGTTTTCCAAAACCCATGAATTGAGGTTTGTACTACAAGTCCTCAAATTGGGTGGAATGTTTTGCACCAAAGACTTTATTTGGAACCTATTATATATAAGACTTCCCAAAACCACTAAATATTATTTTTAAAGATTATTTCCTATTTTATTTAAAGGCTTTTTCTTAAGGCCACAAATGGCTTTTATTAGGAAAAATTATTTTTATGCTTTCAAAATATTTGGGAAAATCTAGGGAAACTCAGTGGACATATATTGTCCATATATAAGAGTTTGAACACATGGTCATGTTCAAAATATTGGACAAAACCCTTCAAAACCATTTCTGCCTATTTCAAGCATTTGAAATATTTCTGTAAGAAATATTCTCAAATAAATCTATAAAAATTCTAGCATCTCACACATGCTATATGTGATGATCTTGCAAAGTTTCATCTCAATCCCAATTGATTCGGTTCACCAAAATATCCCAAAACCCTCTCTGTCCAGATCCAAATTTGAGCAACTCTACATTGCCAACTATCCCCTATTGATCTCAAACTTTGAAAACATGTTCTAATACTCCAATAATACATCCACACCAAGTGGTGCATCAAGGAGAACAGATTAACTTGTCCAAATCCCCCCAAACACCTTTCTGCTTATTTCAAGAATTGGAAATTTTTGCATTATCAAGTTTCCCCATTTGGCCCCAAACTTTTTGTGCATGCTATAATACCTAAATTATGCCACCACATCAATTGATGCATCAAGGGGATTAGCTTAGCATGACTGGATCTACAGAAACCTGATTCTGTTAGTTTCTAGGGTTTACAAAGTTTCTATTGTCAACTTTGCTCAATTGAGCTCAAACTTTGTGATCCATCTCATTTTTACCCACCATTTGATCCTGTTAGATATCACAGTAAGTGAGGAATATTATCTTGCCCAAACACATCACAAACACCTTCTGGTCATTTCTAAAAGTTACTGTTTTCACCACTTTTACTATTCCTTTTGCTCTAAAATTTTTACCAGAGTCACTCACTCACCTCTTACACCTCCAGTAAGAATCCTACACTCCCAGCTCAATGATTGATGGGTGAAGCCCCCATTTTTACCCCTCTGGACAGCAAGTTTCCCCCCTCTTTTGCTTCCCTTCTCTCCTAAGACACCTCCAGAGCACCCCCTTGTCCATTTGCACTTTTTCTACACTCCTAGATACCCCTAGACACTAGAGGACACGCCAGAGCGCGCGGGAGCATGCCATATAGGCGCTCCAGAGCACGCTACAGTGCGAACCCACACTGTAGCCGTCGCCCAATGGATGCTCCCGACAGCCTCGGGCCTCCCAGCGTGTCCCCCGTGGCCCCCTCGACGTCCACAACACGGCGCCCTGTCGCCCCCCTCCTCCTTCTCCCTCCTGTCGCCCCACCTCGCACGTGCGGCGGCCGCCCGAGCCGGCCAATGTGCGACTTCACACGCGCGAGGCCCTGGAGCACGCCCTGCTCTCTCTCTCTCACTCCTCTGCGTCGTGGACGAGTTCCACCAATGCCCCAATCACGCTCTCGCGGCCCCCCGAGCCCTCCAGCAGCGGCAATGTCCGAGCCGGCGCACGAGCACACAATGCACCGCGCCCCCGCCTATAAAAGCCCTCCCGAGCTCACCTCTACCCTCCTCTCGCCCCCTATCCTCCCTGTGAACCTCCCAGACCAGCCACTCATCCTCCCCTGGCCTCCATCGACGCCCATGGCCGAAGCCCCTCCGTCGGCTGCAGCCAAAATTCGGACGACCCCGGGGCTCTTCCTCCTCCCTAGCCACTCCGGTACCCCTACCTCAGCGCCACAAGGCCCCCGAGATCCATTCTTCCCCGTTCCAGTGGCCGTGGCACCGCGCCCTCCATGGCCGGCAGCCTCCTCCGCGGTCGCCCGCGGCCTCGCCGCTTCGCCCCTTCCCCGTGCGCGTGCAGCACCCAGATGGGTGCGGCACATCGTCCCGAGCACGCCGGCAGCCTGGTCACCCAAAGAGGTGGCCGGTGGCGCCGGCAGTCGTCGCCGATGCCCCCTGCTCCTCCTCTGATCGAGCGGGAGGAGGCAGACGATCCTGACCAGAGGGCCCCGCCTGTCGGCCATTCGGCGAGGTTGACTGGTGGGCCTGGTCCCACAAGTGGAGACGGCATCCGCCGGAAACCGTTTTCCCGAAAGGGAAACATGTTTCCTTAAACACGCCTTCGGCGTGGCTCCCCTGCGGGCACGGTCGAACTGCTGGGCTGGCCCAGTTCCTATCCCGCGCCCAGTGCGCATTTTAGGCATTGGTAAAGCCTTTTTCTTTTTCTTTTGTCAGAAACTTTCAAAAATTCTACAGGACAAATTATTTGTCCAAATGGCATGACTCCAAGTCCCATATTTTTCTAAAATTCTCAAGAATTTAATGGTGCAAACTTCATATTTTTCTCTCACCAGTTTCTGTGTTGTTCAAATTCAAATTTGAATTTGAGCCCCTTAATGACCCTTCTTAAGATCCCTAGAGCATTCATCTTAGCCCGAAATTTGATGATTCAAATTCTCAGAGACTCCAAAATTCTTGCTATCAATGGGTAACATTTTTGCTATGACATACTCTGGTTGGATTTAATAAATGCCCTTTTTCCATTTATTTCATCTTAGGAAAATCGCAGGAAATTCATCCCAACTCCAAATCCAGTGAAACCACTTTCTAAATTCTTCTAAAATCATGCCATATTTGATGAGTGCCTCCACTCATTTTTATATAAAAATATATATATTTTGTGGACATCTTATAGGATCATCATTTCCTTCATTTCCACCATTCAAAACTCCCCCTTGACCCACATACACCAAAACCACCTTGGTTATTTTTCTCATGACCAGAGGTGTCCTAGAAAAATAAAACTCCTATTTATAGAGCACTTTTATTTTTTGCTTGTTGTGTTGCTTATTGTGGTTGTTTCCGGCGATAGTTGACGAAGTAGACGAGGTACTCGGAGTGGTCGAGGAGGGTGTGAAGACCTCGAAGACTTTGCTAAGCCAGGCAAGCAGCCCTTTGACCATGTTAAGAACTTTTCATGCATGTCATATAGCACTTTATGTTCCGATGATGATCATGATGATGTGGTATCCCCTTCGGTGGGATGCCTCCGATAGTTCCTTGTTGATACTTGCATCCTGCATGACCCTACCTCCTTATGAGGGTTGTGCGGGTGGGAGTAGATAGGTTGCTAGTAGATGCTACGCAAGTGGGACGGGAATATGCATGGTGATGGAAACAAAATGATTTCAAAGACTTTTCGAACACCCTGTCAGGTGCCACTAATGCCCGAGGGAGATGATGTTGTGCTAGGTAACCACTTGAGAAAGAAGTGGTGTATCGGAGCAGGTTGTGTGTGTGTTTTCGAAAACGAAGAGATTTAAGATTTGCCGACCATCCCAACCTTACATGTACAACCACGATACCCCTTATGGGATGGGGCTTTGTTGATTACTTTGATGGGTACTAGCATAGAGCCCGCATTACTAGTGGCGGGAGTGACGTGGTCACTCTCGATACGGGGTCGTGCCGGTAAGGACGATCATGCACTGTCTTCACAGGCACCGGGCACAGCGTTGGTCCCTGCATGGATGTTACTTGTGATGTACATCATGTGGGCTAGGTACCAATCGAGTGGACTCTTTGTTTAGTATCGTCAGGGGAAAGGCAATGTTCGGGTACTTACCTCGGGTATGGACAATACCGCGAGTCGTGGCTTGACACGGAAGTTTCCCGAGTCTTGTGGGTAAAGTGTGCAACCTGTGCAAAGTGTAAAACTATTCGAATAGCCGTGTCCACGGTCATGGTCAGTTGGAGGTCCTGCTTAAACTACGTCCGCTGTTTTCACAAACTTGGTTTGTCTGCATGTGTGTGTGTGTGTGGATGACACAAGGATGAAACCTAAGCTAAGTCCGATGACTTGGCATGATGATGGACATGAGATGTTCAACCCCTGCTTATGATGATAACTGAGACTTGTTCACTTGAGTACCTGTCAATGGATGATGCATGCTTACTCAAGATACTTGACCATATCATTGCACTTAAAATTAGCTTTCTGCAAAACTTACCTACTTAGTGCTATATCATGCATTGTTATACCTTGTTCCAAAACATGGGTTGCTTGCGAGTACATTCAAAGTACTCATTGGCTTGCCACTGGTTATTTTATTGGCCAGGCATGAAAGACCAGGTTGTGATGAAGATTACCATGGTGACGTACGTGCGAGCTAGGATGCTTCCCAGTCAGAATGCCTCTAGGGTTAAGCCAAATGGCATGGGTTCACGCTATCGTTGAAGATTTCTGCTGCAAGATTATGAAGACTAGGCCTTAGGGGCCATATTCGAGTAAAACGGTATGTAATGGATGTAAGACTCTTGTTATTCAGTTTCTGTGTGTTCAGTGAGCACTGATCTCTGGGATCACTGTGCACGTACATTCGGTGATCACGACTTATGAGTCGGGGTCCCCACAGAGCTGGTATCAGAGCCATCCTGACTGTAGGAAGCCCTTAGTTAGCATGGACGATAGTTAGGACAAAACTAATTTTTCCAGACCCTTCAAAAACACCTACAAAACCTCTATATTTCTCACCTCTCCTGAATTTTCAAAGGAAGTGAAGGTTTTTGCCTTAGCACTTCCACCCGTATTCTCTTGACTCTCCTCGTCTGCTTTTTCAAACTTTGCAACGGTCGATAGTATCCTTATGTCCCTAACCAATGGATTCCTTGAAATCCTCATGGGTAACCTGGAAAGAAGCCAAATTGCCAGACACTTGCCCACATATCTTGGACACAAGTTGGCGACACCAGACAAGAAGATACCAACGGAGGATACCTTCTCGAAGGATGAGGATATCAAGACTCAGAAGGTGGTGACACCCTCGACACTGCCCCAGGATGGTACAACCTTGGCCTACGACGACCAGGGCACAAGACATGCAATGCCATGATATGCATCGCTAATAGAGAAATCCTGTCCTTTTCGTTGTTGTGTCGGCAACCATCGGCAGGTGAGAACCTTGCCATTTGGTCCGCCTCACCATAGTGAGCAGGAAAACGGTTCTCTTCATCCCCCGCTCTCGGTGTCGATATTATCAACATGACCGACAAGTTGGAACTCTATCATGCCTTGTTGATGTCATTGCATAAAGGATTGCCACTTCGAACTCTCGACACCTTGAAGGACAAGAAGGCATTGGCACGATTACGAAGACAATAGAAGACCCGTCAACGACAACCATGAGGAACCACCTTCGTCATCAACTCACCAGACGCGAAGTTGTCAAGGACTCTTCAGGTACAACCAGGATCGTTTCGACGAACAACAACTAGAGACATAGCGACACCTGAAGAAGACCCAGAAGACTAAGCGGACTCCTCTCCAAGACACGAAGCAAGCATGACCACTGAGTCCGAGGACCCCTAGGGTAGGATGAGTCGTGTATTCCCCATGCGAAGTCGAGTCCGTATGATGGTTCTGATAGAACCATGATTGTGTGTTGATGGTTTTTGCTTGTTTGTGCTTTGGTGTAAGTCGCACTTTTACCCCAGGCAACAAGTACGCAACTAAGCACCCACCTTATCTTAATAAGTGTGTTTCCTTTTCGGCACTTGTTTGATTGCACTTGCACTATACCACCCCCTTAGGCACTCTCCTCTGTGCTACTTTCCCTCTCCCCCCTCTCGTCAACTGAAGACTGGCAAGACAAGATGCAAGAAGGATCCACCTCGACGGACAGCTAGCGTTGAAGACTATGACTACAACGTACTCAACCAGACGCAACCCCGTAGAGTTATGCTTTTCCCTCAAAGATTGGAAACCCCTCCCTAGCCCAACCTAGACCTCACAAGCTCCCCCAGCACAAGCCTCTGATCACGTGTTTAATACACGGATTTGCCAGAGCCCTTATTGAGCTTCAATAACCCCTGCTTAGCACTAGGTTCATTATGGAGCTAGTGATCATAGTGAACCAACATCCTTCATTCTTACGCTAGCACTAGAACCTTGATGCCATAGGAAGGATCATTCTAAGGATATACGATTTGTGGACAATGATTTGATTTAGCCATAATAGATGTCTTGAGGAAGCAGTTGAGACCCTTTGGTGGATTACGAGGCTTAATGTTGATAGACGAACTTGGTGGATCAAGATTGATAGAGTAGCATAACTTACTTCCCCCTTGAGCAAATTGGATTTAGTAGGACAATTATGATCACAAGCTGAGATTCTTGGTGGTATGATAGTTTGACTTTGTCAAGTAATAGTCATGGATTGATGAGGTTACGTTAATGACTTGGAGTAGCAAATAGGAGTTCACGTTGGACTTGAGATTTGGACTTAAATAGGTAATCCTAATAGAGTGATGGTCTTAAGCAAGACTACATGGTTCGGAGTAATTTGGATTTAGTCTGATGATCTTGATCTTGATACCATATTTCTCGATGGGAGATAAACTAGAAACACTAGATTGTTGTCCGATGAGATTCAGGGTTCTATATGCACCTAACCTTGGAGTTTACTAGATCAGCATGATGGAAATTGGTGGATGTACTACGATAAGATAGTCCTTTCAAGGATTCAGGGATTATAGGAACTCTAGAAGATTATGTGGAACTCCATCAAAGTTGGATTTTGTAGAAGTGATAAATCATGCGATGCTTGATGGGATTAGTAGATGGGTTAATCGGATTCGTAGGAAGGAAACAATATCTTGGATTGGTATACTACGTGTTTCCTTAGCATAGAGATGCAGCATCTCAGACCTTGGATACATTAGTTGAACACTTGGATTTGTAGTATCGCAATCAAGCTTAGCGGCTTGTATGCTTCCCGAGGATTTTTATATAGGGATATATGTGAGTCAGCTAGAGTATGCATCAGAGATCTTGGCTTAGTCCTTCTCTCAACCTTGGAGTTGTAGAGCATGGGTGATGTTGGAGTTGACTCACATGAGATGATACTTTCGATGATATATGCATCAGAGATCTTGGCTTAGTCCTTCTCTCAACCTTGGAGTTGTAGAGCATGGGTGATGTTGGAGTTGACTCACATGAGATGATACCTTCGATGATATAGGATGTTTTTGTTTGGAGTAATAGGTAGTACTATTGGCATCTAAGAAACTGTGCTTAAGGATAAGATGATAGACGTTCACTCACATCCTAAGCTCCTTGAAACCCCGAACACGGTCGGAGTATGACCATAGGATCTAGCTCTAAGTCAAAAGACTATGCTCGATACTCCACCTCGACCCCCACCAATCCTGTCCCTGAGGAAGGTGGACACGAAGAACTAGATTACGATGGACCACAAACCCCGGGAAAAGTGACCATCCAGAGCAAATGCCCGCTCCTCTCACATATCCCACGAGCAATGTGCTTGTGTGATACTTGGGGAAATATGTTGTTGTCCTCGCGGATGACATACTTATTTACCCAATAAGAGACGGAACACCTTAGTCCTATTTGGATAAGCCCCAGAAGCACCAACTATCTTGCTTCTCAAGTGTAAGGTTTTACCTTGAAGAAGTTGGACCCCTTGAAGCACCCTCCCAGCATCAGAAGACATTCCTACCCAAGCAATATGAAGAACCACTACGGTTGCGAAGCTACAACGAAGGAGAAGAAGAAGCAAGAGAAGTTAACCACCGCTCCTCAGCCGGCTACATCAACTAGACTATATCAAGAGGCACCAACGTTCAAGCACGATGAAGACCTTGGACATCAAGAGGATTTAAGAGCCCCTTATTTTAAGGGTCACATACCCATTCCTGACTAGGAAGGAACCAAGAAGTTGATAGCACCCCTCACCGCTTTGATGGTGTACGATGAGCATGACGTCCCTACTCCCTTCACATGCCTAGAATGGAGTGGACGACTATCATGACTTCGTTACCAGCCCCTTTTGGTCCAATCTAAGGCATAAACCCTGAATCGATCATGGTAAACCACCGGTCAAAGGTAGTTCACCCCGCTTGCCAAGCCTCAGGCCTTGGGGACTAGATGGCTGTTCTATACTTCTGAATAGTCAGCTTATTTTGAACCCCTCAAAAACCTTCCTAGATGGTAGAATCCGTTTAGGCACCAAGTCTCTATGCTTAGCCTTAGGGACAAGACTTAGCCCAACCTAGCCACAAATGGCTACGGAGAGATCAGTAGACCAGACACTCGAAGACCCGCCAGAAACGTGCGTCCATGACGATGAAGACAAATGGCCAAAGACGAATGAAGAACATACCTGGGCAGCTTACTCAAGCGAAAGGTCTCGACAAGAAGCCTACGTTGACATGCTTCAACACTCTCGAGGATGAAGACCACCTACGACTGAAGATCACCTGCCTTAAGGGACTCAAGGACCTCCCCGTCAACGGAAGCTACACCAAGACCTTGAACCTTCTCGCCTAGAGCGAGACATCCAGATGTCGCTAACCGACGTAGTAACCTTGGGCCAGCACGCAGACACACTACCTTGCCACTTATTTCGACTTTGGAATACACACGCAAGCCAGACCCTTACCAGAACCCCGTTCATCAGACCCTTGACCTTTTAGTCAAGCCTGACATATTGCAAGAACCCCGTTCACCCTCAGACGAAGCCAAGCGAAGCACTCGAAGATGTATCATCAAGCACTTCTGTCACAACCCTAGTTTCTTAATGCTTGCCAATGCATTCATGCATGCATTTAAATTTCAAATGAAATTGAAATGAGGATTTGATCAAGCCTCATTATTCAATTTTTTGTCAAAAGGCAATATAAAAATTGCTTCAAATAGTTCCAAGAAAATGTCCATGGTATTCCAATAAAATATTGGACTTAGGTAAAAATACCAACCAATATTTTGGAGTAACAGAAACAGTTTATATTGGGCATTTGAGTTAATCAAACAGTAAATGCATTGGATTTATATTTATTATATATAAAATATAAGTTCAAAAACGCTGAAACTTCTTATGTGGCCCTAGTTATTTATACCTAGCCCACATGACAATTTTCAGGATTTATACAAATGGCTAGCTATTTTATTTTGAGCCAAAACAAATGTCAGAAAAAAAATAGAAAACAGATAAAAGGAAAAAGGCCAGGGACTTACCTGAGCCTCCCTGTAGCAGAAGTAGCCCGGCCCAAGGGCAGGCTCGTCTTCTACCTCTGCCAATAGGCAGAGGCGAAGCCGAGCACGGCCAGCGCCATGCCAGCTCCTGCTTCGCCGTGTCGCCTCCCCAGCGCCCATATCCAACGCCGTGGAGCTCCCTCTCTCTACCCCCAAACTCATTCCCCCCCTGCTGCTCTATTCCCTCTCCCCCGCACAGCCGAGCGCTGCCGTCGCCGTCGGCCGCAACCACCGCGGCCACCGGCCTCCCCTCGCCGCCCCGAGCTGCCCAAGAGCCCGGCCACCTCACGTTCATCCTCCCCTCCGTTGGATTCGAGGCCAGAGGCCGTCCAACGCTGCTATTCCGGTCATCTTCAACCTCCGGACCTGCCGGACTCCATCGTCGATTCGTCAGCTACCGGTCGTCCCCGAGCTCACCGACCCGCCCATCGACCCCGCCATGAGCTCCTCGTCCGTTTCCCTCTCTCCCCGGTCCTTCCTGGTCCTCTAGGCCGTAGTGACACCGCGGCCGAGCTCTGGCCGCCGCGGACGTACTTGCCGTCGTCGTTTTGGGCCACCCCAGAGCCAGCCACCGCCACCAATCGAAGCGCGCGAGCGCCAGGAGCACTCCGGTGCCAGCAGCGCATCCGGAGGTGCTCTGTAGCGCCGTCCCGACCATCTCCAGCGATCTTCCGTCGTGGGTTTGGTCACCGGCGGCCTAACTCCGGTAGGTGCCGACGTGGACTGGCCATTAGGGCCTTATCCACCACTAGTTAAGCCCCTGAGCCACTGACCAGTGGGCCCTGGGGTGGGTCAAACCCCTGGTCAGCACGGGGATTAACCCTGGGTCACTGACCAATGGGCCCCACTGGCCAGGTTTGACCTGGACCCGGGGCTGTTGACCTGCTGACGTCATAATGACGTGAGGCTGACGTAATTAATCATTTTTGGAATAAAAGATAATTCAGAAAATTCCAGAAAATGATATAAACTTCTAAAAATCATAGAAAATAATCTGTAACTCAGATTGAAATAATTTATATATGAAAAATTATCAGAAAAATCCAATGAATCTGATGGTGGCATTTTCATGCATGTTAGAGCAAGCTAAATAGGCAAACTTGGACATTTTGTTCCTAACACAATATGTAACCTCACATGTGGAGTTGAATTTGAACCTTGGGTTCAAACCATCTTCACTTAACCTGTTGATAGATGCATTAGCTCAAACCATCAACATATTGACATGTCATACTCATGCATCATTGTGAAGCATTTGCCGTGTTTAATTATACCTTGTTTGATCTTGTCGATAGACTTGCGAGACGTAGTTATCGACGACATCGAAGAACAGCTGAGTTCTTCCGATAAACACACAAGCAACCCCCCCTTGAGCATATTCGATACAATCCCACTCTCTCGCTCTTGCTCTCATTTCAATGCATTAGGACAATGCGATTCAACTGCTACTTGTGTTGCGGTAGATGAACCCACCCTTTACATGACCTGTCATTGTCATAGTAAATAGCTAAACCAAGCAACCTAGTATACCTGGTAGATGCTTGAGCCATGTTGTGATATCACCCTGTTATGCTTGATATGCTTAGAGTTGTGTCAGGTCTGATTCATCTGGGTCATGAACCGGAGTGAAATGATTGTGTCCTGATGATGAGGGTTAAGTGTTGAACCTGTTTTGGTAAAGGTAGCGATGAGAGGCCATGTAGGAGTACATGGTGGGTTGTCTCATTGAGACCGCTCATAGGAACTGAGTTCCGTGTTTGTGTTCCAAGACTAGCTACTACCGCACATTGGGTTCTGGTAACTCGACCCCTCTCGGCCTATTAACCTACTCTGTTCTCTGTCCAGGAGCCGCAGTAGATCGAAACGTTGATAGGTGTGGCCGGGCCTGCGAAGTGATGAATGGCCCAATCGGGACCGGCTTGGGGCCCTGCACACAACGTTTGAGGCCATCTTGGAAACCTCGGTCGGACTTCCATTATGGGTTCCAACTCAGATAGGCGACTTCTTTGGACTAGAGTCGTTGAAGGTTAACGTCCGTGGCCGACTCCCTCGCTGGGCTTCCGCTTGAAGGTTGCCGAGGTGCCTTTTTACGAGCACATGGCGATAAGTGGCGGGAGCATGTGTGACGAAGTACACCCCTGCAGGGTAATATATATGTTCGAATAGCCGCGTCCGCGGATATGGACTACTTGGAGACTTGCATTGTTCATAGATAATTTAAATGGATACTCCAAAATACTCCATATAAGTGTGAGTGCTATGGATGGCTTCTCGTAGGAAGACGAGAGAGGATCCATAGTGGTGTATTGATATGGTGAATATGTGGACTCGTGTGTGCTCTCTCGTAGGGAGACGAGAGAGTAGTGATACGTTGGATACTTTGTCATATTCCAGTCGAGCCAAGGGTCAAAGCTGGCATTCTCCAGTAACCCCCACAATCCCGTTCTTGATACATGATGCATATGCAGTTAGTTCTGATGTAAGACTTGCTGAGTACCTTCGTACTCACTGTTGCTGATTCACATTTTTGCAGAGATAGACGTTGTTCACTTTATGTTTCTTCTGACGATGAAATCGACGGATTAGCTTAGTAACCCAGACAGGAGTCTGGCTCCTTTGGTAGGGTCGTTGTAGCTTTTCAGGCTCTTTTAGCCGCTTTTAGTAGATGTCTGTACCCAGACATGTAACTTCCGCTTGTTGTTTGTATGCTCTGAATGTTGGGTCATGTGACCACCCTGCTTGTAACATTATACTATGTTGGCTCTTCGGAGCCTTCTAAATAAATGTTATGTTGTAGAGTTTTGTTGTGATGCCATGTTGTATCTACACATATCGTGCATATTGCGTGTATGTTTGAAATGCATTGGTATGTGTGGGATTCGACACCTAGCTGTATATCTTTAGTAGCCTGCTTTACGGGGAAATGCCTCTTTGTGCTTCCACCGAGCCTTGGTAGCTTGCTACTGCTCCGGACACATTGATTGACCAGCGTGCATCCTTCTTGCTGTTGTGTCTGTCCCTTTAGGGAAATGTCTCGCAGTGTAATGGAGTCCATGTAGCCTGCTATGACTCGTCTACGCGCAGTTGATGACATTTATGTCCCACGGCATAATGGAGTCCATGTAGCTTGCTATGACTCATCTACACACGCCGATGACCGACACCTGCATTGTTGGGTTACGTATGCCTCTCCCTGTAAGGTTGTGCCACTTGGGTCTATAACTAGTTATGTCGACCCGGGTTCTTTGACGTGTGAATACTAGCGACATGTTCATATCCGTGAGCCAAAAGGCACCAACGGTCCCGGCCAAGGTAAGGTGGCAGCCATGGGTTACCGTGCGTGAGGCCACAAAGTGGTGTGACATGTTACAGGCTGGATTCATATGGCTTAGGATCGGGGTCCCGACAACTTTAAGGCTCAACAGGGCAACTACACAAAAGCAAGAATAAGATGGAACGTGAATACTACCTCACCTCTGAAATTCCGTAACTTTTCTACGTCTAGCCTAGGAATCGCGGGGACAAGATTCTTGTAAGGGGGGTAGGTCTGTCACACCCTGAGTTTTGCCTCTCCTGTTTAAGTCAACATAGCTCAAAAATCAGGGCCAATTAAAACTTTTGTTGCTTTGTGATGCTTGACTTGATTGCTGATTGTCTGATTGCTTGCATGTGCTCTATACTCATAAACTTCCTCCTACCCTCAAGAATTCTTTTCCTTGATCCAAAATCTTGTCCAAAGGTCATACCATGTGTATAGGACCTAAAACTATTTTTATCAAATATTATTTTGGCCAAAAAGCATTTATTCAATTTAAGTTTTCCAAAACCCGTGAATTGAGGTTTGTACTACAAGTCCTCAAATTGGGTGGAATGTTTTGCACCAAAGACTTTATTTGGAACCTATTATATATAAGACTTCCCAAAACCACTAAATATTATTTTAAAAGATTGTTTTCCTATTTTATTTAATGGCTTTTTCTTAAGGCCACAAATGGCTTTTATTAGGAAAAAAAATTATGCTTTCAAAATATTTGGGAAAATCTAGGGAAACTCAGTGGACATATATTGTCCATATATAAGAGTTCAAACACATGGTCATGTTCAAAATATTGGACAAAACCCTTCAAAACCATTTATGCCTATTTCAAGCATTTGAAATATTTCTATAAGAAATATTCTCAAATAAATCTATAAAAATTCTAGCATCTCACACATGCTATATGTGATGATCTTGCAAAGTTTCATCTCAATCCCAATTGATTTGGTTCACCAAAATATCCCAAAACCCTCTTTGTCCAGATCCAAATTTGAGCAATTCTACATTGCCAACTGTCCCCTATTGATCTCAAACTTTGTGGACATGTTCTAATACTCCAATAATACATGCACACCAATAGGTGCATCAAGGAGAACAGATTAACTTGTCCAAATCCCCCCAAACCTCTTTCTGCTGATTTCAAGAATTGGAAATCTTTGCATTGTCAAGTTTCCCCATTTGGCCCCAAACTTTTTGTGCATGCTATAATCCCTAAATTATGCCACCACATCAAGTGGTGCATCAAGGGGATTAGCTTAGCATGACTGGATCTACAGAAACCTGATTCTGTTAGTTTCTAGGGTTTACAAAGTTTCTATTGTCAACTTAGCTCAATTGAGCTCAAACTTTGTGATCCATCTCATTTTTACCCACCATTTGATCCTATTAGATATCACAGTAAGTGAGGAATATTATCTTGCCCAAACACATCACAAACACCTTCTGGTCATTTCTAAAAGTTACTGTTTTCACCACTTTTACTATTCCTTTTGCTCTAAAATTTTTACCAGAGTCACTCACTCACCTCTTACACCTCTAGTAAGAATCCTACACTCCCAGCTCAATGATTGATGGGAGAAGTCCCCATTTTTACCCCTCTGGACAGCAAGTTTTCCCCCTCTTTTGCTTCCCTTCTCTCCTAAGACACCTCCAGAGCACCCCCTTGTCCATTTGCACTTTTTCTACACTCCTAGATACCCCTAGACACTAGAGGACACGCCAGAGCGCGCGGGAGCATGCCATGGCATGCCATATGGGCGCTCCAGAGAATGCTACAGTGCGAACCCGCACTGTAGCTGCCGCCCACTGGATGCTCCCGACAGCCTCGGGCCTCCCAGCGTGTCCCCCGTGTCCCCCTCGACGTCCACAACACGGCGCCCTGTCGCCCCCCTCCTCCTTCTCCCACCTGTCGCCCCACCTCGCACGCGCGGCAGCCGCCCGAGCCGGCCAATGTGCGACTTCACATGCGCGAGGCCCTGGAGCACGCCCTGTTCTCTCTCTCACTCCTCTGCGTCGTGGACGAGTTCCACCAACGCCCCAGTCACGCTCCCCCCCCGAGCCCTCCAGCAGCGGCAATGTCCGTGCCGGCGCACGAGCTCACGATGCACCGCGCCCCCGCCTATAAAAGCCCTCCCGAGCTCACCTCTGCCCTCCTCTCGCCCCCTATCCTCCCTATGAACCTCCCAGACCAGCCACTCATCCTCCCTGGCCTCCATCGACGCCCATGGCCGAAGCCCCTCCGTCGACCGCAGCCAAAATTCGGACCACCCTGGGGCTCTTCCTCCTCCCTAGCCACTCCGGTACCCCTACCTCAGCGCCGCAAGGCCCCCGAGATCCGTTCTTCCCCGTTCCAGTGGAAATGCCGCCGCGCCCTCCATAGCCGGCAGCCTCCCCCGTGGTCTCCCGCGGCCTTGCCGCTTCGCCCCTTCCCCGTGTGCGTGCAGCACCCAGATGGGTGCGGCACATCGTCCCGAGCACGCCGGCAGCCTGGTCGCCCGAAGAGGTGGCCGGTGGCGCCGACAGTCATCGCCGATGCCCCCCTGCTCCTCCTCTGATCGAGCGGGAGGAGGCAGACGATCCTGACCTGAGGGCCCTGCCTGTCGGCCATTCGGCGAGGCTGACTGGTGGGCCTGGTCACAAGTGGAGACGGCATCCGCCGGAAACCGTTTTCCCGAAAGGGAAACGTGTTTCCTTAAACACGCCTTCGGCGTGGCTCCCCTGCGGGCACGGTCGAGCTGCTGGGCCGGCCCAGTTCCTATCCCGCGCCCACTGCGCATTTTAGGCATTGGTAAAGCCTTTTTCTTTTTCTTTTGTCAGAAAATTTCAGAAATTCTATAGGACAAATTATTTGTCCAAATGGCATAACTCCAAGTCCCAAATTTTTCTAAAATTCTCAAGAATTTAATGGTGGAAACTTCATATTTTTCTCTCACCAGTTTCTGTGTTGTTCAAATTCAAATTTGAATTTGAGCCCCTTAATGACCCTTCTTAAGATCCCTAGAGAATTCATCTTAGCCCCAAATTTGATGATTCAAATTCTCAGAGACTCCAAAATTCTTGCTATCAATGGGTAACATTTTTGCTATGACATACTCTGGTTGGATTTAATAAATGCCCTTTTTCCATTTATTTCATCTTAGGAAAATCGCAGGAAATTCATCCCAACTCCAAATCCAGTGAAACCACTTTCTAAATTCTTCTAAAATCATGCCCTATTTGATGAGTGCCTCCACTCATTTTTATATAAAAATATATATTTTTTCTGTGGACATCTTATAGGATCATCATTTCCTTCATTTCCACCATTCAAAACTCCCCCTTGACCCACATCCACCAAAACCTCATTGGTTATTTTTCTCATGACCAGAGGCGTCCTTGAAAAATAAAACTCCTATTTATAGAGCACTTTTATTTTCTACTTGTTGTGTTGCTTATTGCGGTTGTTTCCGGTGATAGTTGACGAAGTAGACGAGTTGCTCGGAGTGGACGAGAAGGGTGTGAAAACCTCGAAGACTTTGCTAAGCCAGGCAAGCAGCCCTTTGACCATGTTAGGAAACTTTTCATGCGTGTCATATAGCACTTTATGTTCCGATGATGATCATGATGATGTGGTATCCCCTTCGGTGGGATGCCTCCGATACTTCCTTGTTGATACTTGCATCGTGCATGACCCTACCTCCTTATGAGGGTTGTGCGGGTGGCAGTAGATAGGTTGCTAGTAGATGCTACGCAAGTGGGACGGGAATATGCATGGTGATGGAAACAAAATGATTTCAAAGACTTTTCGAAACCCCGTCGGGTGCCACTAATGCCCGAGGGAGATGATGTTGTGCTAGGTAACCACTTGAGAAAGAAGTGGTGTACCGGAGCAGGTTGTGTGTGTGTTTTCGAAAACGGAGAGATTTAAGATTTGCTGACCATCCCAACCTTACATGTACAACCATGATACCCCTTATGGGACGAGGCTTTGTTGATTACTTTGATGGGTACTAGCATAGAGCCTGCATTACTAGTGGCGGGAGTGACGTGGTCACTCTCGATACGGGGTCATGCCGGTAAGGACGATCATGCGCTGTCTTCACAGGCACCGGGCACACCGTTGGTCCCTGCATGGATGTTACTTGTGATGTACATCATGTGGGCTGGGTACCAATCGAGTGTGCTCTTTGTTTAGTATCATCAGGGGAAAAGCAATGTTCGGGTACTTACCTCGGGTATGGACAATACCGCGAGTCGTGGCTTGACACGGAAGTTTCCCGAGTCTTGTGGGTAAAGTGTGCAACCTCTGCAGAGTGTAAAACTATTCGAATAGTCGTGTCCACGGTCATGGACAGTTGGAGGTCCTGCTTAAACTACGTCCGCTGTTTTCACAAACTTGGTTTGTGTGCGTGTGTGTCTGTGCGGATGACACAAGGATGAAACCTGAGCTAAGTCCGATGACTTGGAATGGTGATGGACATGAGATGTTCAACCCCTGCTTATGATCATAACTGAGACTTGTTCACTTGAGTACCTGTCAACGGATGATGCATGCTTACTCAAGATACTTGACCATATCATTGCACTTAAAATTAGCTTTCTGCAAAACTTACCTACTTAGTGCTATATCATGCATTGTTATACCTTGTTCCAAAACATGGGTTGCTTGCGAGTACATTCAAAGTACTCATTGGCGTGCCACTGGTTATTTTATTGGCCAGGCATGAAAGACCAGGTTGTGATGAAGATTACCATGGTGACGTACGTGCGAGCTAGGACGCTTCCTAGTCAGAATGCTTATAGGGTTAAGCCATATGGCATGGGTTCGCGCTATCGTTGACGATTTCCGCTGCAAGATTATGAGGACTAGGCCTTAGGGGCCATATTCGAGTAAAACGGTTTGTAATGCATGTAAGACTCTTCTTATTCAGTTTCTGTGTGTTCAGTGAGCATTGATCTCTGGGATCACTATGCACGTACATTCGGTGATCACGACTTATGAGTCGGGATCCCCACAGTGGGCCTTGCCAGAAGAGTGTTATCCCAAAACGAAAAGCAAGGGGGTCCCCATAACAACCCCAAGCATGTTAGGAGCGCTCAATATGGAACATAACACCGGTACAGAAGTAACTAGGGCGGCAAAAGTGTAACAAAACACCGAGCAAAAGGCCAAGCCTTCCAACGTTTACCAAGTATATATGTGCATTAAATTAAATAGCAATAATATTGTGATATTTCAAAAATATCCATGTTGTCACATGGAAACAACTTGCACCTTCAACTAGCAACGCTATAAGAAGGGTTGAGCAAGTGGTAACGTAGCCAAACAATGGTTTGCTGGGATGTGGATGGTTAGAGGCTTATCATGGCATTTTGGGATGCTTGACAAACAAGTGGTAGGTAGCAAGACATAGCGATAGAAATGAGACAAGTAGCATGGAAATGATAGTAGTGGTATCTAGGGAAATGTTCATCTTGCCTGAGATCCCGCTTGGAAGAAGAACGAATCCGTAAAGTAGACGAGCCAACGTAGTCAAATGAATCCTCACACTCCGAACGCTTTCGTTACTCTATCGAGAAGGAGCAATCCGGAAACAACAATCAACACATGGTAAACACCACAACATATGCATGACATGATGCGCAAACAAATATGATGCATGTCAAGTTTAATTATGCAAGACGTGACAAAGCACAACAATTAATTACTACACATTAGGTGAAGTTCAATATGCAACGGGTTGCATATTGACGAAACTCCACGTTCAAATCATTTAATTCACTCTCTTTTATTTACATGGCAAGTTTAAATGTTGTTTAGCATGGCAAGAGGTGAAGCATAAAGAAACTACACTATCTAGGCATTTTAAATGAGGTCGGAAGCAACTTATAGTATTTCTGAAATGACCCCATATGTTAATTTCGAAATGGGTCCAGATCTGAACTAACCATATTTTATATTTATTAAATAGGGAAACAAGATGCACCATGTGATTCTACACATCATTCTAAGCGATTTACATATATATATCATTTAAAAAGGAGCTGCGGCCTAAAAGTTATAACCAACGCAACTTAAATATGTCATGAATGCAAAATGCATGCAAACGACAACCACAAACTTTTCAAAACATGGACGCAACACAAGTTCAAAACTGAGCAATGGTTCAATAATAACAACCAACACAAGTTTTAGTTCAAATCTACCCATAACAGCAACATGGCATTTTGCACACCTTAAATAACAGGCTAGGAGAATCTAAAATGCACAAAAAAGACATGGGGCAGTAGCTTACATGATTCACAACAATTTATCTCTTAACAGCAAGTTTAATAGAATCATGGATCAATAGCACAAGAGCTCACAAGATGGCTATTTGAACACAGTTTCGTACTTAGTGAAAATATCAGTTTTCCACAAACAGTGTTAACCTGAAGGCATATTAACATCAAGAAAACTGTATGCTATAGGAATTATAATGACACGAAAATTTACAGCAAGGTAGAGGACATGATGCACTTCAATTCATTCCATCGTGGCAAGGTCTAATTATGAACATAATCATGGCTAGCATCAACACAACATGGCAATCTGAAATAACCCGACTCTCAGATAGTGAAAATTAGGGTGGACATGAGCAGTAGTTTTTATCGGGTAACCATGTTTGACAGCAAAATTAATTATGATGCATAACCTAAAAATGAAAACTAATGGCACAACATGACAGAGCATAACATTCTTTACAAAACACTCCGTGGTGGCAACCACAAAGAAGCTGTAGATCAATAGCAAAACACATGGCAACATGCAATAAAATAAGACAGTTTTCACACTTAGAATTATTTAGACCCCTCAAAACAGCAACATTTTATGACATGATGGCAGCAAGAAAATAACATCTAAACATGGATTTTAATGGCAAACAAAAATACCAGGGACTAGTACACATCACAAAGGGCACGTCTCATGTTCAACAATAATTCATATGATGCATGGATTAAATCACACAAAAATAACAAAAGGGCATCACACCAAAAAATAGCATGCACACAAACTTTCTCAAATGACAAAACTAATTGCACCTATGGATTCTATTGATTTTTCTACCCCAAAAACATATATAACATGTGGGTATTTACTTAGGAATAATGACACAACAATTATGCAAGATTACGGCATTTACGCAAATTACGTGAAAACTGCAAGTTCAACAATTTTATCGTACGTGAAAGTGGGATATTTATGATCTACACAAAATTTTGAGCATTTTACATATTTAAAGTTTTTTTAATCCGATGCACGGTTATTTATTTATGCGCAATGCAAAACATGGTATTTTGTGTAATTTGCATGTCCTGAAAATTAGATAAAATCGTCTAGTAGAAAAAAAACACAATGGGCCGAATCTGGAGCTTCGGGCCAAACAGGGGCATGCGTAGGATAACAAAATGTTTCCCGGGCGGGGAATAGTGGGTCCTAACCTAGTGGGCTAGGCCCGGTCGGTGAGGAGGCTTGGCAGGCCGGATGCTGGCTGGCGCGGGGCTGGGCCGGGCAAAGCGCTGGGCTGCGAGGCCTACGCGGCGCTGGCGAGCGTCGTCCTCCCATGCCCGAGCTGCACGAGCGGGAGGCAGGGGCGGCCATGGCACAGGATCGACGGAGGCTTGCAGGGGAGGCGACGGCGGGCCACGGGACGCCCGAAAACGAGTAGATTGGGTCGAGGGCGTCCGGATCCGGCGGCTACATCGAGGTCCCCGACGATGGCGAGTCGGACCTTGAGGCCATGGCGGCCGGTGTCCCTGCGAGGAGAGAGAGGGAAGATGTGAGAGAGAGAAGAAGGATGATGGAGAGAAGAGGAGCGGCGGCGGGGTTCCGGCCTGGCTCCGGCGGCACACCGGCCGACAGTGACGGGGCGGGCAGCGGAGGCGCGGGGTGGCGCTGGTTGGGGGCTGGGGTCGGAGGGACTCCTCCCACGATCCAGATCGGATCGAGCGCGAGGGAGCAGCGAGCCGTGGCGGGATCCAGGCCCGGGTGGGCCTGCGATGGGCTTCGGCGGGCCCTGCACAGTGGGAGAGAGGAGGCTGCGGCTAGGTGGCGGCTGGGGGTTGGGGATGCACGAAAAATGAGGTGGGAGGCTAGGGATTCCAAAAATGGCATGGGGGAGCTGCTTAAATAGGCAAGGTTTAGGGCTAGGGGGTTTTTGCACCTATTCGAGCCCTCCAATCGCAATCGGACGGCTCCAGTCACAAGGTTTAGGTTGGTGGGTTAGTGGGCTGTGTTAGAGGGGTTGGACTGAGATGAGAGAGAGGTGGTGCGGCGCAGCATAGAGTTTTTAAAACCGAAAACGTCTGATAATTAAACTGATGACTGCGCCTCTACAGTTGTACGTTGGGGTACCAAACGACCTCCGAATGCGACGAAATTTTGCAGGCAGTCTACCTACAATATAACGAGACCACACGTCAACTTTCAACCCATTTCGAGAATATTTTTCATGCATTTTTAAAAGCAACATTTTATTGATGCCGTGGGCACGTGCGTGTGTGGTTGGCCTTGAAACAGTCGTCGACGAAAACGGGGAGAACCGGGAACTACGAACGGATGCAAGTTTTGAAAAATGATGGCAACGGAGTGCCCATGCAATGCGGATGATGTGACGATGAATGAATCACACGATGACCACGGAATAAAATGGGAATCTTTTGGAGCGTCGGTCTCGGACTGTTACAACTCTCCTCCACTAACAAGAGATCTCGACCCGAGATCTTAGAATGAGAAGAGGAAGAGAAAGAGCAAGAGGTAAAACTTAGTTGCTTCTTTAACGAGTGAAACAACAAACCTTGATGGGTGCAAGAGATGAAGAATGGCATGATGCACAAGCAAGAATTCAAAAGAAATTTGGGCAGCACTTCAGTAGAAAATAGAAGAGAAACTTGATATGATGGAAAGAACTTGAAAAGATACACAACACTCCGGTTGAATTGATAAGCGAGAAAACGAACATGATCTTAAAAAAACAAGATGATTGATCGAAGATAGCAACATCACAATGCCTTCGGAACAAAAGAATAGAAGCTAGATCATTGGAGAGAAGTGGACGGAAAAGAAAATGACAACTTCTACCACCATTGAATTTGAACGGCATCTTTGCAAGAAGAGATTGAACGGAGTTGTTGGAAAATCAACAACGAAAAGAATAAGCTTGTTGTGGGCTTATGGAAGCATCTCAAAATTAAGAGGTGACAACCCGCACCTAACGGAAACAATTGATTTGATTGAGATCAACAAAGAGATGAAAACTTCTTTCACCAAGAGGAGAAGGAGACAACTTGTATCATTAAACACCATGATAGCAACAATCCTTAGGAAATGCTTTAGGTGAAATCTAATCCAAGATAACTCCGAGGAAGAAATTATGGGTTTAATTATCTCATTCTTGATTAAATCTCTTCGAGACTCCTTATAAATAAAGAATGCTATAACACCACCTCAAAAGATAAGGGAGAAAGAATTGCACTTTGAAATGCTAGACAAAGAATACTTGAGCTCCTCCAACAAGAATCTTTAAGAACACTTCGAGAATGAATAAAATCCTTGACTAACCACCATGAAGAACCTCTATATACAAAAGAATGATCAAAAGAAATGAAGGTTGAAAAGAATAAGATTGAGGGATAGCAAAGATTTAGATGAAACTTCGCGAAGAGATACTTGAGAAAAAAAAACTTGAAACTCCAGAAAAGAAAAGATGAACCACTTAGAATCGAGAATTTGATATCATGAAAAACTCCAGAAGAAGGATTGAAATCACCATGATGAATAAGAATTATGTTATGCTTATCCTTCATCAAGTTAAATTGATTACAAGCAACGGATTTGGCATACTACTTATTCCTCTTGAAAAATATTGAAGAGAGATATTGCACACTTGAAGGAGTCTTGAACAAAAACACCGGTAAGACTTTGGAACGGAAGGAGGATACTACGAATGAATGGAATAACATGAGAATGAAGAGATCACAATCCGCCTAGCAGAAAACTTAAACAAAGCACCGGAATACTTGAGATACGAACGAAGAGACAACAATTGAGAAGAATTTGAGAACGGAAGCTAAAAGCTGAGAACGAAGAAATCTTCTGAAATGATGGCCTTCGGAGAATCAAGAAATGAAAACAACTATGAAATGCTCCAGATAGATATGGAAGGAATTTCTCATGATCGAAAAAAAAACAATTTGAGAGGATAGCAACAAGCTTAAACCATGAATCTTCAAGAGAATGGACAAAGATTTAAGAGGAACTCTCCTTCGGACTTCCAAGTTGAGAATGATGACAAGAAACAACATCATGAATTACTGAGACACTCCGGAACAATGAATAAGGAAAAGGTTGAGCCAATGATGAAAATGATTTAGAAGCGATCTTCGAGAAGGAATGTGACTGATGAAATTCATTCTTATGTCATATTGAAAAGAACTTGAGATCTCCGGGAAAGATTAGAAGAGCCAGGTAAGATCCTGGGAAAACGCCCACATACAGGAAACACCGTTGAAACGATTGCTTATAAAGAAATATTGCACCGGTACAAATGAAAACTTGATGACGTGAGACCCTCGAAATAATTTGAAAGGATTTCGAATGAAAACACGAAACTTCTGAGATATCTTCAGCACTCCGAATAGAATAGAGAGAGGTGGATACACAAGAGAGGCTTGAATAAGAATTTCCTACATGGAAAGCATTTAGCGAATGAAAAAAAATGACATGATGAACATCGAAAGCTTGAAATGAGTCCACCGGAGAAGAAAACATGAACGAAGCTAGCACCTGAGCATCTTCACAATGAATCACCAGATACAAAACGGAAGAAAAGATAGCGGAAGCATCACATGAATAGAAAAAGCACTTGGATGAGAATTTAATCGTTGAGGAAAGGGCGGGAGGGTGGGGAAAAACAAAGAAAACTTAGGATGAATGAAAAGAACTCTAGGAAGAAATACAAGGATTCATCTTGAAAATATAGGAAGGATTGAATTATCTTGAAGAGAAGCACTCCGGATGAACAAGAATTAACAAGACAATTTGATTGGGGAAAAGGATTATAATTCCCATAGAAATATGAGAACACCGCTTAGGAAAGACATGAAACCACCACTTGACATCGAAGCAACTCGAATTACCATACACCAAAACAAAACAAAGGATGAAGCTTGCAAATTAAGCTGGAAACAAATACTTAACCCATTTGCATTTGCTGGAAGGATCATCCTAGGTAACTACTTGAATTCCCACCTAAGAACTTCCAAAATCTTTGGTTATGCAATCGGGTCTGCGGATACAAGGAGTAAAATCCATTACTCAACTCCTAGCAATAATACTACTCTCCAATGTATCACATCCATCAACACTCAACCAGAGGCCTCGGAAATTGATCTACCTCAGATCCTCGTAATTACAACGATACTAAACATGGCAGTACATGTGATCTCGCTCCCCAGTATTGGGTGCCACCACACTCTTCGCACCACGAATAGTATTGAAGCAATTTCGAGCATCCGCGTCCTGAGGTACTAAGAAAACTGAACAATAACGATGTGTCATGAATCACTTGGAGCTCTACTCCTAGGAAACAGGAGGCACCAAGTACAGAATTCCGTCACATCGGTATCATAGAGGCTCCAAAATACCCGCGTGATCCTAAAAAAATTGAGTGAGAAGAGGGGTAGAATTAAAATTCCTACGTCAAGATTCCTCACCAGAGCAGGGAACAGAAGTAAAAAGAATCCTACCCTCCGATATATAACTATACTCAAAATAGTTTTCTTCTAGACTCGACAACGACCAAGTTCGATCAATCAAGGGGGCTCCTAGGTCGGTACTGCTCTAATACCAACTTGTAACGCCCATGATGCAGTATTATCCTTATTTGGGCTCGAGGGCCTCGACAGGGATAGAAGCGCATCTCGTCGTTTTGCAAGAATGGATATCGTTACAAGTACATGTAAAGAGGAGATGAGTATATGGAATTGGCTTACACTCGCCACAAGCTAAATCATGATCATCACAAATACAACAATACATTCAATCACCATACTGAAGAGAAGGGTCCGACTACGGACGAAATCAAATGATAAAAACGACATCCATCCTTGCTATCCCAAGCTGCCGGCCTGGAACCCATCCTATGACCGATGAAGAAGAAGAAGAACTCCAAATCAAACAAGCATCGCTCTCACGTCAAAGCATCGCTTACCTATACCTGCAACTATTGTTGTAGTAATCTGTGAGCCACAGGGACTTAGCAATCTCATTTCCAAGGGTATCAAGACTAGATAAGCTTAATGGGTAAGGTATGGTTAAGTGGTGAGGCTGTAGCAAGCACTAAGCATTTCATTTGAGTGGCTAACTTACGAGTATAAGAATAAGAGGGGGTTGATCTACGCATAAACGATCGTGAACTAGTAATGATCACTAAGTGATCCTAAACACCTACTTACGGTCAAACATAACCCCACCGTGTTCTCTCTCGGTTTAGAACTCACGAGTAGAGACAGTCACGGTTACACACACGGTTGGTGTATTTTATTTGAGTTTATTTTAAGTTTTCTATGACCGGATGTTAAACAAATTTCCAAGTTGCCACATAACAGCGGGCACGGCTTCTCGAAAATATTTAACCCTGCAGGGGTGCTCCAACTCATCCATCACAAACTAACCACATGCTGCGTGGAAAACCTCAACCACGGGATTGCCCGTAGTATCCTCAGAATTCCGCTGGAAAACTTCAACCTCGAGATAGCCCAAAGTATCCTCGGAATCCCGTGCACAAGACGATCGAGAAAGGTAAAACAAATCCAGCAAGGCCAATGGGCATGTCGACGAACCTGATAGGAGCCGTGTATCTCGTTCTCAGGACACGACCAGATGAGCTAGTGTACAATGGCCTGATAGAAATCACCCGAGTTGCCCTGGGGTGGCACCGCACAGTGCTCTGTTTTGGACCAACACTCATGAGGAGCACTGGCCCGGGTTGTTAATTAATTATCCGCGGGTGCCGGCCGGTCCCTATGCAATTTTATTAGTTATTAGGCAAATGGAGTACCAATGTTGGGCCTTGCCACAAGAGTTTTATCCCAAAACGAAAATCAAGGGAGTCCCCATGACAACCCCAAGCATGTTAGGAGCGCTCAATATGGAACATAACACCGGTACACAAGTAACTAGGGCGGCAAAAGTCGAACAAAACACCGAGCAAAAGGCCAAGCCTTCCACCTTTTACTAAGTATATATGTGCATTAAATTAAATATCAATAATATTGTGATAGCTCAAAAATATCCATGTTGTCACATGGAAACAAATTGCACCTGCAACTAGCAACGCTATAAGAAGGGCTGAGCAAGCGGTAACGTAGCCAAACAATGGTTTGCCAGGATGTGGAGGGTTAGAGGCTTATCATGGCATTTTGGGAGGCTTGACAAACAAGTGGTAGGTAGTGAGACATAGAGATAGAAACGAGACAACTAGCATGGCAATGATAGTAGTGGTATCCAGGGAAATGTTCATCTTGCCTGAGATCCCGCTTGGAAGAAGAACGAATCCGTGAAGTAGAGGAGCCAACGTAGTCGAACGAATCCTCACACTCCGAACGCTTTCGGTACTCTATCGAGAAGAAGCAATCCGGAAACAACAATCAACACATGGTAAACACCACAACATATGCATGACATGATGCGCAAACAAATATGATGCATGTCCGGTTTAATTATGCAAGACGTGACAAAGTACAACAATCAATTACTACACATTAAGTGAAGTTCAATATGCAACGGGTTGCATATTGACGAAACTCCATGTTCAAATCATTTAGTTCACTCTCGTTTATTTACATGGCAAGTTTAAATGTTGTTTAGCATGGCAAGAGGTGAAGCCTAAAGAAACTACACTATCTAGGCATTTTAAATGAGGTCGGAAGCAACATATAGTATTTCTGAAATGACCCCATTTGTTAATTTCGAAATGGGTCCAGATCTGAACTAACCATATTTTATATTTATTAAACAGGGAAACAAGATGCATCATGTGATTCTACACGTCATTCTAAGCGATTTACATATATAGATCATTTAAAACGGAGCTACGGCCTAAAAGATATAACCAACGCAAGTTAAATATGTTATGAATGCTAAATGCATGCAAACGACAACCACAAACATTTCAAAACATGGACTCAACATGATATTATGAAACTACATGAAATTCTAGACAATTTTCATGTATGACATGTTCAAAACGGAGCAACGGTTCAATAATAACAACCAACACAAGGTTTAGTTAAAATCTGCCTATAACAGCAACATGGCATTTTGCACATTTTAAATACCAGGCTACAAGTATCTAAAATGCACAAACAAGACATGGGGCAGTAGCTTACATGATGCACAACAATTCATCTCATAACAGCAAGTTTAATAGAATCATGGATCAATAGCACAAGAGCTCACAAGATGGCTACTTGAACACAGTTTCATAGTGAAAATATTAGTTTTCCAAAAACAGTGTTAACCTGAAGGCATATTAATAGCAAGAAAACTATATGCTACAGGAATTATAATGACATGAAAATTTACAGCAAGGTAGAGGACATGATGCACTTCAATTCATTCCATAGTGGCAAGGTCTTATTATGCACATAATCATGGCTAGCAGCAACACAACATGGCAATCTGAAATAACCAGACTCTCGGACTTAGTGAAAATTAGGGTGGACATGAGCAGCAGTTTTTATCAGGTAAGCATGTTTGACAGCAAAATTAATTATTATGCATAACCTATAAATGAAAACTAATGGTACAACATGACAGAGAATAACATTCTTTACAAAACACTTCGTGGTGGCACCACAAAGAAGCTGTAGATCAATAGCAAAACACGTGGCAACATCCAATAAAATAAGACAGTTTGCAGACCTAGAATTATTTAGACCCCTCAAAACAGCAACATTTTATGACATGATGGCAGCAAGAAAATAACATCTAAACATGGATTTTTCATGGCAAACAAAAATACCATGGGCTAGTACACATCACAAAGGGCACATCTCATGTTCAACAATAATTCATATGATGCATGGATTAAATCACGCAAAAATAACAAAAGGGCATCACAGCAAAAATAGCAGGCACACAAACTTGCTCCAATGACAAAACTAATTGGAAATATGGGTTCTATGGAATTTTTTTTACCCCAAAAACATATATAACATGTGGGTATTTACTTAGGAAAAATGACACAACAATTATGCAAGATTACGGCATTTACGCAAATTACGTGAAAACTGCAAGTTAAACAATTTTATTGTACGTGAAAGTGGGATATTTATGATCTACACAAAATTTTGAGCATTTTACATATTTAAAGTTTTTTTTAATCCGATGCATGGTTATTTATTTATGCGCAATGCAAAAACATGGCATTTTGTGTAATTTGCATGTCCTGAAAATTAGATAAATTCGTCGAGTAGAAAAAAAACACAATGGGCCGAATCTGGAGCTTCGGGCCAAACAGGGGCATGCGTAGGATAACAAAATGTTTCCCGGGCGGGGGATAGTGGGTCCTCACCTAGTGGGCTAGGCCCGGTCGCTGAGGAGGCTTGGCAGCCCGGATGCGGGCTGGCGCGGAGCTGGGCCGGGCGAAGCGCTGGGCTGCGAGGCCTACACGGCGCTGGCGAGCGTAGTCCTCCCGTGCCCGAGCTTCACGAGCGAGAGGCAGGGACGGCCATGGCACAGGATCGACGAAGGCTTGCAGGGGAGGCGACGGTGGGGTCCCTGCGAGGAGAGAGAGGGAAGATGAGAGAGAGGAGGATGGAGAGAAGAGGAGCGGCGGTGGGGTTCCAGCCTGGCTCCGGCGACACACCGGCCGATAGTGACGGGGCGGGCAGCAGAGGCGCGGGTCAGCGCTGGTCGGGAGCTGGGGTCGGGGGACTCCTCCCTCGATCCAGATAGGATCGAGCGCGAGGGGGCAGCGAGCGGCAGCGGGATCCGGGCCCGGGCGGGCCTGCGATGGGCTTCCGCGGGCCCTGCGCGGTGGGAGAGAGGAGGCTGTAGCTAGGTGGCGGCTGGGGGTTGGGGATGCACGGAAAACAAGGTGGGAGGCTAGGGATTCCAAAAATGGCATGGGGGAGCTGCTTAAATAGGCAAGGTTTAGGGTTAGGGGGTCTTTGCACCGATTCGAGCCGTCCGATCGCAATCCGACGGCTCCAGACGCGGGGTTTAGGTTGGTGGGCTAGTGGGCTATGTTAGAGGGGTTGGGCTGAGATGAGAGAGAGGTGGTGCGGCCCGGCATAGAGTTTTTAAAACCGAAAATGTCCGATAATTGAATCGATGACGGCACCGCTACAGTTGTACGTTGGGGTACCAAACTACCACTGAATGCGACGAAATTTGGCAGGCGGTCTACCTACAATATAACAAGACAGCACGTCAACTTTCAACCCATTCCGAGAATATTTTTCATGCATTTTTAGAAGCAATATTTTATTGATGCCGCGGGCGCGTGCGTGTGTCGTTGGTCTTGAAACGGCCGTTGACGAAAACGGGGAGAACCGGCAACTACGAACGGATGCAAGTTTTGAAAAATGTTGGCAACGAGTGCCGATGCAATGCGGATGATGCGATGATGAATGAATCACACGATGACCACGGAATAAAACGGGAATCTTCTGGAGCGTCGGTCTCAGGCTGTTACAGAGGGCACCTGAATTGTCGCAATATAGGTCCAACGGTTTTGCCTAGCCCGGGAACACACCAAGATTCTCCAGGAACTCTCGAATACAAACACCTTCCTTTGCGACTTCACAAGCCGCAATGTATTTGGCCTCTGTTGTGGAGTCGGCCACCGTATCTTGCTTGGAACTCGTGTAGGTCACTGCTCCTCCATTCATGACATACACGAATCCAGTTTGTGATCGACAATCATCCCTGTTGGTTTGGAAACTAGCATCAGCGTAACCCTTTACGCAGAGCTCCTCCTCACCTCCATAAACTAGGAACATCTCTTTAGTCCTATTCAGGTACTTCAAGATAGTTTTCACCGCTGCCCAGTGACTCTCACCTGGGTCAGCCTGGTATCTGCCTGTTAAGCTTATTGCATGGGCAACATCAGGCCGAGTACATAGCATGGCATACATGATGGATCCTATTGCCGAAGCATACGGAATCCTACTCATCTGGTTTCTCTCATCAGAAGTCATTGGACTCTGAGTCTTGCTTAGCCTTATACCATGTGAGATGGGCAAGAACCCTTTCTTAGCCTCACTCATGTTGAACCGCTTCAACATTTTGTCTATGTACGTGCTTTGGCTTAAGCCGAGCAGCCTTCTCGATCTATCTCTATAGATCTTGATGCCTAAAATGTGCACTGCTTCTCCAAGGACTATCATCGAAAACTTTCCATTCAATGATTCCTTGACTAAGTTTAGCATCGAAACATCATTTTCGATCAGCAATATGTCATCCACATACAGGATCAAAAATACTACCGAGCTCCCACTAGACTTCTTGTATAAACAATAGTCCACTTCAATTTTGATGAAACCAAGGTCAATGATGACTTCATCAAAACGAATGTTCCAACTCCGAGCTGCTTGCTTCAATCCATAAATGGATCTCTTGAGCTTGCATATTTTACTAGCATTATTTGGATCGACAAGACCTTCAGGTTGTATCACGTGTACATCCTCTTTTAAATTTCCATGAAGGAAAGTCGTTTTGACATCCATCTGCCATATCTCATAATCGAAATATGTAGCTATAGCTAGTATAATCCTAACCGACTTTAGCATCGCTACCGGCGAGTAGGTTTCGTCGTAGTCAATACCTTGAATTTGTCCATAACCTTTAACGACAAGCCAAGCTTTGTGGATCTGAACATTTCCATCCACATAGGTTTTCTTCTTAAAGACCCATTTACAACCAATGGCAATTATGCCAGGCGGCGGATCAACCAAGTCCCAGACTTGATTATCATCCATGGACTTTAACTCGGATCTCATGGCCTTCATCCATGCCTCGGAATCTGGGCTCACCATCGCTTCCGCATATGTGGTCGGCTCATCGCTTTCTAGCAACAACACGTCGCGCACTCTGCGTAATCTTTCCGACCTCCGTGGCTCTGGTGCCGACTCCACTACGGGTTCCTTCACCGACTCCGGTATGATCTCATCATCAGTCGAGTCATCCCCGAGTGGCTCTCGAATTTCTTCGAGTCGCACCGTTCTCCCACTGGCCTCCCGACTGAGAAACTCTTTCTCTAGGAAAACCCCATTTCGAGCAACAAACACTTTGTTCTCTTCTCGGTTGTAGAAGTTGTATCCCAAGGTTTCCCTCGGCTATCCCATGAATATGCATTTATCCAACTTGGGTGTGAGCTTGTCCGACATGAGTCATTTGACAAATGCTTCACAAACCCAAATCTTTCGAAAAGACAAACTAGGACTCTTCCCAGTCCACATCTCATGTGGTGTCTTGTCTCTGGATTTTGATGGTACCCTGTTAAGTGTGAAAGCTGCAGTTTCTAGAGCGTATCCCCAGAATGACAAGGGTATATCCGATTTGCTCATCATCGATCGGACCATGTCCAACAAGGTTCGATTTCTCCGTTCTGACACGCTGTTTCTCTATGGTGTACCCGGAGGTGTGAGCTGAGGTATTGTACCTCGGCTTTTCAGATGATCATCAAACTCCTGGCTCATGTATTCACCTCCACGATCTGATCGCAGAAGCTTTATCGTCTTGCCGCGTTGATTTTCAACCTCGTTTTGAAACTCTTTGAACTTTTCAAAAGTTTCTGACTTGTGCCTCATCAAATAGATATATCCATATCTACTCAAGTCGTCGGTAAAAGACACGAAGTACTGATAGCCACCTCTGGCCGTTGTGCTCATTGGACCACACACATCACTATGTATAAGCTCCAATAGCTCGGACGCCCTTTCGCAACTCTTTGCAAAAGGAGACTTAGTCATCTTGCCGAGCAAGCATGATTCGCATGTCTCGAACGACCCAAAGTCGGACGAAGTTAGGAGTCCATAATCATGGAGCTTCTTCATGCGTTTCAGACTAATATGTCCAAGCCGGCAATGCCAAAAGTAAGTTGGATTTATCTCATTAGGCTTATGCCTCTTGACATTCATGTTATAGACTGGTGCCGTTTCCATATTCAAAATAAATAGCCCATCTACAATGGGTGCATAGCCATGGAACGTTCCATTCAAATAAAATGAACAACCATTGTCCTTTAAATTGAATTCATAACCTTGACTCATCAAACATGAGGCAGAATAATGTTTTGACTAAGTGGAGGAATGTAATAACAATTATTCAATTCCAAAATGAGTCCAGAAGGAAGCTGAAGCTGCATCGTGCCGACCTCAATGCAGCAACTCTTGCTTTGTTGCCGACCCTGATGTCAATATCCCCTTGTGCCACACGCCTAGTTCTTACCAGCCCCTGCATCGAGTTGCAAATATAAACAACCGATCCGGTATCAAATACCCAAGAGCTACTAGGTATGTCAGCAAGGTAAATGTCTATAACATATGCAACAAGTGTACCTTTGCCTGAAGAAGCATTTCCGGCCTTCTTGCCATGCTCAGCAAGCCACTTGCTATAGATCCTCTTCTAGTGACCAGCTTCCTTGCAATAAAAGCAAATGGTCTTTGAGTCCGGTCCCGGCTTCGCCTCAGCGGCGGAGACAACCTTCTCCGTGCCCTTTGCCTTACCCTTTTTCGTGGACCAACTCTTCTTGAACTTAGTCGAGTTCTGCACCATCAACACTTGCTGCGTGCCCTTCTTAATATCCTGCTCTGCCACCTTGAGCATCCCATGCAATTCAGTGAGCTTGTTATCCATGCCGTGCATATGATAGTTCAAGATGAACGTCCCATAGCTAGGTGGAAGCGAACCCAGAATTGCATCCGTGGACAGCTCGTCCCCAAGTGGGAAACCTAACCGATCCAAAACTTGCACGTACCCGATCATCTTGATCACATGCGGGCTCAGTGGATCACCCTCTTTCAGCTTGCAATCCATCAAGGATAGCCAGACATTGAACCTTTCAGTCCTAGCCTGCACCTGAAACATGCTCTTGAGACTCTCGATCACATCGAAAGCCCCAACATCTTCGAAATTCGGTTGCAAATCGGGCTCCATACAAGCCAGCATGAGGCAGTTGATCTCGTTCGATTCATCAACGAGTTTCTGGTGGGCATTCTTGGTTGTGGCACTAGCATTCTCGGCAGGTTCCTCTGGAAGTGGATCCTCTAGAACATGTTCCTTTTAATCATGCTTGAGATCAATTCTCAAATTTCTATACGAGGTGGTAAAGTTTGTTCCATTCAGTTTATCCTTTTCGAGAATAGATTTCAATGCAAAGTTGGGTTGAGCAGGTGGAACCATTGATCTACAATAGAAAATATGCACTCACTAAGCAATGTGTTTATGTAGAGTAATTCAAGCCTTAAAAAGAAATACTCTGTCACAGCCCTAGTTTAATTATGATTGTCAATGCATTCATGCATGCATTTTTATTTTCAATAAAAGTGAAATGAGGATTGATCAAGCCTCATCATCCAATTTTTTTCCAAAAGGCATTATAAAAATTGCTTCAAATAGATCCAATAAAATGTTTCAACTATTCTGTGAAAATATTGGGATGAGATAAAATTGCCAACCAATATTTTTGGATCACAGAAACATTTTATCTTGGGCATTTGAATTAATTCAAACCCTATTTGAAATAGATATATATTTTCCATATGGGAAATAAATGTCCAATAATTCAGAGAATTATTGTGTGGCACAGGATAAATCCATTTAGCTCACATGACAAATCTTCAGGATTTAAGAAATGGCTAGTTATTTTTATTTTGGCCAGAACAAATGTCAGAATAAAAGAAAAGGAAATAAAAGAAAAAGCATAGACTTACCTGGCTCCCTAGCCCAACTGAGAAGAGGCCCGACTGGCCCAATGGCTAGTCATCCTCTTCCTCCCGCCAGGAGGACAGAAGCACGCGCCCGGAGCGCACGGGCACACGCCTCGCCACCTCCTGCCTCCCTGCTTGCCTCCCCATCGCCCTGAGGTCGCCATGCACGCCGAGTCCCTCCCGTGCACGCCTCCTCTGCTCCCCGTGCTCATCCCCTCCCCTGTCTCTCTCGCACGCACACACCCGAACGGCTTCTCCGCCGTCGCACGCAGCCACCGCGACCATCGTCGCTGCTCCGCCTCCCTGAGCTGCCCAACGCCTCGGCCACCTCGAGCTGCTTCTCCCCGTCAAAGGAATCGAGACCGAGCGCCCAGGAATGTCGCCATCGAGCTCTTCTTCAACCTCGGGCTCCGGCGATCTCCGTCGCGAATTCGCAGGCCACAGGACCTCCCCGAGCCTGCCGTTGCTGCTGCTGGACCCGTGGTGAGCTGCCGAGTCGATCCCCTCGCTCCCCCTTCTCTCCCGTGCCCCCTAGTCCCCCCTGACCAGACGAGCCGAAGCTCGCCGCTGCCCGGCCATGTCGCCGCCGTGGTTGGAGCTACATCCGCTCGCGCGCGCGCACCGGAACAACCTCTGGGTGTCCCCAGGAGGCCAACGTGCCTATTGGCTCGCCCCCTAGACCACCGCGGCCCCGTGCCCGCACGCGGCCGAACGCCGACCGCCTCTAGCTTGCTCGCCGCCGACGAACATGGCCACCCCAGCTCACCCTGCTGCCCCTACTAGATGCGGTGCTTCGCCAACTCGCCGTAGCCGCAAACCGCACATGAAATGGTGCCCTGCAGTGCGATTACGACCATCTCCGGCGAGCCTCCGCCGCGGGTTTGGTCGTCGCTGGCCCAGCTCCGGTGGGCGCAGACGTGGCCGGCCGATTAGCGCTAAATCCCCAGCCATCAGCCACTGACAGCGGGCCCCATAGGAGGTCAAAGCTTAGTCAGCGTCGGGTTTGACCGGGATTAGTCCCTGGGTCACTGACCAGTGGACCCTACTGGTCAGGTTTGACCTGGACCCGGTGCGGTTGATCGCTGACGCCAGCCAGTCGCAATGCTGACGCAATTAATGAATTTCTGTAAAAGAAATAATCCAGAAAATCTTTAAAACTTCAAAAATTCATAGAAAATAATCTGTAAGTCAGATTAAAATAATTTATATATGAAAAATTATCAGAAAAATCCAATGAATCTGATGGTGGTATTTTCATGCATGATAGAGCAAGTTAAATAGGCAAACTTGGACATTTTGTTCCAAACACATTATGTAACCTCACACATGGAGTTGAATTTGAACCTTGGGTTCAAACCATCTTCATTTAACATGTTGATAGATGCATTAGCTCAAACCAGCAACATATTGCCATGACATTATCATGCATCATTGTGAAGCATTTGCCATGCTTAATTTATACTTTGTTTGATCTTGTCGATAGACTTGCGAGACGTAGTTATCGACGACATCGAAGAACAGCTGAGTTCTTCAGATAAACAGGCAAGCAACCCCCGTTGAGCATATTCGATACAATCCCACTCTCTCGCTCTTGCTCTCATTTCAATGCATTAGGACAATGCGATTCAACTGCTACTTGTGTTGCGGTAGATGAACCCACTCCTTTGCATGACCTGTCATTATCACAGTAGATAGCTGAACCAAGCAACCTAGCATGCCTGGTAGATGCTTGAGCCATGTTGTGCTATCACCCTATTATGCTTTGCTATGCTTAGAGTTGTGTCAAGTCTGATTCATCTGGGTGATGAACCGGAGTGAAACGATTGTGTCCTGATGATGAGGGTTAAGTGTTGAACCTGTTTTGGTAAAGGTAGCGATGACAGGCCATGTAGGAGTACATGGTGGGTTGTCTCATTGAAGTCGCTCATAGGAACTGAGTTCCGTGTTTGTGTTCCAAGACTAGCTACTACCGCACATTGGGCCCGAAACCAATGGATCCTCTCGGCCTATTAACCTACCCTGTTCTCAGTCCAGGAGTCGCAGTAGTTCGAAACGTTGATAGGTGTGGCACGGCCTGCGAAGTGGATGAACGGCCCAATCGGGACCGGCTTGGGGCCCTGCTCACAACGTTTGAGGCCATGTTGGAAACCTCGGCGGAACTTCCATTATGGGTTCCAACACAGATAGGTGACTGCCTTGGACATGAGTCGTTGTAAGTTAACGTCCGTGGCTGACTCCCTCGCCTGGCTTCCGCTTGAAGGTTGTCGAGGTGCCTTTTTAACGTGCACATGGCGATAAGTGGCGGGAGCATGTGTGACGAAGTACACCCCTGCAAGGTAATCTATCTATTCGAATAGCCGTGTCCGCGGATATGGACTACTTGGAGACTTGCATTGTTCATAGACAACTTTAACGGATACTCTAAAACGATCCAGATAAGTGTGAGTACTATGGATGGCCTTCTCGTAGGAAGATGAGAGAGGATCCATAGTGGTGTATTGATATGGTGAACATGTGGACTCATGTGTGCTCTCTCTTAGGGAGACGAGAGAGTAGTGATACGTTGGATACTTTATCATATTTCAGTCTAGCCAAAGGTCAAAGCTGGCATTCTGCAGTGAACCCCACAATCCCGTTCTTGATACATGATGCATATGTAGTTAGTTCTGATGTAAGACTTGCTGAGTACCTTCGTACTCACTGTTGCTTATTTACATTTTTGCAGATATAGACGTTGTTCATTCTATGTTCTTCTTGACGTTCACATCGACAGATTAGCTAGGAAACCCAGACAGGAGTCTGGCTCCTTTGGTAGGGTCGTTGTAGCTTTTCAGGCTCTTCCAGGCGCTTTTATTAGATGTCTGTACTCAGACATGTAACTTCCGCTTGTTGTTTGTATGCTCTGAATGTTGGGTCATGTGACCCACCCTGCTTGTAACATTATACTATGTTGGCTCTTCGGAGCCTTCTAAATAAATGTTATGTTGTAGAGTTTTGTTGTGATGCCATGTTGTATCTACACATATCGTGCATATTGTGTGTATGTTTGAAATGCATTGGTATGTGTGGGATTCGACACTTGGTTGTATACCTTTAGTAGCCTGCTTTACGGGGAAATGCCTCTTTGTGCTTCCACCGAGCCTTGGTAGCTTGCTACTGCTCCGGACACATTGATTAACCAGCGTGTATCCTTCTTGCTGCTGTGTCTGTCCTTTCAGGGAAATGTCTCGCAATGTAATGGAGTCCAAGTAGCCTGCTATGACTCGTCTACGCGCAGTTGATGACATTTATGTCCCAGGGCGTAATGGAGTCCCTGTAGCTTGCTATGACTCGTCTACACACGCTGATAACCGACACCTGCATTGTTGGGTTATGTATGCATGTCCCTGTACGGTTGTGCCACTTGGGTCTATAACTAGTCATCTTGACCCGGGTTCTTTGACGTGTGAATGCTAGCGAAATGTTCATATCCGTGAGCCAAAAGGCGCAAATGGTCCCGGCCAAGGTAAGGTGGTAGCCGTGGGTTACCGTGCGTGAGGCCGCAAAGTGCTGTGACATGTTACAGGCTGGATTCATATGGCTTAGGATCGGGGTCCCGACATACTCCCACTAAAGTCAGCATCCCTCCGCAAACTCTCGGTGATTCAGGACCCGTCTAGCGCAAGCGACTAGTGAGCTTTAGCATCACTGCTAGCAAACTTGCTTATTCGGTAAGCAACTCCTTTCTAATCGTATCTCTATACGACTCCTGTCGGTTGGGTAGGTATCTCTTACCCCGGGTTCCGACCTTCTTTTCGACAAGTCCCAAAACCGTTTTGATAGCCTTATCAAGTTAACCTGATGCAGTTGTTAGGGAACGTTGCATGGGAAACAAAAAAATTCCTACGCACACACAAGATCTATCCATGGAGATGCATAGCTACGAGAGGGGGAGTGTATCTACATACCCTTGTAGATTGCTAAGCGGAAGCGTATATAACACGGTTGATGTAGTCATACGTCTTCATGATCCAATCGCGATCCGTCCCGATCGAGCACCGAACGGACGGCACCTCCGCGTTCAGCACACGTGTGGCTCGATGACATCTCTGCCTCCTCGATCCAGCAAGCGAGGGCGGAGTAGTAGATGGGTTCTCAACAAGCACGACGGCATGGTGGAAGTGGTGGTGGAGTAGTGCCAACAAGGCTTCGCCAAGCGCTACCGGAACCACGAACGGAGGAGAAAACGATCTAAGGAGAGAGGGAGGCGCCAAGGGCTTGGTGTGTCCTCTTGGGGGGCGCCCTCTGTCGTGGTTTTGTCAACCCGACAGATGTCCTCGTAACAGGACTTAGGTGTGAGGCCATCGCCGCTAGGTGGCGACTCGAAGGGGTTGAACGAGAGAGAGAGAGTCGGGTTTACCCAGGTTCGGCCCCTCCTATGGAGGTAATAGCCTACGTCCTGCTTTGTGTACACTTAGCAAAATTAAGTCCTGGAGAAACTTGTTTAAACTATTCTTAGATCCAAAATTGTTGCGGCTCCAGGAGAAACTTGTTTGTTTACACTTAGCAAAACTTCAGAAATCGCTGGTCCTTGGTTCAAGTCGCCCTTACTCCTGCCGGCTCAATAACTGTAATCCGTAATGTGTTAAGCTACTGTATAAAGGCTCCTGGCTCTTTACAAGGTAGCCTTTCCATTGATGATAATTATATCATTTTATTCGAACCGTTTACCTAAGCCGCCCTCTTTTGCTTTATCCAGGCGACTCATTATGTCGGAGTCAAAAGCCAGCAACTGGGTGGCCACTCAAGTTTCTGATGTTCATTTGAAAGATTATGAGGAACATGGGTTTCTGCCGCCTCAGAATGTGGTGGGTTGGCGAGTCGTCCTTGGAGAGGAAATCCCACACCCAGAAGAGGGGGAAGTGGTGATATTCTTAGATCACCTTCAGAGGGGTTTTTCACCTCCCGGGTCAAAATTCTTTCGAGACGTCTTACACTTCTTCCATCTTCATCCTCAAGACCTGGGTCCTAACTCCATATCGAACCTTTGCCAGTTTCAAGTATTTTGTGAGGTGTATCTTCAGACTGAACCCACCGTCTCCCTCTTCAGGGAATTCTTCTATTTGAACTGGCAGACGGAGTGTGCGGACGGCCCCGGCTTAGAACTTGGCGGGGTTTCTATCCAGAGGCGGAAAGACGTCCTTTTTCCTGCTGCCACCTTACCAAGCCATCCCAAAGGGTGGAACAAGACTTGGTTTTATTGTCGGAATACCGCCCCTGCTGACGAAAATCCTTTGTCGGGTTACAGACCCAACCGCCTCACCATGGATTTTGAGCTTCCTGGTTGGGCTCCTCAAGAGGAACATGCCCAACACTCCCATGTTTATCCGAAGTTGAGGGCTCTGCTAGCCAACGGGCTGACTGGGGTCGACTTAACCTGGTGTTGGGTATCTTGGAGGATTGTGCCATTAAGTTTGCGCAATGATTTGATGTGTGCTTACTCTCGCGACTTAAATGACGCCCAACGGTACAACATTTTTTCCTTGGAGGCCAGCGAAATAAACCGGATTGTGAAGAAATTGCTGGGTGAGAACCTAGAGACTTGCAGCAAGGACGGGTTAAAACCTTTCTACGCCCTTAACCCGGCTCCCCCGGTACAAAACTTTTAATATCCTAATCCGGTTTTTCGAACAAACTTTGAGCCTTTTGCCTGCTTATTCTGATTGCTTAATTTTGCAGGCTACATCTCCTTTCTAGGGTAGGAGACGCAGCAAGACCACAGCTAACAAGCCCAAAGCCGCCCCAAGTAAGAAAAAGAATAAGGCGGTTGTTGAAGGGCCGTCTCACATGGACGAAATAGCTGCCACTGATACTCGATCAGAGGTAAACTTGATCTTTTGTTTGTATTTCATTGAATCTATCTGATGCCTCTTGTTCTTAGGGCGATGTTGAAACAACTCGTGCAGGCGATGTTGAGGTAATTTCCATCTCTTCCGACTCAGAACCTCTGGCCCCATTGAAAACAAGGCGGGTTGTTCGGAAGGTAGGCTTTTCTCACCCGGACGCTCATCTGGACCCTCACTTTGTTTTGAAGAAAACCCAGCACCAGTCTAGGCGTCAAACCCGAAGTGGGAGTGGTGAACTTGTTGAGGGCTTACCTGATAAATCAACCGCCCGGAAACGACCAGCCAAGGTACTTAATATTACAATCTTCCAAGGAAATTCTGACTTGATATGTCAATCTTTTGATCCCTATGCCTTGGTTTATCAGGAGTCGCCACCTTCGTCAGACGACTCAACTGCGTCCAAACTGGCACCCTTTGTTATCAATCATGGGTAAATTCCTCATCATATTGCCTGTTAGAGTAGACCATTGTCTCTTCCCATATTTCATACTATACTTTTTAACTTCGCAGGGCCAAAGCCAAGAAAAGGAAAACTGACGGGTCTTCTGTTGACCCTGAGGCCCCTGAGCTGGATATTCCTGATTCGGCGGCTCCTGAAGTTCATGTTGATCAACGTGAAGACCCTCAGGAGATCCAAAATGATTTACCTCCTCCATCTGAACCAGCCAGTACTGATGTCGTGACTGTTGAAGCTACATCAGTAGTTAAGCTTGACCCGCCCAATCCTTCAGTAACCAACAAAGATGCCCCTGAGGTTGTTATTACTGGGACGGGTTATATCGCTCCTGAGATTTCCAGGGTGTTAACAAAGGTTATTGCCAAGGATGAAGCGGTACTGCTAGAAAAAGGGAAGACCAAACTGGAGCTTCCAAATTATGAGAACTTTAGTGTTGAAGATCTCCATGTTGTATGTTTGGACCGTCTGGCTACGAGCCGTGAAATAGAATTCGGCATTTTTAGCATGATGAAGAATAAATACGAGGTATGTTCTCCTTTATATGCTCACACCATATGTCCTTTTGTAGCCCCCAAGGCCCAGCTTTGTCTTTCTAAGGTAAGCCGGGTCTTGTGAATGCTGTGATTGACCAATTTGTAGCCCCCAAGGGTCGGCTCATCTCCTGGAGATGAGTCGGGTCTTTTAATAACTTGAAGAACTTCAACCTGTATCCCCAAAGGGCCGGCTCATCTCCTGCAGATGAGTCGGGTCTTTTAATAACTTGAAGAACTTCGACCTGTAGCCCCCAAGGGCCGGCTCATCTCCTTGTGATGAGTCGGGTCTTTTAATAACTTGAAGAACTTCGACCTCTAGCCCCCAAGGGTCGGCTCATCTCCTTGAGATGAGTCGGGTCTTGTTCACATCTTCAGTGTCAAAAGAACTGATATACATTAGCCCCCAAGTGCCGAATATATTGCTTGCAATTTGCTTGGGACTTGAAATAGATTTATTTATGATGCAGGAAGCTTTGAAGACAGCCAAATCCAGTGTAGCTAGTTTGAAAAAAGACTTGGAGAAAGGGCAAACTTCCCAAGCAGAAGTTGAAGAAAAACTTCGCCTCTCGTTGATCGAGCTGGAAAACGCCAAGGCAGATTTTTTGAAGGAGAAGAGATCCTTTGAAGATGAAAAGGCGACTCTGCTGAAGCATGCAGAGGATGCTGAGGGCCGGCTCAAACCCATCTCCGAGGAGCTGTCCGGGTTAAAGCGGCATATTGCCCAGATAACCCAAGCTATTTTTGGTAAGTGTATATAACCTCTTGTCACTTTGAGACATAGTTATAAAGCGCCCGGCGACTCATGTATTGACTTTATTTTGCAGGCCCCCGGACTAGCAGCTTTTATGATAATAGTCTGCTGATGCTCAAAGCTGTTTATTCCCTGACAGAGCACCTCTACGCTGGGAGTCATCTTGCAATTAAAACAACAATGGCGGATAAGCAGCCTTTAAAGTTTATTAAGAATGTGTTGGAGTGTCTTTCCACCATTCCTCAACACATTCCAGAGCTAAAGAGGTCAGCCGCTCGTTCTGGTGCAATATATGCATCGAGCCGTGCTTTAGCTTATGGAGAGGAGCTTGACCCAGCTGAGTTGTAAAAAGGCTTCCCTGAGTTCAAGAATGATGGGTCGGAATTTTCTCAGGAGGATTATGCTGCCTGTGTCAAAGATACTCAAGTATTATCTACTCAGCTGGTATCTGAGATGAAACTGAGGAATTATCAGGCGGCTTATGACGCCAACCATACCCGGATTCCTCCACCCGATTTAATATCAAAGAATCTGGCTCCTCAAAGGCGTGAGCACATCTTTGACTCTAAAGTTGACCCGTCACCTATCTTTGATGACGATGATGTGTTCCAAGCCTTATCCCACTGCAACTGGGATGTGGATAACCTTCAGATTCAGGAACCAGAAGACCAAACGGTGGATAACCCGGGGGCATCTCATGCTCAAGATTAGCCGTCATTGGCCCGAATGATATGATCGACGATTAGAGCTTTATCAATCATCGCTGTCAGCTTAAGCCCCCAAGTATGGGAGGAAAAACAATTCGTGGCTCCTTTGAGCTTGTAATAGGGATAGCCGAAAACTGTTGTCACGTCATCATGCATGTTTACGCCCTTGTTGGCGCAAGATACTTATGTTTCTGGGCTTGATCCCTTTTCTACTGTTTCACCGCCCTGTTATTCATAACCCTTTTATTGATGAGCGCTTTTGGCAAGTTAGAGCTGAGAAAATGAGCCGGTAGTAAGTCTTGATCTTCTAGATTTTAACAATCTATTTCTCTTTCAACAATGTTGAAGATTATATGTCTTGTCAATTGGTCGCTTGTGCGACCTCAATTGTTCAACCCGGTCTCTCATGCGTAAGACGGTAATAACTTTTGAACCTGAAACTTGCTGTAATGAACAAAGCCAAATAAGGCAATATTCATAAGTCGGCTCAATGAGTCCTGGCAAAAACTGATATCCAAAAGTTAAGGTCCTTTTTTAGCCTTTTAAACAATAATAATTTTATGCTGGTCATGCAGCGAATAACCCGGTTATTTCATGTATAACCGGTAACGGAAGTAAGGCGTGCCCAAAACATTTTGTTTTAGGGACTGGCTTTCGAAGTTTAGAAATATACAGCAGCCCCTTTTGAAAATAGCTTTGAAGGTTTTAACCGCATGATCCAGGGGGTTTAACCGAGATGCTGGTCAGCAAAAAAGGCTTTATAAGAAGGCACAAAATATCTTGTGATATATTCTGATTTCAAAATCAATTTTCCGCATAAGCATGATGTGATGATGATGTGAAGGATGTAATAACACATGCTCATAATGTAAGATAATCCGTCGGCTTTCGAGGCTCGATAGGGAAGACCGGCTTTCGAGGCTCAAGTCTTGCTTCAATGAAGCGAGTATGATAACCCATGGTTTATCCTAGCTTTCTGTATGCCGGCTCTCTCATGACTCAAGCCGGTGTTTTAACCTTAACAAGTTCAGGGTCCAAAAAAGGATTGACTTGTCAAGAGTACACGGGGTCATCTGATCGGATTCGCATCAAGCATACAGGCAGGTTTAACCATATATGGCGTTTATTTTTGCCGAGTCAAGTGGGTGAGAAAGCTAAGCTCGACGGGCCGGAAGCCCCCAAATGCCCTTTGTATGGTGGCACTATTGTGCCGGGTCACAAGGGTGAGAAAGCTAAACTCGAAGAGTTGGAAGCCCCCAGGTGCCCTTTGTTTCGGAAAATAAAGTCTCAAACTCAATTTGTAGGTTGAAACGACAAAATATGCTGGATACAGATTTCTGCAAGGGGGGAAGAAATTACAAAAAAGAGTCGGCGGAGCTAAGTATAATGAGGCCACTGGCGTTCCAGAGCCGGCTTGTTTCCCTCTCGGAGACATAAAATTTCTTCTTTGAGACCCTCTAGAGCATGAATTTTATTCAGGGATTCACGTGCTAGTGGTACTGACCGTTATTCAACTACTTGGGATTACTTTGGAATCCTCCTTGGTTATTATGCTGATTGCCCTGACCAGGATGCTGCCCATTGCCATGATTTCCCTGATGTTGAAAACCAGCCCCCGGGCCACCTTGTGACCCGCCAGGTCCGTGTTGACCCGGGTGTCCTCCACCATTACCTCCTGGATTATTTTGGAAAGCCTGGCTACGGGATTCTTGCATGATATAACAATTCTCCCATGAGTGGCTAGCCGGTTTATCTTGAGTGTTGTGCTTAGGGCAAGGTGCTTTAAGCGCCTCCTCATAATTGCGAGGTTTATTCCCATTATAAGCTCCTCCGGGTCGACCGTTGCGGCGCTGATTCTTGAAGCCTGTGTTAGTGTTGGCCACAAAGTCTGACCCGCCATCAGGCTGCTTCTGCTTATTATTTTGAGCCCCCTGGCACTACTAGGGAAAACCTTATACACAGAAGCTTACCAGTAGCGCTTTTTAAAAGGAGGCGTTGCTGCTACTTAGCAGTAGCACGTGTACAGAAACAGCGCTACTAATAAACACATATCAGTAGCGTGGCACGTATAAAACGCGCTACTACTATAATTGGCACACCATTCCCGACAGGCTAGGTATAGTAGTAGCGCCCTTCCTCAACCAGCGCTGCTGCTATTCTACTTAGCTGTAGCGCTTGGCACCAACCCGCGCTGCTGCTATGCCCACCTTATCCACCCTGTGCGCTCCCTCTCTCTTCCTCACTCCCGGCCCCTCACTCCCCCCTCACACTGTCGCTCCCTCTCTGCCGCCCGCCGCTCGCCGCCGCCGTCGCCTACCCCTCCTCCCTCTGCCGCCGTCACCTCCCCCTCCTCCCTGGACTCGGTAATCCTCCCCCTCCTCCGTCCTCCCTCCACTCCTCCATTCGCCGCCGGCCGGCCCCTCCTCGCTCCGCCTTCCTCCTCCCTCCTTCAGTCGCCCCTCCTTCTCCCTCCTCCCTCCTCCATCCACAACCCCTCCTCCCTGCTACATTTTGATTTAGTAGGCTAGTTGATATTTTCTTGTTGATATGCAACATTTTGAATATAGATGATAATGTGTTGTAAATGTCGATGATGAAAATGCTAGTGCTAGTCGCCATGTCATTGATGTCGATGATGGTGCATTCTGAATATAGACGATGTCTAGGTGTTCTTGTTTGCAATGTACCTCCGAGTGGCCTATGTTTTGCCGGAATGTTGATTCGTTTCCGTTCCGGCAAATTTCAGGCGCTCGATATGTCCTGTTTTTAGCAAAGGTCATGCCGATTTTTTTTCATGAATTTTAGCATGACTTGTGCTACAATGTAGGACATATCGAGTGCTTGTGATTTGCCAGAACGGGAATTCAATGATATTCCGGCAAAACATAGGGCATTTTTTCTATGTCATTGCTCGATATATGGAACGGGTTGACTTTAGGTCTGTTTCGGCTCCTTGTGTGTCTTTCAGTGAGGGAGAGTGTCCACCATATATATATATGAGAGAGGAAGAATCCCGACTGTTGTTGTGGGGGTCGCTTCTCCTTCTTTTCCTTGGGCTAGATATTTGTAATGCACTAGGGAAAGGAGGAGTAGCGACCATCACCGACGGTCGAAATATGAGAGAGGAAGAATCCCGACTGTTGTCGTGGGGGTCGCTTCTCCTTCGTTCCCGTGTGCTAGACATTTTGGTGTAATGCACTCGGGAACGAATGGAGGAGCCACCATCACCGACGGTCGCAATATCAGAGGGAGTGCCCACCATATACGTGAGATGAGAGTTTAGGAAGGAAAGACTCGACAGACCTAAAGTCAACCCGTTGCATATTGAGTAATAGTGATCTGTGTGTTGATCAGTTTCCTGGTAGTTGCCTTCGATCGATTTTAAATGTTTCAACTATGAACATAGGAAATGTCTGACGACGAAAGGAAATTCGTTATGTGCGAATGCTGCAAAGACGAGCGCGGCCTGTGCGACAAGCCTCACCTAGTTGATGGTAGGCGCTTCAGCATCATGCTGGATGAGACCTTCGAAGTGGATACAGTAAGTCACAACGACAAGTCTTTTTTCATAATTAAGCATGACTTCTACTTCTTTTGCTTCAACTTATAATTTTAATTTTTTACTATTCTACTAGCGTATCCCCTGCCATGCAAGAATTTATGTCTTGGATAAGATTGGTTTCAGTACTAAAAAAAGTATGGAGGTAAAGAGAGTTCACTTGAGGACCGAGCATGGTTATACTTTTGCCGTAAAATTGTACAATGCAGACACCTACTCCTATTTTGAATGCAAAAGTTGGAGAGCACTATGCAAGGCTTATGCATTTGAGCCTAATATGCTTATCACCTTTGATATTCGTCCGGAAGATGAAATTGAAGGTAATATCGACATCTGGGTCGATGTGCAGACGCCTCCAGTTCTACCATTATGTGAGTTTCTCAACCATATTTATTAAGTAATTTATATTGTTTATTTAAAAATAGTTGACAACTAATTTCTATTGACAGCTTATTTCCATTCAAGCAAACATGTCCAGCGCTTGGTAGACAGCACCTACTACTGTCCCGGGGCTGAACTAAACTGCGAGGAGATAGGTCATTATGTTTCATGGCTGGAGGATCTTGATACTGTCAAGACAGGTTATTTTCCTGGACTTCGAGATATTAGTACTCAAAACGTGCGGCCACTAGTGTGCGTATTGAACTACGGTCACATCTATCTAGGAAAGATGGTAAGATTTTTACTATTTGTCCTCAGTGCATCTTTTGCATACATTATTTTTTAAGCTAAACTTCATTGCTAAGTATGTTACTACGATGTTCTTCAACAGGGACTCCCGATGAGTGTTGTGCCTCGTTGGATCGAGTCTAAAGGTCGCATGGCAATGGTTAGCTTACGGCCAAGATATCTTGAATTGCACATGAGTGCATTCATCATTTCTCGAAGCGAGCAAGTCTTAATAGTCAAAGACTGGAGCAAAATTGTGAAGGATCGCAGAGAAGTACTAGGGGGCAGCAATCAGAAGCGCAGCCCACAATTAGGAGACAGGTTCATATGCATTCTCCAATATGATGAAGGAGTGCTACACATGTTTTATGCTATTTTACCTGAGAGAGAGCAGCAGGAGTAGGTCCTAGGTATTAAGAACAATTAGTTAGTGCTGATTATATATGACTATGATGATGATGAGAAGTTTTTATTATGTGCTACAATGTGTTAGAGTTGATGGTGATGCTAAGGAGGAGTAGTGATTAGGAGTAGGTCCTAGGAGTTGTTATTATAACTAGTGACCAAGTTGTTATATGATGTCTCATGGACGAAAATGATGATGATGAGTAGTTGTTATATGACAATGATGTATTATGATGATACTGTATGAAAACTTGTATAATGGCGTATGAATATACGGCATAAAACAAAAAAGAAATATGTAATAATAGTAGTAGCGCGGGTAGAGAGGTGCGCTGCTAGTAACTACCAGCAGCGCTTCCTAAAAAAACCGCTGCTGCTAAGCAGGTATAGCAGTAACGCGTGTCAAAACGCGCTACTGATAGACTTAGCAGTAGCGCTGGTACAGAAAGCGCTACTGCTAAGTAGGTATAGCAGTAGCGCGTGTCAAAACGCGCTACTGATAAACGTTAGATGTAGCGCCGTATCAGCAGCGCGGTTACCCGCGCTACTGATACACCAAATACTCGCGCTACTGCTAGGGTTTTCCCTAGTAGTGTGGTTACCACCGTGGCCATGCTGGCCTTTTCCTCCTTCAGCCTTTTTGCCTTTGGTGGTCTTATCCTCGTCTGATTCGGGGTCTTTCGTGCTATCTGACTCGGCATATCTGGTGAGGACATCCATTAAGTCTCCCATGTCTTGCACTTTTCTCTTGAGCCGTCCGAGCTTCTGAACCAAAGGCTCGAAGTGACAGTTCTTTTCCAATATTAGGACTGCTTGAGCCGCCGTGATACTGTCTGATGAGTGGATAATTTACGTGACCCGACGAGTCCAATGGTGGGCCGACTCGTCCACTCGTTGAACGCAATGCTGTAGATCTAGTATCGTCATAGGCTTCTTGCAGGTTCCTTGGAAATTCTTGATGAATCGCTCTTTTAGCTCGGCCCATGTCTTGATGGAGTTAGGCCGCAAGTTTTTTAACCACGTTCGAGCCGGTCCTTCCAACATCATGGTTAAGTACTTGGCACATACAACATCACTGACATCCAGCATATCCATCGCCAACTCATAAGTTTCGATCCAGGATGCCGGCTCAAGATCTGTCGTGTAGTTTGGCACTTTACGAGGCCCCTTGAAGTCTTTGGGCATGCGCTCGGTGCTTATGCCTGTCTTGCGCCTCTCGCAGCATCAACAACTGCCTGGGCGTCTGACGGCATGGGACGGGTTGGGGAGACCTGAGGCTGTTGCCTTCTCCCACTGCTGGAAACAGCCGGGGACTCCACATGACGGCCCTTGCTGGCATAGGGGGTGGAATGCATCCGATCCCGGCTGTATGAATATTGTGCCTGTTGTACCACAGCTGTTTTCAGCATCTCGATAGCGTTTCTAGCCTCAACCTTAACGGGGGAGTTTCCGTTAATATGCAGTGCTTCCAAATTTCGGGTTGCTGCCAGCATGTTGTCAACAGGATTGGAAAAGTGGCCCCACGGAGTCTGGAATCGTCGAGGCGGGGAGCGAGCCGGCGGGGGTTGAGCCGGTTCCACTTGCTGATTCCCGGGTTGTTGAACAGTTCTTGGTGTCTGTTGCGGGGTATTAAAAAGTTGTTGTGGCTCAAGGTTCGGAGGGAGCCCACGATGGCGTCTTCTCTCATAAACTGCCTCTAATGCCTCCCTCTGAACTCCTAACTGCCAGGCCTCGGCCTTAAGGCATTCCGTCTCTTGATGTATGCGAGCTTGCAACTCTGCCATTCGCATGTTTTCAGCATCAATTTCCTTATCCGACTACGCAATTTGGTTAGCTCCACATTGCGTTCTTCCTGATTTTCTGCAGTAACTAGGGTGTCCACGAGTTTTTCCATCTCGGCCATGAGATCGGTCATGGCTTGAGCCAGCGTTTTAGTTGTCCCACCAGAACCTCCAGCATCGGCCGGATCTGGAACCGTCATAGCCCCTACCATGTAGACGGCGACTTGGCGTGGCGACTCGTCGTATTCCCCAGGAGCCTCGGTTTCCTACGAGCCCCCAAGCCCACCATCATAAAGAGGACATATCGACTCGGTGTCCCCTGTGGATGACCCGCCATCCGAGTTTGCGAGGGAGTCACCGCTGGAGGCCGGCTCATCCAAAAGGCCGATTCCTTGCGTGAAGCCGATGAAGACATGACGAAAGCCGCCCTGGCGTTGACTGGCTTGGGCGCTCCGAGCCGGCTCGTCGATGTTGATGTTGATGTCCGACTCGAAGGTCTCTAAACCGATCTCTCCCACGGGACCTCGAAGCCCACGTCCGATCGGGTCAATTTTGATGCCCCAAGTCGGTTCGTCGACGAAGATCTGGTCGTGGTGGCTCTTGATCATCTGATTAACCGCAAACTTCCCAAATCCTGGTTGGATTCCCTTCGAAAACTCAACTCCACCGGGCGAGGGCCCCATGGTGGGCACCAACTGTCGTGGTTTTGTCAACCCGGCAGATGTCCTCGTAACAGGACTTAGGTGTGAGGCCATCGCCGCTAGGTGGCGACTCGAAGGGGTTGAACGAGAGAGAGAGTCAGGTTTACCCAGGTTCGGCCCCTCCTATGGAGGTAATAGCCTACGTCCTGCTTTGTGTATATTTGATGGATAGATCTCGGTTACAAGGGTGCGGAATCGCTGACCTAGCTATCGAGAGGTTGTAACTTAAGTCTTTCGGCCCTAGGGCCCTGCCTTTATATACAGGTCAAGCCCTAGGGTTTAAAACAGAGTCCGGGCCATATCATGACCGGTGACCTACAACGTCTCTAACTTGCCTTGCATTTTAAGGAAACTCAGCCGGCGTCTTTAGCTTCGTGGGCCCTGAGCTGCCGTCTTCAGGTGTTGGGCCATCGGGCGACTCGAGTCAGCCACCGCCTCGTTTGTCTTCATCTTCATGGAACGGCCCATCTTAACTTGGTCATAAGACTGTTAATATGTTAACCCGGCCTAGTAGGGCGGGTTACACCGTGGAGTTATATCCCCGACACCCTCCCCTCTATATATAGGTGGAGGTGCATGGAGATCAGCCCCTCCAAGCCCTAGGGCGCATCCAAGGGGGAGGAGTTGGACTCCTAGTCCAATTCCCTCCCTTTCCATACACAGGTGGACTTTCCACCTCTCCCAAGCCACGTGGGCCTTGAGGGACTTGTGCGCCTGGCCCAATAAGGCCAGGGTGCCTCCCCTCAGCCCATGCAAACCCTTGGGATGTGGTGGAACCCTTGGTGGACTTCCATAATCCTCCGGAAGTTTCCGGAACCTTCTAGAAGCTTCCCGGTACAATACTGGAAAAACCCGAAACTTTTCGGGTAGCCAAAATATGACTTCCCATATATAAATCTTTACCTCCGGACCATTTCGGAGCTCCTCGTGACATCCGGGATATCATTCGGGACTCCGAACAACATTCGTTCACCAACATACATAGCCCAATAATACTATATCGTCACCGAACGTTAAGCGTGCGGACCCTACGGGTTCGAGAATCATGTGGACATGACTGAGACACCTCTCCGGTCAATAACCAATAGAGGGACCTGAATCCCCATATTGGTTCCCACATATTCCATGAAGATATTTATCGGTCGAACCACGATGACAAGGATTCAATCAATCTCGTATGCAGTTCCCTTTGTCCAGCGGTATGTTACTTGCCCGAGATTCGATCGTCGGTATCTCCATACCTAGTTCAATCTCGTTATCGGCAAGTCTCTTTACTCGTTCCGTAATACAATATCCCATGACTAACTCCTTAGTCACATTGCTTGCAAGCTTCTTGTGATGTTGTATTACCGAGTGGGCCCAGAGATACCTCTCCGTCATACGGAGTGACAAATCCCAGTCTCGATCCACGTTAACCCAACAAACACCCTCGGAGATACCTGTAGAGCACCTTTATAGTCACCCAGTTACGTTGTGACGTTTGATAAACACAAGGCATTCCTCCGGTGTCAGGGAGTTGCATGATCTCATGGTCGTAGGAACAGATACTTGACATGGATAAAGCAGTAGCAATAAACTAACACGATCAAATACTATGCTTATGGTTGGGTCTTGTCCATCACATCATTCTTCTAATGATGTGATCCCGTTATCAAATGACAACTCATGTCTATGGTCAGGAAACCTTGACCATCTTTGATCAACGAGCTAGTCTAGTAGAGGCTCACTAGGGACATAGTGTTGTCTATGTATCCGCACATGTATCTGAGTTTTCGATCAATACAATTCTAGCATGGATAATAAACGATTATCATGAATAGGTAAATATGATAATAACCAATTTATTATTGCCTCTAGGGCATATTTCCAACAGTCTCCCGCTTGCACTAGAGTCAATAATCTAGTTCACATCGCCATGTGATTCACACCCAATGAGTTCTCGGGTTTGATCATGTTTTGCTTGTGAGAGAGGTTTTAGTCAACGGGTCTGCAACATTCAGATCCGTGTGTACTTTGCAAATCTATATGTCACACTATAGACGCTGCTACCACGCCCCACTTGGAGCTATTCCAAATGACTTCTCCACTATACGTATCCGGTTTGCTACTCAGAGTCATCCGGATCGGTGTCAAAGCTTGCATCGACGTAACCCTTTACGACGAACTCTTTATCACCTCCTAAACAAGAAATATTTCCTTAGTCCTCTTTCGGTACCTAAGGATAATTTTGACCGCTGTCCAGTGATCAATTCGTGGATCATTTGAAACCTTCCGGTCATACTTATGGCAAGGCTGACATCTGGTCTCGTGCATAGCATCGCATACATTATAGAGCCTATGGATGAAGCATAGGGGATGACACTCATCTTTTCTCTATCCTCTGTAGTTGTTGGGCATTGAGTCTTACTCAACTTCACACCTTGTAAGAGAGGCAAGAACCCTTTCTTGGCCTGATCCATTTCGAACTTCTTCAAAACCTTATCAAGATATGTGCTTTGTGAAAGTCCTATTAAGCGTCTGGATCTATCTCTATAGATCTTTATGCCTAATATGAAAGCAGCTTCTCCGAGGTCTTTCGTTGAAAAACTCTTGTTCAAATACATCTTCACGCTTTCCAAAAGTTTTATATTGTTTCCAATCAGCAATATGTCATCCACATATAATATTAGAAACTCTATAGAGCTCCCACTCACTTTCTTGTGAATACAAGCTTCTCCATAAACTTGTATAAACCCATACACTTTGATCACCTCATCAAAACAAAGATTCCAATTCCGAGATGCTTGCACCAGTCCATAAATGGATCGCTGGAGCTTGCACACTTTGTTAGCATTTTTAGGATCGACAAAACCTTCTGGTTGCATCATATATAACTCTTCCTTAAGGAAACCATTAAGGAATGATGTTTTGACATCCATATGCCAGATCTCGTAATAAAAAAATGCAGCTATTGCTAACATGATCCTAACGGACTTAAGCATTGCTATGGGAGAGAAAGTCTCATCGTAGTCAACTCCTTGAACTTGTGAAAACCCTTTTTGCAAAAAGTCGAGCTTTATACACGGTGACATTACCGTCTGCGTCCGTCTTTTTTCTTAAAGATCCATTTATTCTGTATGGCCTTATGATCATATGGTAAGTCCTCCAAAGTCCACACTTTGTTCTCATACATGGATCCTATCTCAGATTTCATGGCCTCTAGCCATTTGCTGGAATTCGGGCCCACCATCGCTTCTTCATAGCTCGTAGGTTCACTGTTGTCTAACAACATGACCTCCAAGACAGGATTGCCGTACCACTCAGGGGCGGTACGATTCCTTGTCGACCTACGAGGCTCAGTAGCAACTTGATATGAAGTTTCATGATCATCATCATTAGCTTCCTCTTCACTTGGTGTAGGTGCCGCAGAAACATCTTTCTGCGTCGTGCTACTATCCAACTGAAGTGACGGTTCAATAACCTCATCAAGTTCTACCTTCCTCCCACTCAATTCTTTCGAGAGAAACTCTTTCTCGAGAAAGGACCCGTATTTAGCAACAAACACTTTGCCCTCAGATCTCAGATAGAAGGTATACCCAACTATTTCCTTAGGGTATCCTATGAAGATGCATTTGTCCGCTTTGGGTTCGAGCTTATCAGGTTGAAGCCTTTTCACATAAGCATCGCAGCCCCAAACTTTAAGAAACGACAGCTTAGGTTTCTTGCCAAACCATAATTCATATGGTGTCGTCTCAACGGACTTTGATGGTGCCCTATTTAAAGTGAATGCGGCTGTGTCTAATGCATAACCCAAAAACGATAGTGGCAGATCAGTGAGAGACATCATAGATCGCACCATATCCAATAGAGGACGATTACGACGCTCGGACACACTATTACGCTGTGGTGTTCCAGATGGCACAAGCTGTGAAACAATTCCACACTGTGTCAAATGCATGCCAAACTCATAACTCAGATATTCTCCACCACGATCAGGTCATAGAAACTTTATCTTCTTGTTACGATGATTTTCTGCTTCACTCTGAAATTGCTTGAACTTTTCAAACATTTCATACTTTTGTTTCATTAAGTAAATATACCCATATCTACTCAAATCATCAGTGAAGGTAAGAAAATAACGATATCCACTGCGCGCCTCAACACTCATTGAACCGCACACATCAGTATGTATGATTTCCAACAAGTCACTTGCCCTCTCCATTGTACCGGAGAACGGGGTTTTCGTCATCTTGCCCATGAGGCATGGTTCACATGTATCAAGCGATTCAAAATCGAGTGATTCTAAAAGTCCATCAACATAGAGCTTCTTCATGCGTTTTACACCAATATGACCTAAGCTGCAGTGCCACAAGAAAGTGGTACTATCATTATTAACTTTCCATCTTTTAGCATCAATGTTATGAACATTTGTATCACTACTATCAAGATTCAACAAGAATAAACCATTCACATTGGGTGCATGACCATAAAAGATGTTACTCATATAAATAGAACAACCATTATTCTCTAATTTAAATGAATAACCGTCTCGCAATAAACAAGATACAGATATAATGTTCACGCAACGTAGGCACCAAATAACAATTATTTAGGTTTGCTACTAATCCCGATGGTAATTGAAGAGCGAGCGTGCCGACAGCGATCACATCAACCTATGAGCATCATCACTTCAGCCTTCGCCAGCCTCCGTTTGTTCCGTAGTTCCTCTTTCGAGTTACAAATATGAGCAACCGAACCGGTATCAAATACCTAGGCACTACTACGAGAGCTAGTGAGGTACACATCAATAACATGTATATCAAATATACCTTTGTTGACGTTGCCAGCCTTCTTATCAGCCAGGTACTTGGGGCAACTCCGCTTCCAGTGGCCAGTCCCCTTGCAATAGAAGCGCTCAGTCTCAGGCTTGGGTCCAGCCTTGGGTTTCTTCACGGGAGCGGAAACTTGCTTGCCACCCTTCTTGAAGGTTCCCTTCTTTCCCTTGCCTTTCTTGAAACTAGTCTTCTTGAAGTTTATTCACCATCAACACTTGATGCTCCTTTTTGAATTCTACTTCCACGACTTTCAACATCGCGAATAGCTCGGAGACAGACTTGTCCATCACTTGCATATTATAGTTCATCACGAAATCTTTGTAGCTAGGTGGCAGTGACTGGAGAATTTTGTCAGTGGCCGTTTCGGGCGGAAGCTCAACTCCCAAATCATTCAAACGGTTGTAGTACCCAGACATTCTGAGTAGGTGCTCACTGACAGAACTATTCTCTTCCATCTTGCAAGCGAAGAACTTATCAGAGGTCTCATACCTCTCGATCCGGGCATTTGCTTGAAATACTAACTTCAACTCCTGGAACATCTCATATGCTCGATGGCGTTCAAAACACTTTTGAAGTCCCGATTCTAAGCCGTACAACATGGCGCACCGAACTATCGAGTAGTCATCAAAACGCGCCTGTCAGATGTTCACAACATCCATAGATGACACTTGAGGGGGTGGCACACCGAGCGGTGCATCAAGGACATAAGCCTTCTATGCAACAATGAGGACAATCCTCAGATCACGGACCTAGTCTGCATAATTGTTACCATCAACTTTCAACTTAGTTTTCTCTAGGACTGTATCAAAATACAGGGGAGCTACAGCGTGAGCTATTGATCTACAACATAATTTGCAAAGACATTTTGACTATGTTCATGATAATTAGTTCAGTTAATCAAATTACTAATGAACTCCCACTCAAATCAACAACCCTCAGGTTGTCTAAGTGTGACATGATCCAAATCCACCAACCCAAGTCCGATCATCACGTGAGATGAGGTGGCTTCAATGATGAACATCTCCATGTTGATCATATCTACTATAGGACTCATGTTTGACCTTTCGGTCTCCTGTGTTAAAATGGCCATGTCTGTACATGCTAGGCTCATCAAGTTTAACCCAAGTATTCTGCGTGTGTAAATCTGGCTTACACCCGTTGTATGCGAACGTAGAGTCTATCACACCCAATCATCACGAGGTGCTTCGAAACGACGATCCTTCGCAACGGTGCATACTTGGGGAGAACACAATTTATCTTGAAATTTTAGTGAGGGATCATCTTATAATGCTACCGTCGTCCTAAGCAAAATAAGATGCATAAAAGGATAAACATCACATGCAAATCATATAAGTGACATGATATGGCCATCATCATCTTGTGATTTTGATCTCCATCTCCAAAGCACCGGCATGATCTCCATCGTCACCGGCATGACACGATGATCTCCATCATCGTGTCTTCATGTGGTTGTCGCGCCAACTATTGCTTCTATGACTATTGCTAACTCATAGCGATAAAGTAAAGCAAAAATGGCGAAAATAAATTAAAGACAACCCTATGGCTCCTGCAGGTTGTCGTACTCATCGACATGCAAGTCGTGATAATCTATACAAAAACATGATCATCTCATACATCACATATATCACATCATGTCTTTGGCCATATCACATCACAACATGCCCTGCAAAAACAAGTTAGACGTCCTCTACTTTGTTGTTGCAAGTTTTACGTGGCTGCTATGGGCAACTAGTAAGAACCGTTCTTACCTACGAAAAGCCACAATGGTGATAATCTAGTTGCCTTTTAATCTTCTACAAGGATCGCCTCTGTCAAATCAGATTCAACTAAAGTGGGAGAGACAGACACCCGCCGACCACCTTTATGCAACTAGGTTACATGTCCGTCGGTGGAACCGGTCTCTTGTGCATGGACAAGTAAGGTTGGTCCGAGCCGCTTCATCCCACAATACCGCCGAATCAAAATAAGACTAAGGAGGTAAGCAATCTGAACATCAACGCCCACAAACTCTTTGTGTTCTACTCGTGCATATCATCTACGAATAGACCTAGCTCATGATGCCACTGTTGGGGAACGTTGCATGGGAAACAAAAAATTTCCTACGCACACACAAGATATATCCATGGAGATGCATAGCTACGAGAGGGGAAGTGTATCTACATACCCTTGTAGATCGCTAAGCGGAAGCGTATATAACGCGGTTGATGTAGTCGTACGTCTTCACGATCCAATCGCGATCCATCCCGATCTAGCGCCGAACGAATGGTACCTCCGCGTTCAGCACATGTGCGGCTCGATGACATCTCTGCCTCCTCGATCCAGCCCTGGTGGAGTAGTAGATGGGTTCTCAACCAGCACGACGGCGTGGTGGAGGTGGTGATGGAGCAGTGCCAGCAGGGCTTCACCAAGCGCTACCGGAATGACGAACGGAGAAGAAAACGATCTAGGGAGAGAGGGAGGCGCCAAGGGCTTGGTGTGTCCTCTTGGGGCGCCCCCTCCCCTCTATATATAGGTGGAGGGGCATGGAGGTCAGTCCCTCCAAGCCCTAGGGCGCAGCCAAGGGGGAGGAGTTGGACTCCTAGTCCAATTCCCTCCCTTTCCATACACAGGTGGACTTTCCACCTCTCCCAAGCCACATGGGCCTTGAGGGACTTGTGCGCTTGGACCAATAAGGCCAGGGCGCCTCCCCTCAGCCCATGCAAACCCTTGGGACGTGGTGGAACCCTTGGTGGACTTCCGGACTCCTCCGAAAGTTTCCGGAACAATACCGGAAAAACCCAAAACTTTTCCGGTACCCAAAATATGACTTCCCATATATAATCTTTACCTCTGGACCATTCCGGAGCTCCTCGTGACGTCCGGGATCTCATCCGGGACTCCAAACAACATTCGGTCACCAACATACATAACCCAATAATACTATATCATCACCGAACGTTAAGCGTGCGGACCCTACGGATTCGACAATCGTGTGGACATGACCGAGACACCTCTCCGGTCAATAACCAATAGCGGGACCTAGATGCCCATATTGGTTCCCACATATTCCACGACGATCTTTATTGGTCGAACCACGATGCCAAGGATTCAATCAATCCCGTATGTAGTTCCCTTTGTCCAGCGGTATGTTACTTGCCCGAAGATTCGATCATCGGTATCTCCATACCTAGTTCAATCTCGTTATCGGCAAGTCTCTTTACTCGTTCCGTGATACAAGATCCCGTGACTAACTCCTTAGTCACATTGCTTGCAAGCTTCTTATGATGTTGTATTATCGAGTGGGCCCAGAGATACCTCTCTGTCATACGGAGTGACAAATCCCAGTCTCGATCCACGCCAACCCAACAGACACCGTCGGAGATACCTGTAGAGCACCTTTATAGTCACCCAGTTACGTTGTGACGTTTGATAAACACAAGGCATTCCTCCGGTGTCAGGAAGTTGCATAATCTCATGGTCGTAGGAACAGATACTTGACATGGATAAAGCAGTAGCAATAAACTAACACGATCAAATGCTATGCGTATGGTTGGGTCTTGTCCATCATATCATTCTTATAATGATGTGATCCCGTTATTAAATGACAACTCATGTCTATGGTCAGGAAACCTTGACCATCTTTGATCAACGAGCTAGTCTAGTAGAGGCTCACTAGGGACATAGTGTTGTCTATGTATCCACACATGTATCTGGGTTTCCGATCAATACAATTCTAGCATGGATAATAAATGATTATCATGAACAGGGAAATATGATAATAACCTATTTATTATTTCCTCTAGGGCATATTTCCAACAGCAGTGCATGTCCGTGTCCGACACGAACCCTCCAGTTCAAGGACACCTAGTAGCACCACAATTTTATGAGCCCACTACCAGACGTACTTGACGTGCGAAGGTGTAACATCCGGAATGGCAATGTGTTTGATATTAACGAGGGATCTTTCTACCATTTAAACATGCGTAGAAACAAGACACAATATCAATCACATATATACATTAAATATGTGAAATAGTATGGCTCCTTCATGGTTGTCCTTCTAGGCCGGCTCCAACTCCGATGACCGGGATGGACCTCCATCTTGATCGTCACACCAGGACGCCAAAGCCTCGAACTTGATCTATGTCCTACAAGTACTACAACTAGTAATGAATTTTACAGAGAATCACACGTCGACACGCGGGTCGTTATACAATATAATGACAGCACTTTGGCTCCTGCCGGCTGACAAAAAATGACACGCAGGCCATGTTAAATTACACACATGCATCACATACATATGAGCCATAGTATTCACATCAAACCTACAAAACAAAGTTATGCATAGAATCGCATTCTACTGGTTTGAGTGATCGTGTACGAAATACAAGGTGCTACGCATACGGCAGTCCCGAATCTTATCGATCATCGCGAATCCGATTCGGATTTACGTTTCACTGTTAACCCTGATGGCGGAAACCGACCGGTAGGGGTAGGTTGTGTCATGACCTCATCGATTCCGATTGACAGAAAACATAGCCATATCGATCCCCATGTGCAGTTGTTCTCATCAACCGTGCACATAGCCTATCTCATAAATGATGACAGATCTCATCTGCCGCCTCCACATATCATATATGCATCCGATCTGAATCCAAATCCTATAACAGAGGCTCTGATACCACTGTTGGGTTCTACCGTAGGTGCATCGCATGCAAATTAAAATTTTCCTACGCGCAGAACAATCATGAACATGCTATGGAGATGGTTCACAGATCGTTACCACTAGACGCGCAGTGCCGTGCAGCGGAAGTAGAGTTGGGGCAGCGCGTTCGCGAGGTCCGTCTCCTCCTCGTCCGATCTCCCTCGAACAGCCGGTCCGATCTCCCACCGAACTGCCGGTCGCCGGATCCCACGTACAGGTTCTCCGGAGCGGCACAAGTGCACCACCTCTAACGGTATCCGCGCGTGCAGGAGGAACACCGTGCGGCGGACTGCTAGGTCCGATCACACAGTCGGCGGCGAGTGGAGGTGGCTACTTGCAACACATGCAAAGCCCTAATGATGGCGCGAAAGCGATCAACTGAATAAGTGTGCCGCACCTCCACTATATATAGGCATCCGACGTGGGCTCAACTCTTGGGCCTCGCACGGATCATAAAGCCCACATGTTCCTTCCCTTAAGCACGCGACCCCTTAGGTTCTCGTTGACTTGGTCGCGAGTCAGATCACATCCGGCTCGGCTAGTCGGTAGCGGCCTCTAGCAAAGCGTGCCGACTCCAAGTGTCCGATGAAGCTGGTTAGGCGAACCTGTACATCACACTTCTGTTCCCTTTGCCACACGATATATGTTGCCATGCTCAAGGCGACATGGTCATCCTTGTTGCAGCACGACCTCTTTCTCGTTCCGGTGAATCCGACCAACACTTCGCATTATCTCATAATCCTCATCGCATGGCCATGCTTATCCAGGTCGGATAACCTGAGGGGCCCAAAGTATATCTCTCCTGATCGGAGGGGCAAATCCCATCTTGCTCAACCATGTCTCGCAGCATGGGTCAGGACAAGCCTGAAACCCACCTTTATAACTACCTAGTTACGGAGTAGCGTTTGGTCGACCCAAAGCAGGTCTATCAGAGCATCCGTTGAGGACGACTTCATTTCAAGAAGGGGAGGATGATGAGGACATCAATACGATTGTTACACCCACAGCCCATGCTGCTATACATACTGAACCAATTACTAGATCTCGCGCACGCCAATTGAATTACCACGTACTTTCGTTTCTTGGAAATCCGTCTAATGTTCATGAACATATGATGCTGCCTAAATTAGATAATTTTGTTTTACTTATGAATTAAGGAATTAGCATGGACAAGAAGGATGGACATTGGAGCGGGAACAAGCATGGAAAATAAGGTGTGCGCGTGGGAGAGAACAATGGAGATTCGAGTGGTGATTTTTGCACTTTGAAGCCACCATAATGAGGGCATGAAGCCTTGGACGAAATATTCAAGATGCCACTTTATAAATTTCGTCCATATGCTATTATAGGTGATGTGCCACCTTATTTTTGGGCCAGGCCCATGTAATTTCGAAATATCACATTATAGGTTGTTTTTAGAGTTCGTATGTGTGGAGAAACTGAGTTAGGGTTGGTTTGGGACCCCTCCTCCAAGGGGTCACGAAATTCCCCTCTATTCCCCCATATACACAGCCCTTAGGGCGCCGTTTAGACTGGGGTTTTGTTTAGATTAAAATTTTGCCATAGCTGCAAATTCGTCTCCTTCGTTTGTGTTCCACGACCAGACCAAGACGTCACAGAACCCCACTTTCATCAATAAATCTTTCCTCTTATTTTCGCAATATCCATATTGCAATTTCAGTTTCTTGCTTGTTCTTCGTTTGCGTGGAGGAAACAGACCCTCGTGGTCAGGTTGATCGTGCTCCCGTGTAACACCCCAAGATTTTTAATTTTTATTTGACAAATATTTTTATTCCTTTGAGATGGGATTTTTAAAACTTTTGATTTTTTTCCCTTTCAACTCAAAGGATGAAAAACTTTTTATAAAACTTTTTGACCAACTTTGGTTCTGACCTCCAAAAATTTCTGTTGGAGTTTCTCCCCTACAAAATTTACTTTGACTTATTCTTAAAAAATTTGGTGACAATATCTTTGGAGTTTTAGTTCTACAAATCCTACTTGGTGATCATATTCACTCTTGACTTGCTCTATATTTCTTAATCCCCTCTCTAATATTTCCTATCTGACCCAAGGGTTTCAACCCATCTTTTCTCAAGGGACCAACCTGGAAAAATATTTTATTATTATTAATAAAGCCCAAAATCTATTTCTGCCTTTTATTTTGAGGTCTCAAGATTTACAAAGGAAGTACCAGATTCCTTTTGAATTTGACCTCAAATAAATTACCACTAGTACTCCTTAGTACCCACAACCCAATTGTGCAAAAACCTTCTGGTCCACAGTTCAAAATTTTCAAACCACATTCAAAAGCAATTTGGACCAGAAATCTATTTCTTGTTGGTTACCTCTCCTCCCTTGCTTCAAAAATTCTGAGAAAAATCAGGGAGCCTCTAGAAGCCCCAATGGATAAGCCCTCCAAGTTTCAGCCCAAAATAAATTCATTTGAGCCCTCTGGCAATTAGTCGAACACCTGGCGTGCACTGTTGCATTGCAGGTTCAGACTTTTTTAGTTTCGTCAGAGAAGCTTCGTCAATCTCAGCAGTAGCAGCAGTGGCACCTTGTGCACTGTGGCTAGCTCTTATCCAAGGCGCCGCACGGTCGATTGGCCGCTTGTGGGCGTCGGTGATGAGCTGGCTCGCCGGCCCCGCCCCCTCCCGCGGCAACAGGGCCGTCTGCCGCCATTGCCAGAGACCTCTGCTGCAGAACGCCGTTGCGCAGCGCCGCCCAAACCACCAGAAGCCTCCGCGTGGCCGTCACCCACCTGCACGCGCATGGCAGGGCCGTCGGCGTGGCCTGGGCCGTGCAGAGCATGCTCTCTGCACCCGCCATGGCCATAAGCCGTCGTTCCATCGAGCGGCTTCCCCCCTGCATAGGCAACGAAGTTTAGTGCTAAAATGGATTCCCCGGGAGCATAGTAACCTGCCCCGCAGCCGTAACCCCCCTGCTAATCGCGCCGTCCGCCGTGATCCGCACCGGAGATCACTCTGTCACGGCAACCGCCTCGGATTGCCTATAAATAGGAGCCCCCGAGCCACCTCGCAGTCCAGCACCACTCCACCTCACCTCCTAGGCATGCCACGCTCATCAGAGAACCCCGGGGAGGTCTTCTTCCCCGACTCCGGCCGCTCGATCCGCTTCGGGCCCCGGTGAAATTCTCTCTGGTGAATGAACCCCCGCGTCCCTAGTCTTGTCAGTAGCTCTCCCTTGCACCCATAGCCCTAACCCCGGCTCCAATTTGATGATAGGTTCTCCCTCCGGTGAGATCCAGTGACGCCCGACGCCGTTGTCCGCCGGAGAAGAAGCTGCCGTCGATGTGGTGCTCATCGACGACCATTTCCACCACCCACCGACGCGGGATAGTGCGGTGAGTGTGTCGATGCCCTTGGTTTCCCTTCCCCCGCCGTGGATCGTCGTCGGCGACCACCGCGAGCCTCTGTTGCCGGTGGCATTTTTAAACCTGACTGGTGGGACCCCCTCGTCAGGTTCCTCTCTTTTTCCGAATCGTTTTCTGAAAGCGCACTGCGCCAGAGTACGCTTTCCCTTCGGGCTGGCGTATTCCTTTGAAAGCGTTTTCTGCTTTTCTCAGTCTAACCCCTGGGAAGTTTTCTGTTTATAACAGATAGGTCCCTGGGCTGATTTTCTTTATATCTTTTAAACAGAAAATTATTTTGAGTTGATTCTTTTTCTGTCACCCTTATTTTGCAATCTAGTTTTTTATAGTATTTATTCAAAAATACTTTGAGACAATTTTTATACGCGCACAATATTTACGTTAGTATTCGAATATTTGTATGACGTAGATACCGAAGGAGGAGACGCTGTCGTCAACTTCGCCGAGCTAGACTTCGACTACGTTGATCTAGGCAAGCATGTTTGAACCTTTGATATGATGAGTGTTTTTCATGTTTGCTTGAATTGTTATTCTCATGGCATGTTTATATAAGCATATGATGAATGTTATATTTCATGCATGATAAGTTGCAAGTGAGCTAAAAACTTGATGTGATCATGAATGATTGGACAATCTAGTCATGTGGTGACATGATAGGTTGTATGCTGGTATTGTTGGAGCATGCCGGTATTATCAAAGAAACTGTTTAACTCCAGTGTTGACATAGATCGAGTCTTGTCCCCGTTCACCTTATTTCCGTGCTACCACATGCTTTCTGCAAGGAATGCGGTTTAGTAAGTTGTAAACCTCTTTCCATGTACACACCAAATAGAGGGGCCGTGATGAGGTTCCATGGCCCTGGATTAAAGCCCGTCATCCGGTCAGGGGGCATGGGTGTTTCCGGTTGGGATCGAGAGGGGGCACCCCTTAGTAGCGCGCAATATAAATTTGATCCCATGCTATTCGAGGTGTTGGCCTCCCCGTCTTAAAGTTTTTCTTGAACGTTGCCTAGGGTGATACCTGGCATCGGGATGTGAAATGGGTGTGTACTGGTTAGGTGTGTTTGCTTCTAAAATACCGTAGACGGAACTAGTCCTTCGGGATTACTGAAATCCGTTGGCTGTGGGTAAAGAGTACAACCTCTGCAGAGTCAAAACTATTCGAATAGCCGTGTCCACAGTCAAGGACGTTGGTTGACAGGTCAAGTGTCGGTCTCAGTGTCAGTCTCTGGAGAACTAATATGTTAAATGACAGAAGTGAACTTGGCTAAATATTATTTCCATGAATGGACTAACCAGGTTATTACTGTGATGTGCCGAGTATCCCTTGGGATGGTGCTACCTCCTGGATAGTCGTATTTGAATGTGAAATATAAGACCTTTACGTGATGTCGCTCAGACGTCCGACTGTGACATTCTTGTTGTTTACTTTCATTATAAGCCCTTTATGTGATGTCGCTCAGACGTTCGACTGTGGCATTCTTGTTGTTTACTTTCATTATAAGCCCTTTATGTGATGTTGCTCAGACGTCCGACTGTGGCATTCTTGTTATTTATTTTTAGTACAAGCCCTTTACGCGATGTCGCTCAGACATCCGACTGTGGCATTCGGTTGTTTACTTTCATTATAAGCCCTTTATGCGATGTCGCTCAGACGTCCGACTGTGGCACGTACTGTTATTTATTTCCAGTATAAGCCCTTTATGTGGTGTCGCCCCGACGCCCGACTGAGGCATGTTCATTTATTTTTACCTTTCAAGGCGTCGCTTCAGACACCCGATCGGTCTTCCTTTATTTTATTGGGATTTCGGGAGGACTACCGCCCGACTTCCTTTTTATTTATCTTGCTGTACAAATTTATTACCCGTGTGTGCATTACTAACCTGCTTGTGTGCATCATGTTTGCATTTGTTATATCTTATGTCCAAACTGTCTTGCGAGTACATTCAAAGTACTCACCTGGCTTGTTGATTTGGCCAGATGTTGACAAAGGTGATCTTATGGATGAAGAGTTCGATAGCGAGTCCGACGCCTAGAGGAGTCCCAGTCAGTCCCTTGCGATCCTGGAGTCTGCCACTTGTATTATATACGCTTCCGCTACCCAAATAAAATCGTCGAGCCTCACTCCGACGCTTGACGAGTTGTAAGATATTAGAGTCATGTGACCCACTCCACTGTGACATATCCACCACCACCATATATTGCGAGTCAGTAGTACTGCCCCATTCCCATTGTGTCATATCCGCCTTTATGTTTAATATTGGCATGCTTGTAATAAATTGTTGAGCAGCCTCAGCTCAACCCTGTATAATATTAAGTACTACTGGATTTTTGTATCAAGGATTTGTCTACCAGTACGAATTATTTTCTGTGCTGGTCTGACTAAAGGGGCAATTTTTCAATAATTATTTTATTGAAAAACCGGTCCTGACATCCGGCATGGTCAATAACCTCTTGGAGTTGGTTTAGTGATTGCTAAGGCACGACATCTTCACACGTTCGTAGTCGGATCGTCAAAGTCTACTCCTCCATAAATGATAGTCATATCTCATCGAAAGATAGGGACAACTTCACTGCTATCACCTACACCTAGACAATACATGAAGTAATTGTATGCATGTGTACAAGATTTCACATAATGCTATCAAGCTCCTAGATACCAAGTTCACGCCTAAGTTGACAGAATCTTGCTTCATCCAATTGTTTGGTAAAGATGTCGGCAGGTTGCATATTTGTACCAACATGAGAAATATTAATGTCACCCTTTTGCACATGGTCTGTCACGCCCAAGATGCGATCCTATCCTTATTTTTGGCACGAGGGCCTCGACAGGGATAGAAACGCATCTCGTCGTTTCGCAAGAATGGATATCATTACAAGTACATGTAAAGAAGAGATGCGTATATGTAATTGGCTTACACTCGCCACAAGCTAAGTCAAATTCACATCAATACAACAACATATACAATCGTCATACAGAAGAGCAGGGTCCGACTACGGACGAAATCAAACGATAAAATGACATCCATCCTTGCTATCCCCAGGCTGCCGCCTGGAACCCATCCTACATCGATGAAGAAGAAGAAGAAGAAGAACTCCAAATCAAACAAGCATCGCTCTCACGTCAAAGCATCGCATTACCTGTACCTACAACTGTTGTTGTAGTAATCTGTGAGCCACAGGGGCTCAGCAATCTCATTTCCAAGGGTATCAAGACTATTAAAGCTTAATGGGTGAGATATGGTTAAGTGATGAGGCTGCAGCAAGCACTAAGCATTTATTTAAGTGACTAACTTATGAGTACAAGAATAAAGGGGGATGATTGTCGAATAAACGGACGTGAACTAGTAATGATCTCTAAGAGATCCTGAACACCTACTTACGTCAATCATAACCCCACCGTGTTCTCTCTCGGATAAGAACTCACGAGAAGAGACAGTCACGGTTACGCACACGGTTGGTGTATTTTATTTGAGTTTACTTCAAGTTTGCTATGACCGGGTGTTAAACAAAGTTTCCAAGTTGCCACGTAACCGCGGGCACGGCTTTCCGAAAGATTTAACCCTGCAGGGGTGCTCCAACTCATCCATCACAAACTAACCACACGCCGCGTTGGAATTCCTCAACCGCGGAATCACCCGTAGTATTTGTGGAATCCCGATGGAAAATCTCAACTTCGAGATAGCCCGAAGTGTCGTCGAAATCCCACGCACAAGACGTTCGAGAAAGGTAAAACAAGTCCAGCAAGACCGCCCGGCAGGCCAGATCCCAATAGGAGCCGCGCGTATCTCTTTCTCAGGGCACTACCAGATGAGCTAGACGTCGGGTTGGCTGAAACCCCGGGTGACCAGGGGGCGCCGGACATCGTTCGGTTTGGACCAACACTCATGAGGAGCACTGGCCCGGGTGGTTGATTAAATTATCCGCGGGTGCCGGCGGGTCCCTATGCAATTTTAGTTGTTATTAGGCAAATGTAGTACCAATGTTGGGCATTGCCAGACAAGTTTTATCCTAAAACGAAAATCAAGGGGGTCCTCATAACAACCCCGAGCATGTTAGGAGCGCTCAATTATGGAACATAACACCGGTACACAAGTAACTAGGGGCAGCAAAAGTAGAACAAAACACCGAGCAAAAGGCCAAGCCTTCCACCTTTTACCAAGTATATATGTGCATTAAATTAAATAGCAATAATATTGTGATATATCAAAATATCCATGTTGGCACATGGAAACATTGCACTTGCAACTAGCAACGCTATAAGAAGGGCTGAGCAAGCGGTAACATAGCCAAACAATGTTTCCTGGGATGTGGAGGGGTTGGAGGCTTTTCATGGCTATTTGGGAGGCTTGACATACAAGTGGTAGGTAGCGAGACAAGCGATAGAAACGAGACATCTAGCATGGCAATGATAGTAATAGTATCCAGGGAAATGATCATCTTGCCTGAGATCACGCTTGGAAGAAGAATGAATCCATGAAGAAGACGAGCCAACGTAGTCGAACGAATCCTCACACTCCGAACGCTTTCGGAACTCTATCGAGAAGAAACAATCCGGAAACAACAATCAACACACGATAAACACCACAACATATGCATGACATGATGCACTTCAACTATGATGCATGTTATGCATGACATGGCAAGCACAACAATCAACTTCTACACATTAAGTGAAGCTCAATATGCAACGAGTTGCATATTGACGAAACTCCACATTCGAATATTTAGTTCACTCTCGTTTAGGTACACGACAATATTAAATGTTGTTAAACATGGCAAGAGGTGAAGCATAAGTAAACTACACATCTAGGCAAGTTTAAATGAGGCCGGAAACAACATATAGCATTTCCGAAACGACCCCATATGCAAATTATAAGTTTGGTCCAGATCTGAACTAAACATGTTTTATACTTATTAAACAGCAAAACAAAATGCACCATGTGATTCTACTCGTCATTCTAGTCGATTTACATATATAGATCATATAAAACAGAGCTACGGCCTAAAAGTTATGACCTTCACAAGATGAACATTACATGAATGCAAAATGAATGAAAATGACAACCACAAACATTTCAAATCATGAATGCAGCAAGATATTATGATACTACATGAAAATCTAAGCAAGTTTCATATATGGCATGTGCAAAACGGAGCTACGGTTCAACCACAACAACCAACACAAGTTTTAGTGCAAATCTGTCCAAAACAGCAAGATAGCATATTGCACACTTGAAAACAACAAGCTCCAAGATCCTAATATGCACAAACTAAGCATGGGGCTGAAGCATATAACACACACTTCATTTCATCTTCACATATCATACTCAAAAGAGTCATTGATCACATGGTAGGAAGCTCACAACATGGCAATAAAATATAGCAGATTATGACTTGGTGAAAATAACAGTTTTTAACATAGCAGTTTTTCACGAAGGCATATTGGCAACAATAAAACTATATGCTACAGGTCATATCTTGGCATGAAACTTAACAGCATGTTATAGGACATGATGCCCTATAATTCATACCACGGTGGCAAGGTCTAATTATGCATAGAAACGTGGTTGCATCATCACAACATGGCATTATGGAGAAAACAGATTCTCGGACTTAGTGAAAATTAGACTAGACATGTGCTGCAGTTTTTAACAGATTGACATATTGAACAACAGAGTTAATTATGATGCTAAACCTATTCATGCAAACTATTGGCACAACATGATAGGCAACAACATGCTTAACAAAATACTCCTTTGGAGCAACCACAAATGACCCCTAGAACACTAGCAAATCACATGGCAACATGGCAACAAAATAACAGTTTTTCAGACTTAGAAATATTTCGGACCCACAAAACAGCAATATTTTTATGGCATGTTGGCAACAAGAAAATAACACCTAAACATGCATTTCTATAGCAACCAAAAATACCACAGCCTAGCACACATATCCAAGGGCATATCTCATGTTTGCAACTATTCCAAAATATGCATGGATTAATTCACACAAAATAGACAAAAGAGCATCATAGCCAAAATAACATACACACAAAGTTGCTCAAATGACAAAACTAAATGCATAGATAAATTCCATGGATTTTTCTACCCCAAAATCATATATAATATGTGGGTTTTTATAATAAAACAAATGACACCACATATATGCGAGATTAGGACATAAACCGTTTTAGCAAGCCATGTATGCAAAATAAATGCAAACATCACATCAAACATTTTTCTCATGCATGAAAAGGGGATATAAATAACCTACACATTTTATATATATGGTTTGATCAAACCCGATGCACGGTTAAATATATATATGTGCAATAGAAAATATGGCATTTATGCGAATTCCAAGAAAATAGCATGTTAGACATTTTAAACATTTATAAAAGTGGGATATAATTAATCTACACAAAATTCTAGTCATTTTTCATATACGAAACATTTGGATCCGGTGCACGGTTAATTAGATGTTCACGTTTTAAAAACAAGAGCATTTTCTGTAATTTATGCATGTCCATATAATTGCAAAATCACAGAGAACAAAAAAAACATGTGGGCCGGATTGCAACAGCTTGCAGCGGCCCAGGAGTTGAAATAGGCCCAAGTGGCCGACTTGGCAGGCCACAGCCACAAGTAAAAATGCATGCAAAAAATAAGGGGATGCTTGGGAGTTGAACCCAGGATCTCCTGGTCTCCAGCGAGAATCTTGGTTGCGCTAGCCAACTCAGCTGGCTGTGTGCTCGTGGATAATATCAGCGTAATGGTAAATAACCTCAATATGCTAGAACGGATCTAGAAGAAAAATACGAAGCTTCAGTACGGGGCTCACAGCGGGGAAACAGGGGACAACGGCCATGGCGCGATGCAGGGAACGGCAGCGGCAATAGGGCAACGGGGCTGGGACGGCGTGTGGCTGGGCCTTGGCGACGGTTTGGCTGGACGGCGGCTTGGCACAGCGCTCCACGCGAGCGAGCTGGGCAGCGACACAGGGCTTCGTCTCCCTCGTACTATTGCACGAACAGGAGGTGGGCAGGAGCTTGGCGCGGCGAGGCTTCAGACTCCGGCGACCGGAACGGCGAGGCGGCGAGGGAAACGGGCAGATCCGGTCATGACGACTCCATTCCCGATGGTGGCCGACGGATCCGGGCGAGGGCGGAGCAGATCGAGCAGTGGTGGTCATGGGGCGGGGCTGGCCATGGCTTCCTGCGTTGAGTCGAACAGAGAGGTGAGGGGGAGAGGAGAGAGAGAGCACGGGAGGAAGGAGAGGGATGGCGAGGTCGGCCTGGTTCGGTCGCCGGAGCGCTGGTCGGACGTGGCGGCGGACGGCTCCGACGAGCTGCGGTCGAAGGAGGCGGCCATGGGTCGGGCGACGGGCTTCATTCCCTCGATCCAGATCGGGATCGAGGAGGTTGCGGGCGCTGCCAGGGGGGTTGCGGGAGGCTCTCTGGGTCGTCCGATCCGGGATCCGGCGGCCCAGATCTAGTGAAGCGGCTGTGGTGGTTGGTTGTGGCTGGCCAAGTGGAGGCAGATGGCTGGGTGCGCGCGGATTGCGAGGAGAGGGAGGCGGCGGCTGCGTGGCTAGGGTAGGTTAGGTCAAAATTGGGCAGGGGGAATGTCCAAAATTGATAGGGGAGGTCTTTATATAGGGAAGGGGCTAGGTTAGAGGGTTTTTGCCCGTTTTCGGACCGTCGGATCTCGATCGGGCGGTCCGAAACGGAGAGGTAGGCTAGGTTGGTTTAGGTGGGCTGTGTGGTGGTCCATGGGCTGAGATGAGAGGGAATATGTGGCCCGGCACCGAGTTTTGAAACATCGAAAACGTCCGCTATTTAACCGATGACGGTGCCGCTACGGTCTACCGTTTGGGTATCAAACGACCTCTGATTGCAACGAAACTTGGCAGGCGGTCTACCTACAATATAACACGACCGCATGCCAACTTTTGACCCAATCCGAGAATATTTTTTTCGCGCGCTTTTTAAAACATTTTTTAATGATGCCGCGGGCGCGTGCGTGTGCGGTTGGTCTCGAAACGGTCATCGACGAGAGCGAAGAGAACCTGCGACTATGAACGGATGCAGTTTTTTTCAAAAACAAGTGAAGATGCTATGCAGATGATGCGAATGATGCGATGATGAATGCGACAAATACACGAATCACACGATGACAACGGAATAAAACTGGAATCTTCTAGCGCGTCGGTCTCGGGCTGTTACATGGTCTCTTAAGAAGTGATATCGAATGTCAATGTGCTTGGTGCGAGGGTGATCAATAGGGTTTTCAGCAATCTTGATGGCACTTTCATTGTCACATATGAAAGGCACATGTCTATAAGTTATACCATAGTCCTTCAAAGTTTTCCTCGCCATAGCAATTGAGTTGCACAACTTGCGGTTGCAATATATTCGGCTTTGGGGGTGGATAGAGAGACACAATTTTGCTTCTTCGAGGACCAACTTACCATGGAGCGTCCAAGAAATTGACATGCCCCAGAGGTAGACTTCCTTCCCACCTTGTCTTCTGCCCAATCCGCATCCGCGTACCCCACGAGATCAAACTTGGCATCCTTGGGGTACCATTGACCCAACTTTGGGTTGTGAACAAGGTATCTAAGAATATGCTTAACCTCCTTATGGTTACTTTCCCTAGGGGAAGATTGAAATCTCGCACATATGCCTACACTTAACATGATGTCTGGTCTAGATGCACAAAGATAAAGCAACGAACCAATCATAGAGCGGTAAAGAGATGGGTCAAATGGGATACCGTTTGTGTCTTCATTAAGAACAAGTTTGGTTGGCATGGGCGTCCTGCATGGACTAGCGTCTGTCATTCCGAACTTCACAAGAAGGTCCTTCAGATATTTCGTTTGAGACAAGAAAATTCCTTCTTGAAATTGGTGAATTTGAAAGCCGAGAAAGAACTTCAAGTCCACATTGAGTGACATCTCAAAGGTCTTGGTCATGGAGTCCGCAAACTTCTTGCATAAATGAATGTTAGGAGAACCAAAAATGATGTCATCTACGTAGATTTGGCATAAGATCAAATCACCTTTTTCCCTCTTAGTAAAAAGAGTAGGATCGATCACCCCTCTCACAAAACCATCATCGAGTAGGAACTTCTTAAGATGATCGTACCAAGCATGAGGTGCTTGTTTGAGGACATACAAAGCCTTGTGAAGTTTATACACACAGTCTTTGTGATCGGGGTCAACGAAACCGGATGGTTGTGATACATATACTTCTTCTTGCAGAGGACAGTTAAGAAAAGCACTCTCCACATCCATTTGATGTAAAGTAAATCCATTGAAAGTGGCATAAGCAAGTAAGATGTGAATTGATTCAAGATGGGCAACGGGAGCGAAGGTCTCATCAAAGTCCAAATCTTCAACTTGTGAGTACCCTTGTGCCACTAACCTTGCCTTGTTTCTAATGATTACACCATTCTTATCTTGCTTGTTCTTGAAGATCCATTTTGTTCCAATGACATTGTGTTCCTTGGTTGGTCTTTAGACTAAAGACCACACTTTGTTGCATTCGAAGTTGTTCAAATCTTCTTGCATCGCAACAAGCCAATCATTTTCCGTCAACGCATCTTGTGCCTTGAGTGGCACAACACTGGAGACAAACGAAAAGTGAGCACAAAAGTTTGTCAATTGTTTACGAGTGACTCTACCTTCCGATATGCCGGTAAGAATTTGATCAACATCAACACGACTGGCCACTCGAGGCATGATGGAGGTTAAGGTTTCACGAGGTTCGACTTAGTTCCCATCATCAACATCTTCAACATATGGATCGGTAATGTGTGGTGGAAGATCTTCTTCTTCTTGCACCATTTGTTGAGGTTCACCATCATCATAAGGTTCGTCATCAACAATATGTGTATGTTCTTGTTCTTGTACTTGATGATGATCTTGTTCTTGTGTAGAGTCTTGTTCTTGTTCTTGGATTATGGGCTCCTCTTGGGAGATGGGATCTTGTGGTGATGTTGGTGTAGCGGTAGTTTGAGCATGAGTGGTGCTTGTGTCTGCATCTCCACCTTCATGAGGAACATGTTCCATTGGAAGGAGAGCACCTACACCCATGCGCAAAATATCTTGCGGAGAGTCTTCATCACCAACATCACTTAGATCAACTTGCTCCCCATGGGAGCCATGAAATTCATCAAACACTATGTCACAAGTTTCTACAATGCATCCATTCGATTTGTTGTAGACCCTATAGGCGTGAGAGTTTGAACCATAACCAACAATTATACCTTCAATTGTTTTGGATTGAAACTTTCCTAACCGTTCTTTCTTGTTAAGAATGAAGCATTTGCATCCAAACACCCGAAAGTACTTGACATTAGGCTTGTTTCCGGTTAGGAGCTCATATGGGGTCTTCTCCAAGATTTTGCGAAGAAAAGGAAGGTTTGATGCATGACATGCGGTGTTGATGGCCTCAGCCCAAAAACTATGTGGTGACTTGTACTCATCCAACATGGACCTTTCCATTTCCACAAGTGTGTGGTTCTTCCTCTCGGCTACCCCATTTTGTTGTGGGGTATATGGTGCGGAGTATGTTGGAAATATGCCCTAGAGGCAATAATAAATTGGTTATTGTTATATTTCCTTGTTCGTGATAATCGTTTATTATCCATGCTATAACTGTATTGATTGGAACCTCAAATACATGTGTGGGTACATAGACAACACTGTGTCCCTAGTATGCCTCTAGTTAACTAGTTCGTTGATCAAAGATGGTCAAGGTTTCCTGGCCATAGACATGAGATGTCATTTGATAACGGGATCACATCATTAGGAGAATGATGTGATGGACAAGACCCAAACTATAAACATAGCATATGATCGTGTCAGTTTATTGCTATAGTTTTCTGCATGTCAAGTATCTGTTCCTATGACCATGAGATCATGCAACTCACTGACACCGGAGGAATACCTTGTGTGTATCAAACGTCACAACGTAACTGGGTGACTATAAAGATGCTCTACAGGTATCTCCGAGAGTGTCTGTTGAGTGGGCATGGATCAAGACTGGGATTTGTTACTCCGTGTGATAGAGAGGTATCTCAGGGCCCACTCGGTAATACAACATCACAATAAGCCTTGCAAGCAATGTGACTAAGTGTTAGCCACGGGATCTTGTATTACAGAACGAGTAAAGAGACTTGCCGGTAACGAGATTGAACTAGGTATAGAGATACCGACGATCGAATCTCGGGCAAGTAACATACCGAAGAACAAAGGGAACAGCGTACGGGATTAACTGAATCCTTGACATAGAGGTTCAACCGATAAAGATCTTCGTAGAATATGTAGGAATATGGGCATCCAGGTCCTGCTATTGGTTATTGACCGTAGAGGTGTCTTGGTCATGTCTACATAGTTCTCGAACCCGCAGGGTCTGCACACTTAAGGTTCGGTGACGTTTCGGTATAGTAGAGTTATGTATGGTGGTGACCGAAGGTTGTTCGGAGTCCCGGATGAGATCCTGGATGTCACGAGGAGCTCCGGAATGGTCCGGAGGTAAAGATTGATATATAGGAAGTCCTGTTTTGGTCACCGGAAAAGTTTCGGGTATTTCGGTAGTGTACCGGGAGTGCCGGGAGGGGTACCGGGGACCATCGGGAGGGGTGTCTCGACCCAAAGGACCTCATGGGCTGTGGGAGGAGTCAAACCAGCCCCTAGTGGGCTGGCCTAACCCCCCCCCCCACTAAGGCCCATGTGGCTTTGGGTGGAAAAAATCAAAGGAGGAAAGGTGGAAAGGGTTTCCAAGTGGAGAGGAGGAATCCTACTCCTAATAGCACTACTGGAATCAGGGAATTTGCCGTCTGCCAGTTCTTTGCCATCTGCCAGCGGACGGCAAAGAAGGCCATTGCCGTCTGCTAGAAAAAAGCGGACGGCAAAGAAATGCCAGATGGCAAAGATGGTGTTTGCCGTAGGCCGAATCTTTACCGTCTGCCAGCAAACGACAAACTTTCTTTGCCGTCCGTTGGCAGACGGCAAAGGAGCCAGCTGCCCTGCTCAAGATTAAGGTCAGATGGGTTATCCCTTTGCCGTCTGCCAGCGGACGGCAAAGAATGTTTGTCGTCCGCTGGCAGACGGCAAAGGGAACGGACTAGTAACGGTTCTCAAATAAACAAGTAACGGCCGTGCCCCGCCCCACTCCACTCTCTCTCACTCCCACTTCCTGCGCGGACGCCACCTCTCGCCGCCGCCACCCCCTGCGCCCGCCGCGCCGCCGCCACCGCCACCCCCTGCTCCTGCCGCCACCCCCTGCTCCCGCCGCCGCCACCACCGCGTCCTCCTCGCCTCCGCCACCCCCTGCTCCCGCCGCCGCCACCACCGAGCCCCCTCCCCGTGGCCCTCTCGCCGTCGCCACCCCCGTCCCCGCGCCGCCCCCTCCCCTCGGCGGCTCCCCCGCTCTGCCCCCCTCCCTGTGCCGCCCCCTCCCCTCGGCAGCTCCCCCGCGGGGCCCCCCTCCCCGAGCCACCCCTCCCCTCGCCGGCTCCCGAAGCCGCCCCCTCCCCGCGGCTCCCCCCTCCCCGCGGCTCCCCCTCCCCCCGCTGCCCCGGCCGCCCCCACCCAACTCCGGTGAGTGCCCGGCCGCCGCCCCCCCCCCCCTCACATTTTTTTTGTTTTTCCTGTTTTTTTAGTTAGTTAGTTAGTTAAATTAGATAGTTAGTTTATTTTCTGTTTTATTTTCTGTTAAATTAGATAGTTAATTTATTAGGTAGGAAAAACTTAGATAGAAAAGAAAAAACTTAGAATAAAAGAAGAAAAGAAAAAAAAACTAGAAGAAAAAAGAAGAAGAAGAAGAAGAAGAAGAAGAAGAAGAAGAAGAAGAAGAAGAAGAAGAAGAAGAAGAAGAAGAAGAAGAAGAAGAAGAAGAAGAAGAAGAAGAAGAAGAAGAAGAAGAAGAAGAAGAAAGAGGAGAGGAGGAGAAGGAGAATAGGAAAAAGGAAAAGAAGAAGAAAAAGAAGAGAAGAAGAAGAAATATATATATATATATATATATATTCCGATTCTAGCTGTTATGAAAAACATCATATTTTGTGTTGATCGGGTGGATTTCAATGTGCAGTTGTTTCGTCGCTACGAGGGTCTGTTGTTCGACGACCTCCCCGTGCGTTTGACGAGCTTCCCGACGCGTTCGTGGGTGAGCACAAATGACATCTCCTCCCCCCTTAATTTGCTCTGTTCTGGTCTTCGTGCCGATGAAACTTGCTAGCTATAGGTGTCTTCAATCATCAGTATGCGTGACCAGTATGCGTCTCCCGTTCGAAAGGGCGGCAACTATAAATATGCATGTCTTTGCATATTTATAACCGTCATCCTTTCGAATTGTCCAACGTTATCCATGGACAGCCCGAGTATGTGTAGATTGGGTTCGTTTTCCCTTATGCTTTGCTCCGGATCCGATGCGGAATTTCGTCAGTGCCTCCCTGTTGTTCTCCGGGTACACATCCTCTCTGCTTATTGCCGAGACGTGTATCAGGAGAATAGCGGGGAGGTGCTGCCGAAATTCTACGTCGGATCCGGAGCAGAGCATGGGAAAACGAACCCAATCTACACATACTCGGGTGGGATTATGACCTATCTTTACCTATTAGCATGTAGGTTGCATGGACGTAATAAAACTGACAAACTTGATTAACTGATGAATATAGATGATGAATTATATATATTTCTCGTGTGTTTAGTAGGTAGGCAAGATGAGTGATCGTGCGTGGATGTACACCGGTCACCCTAGTCAGAAAGACATGACCATTGAATGGTTAACAAAAACCAAGGGGTTTCTGAGCGCCGCATTTGCAAATGGCCAGGAAATAACCTGGTGCCCCTGTGTCCGGTGCGACAACCATAAAAAGTGGACACGGGATGAAATGGGTAAACACTTGCAGAAGTGGGGTTTTACGTCTGATTATACGGTGTGGAGATTTCATGGTGAGTCTGTCCAACGTGCCAGAGCTGAGGTGGTTCGTCGTCGCACCGACGAGCATGGTACCGGGATCGAAGACATGGTGCAAGACTTTGATGATGCTCGGGATTCGGACGATGAGATGGAGGAATCTACAAAGGCCTTCTATGAAATGTTGGAGTCTTCAAAACGTCCTCTCCACGAGCACACTGAGCTTTGTCAGCTGGATGCCATCGCGCAAATAATGGCTCTGAAGGCTCAGTTCAACCTGGGCAGAGAATGCTACGACGCGATGATGACGATATTTGGACGCTTTCTACCCAAAGGCCATGTATTGCCTGCAAACCTGTACCAGTCGGACAAAATCCTACGCGTGCTTAAGATGCCCTATGAGAAGATAGATGCCTGTGAGAATGGATGTGCCTTATTTAGGCTTGAGTATGCGGGCTTGACCTATTGTCCCATTTGCAAGTCTTCCAGGTATGTTGTGGTAGACAACGGTATGGGTGAGAAGAGTCAGACCAAAATCCCAGTTAATGTTGTTCGGTATATGCCAATCATACCAAGACTTCAACGTCTTTTCATGATCGAAGAGACGGCCAGACAGATGACGTGGCACAAATTGGGCAAAAGAACCGAACTAGATGCAGAAGGGAATCCGATGTTGGGACACACTTCAGACGCTTTTACGTGGAAGCACTTCGATGCATTACATATAGATAAAGCGGTAGATCCAAGGCATCCTCGAGTCGCCATCATCACGGATGGGTTCAATGTGTTTGGTATGACGGCAACCCAATACAGTTGTTGGCCTGTATTTGTCATTCCACTCAATCTCCCCCCCCCCCCCCGGAGAGATTATGAAAAGAAAGAACATTTTCTTAACGTTGATAATTCCAGGGCCCAACTATCCGGGGAAGAATATGAATGTTTACATGCAGCCGCTTAAGGATGAATTGCAAGAAGCTTGGGATAATGGGATCAAGACATATGACGCCGCTACAAAACATAACTTCAAAATGCATGTGTGGTACATGTACTCGACGCATGACTTGCCGGCGTATGCGCTATTCATTGGCTGGTGTGTGCATGGAAGGTTCCCGTGCCCCACATGCAAGGCAGCTCTTGAGTTCCGTTGGCTGCAGGCTGGTCGCAAGTATTCTTGCTTCGACTTGCATAGACAGTTTCTGGATCCTCGCCATAAGTTCAGAAAAGACAAGAAGAATTTCATCAAAGGTAGAGTTGTCAAAAACTATGCACCACCTGCATTGACAGGCCAACAGACCCTGGATCAGTTAAACGCTCTCGAGCCTGATCCAGCGCGTCCAGGTTATTTCAAAGGGTATAATTCGGAACACGCCTGGACTCACAAGATATGCTTGTGGGATCTGCCTTACTTTAAAGACCTCCTTTGCCCACACAACATCGACGTGATGCACACTGAAAAGAATATCGCCGAGGCCCTTTTTGGTACATTGTTCGGCATAGAGGGGAAGTCAAAGGATAATCCTAAGGCTAGAGTCGATCAGGAGGCTCTATGTGATAGACCGTTACAAAACATGCGACAACCGAAAGGAAAGAAGAACTGGAGGAAGCCAAAGGCATGGTTCAATCTTGGAAGGCCAGCTATGAGGGAAATGATCTTGTGGGTGAAAATGCAGTTGATGTTCCCCGATGGGTATGCAGCGAATCTAAAGAGGGGAGCGAGTCTTGACAAATTGAAAATATTTGGTCTCAAGAGTCATGATTGGCACATATGGCTTGAGCGGGTAATGCCGGTGATGTTGCGTGGCTTTATCCCTCAGGATGAATGGCTAGTACTGGCAGAGCTGAGCTATTTCTTCCGTGCTCTTTGTGCGAAAGAACTATCGCCTGACGTGCTAGACGAACTGGAAGAGTTGGTGCCGGAGTTGATCTGCAAGTTAGAAAAGATCTTTCCACCGGGATTCTTTAATCCAGTGCAGCATTTGATTTTGCATCTCCCGACCGAGGCAAGATTGGGGGGGCCCGTGCAAAATCATTGGTGCTTCGCAACTGAGAGGATGCAGAAGATGCTTCGAGCAAAATGTAAAAATAAACGTAGAATTGAAGCATCGATGGCCGAGGCATTCATTACTGAGGAGGCGACAAACTTCGTGACAGCACACTACGAAGCCAAGAATCGTCATTTGCATAATCCGAAGCCTCGGTACAATGATGGCGACCGTGAAAAAGGTCGATCCAACCTCAGCCTATTCAAAGGGAAGCTTGCACCAGCCGGTGCTTCGAAAGCAATAGCGTTGGATGTCGAAGAATGGCGGACCATTTCGTTGTATATCTTCAACAACCTAACAGAAGTGCGGCCGTACATCGAGTAAGTTCTCGGTACATTGTTTCGCAACTTCTAATTCCTTTGAAATGCTCTTATTCCCGGATATGTGATACAGTCGATACGTCGCCAATTTCTCGGATGGAGCGGTGATCCAAAAGGATTCCATCGAAGAGTATGAGCTTCTGGCAAAGCATGGAGGCGGCTATCCCGGTTTCATCTCTTGGTTCAAACAAACGGTAATTTCCATTAGACCATTTCATTTCTTCGTCTAGTTTGCGGCTAATGCAACAATCCTTTCGTATTAAACTTGTAGGCTAATGCAGAGTCTATGGACTCCGAATTGAGACAATTCGCTAATGGTTTTGACTATAAGGTCCGTTCATTTGACAAATACGACATCAACGGGTATCGCTTTCGTACTTTTGGCAAAGAGCTATCTATGCCCGACCGAAAGTCTACAAATTGTTGTGTCTCTGCTATCGGCGAAGGAGGTGTCGAGTATTATGGAAGACTTGAAGCAATTTATGAACTTATATTCTTTGGTGAAAACCCACCAAACGTCGTAGTCTTCAAATGTTATTGGTTCCAGCCGAAGGAGACTAGAAGGACTCATGAACATATGGGGCTAGTCGAAATCAAACAAAGCACCCATTTAGATGTTCCCGATGTCTATATTACGGCTCAACAGGCGACCCAAGTTTTTTATCTATCGTGGGCCTGCCAAACTGATCCAAATCTGAATGGTTGGGATGTCGTTTATGATGTGCCACCACATTTTAGACCACCTCCCCTAAATGAAGATGATTATGAACCTCACATTAACCCAGACACATATGAAGGAGAATTCTTCCAAGAAACACGTCTTTCCAAAAAACGTTTCAAGAACCGCTCTACTTCACCCCAGAACATTGAAGTAGACAGCGAAAGTGAATCCGACTTGACCCCTGAGCCGGAACAAGAAGAGACGGAAGAAGAAGAGGTTACTGCTGCGGATGACCTCTCAATGCTTGACCGATTACATAAAGGAGGCCTTCCACATGTTGTTCCCGATAGTGATGATGATGATGCATTTATTGATGATAGTGATGATGACGATGCATTTATTGATCCCGGAGCATATATAGACGATGAAGATTATTATTAGTTCATGTCAGGTATTATTCAATTTTTATTATATACATGATGATGATACACTCAAATTATATATATACATATTATTATTCATGTCGGTATTCAATTTTTTATGTTTTACTAATTTCGTTTACTCTTTGTCATGGCAGGTGTTGAAAGATGGTGGGCGCGGGTCGCGAGCGATCCGAGGCTCCTTCGTCGGCGCGTGGTGGGAGGGGTACTTCCATTCCACCCCAAACTCTCCGGAGAGCGTTGTATGACAGTATTGGGACACCCGAGGGCGCTTCTTCGTCGGCGAAGTTGCCGACCGGGAGAGGAGGTCGGGGGAGAGGTAGGAAGGCTACTAAAGTTACACGTGGTGGCCGTGGGAGAGGTAGGAAGGCTGCTACGCCTTCCTCGCCGCCACCCCCAGCTGATTCACCCGAGCACAGGACTGCTACGGTGGACCCGTCTGAGGTGGAGGCTATAAGGACTCCTGTCCACGAGCCTCGGGTCGACAATCCTTCTGTCTCAGACGCGGCCACCCGCGACACTCCTATGCCAGACGCTTCATCCCACGAGACTCCTGTGCCAGACGCTTCATCCTACGAGACTCCACACGCTTTGACCGGATGGGATACATGGCCGGATCTGCATCAGCCGGAGCCGAGTGGCCATGCTGATGGTGGCGGGGATCAGCTTTCTGATAGCGGGGAGGAGGTGGCTGAGGGGGCCACCGTCTACCAGCGTGGGTGTACACGGCTCCCGCCCGTGCCTGCGACCCGCGAGCAGAGGTGGCCGATTAGGCCTGAGTCGCTGAAGTAAGTGCATTTACTCTTTTTAAACCTTTTGCCTTCATGTTTCTTCACATATCTAATGCGTTGGCTTTGTCTGCAAGGGTTGGATTCACGCCAAGGATGTCCACAAGCCCAACTCCATCCTTGGTGTGCTTTTACGGCATAACTTCCCGGGGTTTGTCACGTTGCCCGGCGAGGGTCAACTTCGAGAGTTAGGATTGAAATGGGAGCACTACTTGGCTGCCCCGGCCCTGCCGGAGGAGATGATCGACGATGTGTTGTGCCACACGAGGGCCGACATGGTGATCAGAAAGTTCTGGGTAATTTCTCCTTTACACGATTAAAAATCAATAATAGCTATTTATTGTACTAATAATCAGTGTTGTCTCGTTTGATTGCAGACCTTCTACAGGTGTGAGGAGGGATACGAGGAGGCCACGGCAAAGCTTATCGATTACGAGTGCAGGCGCCTACTACAGAACTTACGGCACGAGGCTCGGGTACAGGTTGTTCGAGACTACTACGCCTCGCGCCGTATTAAGAAGGACAAGTCGTCGTCCCGCCGAAAGTTTCTGGACAAGGAGCAGTACATGAAGGTAATTATCTATTCTTAAGGCCTTCTACTTAGTTTCCTTGCTTTGATTCGTAGGTGTAGCTCTCAAATTTCTCTTTACTAACTTAGGTGCCCCCGAGATGGTGTGCGGATAAGATGGATTGTTGGGAGGCGTTGGTGAATGAGTGGTGCTCTAACGAATGGCGAGCCGTCCACGACGATGCCAAGGAACGACGTGCCCAAATGGAAGGTGTGCCACACCATCAAGGCAGCTCCAACTTATTTCAGTTCGGGCGGAACTGGGTATGTGGTTTGCTTCATGATTGCTGCAATTCATTTTTTGATGCTATCTTGACCCCTTTATTAATACTTTGTTCCTCTCTTTTAGGCGCATCACAATAAAACGGAGGTGCCACAGATGTACGACCTCTATGCGATGGCCCATACTGCCTCGTACAAGAAGGCCAAGGCATTCTCTGAGTCTGACCTCGATAATCCCAACAACTTCACCAACATCCCCTCCCACAACAAGCTCGTGAGGTACAGAGATGTGGGGAAGGCGGTGAATGGGGAGGACTTCAACCCGAGCCAGCATCCTATTGATCCAGACCTGGTGATGATAGCTGGCGACGGGAGGCCCCATGGTCATATAGCCATTGGAGATGGACTTATACGGTCTTCGCGCACTCTCCGACAGATCAAGGCGCGCCAAACGAGCTCCTGTCCTGAGATGACGCCTCGTCCACGGCCAGTCCAGCTCGCCATCGAGGTTAGTCATACGGACTCAGATAGCTTTCCTCCATTACATTGTGTGTGCGAACAAAGATGATTACAATGCTAACGAGGAGTTGTGTTGCAGGCTGCTCTGCAGAAAGAGAGAGAGGCAACCCAGGCGCTTATGGCGGAACAGGCCCGGCAGGCGGCGGATGAGAAGAGGGGTTTGGAGAGGACGGCTAGGTTGTTGGAGGAGGAGAGGGCACGGAATGATGCGTCTAACCGGGCCATGTATGAGCTCATCGTGGTAAGTTTCTTCTTCATATTAGCCAAATCATGCACTACATGTTCTTTTCATTAATAACCAATATGATTGACTTGTCAAAACCAAATGTGCAGACTTTGTGCGAGAAGACCGGCCAGACCCCTCCACCGATGCCAGTCATTACCACGGCTGGAACAGTCAGTTTCATTTCAATGTTCATTAGTTACTAGTCTTAACGTTTCAGCGTCATCATGCTAACGCAAATGATCTTTGGTGCAGCATAACTCCCGAGCCGCATCGCACGATCCTTCTCCAGGGTGAAGTAGTGCTCCAGTTGACACCGGGCCGAGCAACCCCGGTGCTTCACCTCCGTGATGACGAGGACGGTAAGCCGTAATATGCCACTTACTTGGCTCATTTTCTCAAACAAAGACAAACTTAGCACTTAGACAAACTTAGCACTTAGACAAATGTCATATTTTACCTATGTTAGCTTTGTTTCCTCTAAAAAGACATAGTAAGCTTACTTACCTCCAAAATGACATATTGTACCTAAGTTACCTCTAAAATGACCTATACTTAGCATTGTTTCCTCCACAATGACATAATAAGCTTAGTTAACTCAAAAATGGCATAATAGACTTGGTAACCTCATAGATGCCATAGACTTAGCTTATTTTCTTGCAAAATGACACAATAAGCTTAGTTAGGTCAAAAATGTGATAATTACCTAGGTTAGCTATAAAATGACACAAATAAGCAATAAGAAGAAGAAAAACAAGAGAAGAAAAATGCTTCTTCATCATCTTCTTCTTCTAGATCTTCTTCTACTTCTTCTAGTATTCTTATTCTAACTTTCTTATTTCCTATTTTGCAGATTTGATTGAGTTCACGGCAGCTTGCTTTGATGTAGTGCTAGTGTTTAATTTCTAACTTTCTACCTATGTATGTATGGATGAAACTAATGTAATATGGTGAACAATGTGACATTTGATACTTTTAATTTGGTATAATTGTTGGTTGATCATATCCATATGGTAGGGATATTGTTTCTGCGAAATATATATATACATATCATATATTTGCCTGTGAAAATTGTTGAATATATCAAAAACATGCAAAAAAGAGGCAATACAGCCGCTTTGCCGTCTGCCCCGGACGGCATAGCGGACACATGGCAGCCACTGGTAAAACTGGGAGCGCCAGGCCTGGTCCATTTGGCTGCTTTGCCGACGGTGGCCGTCGGCATAGAGGAGCGGACGGCAAAGCGTAGGGCGGGGGCAGACGGCAATGGGCAGGCTGCTTTGCCGACGGTGACCGTCGGCATAGATAGGGCGGACGGCAAACCATTGGGAGCGGGCGGACGGCAAAGGCTGGCTGCTTTGCCGACGGTCGCCGTCGGCATAGCGGGGGCGGACGGCAAAGCCTAGGGCGGGGGCAGACGACAAAGACTGCTAACGGCGGGGGCTGCTAACGGCAGTACTACGCCGTCCAGGCTCGTTGCCGTCTGCAGGCTGACGGCAAAAAGACTTTGCCGTCCGCTGTGCAAATGCAGACGGCAAAGGACCTCATTGCCGGACTTTATTCGGCCCAAAATGTTGCCGTCCGCTGGCGGACGACAAAGGTCTTTGCCGTCCGTGGTTGTGCCTTTGCCGTCTGCCATCGCGGACGGCAAAGTCTCTGATTCCTGTAGTGTAGGATTGGAGTAGGACTCCTCCACCTCCAATTTCGGCCAAACCTTGAGGGTTTGAGGCTGCCTCCTCCCCTCCCTCCCTCCTATATATACTAGAGGATTTAGAGGGAAGAGCTAACCCTAATTGCCACGTGCTCCCTCTACTTCATCTAGATCGGTTTCTCCTCTAGTCTAGTTTCAGCGGTGCTTAGGCGAAGCCCTGCCGGAATTGTTCCACCACCATCGCCGCCGCGCCGTCGCGCCGCCGGAGAACTCTTCTACCTCTCCGCTCCCTCTTGCTGGATCAAGAAGGCGGAGATCGTCATCGAGCTGTACGTGTGCTGAACGCGGAGGTGCCGTCTGTTCGGCGCTAGATCGGAAGGACCGTGATCAGGATCGCGAGACGATTCGTGATTTGATCACGGGACGGATCATGATGGGATCGCGGGACGGATCGAGATTGGATCGCGAGATGGATCGTGATGGGATCGCGGGACGCTCGGTGATTTGGATCGCGAAGACGTTCGACTACATCAACCGCGTTTCTTAACGCTTCCCGCTTAGCGATCTACAAGGGTATGTAGATCCACTCTCCCTCTCGTAGATGCTCATCACCATGGATAGATCTTGCATGTGCGTAGGAAAATTTTTGTTTCCCATGCAACGTTCCCCAACAGTGGCATCACGAGCTAGGTCTATGTGTAGATGAGATCTCGAGTAGAACACAAAGGAGTTTGTGGGCGTTGATATTCAGATTGCTTCCCCCCTTGGTCTTTTCTTGATTCAGCGGTATTGTGGGATGAAGCGGCCCGGACCAACATTACTCGTACGCTTACGAGAGACCGGTTCCATCAACTGACATGTAACTTCGTTGCATAAAGATGGCTGGCGGGTGTCTGTTTCTCCCACTTTAGTCGGATCGGATTTGACAAAGGCGGTCCTTGAGAAGGTTGAATAGCAATTTTTGTATCACCGTTGTGGTTTTTGCGTAGGTAAGAATTGTTCTTGCTAGATACCCGTAGCAGCCACGTAAAACTTGCAACAACAATTAGAGGACGTCTAACTTGTTTTTGCAGGGTATGTTGTGATGTGATATGGCCAATTACATGATGAGATATATGTGATGTATGAGATGATCATGTATTGTATAGAATATCACGACTTGCATGTCGATGAGTACGGCAACCGGCAGGAGCCATAGGGTTGTCTTTAATTATTTTCGCCGTTTTTGCTTTACTTTATCGTTATGAGTTAGCAATAGTCGTGGAAGCAACAGTCGGCGCGACAACCTCATGGCGACACATTGATGGAGATCAAGATGATGGAGATCATGGTGTTATGCCGGTGACGATGGAGATCATGCCGGTGCTTTGAAGATGGAGATCAAAAGCACAAGTTCATGGCCATATCATGTCACTTATGATTTGCATGTGATGTTAATCCTTTTATGCATCTTATTTTGCTTAGGACGACGGTAGCATTATAAGGTGATCCCTCACTAAAATTTCAAGATAAAATTGTGTTCTCCCCGAGTGTGCACCGTTGCGAAAGTTCGTCGTTTTGAGACACCACGTGATGATCGGGTGTCATAGACTCTACGTTCACATACAACGGGTGCAAGCCAGTGTTGCACGTGCGGAACACTCGGGTTAAACTTGACGAGCCTAGCATGTACAGACATGGCCTCGGAACACAAGAGACCGAAAGGTCGAACATGAGTCATATAGTAGATATGATCAACATGAAGATGTTCACCATTGAAACCACCTCAACTCACGTGATGATCGGACTTGAGTTGGTGGATTTGGATCATGTGTCACTCGAATGACCGGAGGGATGTCAATTTGAGTGGGAGTTTTTAAGTAATATGATTAACTAAACTCATTATCATGAACATAGTCAAAATGTCTTTGCAAATTATGTTGTAGATTACTAGCTCGCGCTGTAGCTCCCTTAATTTTTATATGTTCCTAGAGAAATAGAGTTGAAAGATGATGGTAGCAATAATGCGGACTGGGTCCGTGATCTGAGGATTGTCCTCATTGCTGCACAGAAGGCTTATGTCCTTAATGCACCGCTCGGTGCGCCACCCCCTCAAGCGTCGTCTGTAGATGTTGTGAACATCTGACAGGCACGTTCTGATGACTACTTGATAGTTCAGTGCGTCATGCATTACGGCTTAGAATTGAGGCTCCAAAACGTTTTGAACGTCACGGAACATATGAGATGTTCTAAGAGCTGAAATTGGGATCTCAGGCTCGTGCCCGTGTTGAGAGGTATGAGACCTCCAACAAGATTCTTTGCCTGCAAGATGAAGGAGAATAGCTCAATCGGTGAGCATGTGCTCAAATTGTATGGGTGCTACAATCGCTTGAATCGAGTGGGAGTTGATCTTCCAGATAAGATAGTGATTGATATAGTTCTCCAAGTCACTGTCACTAAGCTACTAGAGCCTCGTGATGAACTATAAAATGCCAGGGATAGAAATAATGATCCCTGAGCTATTCGCGATGTTTGACACCGCGAAGGTAGAAATCAAGAAGGAGCATCAAGTGTTGATGGTTAGTGAAACCACTAGTTTTGAGAAGGGCAAGGGCTAGGAGGGAAACTTCATGGATGGCAAGTCAGTTGCTGCTCCAGTGAAGTAACCCAAGGTTGAACCCAAACCCGAGACTAAGTGCTTCTATTATGAGGAGAACGGTCGCTGAAGCAGAACAACCCTAGATACTTGGTAGATAAGAAGGCTGGCAACGTCGATAGAAGTATATTTGATATACGTGTTATTGATGTGTACCTTGCTAGTACTCCTAGTAGCACCTGGGTATTGGATACCGGCTCGGTTGCTAAATGTTAGTAACTCGAAATAAAAGCTACGGAATAAACGGAGGCTAGCTAAGGGTGAGGTGACGATGAGTGTTGGAAGTGTTTCCAAGGTTGATGTGATCACCATGGCACGCTCTCTCTACCTTCGGGATTAGTGATGAACCTAAATAAATGTTATTTGGTGTTTGCGTTGAGCATGAACGTGATTAGATCATGTTTATTGCAATACGGTTATTCATTCAAGTTAGAGAATAATGGTTATTCTGTTTACATGAATAATACCTTCAATGGTCATGCACCCAATGAGAATGGTTTATTGAATCTTGATCGTAGTGATACACATGTTCATAATATTGGTGCCAAAAGATACAAAGTTAATAATGATAGTACCACATACTTGTGGCACTGCCGCTAAATGTCATATTGGTGTAAAACGCATGAAGAAACTCCATGCTGATGGATCTTTGGACTCATTTGATTTCGAATCGGTTGAGACATGCGGACCATGCCTCATGGGCAAGATGACTAAGACCCCGTTTTCCAGTATGATGGAGCGGGCAAGTGACTTATTGGAAATGATACATGTTGATGTATTCGGTCCAATGAGTGTTGTAGCGTGCGGTGGATATCATTATTTTCCTACCTTCACTGATGATTTGAGTAGATATGGGGGTATTTACTTAATGAAACACAAGTCTGAAATGTTTGAAAAGTTCAAACAAATTCAGAGTGAAGTTTGAGATCATCGTGACAAGAAGATAAAATATCTACGATATGATCGTAAGAGGTAAATATCTGAGTTACGGGTTTGGTATACAACTTAAGACAATGTGGAAGTTGTTTCACAACTCACGCCACCTGGAACACCATAGTGTGATGGTGTGTCCGAACGTCGTAGTCGTGATCTATTGGATATGGTGCGTACTATGATGTCTCTTATCGATTTGCCACTATCGTTTTAGGGTTATGCATTAGAGACAACTACATTCACTTTAAAAAGGGGCACCATCTAAGTCCGTTGAGATGACACCGTATGAATTTTGGTTTGGCAGAAACCTAAGCTGTCATTTCTTAATGTTTGGGGCTGCGACGCTTATGTGGAAAAGGTTTTCAACCTGATGAGCTCGAACCCAAAGCAGACAAATGCATCTTCATAGAATACCCTAACGTAACAGTTGGGTAAACCTTCTATCTCAGATCCAAGCACAAAGTGTTTGTTGCTAAAACGGGTCCTTTCTCGAGAAAGAGTTTCTCTCGAAAGAATTGAGTGGGAGGAAGACAGAACTTGATGAGGTTGTTGAACCTTTGTTTCAACCAGAGAGTAGCGCAGCGCAGAAAGTTGTTTCTGTGGAGCCTACGTTAGTTGAAGAGGAAGTTAATGATGATGATCATAAAGCTTCGGATCAAGTTACTATCGAACCTCGTAGGTCGACAAGGACGCGTACTGCTCCTGAGTGGTACGGCAACCCTGTCTTAGAGGTCATGTTGTTGGACAACGATGAACCTACGAGCTATGGAGAAGCGATGATGGGCCCGAATTCCGAGAAATGGTTAGAGGCCATGCAATCCGAGATGGGATCCATGTAAGAAAACAAAGTATGGGCTTTGGAATTATTACCTGAAGGGTGAAAGGCCATTCAGAACAAATGGATCTTTAAAAGGAAGACGGACGCGGACGGTAATGTCACCGTCTATAAAGCTCGACTTGTGGCAAAGGGTTTTTCACAAGTTCAAGGAGTTGACTATGATGAGACTTTCTCACCCGTAGCGATGCTAAAGTCTGTTGGAATTATGTTAGCAGTTGCTGCATTTTTCGATTATGAAATCTGGCAGATGGATGTCAAAACATCATTTCCTTAACGGTATCCGTGAGGAAAGGTTGTATGTGATACAACCAGAAGGTTTTGTCAGTTCTAAGGATGCTAAAATATATGCAAGCTCCAGCGATCCTTCTATGGACTGGAGCAAGCATCTCGGAGTTGGAATATACGCTTTGATGAGGTGATCAAAGTTTTTGAGTCTATACAAAGTTTATGAGAAACTTGTATTTACAATAAAGTGAGTGGGAGCACTATAGAATTTCTGATAAGTATATGTGGATGACATATTGTTGATCAGAAATGATGTAGAATTTCTGGAAAGCATAAGGGGTTGTTTGAAAAGGAGTTTTTCAAAGGAAAACCTGGAATGAAGCTACTTAAATATTGGGCATCTTGATCTATAGAGGTAGATCAAGACGTCTGATAAAACTTTCAATGAGTACATACCTTGACAAGATTTTGAAAGAGTTCAAAATGGATCAGTCAAAGAAAGAGTTCTTGCCTGATTTGTAAGGTGTAGAGTTGAGTGAGACTCAAAGCTCGACCACGGCAGAAGAAAGAGAAAGGACGAAGGTTGTCCCCCATGCCTTATCCATAGGCTTTGTATAGTATGCCATGCCATGTACCGCACATGTGTGTGCCTTGCCATGAGTCTGTCAAGGGGTACAACAGTGATCCAGGAGTGGACCACTGGACAGCGGTCAAGATTATCCTTAGTAACTAGAGGACTAAGGAAATATTTCTCGATTATGGAGGTGATAAAGAGTTTGTCGTAAAGGGTTACGTCGATGCAAGCTTTAACACCAATCCAGATGACTCTGAGTAGCAATCCGGATACGTATAGTGGAGCAGCCATTTGGAATAGCTCCAAGTGGAGTGTGGTAGCAGTGTCTACAGTATGACATAGAGATTTGCAAAGTACACGCGGATCTGAATGTCGCAGACCCGTTGACTAAAGACCTCTCTCACATGCAAAGCATGATCGAACCCCAGAACTCATTGGGTGTTAGATTCATAACAATGTAAAACACATGGTGATGTGAACTAGATTATTGACTCTAGTGCAAGTGGGAGACTGTTGGAAATATGCCCTAGAGGCAATAATAAATTGGTTATTGTTATATTTCCTTGTTCGTGATAATCGTTTATTATCCATGCTATAACTGTATTGATTGGAAACTCAAATACATGTGTGGGTACATAGACAACACTGTGTCCCTAGTATGCCTCTAGTTAACTAGTTCGTTGATCAAAGATGGTCAAGGTTTCCTGGCCATAGACATGAGATGTCATTTGATAACGGGATCACATCATTAGGAGAATGATGTGATGGACAAGACCCAAACTATAAACATAGCATATGATCGTGTCAGTTTATTGCTATAGTTTTCTGCATGTCAAGTATCTGTTCCTATGACCATGAGATCATGCAACTCACTGACACCGGAGGAATACCTTGTGTGTATCAAACGTCACAACGTAACTGGGTGACTATAAAGATGCTCTACAGGTATCTCCGAGAGTGTCTGTTGAGTGGGCATGGATCAAGACTGGGATTTGTTACTCCGTGTGATGGAGAGGTATCTCAGGGCCCACTCGGTAATACAACATCACAATAAGCCTTGCAAGCAATGTGACTAAGTGTTAGCCACGGGATCTTGTATTACAGAACGAGTAAAGAGACTTGCCGGTAACGAAATTGAACTAGGTATAGAGATACCGACGATCGAATCTCGGGCAAGTAACATACCGAAGAACAAAGGGAACAGCGTACGGGATTAACTGAATCCTTGACATAGAGGTTCAACCGATAAAGATCTTCGTAGAATATGTAGGAACCAATATGGGCATCCAGGTCCCGCTATTGGTTATTGACCGTAGAGGTGTCTTGGTCATGTCTACATAGTTCTCGAACCCGCAGGGTCTGCACACTTAAGGTTCGGTGACGTTTCGGTATAGTAGAGTTATGTATGGTGGTGACCGAAGGTTTTTCGGAGTCCCGGATGAGATCCTGGACGTCACGAGGAGCTCCGGAATGGTCCGGAGGTAAAGATTGATATATAGGAAGTCCTGTTTTGGTCACCGGAAAAGTTTCGGGTATTTCGGTAGTGTACCGGGAGTGCCGGGAGGGGTACCGGGGACCATCGGGAGGGGTGTCTCGACCCAAAGGACCTCATGGGATGTGGGAGGAGTCAAACCAGCCCCTAGTGGGCTGGCCTAACCCCCCCCCCCCTCCCCCACTAAGGCCCATGTGGCTTTGGGTGGAAAAAATCCAAAGGAGGAAAGGTGGAAAGGGTTTCCAAGTGGAGAGGAGGAATCCTACTCCTAATAGGATTGGAGTAGGACTCCTCCACCTCGAATTTCGGCCAAACCTTGAGGGTTTGAGGCTGCCTCCTCCCCTCCCTCCCTCCTATATATACTAGAGGATTTAGAGGGAAGAGCAAACCCTAATTGCCACGTGCTCCCTCTACTTCATCTAGATCGGTTTCTCCTCTAGTCTAGTTTCAGCGGTGCTTAGGCGAAGCCCTGCCGGAATTGTTCCACCACCATCGCCGCCGCGCCGTCACGCCGCCGGAGAACTCTTCTACCTCTCCGCTCCCTCTTGCCGGATCAAGAAGGCGGAGATCTTCATCGAGCTGTACGTGTGCTGAACGCGGAGGTGCCGTCCGTTCGGCGCTAGATCGGAAGGACCGTGATCAGGATCGCGAGACGATTCGTGATTTGATCACGGGACGGATCGTGATGGGATCGCGGGACGGATCGAGATTGGATCGCGAGATGGATCGTGATGGGATCGCGGGACGCTCGGCGATTTGGATCGCGAAGACGTTCGACTACATCAACCGCGTTTCTTAACGCTTCCCGCTTAGCAATCTACAAGGGTATGTAGATCCACTCTCCCTCTCGTAGATGCTCATCATCATGGATAGATCTTGCGTGTGCGTAGGAAATTTTTTGTTTCCCATGCAACGTCCCCAACAGAGTATTGATGCTCAATTCCTTCATCATTAAGAAACTCTTCCAAGGTGTAGTTCTTGAATTCGGAGCCATTGTCACTTCTTATTGCCAATATTTCTTTGTCAAACTTGCGTTGAGCTTGCTTGGAAAGAACAATGAAAGTGACCTTTGTCTCGTCCTTGGACTTGAGGAAGAACACCCATGTGTATCTTGAGTAATCATCAACAATAACAAGCCCATACTTCTTACCACCAAGACTATCCCATGAAGGAGGCCCAAAGAGATCCACATGAAGGAGCTCCAAAGGTCTTGAGGTTGATACTATATTCTTGGGGGGTGCTTTGTTTTATGTTGCTTCCCAGCTATGCATGCACTACACACATGATCTTTCTCGAAAGATACATTGGTTAGTCCAAGGATGTGTTCACCCTTTAAGAGATCTTGAATATTTCTCATGCAGACATGGGCTAGTCGGCGATGCCATAGCCATCCCTTGTCGGCCTTGACCATGAGGCAAGTTGCATGGAATGTGCTCTCTTTCAAGAAATCAACCGTGTAAAGGTTTCCATCCAACTCCCCCACAAAGGTGTTGGAAATATGCCCTAGAGGCAATAATAAAATGGTTATTATTATATTTCCTTGTTCATGCTATAATTGTATTAACCGGAAACCGTAATACATGTGTGAATACATAGACCACACCATGTCCCTAGTGAGCCTCTAGTTAACTAGCTCGTTGATCAATAGATGGTCATGGTTTCCTGACCATGGACATTGGATGTCGTTGATAACGGGATCACATCATTAGGAGAATGATGTGATGGACAAGACCCAATCCTAAGAATAGCACAAGATCGTGTAGTTCGTCTGCTAGAGCTTTTCTAATGTCAAGTATCATTTCCTTAGACCATGAGATTGTGCAACTCCCGGATACCGTAGGAATGCTTTGGGTGTATCAAACGTCACAACGTAACTGGGTGACTATAAAGGTGCACTACAGGTATCTCCGAAAGTGTCTGTTGGGTTGGCACGAATCGAGACTGGGATTTGTCACTCCGTGTGATGGAGAGGTATCTCTGGGCCCACTCGGTAATACATCATCATAATGAGCTCAATGTGACTAAGGAGTTAGTCATGGGATCATGTGTTACGGAATGAGTAAAGAGACTTGCCGGTAACGAGATTGAACAAGGTATAGGGATACCGACGACCGAATCTCGGGCAAGTAACATATCGATGGACAAAGGGAATTGTATACGGGATTAATTGAATCCCCGACATCGTGGTTCATCCAATGAGATCATCGTGGAACATGTGGGAGCCAATATGGGTATCCAGATCCCGCTATTGGTTATTGGCCGGAGAGGTGTCTCGGTCATGTCTGCATGGTTCTCGAACCCGTAGGGTCTACACACTTAAGGTTCGGTGACGCTAGAGTTGTAATGGGAATTGTATGTGGTTATCGAAAGTTGTTCGGAGTCCCGGATGAGATCCCGGACGTCACGAGGAGTTCCGGAATGGTCCGGAGGTAAAGATTTATATATGGGAAGTCCTATTTGTTCGGGATTTTTCGGTATTGTACCGGGAAGGTTCTAGAAGGTTCCGGAGTGGGGCCCACCTGCATGGGGGGACCCACATGAACGTGGGTAGTGGGGGCAAGGCCCCACACCCCTGGTCAAGGCGCACCAAGATCCCCCCTTAGAAGGAATAAGATCATATCCCGAAGGGATAAGATCAAGATCCCTAAAAAGGGGGGATAACAATCGGTGGGGAAGGGAAAGGATGGGATTTCTTTCCTCCCACCTTTGCCAACGCCCCAATGGACTTGGAGGGCAAGAAACCAGCCCCCTCCACCCCTATATATAGTGGGGAGGCGCATGGGAGCTTCACCCCTTGCCCCTGGCGCAGCCCTCCCCCCTCCTACACCTCCTCCTCCTCCGTAGTGCTTAGCGAAGCTCTGCCGGAGAACCACGAGCTCCACCGCCACCACGCCGTCGTGTTTCCGGAGCTCTCCCTCAACTTCTCCTCTCCCCTTGCTGGATCAAGAAGGAGGAGACGTCCCCGGGCTGTACGTGTGTTGAACGCGGAGGCGTCGTCCGTTCGGCGCTTGGATCGGATCTTCCGCGATTTGAATCGCCGCGAGTACGACTCCATCACCGCGTTCTTTGCAACGCTTCCGCTTAGCGATCTTCAAGGGTATGAAGATGCACTCCCTCTCTCTCATTGCTAGCATCTCCTAGATTGATCTTGGTGACGCGTAGGAATTTTTTTAAATTACTACGTTCCCCAACAGTGGTATCAGAGCTAGGTCTATGCGTAGATTCTATGCACGAGTAGAACACAAGTAGTTGTGGGCGATGATTTGGTCAATTTGCTTGCCGTTACTAGTCCTATCTTGATTCGGCGGTATTGTGGGATGAAGCGGCCCGGACCAACTTTACACGTATGCTTACGTGAGACTGGTTCCACCGCCTGACATGCACTTGTTGCATAAGGTGGCTAGCGGGTGTCTGTCTCTCCCACTTTAGTCGGATCAGATTCGATGAAGAGGGTCCTTATGAAGGGTAAATAGCAATTGGCATATCACCGTTGTGGCTTTTGCGTAGGTAAGAAACGTTCTTGCTAGAAACCCATAGCAGCCACGTAAAACTTGCAACAACAATTAGAGGACGTCTAACTTGTTTTTGCAGGGTATGCTATGTGATGTGATATGGCCAAAAGGATGTGATGAAATATATGTGATGTATGAGATTGATCATGTTCTTGTAATAGGAATCACGACTTGCATGTCGATGAGTATGACAACCGGCAGGAGCCATAGGAGTTGTCTTAATTTATTGTATGACCTACGTGTCAATCAAAAATGCCATGTAATTACTTTACTTTATTGCTAACCGTTAGCCATAGTAGTAGAAGTAATAGTTGGCGAGACAACTTCATGAAGACACGATGATGGAGATCATGATGATGGAGATCATGGTGTCGTGCCGGTGACGATGGTGATCATGCCGCGCCCCGAAGATGGAGATCAAAGGCGCAAGATGATATTGGCCATATCATGTCACTTTATGATTTGCATGTGATGTTTATCATGTTTTTACATCTTATTTGCTTAGAATGACGGTAGCATAAATAAGATGATCCCTCACCAAAATTTCAAGAAATGTGTTCCCCCTAAGTGTGCACCGTTGCGAAGGATCGTTGTTTCGAAGCACCACGTGATGATCGGGTGTGATAGATTCTAACGTTCGCATACAACGGGTGTAAGCCAGATTTACACACGCGAAACACTTAGGTTGACTTGACGAGCCTAGCATGTACAGACATGGCCTCGGAACACGAGAGACCGAAAGGTCGAACATGAGTCATATAGTAGATGCGATCAACATGGAGATGTTCACCATTGATGACTAGTCCGTCTCACGTGATGATCGGACACGGCCTAGTCGATATGGATCATGTATCACTTAGATGACTAGAGGGATGTCTATATGAGTGGGAGTTCATTAAATAATTTGATTAGATGAACTTAATTATCATGAACTTAGTCTAAAATTGTCTTGACAATCTATCTTGTAGATCCAATGGCCCACGCTAAGGTTGCCCTCAACTTCAACGCGTTCCTAGAGAAAACCAAGCTGAAAGACGATGGAAGCAACTATACGGACTGGGTCCGTAACTTGAGGATCATCCTCATAGCTTCCAAGAAAGCATATGTCCTTGATGCACCGCTAGGTGACGCACCCATTTTCCCAGCAACTCAAGACGTTATGAACGCCTGGCAGTCGCGTAGTGATGATTACTCCCTGGTTCAGTGCGGCATGCTTTACAGCTTAGAACCGGGGCTCCAAAAGCGTTTTGAGCAACACGGAGCATATGAGATGTTCCAAGAGTTGAGAATGGTTTTCCAAGCTCATGCCCGGGTCGAGAGATATGAAGTCTCCGACAAGTTCTTCAGTTGTAAGATGGAGGAAAATAGTTCTGTCAGCGAGCACATACTCAAAATGTCTGGGTTGCACAACCGCTTGTCTCAGCTGGGAATTAATCTTCCGGATGACTCGGTTATTGACAGAATCCTCCAGTCGCTTCCACCTAGCTACAAGAGCTTTGTGATGAATTTCAATATGCAAGGGATGGAGAAGTCCATTCCTGAGTTATATTCGATGCTGAAATCAGCGGAGGTGGAGATCAAAAAGGAACATCAAGTGTTGATGGTGAATAAGACCACCAGTTTCAAGAAAGGCAAGGGTAAGAAGAACTTCAAGAAGGACGGCAAAGCAGTTGCCACGCCCGGTAAATCAGTTGCCGGGAAGAAACCCAAGAATGGACCCAAGCCTGAGACTGAGTGCTTTTATTGCAAGGGAACCGGTCATTGGAAGCGGAACTGCCCCAAGTACTTAGCGGATAAGAAGGCCGGCAACGTCAAAGGTATATATGATATACATGTTATTGATGTGTACCTTACCAGCGCTCGTAGTAGCTCCTGGGTATTTGATACCGGTGCGGTTGCTCACATTTGTAACTCAAAACAGGAGCTGCGGAATAAGCGGAGACTGGCGAAGGACGAGGTGATGATGCGCGTCGGGAATGGTTCCAAGGTCGATGTGATCGCCGTCGGCACTCTACCTCTACATCTACCTCCGGGATTAGTTTTAAACCTCAATAATTGTTATTTAGTACCAGCTTTGAGCATGAACATTGTATTTGGATCTCGTTTGATGCGAGATGGCTACTCATTTAAATCCGAGAATAATGGTTGTTCTATTTATATGAGAGATATGTTTTATGGTCATGCCCCGCTGGTCAATGGTTTATTTTTATTGAATCTCGAACGTGATGTTACACATATTCATAGTGTCAATACCAAACGATGTAAGGTTGATAATGATAGTCCCACATACTTGTGGCACTGCCGCCTTGGTCATATTGGTGTCAAACGCATGAAGAAACTCCATGCAGATGGACTTTTGGAGTCTCTTGATTATGAATCATTTGACACGTGCGAACCATGCCTCATGGGCAAGATGACTAAGACTCCGTTCTCCGGAACAATGGAGCGAGCAACCAACTTGTTGGAAATAATACATACCGATGTATGCGGTCCAATGAGCGTTGAGGCTCGCGGTGGCTATCGTTATGTTCTCACCCTCACTGATGACTTAAGCAGATATGGGTATGTCTACTTAATGAAACACAAGTCTGAGACCTTTGAAAAGTTCAAGGAATTTCAGAGTGAGGTAGAGAATCAATGTGACAAGAAAATAAAGTTCTTACGATCTGATCGTGGAGGAGAATATTTGAGTCACAAGTTTGGCACGCACTTAAGGAAGTGTGGAATTGTTTCACAACTCACGCCGCCTGGCACACCTCAGCGTAATGGTGTGTCCGAACGTCGTAATCGCACTCTATTGGATATGGTGCGATCTATGATGTCTCTTACTGATTTACCGCTATCATTTTGGGGATATGCATTAGGGACTGCCGCATTCACTTTAAATAGGGCACCGTCTAAATCCGTTGAGACGACACCGTATGAATTATGGTTTGGGAAGAAACCTAAGCTGTCGTTTCTGAAAGTTTGGGGATGCGATGCTTATGTCAAGAAACTTCAACCTGAAAAGCTCGAACCCAAATCGGAAAAGTGCGTCTTCATAGGATACCCTAAGGAAACTATTGGGTATACCTTCTACCTCAGATCCGAAGGCAAGATCTTTGTTGCCAAGAATGGATCCTTTCTAGAGAAAGAGTTTCTCTCGAAAGAAGTAAGTGGGAGGAAAGTAGAACTTGATGAGGTAATTGTACCCCCTCTCGAACCGGAGAGTAGCGCAGCGCAGGAAAATGTTTCTGTGGTGCCTGCACCGACTAGAGAGGAAGTTAATGATGATGATCATGAAACTTCGGATCAAGTTACTACTGAACTTCGTAGGTCCATGAGGACACGTTCCGCACCAGAGTGGTATGGCAACCCTGTCCTGGAAATCATGTTGTTAGACAACGGTGAACCTTCGAACTATGAAGAAGCCATGGCGGGCCCGGATTCCAACAAATGGCTTGAAGCCATGAAATCCGAGATAGGATCCATGTATGAGAACAAAGTATGGACTTTGGTGGACTTGCCCGATGATCGGCAAGCCATAGAAAATAAATGGATCTTTAAGAAGAAGACTGACGCGGATGGTAATGTGACCGTCTATAAGGCTCGGCTTGTCGCTAAGGGTTATCGACAAGTTCAAGGAGTTGACTATGATGAGACTTTCTCACCCGTAGCGATGCTGAAGTCCGTCCGAATCATGTTAGCAGTTGCCGCATTTTATGATTATGAGATCTGGCAAATGGATGTCAAAACGGCATTCCTTAATGGTTTCCTTAAGGAAGAATTGTATATGATGCAGCCGGAAGGTTTTGTCGATCCTAAGAATGCTGACAAGGTATGCAAGCTCCAGCGCTCCATCTATGGGCTGGTGCAAGCATCTCGGAGTTGGAACATTCGCTTTGATGAGGTGATCAAAGCGTTTGGGTTTATACAGACTTATGGAGAAGCCTGTATTTACAAGAAAGTGAGTGGGAGCTCTGTAGCATTTCTCATTTTATATGTGGATGACATATTGTTGATGGGAAATGATATAGAACTTTTGGAAAGCATAAAGGCCTACTTGAATAAGTGTTTTTCAATGAAGGACCTTGGAGAAGCCGCTTACATATTGGGCATCAAGATCTATAGTGTCGGGGAAACGACACCTATGGGACCGGGAGGATCCCTTTATGATTCGGCGGGGAGAAGGTTTGCACAAAGAGCAGATCGAGCAATCAACACGCGGGGATTTTACCCAGGTTCGGGCCGCAAAGATGCGTAAAACCCTACTCCTGCTTGGTTGTATTAGGTGTGTTCTAGCTCAAGTTCTGGGAGCGCTACAGTACTCAGCAGCTACACATGCAGAATGGGTTGAAAAAGATCCGATCCCTCTGTAGCTACGCCTTGGGCCTCCTTTTATATGTTCGAAGGGGTCACCAACAGTGGCGCACAGTGCATACATGAGGTGTAAAAGTAACTGCAGTGTTATCATACCTAACACTGACGGTTTAGGACAAGAACATTTAATGCTCCGTTGAGGTGTCCCTAGCTTTCTTGGGGCTGGAAAAAGGGGCCGTCCCATCGCACCGGTAAAGCCCATCCACAGCTAGCACCTGACACGTTACCAGGAGGACAACAGCTAAAAGACAAGCTGGTGACCGTACTGGAGCGGTGACAGGGCAGCGAAGGCTTGCCGGGTGCGAGCCTTGCCGGGACTGCAAGCCATCCCAGCAAGATCTTGCCGGGGCTCCAGACTCCAGTCTTCTATCTTCTGATTATTACCTTGTCTTGGATACCTTCTTGACTTTATGAACTTGCATTTGGTTGTCTTCCGGCAAGCCTTGCCGTAGGCGTGACTACAACTGCCCGTGCACAAGTACGGGGTACTAAAGGACCCAATCCTTAGTGCAACAACAGGAGCCCCCGGGCCTGGGCCATACACGGGTGCGAGGCGTTGTTGGGCCAGGCCCAACAATGCACGGGCACGCATGGCAGGAGTTATCCACCGTAATCATTCCTTTTACTGCGCCGCCCACGACGCCCATTGAATGCGGGTCGTGGGGGGGGGCGTGCGCAGGCGCGGCCGTTACAGCAGCGCGCTCGCGAAGCGTTTCAATATTATTCTAGTAAAGAGGCGGCCTCACGTCCTCCCATAAAAAGGAATCCGCAGAGGCGCTGCTCATTTACCTCTCGTTCCTTCCAATCTGGAAACCGCCACCATCGTCTTCTTCCTCGAGCCCAAAGCAGAGCCTTCCCCCTCATCCGCCGCCTCCACGCCTTCTCCGCCTTCAGCCTCCGCCCCCCATAGCCGCCATGCCGCCCAAGGCAAGCAAGGGCAAGGAGGTGGATGCCGCCGTCTCGGAGAGCAAGATGGCGAAGATGCGAAAGGAGCACGTCGTCTTTCCGCCGGCGCTTGATGCGGCCGCACTGAGGGAGCGGTATCAGTTCATGTGGGTGACGGAAACGACAGCGCATCCGGCCACCGCCGTGAGTCCAGGTTCTTCCAGTGGCAGCCCGAACAAATACCATTTCTTTGCCGATTATTTCTACTGCGGACTCTGCCCCCCTTTCTTTGATTTCTTCAACGACATCATGCTCACCTACGGCTTCCAACTCTTGGATTTCACGCCGAATGTCGTGACATGCATGTCCGTTTTCGCTCACCTTTGCGAAAACTTCGCCGGAGTAGTTCCCAGCACCGCCCTTTTCCGCCATTACTTCATTCCCCGCATCGAGAAAGGCGAGGCCCTTTCTGGTTCCGTCACTTGGATCCCACGGCCAGGAACCAAGGAGGTCTACCCAGATGGAGCTTTCCGCAAGAAATGGGATGAATGGCGGGCCAGATGGTGCTGGGTTCGGGAGACAGAGGAACCAAAAGTCCAACCTTTCTGCCTGCCGCGGGAAACGAAGAACGACTGGAGCGCCCTTGATCCCGACGACAAGAAGCTCACCGTCGCTATCACCAGAATCCATCGCCTCAGAACCGCCGGGCTCTCAGTGGAGATGATAGGCGCCGATTTCCTTCGCCGGCGCATAGCCCCTCTGCAGAACAAGGGGAGGCCAGCTTGGCAGTTCAAGAATGCGGCAGACATCATGAGGCTGCGCCCTGGGCTGAACGGCAATCTGACACTTATGCAGCACGCAGCTCTCTGCCAGAAATTGTTCAAGGGCGACGCGGTATGCAAGCTGCCGGCAAGCATAGTTCCTTTGTGCAACAACTCTTCTCTAGGCCCAATCATTGCTATGATGCCGGCGTTTGACGCCCACAGCCTTGACAGTTCTTGGATTGAGCCACCTGAAGAGCAAGTGCAGCAATTCTTCGATAACTTGACGGAGAGGGCTATCCGCGAGGAAGAAGGCCTCGTCCGTGACACCACTGAGCAGGAAGTGGCATACATTGCCAGCAGGGTGGAGGAAGCCAATCTTGCCGCGGAAGCCGGCAGCGTTGGCTTCGTGGGAAGGGAAACCAGCGAAGGAGAAATGCTGCCGGATGAGGATCTTGCCGGGCAGGACGAGACCGCAGAAGAGCAGGGCGGCACATCAGCCGAAGGCCCTTCTGCTGGAGACGCCGCCGAGGAGGAGCTGCACGAGGAGGCCCCGACTCTTGAGCCAAGGAAAAGGCGCGTCCTTCGGAGCGCCGCTTCCGGGGCCGCAGTCCACCAAGCTTCTTCGAGCAGTGCAGCCCCCGACAAGGGGGCGGCCGGCAAGGCTACGCAGCGGCAAGGAGCTCCTCAGCAACCTGCGCCTGCCGCAGCCAAGCGACCCAGGAGCACCCCTCCACCTCCTCCCGTGGCGGAAGTTGACTTCGACCTTTCTGCCTTTAGCTCGGGAGAGGAGGAAGAAGAGTAAGGATCTTATCGCATCTTTTACTTTATGAGTTCTTGGTTTTACTTAACTCATTTGTCTTGCTTTGGCCTGTCTCTGCAGGGATACAGAAAATCTGGCGCAGAGGGTGGCGAAGAGGGCCAAGACCTCGACGGGCGATGAACCGACGGCAAGCACCTCTGGTGCGCCGGAGACGATCACTATCAGCCCGGAGCCTAGCCCGCGACGCAGCCCCCGACTCAGCCCCTGGCGCAGCCCCCAGCGTGAGTTTATTACTCACTTTCCGCTGGCAAGTGCCGGGGTGTGCATCTTTACTGCTGACATCACCAGGCGTGCAGGTGGAGAGCAGCGACAAGGAGAACCATCAGAGGCCGCCCCTGATGCGCCGCCTCCATCAACCACACCGCCCAGGGATGGGTCGCCGGCAAGAACTTCCTCTAGCGTGCTTTATCGCGATGAGGAAGAGCCGGCAAGCATGGGCACCGGCAGCTCTACGCCGGCAACCAATGTTGGCACAGGTATTTGTCATTCTGCTTTCCTTCTTTTTAGTCTTCTTGAACTTCCATCTCAATCTTATCTTGATTTGTTTTCTTTCTTGGCCTTCAGACATTCCCCCGACAGAGCAAATGGACATTGACACCGTCATCGAGGAGACCGCCAGGGATGCTGCCGCCGAGGCCGGCAGGCTTGCCGCTAAGGAGGCTGCCAAGAACGCTGCCGCCGAAGCCACCGAAGCCGCCAAGAACGCTGCTGCCGAGGCCGCCAAGGATGCCAGCGCCGAAGCCGCCAGGGCTGTGCAGGAAAAGGCCGCCAAGGAATCCGCTGAGAGGGCCGGCGAGGAGGCTAGTGGCCGTACTGACGGCATCCCTGCCGCAGGAGCGCCAGGCGCTGCGCCAGACACAGAGCCCCCAGCTGCCAGGGAGGCGGCTGTTGAGGAACAGCCACCAACATCCGAAGCTCCCTCATCAAGCAAGTACCTCAAGATCGGCGACAACTTGTTCGTCAGCATCCCCGGCACGGCAGGCACTAGGGCGCCAACTGAAGGGGAGGTCTTTGATGAAGACACCATCGCTACCGCCGGGCTCGAGATCGTTAGCGAACCAAGTGCCAGCGGCAGCAAAACTGAAGAGGAGAAACTCCTCCAGGCCATGAGCGACAACTACCAGAAGCTCCAAGCACTTCATTGCGCTCGAAAGGAGAAGCTAGACTCCAGGGCAGCAGTTGCCGACAAGGTGGAGGCAGATTTCCAGAAGCGCGTTGAAGAGACTCAAGGCTGGTTTGCCGAAGCTTATCAGGAGTTGAGGTCAGGCCAAGAGCAGCTGAGCCAAAGATGGAATGATCTCCTCCTGAAGCAATCCGATGTTGAAAAAGCATAGGAGGAAGCCAAACAGCAAGCTGCTGCAGACGAAGCACGCCTGAACGAACTTCGCGTTGAACTTAAGGCTCATGACGAAGAACTTGAAGCTCGAGAGAAGGCGCTCGCCGACAAGCTCCGCGCCAAGGACGAGGAGATCGAAAGGCTTGTCGCACAGCGGACCCAAGATCTGGAGCTGAAGCACAAGGAGACACTCGAGGCCCTGACCACAGATCACGCCGGCAAGCTAAAGGAGGCCGGAGCTGCAGAGGCCGCCAAGAACCTGCTGGAGGAGAGGGTGAAGAAGATGGAGGCAGATCTCGAGGACCACGGCAAGAAGATCTCGACACTCGAGACAGAGAGAGACAAGGCTCTCCACAGCCTGATGGAGACGCAAGTTGCCGTATCCGACAAGACCAAGGAGCTCTCCACAGCTAATGAATCCATCGCCGATCTGAAGCTGAAGCTATCCACGCTGGAGGAGACTCTGAGGACCGCCAAGGCTCGAGAGAAGACCCTGATCAAAACTCTCCGGGACGAGGAGGAACTGGTCAAGAGCGCTGCTGCCACCCACAACGACTATGTGCAGGGAGTGCAGATCTGGACTGAGAAGCTTGCCGATGTCGCGGAGAAGCTTGCCGCACAACTGTCCACCATGGGCCTGCAAGATCACAGGCAGCCTCTTGACGACAGGGTGTCCCCGAGCGCCAAGCTGACCATGTTCTTCGACCGTGTGCTTGCAGCCCTGGAGCGGCTCCATTCTGACCGAACAGCTCATCTGGCCAGTGAGTCCCGCAAGCTCTGCCAAGCTGTCCTTCGCAAGGTGCTCACCAAGGTGGTATACAGGAATTCCGGCATCAACCTCGCCAACGTCTTTGACCGCCTGCCGAAGGATGCAGATCTCAAGGCGGCAGAAGAGATTGTCGCGCCCATCGTCGACAGGGTAAGCCAAGTGAAGAGAGTCGAAGGCGATCGCCGGGATTAGCTGCTTTTACTCCTTGCCGCCGTCATTTCATGTCAAAGACAATATTGCCTTATGTTAGAATCACGACAGCTATCATTGTAATATAACTTGCTATGCTCTGGATGAACGCTATGCTATTCCCCTTGCTTAATTTCTTTCTGTATGTATTCGCCCTACGCTTGTTTGGAAACTTGCCGGCGCGCACACCCTTGCCGCGAGCGCTAGGTGCGGGACTTTAGTAGCCTGTTGGCGGGGCCGCCTTCGGCAAGAGACCTTGGTGCTTTCAGTGCAGCCACCTAAACTGTTGAGCGGACTCGAAACAGAGTAAGGGCGCAACCAATCACAACAAGGTTCCTTCGCGTGCAGGTTTTCCATACAAAAAACTGAAATTGTTCAAGGAGAATAATTAAACGAAAATTTATTCATAGTTTTGTGACTTAGCAACTTAGCTTTTCGCCTTTCGTTGCCGCATTCCTTCTGGCAAGATGTTTCCTTGAACGTCGCCTGTCGGTATCCATACCACCATTCCCCCCCCCCCGGCAAAGCTGCACGCGAGGTAACCTTCTGTCCTTTGAGAAAAAAGAAAGAAGAGAAAATAGAGGTCTGGAACCTTGGCGGTCCGTTAGCACTTGCCGGGAGTGAGTGTAATACAATATCTTAGATAAACATGCACATAAGTAAACATGAGCATCAACAAGAATCGTAAAACACTTAAGCTTTATTCAACTACGCACAGGATCTGCGCCTGGCTTTGTACAAAGGATTACATGCTACAGCGGCAAGACTTGTACAAAAGGGGTTGCCGGGAGACCCAGCAACCGCGCCCTATGGATAGAACTTACGAAGATGCTCGATATTCCAGGAGTTGCTCACCGGAATACCGTCTTCGGTCTCCAGGCGGACTGCGCCAGGCCTGGTGACTCGTACTACCCGATAAGGGCCTTCCCACTTTGGCGTCAACTTGTTGGAATTCTTGGCCGACTGAACGCGCCGAAGAACAAGGTCGCCTTCCTCAAGACTCCGGGCATGAACCTTGCGGCTATGATAGCGGCGCAAAGCTTGCTGGTAACGTGCGGCTCGCACAACAGCCTGGAGACGATCTTCCTCAAGGAGCAGCGCGTCATCTTGCCGCAGCTGCTCTTGCTCGAGCTCATCATAAGCGAGCACTCGAGGTGACCCGTATGTGAGTTCCGTGGGGAGAACTGCTTCCGCCCCATAAACTAGGGAGAAGGGTGTCTGGCCGATGGCTCGATTCGGTGTCGTCCTGATTGACCAAAGAACCACCGGCAACTCATCAACCCAGCGCCTTCCGCATTTGCGCAGCTTGTCGAAAGTTCTTGTCCTGAGACCACGCAGCACCTCAGCATTCGCTCTTTCCACTTGGCTGTTACTCCTTGGGTGAGCAACAGAAGCAAAACAAATCTTGTCGCCAAGGTCTTGAACATACTGCATAAAGGTGTTGCTGGTGAACTGTGTGCCATTGTGAGTGATGATCCTGTTGGGTACACCAAAGCGGCAAACTATTCCTTTGAATAACTTGACGGCTGACTGTGCTGTCACCTTCCTCACTGCTTCCACTTCCGGCCACTTTGTAAACTTGTCGATTGCTACGTACAAGTATTCAAAGCCCCCGGTAGCACGGGGAAAAGGGCCCAAGATGTCGAGCCCCCAGACCGAAAATGGCCAGGAGAGAGGTATTGTCTGAAGAGCTTGAGCTGGTTGATGTAATTTCTTTGAATGAAACTGACACGCTTCACACTTGGTTACTAGTGCAATTGCATCCTGGAGAGCAGTGGGCCAAAAGAAACCTTGCCGGAATGCCTTACCGGCAAGTGCTCTTGATCCTATGTGGGAGCCACATATGCCTCCATGTATCTCCGCCAACAGCTCCAGTCCATCCTCCCGAGGAATGCACTTCAATTTCACACCGTTCGGCCTCTTTCTGTACAGCACGTTGTCCACGAACTGGTACATACTAGACTAACGGGCTACTTTTTCCGCTTCTTCCTGCTCCTCAGGGAGTTCTCCTGTCTGAAGGAAATGGACGATGTGCTGTGCCCATACTGGAGCCTGGGGCTCGACAGCAAGGGCTAAAGGCATATCTTCTGCCGCGGGAGCTGTTGTCTCGACGGCAAAGGCCCGAGGCCCTGCCGGAGCCTGTCGCTCCCCGGCAAGCTTGGCGGGAGCATTCGTCTCGACGGCAAGAACTTGAGCCCCTGCCGGAGCCTGTTGCTCACCGGCAAGCTTGGCGTCATTCCCGGCCACTTCCTTGCCGGCGGCTTCTGGGAGCTCTGCCGGGAAGTACTTGCCGGAACTCAACTTCCTCCTTTTCTCCTGTCCCATCGATGGTACTACAGATGGCTGAGTTAATCGGAGCACAAAAGTTCCTGGTTCCACAGGTAACTTAAGGGCAGCGCGCTTTGACAAGTCATCAGCAATGCTGTTCTCCGCACGAGGAACGTGCTCTGTTTGCAGACCATCAAAACGCTCTTCCAATTTCCTCACTTCATCGACATAAGCCTCCATCAATGGACTTTGATAATCTTTGTTCACTTGCTTGACGACAAGCTGCGAATCACCTCTGACGATGAGCTTCCTGATTCCAAGGTCTGCCGCGATCCTGAGACCGGCAAGCAGCCCTTCATACTCGGCAGTATTGTTCGTTGATCTCTCCCGGGGAAAATGCATCTGAACCACGTATTTGAGGTGCTCTCCGGTGGGTGCAACAAGCAGCACGCCAGCGCCGGCGCCTTGCAGGGAAAAAGCCCCATCAAAATACATGATCCATTCTTGATTTGTTTCCTTGCCGGGGAGAGTTGACTCCGGAATCTCTTCATCTGGCGTTGGGGTCCATTCTGCAATGAACTCCGCCAAGGCTCTGCTCTGGATGGTCGAAGTGCTTTCAAACTTGAGACCAAAGCTTGACAGCTCCAAAGCCCATTCTACAATCCTGCCGGTAGCATCTGGGTTTCGCAAGATCCGCTGCAACGGAAAGCGAGTGACGACGGTGATCTCATGTGCTTGAAAGTAATGGCGCAGCTTCCTCGAGGCCATAAGGAGGCCGAAAAGCAGCTTCTGCACACCAGAATATCTTGACCTAGCCCCCTGCAGAAGGGAACTGACAAAATAGACTGGGCGCTGCACCATCTTCTTCTTCTGTATTGCTTGACTTGACTGCGCAGACTCAACCTTGTCGGCACCAGACTCTGTCGGGGAAGGCCCTAGCTCGTCACTTGGCAGTCCTGCCGTTGGTGCTACTTCTTCATCAACTTCTCTCTCTGCCACCAACGCAGCACTCACCACTTGATTAGTTGCCGCTAGATACAGCAGCAACGGCTCTTGTGGCTTTGGTGCGACTAGCACTGGCGGAGAGGAGAGGTACCTCTTCAAATCCTGCAGCGCTGCCTCCGCTTCCGGAGTCCATTTCATTGGACCTGCCTTCTTCAAAATTTTGAAAAAGGGCAGGGCGTGCTCAGCAGATTTGGAGATAAACCTACTCAGAGAAGCAACGCAGCCGGCAAGGCGCGCACATCCTTGACACGTCTTGGCGCTTGAATTTGCTCAATTGCTTTGATCTTGTCAGGATTTGCTTCAATTCCACGTTGAGATACAAAGAACCCGAGAAGCTTGCCGGATGGAACACCAAACACACATTTCTCAGGGTTGAGCTTCAAGTTGATCTTGCGCAGATTTGCAAATCTTTCTTCTAAGTCTGATATGAGTGTTGCCTTGTCCTTGGTTTTGACCACTATGTCATCCATATATGCTTCCATATTTCTATGTAGCTGGGGCTCAAAACCAATCTGGACCGCTCTTGCAAATGTAGAACCAGCACTTTTCAACCCGAAAGGCATACGCAAAAAGCAGTACGTACCACATGGGGTGATAAATGCGGTCTTCTCTTCGTCTTCCTTGGACATGAAAATCTGATGATAGCCTGAATAGGCGTCAAGGAATGACAGTAAGTCGCAGCCGACGGTGGAGTCCACAATCTGGTCGATGCGCGGCAAGGGAAAAGGATCTTTTGGACAGGCTTTATTGATATCTGTATAGTCAATACATAGCCTCCATTTTCCATTCGCCTTGCGCACTACAACTGGATTGGCCAACCATGTTGGGTGAAGTACTCCTCTAACCAAGCCTGCCGCTTCTAATTTCTTAATTTCTTCGGCAATAAACTGTTGCCGCTCCAAAGCTTGCTTCCTGACCTTCTGCTTGACGGGCCGCGCGTGTGGACAGACGGCAAGGTGGTGCTCAATCACCTTCCTGGGAACACCGGGGATATCGGATGGTTGCCATGCAAACACATCGACATTCGCCCGCAGGAAGGCAACGAGCGCGCTTTCCTATTTGCTGTCAAGGGTGGAACTTATGGTGAAAGTTCCCCCCGTGCCATCTTCCTTGGCGGGCACCTTCTTGGTTTCTGGTGGAGCCGCTTTGGATTTCTTGCTCTTGCCGGTGGAGCTCTCAGGCACATCCTCAACGGGAGCGCAGCACTCTGAAGAGGTGCGCTTACCGGAGTGTGCGCGAGAGGCCTTGCCGGTCCTCTTCCCCCCGGGAGCTTCAGTGGCAGGAGCAAGTGCCTTGGCGGCAGATGCTGCAACTGCCTCCCGGTAGAGTTGATCGGTGCAGACAAGCGCATCTTTCTTGTCGGAGTTGACAGTGATGACACTTATCGGCCCGGGCATCTTCAATGTATTGTAGGCATAGTTTGATGCCGCCATGAACTTGGCCAGCGCTGGGCGGCCAAGGATCCCATTATATGGCAATGGAATCTTGGCGACGTCAAACACAATCTTCTCCGTCCTGAAGTTTAAGTCACTGCCAAATGTTACCGGCAGCGTGATCTTTCCCTTGGGTTGGCTCCTTCCTGGATTGACCCCTTGGAACGAACCCGTTTCTTCGAGATCTCCATCAGGAATTTGCAGCCTCTTGATCACCTCAGGTGAGATCAGGTTCAAACCAGCCCCGCCGTCAACTAACATTTTTGTCACCTTGAGGTTGCGAATCGTTGGTGAAACCAACAACGGCAAACACCCGACCGCAGTTGTGTGATCAGGGTGATCCTCAATGTCAAAATTGATAGGCGTGCTGGACCACTTCAACGGTTTTCGGGCGCCGACAGATGGTTCTGTCGCATTCACTTCACGTGCCCACTGCTTAAGTTGGCGGTGGGAAGAATGCAAGGAAGCACCTCCGTCAACACACATCATGTCCGTGGCTTTCTGAAACTCTTGTTCACTGGACTCGTCGTCCTCTTCCATGTCATCATCAGCCCCCTCTTGCTTGTCGCGGCCTCGAGCGGGCCGATCCTTCTGTTGCTTGGCCTTGCCGCAGCGACCTCCTCGGCCACCGCGCTTCTTGCCGGACCCCTCCGCACCATCCTGGCCTTTCTCCTTATCTCGCCTCTCGTATTCGGCCTTCTGCTTCTCGACAAGTTGCTCAACTTGCCGGCAGTCCTGGAGATCATGGCCCTTGGTGCGGTGGATCTTGCAATACTGCTTGCCGGAGCCGTCTGGCTTGTCGGCAGCCGCCAAGGCCTGGCAGGAGGCGCACCCGGCAACATCCTTGCCGGGGTCGTCAACCTTGGCCTTCTTGGCGGTGCCGGGGTTGCCGGACCCCTCGACAGCAAGCACGGCCTTGCCCTTGCGCTTCCTGTTGCGCCGCCGACCCTTCTTTGTCGGGGCGGCAGCGTCTTCATCGTCGGAATCGGCCCCTGCGCTAGTGTCCTCGCCGGGGAGCCTCCTCCCTTCTTCAGCGCGCGCACACTTATCTGCCAGAGCATAGAGCTCGGCAACATCCCTGATCTTATTCATCGCCAACTCTTCCCGCATCCTGCGGTTGCGCACGTTCTGATGGAACGCGCTGATGACAGCGGCAGGATGAACGTCTGGAATGTTGTGATGTATGCGGCTGAACCTTTGGATGTACTTGCGCAGGGTCTCGCCTTCCTTCTGGGGGATGAGATGTAGATCACTCTCCTGGCCAGGAGCTTGATGGCCTCCGGTGAAGGCGCCAACAAACTCGTGGCACAGATCTGCCCAGGAAAAAATGGATCCTTCCGGCAAATGCATCAACCACGACCTAACGTTGGGCTTGAGCACCAACGGGAAGTAGTTGGCAAGTATCTTGTCGTCACGACCCCCGGCAGCCTGCACCGCAATGGTGTAGACACTCAGGAACTCTGACGGGTGAGTCTTGCCGTCATATTTCTCCGGAACCTCCGGCTTGAACATGCGGGAGTTGGGCCACTGGACTCGTCGCAGCTCGCGGGTAAACGTTGGACAACCCACCTCGTAAGGTAGATCGACAGGATCCCCCGGCGCTGACTTGTCTACAGTAGGCCCCGCGCGCTTGTCAGACTGGTAGCGTGCTTCCCGCCGCCGCTCGATGGTAGTTCGAGCGTCTTCCTTGCCTCGCTCCCGAAGAACTTGACGTTGATCGCGGCGAGTTCGCGGGTCGGACAACGCCGTGGAATCGTCCTCACGAGTGTCGACCCGTCGAACCAGCGACTGTTGTCGCCGCCGTGGGGGAGAGTGCGCCGAGGTGTCACCGCCTCCGGCCTTCTCACCACCGACGCGTGTCGGCTCAATGAACTGCCGCCGCGAGGGCTCCGCCTGCTCCGGCTTATCTTCGTTGGCAAGGCCAACGAGGCTTTGAATGGCGGCTCTCCATTCCTCGAGCTTGTCCGCAGCAGGAGGAAAGTTTAGAAGCAGTTGCGCGCGTGCTAGCGCTTCTGCTCGTGTAGGTGGTGGCGACAGGTGCGAAGAACGTGAGGTGCTCTGACTCCTAACCGTGTTAGAAGGAGCAACATCACGATCTTGCGACCGCACGCCACTTCCACCAGCACGTGGACGTGCATGTTGGTCTCGCGCATCCCGAGGATGATGCTCAGGAGACTTTCCGTGGGGACGCCCGGAACCACCAACGTCACGGCGATGTTCATCACGCGCGCCCTGAGAAGGTCGCGGCGCGTGCGCCGGCGTGGGTGTCTTGGAAGGCGCCCTTCCATCCTTGGAGTTCGCTGCGCCGCCTGCTGGCAGCACAGCTCCGTCCCTAGATCTGGCGGCGCGAACAACGCCGCTCGCCTGGCTATGATCACCGGAGCGTCGCGGAAGCTCAGAACCTCCGCCTCCTCCACCCGTGTCGACACCGTCGCCCGTGCGCGTAGCTACGGGGACAGCGGACGTGGACGGACCAACCGCCGTGAAACCCTTCCTCTTGGGGGCCATGGCGACGAAGCTGATGAAGAAACTGGCGCGCTGATCACTAGATCAAGTTCACGCAACCTCCTTGCCCCTACCTGGCGCTCCAAAGATGTCGGGGAAACGACACCTATGGGACCGGGAGGATCCCTTTACGATTCGGCGGGGAGAAGGTTTGCACAAAGAGCAGATCGAGCAATCAACACGCGGGGATTTTACCCAGGTTCGGGCCGCAAAGATGCGTAAAACGCTATTCCTGCTTGGTTGTATTAGGTGTGTTCTAGCTCAAGTTCTGGGAGCACTACAGTACTCAGCAGCTACACATGCAGAATGGGTTGAAAAAGATCCGATCCCTCTGTAGCTACGCCTTGGGCCTCCTTTTATATGTTTGAAGGGGTCACCAACAGTGGCGCACAGTGCATACATGAGGTGTAAAAGTAACTGCAGTGTTATCATACCTAACACTGACGGTTTAGGACAAGAACATTTAATGCTCCGTTGAGGTTTCCCTAGCTTTCTTGGGGCTGGAAAAAGGGGCCGTCCCATCGCACCGCTTAAGCCCATCCACCGCTAGCACCTGACACGTTACCAGGAGGACAACAGCTAAAAGACAAGCTGGTGACCGTACTGGAGCGGTGACAGGGCCGCGAAGGCTTGCCGGGTGCGAGCCTTGCCGGGACTGCAAGCCATCCCGGCAAGATCTTGCCGGGGCTCCAGACTCCAGTCTTCTATCTTCTGATTATTGCCTTGTCTTGGATACCTTCTTGACTTTATGAACTTGCATTTGGTTGTCTTCTGGCAAGCCTTGCCGCAGGCGTGACTACAACTGCCCGTGCACAAGTACGGGGTACTAAAGGACCCAATCCTTAGTGCAACGACAATAGAGATAGATCGAGACGCCTCATTGGTCTTTCACAAAGCACATACCTTGACAAGATATTGAAGAAGTTCAATATGGATCAGTCCAAGAAGGGGTTCTTGCCTGTATTGCAAGGTGTGAGATTGAGCACAGCTCAATGCCCGACCTCGGCAGAAGATAGAGAAAAGATGAGTGTCATCCCCTATGCCTCAGCCATCGGCTCTATTATGTATGCCATGCTGTGTACCAGACCTGATGTGAACCTTGCCATAAGTTTGGTAGGGAGGTACCAAAGTGATCCCGAAATAGAACACTGGACAGCGGTCAAGAATATCCTTAAGTACCTGAAAAGGACTAAGGATATGTTTCTCGTTTATGGAGGTGCCGAAGAGCTCGTTCTAAAGGGTTACGTCGATGCTAGCTTCGACACAGATCCGGATGACTCCAAGTCACAAACCGGATACGTGTATATTTTGAATGGTGGGGCAGTCAGCTGGTGCTGTGCAAGCAAAGCGTCATGGCGGCATCTACATGTGAAGCGGAGTACATAGCTGCTTCGGAAGCAGCGCAGGAAGGAGTCTGGGTGAAGGAGTTCATCACCGACCTAGGAGTGATTCCCAATGCGTCGGGCCCGATGACTCTCTTCTGTGACAACACTGGAGCTATTGCCATTGCCAAGGAGCCCAGGTTTCACAAGAAGACCAAGCACATCAAGCGCCGCTTCAACTCCATTCGTGGTTACATTCAGGATGGAGATATAGATATTTGTAAAGTACATACGGATCTGAATGTCGCAGATCCGTTGACTAAACCTCTTCCACGAGCGAAACATGATCAGCACCAGAACTCTATGGGTGTTCGATTCATCACAATGTAACTAGATTATTGACTCTAGTGCAAGTGGGAGACTGTTGGAAATATGCCCTAGAGGCAATAATAAAATGGTTATTATTATATTTCCTTGTTCATGATAATTGTCTATTGTTCATGCTATAATTGTATTAACCAGAAACCGTAATACATGTGTGAATACATAGACCACACCATGTCCCTAGTGAGCCTCTAGTTGACTAGCTCGTTGATCAATAGATGGTCATGGTTTCCTGACCATGGACATTGGATGTCGTTGATAACGGGATCACATCATTAGGAGCATGATGTGATGGACAAGACCCAATCCTAAGCATAGCACAAGATCGTGTAGTTCGTCTGCTAGAGCTTTTCTAATGTCAAGTATCATTTCCTTAGACCATGAGATTGTGCAACTCCCGGATACCGTAGGAATGCTTTGGGTGTATCAAACGTCACAACGTAACTGGGTGACTATAAAGGTGCACTACAGGTATCTCCGAAAGTGTCTGTTGGGTTGGCACGAATCGAGACTGGGATTTGTCACTCCGTGTGACGGAGAGGTATCTCTGGGCCCACTCGGTAATACATCATCATAATGAGCTCAATGTGACTAAGGATTTAGTCACGGGATCATGTGTTACGGAATGAGTAAAGAGACTTGCCGGTAACGAGATTGAACAAGGTATAGGGATACCGACGATCGAATCTCGGGCAAGTAACATACCGATGGACAAAGGGAATTGTATACGGGATTAATTGAATCCCCGACATCGTGGTTCATCCGATGAGATCATCGTGGAACATGTGGGAGTCAATATGGGTATCCAGATCCCGCTATTGGTTATTGGCCGGAGAGGTGTCTCGGTCATGTCTGCATGGTTCCCGAACCCGTAGGGTCTACACACTTAAGGTTTGGTGACGCTAGAGTTGTAATGGGAATTGTATGTGGTTATCGAAAGTTGTTCGGAGTCCCGGATGAGATCCCGGACGTCACGAGGAGTTCCGGAATGGTCCGGAGGTAAAGATTTATATATGGGAAGTCCTATTTTGGCCACCGGAAAATGTTCGGGATTTTTCGGTATTGTACCGGGAAGGTTCTAGAAGGTTCCGGAGTGGGGCCCACCTGCATGGGGGGACCCACATGAACGTGGGTAGTGGGGGCAAGGCCCCACACCCCTGGTCAAGGCGCACCAAGATCCCCCCTTAGAAGGAATAAGATCATATCCCGAAGGGATAAGATCAAGATCCCTAAAAAGGGGGGATAACAATCGGTGGGGAAGGGAAAGGATGGGATTTCTTTCCTCCCACCTTTGCCAACGCCCCAATGGACTTGGAGGGCAAGAAACCAGCCCCCTCCACCCCTATATATAGTGGGGAGGCGCATGGGAGCTTCACCCCTTGCCCCTGGCGCAGCCCTCCCCCCTCCTACACCTCCTCCTCCTCCGTAGGCTTAGCGAAGCTCTACCGGAGAACCACGAGCTCCACCGCCACCACGCCGTCGTGCTGCCGGAGCTCTCCCTCAACTTCTCCTCTCCCCTTGCTGGATCAAGAAGGAGGAGACGTCCCCGGTCTGTACGTGTGTTGAACACGGAGGCGCCGTCCGTTCGGCGCTTGGATCGGATCTTCCGCGATTTGAATCGCCGCGAGTACGACTCCATCAACCGCGTTCTTTGCAACGCCTCCGCTTAGCGATCTTCAAGGGTATGAAGATGCACTCCCTCTCTCTCGTTGCTAGCATCTCCTAGATTGATCTTGGTGACACGTAGGAATTTTTTTGAATTATTACTACGTTCCCCAACAAAAGGCAATTTCAAGAGTATCTCTCTTAAAGACTTTCACATCCGTTAGTCCAAATAGTGTATCATAACCAACAGAAGCCAATTGGCGAACGGAAAGCAAATGATATTTAAGGGATTAGACAAGCATGACATTTGCAAGCGACATGTCATTGGTGATAGCCACCTTGACCAACCCAAGTACCTGTCCTTTAGACCCTGCACCAAAGACAATGCTCATAAATGGCTGAATGGCTTCCATGAAGTCCATGAGCAGTGTGCCAGCTCCGGTCATATGGTTGGTGCATCCACTATCAATCACCCATTTGACTCCACCGGAGAAGGCAACCTATACACATTTTAAGTCTTGGTTAGAGGCACCCATTTTACAAAGGGACCTCTCATGTTAGTAACAAGGATCTTAGGAACCTAAATAGCATAGAAACGAAAAGCATTTCGAGGACCAACAAATTGAGCATAGACATCTCCATCTTTTGCCTTACGAAGCACATATGATGGAGGCATAAATTCTTTTGGCTTGTTGGGAGTAGGCATGCCCCTAGTGGCCTTCCTACTTCACAACCTTGGCAACTGTACCATTTCCTTTCTCCTTGTGCCCTTCACATATGAATGTCTCCTTGAGAGGCGTGGTACACTTTTGTGTTGCCATCTTCTTCTTGTTTGTGCTTGGATCAAATCCAAGTCCTTCCTTGGCCACTACCTCCTTATGTTGACTCAACACGTCATTGAGGTTCTTTTGTCCTTGGGCAAATGACATGAGCCCTTTCTCGATTTGAGCCCTTAGCAACCTGTTCTGCTCAAGTAAAATGGCTAGGTGACCATTGGGGTTAGTAGCACAAGAATCAACATTTATAATAGGTGAGGAGTAGGCTTTGCTAAGGGTGTCAAGTTAAGTGAGCTTGAGTTCGTCAAACTTCTTTGTAAGGATGTTGAGCTCTTCTTCCTTTATCTTGAGAGACAAATGTAAGAGCTCACAATCCTTAGAGAGAGTAGCGTGAGACTCTTCAAGTTTACTTTTATCATTCATTAATACTTTATAAGCACTTTTAGCCTTTTTCAAGGAGGCAAGTTCTTTAGTACGCATATCAATGTTTGCACCAATCTTTAAGCACAATTCATCATTACGTGCTTCCTCATATAGGACTTTCCGCTCAAGGATTTCACATTTATCCTTTTCCTCAATGACGAGGGTTTCGAGTTCCTTAATGGTGATGGTGTGCTTACTCACCATCTCCATAAGCATACGAAGCATAATGAGCTTCTTTCCTTTGAGAGAGCACATGACTTTATTCATTTTAGCAAACATAGCATCATTCATGATCATGATCCTCCACATCAAGATATTCATCACTAGGTGCGGGAGGAGTAATTAGCGGAGGGTTTGGACGTGGTGTTACCTTTACCTTGTCCAGGGAGGCTTGACCCTCATCATCATCTACCATAGCCTTTGCCATGAGACATTTGTGTGTGTTGCCCTTGTAGTCTTTCATGTAGTTGTATGTGACAACATCACCACTCTTGTTGACAAGTCTTAGTGTGGTTTGAGTGTCTTGAGCTACACCGGCAACACCTCCAACATCATCGGGATCGGGCTCATCTTGGGAAACCATTTCCTTCCCGTTTCTCTTCTTAAACTTGGAGTTCAATGGGTTGGGCAACTTATTCTTCACAAAAGTCTTCAGAAATCTTGGTTTGTCTTCTCTCTTCTCATAGGGGCACTCGTTTGAGAAGTGGTTAGTTTCTTCACAATTGTAGCAAGTCCTTACTTTCTTCTTTGGAAATCTTCCCTTGAATTTCCCGCACTAAACTTCTTCACAAAGAAATCCATGTCTTCATATGAGGGCCCCTCATACGAGTCAACCTCATAACCTTCTTCGTCATCTTCTTCTTCCTCTTCACTAACATCATCATCCCTTACATGCTTGGACTTCAAGGCAAGGTTGGTCTTGGCTGATGAGGAACCATGCATGGCAAGGTGTCTTGTAGCATTGGCCTTGGATTCTTCAAATAGTTGGAAGGTTGAAATGACATCTTCGGGAGACATGTCCTTGAAACCATGCTCTCTTCTTATGTCCCATACCATTTGATGGTGTTATGGAGCAAGAGCATTTAGCAATTTGTCCACAAGAAACCGTTTGGTCAAGTTGAATCCATCTTGGCTCTTGTCACAATCATACGACTCAATGTCGTCGGCAAGTGTCATCAATCGCTCAAGGAGATGCTTGGGGTTCTCACCTTTCTCCATGCAAAAATATTGTAATGCCCCTTTTGCAATCTCATATTAATTGTGCAAGACGAAGTGAAGACGTTCCCATCTTGGTCATCACAATCTTATCCCATAGTTCTTTTTCATTTGAGAGGTGAATGTAGGGCCTTTTCTGCTTGTCAAACATGCCCTTTCTTATGAGCATGGTTGTGGTGTCATTGAGGTGCTTGTCATATGCTTCACCCGGTGTGAGATCCTTGGGGTTCACGGGGTTGTATCCTTTCTCCAAGATCTCCATCATCTCATCGTTGGCAAACCTAAGATGATCATGCATACCAACTCTCCACAAAGAAAAATTGGCAGTGTCATCAAGTAAAGGAGGGTTCCCCCAGCATTATACTTAGGTTTCTCCAGTCTAGATTTTGCATATAACCATGGAATACCGGTGTTATCACCAGCTTGAGGTTGTTGGCCCAAATTAGGAAGAGATGCATCCGTTTGCTTTATCACACCCAATGGGTTCTTCGGTGGTGGAGTTCTTGCAACCAATGCATCCAACCTCATTTTGACCAAGGCCTCAATAGAAGCATCATGCTCCTCCTTTTGCTTCGCAAGGGCACTTTCTAGATCCTCAGAGGTGAAGGATTTGTGCACTTCCGAAGAAGATGTACCTTTCTCAAGAGGAAGTGCAACAAGGGGGTTCCCATCCTTATCCATCTCGCTCTAGGGCGGTTAAGCCACAAGATTAGAGCATGAGGCTCTGATACCAATTGAAAGGATCGAGATGGACCTAGAGGGGGTGAATAGGTACAATTACAAATTTTAATTGTTACTTAGCAATTTTAGGCAATAATGCGGAATATGAAAGTGATAAGGGGGCAAGTAAGGTGAACAAGTTAAGCAACTAATTAGATAAACAAACACAATATAAAGCAAGTGAACACAAGGACACAAGTAACCACAAGTAGGGAGCTAGGGTTAGGGATAACCGCAACTCTGAGAGATGAGGATGTATGTCGATGTTCACTTCCTTGGAGGGAAGCTACATCACCGTTTAGAGAGGTGGATGTTACCACGAAGGTATACCAACGCCACGAAGGCTCACCCTATTCTCTCCTTAAGACAACACCACAAAGGCTTTTCTCAACCACTAGTGGTAGACCTTGGTGTGGTCTCCAAACCCTCACAAACTTTTCGGGGGGTAATCACAATGGTTTGATTCCTCTCCGAAGAACTTCTACCGCCTAGGAGTGTCCAACCTCCAAGAGTAACAAGATCAAGGGAAACGCTCAAAACTCGCTCAAATCACGAATTCCTTTGGTTGAGAGGAGGGAAGAGAGCCGATCTATCTTTTGATTAGAGCAACACTCAAAAATCCTCACAAATGCACTCGGGATCTAGGATTTGGTGTAAGAACAAGAGAGTGAGAGAAATAGTGTTCTTGGGATCTTTTCAATGTGTTGGGCAACCCTCTCCCGGAGTGGGAGAAGGGTATATATAGTGCTAGTGTAGAAATGGCCGTTGGACCAACTTAAGCTGCGCAGTTACCGGACGTTCGAAGGACACCGGACGTCCGAACCAAAAACATGGACCGGACGTCCGACCAGATCGCCGGTCGTCCGGTCATTGGAACATGTGGAACGCAAACACGGATGCAGAGGAAAACAGGGGAAAACGGATCGGACGTCCGGAGAGGGTCGGTCGTCCGGTGCCATGGTCGTCCGAAGAGGACCAGGCATCCGTCAATTCGGTGCTGGTATGGTGGCACCGGATTCCGATCACTCACGGACGTCCGGTAACCGGTCATCCGGACATACCAGAAATCCATTGATTTTTTGCTAGTGTGGTGGCACCGGATTTCCGAAGAACATCGGATATCCGGTGGGCTGTGAGGCGCCGGTCGTCTGGTGGCCGTCGGTCGTCCAGACAAAGCAAAGGCAAAATATCACAGCCAAAGAGGAGAACCTAAACCATGAAGTTTTTATGGGTTTTTGAGCAAGTCTTTTGCGAGAGCGAGTGATCCCCTCTTAATAGTGCGGGATCCCTATACTCAAGAGTAAACCGAAAAGAGCAAAAGCTTTTTGTCTTGTTTCCCCGTACTTGAGCATTTTGAATACATTAGTTATGATCCGCACAATAGTCTTTTTGGAACTAAACCTGAGATGCACTTGACAGAAATGGTTAGTTCCCTATATGCATGTTGTCAGCAACATCAAAATATGATTAAGGGCATGATTACACTTTCAACATGGACTCGCTCATAAGGACATACTCATCAATGAGATCACCGAGAACTCCGTAAGCAATCATCCGAATAGCCGTAGTGCATTTCTGATAAGAGGAAAATCCAATCTTTCCTAGGGCATCCTCCTTGCACTCGAAATACTTATCGTACCCCACCACCCCCTCCCGGATACGATTAAACACATGTCTAGCCATCCGAAAACGGCGCAGGAATAGGTGTGGTGGAAAGAGCGATTTAGGTGACTCGAAGTAGTCCTTCCAGAGTAGGAAATGACCGCTCTCTCGGTTGTGATTCAACGTCAGAGTGTGCCCCGGGATCGAGCCCCGAAACATAGGCCTCTGCCTGCTAAGGTGGTCATGGACGACCAACACAGCAGCCGCAAATTCCTCATCGTCGGATGACGAATCATCAGAGTCGCAAATGAAATTGTGGAAAAAGAACTCGTCAGCGGAGTCCATTTGTACCTTGTGGGCAAACCGTCGAACAGCTTGCGGGCGTCGTCAAAGAAGTTGGCTGGTGCAAAGCATCACGCCTCCCCTTGACCCGGTACCAGGCATGTCGACGTCCTGCGAGCGTGTAGGCGTCCTGCCAGCAGGCAGGGGCGGACGAGGAGGTGCTATCGGCGACGCCGAGAGATGCTCCGACTGCAGTGGGGTGAGCCGTTGGTGCCGACGGTGTTGGAAGGTGGCCGGCTACGGGGTGAGTGCGGACCACTGGCCTCGGCACGGATTCGGAACTGGACGACAAGGGGTGACGGTCGGGTGTGATGGGACGGACGAGGAGGTGCTATCGGCGACGCCGAGAGATGCTCCGACTGCAGTGGGGTGAGCCGTTGGTGCCAACGGTGTTGGAAGGTGGCCGGCTACGGGGTGAGTGCGGACCGCTGGCCTGGGCACGGATTCGGAACTGGACGACAGGGGGTGACAGTCAGGTGTGATGGGAGGAAGGTGGAATGGCCAATGTGCCACCAACTGACGGGCCAGGGGGAGAGTACGCAGGCATCACGTGCGTCGGCTTTGTGTCCACGCCGACGCAAACAAGGCCCAAATCGTTGCTTCAAACGACGGACATAAAGCAGACACGCGTCCGTTTAGGTCGGCACGTTGGGCCGGCTTTTGTGTCCGTTTCGACTCAAATAGACACGCACGAACGAAATAGGTCGGCCGGTTGGAGTTGCTCTAATCGCTCAGGTGATCACGATGCTTAACTCCCATTCGATTTAAGGAAAGAAACAGAATGTAAACAAGAGGAGAACCGAAGGCAGACACTTATTGGCCAACTTGTAGTATTTCATGGTCCCGTTATACACAATTACTTTACAAGAACATTTTACACCTAAAAATTGCCTCCATGTGGGACAGTACTGGGACTGTCACTGGACTATCGAAACAAAGAGGACATGTCAGTGGATAAATAACAAGGCAGCCAAATAGCACAACCATTTTCATCGCTGAACGTTGCTTGCCTCAGCTACAAAGGTTCGGTATACAGGTTCCATCCGGATTGGGCTGCTCTTTCCAGATCCGTCCAGTCACCCTCAACTTCAGTTCCTTCCTGTCACCTCCGGAGAAGAACAGCGCCATGTTCCTCTGGATGATGAGGCCATCATGACTGTCCCGGACCTTCCGGTGACTGTCACGAATGCTTCTAGGGGTGCCTTCCCATACCATCTTCCTACCGTTACCGCCGACCTCGAGGCTGTAGGTGTAGTTCCTTGCTTCGTTCTCATCCCCCATGAAACGAAGGAAAGCCATGTATACTGGTGCCATGCCGAGCTGAAAGGCCTCAAAGTGCAGACAGAAGTACTGTCCAAAACAATGGAACACCTGATTCAATTCAAACATCAAATCAGTAAGTTAATGTTGTGAAAAGCATCCCAAACCTTGGATCGGATCATAAGAGTGATTGCACAAAGATGTCTAAAAATGAGTACTCCCTCTATCCATATATACAAGGCCATAAAATTTTCGAGGTTACCTTTGACCACATGTTAGAGTAATAATGTATGACATGCATATTACACAAAGCATACCAATAAATTCGTGAGAGAATGGAGTTTCTAATAATATTATTTTCATACCATATATCTTATATATTAATTTTTTACCAATGGTCAACCGTAACCTCGTAATACGTATTAGGCCCTTTATATGTGGATGGAGGGAGTACCATGAAACTTACCGTTAGCATCCAGGTGGCATTTTCAACCTCTCGTGGATTAGACTTGACATATCTATGGTTGAACGTGCAACCGCTGTGCATATCGACTTTGTGATCATCCCTTAAATGTGCAACAAGGAAAGGTATATCACCAGCCACAGCACATTCAGAACCAGCATAGGGGCAGTTATATGGCCTGAAGCTGCACTGTCCTTCATGTTTTATCTTGCTGTAGTATGGGAAGATCTCCGGACAACCTAAAGAGCAGTACTTACAGGGAAGCTCTAGTGATTCTGCTACTTTCTCCAATGCCAAGCACCTGATATCACCAAGCTCTTGTCTGCATGTAGGGCAACGGTTGTGCACCCTAGCCTTGCATGTCGAACATAAAGTATGTCCATTTTGGCACTGTAGAAACATCAAAGTGCTGCGAACAATCAAATTACAAAACTATACGCATAATAGCCTTCACATGATGAACAATATTTTTAGCACCACCAAGAATGGGTTTCAATAAAAACATGTGAGAAGGGTTTCCATGATTGTTAGTGACCCTATAATAAATGCTTCGAGCACAACATAACAACTTGCATATTTTCTCTGACATATGATTGTCCAACAACTCAAACTTCAAAAGATAGCCATCACTAACTCAACAATAGAGTAACTATATTTTTTATCTGGCTAGGACCATAGACTAAAGATCATACAGAATTTGAACTGAGAAATACCATACGGCTTTACTTCTTTAGCTAATGTTGCATTACTTGGTGGAAAAGATTCTCACTTGCTGCCACATAAAACATTACATCTCTACAGAAGAGGCTATTGAATCTTAACCATTCATCTGATTGTGCGACATGAAAACTCCCGCATGGCAACTTGTCTGATTCCTAAAAATGAATATAGCCAGTTCATATACAGCTAGATCAATGTGTGACATGAAAAAAAAATAGAATCAAAAATTCCAAGTTGAGAGTTCAAAATTTCAATTTAACGATTCAACATAATGAACTTATTACAATGGGTAATAGAAAATAGTGGCCAACATCGCACGTGTGCAAGGTGTTTAGATAATGGGCATGGGAACTTGAATGTTACAATGGAATAGAAACAAGGTAGCCAATCATAAGCACTAGCAATACAATTTCATGTAAAGGGATGAATCGTGATATTTCCTATCATTTTTGGATGAACCACCATCGATCATAAGGGTGGTGGTTACTGTGTGCAAGCAGCTACATTAGTCAGGACAGGCAAAAGAGCTATATTTCTGGCAGTGTTCAAGTCCGCTAGGTTGTTCCAAAAAAAGGAAGGCTCAATAGCAGGAACTAAGCAGGTGCAGGCCTGCTATCAAGAATTGAGATACATGCAAAGGAAGAGAGAAAACTCAGGCTGCGATAAAGAACAGACGAAAGGAGGGAAATGAAGTACCTACCTTATCTGGCCAATTATGCTAGTCAAGGCCCAAAATGGCCAAGCCCCCAACCCTTCCACCCCTAGCAGCCATTCAGAACAACTCCGGCAAGGAAATAAAACAGGGTAGGAGAGGCTGAGACCCACAGATGCTCCTTCAGTGACTCCGCGGAGATCCCCACAGGCACTTCAACCTGAGCATCACGCTCGTCCTCCACACCGGTACCCTCTCAAGTGGCAGTTGAAATCGATGCCGATTACGGGGCGCTAGATTCACGGCGGACAGCCTCGATCGAATGGGAGAGGACACCCCTCAACCGCTGACAAGTTCCCCATCACATCACCATGCTCTGCCGCGCTTTGATTCGCCGATTAGCGGTGAACAACGGTAACAGGCCTCAGCGGCCGCTTAGCCAGCCATCTTTCAGAACATTGACTACTGGCAAAAATATGGTTGCCATATAGAAGTCACTCTTGACTTTCTGAAGTCTATGAAAATGTAGCTACCTAGCAAGCAAATGTAGATCTCTTTTACTTAGACAATAAATTTCTCTCTGTTTCTCGACTTCTTATCACCTCTCTTCAGTCCAATCGATTTAAAGAAATCGAAATGTGAATATTACTCCCTCCATTCCGAATTATAAGATGTTCTAACTTTTTTCCGAATCAGATGTATAGACGTGTTTTAGTGTGTTTGTTCGCTCATTTCAGTCCGTATGTAGTCCATACTGAAATATTCAAAACGTCTTAAAATTCAGAACAGAGGTGATACATCCTTATAGTGATGTTGCTCATATTCTGTCCACATCACTAATTATTCCCTGCTTTCACTTTTGTCTCCAAGAACTCATGTTCTTAACAGATAATTCACCCTGTTTCCCACCTATAACTTGCAACTCTGTTCAGGAGTGATGTACGTTCCATTCAAACAGAAGCAAAGAGAAACACCTATGGAAATAGAGGTGATTGGCATCGGTATAGGTAATTATGTAGAATATCGAATATAAAGCCAGTCTCCTCTCTCTAGCTTCGAATAAAATGCAAAGATAATGTCTCAACTAGATGCCACAGTAGTTCGCTCATGTCCAGACAGGGTTGATATGCCTGGATTATCAGTTTAACAACAATTTGACTAACCGACAGAATCATCGAAACAGCCAGTCTAATTACTACTCCCTCCATCCCATAATGTAAGACACTTTTTCAAGCAGGAATTTATCTCCAAGCTGAAATGGCATGTTAGCACTACAATTACTACAACTGAAGTTATACCAGATGAGACAGCTGAAGAGGTAACAACAATAAACTTCAATTTTTAAGATAACTCAAATAAGTGGAACAACTGTGATGAAATATAGGCGACACCTGGATTTTCAAGTTTCCGATGTTAGAAATGTTCTTGGATCATGGTCCTTAAGAAAAGAAAATTCAGCATGTGGAAGCCACAACTCTCCATATGCTTCATTCATGTCAGTATGGAGAGTGCAGAATTGAGTCAACCAAGAAGCAAACATGTTAGATTCCACAACCATTATGTTTGGTAAACTATCTCAATGGAGAATATGAATCCGGGGTCCCAAATCTGGATATAGATTAAAAAAATGAGCTGAGAGTATTTGCATACCATTACTTCACTTCCATTGATATCTCTCATCGACTGTTGTGTTCTCTAAATTTTGTAAGTGCAACTAAACAGCCTATCCGTGTGGCAGAGAATACTGGCATAGAAGGTATGTCTAGTTGTGCATTGTCATATTCTTCTTACTATATCTGTACACAATGCACTCCCTCGGATTCCAGCATATAGGGGGAGTTCCTCACTCATTCCCTGCCATGTGCACTTGCATTCAGCGCAAGTTCTTCAACTAGTGCACATTCTCAGGGAGAGCTTTACTCTCTATATTATGGAATTCAAATCTTCATGTTTTTACTTTCAACTCCTATCTTTGTTGAACCTTTAACTGTGATTACCAACGAATCGTCAAAAAAAGGGAGATTGTAAGTGCTTCTAGTTCCCCCTGACGGTTTTGAATGATTAAGTGACAAAAAAGTTAAGGAGCTAATGTGTTTGTCAGTTTGCACAGGTGAAAATCCATGAGGATTTGGTTAACCAAGAGTTATGACCCCTAAAAATTGTGGAATGCCCTCTGAAGATTGAGAAGCTTTTGTGTAGACTTCTGTTTACTAGTTTCTCCATTGATTCTACTTGAGTCATAGGACAAACCGTACTATTAAGAGGGGTTCATTGTGAAAGTTAGATCGAAGTCATTGGTGTGTGCTCAATCCAACCTATTTCTTCTCAGAGAGAAGACTTTGAAATCTCCTTTCGGGCGAGCTATTTAGCCTCAATGTCTTCACGACATTGGAGTTAAATGTCTTTGTTGAGGAGTTGGCTGTCTTGTCGTGCAAGCCAGTCCACGTGCTTCTTATTCGGAATTCGACTGTTAGCCACTTGTCGTGTTGTTGTTGTGAGAGCACCTCCAACGGTCATATCAGCCCTTGGGTTGCCACCCTCGGCTATATATAGCTCCCTACCTTAACCATAAGTGGTTGGCTGCTCAGCGAGAAAATTGAAAAGTGATTGTCTGAGCAACATATCCTTAAAGGTTCGAATAAACTAATTGAGCATCACTGAAGAATATGATCGAAGCCTAACTTGTGCTTTTTACTCTTGAGGATTGTGCATCCTCTAGACGATTAGGTGTCTGTTCAAGAGCATCCAGATTGTGGATTCGCCTAAGAAAAAGCCTGTGAAGGTCCCGAGATCACCTCAAGATCTACCCTGAGTGACTGGGCGAGTTCTGAGGAACTTAGTTCAAGGAGAATAAGGTGAGGAATTAGTGTGCTCAGAGTTGTGACTCCACCTCTCCAATCCAAACGTAGAACTGTGCCACCAGTTTGAACTGACACATCTCTTTGTCTTCGTCGAGCAACAGATTCTATTTCTTCGCATTGCCTTTACTTTCCGTAATGCCTCTATGTCGAACTTCTATCCTTCATTATCTGTGATTGTTGCGAAGACATTTGCAAGTACTTTCTATTTAGCTGTTGCCCTGCTTCACGCTTAGCTTTGTGCTCTGTTTCGGTGTACTAAACTGTATCTGTCTATTTGTTAGACTTTGGTTTCCTGCACTGCTACTTAGTTATTCTTCTATGTAGCATGTTTCTGTCTCTTGCTTACTACTCCCTCCGTTCCTAAATATAAGTCTTTTTAGAGATTTCACTAGGGGACTACATACGGAGCAAAATGAGTGAATCTACACTCTAAAGTATGTCTATATGCATCCGTATGTAGTCCTCTAGTGAAACCTCTAAAAAGACTTATATTTAGGAACGGAGGGAGTAGTTTTGCCTCGCATGCTTCTAAGTTATTAACTGTTTTAGTTCAGTTACTCCTCTATTCAATACTTGTGTAGTTCTGTTTACTTCGTTATTCTTTGGAGAGGTGTGTTTTCCGAAGAAACTGATAAAATCTCCCACTCACCACCCCCCGCCGCCGATAACTTGATCCCACAATTGATATCAGAGCAAGGTGCTCCGTCTTTGTGTGATTTGGTTCAACTGTCTGCACAGATAATTTCAGAGATACTACTAAGAGGCATGTCTTTCAAAACACATTTGCTCCCTTGGTGGTTTTGGTAATTAATAACAACATATATCTCATTGGAATAATATTTCCACTAAGCATATTTCAGGAAAAGTTCAGTGATGGGATGGCAAAAGGATTGTGGAGAGACCCCTAGATGCAAGGAATAGGATTGGCAAAGCTTCAAGCAAGAAGACTCTACATTTTACTTTGTGAGAAATCGCTTTGAGTCTATAGGAAAGCCAATACTATTAAAAGGGGGTAAGGTATTGATGGTGAACAAAATGCTCCACGTGCACAAGTGATAGTCACCAAAAACACCCACAAGCTCTTCCACAAAAGTCTGTCAAAAGCCTATCATGCAAAATCGGTGCCACCAATATTCCCCACTCGGCCCTACCGATTTTCACCTCAGACAGATCCCAGCCAAACCCTAAGTCTTCGGTACAACCGATTCTGCATCGGTGCCACCGAGTTTAGGTTGCCAACATTCTGTTGCCCCTTTTCTTCAATTCGGAATTTCCGAGTTGTTTGGATCGGTGCCACCGAGTTTTGCAATCTGACCGTTGGTCACCTGATCGGTACTGCCGAGATTTATATATCGGTCTCACCGAGATTCGAAAGTTGCTACCTTTTGAGCAACTCGATACCGCCGAGTTTTACACTTTGGTGTCACCGAGTTGGTCATTATAGGTGTAACGGTTGGATTTTTTGAGATGCCTATATATACCCCTTCACCACCACCCACTCATAAGAGAAGCACTCAGAACTATTCCATACTTGCCCCATCCAATTTTCTGAGAGAGAGCCACCTACTCATGTGTTGAGATCAAGCCATTCCATTCCAACCATATGAATCTTGATTTCTAGCCTCCCCAAGTTGCTTTCCACCCAATCAATCTCTTCCACCAAAGCCAAATCTATGAGAGAGTGATTGTGTGTTGAGGAGTCTATCATCTTGAAGCACAAGAGCAAAGAGTTCATCGTTACTATCGAGCCTATTACCTTTTGGAGGGTGGTGCCTCCTAGATTGGTTAGGTGTCGCTTAGGAGCCTCCTACTTCGTGTTGTGGAGTTGAACCAAGAAGTTTGTACGGGCAAGGAGATCGCCTACTTCGTGAAGATCTACCCATAGTGAGGCTAGTCCTTCGTGGACGGAAGCCGTTATAGAATAGTCAAGGTTGCTACTTCGTGGACCCTTATGGGTGGAGCCCTCCGTGGACTCTCGCGACCGTTACCCTCCGTGGGTTGAAGACTCCATAAACGTGGACGTACAATAGCACCACCTATCGGAACCACGGGAAAAATCTTCGTGTCTTCAAATTGCGTTTGATCTTCCTCCCTATCCTTTATTACATATGCTTGTCTTTACTATCCGCTGCTATGCATGTGTATGGTGTGCTTGACTTGCTATCATTGCTAAAATCTGCCAACACTTAAAATTGGGAAAAGGTAGAAATTTTATTTAGTCAAGTAGTCTAATCAACCCCCCTCTAGACATACTTCCGATCCTACAGTCTTCCATGGCACTGACCCTTACTGGAAGCACAAGATGTGATTGCACATCAATGCAATTAATGAACTCCGGAAATTTGTCAATGAAGGTTTTGAGATCTCTCAACCTGCCAATCCTACTCCTGAAGACCAAAGAAATAGGCAGCTTGATGCTCAAGTTCAAGATCTCATCTGTGGCTGCCTCTCAAAAGAGCAATTTGGCCACATTAGCTCCCTGAAGACTGCGAAGCAAATTTGGGACATTCTTGAGAAGGTCAACAAAGATGTTTGTACTCTTAGAGAAACTCATTTGGATACTTCGGAAGCAGACACTACATCGCTAATTGTCCTCTGTGGAAAGAAGGCAAGAAAGAGCAAAACAAAGATGAAACATCTAACAAGATGCATTCGTCAAAGAAGAATGAGAATTCCTCCTCACGCTCCCAGCCCAAATCCTCATCCTACAAGAAGAAGAACTCGCACAGAGCTCGAGCCTATCTTGGTATGAGCTAGAGCCTATCTTGGTAAGGAGATGGATTCTGGAGCCGAGGAATCGGACTTTGGAGATGCCTCTGAAGTTGCCTCTTCTGCCGAGGAATCTGATTCCGGCATGGCTGGTATAGCACGTGCTTCATCACCTCGACGTCGATCCATCTTCGACACCCAAGACAGCGATGACAACGTTGCTGCCATGTGCTTCATCGCTAAGTCCTCTAATGGCCATGCCTCCAGAGGAACTGAATGGGTGATGGACAATGGATGTACCAATCACGTGGCCGGAGGCAGAAGCATGTTTGTTGATTCCACTCTCAAGTATTTCATCTCAGCAAAGCATTACATTTGGTGACAACACCAGAGGAAAGGTAATTGGGTTATGTAAATGCATTATCTTAAAGGATAAACATATTGATAATGTGATGCTAGTGCAATACCTTGGATACGATCTTATGGCCGTCTCTAAGCTAAGCTAACTGGCATGGACTTGATTGTGCTATTTACTAAGACTGGTTGCAAAGTCTTCATGGCTACAGATTATTCCTTATGTCTTCGAAAGTGTTAAGACGATTTATATCTTGTTTTCTCAAAAGGCCCAACAGTTGCAACTTGTTTGCTTGCAAAAGCAACAAAATGTTGGTTGTGGCACCAAAGATTTGGTCATGCATGTATGAGGAATTTGGAGAAGCTGATCAGGCATTGATGATGTCAAGTTCAATGAAGATTGCTTGTGCAGCGCATGCGAGGCTGGCAAGCAAGTGAAGTCTAAGCATCCTACAAAGACAGTGATGACCACAACTTGTCAACTTGCATTGCTTCATATGGACTTATTTGGACCACAACACCACAAAAGTTTCGGTGGAAACTCCTATGAACTCGTTATTGTCAATGTTTTCTCTCAATTCACCTGGGTTTATTTTCTTGAAGATAAAGCCAAGACCCACGAATACTTCAAAAGATTCGCACGAAGAGCTCAAAATGACTATGAAGTCATCCGCAAGCATGTGAGAAGTGGCAATGGCATGGAATTCAAGAACACCAAATTGGTGAATTCCTCGATGAGTACGACATCACGCATGAGTTTTCTGTACCCTACACTCCGCGGTAAAATGGAGTTGTAGAACGCAAGAACATGACTCGTCGAGAAGGCTCGCATCATGCTCGATGAATTCAAGACACCAATTCATTTTTGGGATGGTGCCATCAATACTACGTGTCACATCGTCAACTGAGTTTATCTTCACAAGTTCCACATGAGAACTTAATACAAGCTATCACTGGTAAAAAGCCAAATGCGGCTTGCTTCGTGTTTTTAGTGCACCATGCTTTATTCTTGATAAGCATCACAATTCAAAGTTTGCACCTAAAGCACGGGATTTTTACTCTGTTGTGGCTCAAGCTCACATACCTAATGAGTCTTCAACAACCACTCATGAAAGGTTGAAGAAACTATAGATGTGCGGTTTGAAGAATTTAACGGCTCTCAGAAAGAGCAACTGCCACATGTACTAGATGACCTTCCTCTAGTTGAAGCTATAAAGATGGTGGGCATCGAGGAAGTCAAACCTCTTGATGCAAATGCTTCAGCTTCCAAAGAAGAAGATGCACCAGTATCCTCTCTACGAATTCCAGCTCGACATGAAGCAAATGGTGTTAAGTTCATAAAAAAAAATCATTCACAATCGCCACACTTCCTCTCCTGCTCTCCCAAACCCTAAACCTTTAATTCTTGGAGAGATTCAAAGGAAAAGCATTCCATAGCAAGATCCACTCATTCCCCACACTTTGAGCAATTACTTTTGTGTTTGGGCTTGATTTGACTCCTTGGCTCTTGCCTTTGTTACACTTAAGGTTGGAGACTCCTATGCGGTAGGAGTTCTTCGGTGAGAAATCGATTGTTGATTTACCCCACAAGTTTATGATTGTTTAGAGGCCGCCTAAAGGTCTACCACTAGTGGTTGAGAAACGCCTTCGTGGTGTTCTCTCGAGAAGAATAGGGTGAGCCTTCGTGGTGTTGGTGTGCCTTCGTGGTAACACCCACATCTCCAGCGATGACTAGCTCTCCTCCAAGGAAGTGAACATCAGGATACATCCTCGTCTCCGGAGTTTCGATTATCCCTAACCCTAGCTCTTTATTTGTGGTTTACTTTGGTCATTTGATCTTCGCACTTGCTATATCATATTGTGGTAATTGTCTCATCATATTATTGTTATCTCTTCTTGCTAGAACTTAACTCACCATAGCAATCATTTAGACTCACATTTATATTCCGCATTTGCCCAAATTTGCTAATAACAATTAAAAATTGTAATTGTATCTATTCACACCCCCCCCCCCCACCCCCGACAGGCCCTAATTACGGATCTGTCGATGAAATTCAGAATTGGGACACTGAACATGAAAAATAAGCGACTTGAAGAGGCCGATTCACTCAAGATGCGGGCTACAAAAGCTAGGGTTTGTCGCCATCCGAAACACAGCGGCTTGGGGAACACTCCTATTACAAGATATGGATCACACCGATCCCGAATGGGGCTTTAATAGCCAAGAAAAGTTGCTAGAAAGTGAGAAAAGCAATAAAGGTACATGTGCTTTGTCGGAAAATCTAACAGTGACTCCCGCGGGCTTGCTAGTCGTTGGATGGCAGATCAACGGCTGGGAGTGGCGACCCATTACGAAGCGGTACGGAGCGACAGCTGGAGGATGCCGATCAAGGGGCTAGCGATGAATCCGACAACGGCAATAGAAGTGTTATGTTTTCAGTTATCTTCAAGCTCAGGTCCTGACAAATCCCCTTCCTTGACATCAGACCTATCCTCAAGTCTGGAAATTTGGAAAGATACGTTGGATGAAGCCTTCCATGTTCCTTGTTCACTCGTAGGTTCACCCATTTAATGAGCCATCGGACCACAAGAATGATTATACTGCCTTGTATTGTGGGGACAAGTTTCCTTTGAAGTAAAGCTTCTGCTTGTACCAGAATGTTGCCATGGGTATCCAGGAGTGGTAATTGAGGGTTTGGAACAGCATGAGGCCCGACGTGCTTCTTGAGCTGACTAATATGGAATGTGGGGTGCAATTTGCAGTCTTCAAGCAACAAGAGCTTGTATGAGACTTTACCAATCTTCTGTAAAACCCTGAATGGTCCATAATATTTGGAATGGAGTTTCAAATGTCTGTGAATGTTGAGAGATGTGTGTCTATAAGGCTGGAGTTTGATGTAGACCATATCTCCCACTTCCAGGTTTCTGTCCATTCGATTTCTGTCAGCGAAGTGCTTCATTCTCTCCTGTGCTTTCAGCACATTTTGTTTGATCTGGTTTGCTATCTCCTCCACATTGCCAACTTCTTCAGTGACCTCAAGGTCTGGCAGAGGGAGCATTTGTTCAGTTATGAGTGGTGGTGGTCTTGCATATAGTGCTTGAAAAGGTGTCATTCTCAAGGAGGTATGAAAGCTGGTGTTATACCACCATTCAGCATGAGCTAACCAGTGGTGCCACTTAGTGGGTTGGGCGAATGCCATGCATCTCAAGTAGTTTTCTAGGCATTGATTCACTCTCTCCGTTTGCCCATCAGATTGTGGATGATAGGAGGTGCTCATGTGTAATTTAATGCCTAGTTTCTTGAACAATTCCTGCCACAAATTGCTGGTAAAAATTGTCCCTATCAATGACAATGACAGTGGGCAGCCCATGCAATTTGAAGACATTTTTAATGAAAGCTCTGGCCACACTCTTGACAGGGATGGGGTGTTTCATAGAGATAAAATGTGCATACTTCGTAAACCTGTCAACTACTACCATAATGAGATCCTTGTGTTCAGAGACAGGTAGCCCTTCAATGAAATCCATGTTGATATGAGCCCAAGCAAAGTCTGGTACTGGGAGGGGTTAGAGAAGTCCAGGATATTTAACATGTTCAGACTTATTGAGCTGGCAGACATGGCATTCCTTGATGTATTTTTGCACATCCTTCCTGAGGTTTGGCCAAATGAAAAGGATTCTCAATCTTTTATATGTTGCTCTTTCTCCAGAATGTCCCCCCAACTCAGAGTTGTGGAAGGATGAGATGACATTGTTCCTCAGGGAAGTGTTGTTTGTCGGGCCAATGGGACAGGGGGTACCCAGGCCCGTCTGCCTGGGGCCCACGTCACAACACAGGGCCTTGGCCTGGAGCGACTCACCCCGACGGCGCCGCAAAGAAGGGCTTCATGGGCCCCCCACCTCATGAGGCGACCCACCGGAGGCTCCCCCGTCAGCCCCGAAGGGGGCCTCGTGAGGTCGCTCCTTGGGGAGCCCCCGCGAGACGCAAGTCCCCAGCGACCCGGCGGGGGCACGCGGCCTGACCTGCTCCCGGGGCGGTGCGCGCCCTACCCAACGTCGTCCGGGTCCGCGGCAGGAAGGCTTTCCCTTTCGGTGCTAAGGGAGCAGGGCCAGCTCGCCGGTTCCCAAAGCGGCGCCCAAAGGTTTCCTTTTTGGTGCTAGACAGTCAAAGATGGGGCTCGCCAAGACGGAGGTCATCCCCGAGCCCACCAGCGCGTCATGGAGGGAGGCTTTGGCAGGCGGAGACCACTTTTGTCAGGATAGACCGCAGTCATGTCCCCTTTCAAACCGGCGTTTGTGGCAACCCTTCCCGCCGGATATTTTCGTGGAAGAGGGCCGAGGCCAGGTATAAAGGGAGGAGGCGGCAACCGTAGAAGGGCACATTGTATTCTCTTGCTACCACTACGCAATTCAGACAAGCAGGAGTAGGGTTTTACACCGCGAGGTGGCCCGAACCTGGGTAGATTGTGTGTTCATCGTTCCTTTCCCCCAAGCTCAAGCACGTCGGAGCTTCGCCGTAGGATAGGAAGAGTGAGCGAGGTTGAAGAGCCGGTGCACCCCAGAGTTCGAACCTCTCTTGGGTCCCCGGAGCCCCGATTCCGACATTTGGCACGCCAGGTAGAGGTGCGCCGACGCTCTTCAGCTCCGTTTCGGCTCCGTCCTCGCCGACCCCATGGCCGAAGCCCGTCGAGTGCGTGCCGAGCGCCGAGACGCTCGCGTCATACAGACCGCGCCCGCGGGCCGTGACGGCCGCTGCCACTCTTCCGGTGTCGAAGCCGCCGCCACCGACCCCGCTGCGCGCGAGCAACAAGACTCCTCCATGCACCCTTCCATGCAGAGGGACGGCCGCACCGCCACGGCCTCCTCCTCCCAAGCCCGCCTCGAGCACGTGAACGCGCAGGCCGCGTTGCTCATGGCGCGCGAACTGCTCCGCTACCGCCCGGCAGACGCCGGCTACGACGCCTGGCTGGGCCGCATCACCGAGCTTGTCACCGCTGCCAGAGAAGCCCCGGTGCCCTCTCGCTCGCTCCGCCCCCGACCGTCTCGAGCCGGGGACGTGGCGCATGAAGCTCCGCCGCCACCTCCACTGCGCGACGAGCCGGCCGAGCCTTGGCGCGACACGCGCCTGCGTGACCCGCCCCGCGAGGCGCCTCCGCCGGCACAGGACGAAGCGAGCTGCCAGATCGTCTGTCGCGCGCCGCCAGACGCGCGGGTGATCCTCGAGCAGCAACGCCAGCGCCAAGACAGGATCGTCCAGGACGTCGCGGCCGCGGGACGCCGGAACCAAGCCGCCCTCGCGCACAGCGTTCCCACCAGCACAGTGGGCTGCCGCGCGTTCACTCGCGAGCTACGGAGGGTGGTTTGGCCTGTCAAGTTCAAGCCTGAGCTGCCCCCGCGCTACGATGGGGGCCCTGACCCCACGGAGTTCCTCCAGCTCTACGCGTTGAGCATCGAGGCGGCGAACGGCGATGACAAGGTCAGGGCAAACTGGTTCCCCATGGCCCTCAAGGATGGCGCGCGTTCCTGGCTCATGAACCTGCCCGAGGAGTCAATCTCTTCTTGGAGCAAGCTTTGTGAGCTGTTCGTCGCCAATTTTAAGGGCACGCATGACCGTCCGCTCTCCATCAACGACCTGCGGCGCGTGAAGTACATCCAACGCTTCAGCCAGGTGCGTAACAAGATCCTGCGCGCCACGGACGAAGCCATCGTCATGGCGTTCACCAGTGGCGTCAAGGACGTCCGGATGTGCGAAAAACTCGCCATCAACGACGGACTTAGCTCGGCGCTGGAGCTCTTCAACCTCGCCGACAAATGCGCCAAGGCTGAGGAGAGTCGCCTCTTCATCCACGCTGACCCCGACGCTGCGCCGGACGACGGCAAGGCAAAGGCCAAGGAGGTGAAACGCAAGGGCCCGGCCGTTTTGGCGGCGGAGCCCGAGCAAAAGCGTGGCCGCGACCGCGACACGCCCGAGAAGGACCGCCGCCCGTTCTGCATCTACCACGACTTGCACACGCACAACACCGAGGACTGCCAGGAGCTCAAGTCCCTCCGCGACGAGCGCGTGGGGCGACGTCCGAAACGCAGCGACCGCAGCGCAGGCCGCGGAGGCGGCTGCGGCAGAGGCAAGTGGGACGGCCGCAGTGGCAACCCCCGCCAAGGCTGGCGCGAGCAGCCTCACGAGGACAACTGGCGTGGACAGCCTCGCGAGGACGCCTGGCGCGAACAACCTCGCGAGGCGCGCCCTCAGGACAACGCGGCTCTCCCGCCGCTGCCCCCACCACCCAGAAGGAATGACGACGCCCAGCGGGACGAGGGGCTGGGGGCTACCAGGAGCCTCGCGCGATAGCCTGCATCCTTGGTGGAGCCCACGCCCCGGCGTCCAACCGCATGTTCAAGCAGTTCTCCCACGAGGTGAACGCGGCCCTCCCGAAGCCGGAGGCCACTCGGCCCCTCAAGTGGTCGCAGTACGCCATCTCCTTCGACGCTAGGGACGGCCTCAAGTCCACAGCAGCTGCCGGTGCGCTCCCGATGTTGTGCTCCCCCACCATCAGCAACGTCATGGTCACCAAGACCCTCATCAACGGGGGCACGGGCCTCAACGCGCTCTCCGTGAAAACCTTCGAGACGCTTCAAGTGCCTTACGATCAGTTGACTCCGACGAGGCCGTTCTCGAGGGTGACGGAAGGCTCCACCGTCCCCCTGGGGCAGGTCCACCTCCCGATCACCTTCGGTTCGCGTGACAACTATCACACCGAGCTCATCGACTTCGACGTGGCGCACATCGGCCTTCCATACAACGCAATCCTGGGCTACCCGGCGCGCCAAGTTCATGGCGGCGACTCATCACAGCTACAACGTCCTCAAGATGCCCGGCTGCAGCGGCGTCATCACCATCGCCTGCGACGAGAAGGACGCGGTCTGCTCCCTCGAGCGCGCCTACAAAGCAGCTGCGGCCGGGTATTCCGATGACGAGGGAAATGCCAAGCCCCGCGAGGCCGTGCGCCCGAAGAAGAAGCAGCTAATGCCCGCCGAAGGTCATCCCGAGGCAAAGGGTGCGGCGCCCAGCGGCAGCGTCGCGAACCTTGCGCCCGTCGCCGGCACTCGCCTCCCTCCAGCATAGGAAGGCGCGCCCGGCACCTCCCGCGGGCCAGGCTCGGGGGCTTCCATATGGAAGGCCTCTAACCTTACCCGTGTGACGAGGAGGGTGCTCGGGCGCCACTTGGAGGCGTGCTTCCACGCGCGCCCCCGCGAACGGAGGGAGCAGCTCCAGGCACCTGGGGCGCAGGAGTTCATCGCCCGGGAAATCGATAGGCTGCGGGAAGCTCGAGCAATGTGCGGCATGCCTTCATCGGTGCGCCTATCCGGGTCAGCATCAGTTCCCAGGGATGACGTCAAGGTGCACATGTGCGTCGACATCGCGGGGCTCAACAACGCCAGTTCGAGGGGCCTCTTCCTGCCGCCGCAGGCCGGGCGAGGCCGAGGCGGCGCCGGCGGCCACGCACACGTGCCCTTCGGCCTGAGGAACGCTGGCGCCACCTACCAAAGACTCATGTGGCTCGCGATGGTGACTCGGGGGCCACCTGGTCCCCGAGGGATGGACTCCCGAGACATGCTTCGTCAAGCAGCCGGCCGCTCATGCAGCAACACACTTGCCAGGTGACTTTTTGGTCGTTTAAAATTGAGGGCGCCCTTCGGGCTGCGTTATCCTCGAGCGGGCAAGGGTTCCCCCCTTGTGGCCTCCGCAACTTTTTGGTCGTGTAGCGAACTTGGTTGTCCTTTAATGAATTCGAGATGCTTGCTTAAGTCTTGCGCCTGGTGCCTCGTCACCGCTTGCATTAGCCGCACCCTCGCGACCGTTCCTTCCGGCAGTTTCATGATCGGGACAGGACACGACGTCTGTGCTCGGGTTCGTCCCTGCAGAGTTGAAAAATCCAAACGATCGAGCTCTGTCTCGCGGGCTTGCCCCGTGCATGTCACCTCACATGGTCCTTGGTGTCTCGCCCTTCTCATGGAACCACCGTAGGGAGACGAACGATGGCGTGGCCCGATATTGCATAACTGTCAGTGAGGTGTTTCGCCACCTCGGGTGCCACGCTTCAGGCGTTTCCTCCTTTGATCATCGCATGAGGGAACTTGACACGGCGTCTGTGCTCGGGTCCGTCCCTGCAGCGTCGCTAAACCCGAGTAACCGAGCTCTGTCTGGCGGGCCAGGCCCGCACACGTCACCTCACTAGGTCCTCGGTGTCCAACCCCTTCATATGGTGGCCTCGAGACGACCGCCCGACGCGCGTCACCCCCGTATCCTAGGATTGCATAAGGGCGTAGCCGCCCTGAATGGACTAGGCGCAAAACGCCTGAAGATGGAGGAAGGAATTCCTGAGCCTAGTGCCTGGAATGTCCGACCCCTCCTTATCGCCGCCCGTGACTCTCTCAACTAATAATGAGGTTGGGGCTGTACACGCTCCGGAGCCCCCTGGAGCGCCGCCCCGTGGCCTCAGGAGGGCTCCTGCCCACGCCCAAGTGGAAGCCCCATGCTCCGCGCTGGCGGAGTGACTGTCGAACCGCGACTATGCCCACGCCCAGTGGAAACCCCATGCTCCGCGCTGGGTGGTCAGCCGGGGGCTGGGCCCCATGCTCCGTCACTAACCAGTTCTACCTTGGGCCTTGCGCGAGCAGGGGCTGGGCATGGTGTCTGTGCTCGGGTTAGTCCCAGCAACGCAGAAAAACCCAATGGACCGGGCTCTGGCTCGCGGGCTTACCCCGTGCACGTCACCCCACTAAGGCCCTTGGTGCCTAGTCTCCTCACGCAACGCCCGGGCACAAACTGGCTAGCGGGTGTTTCCTCTCGAAGGCCGCTCGTACGTCAAGGGGGGGCTCTTGAGCATCGCGCCTCAGGAGCCTTCACTAGTTCCCGAAGCCCCTCACCTCCTGGCCTTGTCTAGGCATCGCGACCTGACAGCCCAGCTACAGTTGAGAATGCGCGGGACTGGGCCCTGCCGACGCAAAGCACAAAGGCAAGCCTCGCTCGTACGTTAAGGGGGGGCTCCTGAGCATCGCACCTCAGGAGCCTTCACTAGTTCCCGAAGCCCCTCACCTCCTGGCCGTGTCTAGGCATCGCGACCTGACAGCCCAGCGACGGTTGAGAAATGCGCGGGACTGGGCCCTGCCGACGCAGAGCATAAAGGCAAGCTTGAGGAAAACCAGGCAAGAAAGGAAAGCCCGCGGATAGCTGGCGGTCATTACAAGCTCATGACGTTCAAATACATTAAAAAAACATTGTCTCACACTGCCACGAGGCGGATTCAGTCTTGCAGGTCAGCGAAAGAAGTGTCGGCACCGCCGTCGTCGTAGTTGTTGCAGGTGAACTTCTCGAGCAGCGTGCTCACAGGGCCCGCCATGGCTACCTCCAGGCGGTCACGAAACTCTTCAGGGACGAGGCCCGTCACCTCGTCGAAGTTGAAGTTCGGGTCACGGAGAAGATGGCAGAAGACCCGGGTCGCCGCCACGGAGAACAGGTCCCAGCATTCTTCCTCCAGGAAGCCGTCCACCTTACGCGCCGCATCCTCGAGCTCCCCCACGAGCCTGGCAGAAAGCTCGACGAGGCCGTTATCAGGGGTGGCGACAGGGGCGTCGAAGCCTCCCCTGCACAAGGATTGGAAGGCTTTGCGAGCCCGGAGCTCAAGAGAAGAAAAGGCAGCGCTGTCCGTCGCTGCCTTCGCGTCGGCGTCGGCATGGATCTTCTTCTCCCTGGCGTCCAGCGTGGTGTCTGCCTCGGAGACGCGCTTCGCGTGAGCTTCGTGGGCTTCGGTCACCGCGCACTGCAACGCCTCCAGGTACTCGTGTTCCGCGGCTTGCTTGGCCGCCACCCTCGCCAGCTCAGCGTCGCGATCGGCGAGCAGCGTGAGTCCCGAGGCTGCCTTCCCGCAGCTGGAGCTCCTGCGCCCGTGCGTCCTACTCGTCCCGGAGCGCCTTCAGGTTGGCCTCTGCTTCCCCACAGCGTTTGGTGTCCTCCGCTTTCTCGGCAAGGGCACCCTCGCAGGTTGCCTTTGCTTCGGCGGCAACCTTCTCGCTCTTCGCAAGGGCAGCGGAGAGCCGCTGTAGCAAGGTGGCAAGCTCCAGGCGCTCCCCAGCAAGGCACGCTTTGGCATTCCGGGAGGTCTCCAAAAACCGATCGAGCGTGGCTCGTGCGCCGAACATGACCTCTTGCCCGAGCGGGGCACGATGGCTCGCGAGCACGAGAGTCGGGCGGGGCGCCGGTACTTCAGCGTTGGTCGTCGCCTGTCGGTGCACTAGGACAGGAGTATCCAGTGCCCCTAACTTATGCACAGGCAGTAGTAGCAAAAACCCGTGAACACAAGCCACCACACCACTAAGCAAGCATCCAAGGTCCAGACTCCGGCAGCAACAACCTACGAAAGGCCAAGCAAACGCCGGCAAGACCAACACAACAGCCCAGGAGGGGCCCAAGGCGCGCCAGCCACGTCCCCGGTGCCTGCCGGGGACCGAGACGCACACATCTTCAGGAAGACCCGGCAAGCCAGCCCCCGGCAGGCGCGAGCTGATCGGCCACCGCTCCACCGCATCACGACGCCAGTCACTTGTCGATGCGGTGTCGAGCCCTCAGGTGGCTAAGTGGCTCTCGCTAAGCACGTGGCGACGCACCGAAAGACAGATTATGCCCAGTTGACACCCGTCCAGAAGCGTGTCAAGACCCTAAGCGACAGCCAGCTAAGCGGTGGCAAGAGCTTGCCGGGGATGCACCCCCACGTGCCACCTAGACTAGTAATCATGGTATTTTGTCCTAAACGCCAGAGTTAGGTATGATAGCTCTGTTAGCTATCTAATCGCTAGATAAAGAGTGTTTTGCCATTGTGGTTGCCCCTTGCCCTATAAAAGGAGGCCCAAGGCAACCTAGCTCAAGATTTGGACCATTGGACACTTATACTCACGTAGCAGCTCTCCCCGACGGCAACCCTTGCCGGGATTGAGCACTGCGTGTTCTTTGTGTTCCTCTGATCAATCCACCAAAAGCAGGAGTAGGGTTTTACGCTTCACAGCGGCCCGAACCTGGGTAAAAACACCAGCGTCCCGATCGTCGCGTTGCCTCATGGTCTCCGCTCTTTGTGCAATGTGACCTCCCCTTGCCGAACCACAAAGGGGCCTCTGGTCCCATAGGTGATCGTGTGCATCCGTGCCCCGACACCGCCCCAATTGAAAGGGCCCCAGTGTTCCCTGCCTGGGGCACCGGGGGCTCTAGCTTTTCCTCAGCAGCCGACCCCCGTGGTGAGCCGGGCGCCGCCGCCGCATCAGCTTCCTCGGCCCCAGAGGCAAGCTCGGTCCGGGATGGCCCCTGGATGTTCCCCGCACCATGCGCAGCTATGGGAGCAAGGACACTTGAACGGAGCTGCCGCGCCAGCTCCGGCTCCGTCGGCTGAGGAACCATGGTTGCGACGGGGGACGCCGGGGGCTGGCCCGCCGCAGCCTCGGTGATCGGTCCCCCTGGCTGCGTAGAAGAGAAGTTGGGCCTCGTCACGCCCCCCGCAGGCCCTGGCGCGGCGTCGGCCTGGCGCGGGGCTCCCTCGCGTCCCCCAAGATTGTGGCCCAGCGCCGACATCGCCTCCGGGGCGCACGTCACCTTCGCCACGGTGTGAGACTTCTTCCCACCGCTGCCTCGGCGCCTGCACGGACGAAGAATTAGCATGAGCAAGCGGTTCACAGGCGCAAGGTGTAAGCGCAAGTACGGGCACTTACTCGTCCTCGGCGGCCCACTTCTGCTTCTTCTCGGCGGCAGGAGGCGCGCCCCCGCAGCTCTCGGGCACCCCCTTGGGGACGCCGGGAGAACGCACGGCGTGATCCCTGGCGGATCCGGTCGGGCCAAACTTCTCCCCAGGGGCCTGGGGGGGCCCCGAAGAAGAGCAGCGGCTTCGGGAGTATTCGCCGCCCCGCCGGCACCCGACGCCTGGGAGCCAGCAGAGCTAGCCCCCGCTGCCATAACCGGGCCGAAAGGCCGAGGGGGCGCTGCTTGAGGCAACGCGGCGGCATCATCATCATCATCCTCGAAGCCGCGCAGGGACCGGTGGTGGCTTGGCGGTAGCCCCCGGCCAGCATCCTGCTCCTCTTCCCCGACGGTCTCCTCAGAGTCTTCGCTGCCGCTGTCTTCGGCGGAGGACGACGCCTGGGCGGGGGTGTTCCCCCGCGACCCTTCGCTGCCACTCAACACGAACCCCTGCTCGTTGAAGACAGGCATGAGCGACCAGATCATCCCGATTGTCCTGGCCATATAGAGGGCCCGCGGCCTCAGGAGGGTCGCCGGGCATGGAGCCGAGCAGGGCCATGACGGCCCCTACAATTCGGCGCGCGACAGGCCGGCGGGATGAAGCCTCATCAGATCCCGCGGGCCCTCGTACTCCCACATGGGCCGCGAGTGCGCCTGGAGCGGCGCGATACGCTGCCCCAAGAACTCCTTGACGATTATCGTCCCCGTGCGAGGCAATCTGCTCCAGGACTGGTGCGGCCCCAGGGTCGGAGAGCGGCGCGTGGCTCCATCCCGCGTGCTGCGCCGGAAGGGCAGTAGGGATCCTCAGGAGCGGGTGGACTTGTCGGGCCATTGGGACAGGGGGTACCCAGGCCCGTCTGCCTGGGGCCCACGTCACGACACGGGCCTGGGCCCGGAGCGACTCACCCCGACGGCGCCGCAAAGAAGGGCTTCATGGGGCCCCCGCCTCATGAGGCGACCCACCAGAGGCTCCCCCGTCAGCCCCCGAAAGGGGCCACGTGAGGTCGCTCCTTGGGGAGCCCCCGCGAGACGCAAGTCCCCAGCGGCCCGGCGGGGGCGCACGGCCTGACCTACTCCCGGGGCGGTGCGCGCCCTACCAGCGTCGTCCGGGTCCGCGGCAGGAAGGCTTTCCCTTTCAGTGCTAAGGGAGCAGGGGCAGCTCGCCGGTTCCTGAAGCGGCACCCAAAGGTTTCCTTTTTGGTGCTAGACGGTCAAAGATGGGGCTCGCCAAGACGGAGGTCATCCCCGAGCCCACCAGCGCGTCATGGAGGGAGGCTTTGGCAGGCGGAGACCACTTTTGTCAGGATAGACCGCAGTCATGTCCCCTTTCAAACCGGCGTTTGTGGCAACCCTTCCCGCCGGATATTTTCGTGGAAGAGGGCCGAGGCCAGGTATAAAGGGAGGCGGCAACCGTAGAAGGACACATTGTATTCTCTTGCTACCACTACGCAATTCAGACAAGCAGGAGTAGGGTTTTACACCGCGAGGTGGCCCGAACCTGGGTAGATCGTGTGTTCATCGTTCCTTCCCCCCCAAGCTCAAGCACGCCGGAGCTTCACCATAGGATAGGAAGAGTGAGCGAGGTTGAAGAGCCGGTGCACCCCAGAGTTCGAACCTCTCTTGGGTCCTCGGAACCCCGATTCCGACATTGTTCCCCATCACAATTTGGTCCTTGTATCTGAGAATTCCATTTGTCAAGCTATAGTTGGGGTGTGTAGCAGGAGCAATGGCTAGCTGAGAAATAAGGTAATTTACATTTCTAGTCATTGATGTAGCTTGCAGTGACTTCGAAAATTCAAGCAGGTTGGACAGAAGATTGAAACATTGCACAGAGTCTGTGTGTTATTCTGGAGAGGGCATCTGCAACCCTATTCTCTTTCCCCTTTTTGTACTCTACTGTATCGTTGTAGCCCAGCAACTTAATTAGGAGTTTGTGTTGAACTCCCTCTGTTAATTTCTGCTCTGAAATGTATTCAGGCTCTGCTGATCTGTTCTGATAATTAACGAAGTTGCAGCAAAATAGTGCTTCCATTTCTTGATTGCCTCTAGGATAGCAAGGGCTTCTTTGTCATAAGTAGACATGCCAGCAACTTTAGGTCCAATGGCTTTGCTGAGATAAGAAATAGGTCTCCCATTTTGCATGAGAACTGCTCCAATACCTTGTCCTGAAGCATCAGCTTCCAAGATAAAGGGGAGTAAGAAATCAGGAAGAGCACGTACAGGTGCACTTGTCATATTTTCCTTGAGCCGTTCAAAAGGTTTTTTTGTGATCAGAAGTCCAAACAAAAGCATCTTTCTTGAGAGCACTAAAGAGGGGTTTGCAAGTGATTCCATAGCCCATTATGAATCTTCTATAATATCCAGCAAGGCCTAGAAAGCTCCTGAGCTGAGTGGCATTAGTTGGAGTAGGCTGGTCTACAATTGCACTAATTTTGGAGGGGTGAGTGGCTACCCCAGCACCAGAAATAATATGTCCAAGGTATTCTACTTGTTCCTGGGCAAAGGTACACCTGCTGAGTTTGGCAAACAACTGGTTTTCTTTCTTAAAGACAAGCTGGAGATGTTCCAGGTGTTCTTCCATGGATTTGCTAAACACTAATATGTCATCAATACTAGGACAAATATTCTGATGTAAGGGCTTAGGATAGTGTTCATTAGCAACTGGAATGTAGCTGGTGCATTTGTGAGACCAAAAGGCATGACCAGGTATTCATAATATCCCAAATGTGTGCTGAAAGTTGTTTTCTCAATATCCTCTTCCCTCATTCTGATTTGATAATATCCACTTCTCAAGTCAATCTTACTAAATACTTGAGCTCCATTAAGTTCATCTAACAGATCTTCGATAACTGGAATGGGATACTTGTTTTTGATTGTTTGGGAGTTGACTTTTCTGAAATCATTGCAAAGTCTCCAGGAATTGTCTTTCTTCTTGACCATGATTGCAGGGGAGCTGTAGGGACTAGAGCTGTTTCTGATCACATTTTTCTGTAGAATGTCAATGACAATTTGTTCCATTTGCCATAGCCCTTGAGATTGAGGAGTCTGAAGTCAGACTGGAATTTTTCTCCTTGAATTTCATAAGGTGTATTAAAGGACATAAATTCACTCGACAGTTTGCTTCCATTTGCCACATTAACCTGCACCTTTTTAACAGCTGTGATATTGCATTTGGCTTTCTGGGCCATCTCAGGAGTAATGAAGGTGGTGGTGCTCCCACTGTCTACAAGGGCAGTGGCTATGCAATAGCCAATTGATATACTTAAGGTGAAACAGTATTTTTCTTTTGCAGACTTTTCTCCTTGGACAGCATGCAGGGAGATATGTAATTGCTGATCTTCTGGAGCAATTTTTGAGTTGGTTGTTTCTTCTTCAGTGGTTGTTATATAAACCAGTTCAGGGTCTTCACTGGCCTCTGCCTGTAGTGCTTGGATTTGGACCTTATGATCAAACTTGCAAACTTGTTTATGACCAGGAAACCAAGGCTCTCTGCACTTGTAACACTTCCCTTGCAGTCTTGCTTGCTGGATGATAGCAGCAGGGTTAGTAGCAGGAGGTGCTGTTAACTGGACAGGGGGTTGGGGGCTGTCAAAGATCACTTGTCTTTTTGCATGAGGAAAGTAGTTTCTTGCAGTATTTGGAATGGGTGGACAAGCTTGCTCGATTCTTCTTGCATACCATATGGCCTGTTGCATAGTTGTAGGTTTTCTGAACTTCCACATGGCTCTGCCAGTGTGGTGTGAGACCTGACATGAAATTGCTGACAAAGTAATTGTCAGGCAGTGCTGGGTTATCTATCTCTTCTCATGAGATTCATGTTGCTCTCAAATTGAGTTATGTAATTGCTCACAGTGGAAGCTTGAGTTAGTGAGTGAAATGCTTTAACATTCTCACAAACAGATGTGATGGCAAACCTTTCCGTCAGAAATATGCAAAACCTCTGCCACTGCAATGTAGATGCTTGATAGCCAGTTCCTCTCCACCATTGCATAGCAGGGCCCTTTAAGTATGAGACTGCAATTTCAGTCCTCTGGTCCAGTGGTGTTCCAGTGGAATCAAAGTATTGCACCATGTTTTGTATCCACGAGTCAGCATCAGTTCCATCAAATTCAGGCATATTTATCTTAGCTGGCTTGACTGACAGAGTATTCCTCCTGAAGTTAGTATTGTCGCCCGGTGCTCCACGAATTGTTCCTCTGTTCTGTAAAAAGTTCAGTGATTTTCATCAGGAAAGTCTTGGATTATGTGTACTTTCTGTGCTTGTTGTGCCCTGGCTTCTTGACGATTTGTAGCATGATTGGGGTGTCGATACGGAACCTTGGGAGTACCATCAAGATTTAACTCTCTGCCCTGCTGATCCTGCAAAGTGGTTGATCCATGAACTGATTGAGGCCTGTCCATTGTGCTAGGGGAGGGGTTTAGTTGCTTGGGTCTGCCCTGAGGAGTTTCAGATCTTGGGGTCGCAGTAACAGTACTTGCTTGGCCAGGGTCACTATTCAGCTCCTCTTGCGAAAAGTTTCCTGAAATTTTCTTGGATCTTGCCGAAATTTTTCTTAATGCAGTCGAAATTTTGAGTGGTTGATGCACAGAAGTCTTGGAACTCTCGCTTATCCTCCTCTCTTTGCTGCTGCAAATTCCTTATGTCCAGCTGCAAGGGTTCGAGGTCCAGCTCACCGGTTATCTCTGAATCCGTGAGTTTTGTCATGACTACAACAGAAGACTGATGAACTACAGAGTATAGTTCCGCTTGCTGCTGAATTCCAGCCAAGGGAGAAATAGGGGGGATTCTACCACCGTTGCCGGCAACCAGCCTATCTTTCCCTAAGCTCACCCGCCGCCGTCACCGACGCCTGCGCCGCCCGCCGCCGGATGGTGCACGAGAAGGGTAGGGTGGATGGAGCAGTCTACCGCCGTTGGACCTTGCACAGGGCAAATCGCCGCCGATTGCCAAGGATTGTAGGCTCTTGATACCAATTGATAGGTCCTAACTACGGATCTGTCGATGAAATTCAGAATTGGGACATTGAACATGAAAAGTAAGCGACTTGAAGAGGTCGATTCACTCAAGATGCGGGCTACAAAAGCTAGGGTTCGTCGCCAGCCGGAACACGGTGGCTTAGTGAACACCCTTATTACAAGATATGGATCACACCGATCCCGAATGGGGCTTTAATAGCCAGGAGAAGTTGCTAGAAAGTGAGAAAAGCAATAAAGGTACATGTGCTTTGTCGGAAAAGCTAACAGTGGTTCCCGCAGGCTTGCTAGTCATTGGATGGCAGATCAACGGCTGAGAGTGGCGACCCGTTACGAAGCGGTACGGAGCAACGACAGCCGGAGGATGCCGATCGAGGGGCTAGCGCTGAATCCGACAACAGCAATAGAAGCTCTACAGTACAAGTGTTCTGTTTGCAGTTATCTTCAGGCTCAGGTAGCTAATGACTCTGCCAAGTTAGGGCAAGTCCGGTTGTGCTTCTCGACTCCATCTTCAACCTCAGCAAGCTCACCCCTTCAGTACCAAAATTTCTCTAATACCGAAGCGTTTGATGTGTGTTTAGGAGAACTCTAGTTTTAGTGTTGTTTATAGATTAGATCGAAATCACTATCTGTCTTTTGGATATTTTCCTCAATGCTAAATCTTTTACCAAGTATCTTGATCAATTGATTCCTTATTTGTGCAAAATCCGATTTGTACAAGTTTGGCAACACTAGGTCAATTTCCTCTAAAATCCTTTGATCAAGACTAGTTTTTCTTCAAAATCCTCTGTGCGTTTGTGACCATATCCTGTTTTCCCTCATATCTATTTCCTCACATGTGCAGGTACAAATGGTTTCTGATGATTCCACGAGATACGGATCTGGCTTATGCTGCTCATCTTAACCAAGAGCTCGAAGCATCTATGCATAGCTCCAAGCATTCCAATCAGACACCCAGCAAGGAGGACTCCAGCTGTGAAGAAACCAACTACAAACTATCAGAATGCTGAGGCATCTGGATCTTAAGAGCCGAAGCGCCGTGGTGAAAAGACAGAGCTGAATACTTTCGAAGACGTTCCTGCTGACCTTGGGTATGGAAGTCCTAAGAATGAAACCCTTTGTCAGAGAAAGAATAGACTGCAAAATATTCAATGCTACTGGGCAAGGCAGTGGTACATGCAAATACATTGTGAAGAGATTTGAGATTCAGTTTGCTATCTACCCTCCGTGGAAGGACTTGCATGATGTGTCTGCCACTCCTAGGGACCAATGGGAGCGCCCAGAACTACCAGAAGGTGAGGACAAACACCCGTCATATCTCTCCACTGTTGAGATGTTCCTAGCAGAAGAGAAACAGCATAAGAAGGCTGTTGCTGAGGTTGCCAAAATTGCAGCAGAGAAGACAGCGAAGGCTTCGAAAGAAGCGACTGTTGCAAGCACCATTAAGCCAAAGCAGAAGAAGAGGAAAGCAAAGACTTCATCTGAAGAAAGTGTCCCTCCTGAAGCCAGTGGACAACAAGTGGATGAATCTTCCAATTTCCGCCTAAGGTCATTCCTACCTCTTCAACACTGGCGTCCAAGAGGCAGAAGTCGAAGAGAATTGTTCATCGTTCAGCTCAACCCCCTCCCTCCAAAGATATTCCGGACGCAGAGCAAGTTCCTTTCTCCGAGGAACCTGTTGCTACTGCAACCGGAAAAAATGCTTCTCCAGTTGCATCGCATGTCCGTCAAACGCCAGAACATGATGATGACATTGTTGATAAGTTCCTCTGTTTCAGCTTTATCAAATCAGCCAGACCTAGATGATGAAATCAAGTGTTTCATTGTGAAATGGGTAAAGCACACCAAGGACACTTCCATTGAAGAATTGGCTTTGCCCTGTGGCTCAAAGGAAATTTTCTTTAAATTTATGGCAGCCTAGAAGTTCAAGGCGTAAAAATTCCTCCGGCAGGCCAATCTCTATGACAAGACCACAGAAGAGTATCAAAAGCACGTTGCAGATGGTGATATGGCCAATGGAGAAAAGACAGTGCATATCTCGCAAAGAAAAAAAAAAGAGAAAAGACAGTGCATGAAGATGAATTAGCTCTTCAAGATGAGCGGCTGAAGATGATGTCTAGCATGTGACCGTGTCAAGTCCCGCTTCTTTCAACTTGCTAAAGAAACTGTAACAAAATAGAACAAGCTTGTTGTTGAGATCGATGCGATCAAAGCAGAACAAGCCCGGAGAGCTGAAGAAGCTCGTCTCAAAGTTGTCGCTGAGGCCACTGACAAACAGATAGCTGCCAAAAAGAAAAGGAAGGAAGAAAAAGAAGTAGCATAGAAACTCGCTGAAGAGCAAGCTGCTGCAAAGAGAGAAGCTGAAGAAGCTGAGAAGAAGTTAGCGGAAGAATCAGCTAAGAAAGCTTTGGCGGACGAGGCTGCGAAGAAAAGAAAGTCGACTGAAGCATCTGAAGATCAGTCACAACCAAAGAAGTCCAGAGGCGTCACTATGAATGAGCCTGTACGAGTATCAGAGGCAGAAACTTCAAATGCTTCTGCTCAAGCAAATGTTGAGCCAAGTGCTCAAGAAGACATTGGTGCTGATAATGCTGATGTACCATCAGCAAATATGCTCCTGAAGCAAATGTTGGTCATGCTCCCAGAACAAGAGGTGCTGCTTGTCGAAGAGTAGCATCAATCAATGAAGAAGTACAAAAAACTCATCATGATGAAGTCATTGATCTGTGCCCGAAGCCATTCTTCTCATTGTTTGAAGATGGTCCAGAACCTCCAGCTTTTTATCAGATTGCATTCAAGCAGGATAAGAAGTTCTTCAAAGGATCAAATCCTTACATTGGAGATAGGGCAACAACTGCGGCACGTTTCCGGACCATGGTTCAACAGAACTTATATGTCAGTATTCTCTGCAACAAGGATAGGCTGTTTCCTCACAGATAGTTAGACTCGATGAAAATGCAGCAACTCCCCTGCTTTGAATTTATGCTAGATTCGCTTCAGTTGATTGGACTCGGAAGATTTTTGTCTTTCCATCAACATTGGAATGAAGAAATTGTTCTTCAATTCTACGCCACCTTATTCATATATGGTGATTCCAATACACAAGCACCTGGCAAATGCAAGGGATGACCCAGCACATCTTATGCCAAGCAAGTGTTGATGAATTTCCGGCTGCTTCCAGTCCTCTCAGGCCAATCAAGCATCCCAGTACGGAAGAGTAGAGGTTGCATCTTCAAGACCTCGTCTAAGTCCGAACTTCTGAATATGCTTCGCAAGCCTACTCAAGAACCTGAAGAATTTGCTCACAATCTCCATGTGAAGGATATGACGTTTTCTCCCAAGACTCTATCGCATCATGGTGAAGACATTGGCGCCAAAGAAATGTCCCCACAAGTCCGTTGGCAGCGTAATGAGGAATCTACTTGTTTCTGTCATCAACTACATGCGCTTCGATGTGGAGAACTTCTTTCTGGGGGCAATGATGCATGCTGCCCAAGAACCTCTGGAGTTGAAGCCATATGCTCATCATGAAGAATATTCAGAGGCAATTCCATCACACTGTTGAGCATCCAAAGTACTTGCCATATGTTGAAGCTCCTGCTACTCCACCTCAAATGCCTCCCATTGAAGGCAGAGGAAAGAATGTTGCAAATGACGCCTGTCCAAGTACTATCCCTCCGCCTACTGAAGGCCAGTTCAGAGCTCATATGGGCAGTGCCAGGGCTGATTCTGCATACTACCTCCGTCCTGGTTTATTAGTCCTCTTCGTATTTTGTGCCAAATTTTGACCATAGATTTAACTAACAAAATGTTAATGCATGTCACCAAAAAATATATCGTTGGATTCGTATTTGAACATAGTTTTCGATGATATTCTTTTTACTATGTATAACTTATATTTTATTAGTGAAATTATGGTCAAAATATGTCACTAAATATGAGGGGGACTAATAAATCGGGGCGGAGGTAGTACTTCACATAGAGCACTAATTCATCTATTCGTCGCTGCGAGGCTCCAAGGCCTCAAACTGAACATGAGATCATAGTCAAGATGAAGCAGCATCTGGCGAAATTCATCAAATGGTCAAAGAAGCAGATGAGATATCTTCTGACTGATGTAAACTTGTTGAGCAATTATGCTAGACTTAACCGTCAGTATGCAGATGAGCATATTCGTCGCTCATGATAAGCGCTTCTACAGCATTAGATGGAAGAACAATTGAAGGCAAAGGGCATTGAGAAGACTTGCAAATGGCATGAAGTGTCAATAGACACCAGGTCACGTGAGTTTCGTCCTCATCGCACACCATCTATTACCTCATCGAGCTCAACTGATCATTTCGACGTTGAGTATGTTGATACTCAAGATGATGCCTCGTATGTTCCTCCTCCATCGACTTAGCGCCAAGATGCTTCCAAAGAAAAAGTTCCTCCTCACCCTGAAGCTCCCTCGGCTGCGCCTGCACTGCCTTCTTCATCAGCCGGCCGCGGGGACGTTTAGTTTGTCTATGCTTCTCAATCCGTTTTGGTCACTCGGATGACAAAGGGGAAGAGACACGAGTTAATAGCTTCACATGTTCTTTGGACTTTGGAAGGGTGTTCTTGCTGAGTTAACACTCGATCTTCGTCTAATTCTTATCATGTTGTGAACTCTTAAGTTCATGATCTGTCATAACATTTTGCTACTCTAGTTCTTCATGCATTTACCTCGTTAATCATATATGCATGACATCCATCGGCGACCACTCTTTGGCCGTGCATTGTCATATTCTTCTTACTATATATGTTCACAATGCACTCCCTAGGATATATAGCGAGAGTTCCTCACTCATCCCCTGTCATATGCACTTGCATTCTGCAAGTACTTCAATTAGTGCACATGCACATTCTAGGGGGAGTTTTACTCTCTATGTCATGAAATTCAAATCCTCATGTTTTTACATCAACTCGTATCTTTTGTTGAAGCTTTAATTGTGATGGATCGTCCAAATAGGGGGGATCGTAAGCTCATCTAGTGCCCCTTGAGGGTTTTGAATGATTAAATGACTAAACATAGTAGCCTGGTTCGCGAGTCGAGGGTGCGATAGACACGGGGTCGATCGACCCCCATCGAGGGTCAGGGACGAGGTAGGGTCAAGCTGGGTCGCTGGACTGGCCGCGACCCCGATTGATGGGTCCTGAAGCAAAGATTATGATGGAAGTTTATGAGGTTGAACCTTACCAGCGCGATCCGCCACTTGCCTGCCGACGACTAGGGGTGGGCATATAACCCGAGGATCAAACTACCGAACCGAAGAAACCGAAACCAAAGTTTTGGTTGTTAGTTCGGTCAGCACGTTCTAAAAACCAAAATTGATGTGGGTAATTCGGTCTCGTGCATCAGTTACCCGAAAGGACCGATGAAACCGAATGGACATACACATGCACTCAAATCTACGTGATGGGCCAGCCCACAACCCAATATCTCTCCCGTAACTTCCTTTCTCTTGTAGCCCTCCCCCCACCTAGCGCCTAACCCTAGCTACCACGTGCTCCCTCTACTTCTTTCCACCCCTGTGGCCAACACATCCCTCTTCCCTCCGATCTCCCGCTTTCTCTTAGATTGCATTGTGTTGGCATCTTATTCCCTTTCTGTGATTAGGGATTTTTTGGTATGAGGCGCTGATGAGTTCACATCTCTTGCTACTAGGATCTGATTTTGTACTCACGGGATCTTATCTTGCGTGTGTACACAATGTTTATTGACAGATTAATTTCAGAAGTGACGCTTCTTTTCATTCCTTTCTCTAATATATATATTGATCAATTAAGTCACAACTGAGGACTGAACCAAAATCTCGGTCCACCGAATCTTCGGTTAGGCACTTTCTGAATGACCGATCGGTCATCCTTTTCTCAAAACCGAATTTCTTCAAAATCCGCAGAACCGAACCGAATACCTAGCTCTACCGGCAGCTGGCCATGGAGCTTTCCGATGCTTTATTCAGCCTCTCCCGTCCTCCTCCCGCCATACACCAAATGAGATCAGCGACCCACTTGAAAATCCGACGCTGGAAGCTGGAGAGTGATGGACGGTTGGAGGCTAGGAGATGGATCCATGGTGGACTGGTTAGCTCGAGCTTTGCCAACGAAGTGATGAAGACGATAGAGGGATTTGGGATAGTGCGCAGAACGCTTCGTGTGGAAGAGAAATTGGTACTTGAAAAATTCATGCGGTAATCATTAGATGTTATTGGTGACAATTTCATGTAAAGGAAAGTTATTAGATGACAATTTCATTTAAAGAAAAGTTATTATATGTGCAATTTCTGAGGGGATCTTCCCCTCCCTGCAATATTGAGGAATGTATCACGGCAGATCCTAGTCTTTTCCCGTGATGCAAAATAGCGTCCCGAAGAAGAGTAGCTCTCTTCGACCCTCGATTTTAGCCATTGTGATCCCCGTCCCGCGATCTCGTTCCTCAACCTGATCGACCCAGATTCCTGGCAACTATGTGACAAAACAGTTAAAGGACTAATGTGTTTGTGAGTATACACATGTGAAAGTCCCTGAGGATTTGGTTTAACCAAGAATTATGACCCTTAAAAATTGCATGGTACAATTGAAGAATTCGGAATGTCCTCTGAGATTGAGAAGCTTTTGTGTCAATTTCCATTTACTAGTTCCTCTATTGCTTCTACTTGAGTCATAGGACAAACCGCACTATTAAGATGGGTTCATTGTGGAAGTTAGATTGAAGTCTTGGATGTGTGCTCAATCCAACCTATTTCTTCTGAGAAGACTTTGAAATCTCCTTTCAGCCGAGCTATTTAACCTCAATGTCTTCAGGGCATGAGTTAAATGTATTCGTTGAAGAGTTGGATGTCTTGCCCCGCAAGCCAGTCCACATGTGTCTGATTTGAAATTCGACAAATAGCCACTTGTCGTGTTGTCGTTGTGAGTGTGAGAGTGCCTCCAACGGACATATCAAACCTTGGGTTGCCACCCTCAGCTATAAATAGCCCCCTACCTCAACCATAAGTGGTTCGCTGCTCCGTGAGCAAACTGAAAAGTGATTGTCTGAGCAACCCATCCTCCTAAAGATTTGAGTGATAATCCTACGTGAGGAAAAAAACTAGACCTAAGAACATAAAGTGATTGAACGTCACCGAAGAATTTGATCGAGGCCTAACTTAAGCTTTTTACTCTCAAGGATTGTGCATCTTCTAGTCGGTTAGGCGTCTGTTCAAGAGCATCCAGATTGTGTATTTGCTGAAGAACAAGTTTGTGAAGATACGAACATCCCCTCAAGATCTACCTCGAGTGGCTAGGCGAGTTCCGAGGAACTTAGCTTAGGAAGAATAAGACAAGGATTTAGTGTTCTCAGAGTTGTGGCTCGGCCTCTCCAGTTTGCAATGGATTTCTATTTCTTCGCAATGCTTTTACTTTCCATAGTTGCTTCTATGTCGAAGTTCTACCCTTTCTTCATTATATGTGATTGTTGCGAAGACATCTGTAAGTACATTTCTGTTTATCCGCTGCTCAGCTTCATGCTTAGCTTTTTTACTCTGTCTCGCTATGTTGAAGTGTATTTGTCTAGTTGTCATGTACTGCTACTTAGTTATTCTTCTAGCTAGCATGTTTCTGTCTCTAGCTTACTAGTTTTGCCTTGCATACTTCAAAGTTATTGACTGCTTTAGTTCACTTACTCCTATATGTTACTTGTACTAATCCACTTTGATGAACTAGAAAGGAAAGGACTATATTATAACTGCCAAGGGCAATTTCATCCAAATACGATAGTGGTCCAATAGAAGAATCCTCCACGTACTATCTAAGCCAAGTAACTAGACTGGATCAACAATTTCTCTCAGTTGCATCCAGTCCAAGTAACTAGAAGTACCAAATGTTACTAAAAGCAGCAACAAGACAAATGATAGGCAACAACAAGCTAAACAGTAAATTCAAAAAAAAAACAGTAAGTAAAACCGAAAATTTTGTTCCCACTATTCCAAAGTATTTGGAGCTTGCAAAAGCAACAAACAAAATAAATTATCCCTTAAATAATACATAATTCGTAGATAGGGAAAGACTCCACACACTAATAGCTCGACTCAGATCCAAAACAGAAGATATGTGTCAATTCAGTAAGTGCATTGAAGGGAGCAAATCAACACAAAACCTAATAAACTCCGTAATTTGCAGAAGAAATTACAGTCTAGGAAGCGTCGAATCCAGATGTACTCATTTCGAATCACAGTCACCAAATCCCTACAGGGAGCAAAAATCCCCATTCCAGCTAAACGATTCCGCTAGAATACGCAAGTCTAATTCGATCCTATAAAAATTAGCATAAAGACTAACCTTTGTGCACCTGAATACCCTAATCACACCCCACCGGATCCAGTTCTAGACACAAACCTACACGCATACTCATCTCAAATGGAGAAGGTAGACAAGCCACCCCGAAATCAGGGAACGCGGAGTGCCACGAAGAGCACCTACCTGGTGGATGGGCGGGAACATGGAGTTGGTGCAGACAGGACACTCGAGCAATTCGTGTACGCTGGTCGCCGGTGGCCCGCCGGCGGCGCCCGCTGTAGCACCCACTCCCCCGGCCGCGGCCGCGCCCCCGGCATTCATCTTCACGAACGCGCGTCCCCCGACGCCCCCGCTAGCGGCGAGGTGCACGGGATGGATCGGGATGCTGTGATGGTGATGGTGGTGCTGGTGGCTGTCGACGTCGTCCACGTCCATGGAGGCGTCCGGGAGGGAGAGGCACTCCACGCTGTCCATGTCCATGGTGGCCTCCCCGGCGTCCGTTTCCGTGTTTCTCTCGGTTGCGCTGGGAATTGAGGACGGAGGCGCCTGGCCGCCGCGGTGGGTTCGTTGCGTTTGGGTAATCGGGATTGGTTTGGTTGGGGACGGGACGACGGGGCAACGACGCTGGGGCAATTAGTCGGGGCGCAGATCTACGAGCGTTCAGATGGGCCGGCCGTTTTTTTCTGGTTTGGAGAACCATCTAGGAGTATTGCGGCACGTAGTCGGGACAAACGTTTGAGCAATTCCGGGGGAGCAACTAGTTAGCGAGCACTTCCTCACAAGCGTTTCAGCGATCACTCCCACGCGCCGCCACTTGGCGCGTTCCCAGTCGCCGCCACATGTCGCGCTCTGAGCGTTCCCTTCGGATTTTGTTTTTTTTATTTTTTCGCACGCGTTTTCGCCTTTTTGGAGTGGTTTTTGGTGTTCCGTTTTTCATCGGTCTTTCGTAGCTTTTGGACGAAAAAAAAAATCCGCGTTTTCTGTTTTTTTTACACGAAAAAACGCGTTTTTTTTTGCGAGAGGCACGATTTTGCTTCCGCGAGAGGCACGGTTTTGCCTTCGCGAGAGGCACGGCCGTGCCTTTCGGGAAGGAAAAAAACACGTTTTCTTTTTTTTTTTCCAGAGAGGCACGGTTTTGCTTCCGCGAAAGGCATGGTTTTGCCTTCGCGAGAGGCATGGCCGTGCATCTCGGAAAGGGAAAAAAACGCGTTTTCTGCTTTCTTTTTTTTCGCGAGAGACACGGTTTTGCTTCCGCGAGAGGCACGGTTTTGCTATCGCGAGAGGCACAGCCGTGCCTCTCCTGAAAAGGAAAAAAACGCGTTTTCTGCTCTCTTTTTTTTCCGCGAGAGGCACGGTTTTGCCTTCGCGAGAGGCACGACCCGTGCCTCTCGGAAAGGGAAAAAAACGTGTTTTCTGTTTTTCTTTTTCTATCACGTAAGGCACGGTTTTTTCGTCCGGTTTTTTTCGTGAAAAAAAAAGTTCGTCAAAACCTATCAACATGGAATCTAGTTTTGAAGATCTCGACGCAAGAAAGCCAACGGTGAAAACGGTTCGAGATTTGGACGCACGATTTAGGAGATAAAACGTTTTGAAAATACGGATCTACAAAAAAAGGAAAACTCCCAAGTTGCGACAAGTGGCACGCATGCAGTGCGCCACTTGTCGCAACCTGGGAAGGTGGGAGTAATCGTTGGAAGGTGTACTCGCTAACTAGTGATTTCGCAATTCCGGCTTTGGAAATCTTTTAGCTGGTTTTCAGCCGAATTGTTTCTAATTTTGGGAACCTTTTAGGAGGTTCCTGCACGGGTTTTTCTATTTCATCTTTTTTTTGTTTATTTTCTTTTTCATTTTCCTTTTTCTTTTTTTCTTTTTTCTTTTCTTTTCTTTGCTCTTTCGTTTTTTTATTTTTCATGTTTCTTTTGTTTGAAATTTTTAATTGTTTATTCGGAATTTTATAACATGTTCTTGTTTTCAAAATTTGCTCCCAATTTAAAAAATGTTCAGAAATTTAAATAAAATGTTCTCATTTTCAAATTTTGTAAAAAAAAATAAAAATATTCGTGTTTGAAAATGTCTTTCAGGAATTTCAAAAAAAGTTCCTTTTTCAATATTTGTTCACAATTTCAAAACATGTTCGTGTTTTAAAGAATGTTCAGTAATTTCAGAAAAATGGTCTCTTTTTTAAATTTTGTTAAGTTTATGTTTTCAAAAATTGTTTAGGAATTGCGAAAAATGTTCTTCTTTTCAAAATATGTTCAGAATGTCATTCATAAAATGTTCATGTTTTAGAAAATGTACAGGAATTTCAAAATATGTTTTCTTTCAAAAATTTGTTCACGCTTTGAGAAAAATGTTTGTGTTTCAAAAAAATGTTCAGGAATTCCAAAAAATGTTTGTTGTTTTTGAATAAATTCACAATGTCATAAAAAAGTACGATTTTTCAAAAATTGTTCTTGTTTGTTCTAATTTCGTATTACAAAAATTGTTCTTATTTTTTTCTTTTTTCCCTTTTGTTTTTCTGTTTCTTTTTCATGTTTATTTTGTTTAAATTTCCCAAAAATTGTTTCAGAATTTAAAAAGAACATTTTCAAAATCCATTCACAATTTTCAAACAATGTATGGGAATTTCAAAAAATGTTATCATTTTCATAATTTTGTTCTCAATTTCAAAAAAATGTTCAAGTTTCAAGAAGTTTAGAATTTTCAAAAAATGTTCTTGTTTACAAATTATGTTCTCAATTTCAAAAAAATGTTTGTATTTCAACAAATATTCTGGAATTTCAAAACACGTTCTTCTGTTCAAAAAAATGTTCCCATGTTTCAAATTTTGTTTGCATTTCCAAAAAAAGCATATAAAATACGCATTTTCCAAAAAAAATGTTCATGTTTTAAAGTTTTATTTAGAAATTGAAAAAGGTTATTGTTTCCAAAAAAGCCAAAATTTAAAAATGTTCGTGATCTCGGAAAATATTTGGGACTTTTAAAAATATTTGCATTTTTCGTAATTCATTCCTGTTTTAAAAAAATGTTCATTTTTTAGGAAATGTTCGTGTTTTAAAAATTGTTCTGGGATTTGCTTAAATTGTTCCTTTTTTAAAAAACCAGAATTACAATAATGATTCACTTTTCAAAAAAAGGTTTGGAATATCACGAAAAAATGCGGCATTTCTAAACTATTCACAATTTTGAGGAAATATATTTCAAAAAAATTCAAATCTTAACCTTGTTGTATGTTCTTATAGGGTTTCACTCCTTTTATGACCAGCACGCGATGTTTGGTATATTGGCTAGCAGATTGTGTTTGGTAGCCTGCACGGTGCGAGGTCTCAGGATCGAATACTGCGTGTCTCAGTTGTTTTCTATTTTTCTGCCGCGCGATAGGAAATAACAAGCGGGATGTCGGTGGGCTGGCCCAGGTGGAGGACGGCATGTGCGAGGCCTTGCCCTTCTGTCGCAGAATGCGGCAGATAGGAGGTCACGACAACGACGACGTCGTCTCGTGAAGTAGGCCTACCGGGCCTCTCAAACCAACGAATTCTTTTTTTCCCTCAAATGATGAATGTCATACATGTGGCACGAAGCAAATTGAGCCAAACGCCTTCATCGTCATCCATTCTGTGTGCACGATTCTTACGGCACAGGAAGCCCGACCCGCGTGCCACGTCAGCGAGCAGTGTTGTGCAGTGGAAGCGCCGCTCATCCGAACGACCCACGCCCCCCTCTCGCATACATCGCGCGTAAGTACCGTGCGAAGTAACTCCGCATGCCATTCTTCCTCTCGCTCTCTTCCTCCTTTCTTGCAGCCGTCGTAGAGATGAGGCGATTCCGCAACGATTCCCCGGCGAACTCGCGGCGAAACTGTCGCGGCGGTCGGTTCCCGTCACCAGGAGTCCACGCAGCCGGTCCACCGCGTCGGACTTGTCACTCACCAAGGTAACCACCGCATCCTCTTGCTCATCCCACCTCCTCGATGATTATGTAACGGTTCCTCGATGAATCCGCGGCGGAAGGGCCTATTCTGCGGCGGTTCCCCGCCGGGAGGTCGGTTCTTGTCGCCTTGAAGTCACGACATGTAGCTAGCCTCGCCACAATGTTGCCATTGTGGCCCGCGGAAAGCTTTACCCGCCACGCAACATCCTTGATTTTCCCCGAGTCATGTCATCCTCGTTGCTCCCCCACCGTCCTAGACGATTCTGCGGCGGTTCCACGGCGAATCCGTGATGGAAGGGCCCGTTTCACGACGGTTCCCCGCCGGGAAGACTGTTCCTGTCGTCGTGAAGTCCATGACGTGTAGCTAGCCTTGTCGTGGCATTGCCATTGTTGCTCGTAGAAAGCTTCACCTGCCGCGCAACCTCCTTGATTCCCCCCCCCCCACACCGTGACTTTGATTTCCCTCTCGTATCCGCTTGGTTGTTCTAGGATCACTAGAACGTTGGATCTGTGCATTGTTTACCCGGAATTTTTTGGTCATGTTCGTGGTGGTTCATAGTGAAAATAGATCCAAGCGGTTGTCATGGACTATCCATGGCAACTCACATGTGTGTCATTTTTGTATAGTGATCGTGTACTGTGCATGGCAACTCCCATACATGGTTGAAAAATGTCATGTTTTTATGTGATTTGCTATGTGATATGGTAATTCTGTATTTACATTTCAATATCATCACTCTTTTTCTTAGCGTGTTTTATGAATATATTTGCCATTACCCAACTAACATGTTTGCCATGTTAATGTATACAATCATGGCAACTCACATGTGGGTCATTTTTTGTATTGTGATTGTGTACTGTGCATGGCAACTCCCCTAATGTACAAGGTTGAAAATTGTCATGTGTTATTTGCATGCTTTGCTATCTGATATGGCAATTTTGTATCTACATTTACATCCCCGCACTCCTGTTCTTATCATGTGTTTATCAATATTTTTGCCATTACCCAACTAACATTTTTGCCATGTTAATGTTTACAATCATGGCGAGTGGTTTGAACCTCACATTTTGTAATGTGATAGGAAACCAATATGAATGGTGTTTCCAACCAAATTGCCATGTTAATGTAACAGTACATGCAAACACTAGTTTCTCGACATATTTGCAAGCCCACAACATAACACTTGCCATGTCATTATATAAAATCGCGGCAATTATTTTTGTACCTCATGAATTGTCTTTTTTGACAGACTTGCCATGTTGTTTTCCAACAAATTGCCATGTTATTTTGTCATTTTGGCATTCCACACTTCCTGGCATCATTCTATGTTCAATGCATTCTAGGCTCTAGCAGGTGCTTTTCTTGCAATGTTTGTGTTTGTGTTTGTGTTCAATGTTTGAGTTGTAATTTCCTTTTGTCTTCAATGTTTGTGTTTTCTACATCATCATGATTTGCAACCAGGAGGATGATGAAGACGACGACTACATGCCTACCACAGAATGTTGCGGCTGCTGGCAAACACGGCGAGAAGGAGGTAGTTTTGTTTTCGTTTGTTTGATCCATCATGCAACTATAGCCCATATGGCATTCTACACTTTTATGGCAGTTATGGTATACTGGCAACTATGGCATTCTGCATTTGGAAATTGTTTTCAGACTTCACATGGCGATTGCATTCGATGATACATGGCAACTACAACACACTCCACATGGCAACTATAGAATACTGAACATGACAATTCCAGTACATGGCACATGTCAACTATCACACTCCTTCACTTTAGAAATACAACACACTTTAACTTGACTTTTTTCAAGCGGACTGAGGATGCTAATCTTTTTTTAAATGCACATTTGACAACTCCAGGTTCTTATTTCTATCGACCTTCACTTTTCCTGCTCAATTGTTTCCAGAAGAAGAATCCACACAATAGGGGTTCACAAGAATGGTTAACAAAAGTTAACAAAAATTTCAGTCACGAGCAGAAGAAAGTTGTTGTGGATATGAGGATGCAGGCATTGCTGGACATTCGATGTACAAACTTAGTGAATACTCTATGTGATTGGCTTGGGAGATTTATGGCCCTGCCTCAAGGGAATTTGTCATTCCGGGCCGTGGAAGGGTCCCTCTGTATGAGGATTCTGTTTTTTGCACCTTGGTTGTGCCCTGTGGCGGAATGGGCATCCCTTACCGGGTGGACGACACGGTTGAGGCATGCCTATTCCCTCTATTGTTCCCCAGCGAGGAGTCCATGCCGCTCACCTCTGCTCTTGCGACTTTGTTAGGTGGTATGAGAACCCATGATGATGTCTTCAAGGTGAAGCTCTTCAAGTTCCTGATCCAGACTGTATTTGCGCCTACCACGTCCATTCGCCCAAGCAACAAATGCTTTCCTATCCTGGTACATTTCCTTCTTTTTTGCTTTTCTTTATGTTGTCCGTCCTAACATGCTTTTCAGTTGTTTTTAATCCATGCATGTTGTCTTTTTTGAATCGCGGGACAAGATAAATGATGTTCTTAATATGAAGTGGTGCAAGTTTATTATCGAATTCCTGCGTGATGCCTTCACTCAAAAGATGTACAACAAGGGTCCTTCATCGCATGGCAAGTGTTTTCCCGTTTTTTGTTTTTTTAAAATGATGTGTCGTATGTGATTTTCCATCCTTCTAAATCGTGACACCTAGTGTTTTGTCCTGTTTTTTCCCTCCTCCTTCTTTGTGTGTTCCAACTCATCTACGTTGACAAACTTGACCACTCTATTGTCGATCTCGTCCCATTTGGTGGCCCACCTCCTCCACATAAGTTTTCCGTCTCTACTTGAACTTATGATGTGGTTAAGGTTGTCCTTGCTATAGACAAGGTGACCGAGACATCGTATGGCAAACTCCAACTTAGTTGCTCCTCCATCCTATAAAAGTCCACATGGCAAACTCCTTGTTCAGGTTGTCCTTGCCATGTTTGATTGTGCAGTTGCCCCCTTTGTACTTTTCACATTCTTTTAGTTTTTTTAGCAAATTAAAAGTCCACATGGAAATCCTATTAGAATGCACATGGCAACTTCAATATATTCCCAGTGGCAGTTCTTTGCAGACTACGCACGGAACTCCAATTTACTCCATATGACAAATGTTCAATCTACACAGGTCAATTTTTTAAAAATTACCATGGACATGGCAAATCAAGTACACCCTACATGGCAATTGCAGTTCAAAGCATATGGCAACTATGGTTTAACACACATGTCAATTTTGTCTCTCACACCCAATACATTAGAAGGTCCACATGGCAAATCTAGCTCCCCCACACTACACATGGCAAGACTATAAGTGTGCACATGGCAAATCCAGTTGAGTGCAGATGACATTTCCTTTTTCAAAATACGTGTGTTCCTATTTCTGATTGTGACCGAGACATCTCTTTACTTTTTTAAAAGTTATTGATTTCTATTCGTAGTACTGACCCCTCTCCTCTACCTGTAGCTAATGGCCAAACATTCCATTGACTACAACTTTTTTCGGTGGCCTGCATAATTTCACCAAGTGGATGGATGTCCATTCAAGTCCATCTTGTCCCCTCGAGGTAATTCAACACGCTTTTTACACGCATGCTTACATGATCCATGCTGTTTGGCATTTTCTGATTTCTCCTCCCTCAGTGTCTATCTATTTTGTTATCTCACTCAGACGAGGGGTAATGTCGAGCATTTAGTCGGCTAGTTTGCTTCTGCCATGAGCAACCTTCTGGGCAACTTGGTTAATAGTTCGACGATAATGTCGGGTGGTGAAACCGATGCAGTTGCAAGGCATTTCACTTCCTTTGTTGGAGAACGTACATCTCATCCAACTGGTTGCCATGGCCGGTATGACTACAACAGTTCTCAGGTGCTACCTGGTACCCAAGAGGAGTTGCTCGGTGTTGATGATGATGGTGATGTCGTTGGTCTTGACAATGAAGGAGATGATCAAATGGATAATATGCACCAGGATACAGTCCACGATCAATCTCGAGAAGTTCATGATGGAGCTCCCACGGACAAGGGTTCACGGGTTGTTCCTGCTGACAAGGCACAAAATGCCTCTACCGGCGCGTGTGACGTCGTTGTTTCAGCTTCGAAAAGGGGAAGGGTTCCATAGGGTGCTCCTCAAGCTACTGCCAGCAAGAGGTTGAGGCCTGACCCAGTTGCTGCTAGGAGGAGGTTTGTTTTCTCGCATGTTGACATAGGCTTCCATTTCACAGTATTTTTTTCTTTGTCATATGCCTGACTTTACTCTCGTTTTGTGTTTCTTTTGTTTCTGTGTTTTGTTCACCTTTGTGGCCAGCGAGGTGACCGCTGGTGGTAGAGCCTCTAAATAGAAAATTGTGGATCCACCTTCCCGCGCACCTGCCCGGTTGAAGAAGGGGCCTTCCACTGGATTGGGCATCGTTGTTGTGGCTAATAGAGTGTCTACACGCTCGTCTCCTCGCATAGCATTGTCCAACACGGGAGATCGTGTTGTTATGTAGGACTTGAGGAAAACAAGCAAGAGGTAAATATTTATTGCTTTTTTGGCATCTTATCCACTGGCATCATTTTTGTTTTGATACAACAAATGTTGTTAACTACACAAGCAATTTTTTTAAGTTATGCCGGTCATGGAAAATCAAGTAGATATTACATGGCAATTGTAGGATAATGCATATGGGAATTATGTTTAATGCACATGTCCATTTTGTCTCTGGCACCCAACAAACTAATAAGTCCACATGGCAACTCCAGCTCCTACACATTACACATATGTTGGTTATGGCAAATCAAGTAGATCTTACATGGCAATTCTACGAACACATGTCAATTTATATGGAAATTTAAGTAGTATGCATGTGTCAATCCTAGTAGAATGCACATGGCAATTCAAATAGGATGCACATGGCAACTCAAACACAATTCACACGACAATTGTGGAAAACTACACATGGGAATTGTGGCAAACACAATAAACTATTCGACACTAACACGGTAGTTTAGTTGATGTCACATATATCATTTTTCTCCTCACTCCTTCTACTTGGTTTGTTTATGTTTTGTCCACATATGGCTACTAATTATGTATCTTTTTTCCTTCTGTTTTTTGCCACAATTAGGATAAGGAAGACTGTTGTCCACGTGGGTAAAAACAAGAAGAAACACCCGCTGAATCGCATCCACTCTAAGCTTGGGTCGTCCGAGAATGCAACTCCAAACTAGCCAGCCATTGCTACATCCGCTTCTGACCAACCTACTACTGCTACCAATTCGGCTGCACAAGAGTCTCCCTCTCCACCCATTGCAGATGTGTCGACCACAGCTGGAGGTAATGATGCTGCCGGCAGTGACGAATCAATCTCTGCAAGGACCGCAAAGGCCGCGCCTGCTCTTCTTCTATGAGAGATGGTGCTCATATAACGGTTAACCGTTCAGGTAGTGTTGAAGTGGATGGTGTATAACTCGGTAGAGGTAAGTAAGAAGCTCGTACATCTGCTCCACTCGGCATAGGTGCAGCTGACAGAACTGTCGCACACACAAGGACATGGTTGCAGGCAGAATATCTTGTCAAAGGACCACTACACCTGAAACTGTTCCCCCACCTACCGCAACTACTACTAGTGTCCAGGCTGCTCCGGCTATGAATGTTCAAGATGATGTGTCTCCTAGGAGGAGTACCCGGAAGAGAGTTGCATCATCCTCAAGTGCACTGGAGCACAACAATAGGAGAGCCGACAGAGGGTCAGTCCCTGCTTCTTTGTTGTTCGCCCATGTTGCACAAAGCAAAGCAGCAGACCCTGCGCAAGTCCAGAGATCTATAGATGAAAATGCTAAGCAACCGGTTACGGCGGTTACGGCTGGAGACGCACCTGTTCAGGAACCGATTTCTTCTCTGGTTGACAAGCCTCACGTCATTTCAAATACGTGCTCTTCCAAGCTTCCCGTCAACTCGGGGGTCCCGTACACTCCAAACATCAATTTGCACGGCAACGGGGGAGACCCCAAGAAGAATATTATCAAAATCCCGGACAACACTCCTCGCCCTACTGTGAATCCTAGTGGTGTTGTAGAAGCAGAGAATGACATGTTTGTTCAGTTTTCTCCTTTAGAGTCTGCAAAATACTTTCTTCAGAACCTGAGCGAGCACAAGGAGAGGCACCCCATGGCTTTCACCCCTTGAGTTGTAGCCTTGGGCTTGATCTTAGTCAATTGGAACCACCCATCGATCCTGTGCCTATTTCTTTCGCTTACCCAACTGTTGTGGCGACGATGATGGCACAACCTAATGTCGAGCGTTCAAAGGCTGTGAAATTTGCTGAGTTGTCCCAGATTTTCCAAAATCCGGTCTCTTAAAAATTTCAAAGTGAATTATTTTTTCGAACAAAACCACTTGTTTGATTGCTTGTTGGCTAAATTACTTGATTTATTAATCAAAAGGGTTAAAATCTCAATGCAACTAGCAAAAACTAGCTAGCCAATAGTAGGAACCCAGGCCACTTGAAATATTGTTGGGCAAAAGTATTCGTAGTAAGTCCCAAGAATATCCAAACCAAATAATTTTTTTCCTACATGGATTTGAATTGGTTTTATTCTGAAATCAATTCAAATCAAAAAGGAATTTATTTAAATTTGGCTTCGCATTTAAATTTGGCAGGAAAGAGAACTCCACAAGTCCAAATGATGACCTAGACCCCCTGCCTATTTTTCAAATTGAATTCAAACATATTTGGTTTTGAAATGAAATTCCAATTCAAAAGGAAAAATATAAGTGCGGAAATATATGACCAAAATGCCCAAAGAAAATGTGCACCAATTTAGAAATATTCCATTTGGAATTTAGAAATTATTCTCTGTTCGAAGAAACGTCAAATTCAAAACAAATTTGAATTTAGAAAGAATCTGGAAAAAGAAAAAGAGAAAACCTTAAGAAAATAGAAAAAATAATAAGGAAAAGGCCCAAATGTACCAACCCGCCAGCCCAGCCGATCGCGTACGCCCACCCTCTCTTCCTCTCACCTTCTGACATGCGGGACCCGCATGTCAGGTCGTCCCCCTCCTCCCGCAACCGCCTGAGCCCCACGTCCTCGCCCATGATGCCGAGCACGCACGCGCCCACGTCGCACGTCCCCGCGACCACCATGCACCCTCGTGCCCACCTATGAAATCCCCCAGAGCCCCTCTCTCTCGCGAGCTCTCTGCCTCTAGGCTGCTCGGAATCAAGCTCGTAGCCTAGCGTCATAGCTTCGGACTCCGGTCGGATTCTGGCAACCCCCAACCTCCCGAGCCTAGACGCCACCGTTGTCCGCCTTCCCGGACCACAGCGCACCCTTGGGACAATTCCACGCCGACTGGAGCTTCATGGAACCCCAAGTTCCTCGGAGGCCAAAGCTCTCCGTTGCGCCATCGTCATGTTCGGTGAGGTGAGAATGCCCCAGACCCATGCACCGTGTCCATTGGTGAGGCTATGGACACGGTAGAGGGTCGGGGCAACCTAACTTCGGTGATCCCCTAGCCACCATCACCGTTATCCCCAGCCCCGTCCAGCGCCACCAGAGGACCCGTGACATCGAGTCGCGTCCACTCGTGCCCTTGGCGCATCCCAAGGCCCCCTGCATCGCCGTCTCTAACAACTCCCAAGCGCCGCGCCGTTGGCTTCGTGTTTTCTGGCGACCCTCTAGCGAACCCCTTCGGTGAGCTCCTCACCCTAGCCATCTCGATCTAATCGCAACCGTCCATCTTAGATCCAGAGCGCACAAAAGTCACTTAAACGAACCGATATCGACCAATCATGACACGCCACGTCACAACCTTATCCACAGGGAATTTGGTTTAATTCGAATTAATTGACACTTTTATAGAAAAGCCCCTGGATACTAAAGCAATCATAACTTCTATTCTGTTAATCAAAATTAGTGAAACTTTTTGCAAAATGATCCTTATGAAATGCACTTTCACTTAGGACAATAAAAATTGGAATTTGAATAATTTAAAATTCATATTAAAACAGATGTGGGCTCTGTCTGGACCGACTAAGTTGTGGGAACCTTCCAGCGACAGACCAACAGATGTACCATTTGCATGTAGGTTGGATTGGGTCTATCATTTCTGAGAGGGCGGCTACTTCCCAAAAGTCTCGTCTTGATCTACCTAGCTAGTTCACAAGTGAAGTTTAGTAGCAGGAAGGTGTGATCGGGAATCACGAGCAAAATACACAAAGCTCCGAATGGTGTATGAGTTGATCACGATTAGCCGTGACCTTGGTTATAGACAACTTTTGATAAACTCATCGGAGAATTGTCACCTTTATCTGGTCATCTCTTCTAATAAAATCAATGGGTTGAACCAACAGGGAGTTGTGACCCTGATCTGAGAGGACTGGGAGTGAACCAAGGTCTTTGGAGAAAAGCTTGGGGCATAAGTGCGATGCGAACACCCACATACTCAAATGCTTATATTTAGGACTGCCGCGTGATACAGTATGTCCAGGATTATCGAGTGATACGGTATATCCAACTATTAGAGTAGACCACTATTACAAAGGCAGGAACAACCTATTTTCCATGGAAAGGAAAACCCAGCCACACCAATTTGCATGTTTACGTTCCAACAAACCAATCCCGGTGAAGCTTGCCATTACATCCAATGTATTGACCCTTGCGGATGCAACGTATCATGTTGCAGGTTACCATATCAAAGGGAAGGTACGAAGTAGGGTTACGATGCTATACTCAACTCTTTCATGTGAGTCGATGGACGCCACAAGACTAGAATATTATTTCCGCTGCATGATTGTATTGCAAGCTATCCCATGAGCTAAGCATGTGTGTATTGTAAAGCACTGGATCTCCGATGTAAATGCTATGGCATGTGATGTATTCTTAGTATTTCATCATTGACTGTACGTGTGAGCTATTGATCCAAGGACTAACACGGTAAGCGCAGAGGTTCGGGCCCTATCAGAGACCTGGTCGTAATAGGTGGTATCAGAGCACATGTTGTTTATTGGACGTGACCCTAGAAAATGGAAAGCCCATAGGACAACACCTATTTTTTAGATAGTCTTGTATATCCTCTTCTCATTCATTTCTAATCCTTATCTTTTCAAAAATATAGATGACTAGATTCATGGAGCCAGCTGAGTAGAAGCCAATGTTGAGTATGACCCTGAAGGGAGATGTGGAATTTCCAAGAGCACTAAAGGATGTCATGTTAGGCATGAGACTGTATGGAGAAGCAACGTACAAAGGATTCCCGGTCTGGCATGAAGGGAGGAACTGTTGGTTAGTCCAACTACACATGTATACCCATCCTGAAAATAACCATGGGGCCAAAGGACTTCATGTGTCACCAGCCCAACACTCCAAGCTACATTCTTAGACGATGCAAGAGATGATGCATGGGAAGCAATAAAGAAGCTGGGAGTGAGACTCTAAGTTAGACTGTACTGCACTCAGGAACATCTCCACAAGCTAGATGATGATTTGAAGTCAGTCAAGGAAGAACTTGCAAAGGAGAAGAAAAAGTGCAATCCAAGGGGAAAGCAAGTTTAAGGAGAAGGATCAACCGCATGGATCAACAAACTAGGGAGGAAGTTGTTTTGAAGCTTAGACTTGACCACCACTACTACGTCAATCTAAAGTCGAACGTTTCCTGTTCACCACTATTATGTCAATCTAACATGGTGATGCACCGTAGTTGGATGGGATTTTACTGGATTCAGTATGACCTTACTTAGGAATTGTTTGTGTGAACTGATTGTCATGTTTGTTGAATGGAACCTTTTGCTTGAAATTGTGTGAACTGTGAACTATTAGCATGTTATTAGAAGACCCACCCCATTATTATGGAATTCGGAAGAACGCCACCTGAGAAGTTAAGATGAGAACAGTGGAAACGTAGGAAACTTCAAAAGAAATGAGAACACATGACCAAACCATACGAACAAACCTTAGGTGTGAACATTATTTATGTGTTATACTAACAGCCATACGAGGCTACATACTTATATATAATTCTAGTGGGATTAGCATAAGGGTATCTATCTCTCTTGTATATTATCTCGACCCTAATCCAGACCACCCGGAATCCTAGAACCATGGAGCCCGAGCGACTGATTTTGTCCGGACCAGCAACCAGAGCAGAGATCAACAGTTGGATCACAACTGTTGAGAAGGAAATGAGGTCGGACAGATTTGCAGACAGAAGTAAGATTCTTTATGCCCAATTGTTGGGGAACGTTGCATGGGAAACAAAAATTTTCCTACGCACACACAAGATCTATCCGTGGTGATGAGCATCTACGAGAGGGAGAGTAAATCTACATACCCTTGTAGATCGCTAAGCGGAAGCGTTTAAGAAACGCGGTTGATGTAGTCGAACGTCTCCGCGATCCAAATCGCAAGTCGTCCCTCGATCCGATCACGAACTAGCGCCGAACGGACGGCACCTCCGCGTTCAACACACGTACGGCTTGATGACGCCTTCACCTCCTCGATCCAGCGAGCGATGGTGAAGTAGTGGTTGAGTTCCAGCAGCACGACGGCGTGGTGATGGTGGTGAGGAACAATCTCTGCAGGGCTTCGCCAAGCGCTACGGAGATTATGACGGAGGAACTAGAGGGTTAGGGTTGCCGCACACGGCTTGGGGAAATCTTGATGTGTCCCGTGTGCTAGCCCTGCCCCTCTATTTATATGTTGAGCCTTGGGGTCTAAACTTGGAGTAAAAGCCTCCTCCAGGTCGGTTTTGCCCGCACAAGGTCGGTTTGGCCCGCAGGGAAAGAGTCCAACTCGGATCCCTGCAGTACCGCGCACAAGCGGTAGTACCGCTTAACACAAGCGGTAGTACCGCTTGGGCGGTAGTACCGCTTCATACAAGCGGTAGTACCGCTTGGGCGGTAGTACCGCTTCACACAACGGTAGTACCGCTTATGTGGCAGCAAAACTACTTTTTGCACTTTCCAATACCTCGTGGGCTTTATTCCTTTGGCCCATATAAAGTGTTGCTGCACCCGAACACTTCGGTAAACATCCGGAACCCATTCCGGTGAACTCCGGAACTCTTCCGGAGATCAAAACACTATTATCACATATATCAATCTTTACCTCCGGACTATTCCGGAGATCCTCGTCATGTCCGGGATCTTATCCGGGACTCCGAACAACTTTCGGTCACCAACAAAATAACTCAACTATACTAATCGTCACCAAATGTTTAAGTGTGTAGACCCTGCGGGTTCGAGAACTATGTAGACATGACCGAGACACCTCTACGGCCAATAACCAATAGCGGGACCTGGATGCCCATATTGGCTCCTACATATTCTACGAAGATCTTTTATCGGTCGAACCTCTATGTCAAGGATTCAGTTAATCCCGTATGCTGTTCCCTTTGTTCTTCGGTATGTTACTTGCCCGAGATTCGATCGTCGGTATCTCTATACCTAGTTCAATCTCGTTACCGGCAAGTCTCTTTACTCGTTCCGTAATACAAGATCTCGTGGCTAACACTTTAGTCACATTGCTTGCAAGGCTCATTGTGATGTTGTATTACCGAGTGGGCCCTGAGATACCTCTCCGTCACACAGAGTAACAAATCCCAGTCTTGATCCATGCCAACCCAACAGACACCCTCGGAGATACCTGTAGAGCACCTTTATAGTCACCCAGTTACGTTGCGACGTTTGATACACACAAGGTACTCCTCCGATGTCAGGGAGTTGCATGATCTCATGGTCATAGGAACAGATACTTGACATGCAGAAAACAATAGCAATAAACTGACACGATCAAATGCTACGTTCTTAGTTTGGGTCTTGTCCATCACATCATTCTCCTAATGATGTGATCCCGTTATCAAATGACATCTCATGTCAATGGCTAGGAAACCTTAACCATCTTTGATCAACGAGCTAGTCAACTAGAGGCTTACTAGGGACACAGTGTTGTCTATGTACCCACACATGTATTTGAGTTTCCAATCAATACAATTATAGCATGGATAATAAACGATTATTATGAACAAGGAAATATAATAATAACCAATTTATTATTGCCTCTGGGGCATATTTCCAACAGTCTCCCACTTGCACTAGAGTCAATAATCCAGTTCACATCACTATGTGATTTACATTGTAATGAATCGAACACCCATGCAGTTCTGGTGTTGTTCATGTTTAGCCTTTGGAAGAGGTTTAGTCATCGGATCTGCAACATTTAGATCCGTGTGTACTTTGCAAATATTTATGTCGTCCTCCTTGATGTAATCGCGGATGGAATTGAAACGTCGCTTTATGTGTCTGGTCCTCTTGTGAAATCTTGGTTCCTTGCCTAGAGCAATGGCACCACTATTATCACAAAACAGAGTCATTGGGTTAAGCGCACTAGGCACTACTCCAAGATCTGTCATGAACCCCTTCATCCAGACACCTTCCTTCGCCGCCTCCGAGGCAGCGATGTACTCCGCTTCGCATGTAGAATCTGCTACCACGCTTTGCTTGGAACTGCACCAGCTAACCGCACCCCCATTAAGAATAAATACGTATCCGGTTTGCGACTTAGAGTCATCCGGATCAGTGTCAAAGCTTGCATCGACGTAACCCTTTACGACGAGCTCTTGATCACCTCCATAAACGAGAAACATGTCCTTAGTCCTTTTCAGGTACTTCAGGATATTCTTGACCGCCGTCCAGTGTTCCATTCCTGGATCACTTTGAAACCTTCCGACCATACTTATGGCAAGGCTGACATCAGGTCTTGTGCACAGCATTGCATACATGATAGAGCCTATGGCCGAAGCATAGGGGATGACACTCATCTTTTCTCTATCTTCTGCAGTCACTGGGCATTTGAGTCTTACTCAACTTTACACCTTGCAAAACAGGCAAGAACCCCTTCTTGGACTGATCCATTTTGAACTTCTTCAAAACTTTGTCAAGGTATGTGCTTTGTGAAAGTCCTATCAAACGTCTCGATCTATCTCTATAGATCTTGATGCCTAATATGAAAGCAGCTTCTCCTAGGTCCTTCATTGAAAAACTCTTGTTCAAATATTCCTTTATGCTTTCCAGCATTTCTATATTGTTTCCAATCAGTAATATGTCATCCACATATAATATTAGAAACGCTATAGAGCTCCCACTCACTTTCTTGTAAATACAAGCTTCTCCGTAAACTTGTATAAACTCGAACGCTTTGATCACCTCATCAAAACGAAGATTCCAACTCCGAGATGCTTGCACCAGTCCATAAATGGATCGCTGGAGTTTGCAAACTTTGTCAGCATTCTCTGGATCGACAAAACCTTCTGGTTGCATCATATACAACTCTTCCTTAAGGTAACCGTTAAGGAACGCTGTTTTGACATCCATCTGCCAAATTTCATAATCGAAAAAGGCAGCTATTGCTAACATGATTCTGACGGACTTAAGCATCGCTACGGGTGAGAAGGTCTCATCGTAGTCAACTCCTTGAACTTGTGAAAAACCCTTTGCCACAAGTCGAGCTTTATAGACGGTGACATTACCGTCCGCGTCCGTCTTCCTCTTAAAGATCCATTTGTTCTGAATGGCCTTACGCCCTTCAGGTAATACTTCCAAAGTCCATACTTTGTTTTCATACATGGATCCCATCTCGGATTTCATGGCCTCTAACCACTTCTCGGAATCCGGGCCCATCATCGCTTCTCCATAGCTCGTAGGTTCATCGTTGTCTAACAACATGACCTCTAAGACAGGGTTGCCGTACCACTCGGGAGCAGTACGCGTCCTTGTCGACCTACGAGGTTCGATAGCAACTTGATCCAAAGCTTCATGATCATCATCATTAACTTCCTCTTCAGCTAATGTAGGCTCCACAGAAACAACTTTCTGCACTGCGCTACTCTCAGGTTGAAGTAAAGGTTCAACAACCTCATCAAGTTCTATCTTCCTCCCACTCAATTCTTTCGAGAGAAACTCTTTCTCAAGAAATGTTCCGTTTTTAGCGACAAACACTTTGCCTTCGGATCTGAGATAGAAGGTATACCCAACTGTCTCTTTTGGGTATCCTATGAAGACGCATTTCTCCGCTTTGGGTTCCAGCTTTTCAGGCTGAAGCTTTTTGACATAAGCATCACATCCCCAAATTTTAAGAAATGACAGCTTTGGCTTCTTGCCAAACCAAAGTTCATATGGCGTTGTCTCAACGGATTTCGATGGTGCCCTATTTAAAGTGAATGCAGCTGTCTCTAATGCATAACCCCAAAACGATAGTGGCAAATTGGCAAGAGACATCATAGATCGCACCATATCCAATAAAGTTCGATTACGACGTTCGGACACACCATTACGCTGTGGTGTTCCAGGCGGTGTCAGTTGTGAAACAATTCCACATTGTCTTAAGTGACTGCCAAACTCATAACTCAGATATTCTCCTCCTCGATCAGATCGTAGGAATTTAATCTTCTTGTTACGATGATTCTCAACTTCACTCTGAAATTGTTTGAACTTTTCAAATGTTTCAGACTTGTGTTTCATTAAGTAAATATACCCATATCTAATTAAGTCATCAGTGAAGGTGAGAAAGTAACGATAACCACCGCGCGCTTCAATACTCATCGGACCGCACACATCAGTATGTATGATTTCCAATAAGTCACTTGCCCGTTCCATTGTTCCAGAGAACGGCGTTTTAGTCATCTTGCCCAAGAGGCATGGCTCACATGTGTCAAGTGATTCAAAATCAAGTGACTCCAAAAGTCCATCAGCATGGAGCTTCCTCATGCGTTTTACGCCAATATGACCTAAACGGCAGTGCCACAAGAAAGTGGTATTATCATTATCAATCCTACATCTTTTGGCATCAATGTTATGAACATGTGTATTATTACTATCGAGATTCAATAAGAATAAACCGCTTATATTGGGTGCATGACCATAAAAGATATTACCCATATAAATAGAACAACCATTATTCTCTGATTTAAATGAGTAACCGTCTCGCAATAAACAAGATCCAGATATAATGTTCATGCTTAACGCAGGCACCAAATAACACTTATTTAGGTTCATCACTAATCCCGATGGTAATCGAAGAGCGAGCGTGCCGACGGCGATCACATCAACCTTGGAACCATTTCCCACGCGCATCGTCACTTCGTCCTTCGCCAGCCTCCGTCTATTCCGCAGTTCCTGTTCAGAGTTGCAAATATGAGCAACCGCACCGGCATCAAATACCCAGGCACTACAACGAGGGTTGGTAAGGAACATATCAATAACATGTATATCATATATACCTTGTTTGTTGTTGGCCGCCTTCTTGTCAGCCAAATACTTGGGGCAGTTCCGCTTCCAGTGTCCAGTTCCCTTGCAATGAAAGCACTCAGTTTCTGGTTTGGGTCCAGCCTTGGGTTTCTTCACAGGAGCAGCAACTGCTTTGCCACCCTTCTTAGATTTACCCTTCTTACCCTTGCCATTTTTCTTGAAACTAGTGGTTTTATTGACCATCAACACTTGATGCTCCTTCTGAATTTCAGACTCAGCGGCTTTCAGCATCGCAAACAGCTCGGCGACTGACTTGTTCATCCCGTGCATGTTATAGTTCAACACGAAGCTCTTGTAACTAGGTGGCAATGATTGAAGAACTCTGTCAGTGATAGCCTCTGGCGGAAGGGGCATCCCCAATTCAGCCAGACGGGTGGAGTACCCAGACATTCTGAGCACGTGATCACTGATAGACCCGTTCTCCTCCATCTTGCAAGTATAGAACTTATCGGAGATCTCATATCTCTCGATCCGGGCATTCTTCTGAAAGATAAACTTCAACTCCTGGAACATCTCATATGCTCCATGATGTTCAAAACGTCTTTGAAGTCCCGGTTCTAAGCCATACAACATTGCACATTGAACTATTGAGTAATCATCAGAACGAGCCTGCCAGGCGTTCACAACGTATAGAGACTCAACTGGAGCGGGTGGATCACCAAGCGGTGCATCAAGGACATAAGCCTTCTGGGAAGCCGTAAGGATAATCCTTAGATTACGGGCCCAGTCCACAAAGTTACTTCCACCATCTTTCAACTTAGCTTTCTCTAGGAACGCATTAAAATTCAGGGGTGCTACTGCGCGAGCCATGATCTACAACATAAATATAGCAAAGACAACTTAGACTATTGTTCAAGATAATGAGTTTAATTAATCATATTACTTAAAAACTCCCACTCAAATTGACATCCCTCCGGTCATTCGAGTGTAACATGATCCAAATCCACCAACTCAAGTCCGATCATCACGTGAGTCGAGGTGGTTTCAATGGTGAACATCTTCATGTTGATCATATCTACTATATGACTCATGTTCGACCTTTCGGTCTCTTGTGTTCCGAGGCCATGTCTGTACATGCTAGGCTCGTCAAGTTTAACCCGAGTGTTCCGCGTGTGCAACATGGCTTGCACCCGTTGTATGTGAACGTGGAGTCTATCACACCCGATCATCACGGCGTGTCTCGAAACGACGAACTTTCGCAACGGTGCACACTCGGGGAGAACACAATTTATCTTGAAATTTAAGTGAGGGATCACCTTATAATGCTACCGTCGTCCTAAGCAAAATAAGATGCATAAAAGGATTAACATCACATGCAAATCATAAGTGACATGATATGGCCATGAACTTGTGCTTTTGATCTCCATCTCCAAAGCACCGGCATGATCTCCATCGTCACCGGCATGACACCATGATCTCCATCATCTTGATCTCCATCAACGTGTCGCCATAAGGTTGTCGTGCCGACTGTTGCTCCCACGACTATTGCTAACGTTTAGCGATAAAGTAAAGCATTACATAGCGCTTAATGATTGACACGCAGGTCATACAATAATTTAAAGACAACTCTATGGCTCCTGCCAGTTGCCGTACTCATCGACATGCAAGTCGTGATATTCTATACAACACATGATCATCTCATACATCACATATATCTCATCATGTAATTGGCCATATCATATCACATCATACCCTGCAAAAACAAGTTAGACGTCCTCTAATTGTTGTTGCAAATTTTACGTGGCTGCTACGGGTTTGCAAGAACCGTTCTTACCTACGCAAAACCACAACGTGGTGTAGTGATTGCTTTTTGATCTTCTAAAAGAACCCTCTTCATTGAAATCGATTCAACTAAAGTGAGAGAGACAGACACCCGCTAGCCATCTTTATGCAACGAAGTTACATGTCAGTTGAAGGAACCTGTCTCGCGTAAGTGTACGCGTAATGTCGGTCCGGGCCGCTTCATCTCACAGTACCGCCGAATCAAATATCAACTAGTAACGGCAAGCAATATGTATACACCCACGCCCACAACTCGTTTGTGTTCTACTCGAGATCTCATCTACGCATAAACCTGGCTCATGATGCCACTGTTGGGGAACGTTGCATGGGAAACAAAAATTTTCCTACGCACACACAAGATCTATCCATGGTGATGAGCATCTACGAGATGGAGAGTAAATCTACATACCCTTGTAGATCGCTAAGCGGAAGCGTTTAAGAAACGCGGTTGATGTAGTCGAACGTCTCCGCGATCCAAATCGCAAGTCGTCCCTCGATCCGATCACGAACTAGCGCCGAACGGACGGCACCTCCGCGTTCAACACACGTACGGCTTGATGACGCCTTCACCTCCTCGATCCAGCGAGCGATGGTGAAGTAGTGGTTGAGTTCCAGCAGCACGACGGCGTGGTGATGGTGGTGAGGAACAATCTCTGCAGGGCTTCGCCAAGCGCTACGGAGATTATGACGGAGGAACTAGAGGGTTAGGGTTGCCGCACACGGCTTGGGGAAATCTTGATGTGTCCCGTGTGCTAGCCCTGCCCCTCTATTTATATGTTGAGCCTTGGGGTCTAAACTTGGAGTAAAAGCCTCCTCCAGGTAGGTTTTGCCCGCACAAGGTCGGTTTGGCCCGCAGGGAAAGAGTCCAACTCGGATCCCTGCAGTACCGCGCACAAGCGGTAGTACCGCTTAACACAAGCGGTAGTACCGCTTGGGCGGTAGTACCGCTTCATACAAGCGGTAGTACCGCTTGGGCGGTAGTACCGCTTCACACAACGGTAGTACCGCTTATGCGGCAGCAAAACTACTTTTTGCACTTTCCAATACCTCGTGGGCTTTATTCCTTTGGCCCATATAAAGTGTTGCTGCACCCGAACACTTCGGTAAACATCCGGAACCCATTCCGGTGAACTCCGGAACTCTTCCGGAGATCAAAACACTATTATCACATATATCAATCTTTACCTCCGGACTATTCCGGAGATCCTCGTCATGTCCGGGATCTTATCCGGGACTCCGAACAACTTTCGGTCACCAACAAAATAACTCAACTATACTAATCGTCACCAAACGTTTAAGTGTGTAGACCCTGCGGGTTCGAGAACTATGTAGACATGACCGAGACACCTCTACGGCCAATAACCAATAGCGGGACCTGGATGCCCATATTGGCTCCTACATATTCTACGAAGATCTTTTATCGGTCGAACCTCTATGTCAAGGATTCAGTTAATCCCGTATGCTGTTCCCTTTGTTCTTCGGTATGTTACTTGCCCGAGATTCGATCGTCGGTATCTCTATACCTAGTTCAATCTCGTTACCGGCAAGTCTCTTTACTCGTTCCGTAATACAAGATCTCGTGGCTAACACTTTAGTCACATTGCTTGCAAGGCTCATTGTGATGTTGTATTACCGAGTGGGCCCTGAGATACCTCTCCGTCACACAGAGTAACAAATCCCAGTCTTGATCCATGCCAACCCAACAGACACCCTCGGAGATACCTGTAGAGCACCTTTATAGTCACCCAGTTACGTTGCGACGTTTGATACACACAAGGTACTCCTCCGATGTCAGGGAGTTACATGATCTCATGGTCATAGGAACAGATACTTGACATGCAGAAAACAATAGCAATAAACTGACACGATCAAATGCTACGTTCTTAGTTTGGGTCTTGTCCATCACATCATTCTCCTAATGATGTGATCCCGTTATCAAATGACATCTCATGTCAATGGCTAGGAAACCTTAACCATCTTTGATCAACGAGCTAGTCAACTAGAGGCTTACTAGGGACACAGTGTTGTCTATGTACCCACACATGTATTTGAGTTTCCAATCAATACAATTATAGCATGGATAATAAACGATTATTATGAACAAGGAAATATAATAATAACCAATTTATTATTGCCTCTAGGGCATATTTCCAACACCAATAATATCTAGAAGGAAACACACTCAACTAGTGGGATTTGCAGACAGAAACCGAAACCCGAAGGAATCATCCAGAAAGTCAGACAGTAAGGAAGCCCAAGGTGACTTCGAGCCTCACTTTTGCTGGAATAGTCACCCAGGCAGAAGCAGAACAGTGGATCCAGAAGATGGAAGAACACATGAGGACTAGTGCCATCGAAGAGAAGGATATAGTACACTATCCAGTGCTGCATTTCACCTACGAAGTCGTTTCTTGGTGGGAGATGCATGAGCTGATCGATGAGAAGCAGAAGAACCTCACTTGGAAGGAATTTGGAGTAGTTTTGTTGAGATCCCATCTTGTCACACCGACACGTGGGATACCAGAAGAAGAAGGGAAGTTTGATGTTTGAGTTCTCTCTGGAGAACTTGGACATACCCAAAAGGAACATCAGAATGGATACCCCTATTGTGAAGAGAACCATTCAGAAGGAGAATGCCATATGACGAAAGTCACATGTTTCCTGTGTGAAGGAATGGATCATGTTCCATCGCATTGCGAAATATATACCGGTGTACTACTGGTAGTACAACGACAAAAGAGAACCATGGAAGAAGCTTTGAAAGCTAGGAAGAAGATGAAGGAGTCTGAATCGGAAGACAATAAGCCAGAACATCAGACGGAAGAAGAATTTGAAGAAGGAGAAATAGCACCAACACCTGAAGAGCAAACCAAGAATAAAGGAAAAGGAACGACACAACCTGTAGAAGAAGAGGAACCACATTGTGATTGCGTAGTTTGTGGAGGAGAAACATCTTTGTTCAAGAGATGTAACATGAAGCGAATAGACCTGTAGGACTGCGAGACTATAGAGCTTGACCCACATGAGATGAAGACAATGCTAGCAGAATGGGAAAAAAGAAGAAGAAGACTAAACCTTGGAGAGACATGAGTTGGTGGAATGTTTCAGTTGTAAGGAGCATGGACATTTTGCAAAGGGCTACCCAGAGAATCAAAAGACCCACACAGAGATAACATACCGAAGGAAGCCCTACATCATTTCGAGGATGCATAGAGAGACCAATATCCAAAGCCGTTTACAAGTAAGTATTTGGAATAGGATCAAGGAACAGCCAAACCTACGAGACAAACTTAGCAGGAACCCAACACTGAGAAGCTACCTGAGCCTCACGCCGAGGGACCGAATCAGAGACAGTCAAAACTCCAGAGGAGGAAAGACTTGAAGCTATCAGCAACAACCCAGTACCAGTGAAGACCTTTAACCAGGAGGATGAGTAGTTGTAAATACATCCTTAGTATTGTAGATAGTAGAAGCAGTAGCCATGATGTAATGGAAGCACGATCAGTTATATATCAACACAATTATCAAGGAATAGAAGTATTCTTGACACGGTTTTCATATTGCCATATACCCCAAAACCGAGAAAGAGAGACTGAATTGGACGCCTTGGTTAACAGGAAATGAAAAAAGGGAGGTTGGATTGGACACCTCAGTTAACAGAAAAGCAAAAACGAACTGACTAGAAAATTGTAAGATGATCATGGATCGGACACACCGTAACCACCCGACGATTAAGTAAACCGAAGGAGAAGTCGATTGGCACATGACCAAAGGATACCAAGGAAATATTATCGTTCCAATATGGAAGGCACCGGGCCAATAAGGAACTGGAAGTGGAACAATTTGAGAACCCCGCTATGGATATTAAGGACTGCGTAAGACGTAGATGATTTGGATTTTTGCCTCAACCTTGGAATGCCTGTTAGGTCAGGATTGAGAAACACAAATACCTAATAAGTAAGACTGAATGGAACAAAAGTAGATTAAGATGGTATCGCATTACAATACACACGAGAACCGAGATGGATATATCAATTGAGACATGAAGTAAGATGATGTCAATATCAGATGCAACATCACTCGACCGTGATAGAGTATTATGACCGCAAGGATGACAACTGAGTTTACTATGTCAGAAGACAGAGCCATCGAGGAAGCCATAGTTGTTAGTCGACCTATAGGTAATTTTTGCCACTTGAGAATTGTGAGGTAACGTTAGACGTCGCCGACGCAAGAACGAAGAAGCTTCAGAAGACTAGATTGGAGCATGGTACCAGAAGGACTTCAAGAACGCTTGTAAGGAAGACCGAGTGTTAGGATTACAAAGATTTCCAAACCAGATGGTTGGTAATTATTTGGGTATGTCTGAGTTGGTCGCTGTCGGTGTACTAAAGTTTGGGTCTTTTAGTACCCCATACTTGTGCACGGACGGTTGTAGCCACACCAGCGGCAAGGCCTGCCGGGGGACAGCTGAATGCAAGTGCCAGAATGTCAAGAAAGCATTCAAGTCAATAATCAGAAGACAGAAGACCAAAGACTGGGATCCCGGCAAGATTCTTGCCGGGATGGCTTGCGGAGCCCCGGCAAGATTCGCACCCGGCAAGACCTCGCCACCCTGTCACCCCTCCAGCGCAGCGACCAGCCTGTCATTTAGGTTTTGTCCTCTTGGGTGCATGTCAAGGCGCTAACGGCAGATGGGGTTAAGCGGTGCTGATGGGACGGGCTCTTTTCCCGTCCCCAAGAAAGTTCGGGACACCTAAACGGAGCATTTAATGCGTTTGTCCTAAGACGTCAGTGAACGCTGTAGCAACTTTACACCTCTTGTATGTACTGTGCACCACTGTTGGTGACCCCTTTGACATATAAAAGGAGGCCCAAGGCGTAGCTACAGGGGAGAGGACCTTCTGGCCCAGATAGCATGCGTAGCGGCTGTGTACTATTTAACACATAGCGCTCCTGGAGCTAGAGTTCAAAGACTGACAATACACTAAAGCAGGAGTAGGGTTTTACGCTTCTCAGCGGCCCGAACCTGGGTAAAAATCCCTTGCGTTGATCGCTGGATCTGCTCTTTGTGCAAACCTTTTTCCCTGCCGAACCATAAAAGGGACCCAGGCGATCCCATAGGTGTCGTACGCTGACATCTTTGGCGCGCCAGGTAGGGGTAGGGGGTGCATGAACCTGATCTAGCGATCAGCGTGCCAGTTTCTTCATCATCTTCATCGCCATGGCTCCCAAGAAGAAGGGTTTTACGGCGGTTGATCCATCCGCGTCCAGTATCCCTGTAGCTACACGGACGGGCGACGGTGTGGACGCAGGCGGAGGAGGCGGAGGTCCTGAGCCTCCACGACGTTCTGGTGATCAAAGCCAAGCGAGCGGCGTCGTTCGCAGCGGCGACGGCAACCCGCGCGCCGCTAGATCTAAGGACGGAGTTGTGCTGCCTACGGGCGGCGTAGTGAACTCCAAGGACGGAAGGGCACCTTCTAAGACACCCACGCCGGCGCATGCGCCGCGGCCTTCTCAGGTCGCACACGATGAACAACGCCGCGACGTTGGTGGTTCTAAGTGTCCCCAAGGAAAGACCCCTGGGCATCACTCTCGAGATGCGCGGGGCCAGCATCCACGCCAAGATGCTGGTGGAAGCGGCGCGCGGTCGCGGGACCGTGATGGAGCTCCTTCTAACACGGTTAGGAGTCAGAGAACCTCATGTTCCTCGCACATTTCGCCGGCGCCTACACCAGCAGAAGCTTTGGAGCGAGCACAGCTGCTCCTGAATTTTCCTCCTGCTGCAGAGAAGCTCGAAGAATGGAGAGCTGCTATTCACAGCCTCATCGGCCTCGCTAATGAAGATGGGCCGCAGCGGGCGGAGCCTTCGCGGCGGCAGTCCATCGAGCCGGCGCGCGCCGATGGCGAAAAGACTGGAGGCGGTACGACCACGATGCACTCTCCTCCACGGCGACAACAGCGGTCGCTAACTCGATGGATCGACGCCTGTGATGACGATTCAACGGCGTCGTCTGATCCGCGAACTCGCCGCGATCAACGTCAAGTTCTTCGGGAATGAAGCAAAGAAGACGCTCGGACTACCATCGAGCGGCGGCGGGAAGCCGCCATCAATTTGATAGGCGCGCAGGACCCACTGTAGACAAGCCTGCGCTAGGGTATCCTGGTGACCTACCTTATGAGGTGGGTTGTCCAGCTTTTACCCGTGAGCTGCGGCGAGTCCAGTGGCCCAATTCCCGAACATTCAAACCGGAGGTCCCGGAGAAATACGACGGCAAGACTCACCCGTCGGAGTTCTTGAGCATCTACACCATTGCGGTGCAGGCTGCCGGGGCTCGCGACGACAAGATACTCGCCAACTACTTCCCATTGGTACTTAAGCCCAACGCCGGGTCGTGGTTGATGCATCTACCGGAAAATTCCATTTCTTCCTGGGCAGATCTGTGTCATGAGTTTGTTGGCGCCTTTACCGGAGGCCACCAAGCTCCTGGCCAGGAAAGTGATTTGCATCTCATCCCCCAGAAAGAGGGCGAAACGTTGCGCAAGTACATACAGAGATTCAGCCGTATACAGCACAACATTCTAGACGTTCATCCTGCCGCTGTTGTCAGCGCATTCCATCAGAACGTGCGCAACTGCAAGATGCGCGAAGAGCTGGCGATGAACAAAATCAGGGATGTTGCCGAGCTCTATGCTCTGGCTGATAAATGTGCTCGAGCTGAAGAAGGGAGGAGATTCCCCGGCGAGGATGCTGGCACAGGAATCGACTCTGAAGATAAAGATGCCGCCGCCCCAGCAAAGAAAGGCCGACGGCGTAACAGGAAACGCAAGGGCAAGGCCGTGCTTACTGTCGAGGAATCCGGCAACCTCAACACCGTCAAGAAGGTCAAGGTTGACGGCCCCGGCAAGGAGGTTGCCGAGTGCGCCTCCTGTCAGGCCTTGGCGGCTGCCGACAAGCCGGAGGGCTCCGGCAAGCAGTACTACAAGATCCATCGCACCAAGGGCCATGATCTCCAAAACTGCCGGCAAGTTGAGCAGCTTGTCGAGAAGCAGAAAGCTGAGTATGAAAGGCGAGATAAGGAGAAGGCCCAGGATGGTGCAGAGGGGTCCGACAAGAAACGCGGTGGCAGAGGAGGTCGCCGCGGCAAGGCCAAGCAACAGAAGGAGAGGCCCGCTCGAGGCCGCGACAAGGAAGAGGGGGGTGACGATGACAACGAGGAGGACGACGAGTCCAGCGAGCATGAATTTCAAAAAGCTACAGAAGTCATGTGTATTGACGGGGGCGCCTCGTTGCATTCTTCCCACCGCCGACTTAAACAGTGGGCGTGCGAGGTTAATGCGACAGAGCCATCTGTCGATGCTCGGAAACCATTGAAATGGTCCAACACGCCTATCATTTTTGACGCTGAGGATCACCCTGATCGCACAACTGCGATCGGGTGTCTGCCATTGTTGGTTTCACCAACGATTCGCAACCTCAAAGTGACGAAAATGTTAGTTGACGGTGGGGCCGGCTTGAACTTGATCTCACCCAATGTGATCAAAAGGTTGCAAATTCCTGATGAAGATCTCGAGGAAACGGGCACGTTTCAAGGGATCAATCCAGGAAGGAGCCAGCCGAAGGGTAAGATCACACTACCAGTAACATTTGGTAATGACCTGAACTACAGAACATAAAAGATTGTTTTCGAAGTCGCCAGGATTCTTGGCCGTCCAGCGCTGGCCAAGTTCATGGCGGCATCGCACTACGCTTATAATACATTGAAGATGCCCGGGCCGATGAGCGTCATCACTATCAACTCCGACAAGAAGGATGCGCTTATCTGCACCGACCAACTTTACCGGGAGGCAGTTGCAGCACCTGTCGCCAAGGCACTTGCTCCTGCTGCTGAAGCTCCCGGGGGGAAGAAGACCGGCAAGACCTCTAGCACACACTCCGACAAACGCACCTCCTCGGAGTGCCGCGCTCCTGTTGAGGATGTGCCAGAGAGCTCCACCGGCAAGAGCGAGAAATCCAAGGCAGCTCCACCAGAAACTAAGAAGGTGCCCGTCAAGGAGGATGGTACGGGAGGAACTTTCACCATAAGTTCCACCCTCGACGACAAATAGGAAAGCGCGCTCATTACCTTCCTGCGGGCGAATGTCGATGTGTTTGCATGGCAACCATCTGATATCCCCGGTGTTCCCAGGGAGGTGATTGAGCACCATCTTGCTGTCTGTCCTCATGCACGGCCCGTCAAGCAGAAAGTTAGGAAGCAAGCCTTGGAGCGGCAAGAATTTATTGCCGAGGAAATCAGGAAGTTGGAAGCGGCAGGTTTGGTTAGAGGAGTGCTCCATCCAACATGGTTGGCCAATCCAGTTGTAGTGCGCAAGGCGAATGGAAAATGGAGGCTGTGTATTGATTATACAGATATCAATAAAGCCTGTCCAAAAGATCCTTTTCCCTTGCCACGCATCGACCAGATTGTGGACTCCACTGCCGGCTATGATTTGCTGTCATTTCTTGACGCTTATTCAGGATATCATCAGATTTTCATGGCTAAGGAAGACGAAGAGAAAACCGCATTTATCACCCCGTGTGGTACGTATTGCCTCATACGTATGCCTTTCGGGTTGAAAAGTGCTGGTTCAACGTTTGCAAGAGCGGTTCAGATCGGTTTTGAGCCCCAGCTACATAGAAATATGGAAGCTTATATGGATGACATAGTGGTTAAAACCAAGGACAAAGCAACGCTCATACAAGATCTAGAAGAGACGTTTGCGAATCTGCGCAAGATCAATTTGAAGCTCAATCCTGAGAAGTGTGTGTTTGGCGTTCCATCCGGCAAGCTTCTCGGGTTCTTTGTGTCTCAGCGTGGGATCAAGGCGAATCCCGACAAGATCAAGGCAATTGAGCAGATTGAAGCGCCAAGACGCGTCAAAGATGTGCGTCGTCTTGCCGGCTGCGTTGCTGCTCTGAGTAGGTTCATCTCCAAATCTGCTGAGCGCACCCTACCCTTTTTCAAAATCTTGAAAAAGGCAGGTCCAATGAAGTGGACTCCGGAAGCGGAGGCAGCGCTGCAGGATTTGAAGAGGTACCTCTCCTCTCTGCCAACACTAGTCGCACCTAAACCACAAGAGCCGTTGTTGCTATACCTGGCGGCAACGAATCAAGTGGTTAGTGCTGCGTTAGTGGCGTAGAGAGAAGTCGATGAAGAAGCAGCGGCGGGGGCAGGACCGTCAAGTGACGAGCCAGGATCTTCCCCGGCAGAGTCTGGTGCCGACAAGGCAGGATCTGCGCAGTCAAATGAAGCAACACAGAGGAAGAAGATGGTGCAGCGCCCAGTTTATTTTGTCAGCTCCCTTTTGCGGGGGGCTAGGTCAAGATACTCTGGCATGCAAAAGTTGCTCTTCGGCCTCCTTATGGCCTCGAGGAAGCTGCGCCATTATTTCCAGGCACATGAGATCACCGTCGTCACTCGCTTTCCGTTGCAACGGATTTTACGAAATCCAGATGCAACCGACAGGATTGTGGAGTGGGCGTTGGAACTGTCAAGCTTTGGTCTCAAATTTGAAAGCACTTCAAATATTCAGAGCAGAGCCTTGGCAGAGTTCATTGCAGAATGGACCCCAACGCCGGACGAAGAGATTCAAGAAACAACCCTCCCCGGCAAGGAAACGAGTCGAGAATGGATTATGTATTTTGATGGGGCTTTCTCGCTGCAAGGCGCCAGTGCTGGCGTGCTGCTTGTCGCACCCACCAGAGAGCACCTCAAATATGTAATTCAGATGCACTTTCCCCAGGAGAAGTCGACAAACAACACTGCGGAATATGAAGGGCTGCTTGCCGGTCTCAGGATCGCGGCAGACCATGGAATTAAGAAGCTCATCGTTAGAGGTGATTCACAGCTTGTCGTCAAGCAAGTCAACAAAGATTATCAGAGCCCGTTGATGGAAGCTTACGTAGATGAAGTGAGGAAGTTGGAGGAGCGCTTTGACGGTCTGCAAACAGAGCATGTTCCTCGTATAGAGAACATCATCGCCGACGACCTGTCAAAGCGTGCTACCCTCAAGTTACCTGTGGAACCAGGGACTTTTGTGCTTCAATTGACTCAGCCATCCATAGTACCATCAGCAAAGCAAGATAAGAGAAGGAAGTTGAGTTCCGGCCAGTACTTTCCCGCAGAGCTCCCAGAAGCTGCCGACAAGAACCTTGCCGGCAAGGAAGTTGCCGGGAACAACGCCAATCCTGCCGGGGGGCAACAGGCTTCGGCAGGGCCTCGAGCCCTTGACATAGAGATAAACGCTCCCGCGGCAGAAGACATGCCTTTAGTCCTTCCCGTCGAGCCTCAGGCTCCAGCATGGGCACATCACATTGTTCAGTTCCTCCAAACAGGAGAACTCCCCGAAGAGCAGGAAGAAGCGGAGAAAGTAGCCCGTCAGTCTAATATGTACCTGTTTGTGGACAATGTCCTGTACAGAAAGAGACCGAACGGTGTGAAATTGAAGTGCATTCCTCGGGAGGATGGAATGGAGCTGTTGGCAGAGATACATGGAGGCATATGTGGCTCCCACATAGGATCAAGAGCTCTTGTTGGTAAGGCATTCCGGCAAGGTTTCTTTTGGCCCACTGCTCTCCAGGATGCAACTGCACTAGTAACCAAGTGTGAAGCGTGCCAGTTCCAATCAAAGAAATTGCATCAACCAGCTCAAGCTCTTCAGACAATCCCTCTTTCCTGGCCATTTTCGGTCTGGGGGCTCGACATTTTGGGCCCTTTCCCCCGTGCTACCGGGGGCTTTGAGTACTTGTACGTCGCAATCGACAAGTTCACAAAGTGGCCGGAAGTGGAAGCAGTGAGGAAGGTGACAGCACAATCAGCCGTCAAGTTCTTCAAAGGACTAGTTTGCCGTTTTGGTGTACCAAACAGAGTCATCACTGACAATGGCACACAGTTCACGAGCCACACCTTCATGCAGTACGTCCAAGACCTTGGCGGCAAGATCTGTTTTGCTTCTGTTGCTCATCCAAGCAGCAACGGCCAGGCGGAAAGGGCAAATGCTGAAGTGTTGCGAGGTCTTAAGACAAGAACTTTTGACAAGCTGTGCAAGTGCGGAATGTTAGGGAACGTTGCATGGGAAACAAAAATTTTCCTACGCACACACAAGATCTATCCATGGTGATGAGCATCTACGAGAGGGAGAGTGAATCTACATACCCTTGTAGATCGCTAAGCGGAAGCGTTAAGAAACGCGGTTGATGTAGTCGAACATCTCCGCGATCCAAATCGCAAGTCGTCCCTCGATCCAAACACGATCTAGCGCCGAACGGACGGCACCTCCGCGTTCAACACACGTACGGCTTGATGACGCCTTCACCTCCTCGATCCAGCGAGCGATGGTGAAGTAGTGGATGAGTTCCGGCAGCACGACGGCGTGGTGATGGTGGTGAGGAACAATCTCTGCAGGGCTTCGCTAAGCACTACGGAGATTATGACGGGAGGAACTAGAGGGTTAGGGTTGCCGGCACACGGCTTGGGAAATCTTGATGTGTCCCGTGTGTTAGCCCTGCCCCTCTATTTATATGTTGAGCCCTGGGGTCTAAACTTGGAGAGAAATCCTCCACAAGGTCGGTTTTGCCCGCACAAGGTCGGTTTGGCCCGCACGGAAAGAGTCTAACTCGGATTCCAACAGTATCGCGTACAAGCGGTAGTACCGCTCACGAGCGGTAGTACCGCTTGTGCGGTAGTACCGCTTCACACAAGCGGTAGTACCGCTTACGCGGTAGTACCGCTTACGCGGTAGTACTGCCTTACCAGCGGTAGTACCGCTTAAGGCAGCAGCAAAACTTCCTTTTGCACTTTCCAATACCTCGTGGGTTTTACCCCTTTGGCTCATATAAAGTGTTGTTGCACCCGAACACTTCGGTAAACATCCGGAACCCCTTCTGGTGAATTCCGGAACCCTTCCGGAGATCAAAACACTATTATCACATATATCAATCTTTACCTCCGGACTCTTCCGGAGATCCTTGTCATGTCCGGGATATTTATCCGGGACTCCGAACAACCTTCGGTCTCCAACACAATAACTCAACTATACTAATCGTCACCAAACGTTAAGTGTGTAGACCCTGCGGGTTCGAGAACTATGTAGACATGACCGAGACACCTCTACGATCAATAACCAATAGCGGGACCTGGATGCCCATATTGGCTCCTACATATTCTACGAAGATCTTTATCGGTCGAACCTCTATGTCAAGGATTCAGTTAATCCGATATGCTGTTCCCTTTGTTCTTCGGTATGTTACTTGCCCGAGATTCGATCGTCGGTATCTCTATACCTAGTTCAATCTCGTTACCGGTAAGTCTCTTTACTCGTTCCGTAATACAAGATCTCGTGGCTAACACTTTAGTCACATTGCTTGCAAGGCTCATTGTGATGTTGTATTACCGAGTGGGCCCTGAGATACCTCTCCGTCACACGGAGTAACAAATCCCAGTCTTGATCCATGCCAACCCAACAGACACCCTCGGAGATACCTGTAGAGCATCTTTATAGTCACCCAGTTACGTTGTGACGTTTGATACACACAAGGTACTCCTCCGATGTCAGGGAGTTGCATGATCTCATGGTCATAGGAACAGATACTTGACATGCAGAAAACAATAGCAATAAATTGACACGATCATATGCTATGTTTATAGTTTGGGTCTTGTCCATCACATCATTCTCCTAATGATGTGATCCCGTTATCAAATGACATCTCATGTCCATGGCTAGGAAACCTTAACCATCTTTGATCAACGAGCTAGTTAACTAGATGCATACTAGGGACACAGTGTTGTCTATGTACCCACACATGTATTTGAGTTTCCAATCAATACAATTATAGCATGGATAATAAACGATTATCACGAACAAGGAAGTATGATAATAACTAAATTATTATTGCCTCTAGGGCATATTTCCAACAGTCTTCCACTTGCACTAGAGTCAATAATCTAGTTCACATCACCATGTGATTTACATTGTTCTAACACCCAATGAGTTCTGGGGTTCGATCATGCTTTGCATGTGAGAGAGGTCTTTAGTCAACGGGTCTGCGACATTCAGATCCGTGTGTACTTTGCAAATCTTTATGTCATACTGTAGACACTGCTACCACACTCCACTTGGAGCTATTCCAAATGGCTGCTCCACTATATGTATCCTGACTGCTACTCAGAGTCGTCCGGATAGGTGTCAAAGCTTGCATCGACGTAACCCTTTACGACGAACTCTTTATCACCTCCATAATCGAGAAATATTTCCTTAGTCCTCTAGTTACTAAGGATAATCTTGACCGCTGTCCAGTAATCCACTCCTGGATCACTCTTGTACCCCTTGACAGAATCATGACAAGGCACACATCAGGTGCGGTACACAGCATGGCATACTATACAGAGCCTATGGATAAGGCATAGGGGACGACCTTCGTCCTTTCTCTTTCTTCTGCCGTGGTCGAGCTTTGAGTCTCACTCAACTCCACACCTTACAAATCAGGCAAGAACTCTTTCTTTGACTGATCCATTTTGAACTCTTTCAAAATCTTGTCAAGGTATGTACTCATTGAAAGTTTTATCAGACGTCTTGATCTATCTATAGATCTTGATGCCCAATATTTAAGTAGCTTCATTCCAGGTCTTCCTTTGAAAAAACTCCTTTCAAACGACCCTTTATGCTTTCCAGAAATTCTACATCATTTCCGATCAATCAATATGTCAACCACATATACTTATCAGAAATTCTATAGTGCTCCCACTCACTTTATTGTAAATACAAGTTTCTCATAAACTTTGTATAGACACAAAAACTTTGATCACCTCATCAAAGTGTATATTCCAACTCCGAGATGCTTGCTCCAGTCCATAGAAGGATCGCTGGAGTTTGCATACATTTTAGCATCCTTAGGACTGACAAAACCTTCCGGTTGTATCACATACAACCTTTCCTCACGGATACCATTAAGGAAACGATGTTTTGACATCCATCTGCCAGATTTCATAATCGAAAAATGTAGCAACTGCTAACATAATTCCAACAGACTTTAGCATCGCTACGGGTGAGAAAATCTCATCGTAGTCAACTCCTTGAACTCGTGAAAAACCCTTTGCCACAAGTTGAGCTTTATAGACGTTGACATTACCGTCCGTGTCCGTCTTCCTTTTAAAGATCCATTTGTTCTGAATGGCCTTTTGCCCTTCAGGTAATACTTCCAAAGCCCATACTTTGTTTTCTTACATGGATCCCATCTCAGATTTCATGGTCTTAACCATTTCTCGGAATCCGGGCCCATCATCGCTTCTCCATAGCTCGTAGGTTCGGCGTTGTCCAACAACATGACCTCTAAGACAGGGTTGCCGTACCACTCAGGAGCAGTACGCATCCTTGTCGACCTACGAGGTTCGATAGTAACTTGATCCAAAGCTTCATGATCATCATCATTAACTTCCTCTTCAACTGATGTAGGCTCTACAGAAACATCTTTCTGCGCTGCGCTACTCTCAGGTTGAAGTAAAGGTTCAACAACCTCATCAAGTACTATCTTCCTCCCACTCAATCTTTCGAAAGAAACTCTTTCTCGAGAAAGGACCCGTTTTAGCAACAAACACTTTGTGCTTGGATCTGAGATAGAAGGTTTACCCAACTATTACGTTAGGGTATTCTATGAAGATGCATTTGTCCGCTTTGGGTTCGAGCTCATTAGGTGAAAACCCTTTTTCACATAAGCGTCGCAGCCCCAAACATTAAGAAATGACAGCTTAGGTTTCCACCAAACCAAAATTCATACGGTGTCATCTCAACGGACTTATGGTGCCCCTTTTAAAGTGAATGTGGTTGTCTCTAATGCATAGCCCTAAAACGATAGTGGTAAATCGATAAGAGACATCATAGTTCGCACCATATCCAATAGAGCATGACTACAACGTTCAGACACACCATTACACTATGGTGTTCCAGGTGGCGTGAGTTGTGAAACAACTTCCACATTGTCTTAAGTTGTATACCAAACTCGTAACTCAGATATTCACCTCCACGATCATATCGTAGATATTTTATCTTCTTGTCACGATGATCTCAAACTTCACTCTGAATTTGCTTGAACTTTTCAAACGATTCAGACTTGTGTTTCATTAAGTAAATATACCCTATATCTACTCAAATCATCAGTGAAGGTAAGAAAATAACGATATCCACCGCCCGCTACAACATTCATTGGACCGAACACATCAACATGTATCATTTCCAATAAGTCAATTGCCCACTCCATCATACCGGAAAACGGGATCTTAGTCATCTTGCCCATGAGGCATGGTCCGCATGTCTTAACCGATTCGAAATCGAATGAGTCCAAAGATCCACCAGCATGGAGTTTCTTCATGCGTTTTACACCAATATGACATTTAGCGGCAGTGCCACAAGTATGTGGTACTATCATTATTAACTTTGTATCTTTTGGCATCAATATTATGAACATGTGTATCACTACGATCAAGATTCAATAAACCACTCTTATTGGGTGCATGACCATTGAAGGTATTATTCATGTAAACAGAATAACCATTATTCTCTAACTTAAATGAATAACCGTTTTGCAATAAACATGATCTAATCACGTTCATGCTTAACGCAAACACCAAATAACATTTATTTAGGTTCATCACTAATCCCAAAGGTAGAGAGAGCGCGCGATGGTGATCACATCAACCTTGGAAACACTTCCAACACTCATCGTCACCTCGCCCTTAGCTAGCCTCAGTTTCTTCCGTAGCTTTTATTTCGAGTTACTAACATTTAGCAACCGAACTGGTATCTAATACCCAGGTGCTACTAGGAGTACTAGTAAGGTACACATCAATAACACGTATATCAAATATACTTCTGTCGACGTTGCCAACCTACTTATCTACCAAGTATCTAGGTTTGTTCCACTTCAGCGACCGTTCTCCTCATAATAGAAGCACTTAGTCTCGGGTTTGGGTTCAACCTTGGGTTTCTTCACTGGAGCAGCAACTGACTTGCCATCCATGAAGTTTTCCTCCTTACCCTTGCCCATCTCGAAACTAGTGGTTTCACTAACCATCAACATTTGATGCTCCTTTTTGATTTCTACCTTCGCAGTGTCAAACATTGCGAACAGCTCAGGGATCATTATTTCCATCTCTGGCCTTTTATAGTTCATCACGAAGCTCTAGTAGCTTAGTGACAGTGACTTGGAGAACTATATCAATCACTATCTTATCTGGAAGATCAACTCCCACTCGATTCAAGCGATTGTAGCACCCAGACAATCTGAGCACATGCTCAACGATTGAGCTATTCTCCATCATCTTGCAGGCAAAGAATCTTGTTGGAGGTCTCATACCTCTCAACACGGGCACGAGTCTGAGATCCCAATTTCAGCTCTTAGAACATCTCATATGTTCCGTGACGTTCAAAAACGTTTTGGAGACTCAATTCTAAGCCGTAATGCATGACGCACTGAACTATTAAGTAGTCATCGGAACATGCTTGTCAGATGTTCACAACATCTACAGACGACGCTAGAGGGGGTGGCACACCGAGCGGTGCATTAAGGACATAAGCCTTCTGTGCAGCATTGAGGACAATCCTCAGATCATGGACCCAGTCCGCATTATTGCTACCATCATCTTTCAAATATATTTCTCTAGGAACATATAAAAATTCAAGGGAGCTACAGCGCGATCTAGTAATCTACAACATAATTTGCAAAGACACTTTGACTATGTTCATGATAATGAGTTTAGTTAATCATATTACTTAAAACTCCCACTCAAAATGACATCCCTCCGGTCATTCGAGTGACACATGATCCAAATCCACCAACTCAAGTCTGATCATCACGTGAGTTGAGGTGGTTTCAATGGTGAACATCTTCATGTTGATCATATCTACTATATGACTCATGTTCGACCTTTCGGTCTCTTGTGTTCCGAGGCCATGTCTGTACATGCTAGGCTCGTCAAGTTTAACCCGAGTGTTCCGCATGTGCAACACTGGCTTGCACCCGTTGTATGTGAACGTAGAGTCTATCACACCCGATCATCACGTGGTGTCTCAAAACGACGAACTTTCGCAACGGTGCACACTCGGGGAGAACACAATTTATCTTGAAATTTAAGTGAGGGATCACCTTATAATGCTACCGTCGTCCTAAGCAAAATAAGATGCATAAAAGGATTAACATCACATGCAAATCATAAGTGACATGATATGGCCATGAACTCGTGCTTTTGATCTCCATCTCCAAAGCACCGGCATGATCTCCATCGTCACTGGCATGACACCATGATCTCCACCATCTTGATCTCCATCAACGTGTCGCCATGAGGTTGTCGCGCCGACTGTTGCTTCCACGACTATAGCTAACTTATAGCGATAAAGTAAAGCAAAAAACGGCGAAAATAATTAAAGACAACTCTATGGCTCCTGCCAGTTGCCGTACTCATCGACATGCAAGTCGTGATATTCTATACAACACATGATCATCTCATACATCACATATATCTCATCATGTAATTGGCCATATCACATCACAACATACCCTGCAAAAACAAGTTAGACGTCCTCTAATTGTTGTTGCAAGTTTTACGTGGCTGCTACGGGTTTGCAAGAACCGTTCTTACCTACGCAAAACCACAACGTGGTGTAGTGATTGCTTTTTGATCTTCTAAAAGAACCCTCTTCATTGAAATCGATTCAACTAAAGTGAGAGAGACAGACACCCGCCAGTCACCTTTATGCAATGAGTGCACGTAGCGGTGAAACCTGTCTCGCGTAAGCGTACGCGTAATGTCGGTCCGGGCCGCTTCATCTCACAATACCGCCGAATCAAGTATCAACTAGTAACGGCAAGCAATATGTATACACCCACGCCCACAACTCGTTTGTGTTCTACTCGAGATCTCATCTACGCATAGACCTAGCTCAGATGCTACTGTTAGGGAACGTTGCATGGGAAACAAAAATTTTCCTACGCACACACAAGATCTATCCATGGTGATGAGCATCTACGAAAGGGAGAGTGAATCTACATACCCTTGTAGATCGCTAAGCGGAAGCGTTAAGAAACGCGGTTGATGTAGTCGAACGTCTCCGCGATCCAAATCGCAAGTCGTCCCTCGATCCAAACACGATCTAGCGCCGAACGGACGGCACCTCCGCGTTCAACACACGTACGGCTTGATGACGCCTTCACCTCCTTGATCCAGCGAGCGATGGTGAAGTAGTGGATGAGTTCCGGCAGCACGACGGCATGGTGATGGTGGTGAGGAACAATCTCTGCAGGGCTTCGCCAAGCACTACGGAGATTATGACGGGAGGAACTAGAGGGTTAGGGTTGCCGGCACACGGCTTGGGAAATCTTGATGTGTCCCGTGTGTTAGCCCTGCCCCTCTATTTATATGTTGAGCCCTGGGGTCTAAACTTGGAGAGAAAGCCTCCACAAGGTCGGTTTTGCCCGCACAAGGTCGGTTTGGCCCGCACGGAAAGAGTCTAACTCGGATTCCAGCAGTATCGCGTACAAGCGGTAGTACCGCTCACGAGCGGTAGTACCGCTTGTGCGGTAGTGCCGCTTCACACAAGCGGTAGTACTGCCTTACCAGCGGTAGTACCGCTTAAGGCAGCAGCAAAACTTCCTTTTGCACTTTCCAATACCTCGTGGGTTTTACCCCTTTGGCTCATATAAAGTGTTGCTGCACCCGAACACTTCGGTAAACATCCGGAACCCCTTCCGGTGAATTCCGGAACCCTTCCGGAGATCAAAACACTATTATCACATATATCAATCTTTACCTCCGGACTCTTCCGGAGATCCTTGTCATGTCCGGGATCTTTATCCGGGACTTCGAACAACCTTCGGTCACCAACACAATAACTCAACTATACTAATCGTCACCAAACGTTAAGTGTGTAGACCCTGCGGGTTCGAGAACTATGTAGACATGACCGAGACACCTCTACGATCAATAACCAATAGCGGGACCTGGATGCCCATATTGGCTCCTACATATTCTACGAAGATCTTTATCGGTCGAACCTCTATGTCAAGGATTCAGTTAATCCCGTATGCTGTTCCCTTTGTTCTTCGGTATGTTACTTGCCCGAGATTCGATCGTCGGTATCTCTATACCTAGTTCAATCTCGTTACCGGTAAGTCTCTTTACTCGTTCCATAATACAAGATCTCGTGGCTAACACTTTAGTCACATTGCTTGCAAGGCTCATTGTGATGTTGTATTACCGAGTGGGCCCTGAGATACCTCTCCATCACACGGAGTAACAAATCCCAGTCTTGATCCATGCCAACCCAACAGACACCCTCGGAGATACCTGTAGAGCATCTTTATAGTCACCCAGTTACGTTGCGACGTTTGATACACACAAGGTACTCCTCCGATGTCAGGGAGTTGCATGATCTCATGGTCATAGGAACAGATACTTGACATGCAGAAAACAATAGCAATAAACTGACACGATCATATGCTATGTTTATAGTTTGGGTCTTGTCCATCACATCATTCTCCTAATGATGTGATCCCGTTATCAAATGACATCTCATGTCCATGGCTAGGAAACCTTAACCATCTTTGATCAACGAGCTAGTTAACTAGAGGCATACTAGGGACACAGTGTTGTCTATGTACCCACACATGTATTTGAGTTTCCAATCAATACAATTATAGCATGGATAATAAACGATTATCACGAACAAGGAAATATGATAATAACTAAATTATTATTGCCTCTAGGGCATATTTCCAACACGGAAGACGCTGGATTGATGAGCTGCCGGCAGTTCTTTGGTCAATCAGAACGACACCAAATCGAGCCACCGGCCAGACACCCTTCTCCCTAGTATACGGGGCGGAAGCAGTTCTCCCCACGGAACTCACATACGGTTCACCTCAAGTGCTCGCCTATGATGAGCTTGAGCAAGAGCAGTTGCGGCAAGATGATGTTACGCTCCTTGATTAAGATCGTCTTCAGGCTGCTGTGCGAGCTGCACGGTACCAGCAAGCCTTGCGCCGCTACCATAGCCACAAGGTTCATGCCCGAAGTCTTGAGGAAGGCGACCTTGTTCTTCGGCGCGTTCAGTCGGCCAAGAATTCTAACAAGTTGACGCCGAAGTGGGAAGGCCCTTATCGGGTAGTACGAGTCACCAGGCCTGGTGCAGTCCGCCTGGAGACCGAAGATGGCGTTCCAGTGAGCAATTCCTGGAATATCGAACATCTTCGTAAGTTCTATCCATAAGGCGCGGTTGCCGGGTCCCCCGGCAACCATCTTTTGTACGAGTTTTGCCGGCAAGGCATATAATCCTTTGTACAAAGCCAGGCGCAGACCCTGTGCATAGTTGAATAAGATTAAGTGTTTTACAATTCTTGTCGATTTTCATGTTTACTTATATGCATGTTTGTCTGAGATGTTGTATTACGCTTATTTCCAGTAAGTATTAACGAACCGCCAAGGTTCCATATCCCTATTTTTCTCTTCTTTCTTTTTTAAAGGATAGAAGGTTCCCTCGCGTACAAGTTTGCCGGGGGGATGATGGTATGGACACCAACAGGCGATGTTCGAAATTGATATCTCACAGAAAGGAGTACAGCAACGAAAAGCTAAGTTGCAAAACTCTAAGTAATTTTTTTCACTATAAAGTTACTTTCCTTGGACGATTTCGACTTTTGTATGGAAAACCTGCACGCGAAGGAACCTTGTCATGATCGGTTGCGCCCTTACTTTGTTTCGAGTCCGCTCAACAGCTTAAGTGGCTGCACTAAAAACGCCAAGGTATCTTGCCGGCAGCGGCACCTCCAGCAGGCTGCTAAGGATCCGTTCCTCGAAGCGCTCGCGGCAAGGCTGCGCGCACCGGCAAGTTTCCAATAAAGCGTAGGGCGTGTACCATACAGAAAGAAATCAGACAAAAGGAATAGCGTGCATTCATTCAAAACACAACCAGTTATATTACATTAATAGTTGCCGCGATTCTAACTTAAGATAAAACTGTCTTTGGCATGGAATGGTGGCGACAAAAAGAAGTGAAGCAGCTAGTCCCTGCGCTGGCCTTCGACCCTCTTGACTTGGTCCACCTTGTCGACAATGGGCGCGACAAGTTCTTCGAGTGCCTTGAGGTCCACATCCTTCGTCAAGCGGTCAAGAACGTTGGTGAGGTTGATGCCAGGGTTCTTGTACACCACTTTGATGAGCACCTTGAGGAGGATGGCCTGGCAGAGTTTGCGGGATTCGTTGGCCAGATGGGTTGCTCGATCAGAATGGAGCAGCTTCAGGGCGTCAATCATGCCCTCAAAGAACATGGTCAACCTGGCGCTCGGAGACACCCTATCGTTGGAAGAATAGTTGAAGTTTTGCAGGCCCATGATGGACAGTTGTGCTGTAAGCCTTTCCGCGACATCGACAAGGCGCTCAGTCCAGATCCGCACACCTGCCTCATAGTCATTATAAGTGGCGGCGGCGCTCTTGAGCAGGTCCTTCTCATTTCGGAGATCTTTGATCAAGACCTTCTCACGAGCCTTGCTGTTCTCAAGGGACTCTTTCAGCGTGGTCAGCTTCAGTTTCAGATCGGCAATGGATTCATTGGCTGAGGTGAGTTGCTTGGTCTTGTCGGATATGGCAATTTGTATCTCCGCCAGGCTGTAGAGAGTCTTCTCTCTTTCGGCTTTGAGCGTCGAGATCTCCTTGCCGTGATTCTCAAGGTCCGCCTCCAGCCTCTTCACTTTATCGTCAAGCTCGTTCTTGGCGGCCTCTGCAGCTTCGGCAGCATTGACGGCTTCCTTCAGCTTGCCGGCGTAGTCTGTGGCCAGAGCCTCGAGGGCTTCCTTGTGTTTCTGCTCCAGCTCCTGGGTTCGCTGCGCGACAAGCTTTTCAATTTCTTCATCCTTGCCGCGAAGCTTGTCGGCAAGTGCCTTCTCGCGAGCGGCAAGGTCCTCTTCATGGGCATCAAGCCCGACACGGCGTTCCGTTAGGCGAGCTTCCTCTGCAGCAGCCCGTTGCGAGGCCTCCTCTTGCGCCTTCTCAATGTCAGACTGCTTTAAGAGGAGTTCGTTCCAGTTTTCACTCAGCTGTTCCCGACCAGTTTTCAACTCTTGAAAAGCTTCGGCGTACCAGACTTGCGTTTCCTCGACACACTTTTGGAAATCCGCCTCCGCTGCTCCAATAACTGCTGCCCTGGAGTCCAACTTCTCCTTTCGAGTGCGGTAGAGCGCCTGGAGCTTTTGAAAGTTGTCGCTCATGGTTTGGAGGAACTGTTCTTCCTTGGATTTGCTGCTGCTGGCACTTGGTTCGTCAATAATTTTGAGTCCGGCAACGGTGATGACTTCCTCGTCGAAAATTTCCCCTTCGGTTGGCACCCCAGTGCTTGCCGTTCCTGGTATGTTGACGAACAGGTTCTCGCCAACCTTAAGATATATGCTTGAAGAGGGGGCTTCGGATGTTGATGGCTGATCCTCGACAACCGCCTCACCGGCAACTGGGGGCTCCATGGCCGGCGTAGCGCCTGGCGCTCCTGCGGCAAGAATGCCGTCAGTATGGTCACTGGACTCCTTACCGGCCTTCTCAGCAGACTCCTTGGCGGTTTCTTCCTGTACGTCCTTGGCGGCCTCGTCAGCGGCAACTCTGTCAGCCTCGGCGGCAGCATTCCTGGCGGTCTCCTCGATGATGACATCGACATCCATTTGTTCCATCAAAGGGAGGTCTGAAAGCCAAAGAAAGGGAAACAAGATGAGACCAAGGTTGAAGTTCAAGAAGACAAAAAATATATATATAAAGACAGAATGACAAGTACTCTGAGGCAAACGGTTTACCTGCGTCAAGCTGTTGAGAGGTGGTTTCTCCTTTCCCGGCAACATTGGTTGCCGATGTAGGACTGCCGTGCCCGTGCTTGCCGGCCCCTCCTCAACAAGAATGGGCTCGCCAGCGAAAGCCCTTGCCGAAGATCCGTCTCTGGGCGGCGTGGTTGACGGAGGCGGCGCATCAGGGACGGCCTCCAATGGCTCTCCTGGTTGCTGTTCTCCTCTTGCAAGCTCAGCGGCGTCAGTGGCGAAGATATACGTCTCAACGCTCGCCAGTGGGAAATGAGTAATGAACTCACGCTGGGGGCTGGGTTGAGGACTGCGTCGTGGGCTGAGCTCCGGGCTGACGGTGATCGGCTCTGGCGCACCTGTGGTGCTTGCTGGCGGCTCATCGCCCGTCGAAGTCTTCGCCTTCTTCGCCATCCTTTGCGCCAAGGTTTTCGTATCTCTGCGGGGACATGCCAAAGCAAGGCAAACAAGTTAAGCAAAACCGGAAATTCATAAGTTAAAAGATGTGACAGGACCCTTACTCTTCTCCTTCCGAGCTAAAGGCGGAGAGGTCGAAGTCAACTTCCGCCACGGTGTCCGTGTGAGGAGGTGAAGGAGTGGTCCTGGGTCGCTTGGCTGCGGCAGAAGCAGAGGGTTGGTGTGACCCTGCTGCTCCGGTTGTTGGTGCCGTCGTAAGAGATGCCCCCGCCGCTTCAGTCATTGCCGCGGTCGAGCGTCTCGTACGCTGCACGGGTTGCTGTTGAGCTTCTTGCCGCTGCGCAGCCTTGCCGGCCGCCCCCTTGCCGGGGGCTGCACCACTCGATGAAGGTTGGTGGGCTGAGGCACCAGAGGTGGCTTTCCGAAGAACACACTTCTTCTTCTTCTCGGGAGTTGGGGGATCCTCGTGCAGCTGCTCCTCGGCTGTATCTTCGGCAGAAGGGCCCCCGGCAGCTGTGCCACTCTGCTCTCCGGCAACCTCGCCCTGCCCGGCAAGTTTTCCCTCTGACATTACTTCTTCTTCACTGGCTTCCCTTTCCATGAAGCCAACGCTGCCGGCCTCCGTGGCAAGATTCGCCTCTTCCACCCTGCTGGCGATATACGCCACTTCTTCATCAGTGGTGGGGCGGATGAGGTTCGTTTCTTCCCGGATGGCCCTCTCCGACAAGTTGTCAAAGAACTCTTGTGCCTGCTCTGCGGATGGTTCGTCCCAAGTTCCGTCAAGGCCGTGAGCATTACATACCAGCATCATGGCGATGATTGAGGCCAAGGCGGAGTTGTTGCACAGAGGAATTACGCTAGCCGGCAACTTGTATCCTGCGTCAGACCTGAACAGTTTGTGGCGGAGAGCTGTGTGCTGCATGACCGTCAAGTTGTTATTCAAACCAGTGCGCAGCCTCATGATATCTGCCGCATTCCGGAACTCCCAGGCTGGTCTCCCTTTGTTCTGCAGAGGGGCGATGCGCCGGCGAAGGAAATCAGCGCCAATCATTTCTATTGTGAGCCCGTCGACTCTGAGGCGGTGGATCCTGGTAATTGCAATTGTGAGCTTCTCATCTTGAGGATCGAGGGCGCTCCAGTCATTACCGCGCGCCATTTTTGTTCGTCGAGGCAAACAGAAGGGCTGAGGGTCCTTCTCCTGAATCCAGCACCACTTGGCCCGCCATTCTTCCCACTTCTCGCGGTAGACCCCGTCTGGGTATATCTCTTTGTTCCATGTCCTTGGAATCCAGGTGATAGAACCAGAAAGGGCCTCTCCCTTTTGAATACGGGGAATGAAATAGTGGCGGAAGAGGGCTGTGTTAGGGACTACTCTGGCAAAATTTTCACAAAGATGGGCAAAGACTGACATGCATGTCACGGCATTCGGCGTAAAATCCAAGAGATGGAAGCCGTATGTGTACATGATGTCGATGAAGAAATCAGAAAACGGGGGACAGAGCCCGCAGTAAAAGTAGTCGACAAAGAAGGGGAATTTATCTGGGCCACCCTTGGAGGAACCTGGGCTCACGCGAGTAGCAGGATGAGCCTTCGTCTCCCTCGCCCACATGCACAGGTATCGGTCCTTCATAGCGCTCGCAGCGAGCGCCGAAGTGAAGACGACGTGCTCCCTCCGCATCTTCACCAGTTCGCTCTCCGGGACGGCGGCTTTCACCTCCTTGCCCTTGCTCGCCTTGGGCGGCATGGCGACTACGGGAGCAGAGGCCGAGGACGGTTAGGGCGTGGAGGCGGCGGATGAGTGGGAGAGGCTCTGTTTCGAACTCGAGGAAGGAGACGACGACGATTTCCAGATTGGAAAGGACAGGAGGTAAATGAGCAAGCGCCTCTGCAGATTCCTTTTTATGGGGAAGGCGCGAGGCTGCCTCTTTACTAGTCAATATGAAAACACTTTTGCGAGCGCGCTGCTATTACGACCGTTCCGCGCACGTATCCCACGTCGCGCATTCAATGTGCGTCGTGGGGGGGGGGGGCGCAGTAAGCGGAATGATTACAACAGCTAACTCCTGCCACGCGTGCCCGTGCACTGTTTGGGCCTAGCCCAACAATGCCTCGCACCCGTGTATGGCCTAGGCCCGGGGGCTCCTGTCGGTGTACTAAAGTTTGGGTCTTTTAGTACCCCATACTTGTGCACGGACGGTTGTAGCCACACCAGCGGCAAGGCCTGCCGGGTGACAGCTGAATGCAAGTGCCAGAATGTCAAGAAAGCATTCAAGTCAATAATCAGAAGACAGAAGACCAAAGGCTGGGATCCCGGAAAGATTCTTGCCGGGATGGCTTGCGGAGCCCCGGCAAGATTCGCACCCGGCAAGACCTCGCCACCCTGTCACCGCTCCAGCGCAGTGACTAGCCTGTCATTTAGGTTTTGTCCTCCTGGGTGCGTGTCAAGGCGCTAACGGCGGATGGGGTTAAGCGGTGCTGATGGGACGGGCTCTTTTCCCGTCCCCAAGAAAGTTAGGGACACCTAAACGGAGCATTTAATGCGTTTGTCCTAAGACGTCAGTGAACGCTATAGCAACTTTACACCTCTTGTATGTACTGTGCGCCACTATTGGTGACCCCTTTGACATATAAAAGGAGGTCCAAGGTGTAGCTACAGGGGAGAGGACCTTCTAGCCCAGATAGCATGCGTAGCGGCTGTGTACTGTTTAACACATAGCGCTCCTGGAGCTAGAGTTCAAAGACTGACAATACACTAAAGCAGGAGTAGGGTTTTACGCTTCTCAGCGGCCCGAACCTGGGTAAAAATCCCTTGCGTTGATCGCTGGATCTGCTCTTTGTGCAAACCTTTTTCCCTGCCGAACCATAAAAGGGACCCACGCGATCCCATAGGTGTCGTACGCCGACAGTCGCCATGACGTCTACTCTTATTATTCGTCGTACAATGAGGAGCAGATATTCTTGAGCGAGACGCATATAGATGACAAACAACGCAAGCCAAAGACATTAGTTGGAATAGTACGTGACCTCGTTAAAGGCAATCGCCGCCAGACGTAGGTCAAACGGTGAGAAGAGCCCGATCGAAAAAACGGGTAGGATCCATATATCGGAATACCACTCCATGATACGGAATTTTGAGACTCATGGGTGGAAAAATGAAGACACCAAGGATCACCCAGAACTATCGTTGGTATTTACCCACAAATCAGATGGAAGGATGACAGATAGTCCTTATCTGAGATGTTGGAAATATGCCCTGGAGGCAATAATAAATTGGTTATTATCATATTTCCATGTTCATGATAAATGTTTATGCTAGAATTGTATTGATCGGAAACTTAAATACATGAGTGAATAGATAAACAACACCATGTCCCTAGTGAGCCTCTGCTAGACTAGCCCGTTGATCAAAGATGGTTGACATTTCCTAACCATAGACATGAGTTGTCATTTGATAACGGGATCACATCATTAGGAGAATGATGTGATGGACGGACCCAACCTTAAGCTTAGCATATGATTGTGTCACTAGGTTCACTCTGCCATAACTTTCGTAATGTTAAGTATCTGTTCCTTATGATAGAGGCAAAGGTGTGTCGTCTTTCAATGAGATGGTGGCTATCGTTTTTGGTGGAGTAGACTTTGACGATCCGACTACGAACGTGCGAAGACGTCGCGCCTTAGGGATGTATATATGGAGGAATAGAGGGGAATTTCGTGACCCCTTGGAGGGGGGTCCGAAACTAAACCTAACCCAGTTTCCCGACACATACGGACTCTAAAAACAGCCTATAATGTGGTATTTTGAAATTACATTAGCCTGGCCCAAAAATAAGGTGGCGCAACACCTATAATAGCCTATGGACGAAATTTATAAAGTGGCATCTTGAATATTTCATCCAAGCCTTCATGCTCTCATTATTGTGGCTTCAAAGTGCGAAAATCACCACTAGAAGCTCCATTGTTCTGTCCCGCACGCGCACCTTCTTCTCCATGCTTGTTCCCGCTCCAATAGCCATCCTTATCCTTCTTGTCCATGCTAGGTCCTTCATGCAGAAGTAAAACAAAAGTATCTAATTAGGCAGCATCATATGTTCATGAACATTAGAAGGATTTCCAAGAAATGAAAGTACCTGGTAATTCAATTGCCGTGCGCGAGCTCTAGTAATTGGTGCAGGATGTATAGCAGCAGGGGTTGTGGGTGTAACAATGGTATTTATGTCATCATCATCCCCCCCTTCTTGAAATGAAGTCATCCTCGATGGAAGCTCATCATCCTCACCCAAATAGGGCTTCAAATCTGCAATGTTAGAAGTGGGACTAACCCCAAACTTTGCAGCCAGCTCAAGTTTATATGCATTATCATTTATTTTCTCTAACACCTTAAAAGGACCATCAGCACATGGCATTAGCTTTGACTTGCGCAAATCAGGAAATCCATCCTTGTGCAAATGTAACCAAACAAGATGTCCAGGTGCAAAGACAACATGTTTTCTACCCTTATCTCCAGCAAGTTTGTATTTAGCATTCATACGATCAATGTTTTCCTTAGTTACCTCATGCATTTTTAAGATCAATTCAGCACATTGTTTAGCATCAAAATTAACCTTCTCCGAAGATGGAAGAGGCAACAAATCAATAGGTGCACGAGGTATGAAACCATACACAATTTAAAAAGGGCACATCTTAGTGGTAGAATGCAATGACCGATTATAAGCAAATTCAATATGAGGCAAACATTCTTCCCACATTTTCAAGGTATTCTTCAAAACAACCCTAAGCATAGTAAACAATGATCTATTGACTACTTCAGTTTGTCCATGAGTTTGGGGTGACATGTAGTACTAAAAAGCAGTTTAGTCCCTAACTTAGCCTGTAAACATCTCCAAAAGTGGCAAAGAAATTTAGCATCACGATATGAAACAATTGTATTTGGCACACCATGCAAGCGAATAATTTCATGAAAGAACAAATCAGCAACATTAGCAACATCATCACTTTTATGACATGGTATAAAGTGTGCCATTTTTGAAAATCTATCCACGACAACAAATATGCTATCCCTCCCCTTCTTTGCTTGAGGTAAACCTAAAACAAAGTCCATAGATATATCCTCCCAAGGAACACTAGGTACAGGCAAAGGCATATATAAACCATGAGGATTGAGTTGTGACTTAGCTTGTTGACATGTAGTGCAGCGAGCAACAAAACACTCAACATCCCGTCGCATATTTGACAAAAAACAAATGTGTAGCAACTACGTCCTCTGTCTTCTTCACGCCAAAGTGTCACATTAATCCTCCTCCATGCGCCTAGTGCAACAACAAAAGATGAACGAAGCTAGCTGGAATGCATAGCTTGTTAGCACGGAACACAAATCCATCATGAATGATGAACGTGTTCCATGTTCTCCCTTCTTTACAATTTTGTAACACATCTTTAAATTCAACATCATGCACATATTGATCTTTGATGGTCTCCAAACCAAATATTTTAAAGTTAAGCTGTGAAAGCATATTATAACGACGAGACAATGCATTAGCAATAACATTATCTTTTCCCTTCTTGTGTTTAATGACATAAGGGAAAGTTTCAATGAATTCAACCCATTTAGCATGTCTACGGTTCAGTTTTCCTTGACTTTTAATATGTTTCAAAGATTCATGATCAGAATGTATAACAAATTCTTTGGGCCATAAATAATGTTGCCATGTTTCCAAAGTCCGAACAAGAGCATATAATTCCTTATCATAAGTAGAATAATTCAGACTAGGCCCACTCAATTTTCCAGAGAAGTATGCAATAGGTTTACCATCTTGTAATAACACACCTCCTAATTGAATTCCACTAGCATCACATTCAACCTCGAAAGTCTTATTAAAATCAGGAAGTTGGAGTAAGGGAGCATGTGTTAACTTATCTTTCAATACCGTGAAGGCATCTTCCTATGCCGTACCCCAAGAAAAAGCACATCCTTCTTTGTAAGATCATTGAGAAGTGCAACAATGGTGCTGAAATCTCTCACAAAACGCCTACAGAAACAAGCGAGGCCAAGAAAACTCCTCACTTGTGTGATCGTTTTGGGCTACGACCAACTCTCAATAGCTTCAATCTTGGCTTTATCAACTTCAATTCCCTGTGGAGTAACAACATAGCCAAGAAAAAATACTCGGTCGGTGCAAAAGGTGCACTTCCCAAGGTTACCAGAAAACGTGCATCACGTGGAGCAATAAAAACAACACATAAATGTTCCAAGTGTTCCTCCAAAGATCTACTATAAATCAGTATATCATCAAAATAGACTACCACAAATCGTCCAATGAAAGCACTTAAAACCTTGTTCATTAATCTCATGAAAGTACTAGATGCATTAGTTAACCCAAAAGGCATGACTAACCACTCATATAATCCAAAACTTAGTTTTAAATGTTGTTTCCCATTCATCTCCCAATTTCATACGAATTTGATGGTATCCACTACGCAAATCAACTTTGGAGAAAATTGTAGAACCACTTAATTCATCAAACATATCATCTAGCCTAGGAATAGGATGACGATAATGAATAGTAATATTATTAATGCCTCTACAATCAACACACATACGTACCATCCTTTTCGGTACTAGAATAATAGGAACAACACAAGGACTAAGGGGTTCGCGTATATAACCTTTGTCGAGCAGCTCCTGTACTTGACGCATAATCTCCTTCGTCTCCTCTGGATTGGTACGGTATGACGCACGGTTGGGTAGCGATGCACCAGGAATTAAGTCAATCTGATACTCAATCCCTCTAATAGGTGGCAATCCCAGTGGCACGTCTTGTGGAAAGATGTCAGTGAATTCCTGCAAAATGTTAGTTACAGCAGGAGGTAAAGAGGGAGGTGATAACCCACAAGTATAGGGGATCGCAACAGTTTTCGAGGGTAGAGTATTCAACCCAAATTTATAGATTCGACACAAGGGGAGCCAAAGAATATTTGAGAGTATTAGCAGCTGAGTTGTCAATTCAACCACACTGGAGATTAAATATCTACAGCAGAGTGATCAGTAGCACAGTAGTATGATAGTTTGGATAGCAGTAGTAGTAGTAACGATAACAGTAGCAGTGATAGCAATAGTTTTGTAGCAGTTGGAACAGTAGCAGCAACAATAGTAACTTAGCAAGAACAATAAGTGGAAAACTCGTAGGCACTAGATCTGTGAACTCGTTGGATGATATTCATCATATAACAGTCATAACCTAGGGCGACACAGAACTAGCTCCAGTTCATAAATGTAATGTAGGCATGTATTCCGCAAATAGTCATACGTGCTTATGGAAAAGAACTTGCATGACATCTTTTGTCCTACCCTCCCGTGGTAGCGGGGTCCATAAGGAAACTAAGGGATATTAAGGCCTCCTTTTAATAGAGAACCGGAACAGAGCATTAGCACACGGTGAATACATGGACTCCTCAAACTACGGTCATCACCAGAAAGTATCCCGACTATTGTCACTCCGGGGTTTGCGGATCAGAACACGTAATCGGTGCATATGACTAGCAAGATCGGATCAAGAACATAGATATAATGGTGATAACATAAACGGTTCAGATCTGAAATCATGGCACTCGGGCCCTAGTGACAAGCATTAAGCATGGCAAAGTCATAGCAACATCAATCTCAGAACATAGTGAATACTAGGGATCAAGCCCTAACAAAACTAACTCGATTACAAGATGAATCTCATCCAACTCCTCACCGACCAGCATGCCTACGAAGGAATTACTCACTCCCGGTGGGGAGCATCATGGAATTGGTGATGGAGAAGGGTTGATGATGATGAAGACCGAAGATTCCCCTCTCTAGAGCCCCAAACGGGCTCCAGATCTGGCCTCCCGATGAAGAACATGAGGTGGCGGCGGCTCCGTATCGTAAAACGCGATGAAACTTTCTCCTTGATTTTTTTCTCCGAAAATAGGAATTTATAGTGCCGGAATTAGGGTCAGTGGGGCCACGAGGTGGGCACAACCCACCAGGGTGCGCCAGGGGGGCTAGCGCGCCCTGGTGTATTGTGCCTAGCCAGGGCCCCCCCTCCGGTGGTTCTTGGCTCCAGTATTTTTTATTTATTCTAAAATAAATCTCCAAAAAGTTTCGTCCAGTTCCGAGAACTTTTATTTTTGCACAAAAACAACACCATGGTATGTCTGCTGAAAACAGCGTCAGTCCGGGTTAGTTTCATTCAGATCATGCAAATTAGAGTCCAAAACAAGGGCAAAAGTGTGAGGAAAATTAGATACGACGGAGATGTATCAACTCCCCCAAGCTTAACCCATTGCTTGTCCTCAAGCAATTCAGTTGACAAACTGAAAGTGATAAAGGAAAACTTTTATGAACTCTTTTGTTCTTGTTTACATATATATGCTTAAGTAGCACACATGTTTTCAGCAAAGATTATGACTAACCATGTCAACAATAATCTTAAAAATTATATTAACTCATATCAATGACATAAGCAACTAGCGAGCAATAATAAGATATCTCAAGCGCCAACACTTTGTCAAAACAATCATGATACAATATGACAATAGTGGTATCTCGCTAGCCCTTTCTGAGACCGCAAAACATAAATGCAGAGCACCTCCAAAGTTCAAGCAACGACTAAACATTGTAATTCATGGTAGAAAAGATCCAGTCATGCTGCACCCAACATCAACTATACACAATGCATGAGGATGACAATAGTGCTCTCAGGTCTGGCGCTTATTTGAGAAGATGATTGTAACAGCCCGGGACCGACGCTCCAGAAGATTCCCCTTTTATTCCGTTGTCATCGTGTGATTCGTTTGGTTGTTGCATTCATCATCGCATCATTCGCATCATCTGCATATCATCGTCACTCGTTTTCGAAAACTTGCATCCGTTCGTAGTTGCCGGTTCTCTCCGTTCGTGTCGTTGACCGTTTTGAGACCAACCACACACGCACGCGCCCGCGGCATCTTTAAAATATTGTTTTCAAAAGTGCGTATAAAATATTCTCAGATTGGGTCGAAACTTGGCGTGCGGTCTTGTTTTATTGTAGTTAGACCGCCTGCCAAATTTCGTCGCAATCGAAGGTCATTTGATACCCGAACGGTAGACCGTAGCGGCACCGTCATCGGGTTATATCGCGGGCGTTTTCATGTTTTAAAACCTCGTGCCACGGGCCGCAACCTCCATATCTTCTTGGCCCAACCCCCTCTACACAGCCCACCATAGCCTAGCTAGCCCACTCCGCTTCCGGACCGTCCGATCGAGATCGAACGGTCCTAAAATGGGCAAAACCCCCTAACCCTAGCCCTCAGCCTATAAAAAGGAGGCCTTCCCTGCCAGATTTGGCCTCCTAGACTCCCTCCTCCTCGAAATCCGCACCAAGCCGCTGCCCCGCCACCACTTGTCGCCGCCAGCTCCACCAGTGCCACCGCGCGCCGCCGTTTCGGCCAATCCGCACTTGCCACGCCGCCCTGTCTCTCTCTCCTCCCCGCGTGTAGCCAGCCTCCACCGCAGGCCTGCCCGAGCCCCGTAGCTGGCCCGCCCCGGGCCGAACCAGGCTCGGACGAGCCCGCGCGCCGCCGCCGCAACTGCCTGCTACTCCTCTCCGCTCCCGAGCAGAGCCGTCGGAGCGCAGCAGCCCCGCGCCTCGCCGCGTCGGCCGGCCACCGGAGCCGTCGCCGCCGGACCAGGTCGGGCCCCCGCCTGTTTCTCCTCTCCTTCCTCCCCATCTCATCTCTCTTTCTTCCCCGTTCTGCAGGACTCCATGAATGGCCGCCCTGGAGCTCAACCCCGCCACCTGCCGCCATCTCCGGCCAGAGGGAGTTCGCCGCCGACCGGATCTGGCCCATCCCTCGCCGGATCCGCTCCTCCGGCAGCCCTCGCGAGCCCCCATCGCCGGATCCCTGCAACCGCCGCCGCCTGCCTCCCGCTCGTGCACGTCGGGCACGAGGCAGAGCACAACAAGCGTTCGCTCGCGTGGGTCGCGCCTCCCAAGGCCCAGCTTCGCCCAGCCACCCCACCGACATGGGCTAGGCCCACTATGGTGAGCCAGCGCCTAATCCCTCTATATGTTGCCCATGTGCACAGTTTAGTTATCTCGCGCGCATGTTTGTTAGGCCCGAAGCTCCAGATTTGGCCCGTAGTGTTTTTTTAGTGTTTGCGAATTTCTCCAATTAACCACTGCATTAATAATTTCAGAAAAAATGCCATATTTTGCATTGCTCATAGATAAATATCCGTGCATCGTATCGAAATATTGTATATATGTAAAATGATTAGAATTTCGTGTAGAATCGCAATATCCAATTTTCATGCATGTTTAAAATGTTTAACTTGCTGTTTTCTTGTATTTCGCATAAATGTCATGAATTGCATCGCGCATTAATATTTAAGCGTGCATCCGAATTAATCAAACCTTGCATGTAAAATGTGTAGATTATTTATATCGCATTTTCATGCATGCTAAAAATGTTTGATGTGATGTTTGCATTTAATTTGCATAAATTACTTGCTAAAACGGTTTATGTCCTATTCTCGCATATATGTTGTGTCATTTGTTTTATAGTGAAAACCCACATATTATATATGATTTTGGGGTAGGAAAATCCATAGAATTTATCTGTGCAATTAGTTTTGGCATTTGAGGAAATTCGTGTGCATGTCATTTTTGCTATGATGCCCTTTTTTTATTTCATGTGAATTAATCCATGCATAGTTTGAAATAGTTGCTAACATGAGATATGCCCTTGGACATGTGTGCTAGGCCCTGGTCTTTTTGGTTGCTATAGAAATGCATGTTTAGGTGTTATTTTCTTGTTGCCAACATGCTATAAAATACTGCTGTTTTGAGGGTCCAAAATATTTCTAAGTCTGAAAACTGAGTTATTATGTTGCCATGTTGCCATGTGTTTTGCTATTGATCTAGGAGTCTTTTGTGGTTGCCACCAAGGAGTCTTTTGTTAAGCATGTTGTTGCCTATCATGTTGTGCCAATAGTTTGCATGAATAGGTTTAGCATCATAATTAATTCTGTTGTCCAATATGTCAATCTGTTAAAAACTGCTGCACATGTCTACTCTAATTTTCACTAAGTCTGAGAATCTGTTTTCTTCAATATGCCATGTTGTGTTGATGCTAGCAATGATTCTATGCATAATTAGACCTTGCCACCATGGAATGAATTGTAGTGCATCATGTCTACTACCATGCTGTTAAGTTTCATGCCAATATATGACCTGTAGCATATAGTTTTACTGCTGCCAATATGCCTTCGTGAAAAACTGCTATGCTAAAAACTGTTATTTTCACTAAGTCCTAATCTGCTATATTTTATTGCCATGTTGTGAGCTTCCTACCATGTGATACATGACTCTTTTGAGTATTATATGTGAATATGAAATTAAGTGTGTGTTATATGCTACTGCCCCATGCTTAGTTTGTGCATTTTAGAATCTTGTAGCTTGTTGTTTTCATGCATGCAATATGCCATGTTGCTGTTTTGGGCAGATTTCAAATAAAACTTGTATTGGTGTTTGTGGTTGAACCGTAGCTCCGTTTTGAACATGTTGCATATGAATCTTGCTTAGAATCTCATGTACTATCATAATATATTGCTGCATTCATGTTTTGAAGTGCTTGTGGTTGTCATTTTCATGCATTTTGCATTCATGGCATATTATCTTGTGATGGTCATATCTTTTAGGCCGTAGCTTCGTTTCTAATGTTCTATATATGTAAATCGACTAGAATGACGAGTAGAATCACATGGTGCATTTTGTTTTGCTGTTTAACAAATATAAAACATGATTAGTTCAGATCTGGACCAATTTCGAAATTAACATATGTGGTCGTTTCAAAAATGCTATATGTTGTTTCCGGCCTCATTTAAACTTGCCTAGATGTGTAGTTTACTTATGCTTCACCTCTTGCCATGTTTAACAACATTTAATATTGTCGTGTACCTAAACAAGAGTGAACTAAATATTCGAATGTGGAGTTTCGTCAATATGCAACTCGTTGCATATTGAGCTTCACTTAATGTGTAGAAGTTGATTGTTGTGCTTGCCATGTCATGCATAACATGCATCATATTTGAAGTGCATCATGTAATGCATGTGTTGTGGTGTTGATCATGTGTTGATTGTTGTTCCGGATTGCTTCTTCTTGATAGAGTTCCGAAAGCGTTCGGGTGTGAGGATTCGTTCGACTACGTTGGCTCGTCCTCTTCATGGATTCGTTCTTCTTCCAAGCGGGATCTCAGGCAAGATGATCATTTCCCTGGATACCACTACTATCATTGCCATGCTAGATGTCTCGTTTCTATCGCTTGTCTCGCTACCTACCACTTTTTTGTCAAGCCTCCCAAATGCCATGATAAGCCTCTAACCCTCCACATCCCAGCAAACCACTGTTTGGCTATGTTACCGCTTGCTCAACCCTTCTTATAGCGTTGCTAGTTGCAGGTGCAATTGTTCCATGTGCCAACATGGATATCCTTTTGATATATCACAATATTATTGCTATTTAATTTAATGCACATATATACTTGGTAAAGGGTGGAAGGCTTGGCCTTTTTCTCGGTGTTTTGTTCCACTCTTGCCGCCCTAGTTACTTGTGTACCGGTGTTATGTTCCATAATTGAGCGCTCCTAACATGCTCGGGGTTGTTATGGGGACCCCCTTGATTTTCGTTTTAGGATAAAACTTGTCTGGCAAGGCCCAACATTGGTACTACATTTGCCTAATAACTAATAAAATTGCATAGGGACTTTCCGGACCCTGTGGATAATTAATCACCCCCCCCCCCCCGGGCCAGTGCTCCTCATGAGTGTTGGTCCAAACCGAGCGATGTCCGGCGCCCCCTGGTCACCCGGGGTTTCAGCCAACTCGACGTCTAGCTCATCTGGTAGTGCCCTGAGAAAGAGATACGCGCGGCTCCTATTGGGATCTGGCCTGCCGGGCGGTCTTGCTGGACTTGTTTTACCTTTCTCGAACGTCTTGTGCGCGGGATTTCGACGACACTTCGGGCTATCTCGAAGTTGAGATTTTCCATCGGGATTCCGCAAATACTACGGGTGATTCCGCGGTTGAGGAATTCCAACGCGGCGTGTGGTTAGTTTGTGATGGATGAGTTGGAGCACCGCTGCAGGGTTAAATCTTTCGGAAAGCCGTGCCCGCGGTTACGTGGCAACTTGGAAACTTTGTTTAACACCCGGTCATAGCAAATTTAAAGTAAACTCAAATAAAATACACCAACCGTGTGCGTAACCGTGACTGTCTCTTCCCGTGAATTTCTGATCCGAGAGAGAACACGGTGGGGTTATGTTTGATCGTTAGTGGGTGTTCAGGATCACTTAGTGATCATTACCAGTACCCGTCCGCTTATTCGACAATCATCCCCCTTATTCTTGTACTCGTAAGTTAGCCACTCAAATAAATGCTTAGTGCTTGCTGCAGCCTCACCACTTAACCATACCTCACCCATTAAGTTTTAATAGTCTTGATGCCCTTGGAAATGAGATTGCTGAGTCCCCGTGGCTCACAAATTACTACAACAACAGTTGCAGGTACAGGTAATGCGATGATTTGACGTGAGCGCGATGCTTGTTTGATTTGGAGTTCTTCTTCTTCTTCTTCGATCATAGGATGGGTTCCAGGCGGCAGCCTGGAATAGCAAGGATGGATGTCATTTTATCGTTTGATTTCGTCTGTAGCCGGACCCTGCTCTTCTATATGATGATTGTTTTGTTATTGTATTGATGTGATATTGATGTAGCTTGTGGCGAGTGTAAGCCAATTCCGTATACTAATCTCTTCTTTACATGTACTTGTAATGATATCCATTCTTGCAAAACGACGAGATGCGCTTTTATCCCTGTCGAGGCCCTGGTTCCAAAATAAGGATAGGATCGCATCTTGGGCGTGACAGTGATGACTCAACATAAAAGTAAATAGATAGTCCCTTCGCAGAGGGAAGCATGGATTTGCAGAGGTGCCAGAGCTCAAAGGTTAAAACAGAGATAGATAATTTTGGGAGGTACACCCTTCCTATCAACGTTACGACCAAGAGTTATCAATATCTTCCATGCTAAACAAATTAGCGATGGTTACCAAGCGGTAAAAGTAAAGGTTTACTCCCCCTCCACCAACAATCACACTCCACGGCTAGCTGCATCCACGGGTACCGTCCAAACCAACAACATTCCTGGGGGAGTTTTGTTTAATTATTTGTAATTTTTTATTTCGGGACTGGGAATCCCTATTACCACCCCTCTCGTGTAAGGACGAGTGAATAAACACTCATCATGAGAATAACCCGCTTAACATGGAAGATACTGACCGCCCCCTGTCACTCCATGAGCGGTCTAGGCACACAAAACAGATGTTCATTTGATTTTTTAGAGATGGCACATGCAAATTTACTTTGGAACGGCAGGGTAATACCGCATATAGATAGGTATAGTGGACTCATCTGGAATAACTTTGGTTTTAAGGGTTTTGATGCACAAGCAGTATTCCCGCTTAGTATAGGCGAAGGCTAGCAAATAGATTGAGAAGCGGCCAGCTAGAGAGCGAAAATGGTCTTGAACATGCATTACATATAATAAACATTGACTACTAGCATGAGTAGGATATGGACACCATGAACATAAATATCATGAAGCCTATGTTGGTTTTGATTCAACTACATGCGTGAACATGTGCCAAGTCAAGCCACTTGAAACATTCAGAGGAGGATACCATATCATCATACCACATCACAACCATTTTAATGCATGTTGACATCCAAGATAAATCATTATCCACTCCTAGCTACTTAAGCATGGCATGAACAACTATAATCTCTAATGGTCATTGCAAACATGTTTGATCATAATATGTTGAATCAAGGATACTAGGTTAAACATATTTACAAAAACAAAAACAAGTTGAATTCATACCCGCTTTTCTCTGCCACAGTCAATTCACCAAATATCGTCATTATTGCCTTTCACTTGCACGACCGAATGATAAGAAAATAATAATAGTGCAAGAGTGTCATGGACTAAGCTGGAATTTGCAACATTTTATTCAAAAGGAGAAGACAAGGTAACATGGGCTCTTTGTTAGATTAACAATAGTGCATATGAGAGCCACTCAACATTTTCATCGTGGTCTTCTCCTTGGTACGAATCAAACAAAAAGAAAAGAATTTCAGAGAAACGCACTGAAATATTTTTGGAGTTTTTGGTTTTTTCTTGAAGAAGGCAAATAAAAAGGAAAAAACAAAAATAAGAAAAACTATTTACACGGGAGAGCTCCCAACAAGTAAAAAGAAGAAACGGGAAATCTTTTTGGGTTTTCTTTCGATACTACAATTAAACTAAACTAGAAAGAAAAACTGAAAAGAAGCATGAAATGTTTTTGGGTTTTCTCAAAGTTTTTCAAACACACAAGAAGAATGCGAGAAAAAAAGCTAGCATGGATATTACAATGAAAGAAGGTGAACACCGACAACTGGAATGAAATGTGTGAACATGAATGTAATGTCGGTGGAAATACGTACTCCCCCAAGCTTAGGCTTTTGGCCTAGCTTGGTAATCACCATCCGCATGGATAATAATCTGAGCGATAGCTCACCAAGGCCCTTGGTGCAAACTCCTCGGCCCTCCTGGCAGCTTCAACCTCCGTATTGTACGCACGGGCCTCGCTCTCAAGAACATAGTATCTTCCCCTACTGTGAAAATCAAAGAGAGCAGGAGCAGGCAGAGTGACAGGCACAACGTTTTTTATTAAATCTCAAGTTATAGGTGTAGTTAATGGCAGTGCCCGTAAGGAACTTATGACGCTTCATGACCTCAAAGTCTAAATACTGAATAGGCAAGATGGGGTCATTAGGCCAAGGTGATACATTTAGTCTCTGTGCTACACGGGAGGCATAAATTCCTCCATAAAAATTAGCACTAGCAGCATTGTGCTACAATCTCCGTGCAACAATTGCTCCAAGATTATAACATTTATTTCCAGTTATGGCAGTGTGTATGAGACTTAAATCGGGAGCACACATTGTGCTACAATCTTGTTTGCCTATGATACATTTTCCATTAAAAAGTGCGAAATATTGTATTGATGCTCTTAATTCTCCCTTGTGTTACTCCCCTATCTTCACCGTAGCAAAGATTAACTAAAAATGACTCGTATTCAGATTTTGTTGGTTCATCAAGGGAACCCCAAGATGGAAGTTTGCATTTTCACTGAATAATTCTAAAGGCATGGTGAAGGAACGGTCATAAAGATTGAATGAAACTCTAGACTCACGGGGAAAATATTTAAATTTCTTTGTGAATGTTTTCGTGAGTTCGAGATGTTGAGGACACTTATCTGCGATGAAGGGAGCAAGTTCTGTATTGTGGATAAATTGTTCAAATTCCCCCTTAATACCTGCACCTTCCATGAACTCGTCGCACGGCCACAAGCATGATTTGGTGGCGACATCTCACATCGAGCTTTCGCTTTGCTCAACATAAGATTGTCGAACCGAGCTTCCACTCGATGAGGCCTCCGAGGATCTCC